>JARFIY010000001.1:11840000-13236250 GCA_036346155.1 Sinelater perroti | reverse complement strand
GTCCAAAAATTAACGAATGGTTTATACACTCATTTACGGGCAGTATACGACAAATCACACGAAACTCCAAAATATTACATGTATAAATGTCAACGCATATACTTATTATACGAGTAATAAAAAGATGTAATCAGGAACCATACGAACACTTAAACACACAATTCATAATCTTCGGATACGAAGTATACGACGAGAGGGCTAAGTCCAACAACCAACTATAAAGTAATACCTGAGTATAAATAACAAATTCAGTACTGCCGCAAAGATTGTCCCAGAAATCAGATCCAAATCCAATAAATCAATGATAGTAAGTTTCATATAATAAATAACCAAATAAGAACTAAAGTGACCCGGCCAATAAAATGGACGTTATTTATAGAATCACCCCCCTCCCCTATTTGCAGTCCACTATCGTCAGTTGTCAGATTACGTAGCAGCCATGCAAACTGCGTACAGACTACGTGTTGTAATGAAATCTTCCGCGGCCGCAGTTGTTGTTGAACTCAGTCACCCACACGGACGGCAGGCATAATGCCTTCCAGCTGCATTGCTTGTGTACGTGCGAGGACTTGAATAACTATAGGATGTGGCCATTACTAATCTCAGTTCATCAGATGTCTTGCTTGATCTTGACTGGATGCTGCCAACTTGACGAACCACCTAAAAGACCAAAATACAATGACCGAGGATTCTGCCTTCTTTCAGTGTGCAAGAATACCCATTAACATTCATTATGCGGACCGCTACCACACTGCCACTTTGGACCAGTATCCCTTTTCCGGTCTTCATTTCATCATTACTTCGTTCTATCAAGACACTCTTCTTGCTGGAAGATCACTATTCAAAACTTCATCCACCACCAATTCACTGCGTTTTGGGAGAATGGTGTCACTCTCACTCGTGCTACGATTTCGTCTTGATCATGGAGGACTTCTTCTTCCCTTATATTCAATATCTCATGTTCCAAGTCAACTTTACATTTACTGATTTTTAAAATGTCTCTTCTGAAGAAAATAAACGATGTGTATAGAATCGGGAAACTACCATGTGGTAAGTCTAGCATCGTTCATTACAATCGACTGTGTTCTGTTGCAAGAGATGGAACGCCATCAGACCCACGTTAAAATCTTTTAATCCGTTTATCATGGCGCTCATATCAGATAATTCGCCCGCAATTTCAAAAGTGAAACTTTTTGAATCCTCAGTATCGTTCAGTAAGGAAGGCTTGCTTAACGCAAAGCTGCAATGCAGCTTTTTTTCCAAAAATTTCTAAATCTCTTTCCTCCAGCTCACGTTTGATATCGGCAACTTTAAAGTCGAATAACGTCACTTGGTTCGCTGCCATATTTCACCTAATTTAATTTATTTTTATTTATTCATCAGTCAAAAACCTCACACCTGACACCAATTGTAACGTTTTTGCTCTCGACGATGGTGAAAATCATGCGCAAAATTTACTAAAACTACTTATTTATTTTACCTGCAGAAAATAAAATTACTAAATAATATTTATGTATACTACACAAAAAATTACTAACATAAAATTACACTATAACTGTTACGTATAATGCTATTTATGTCACACTAGGACTATTTGTTTCTTTTCCGATACTTGACTTTCTCTAGCTGCTTCGCTGCGTGATGCATTCGCAGCGTCTTCGTGGCTTCTGGTCGCTGTTTCCTTCATTCTTCCACTAAACCAAATTTAGAATCGACAGTGTTTACAAAAGTATGTGAAATGCTGGACAGTAGGAAAACCTAAACAACTCTGTTACGTCTACAATCAGATGGAATGGTTGAGCGCACGAATAGGGCAATGGGAAAGTATTTGTCAAAAATTGTCTTTGAACATTAACGATGGGAGACTGGGACTCTTGTTGGCGTATTGTTTGTCTGTCTATAAGTTTACTGGCCAAATACCAGCCAATGTTCTTTTCTCTTTATGAACTGAAGCTACCAAGAGATTTACTTTTTGGCAATAAAACTAAAGAAAACATAGTCAGGAAAGACTACGTCAGCAACTTGAGCAGAAGAATGATAGACGAGGGTCCAAACGAGCTGTTAAAGAAAATAAATAATGTCGTGCACCAAGGGAAAAGCCTAGGATCGCTTATTGCAATAGACTGCGTCCTATTATCGGAGATGGAACGCCACGGTCAGGGGATCTGAGATGCTTAAAGTGTGAGATAGGGTTTAAAGACTTCATGCTTTTCTGAAAGCAACTCGATGAGAGCGTTGTGGTATTACCAGAAAAGTACAAGATCTATTCGATATACCGGCGAAGTATGTACTGGCGCATTTTGTGTCGAACCAACAGGTAAAATATCGTCCGATCTATAGCGTCTGAGCTAAAATGGACGGCTGAATATACCTACATGTAGGTCCTTGTAAAAGTGAGGTTATGACGTTAGACCTAAGCATCCCAACTCATGTAAAAAACGAAAGTGTTTAGACATAAATAGCAGAATAAAAAAATTAAATGTTAATACCTGGGTGGTAATCTACACCTCTACAAGAGTGAGCTCTAATGGATACGGGGAGATGAGGGGAGTTCTGTTAAGAATTTTTAAAATCAGTCGTAAAAATTAAACAGGAAAAGAGAAGCAAAAGAAAAGAAAACATAAAAAACTCAAATTAGCCACGTGAAATACGCAAGGTTGGAAAATTCTAGAAGATGCACCTTAATATACTGATTATAAATGAGACAACAAAGAAAGGAAATGGAACTGAAAACATCGGTGATGTTCTACATATTTAGAGTAGCGTTAAGAAAGAGGAACGAGCCGGAGCTGGTATAGGTGTAGATATTCTAATAAAAAAGAAATACAAAAGGATCATTAAAGCACGGGAACCAATATATGAACGAGTGATAAAAATGACCTTAACAATTTATGGAAGAAAAATAGTCATACTAGGCGTGTATAGACCAACGAATGACAGTCCCATAACAGAGAAAGGACAGTTCTTAGATACATTACAAGACGAAGTCGGAAAAATAAACAAAAATGAAAAATTAATTCTCACTGGAGGTATGAATGGAAAAACAGGACGTAAATAAAAGTAGAAAAACAGTAGAAAGATACGGTAAAAAATAATGAACGGAGAAACGATAATAGAGTTGTGTCAGTTATTTAACCTAAAATTGCCAATGGTTTTTACTGCCATAAAGATATTCACATATACACTTGGATATAACTAAAAAGGAACTTAAAATCTATAATCAATTACTTGATAACAAAAAGAGAAACAGCAATTAAACTTAGGGATGTGAGAGTAAAACTAAAGGCGGAATGCGGAAGTTACCATAATACATGATGAATCGAGAATAGACTTATATAAGACAAAACTTGATCAACAATTAATAGAATTTTACTACGAGGATAATGTGAATAAGGTATACAAACACATTTAAAAATGTATAAAGTAAGCTGGGAAAGAAGCACTTGGAGAGATAGAAGAAAAGCATCGAGCGCACAAATAAAACCTCAGTGAAACATTCTGGATAAATTAAAGAATAAGAAATATCTACATCATAAATGAATAAACACTCAAGACGAGGGAGACTTTCAGAATTATAATAGTAAAAATAAAGATATTACAAGACTAATATGCAAAGAAAGGAGTGAAATGTCGAAATACAAATACACAAACATAGACCAGCACCCTGGGGGAACAAGAAGTTCCGAATTTTGGAGAATATTAAAATCAGTGAAGACAAATAGGAGAGAAAAAAACATATAACATATATAGACAACCAAGAATGGATAAAACACTATAAAAACTTACTAACGGAACAAAAACCAAAGATCACAAAAAGTGTAGAAGAAGAAATAAGAAATATATAGAACAAAATGTTAGAATAAATAATACTGGAATAAACTAGTAATGCAATAATGCCTATGAAAAACAACAAATCTGGGGGGCCAGGAGATATAGCACCAGAGCTGATCAAGTACGGCACAGGCAAATTATGGAGAATATTTCGACAGCTATTTGAAAAAGTAATTAATGGTGAAAACGCACCAAAATAATAAAAGTAAACATATCTGGCATCCATTTGTAAGGACAAAAGAAATAAATGTGAAAAATATAGAGGAATCAGTATAATTACAACAGAAGGGCATATTTATGGCAGAATAATAAGAGAAAATCTATTTTAGAAAAAAATTACGAGAGAAAATAGGAGAAGAACAAGCTGGGTTTACAGCAGGTAAATCCTGTATAGATCACATCTATACTATACAGCTGTTAGGAAAAAAAAAAAGCCTCAAAAAAACTTATGACAAGGTACCTAGAAACATACTATGCAAAGCTATAGCAAGAATGAAAAGAAAGCTGTGAAAAACTTTTAAATACAAAGACAATACTCTAAGAATTTGGAAACAAAAATGTCAGAGAATATGAATACCCTTGAGAAATGAATATTTATTTATACACTTTGTGTTTTGCGGACAACCAAGTGGTGGTGACACAAGATGAAGAAGATATTAGCTACATGATAAAAAGTTCAACGAAGAATACCAAAGTGCTAGAATAGAAATCTATTTAAAAAAAACGGATTACTTAACAACAACAAAAAAAAAGTAAAGGACATCGAATTAAAAAAAAAAAATTGTATTTTTATTCAACGTTTTTAAAGTATGTGTAAGCTGTCTAGTAGTGAAACATAAGTGCGAGTAGTGATTGTCTAAGGCCGTACCAGGTGTGCATTTTTCTTTTCGCAATCCTTATATTTATCGGCCGTTATTAAATAATTTATAGTATTAAAAAAATTGTTTCCCAATGCTCATAAGGGCACAAAAAAAAAAAAGAAGAAGAAAATATTGTCATTACAAAATTACAAATTTACTAAAAACTCAAAATTTTTGTAATTAGTTACATTTGATTCAAATATTTACAAAATATAATCAATTTAATGTCATGTTGTGTTGAGTTAAAGATATAAAGTATTCTTTTACTTTTACTTTTTTCAACTTTAACTTATAGATGGCAAAGCATCTGATCATCAAATTTTTGAGAAATAATGTTCTGTTACTTTCCAAAACTGTTTAACCTATGTACAAATGATTTTATACACTTGCAAATATACATATATTATAAATATATATTTATTTTCTTCAATTATAAATTAAACTGTTTAATAAACACTATTATAAAAAGAAATTATAGGCACCAGAGACACTTCCTTCTCTACTATAGGGTTATAATTTATAACCTAGTTATATATTGAGGTTAAGTTTAATTCAAAAGCATGTAGCATATACGAATTCATGACATAAAGTTGATGTTGATTAATATAATAGTAATAATAATCAAATATGCAATTACCAGCAACAATGAATTTTAATGCAAAGCATGTAGAAGAGATCTTAAAGCGCGAGAATAAATTTATGACAGAGCTGCTAAATTTGTTGCCGTTACCTAATGTTGCCCAACAGGACGGTACTTTTTTCGATTTATTAAAATAATCTTTATTTAATGCCTATATTATTGTTACAGATAATATATTATTGGAAAGTTCTGAAAATCCTCAGGAAAAAATTCTTCCAGTGGCGCCAAATAAGGTGAAAACGTCTCGAGCGAAATCACTTGTGGAGCTGCAACGGAGGCTTGATGAGATGTCTGCACGAAAGAAACTTAACTATAAGGAAAAGCTAATTAAGAAAAGTTAAAAATGCGGCTAAAGAAGAAGGATAAACAAGGATTGCGGAACACATCCCAGAAAAAGCAGCAGAAAAATAAGCAAAAGAAGTCGCCAGACCAAAAAGAAGAGACTGAAAAAAGTGACGAAGCCCCTGTAAATCCATCAAATGCAAAAGAAAATGCTAGCGATAAGATTGTATTTTCAAAATTCGATTTTTCAAACCTTGGCAAGAAGAAACACAAGAAAGAGAAGTTTGTACCAGAAAAAACTTTGCAAGAACTAAAGAAGCAGAAGGAAAAGTTGGAGAAATTAAAGGAAAGTGGAGAGGCCGATAAGGCAGCAGAAATTAGGGAGAAGACGGCTTGGAAAAACGCACTTGCAAAAGCAGAAGGCAAGAAAATTAAAGATGATGAAGGACTGTTGGTAAAGACTATTAAAAAGCGAGAACAGAAGCTGAAGCAGAGCAGGAAGAAGTGGGAAGCCCGACAGGAAGGTGTGAAGAAGGCCAAGGACGAGCGGCAGAAGAAGAGGCAGGAAAATATCGACAAGAGGAAAAAGGACAAAAAGGTTCATAAGATGAAGAAGGCTGTCAAAAAGGGTAAAGTCATTCCTGGATTTTAAAGAATTGCATTTTTAAAACTTAAATTTGTACATTGTTGTTTATAATCACACCGTTACTTTCTTGTACAATAAAATTAATTTTATACAGACTTATAATTTACTATTTTGTTTGTTTAAAGATAATATATATAATAATAATTTAATAATTATGTAGGTTTTTCAATTCTTCAGAAACTGAAAATCAGCAGGATGTTTAATTATCATATCAAAATAAGGTTTCTTGAGACAAACTATATTGATGATATATAGTGATCAACTCCACATAAGTGGGTTGTTGCTATCCTTTGACTTTCAATTATGGAATAACAAATTTTCATATATGCTTTTAATCTTATGCCATATGTAATTTATTTATTAACTTTCTATAGCAGAGCTTATAGAAAGTTAATGAGATTATCATCCTGTCTGTCTGTTTGGAGACACTATAACTTCCGTTCTATTCAGCAGATTCGCTTCAAACTTGGCATACACACATCTTAGGTTAGTACCTTTCATGGGATTGATTTTCAGCCAAATCGGTTAACGGCAATCGGAAGTGATCGTTATGATTTCGAAAATTCATTATACTCACATATGTCATGCAGCATCATTCGACAGCATTTTTGACGCTGATCATTATGGAGACATTAATCAACATCTTAATTTCTTTTAAAAGTTTTTATCCTAATTTCATCGCACTGCTGTAGAAAGTTTCCTTTACGGTATTACACCATTCTCGTTTTGTACTAATTTTCATAAAATTTTGATTTACTAGAAATGTGCCAAACCTGCATTCTGATTTTCTTTGGATAATAAAAAAATGTGTTCTTAAATAAAAAAAAGGTAACGCAGTTTGATTAGGAATCACACATGTGAAAAATTTCCTTCAAACTGATCATAATTTAAATGAAAGACATGAGAAAAATTTTTGGAGGTGGAAATAAAATATTTAATATTTATAAATGTAAATAATAGAATGTGTTCTCTGAATTATAGACATTTTAATAACATAGCTATTCATATAGGATAAGTGGTGCAAGTGCATTAAGGTACTAAACAATTTTCACATGCTTTTTTTGCAATTATAAGTATTTTATAATTTTTTTTTATATTTTATTTATTAGTAATCAGAAATTAACATTCTATGGGCTAATGTGATACATAGGACCTTAAAATTAAACAGTCCATGGTGGGATGGGAACTCTTCCAACGAGGACTTCACCTACTTCTCATTTGAGATCAATAGGCCAATATCTTTTTAATCTTCTGGCATCGTGTTGTAGTAGGAGTGGTTGTATGAGTGGATTGACGTGAGATCCTAGTCGGATAGGATGATTTGCGCTACGCTCTTGTATAACAGTTTGAACGAACGGAATATTGTCATCGTGTAACGTTTTGTTGGTTGCGTACCATGGTGCATCAGTCATCGCCCTAAGGATCTTGGATTGTGAGCGTTGGATAATATCTGTGTTTGACTTATTGGCGCATCCCCATAACTCAATGTCGTAAGTCCAGATAGATCGGATTATTACCTTATAAATCAAGATTTTATTTTCTAGCGACAAACGGGATTTCCTTCCAATCAGCCAATTTAGGTCCTTAAATCGTAAGTCAATTTGTTTCTTCTTCTTTAGGATATGCTCCTTCCAAGTAAGTTTTTGATCGAGGTGCATTCCTAAATAACGTACTGAAGGTGATGCAGGTATAGGCATGTTATTGACGGTATTGGTGGACAATGGCCCTTTTTTAGCGTAAATGATAATTGAGTTCATTTACTCTCATTGATTTTTATGTGCCATCTGTTTATTCAATCTTGTACAAGATTGTTATTGGATCTTCATGGCTTTTGCAAGGATGATTGTATCGTCCGCGAAGGTTGCGATTGTAGTATTAGGTGTAGTAGGTATATCTGATGCATACAGAAGATAAAGCACGGGACCCAACACATTGCCCTGTGGAAGTCCAACCTTGATTGGAAAATTATTTGAGAATTCTCTATTTACTTCATTTCGGAATTGACGATCAGTTAAGTAGGATTTAAAGAGTTCATAATAAGATAGAAGGGTTTGTTTAATTTTGTAAAGCAGACCATCATGCCACACCTTATCAAAAGCCATGCTTGTATCAAGAAGTACGGATGTGTAATATTGTTTGTCTTCCATGAATTTGTTTATTGTTTGTACAACCCGATGGCACTGCTGGATTTTAGAATGGGTATGATGAGACTGGTGGTTTGGAATAACATCCAAGAGGGGACTGATTCTGGGGAGTATAAGTTTTTCTAGAAGTTTGGAAATATATAGGAGACTTATGGGTCTGTATGAAGAAACATTGTGTGGATTTTTACCAGGTTTGGATATTAATATTACTTCGGCCACGTTTAGCTGAGTAGGTCAGTAGTGTAGACAAAGTATTCCATTAAATATGTAAGTAAGAAGTACAATAGCTTTTCTAGGGAGTTCTTTTAACATTTTTGGAGTTACTTGATCAGGTCCAGTTGATTTTTTGGTTTTTAAACGAGTGATTTTTTTTAAATTTCTTTGGAGGTAATTAGTTTTAAATACCCAGTACTTTCCACATGATTTTGCATATCTGCTAACATCTCTTGTGAAGGTACAGCATTTTGAAGGCTAAATACTCCAGCTAGGTGTACAGCAAACATGTCGGCCTTTTTGTTGCTTCTAGCCCAATTTCCAGGTGTTGGAATATCAATGCGAATTGGGGGATTAGCTTGCGTTGGTTTTGCAGTAGCCTTTATTGGTTTCCAAATAGAATTGTCATAACGATTGAGATTAGTAATGTAATCCTGAAATGACTTGTCTTGCGTTTCTATAATCTTAGTTTTGAGTTTGTTGCTTAGTTGATTATAAATAGTTTTGTCACCTGGTAAATAAGACCGATGCCATTTTTCTCTGACTTTTCTTTTCTCTTTGATCAGTTTTTTAATTTCAAGTGAGATGTTGAAAAATCTTCCTTGAGCTTTCAATTTCGGTGTTGCACGTCTTGCTGCTTGTTGTAGGAGTGAAATTAGTGTATTTATGGCTTCCTCTAATTCAACAGTATTTTTAAGGGATACTTTTAGATCTACAGTTTCATTGAGTATGGCTTTATAGACTTCTCAGTCAGTCCTTGAGTTGTTTAATCTGGTTATATTTTTAACATTTACTACTGATGTGGCAATTGTTGCAATTATAGGCGTGTGATCCGAAGATAGGTCATAGTTCGGTTCTATATCCATATAGGAGCGAGCAATTCCAAATGTTACAAAGAAATCCAGCAAATCTGGTGTTTTGTTTAAATCAGTCGGCCAATAGGTTGGGTGCCCATGGATAGGAATGTATACTTTTTCTCTTGTATGGTTTTGGCCATTTCTTTGCCTTTAGTAGTGGTTAAGCGTGATCCCCATAAAGTGTGCTTGGAGTTATAATCACCTCCGGATATAAATTTGGGACCAAGGGTTGTAAAGTAGTCTGTAAAATTTTCTTTTTTAGGTTATGCCGAGGTGTTATGTTGTATGGTAGTGCTGTGACCTTGATTGATGTAGCTTGGAGCTAGTCCTTTGCGTAGCCCAGTAGTTCATGATGTTCAATTGATTCCTTTATTAATATTGCACTGCTATGTTGTCGGTATGATTGGTGTGGGAAAATTTGTAATTTGGTATCCTAAAGCATGATCTATCAGTGAGGTGGGTTTCGCTAATTAAAAGTATGTCTATTTGATGTTGGCGAAGAAAGATTTTTTCTTCTTCCTTATGTTGCATTAAACCGTTTGAGTTCCATAGAACTATTCTAAGTGCTTTAGCCATTATTTCTTTACTATTAGCATTGTAAGCATGTTCAAAACCATGCTGTTTTGTTGTATTAGTTGTCGGAACATGTTTTTAAATTCATCAAGGAATTTTCCAACTACTGAGTAGATATTTGCAGTATCATCGTTGTACTGCGTTTGGGGGGCATTAATTGTATTATTCTTGAGTGCATTGGCATAGCTAGTTTTGGGACGTGTTGGATTAGAAGATGCAAACAAAAAGTTTACATTCTCTGGAGTTGGTAGAGTGTTAACAGCATAGTTAGGGACTTGAGTGTTTTTATAGAGATGGTGGTAGTATTCACACCCTTTATAATTTGCGGGAAGTGCACCCCCACATAGAGCACAGGTAGCTAGAGTGTCCTTACTTTTTTGGTAGGTTATAGTGCTGTGAGGGCCTCCACATTTGACACAGACGAATGGACAGTTACAATAAGTTTTGGAGGGGCCATACAACTGGCATCTCGTGCACTGAATAATGTTGTTATTTCTTCTGGGTGGTTCGTTTTGTACTACACTGTTTAGCAAGTGGCATATTTTGTAAATGTCTTTATTGTTGCTTGCTGGTTCAAGGTCAACAAAAAACATATTTAGAGGAGCTTTAGTTTGCCTTTGCTTAACATTAACGATATTTCTGACCTTGTGGCCTAGATTTGTGATTATATTTTTAATTTCTTGGGTGTCTATAGAGTGATGTAAATATTTTCCTACGATTCTATAAGCTCTATCTTCCTTAGGTTGATAAGTATGATATATTATTCTAGATTCTAACATGAACTTTACCATTTTTCTGTACATATCCAGATTATTAGAGTTAATTTTAACAGTATCATTGGCTAAGCTTCTGGTAGTATACTGTTCTTCTACAATATCGGTTAATTTCTTCTTCATCTCAGGAAAGTCAGTCACCCCATAAACAAAAATAGGGGGGGGGGGTTTGGAATATCCTCTTGAGTGTGGTTTGTGTTTAAGGGTTCGTCATTGTCTGTATTTAGAATGTCATATCTATTATTCAAATTAGTTTCTTCCACTACAGGTTGCTTGGTTGGGAAATTTTTTTCTTTTACGTTTAACGCCTTTCACTACCTGCCATGGGTTTTCAGTAGTTGGAATTACAGTCTCCTCATCACTGGTAGATACCATTTTTTCAAGCGGAGGATAATTATTAAGCGATCGCAATTGTTGGCTTGAAGCTTTTTTTGCTGCTGTTGTGTTTTTTGCATTTGCATATGTATTTGAGATTGTTCCTGATTCTGCGAAAAGTATGTAGTATTTATAGCCATTGAGTTATTCGCCGACTGTGGTAGATATAATTGTGGCATTGCTGAATTTACTATTAGGGAACACTGCGTAAAATTTGGTGGCGGCGCAATTCGATAATTATTGTTTACAAAACAAGGGCCGTTCCCGTTGGCAACATTTTATTAATTGGTTCAATGTACAATGATAAGAAGTTAAATTGTATGTACTTGAATAGGTATCACTTAGCAGACCATGACCAACCTCGCGGACAGCCTTTTATCTCGAATGGCACGGGTAGCGTCGAATGCCTCGAGCACCAATATTTCGGAGCGCACAAAACATACGTCCACCGCTTTCGAAATATAAGCGCGGAATGATTTTATAAATGAAAACATTTCCATAATTGAAGAATTCTCTAACTACCAAAATTATCGCTTTTATGTCTTAACTTCACATGTGATTATGAAAAGGTTTCAAGGATGTTTAACCCTTAGATGCAGGAACTGGGTTGTTTTTGGTTAAGGGATGACGACTGTGATTTTGTGCCACTAAAAATAATATGTGGCAAATAATTCTTGAGATATTTTCAATTTTGTATAAGGACTGTGTTAATGCAATTAATTGTTGGTTCAGTGGTGATCTAATCTGAATCTGGTGAAATAGAATTTACTTGTTGTGATATAAAATTTGCTTTATTTTTCTTCTGTGCTATATGTAACACTGATACCGTTGTTCTTATTGCATTTATCATTATTGGATGTTTGATTAATTTTTCTTACTTTATCCACTTTATGGAGGTGATGTGACTGATTGTTGGCAGATACGAATGTGCGCAGGAATTATATAAAAATTGTGCTTGTGCAAGATGCGAACTATAAAAATAAAGGTGTAAGTCTTATTCATTTTCTTTCTTAAATCCACGTTTTCCATCTTTTTATGTCGTTAAAGAGTTTAAAGTTTGTGTTTTTTTTAGTCATGAATGGGATAACACTAATATAATATGAGAAAACTCTTATGAGTTATAAATTGGCAAAGAAAAATTCTGAATGAAGAGGCGATAAGGGCTTTTCTTGAATTATCTAGTGAAGATTCTCATAGTCGTCTACTTGAGAACTGACAAAAGTGCTGACAGTATGTTTAAACCAAATGAAGACAGCAACAATTCTAGAATCAGGAGATTGACATAAATATGACTGACTGGAATGAAATTACAACCACCATAGAATTGTCAACTATGACTGAACATAATACTAGAGCTAGTGCCTTAACACCTGTTGTGGTCTAGCAACTACCACTTTGAATATTAAAAGCAGAAGACGTTTATTGGTAAAAGAAATCCATCCACTGTAAGTTTAAATATTATTTTTTTTACCTTACACCTATAAATTTTGTAAGTATGCTGTACCACAAATCTGTTTTTGTATATTATATCTTCCTGATATTTGGCAAGAATTTTCCATATGCACCAACCATGGATGGCAGCATATTGCTGTTCAGAAGAGATTTTAATGAAATAATCTTGTGCTAAGGAAATTCTAAGCATTTATTGGCATTGTTTTACTTATGAGAGTCGAAAAGAACTAGAACGTTCTTGTCTGAGAACTATGTTCAGCAAAACAAATACGTTTGTCCCATATTGTCTAATGAAAGATTTGAGATAATTTGTTGGCCCTTTTGCTTTCATTTCAATTTTATCTTTTATAAATTTATAAGGAATTGTGGATGGAATTGTTCTTATATCGAAGGTCATAATTGTTGAACAGTTCATTTCATTTAGGGGCAGATGCCTGTTCATTTGGTACATACCAAATAAGGCAAGAAGATTTCTGTGAATGTGTAATTTTTAACTGGCAGATGCAATCAACGGGAAAATGTATAGTGAATGCCAACTAGATAAAAACGTTCTTGGAACTTAGGAATCTCTACTATGTCTTAGTTGTCTGCAAGCATTGAGCAAAACAGCAGAAATATTGAAATGAATAATTTTCTTCAAGCATTTGATTAGCAGAAAAGCTTTTGGGAAAAATACCTTTTGATGGTTTTCGTTCAACAAAATGAATAAAGTTTTGCAAAAATCATGGTGTTCTATAAAAAAATTACAATTATCAACTATATTTTCAAGACAACATAATATACAATGAAGTAGTAACTAGTGATGAAGGTAAGAAAAAGCTTGAGATAGTAACATATTACAAACAATATAAAATCAGTGCTGATCACTCTTTGATTGCAGAGACAATATTTTTGGAGAAAATAATGAAACTATCGTGAGTTTTTTAATTATTTTTTATTTACAATGCAATAAATTAAGTTTTTATAAATATAGTGCTTATGGAACAAGGGTTGGATTTGAATAGTTTGAATACTCAATTTAATTGAATATAGAACTAAGAATTAAATTATGTGTAATTCTACTAGTTATAACCTATCTTATGTGAATACAAATTGTGCAAATTTATAGTGTTTTTAAATAAAATAACATTAATTTCGTAGGCCACATTAGGATTTGTAAGATGATGTCCTTATGGTTCTGAAGTTATGAATTATTATTTTTAAGTAATCAAATCTATTGAAATACTACTTTTAAAAATTCGATTAACTTGAATACTATTTTTAAACAGTCAAATAACTATTTAAATAATTGGAATATTTGAATAAACATTTAGATGTCTATTTGAATTATAAAACTTAAAAATTCACAGTTCCATATATTTAATCTTTTTGCAATTCTAATTTTAAAGTCAGTTCATCGTGCTTGTAGGTGAATTAAAGAACCCTTAATTTGGTTTCTAATTACTAAAATATGGTGTGATATGTTTGCCATATCAGAGATTGCTATTATTTGTCCAATAACAAGTATAATTTCTCAGAAAATTATGCCAACAGCAAGTAGCAAATATTAACATTATTATATTCTGATATCATGCATAACTTGTAATGAAAAATTATAATTTTTGTTACTAAAATCGTAATTGTATTTTTTGGAACATTTACATAAATTACTGTAAAGCAGTACATTTTTCAAAAACTACTGTATAAGTGGCCTATTAAGGTTCCGAAACTTGTAAATCGTTCTTTGTAGCTCATATCTATGTGTTATGAGGATACTTTATTATATATCCCATTGATCTGAAATTTTGCATTGTTGGGATATACTATTAATGATTTAGAGAACATGGGTGTTAGCAACAGTTCTACAATTTTCAAGTTGTAACGCCTTAAGAGGCAAGAATCATCATATGAAAAAGAGATGTTGACTAAAAGTCACTATTCTTTAAAAATACGATACAGATATATCAGCACTTATAGACGACTTACTATATTTTTTTATTAATATGGCAAAAATGATTAAGCTAAATTGAAATTGAATTAAAAATATTTTAAAGCATAAATGCAATGGAAATGAGTAGTGTAACAGCATTATCAAATTTAATTTTTTAACTCAACTGGAATTCTTAACAAACAACAGCAGTAATCTTTACTCCAGCTACTGTACCTTCTATATTGTCATCTAATGCTGACTTTTATAATATAATTTACTTCCTAATAATTGCGATTTTTTAAGTATATTTGTAAAACAGTCTTTATTTTGTAATTGTATGCAATTCATAAATTAATATCGCTATAAGTGTGATAACACACTTACAGATTGTCACACAATACAAAGCGTGCATAAGAGACGGAATACTAAAGAAGGAAACAGAGAAGTTGGGTCTTAGAGTAAACAACGAGAAAACTAAGGTGATATGCATAAATGTAGAGTAAATGTGTTTGACGCTGCACTAAAAGCAGTGCTGTATATAGTTCCGAAACGTGACTGGTCTCAAATGTAATACAGCATAAGTCGAAAACCTTCAGAAATAGGTACTTGAGGTTAATTATAAAAACTTAGTGGCCAAAAGCAATATTAAATATGGGAAAGAACTGGGTTAAATGATGTGGATGAGGAAATCAAAAGAAGAAAATATGGATGGTTAGGTCATAGTCTGAAAAAAGGAAAGTAGGAAATATGCAGAATGGCCAGGGTAGAAGAAAAAAGCATCATCCCAAAGAAACACGAAGAAGAACCGTGGAACATGATGCAGCTTGGACTATTTACAGTATACAAGAAAAGATGGAGCGAATACCTATTTTTTCCATATCCTATCAGGGAATAATGGGCATTACTAATATGCTATAAGGGGACGCAGTGGCTCAGATGGTTTAACCAGTTGGCTCTGTCCTCTAGTACGAGTTCGAGTCTCGCTCAACCCATGGGTGTGTGTGAATGTCCTATAATAAGTGCATGTTAGTGGGCACAATAAGCCCTTGTGGGTGCAGTGCCTGTAAGTGCGCCAAAAAAATGCTATAAGTGTATCTTATTATAATCTGTAAGACGTTTATAATAATTGCTTTTTAGTTAAATTTCTTTACCACGTAATGAAGATTTTTAGATATGTCACTGATAGTTGTATTTGACAGACTGTTATCTCTGAATCACTGAAGATTTGTTTCAGAAAAATTAAAAATATTTAAATATGTACAAAGTGTAGTTTCTACAGAAGTTACATATTCCATTATTTGATTTGAAGAAATTCTTACTCAAATATTACATGACACTATTGTATATAGTACACAGTATTATGGAATTACTTGACAACATAATTTAGTTAATATTTTTGATGATCTATATTTAGTTTTTACTTTTTGTAGTAAGCTAAATAGTGATATTTTAATTTTAAGAAACTAGCAATGGTGTAGCGTAAATAGTTTTCTAAATTTTTTGTTTTTAAAATCATAAGTGAAATTGTCAAATATATCAGTTGCTCACTTGTTCCTTATTAATATATGTATTCAAATGATATATAAATGTTGTCCAGGCAGTCCTTACTATAAAATTGGATGGCAGTATCAGCTGCTTTTGTGTTATATTTTTAGATTATGAATGCAACTGTTATTTTTAAGTGAAGATCTTAAAAATTCCTTATACTTAATACTTTTTTAAAATGCTTACGTTGTATTTAATATTTACATGAATTACTGAATTTATATAAATTTGAAACAGAAAATAAATTAGCCAAGGAGAAAGTTTTTTAAACAAATGCTTATTTTAAGGTTTGCTTTTTTAAATTTGATCAGGATTATGGTTAATGTAAAAGTTTATATATTTTATGAATTGAGCTAGCATTTCCTGATAGTAGTATTACTGTTGTAGAATATTTGTTCTGATTTGTCAGGTGTTTTGTATATTGTAATGTAAATAGTATCTTTCAAATAATTTCACTATAAAAGTCTAACAGCGTATGGCAATTTTGAAATCAAAGAATTGTTTTACTGATGTCGAGCTGTATTTTTAGAAATTAATTGTTTAAATAATAAGTTCCTACTAGAATAGAATTATTTGTAGGAGTGCTATTAAACTTTATATTTATGTTAACACTGACGGTCGGAGTTATGTATACCTGATTTCAGTTTGCTAGTGGTTATTGGCCGGCATCATGTTCATGTGACTTTGGCTGACCAGGCCTTCTCAGTTGAAATCTCGTTAATTCACTTTATTTAAGTCTGTACCGTTTGTTTTTACAAATTATGTGCAGTTGAAACTAAATTGCATTTTTGATTAATCTTGGAAGTATTTCTCATCAATAAGTCATATGTAAGATTTCGTAGTTTGTTCTAATATTTTTCAAAAGTTTTAGTTAGTTTTAAAAGTATGAAAAAAGTACCACCTAAAATTGTAAATGTGAAAATGCGATGTACGCTGATAACCTTTCAGATATTAGCGACATGCTCTCAGACAGTAGCAATGAAGAATCAGACATTGGAGGTGAGGTTGTATTTAGAAGGATTGTTAATCTGACCTGTTATAAATGATTCCGACGAATATAGTTCTGATGAAGTGGAAAGAAAGTGAATAATGGAAGTAGAGATCAATTAGTCAGTACACAAAATTGTGTGGAACAGTCGGGCGTACAAATACCACTAAATGATTGCAATATTATATCTACTGTGCAACTGTAAATTGAAAATGATTTAATGAATTTGCTTGTAATGGAAACTAATCACTACCACCAGCAACAAAACAACGATATTAAAAAAAGCAAAAATTAAAAGCCTATAGATACAGATATCAATGAAACGAAAGAATTTCTAGGTTTAATATTACTAATGGGATTGGCAAAAAAACAGAAAAAGATGAATATGGGTCTCTCGACGAGATCTATTCATACTGCTAGTAGCTGGTACTGACCACAAATGCAAAAAATTGGTGTGAATAGTGCAGCCATCAAAGTGTTAAGACTTGTTTTGGCATTGTGCTGAAAGATTATTCAAAAGATAGGGTGATTTATATCAGGAGGCTAAAAATGAAAATTTGTGTTTGGGAAAAAATGCGAAATAATTTGTTTTGCAGATATTGAGGTTCAAACTTTTGAAAGATATAGTTTCAAGTTTGACAAAAAACTAATAGTAGGCCACAGGAAAACTTTATTTAATCACTGTAACGGTTAAACAAAAAGAAAAACCATTACTTTCACTTACAACTCATGTTCGAAAAGTCCACCGTCAGCCACGATGCAAGTCTGGCTACGTAAAACCACTGAATTATAGACTGCAGCAGAATCTTGTTCATTTTCAATTTGAAGTACACCATCCATAATTCTGTCTCGTAATTGCTCTTTATTTTTGTTGATTAGGTATGTACAGATATAATTTATTGTTTAGAATTATGCTGTTTTGCGCACAGCTAACTTTAATTGTTATTTTATTTTTACTTGTAGGAATATTAGTATTTGCTCTTATTCTTTTACTGTTATAATATCCCCTATTTTTTTGAAATATTTCGAACTAATATGATAGTATGAATAAGTTTTTTCCTTATTTAGTACATATTTTTTAAAATCAGTGAAAACTGATTGGTTTGCAGCTGTAATGTTTTTTTTTATTTTTTCCCGGTTTGGGGAACATAAGTATAGTTGCATGTTTCCATGTATTTAGAAAATACCCTAATTTTCGGCATGGATTAAACACTGTTGCTAATTACGCGCACACTTTTTGCTGAGTTTCTTCAATATGATATTGGGTATTGAGTCATATCCCGGCGATTTATTTATAGATAGGGTTTTTACTATAGAAGCAAGTTTCTTAGGATAGGTTGGTTTAAATTTGGCATTTGGGGTTGGTTGGTGTGCTTCAACATGATTGGTCGCTGTGGTTGCAAGATGCGAACGATTTCTCGAAATATTCCACGAAGGCTTCGCTTTTCTCTTCATCTGAGCTGAGTGTTTGAACGCCCTGGTAATTAGTGCTATCTTATGGGATCCGTTTGGTTGTTCTCCATAGTCCCGGATCTCCTGGTTCGAGATTACTAATGTGTTTTTGACAGGGGTAAATTCGATATGCTTCGAGTTCATGTTTAATGGAGTAGGCGAAGTTATTTACGATGTTTTTTTTTGTTGTGAGACTTCGGGTTCTCTGTCATTCTCTTCTCGGTGAGTTTTTTTGCTTAACGAGGTCGAGTATATGTTTGGGTGATGCATTAGTGTTTGTGCGTTTTTCTTAACTTTCTGTTTGGTCGCTCAGTGATGCTTGTTTCGTCTATGTGGGTTGGGGATTGTAGATCGTTAGGATATACGTTAGTTGTTGTTAAAGAGACGCACTGAAGACTTCCCAATTGATTATCCCATGAATTAATCTAGGTTATAGGGTGATCTTTACATGTGCCATTATAAATGAATTGACTAGCAAGTGGTCCTAGTCTAAATTGGAAAGTACTTGTTGAAGTGCTTGCTTATTAAAGTTTTTGTGGGACAGTGCCGTCTTATGCTTTAATTTAATTCTAACAGTCTCAAAGTTTTTAGTGTTGATTGGTTGACATTGGTGATGAATAATTTTATCTTGGTTGCAGTCTGTAGTAATTTTTAGTATGTCCAATACGTTAACATCTGTGAGATTAAGGGGTTTTACTACTGTTCTTTCGTAGTTTAATGGTCACTATTGAGTGGCAAATTTTGTTAATAATAAATATTTCGTTTGCTTTTTCGTTGGCTCTTAGGAGTGCTAAACAGGCTGGTATTGGTACATTGTCTTTGTATAGTAGTCTTGTAATTCACTTTATCAGTAGGTTATGTTTCGCAGGTTCTTCTTGAATATCAATTTCGATTAAAGAAGGTCAGACTTTCTTATAATTACCAAAAGTGGCCTGCTATTGGGATTTTGGTATGTATGAAATCCTATTTTATTGTCTAAATAACGTTTAGTGGAGGGTGTGTATTTGGAGCTGTTAATACTTAATAAATTAAATAAAATTTTGTCACCAGAAATAAAATGAAAGTGAATGTTGTTTGCGTGAAGCTATTATCACTGAGGATAAACGTTGATAAGTCACACTCACACTTTCAAGCTGTGATAGGAGCGTGTACACGTCTTAGCTGTTCTAAAGTAAAACGAGGACTCAATTAAGTTCATATACTCTCGCATGTATTTATGGATGTACTGTATATTATTACTTTATTTCTGTGCAGTAATTCTTCTCTTCTTCATATTAAGTTACGTTCGTTTGTAAGTTCGTCATCACAAAGTAGTTGATAAATTTCTTGGGATTTGTGGGAGTAATGGTCCTTAACTGGGCGGATGAAATCAGTTATTTTATTGATAATTGTAAAATGTCCTTCGTAAAGAAAACTATGAGTCTTTGAATAAGACATTTTAAGTGAAAGTTTAGCGCAAAATGCACTGGATCGGGAAAAGTTTGTTTGTTTGGGAATGTTGCATAACTGATGAAGCGGGGTAACAAGGGGTTTTCGTACAATATGTAAGCGCATTGTCTATCATATCTTATATCTAGCCAGTGAGAGAGTTTTTCTGTTTCAATTGCCTTATAAATAATTCTGCCGGTAGTACGAAATAAGAAGCAATGATTTTTGCATTGGAGAAGTTAATTTTGTGGCCTGTTTTCTAGTGATGTTTGGCAAGTACCGGGATTTTATCTCTTTTCCTTACGTTCAGGGAATGCTCACATATTCGGTTAGATGTTTGTTTTTCGTTTTTTTTATGTCGGAAAATCTAATGGATGTAGTAATGAAGGATTCTATAACTAAATAGCTTTGGGTGGAATTATGATGGAATTTGGTATTTAGGTAGTTAGTATGGATAGATTTTCTATAGACAGTTTGATGAAAACTACATTTTAAATTATTTTTTGCTATATAAGTGTCTAGGGTGAAAAGGGGATTGTTTTGTTCAGTTTTTGTAGTAAATTTGATGTTGCTGTTGATTGGATGTAGATGGGAAAGGAATTAATAAAGCATCATCAGTACGGATAACAAAAGCACTATCAATATATTTTATCCAACAGGTGAGTTTAAGGTGAAAGAAGGTGAGGTCTTTGTTTTACAATCGGTCACGAAAAAAATTCCTATGATAGAGAAACGTATAGAACCACGATCGCTGGCCTATAAAAGGTATTTTTGGCGTTCTAGGCTGACAATTTTTCACCCGTATTTCCTCAAATTTTTGCAAAGTGGGAACGTATAAATTTTTAATTGGATCGGCATTTTCTCTAGATCGGGAACGTGGAACAATTTAACTTAGAATCGAAGCTCCGCTGGGGGAAGGCAAACCAAATGGACGTAGCAGATGCGCTTTTTGCGTTCGGCAACGATTGCGTGTGTGTTCCCAATTCGCAGGCCGCGCAATCATATTATACGAACCACAAAAATGAGTACCCAGCTGAGCCCCTCAAATATTTAATACGCATTTCTTATCTGATGGATAACGACTAAAAGCAGCAGTTCGATGACTTAGCCGTGGCCGCTCCAGATACACTGCGGAGCAAGAGCGGCGCCGACATGCGTGCACGAACGCACGGGCCTCTTCATGTGAATCAAGAGTTTAGCCCATGCCACATTTCTTTGTTTACTTTTTGTTCAAATGTATAGATAGATAGGAACATCATTAATTTGTTAAAAAATACAGACAATTATATAAAGAGTAAAATTGAAAACAGTGAAGATGATAAATGAGTAAATTTAGATTTGGTACACTGTTTTAATCTATTTGATTCCAATGTACTACGGCTGTAATAGTTTTTTAAAACTCCATTATACAGAAAAATCCAACAAATTTTAAGTAATAATAATTTCAAATTTCTATTTTTCGAAAACAAGGAATTTGCGCACAAAATGTCGTTGCCGTAGGTAAAAAGTGGTTTAAATATGATCGGGACTGAGTTGTGGGTAAATTGCGCAGCAGCCACAATCTTTATCCTTCGTCCTACTTGGGTTAGAACCGGTTCAGTGCTGTTTTGGAGTTGCTAGAGCGACGAGCGAACAGACTGTATCGCGGAACGTGGAACAAAATGGTGCACATGCAAGCTGCCAGTCGTCACGTATAGTAATTTGAAGTCTATAGTGACCACCGATGAAACCTGGATGCACTACTTCATTGCCGAGTCCCAGCAGCCATCACGCGAGTGGTGGCATACCAGTTCTCTCAAACCCAAGAGAGCTCGGAGGAGACGTTCGGCAAGAAAAGTGATGGCTACGTTGTTCTGGGAGTAGCAGGAGGTTATCCATGTAGACTTTCTGACTGATGCCGGAATAGTCAATGCAGCTTATTACTCAGACCTCCTGACAACAGACGTGGAGGAAAAGATCCGATCCAAGCGGAACCGGGTAGCCCTCCTTTAAGACAATACACTCCCCTATACGACTATACAACAATTAAACCTTCTGCCACCACTACGCCGCCAGCCAGACTATTTGGGAGTAGATACGCCACCAATTAAAAGCCTTTTTGAAGAGGGCATCAGGATGCTTCCAGAACGTTAGAAAAAATGTGTTGACTCTGAAGAGTATGTTGAAGACTGTCATGTGCAAGTAAGTGTTTTGCAATTTGTTTTTTTTTGTAAAAAAGTTAGTCCCAGCCATATTTGAACCACCTTGTATATTTCACGAAAAAAATTTAAATGGGCAGTATTGAGTTTATGATCCTCCCTCGAGAGATTGAAAGTATGATTAAATATAAGTATCAGACAATTATTAATTGTTGTATAGCAATTGTGTAGTCCATAAATAATTTAATATTAAAAGCTTTTTGGGTATTTCACTTATACTACTATTATATTAATTAATTTCCTTTAATATTTAGGCAAAATACGAATTTGTTTTAGCACACGTTTATAATAAGCAAAACAATTTGTGTACAGTTTAAAATTATGAAGTTATCATAAATCTGTTGTAATCAAAATATAGAAGGAGTTACGTTTTATCACAAATAATGTAGCGTTGTTGCTTTATTCTATTAAATAAGAAACATCTAATTCATAAGTTAATCGAGTTAAAAGCATAGTTTATCTTTACGTAACTTCTTACTATGCTTGTGGGTATGATATGTTAAATAATAAAACAATATTATATTAAATATTTAATTATAAACAAAATATATTTACATTTTTACGTATACATATTTTCAAACAGTCTAAATTGGCTTAATAATAAAACGCAGTACTTTAACAACAATATGTTTATATATTAGTGTTTACTGCTACTTCCTTTAAATTAGTTTGAGTAAACGTACAAACGGTGCTTCAAAGCCCAGAGATATGGCGAACGCCATAAAAAATGAAACCACCACGTTTCCAAAGAATATGACCAGCTGCAAGGCAACGTTATGGAGTAGGGATATTTAAAAAAATGTCCTACTTACAGCTATGCCCTGATGTAAATGTATCGGTCCGTCCAATTGAAAACTGGTGATGCACATAATCATAGGATGCACTAAATACGCGCAGTAAGTCAGTCTGCTAAAAGGGAGTAACCCTTTGAAGCTAAGAAATGCTCCTATGGGACCGCCGTATCCTGTAGAGCAAGCTACCGTTATCCAAGCTAGAGAAACACCCCATGCGGTGTGCCCCAGCGCTACCTATAACAATATGTTGTGCTAAATAGTCGTTTCTGTTAGAGAAATACTTACATAAAACGCAGATGTGGGAATAACAAGCCCTTTTCTGCCAAGACCATAAACCAAACTTGTTAGGCAGGCTAATGATAAGATCCAACATGGTGCTGTAATAGTTTTTGGCAGAACTAATTTTCCATTCAGTTTCAATAGAATGTATCCGGTTATTATTCCGACTAAGTAAGGTCCTACACGCAGCCAAGGCTTATCGTAGAGTTCGTCAAAGAGGGCAAATGGTTCTTCAATTCTAGCTACATATTTGTATTTCATCGCTATTGTAAACGTTGTTGCCCAGGAAGAGATCATAAAAACTATTATCGCGCCTATTACGCATCTAAAGCTTGTTTCGTTTCTAAAATGGCAAATTTTAGTACTGTGAATAATACACAGCTTTATAAATACAAACCTTATGGCGATAGTTAGCAGTATAAGAGTAACTGCAAAAAATTGAGTGTCGTTGGACATATACCACGACCACAACATACAAAATTCGCTTTGAGGGAAGAAGTTGTTGATGTAAAGTGCATTTCTCCACCAATATTTAGTGCATGTAATGTGGTCAATTATAGCAGGAGTAAATACCGAGTTACTGTGAAGGTATCTCATAGTCAGCTCATTGACGCCAAGTACGAATAAGTAAGCAGGAGTAAGACGCACATATCGATAAAATATTAGTATAAAATACTTAGTAACACTTGATTTAAAACTTTCAGATGATCCATCGGAGGTCTTTGGAATTTTGTTCATTTCTCGCCTTAAATATCCAATTGTAACGAGAAGTCCGCTAAAATTGGAAATTATTAGAAGGTTGTCTAAAGTTACTAGTTTGATTATACCTAATAAAAAAGAAAGTGTCAACAGAAAACGTGGCATTGGAAATGGTCTGATAGAGAAATAGACGTTCTGTAACAACCCTCAATGATTTATTGTCGGCAATAGCAAAGATTTGCAGATAAGTGTGGACTAGTATTATCCAAGCAATTGACAAAATCTGAGCCCATGAAGGCATTTGATAGATTCATTGGAAAGAGAACTCATATTTAAAATCTTTTTGCCATTCTTTAAAGCCGAGAAGCAAAGTACTACTTTTGTGATTTGTTCTGTAACAAAAACGCCTATAATACTTTATATGTTTGTTATACTTACCAGAATATTGAAAAGAACATCGCTGGATTTTTTACTAATAATTAAAGAAGATTTATGAATCTTACCAACTTTTGTAGTACAGTTGCTGTGATCATAATTTTGCTTTGATTTTGCATTTTCTACGCCACCTCCATTACTGTTGTTATTATTGCTGTAGATGTTGTTATTGTTTGTCATTTCAATATCAGTTTCATCCCTATGGCATTCATTTGAGTAATATTCCATAAATGTGGCTACTATTACTATCACAAAAACGAATAAACCGATTCCGCTGTAACAAAAAAGAAATAAATTAATCATTAGGTTGTTTAGAATTACAGTTTGGTGCATTCATCATTACTTAATTTGTCACATCTTTTTAAATATGTCTTTTTAAGATTAAAATTTTTTTTTTCCGTATATAACTACGTGTTTTAAGTACCGATTTGAAATTAGGTAACTTTACAGACAAGTTATGAGTAGTTTTTGCCTTTTTGAGGATTAATTTGTTTGGATATTCGTTAATTGAGATGTCTATTTTTGAAATGAATAATGGCACGGCATGGCTCTAACGCCCCGAGTGGGAGCACGGCCTGTGAATTGAGAGGTTAAGGTTCTTATACGTTCACCAGTGTGTCCAGTGGTCGTCTACCATCTCTGATGCGGGGCGATACGGCAAGAATCGCGTCTTTGACGACCGCAATTATTACCCCTTGTTCAAAGTGAATGCAGATGCTCAATTATTTTTAATGACTAAGTGGACCACCCGAGACTACGCTGACATTAATTATAATTATATTATCTTTAAAATATTTTTAGACAGTCGTGAATACTTTATTTCTGATGTATAACAAATACTTATTACCAGATCCTGTAATACAATTATAAAAAACTTACATTATATACTCAAAATTTAAATAAACAAAAAACCAAAAAAATAATATGACGCTTTCAGAACGCGCTTGGGTTTTTACATTTTCTATTATTTAGTTTTTTTTATAGAAAAATTAAAGCTTTTGATTAGAGGTAATGCTTAATTTCTAAATACAAACACATGTGTATTACATATATAAGCCATACACACCAAAACGAGCATTCTCTTGACGTAACTGTAAGGTAATACTAAGAAAAGTTCAGCAGAAACTCGAATTTGAATAAATCGACTATAAGGCGTTAAGTATGCTAAATTTAACGAGACCTAAATATATAAAGCTAATAAATTAATTTTTTCTCCTTTGTTATCAAAACTAATGCCGGAGCCGAAATGGTTCAATCGATTTGAATTGCGCTCATTTTAGTGGTGAATGATATTTTCAATTGGATGACTAAGTAAACAAGCAAAATTATTAGTTCTGAGCCAATGAAAATCCACATTTGATAGAGGTCAGTGTCTGGTGCTCACTTGCCTATTGTTGGACCATTCTTTCTCACAAAATATGTAGTTGGAAAGGTCTACAGGGAGGAAGTTTTGAAAAAATATCTCCCAGAAATTTGGAAAAAAAATGATTACAAATTATTGGTTCTAATAATAATTTCTGATGACGATCGCCATTATTAACCCTTTATTTGAAATGAATGCAGGTACTTAATTATTTTTAGTAACTGAATAGGTCACCCGTCAGTCATCAGCGAACTCCAAGAACATATTCGGGTATGTCTGCATCGCGGCTACACAGGTGATTATTATTAAAATAATTATGTTTTCAATGTATTTGTCATAAAAATGACTAAGGACTTGCTGGAAAGTTTTTGACTATAGGTTAGTTATTAAAAAGTAAAATGGTCTCATTATAAGTAGTTTTACATTTAACTTACTTTTGTAAAGATACTATGTGCGTAAGTAAAATAATGAAACTGAATTTTTATCATTTTATTAGGCAATAACAGTTACATAATGTCCCCTCCAAAGTAATTGCCTTGAACAGCCACACAGGAATCGCTTTCAACTGGTTGGTTATGGCTTCTTCAATGTTCAATACTGTCCTAAAATAACGTCCTTTGAGGTGCATTTTCACACGTGGGAAGGAGAAAAGTTACTCGGACTCAAGTCGTGTGAATAAGGCGGCTTAGAAGCTACAGAGATGATTTTACTTGCCACAAACTCATTAACTAAAATCGACAAGTCTCGTTACCAGTAATAACACGTTCCAGAAAACGAGGGTCCTTTTCAATCCGCTTCAAAAAATCAAGGCACGTGTTCCTCCGGTTGCCCTTTTGTTTCAGCGAAAGTTTTTTCGGAACCATTTTCGCGCAGATTTTCCACATCCCTAATTCGTTAGTCAAGATCTGATGAACGGTGGTTTGCGCCAAATGCCGGATTCTGTCGACATTGGAGTCACTCCGTGAAGTTGCAGGCCATCCGCTACGTGGTTCATCTTCAATAGTCTCTCTTCTTTCTGAAAATGCCTTAAACCACCGAAACATCTGCGCCCTTGATAAAACAGTGTCTCCATAGGCCTGTTGAAGATTTTCAAACGTTTGTGTCGCACTGTGCCCAAGTCTGGAGCAAAACTGGATTGCACTCCGTTGCTCGACCTTACTGTCACACATCGTCAAAACTCACTCGTCAAAAACGTTTTACGAAACAAATTGTTACAGATAACGTACTGCCTCGCGAGCGTTCCCACTCGCATTGAACGTGTATTGGATGTCGACCCGCCTTTTCTCCAAACGGGCAGCCCCCAGTGTTCCCGGATCGCACGCTACACTATCAGTCTTATTACTTTATTTGCACACTTTGTATAGTACTATCAAAACAGCCATATGTACTCAAAGTAAGTTTTTGCATATTTAGTGTCATGATTTAAGTGTAACTTGGAAAAATGAAAAATTTATGAAAGGTCATTAAAGACTATTAATTCAATATCAATATAATATATGTAAGGAGTGAGAATTAGTGACGATAACCAGGCCCTTTGCTTGGAACAATGCAGAATCCTTGAAAAGTATTTACATTGAAAAAGAGAATTTTATTTAAATTTTCGGCTTTTTTAACTCATGGATACGACATGGTATATATCACACAGACACTAGGGTGTCCCTTATTTTTCGAATTCGAATTTTTTTCACGCATACGTTCTAAGTACTTTTGTAATGACCCCATATACTCAAGAAAAAAATATTAGCCCTTTTTATGAACGGTAACCGTGCCGAATTGCGTTTCAATCAAGTTCATACAAGTTGCGCGAGTGCTGCACTGCGACCTGACACTACGTGCTTTATTTGTCATTTTTATATGGTTTGCCAGATTATTAGTACGCTGTATTTTATTTCATAAATAATGTCTGTTGAATTACGGAGTGATAAACAAAGAATTTTTCTTATCGGAGTGCCTAGCTATCAAATAAATGGTGCAAAATTACAATCTAATCGACAAATTCTCGCTGTTTTGTTTTAAAATATTCGCGAAGTGAAAGTGCAAATCTTGTGATTAGGGAATGAATTATATTTTGAGAAAAAGCAAGAATTCTCACAAAGACATTTTCTAATTGCGCGAAGAAACTTGTTGATTTATATCATGTTTAGAGAGAGCTGCAAAAAAATTGTATAAAAACTGAGATATTTATAAAAACTGTGAAAATAAGAGATCTAGATAACTTATTTGATATTACACATGCTGATGCTTCTGAAACAATGCGAATAGAAGAAGATTTTTAAAGAAATAGAGAGAGCCAGGTAGACCGGTTAAAGAATATTAGATGAATAGAAGAGAAAACTAAGACCAAAAAGAGTTATTGGCAGTTGCATCGACTTCTTCTGCATATGACTTGGAATATTCACAAGATTTAGAAGAAGAAAAGATTCTGAATTCTGAATTCAGCTTGCAAGAGGTTTGCTGCGCTGCACTTCAATCTGACACAAGTTCGAAAAGAGGTAGAAAGAATCTGATAATACCTAAACTAGTGGCAGTTTTAGACCGATGTCAACTAAGTATAAGAAACTCCATATATATTCTTTAGGCGGTCGTAGAAGCACTGGGTCTGAGCTGCGATGAATTCTCCATAAACAAATCCTCAATCCAGCGAATTTGTAGTCAGAGGAGAAAATCCAGGGCAGAAGCAATAAAAACTGACTTTTAGAACAACGTACCTGACGTATTCAGTTAAATGGGATGGTAAACTATTACTAGGCTTGAATGTGCGATGTTCAATAGAAGAACGTTTGCCAATTATAATTTTATTTGATGACACAGAACAACTTCTTTCAGTACCAAAACTAGTAAATATTAAGCTAAAGCCGTTACAAGTGCCCTCTATGACTGGAACCTTTTTGACAAGGTGCAAATAATGTGTTGTGACAACATCATCGAGCACTGGCCGCTCCAATAAAGCTTGTGTTCTTTTGGAATAGAATTTAGAAAGAGAATTGTTACTTTTCGCATGTCGTCATCATGTTTGTGAATTGGTTATAAAAACTGTATTTTAAACCAAGATTAAGCAAACTACTGGCAGCCCAAAAAATTCAGGCAACTGGAAAAACATAGATTTAAATACAATTGAACTATGCGACGATTTCTTAAGACAATATGTTTCTGATACGCAAAAATTGTATCTTTGTCAATGTATTATAAAGCGGAACTCGACAAAACTTTTATAAGAGATGATTATCGCGAATTGATCGAACTATGCGTAGTATTTTTGGGTGGCGATTCAGAGAAGAAAATAAAAATCAAGCTCCCTGGAGCTACGCATCAGGCACGATGGATGGCGAGAGCGATTTACTATTTAAAAATATTTTTACTACAGTCTCAGTTCAGTATGACTACGAAGGGCAAAAAGGCCCTGCAAGATGTTTGCTTATTTATTGTGACATTATATGTAAAACCTTGGCTCAAATGCACAGAGGCGGAAAAGCACCTAATCAAGATTTGTGCTTCTTGAAGGCATTAAAAGACTACGAAAAAGTTGACACAACAGTTTCTAAAGCTGCTGTAAGCAAGTTTACCTAACACCAGTGGTATTTATGTGAAGAGGCAGTTTTTTTATCTTTTTTTGACAATGAAGTTGATGACCAAACTAAAATGAAAATGATTGTCAACTTAAAGAGGGGTAAAATCTCAGATTTTAGCAAACGCTATATCTCATCGAAGAAAGAAATCTTCCAAACGTTGTTTGGTAAGTTGCATTTATTTTTATGAACTTTTTATTTTTTGTTGTTTTTTTATTAATTAATCCTTTTTTGTTTTAGATAAAACGTTAGATGATTGCGTATCAGAGAAGAGCAAATTATTCCTAACTCGACTGCAGATCGACGGCAGTTTTCTTTAGATAAGTGTGTCTTCTTGAAGTAATAACGCTGCTTTTCTGGAAGCTAAAAGAAAAGTAATGTTGTGAATGACACTGCTGAAAGAGCTATCAAATTAACGCAAGATTTTCACGAACTCATCACAGCTGAAGAAGAACATAGAAATTTGTATCCGGACTGTAAAAAAAAAATTTCTTTAAAATGAGTCGCCATGCCTGATTGTAGTAATTTTATGTTTTAGTAATAAAAAATATTTTTCTATTGTAATTTTATTTTTTCCTTTATTTACTCATTTATTGCATTTTTAATAATTTCATAGGAAAAAACACCAGTTTAGAAAAACTTTCTGACTCGGTTTGCAATCATGTTAGAAAGATAAAATTTTATATTTGAGTATGGTTTTGTGTTTATAAAAGATATAAATGGTATGCGTTTTGAAATTTGAAAAAAAAGAATTTTTTGTTTTATAAAGGACACTCTAACAGACATTGTCCGGGAAAAATTGGACGCTTTTTTGCAACCGATAAGTTAAATGCGAGAATATATTGAGTCTGATTTACAGTCAAAATCTAACAAGGGAACAATATCTGGAAGATTTAAATTATAAATATTGGAGTAACTAACGTTCAACAATGCAGTTTCTCATCTGGTGTAACAGAAATTTATAGGTGTTTTCAATTTTCTATAGCCTGTAATCTACTTAAATATTTCTCTTCAAGCACTCTGTACATATATGAGGTTTTTTCAGCCTTTCTTGTTTCTTTTATTGTGGATTCTTAGTAATTTTTATATATTTTTTTCGAGTCTTTTAAAAATAATTTATAACTTACTATAGATTTTCTGCTTAACCTTGTGCTATTAATTTACTACTTATGCAGAATGTTCCTTATATTTCTCTTTACCTTTATCTACTTCGCGTCTCATATCCAGTATATTTAAATGAGTTGTTTCACATTTTTAGAAAATTAATTTTGTCTTTTATTATTTTATTAACGAAATTTTCAAATTTTTCTTGTTAGCCATTACAATCTTTCATATTTTTTAACAGTTGATCTGATTTACCTACAATTAACTAATAGTAATAGTCTAATTATCTGCATGGTAATATGTTTATAAACTTTGAATTCTTCGAAATCCTTTTTTGTCAATAAATTAGGAATTAGAAAGGGATGGGGATCTCAAATTAAAAAGTCTATAAACCATAAATTTATTGATTTTGTTTTGTTGGCTACTAAATGTTATAAATTTTTAATTCGTAGTTTGCAGTTGAACATTCGTGTACTTGTGTGATTTTATATGCTGGTTAAAAATTTATCGTCGGCGGTGTTGCGTAAAATATGGAAGAGGAAGCAAATATTGTGATGTTTCTACATAAATTAAATGCATAAAAAAGTCTCACACTTTCACTGATTAGGCGCTTGCTGAGGGCGATTTTTATTTATGTATGTTAAAATCAATATATTTACACTGATTTTTACATATTCAACATTTTCAATATTTTCAAAACGTTCCATGCGTTTCTGATCAGTGGTTGCATTATTCGAGGACACATGCACACTAATCGTCGCAGTCTGAGCATCTAACGGTACGGATATTACAAGCCCTTAAAGCAAACAAGCTAGAATTATGAGAAATTTACCCTAGATAAACATGAAACCTTTATATTAATATCGTGGGTTGAAGAAGGCTATCGTTTAGCATCGGTATGGGGGGGGGGGGATTCTATGATGTGCTAATTGATTTGCATTTTTGAGGAAAAGGAATCAAAACACCAACTAAATTTTATTAACGTACATCCTAAAAGGTGTCTTGAAACATTTAAACTATATTTTCTTTCAAAACCAGCTTGGACGTCCTAGCAGAATTTTGCCGCGGGACAAAGCAATGAACCCAATTTTACAAGTATCGAAGAGCAATCGTTTGGAAGATCTGATTTAAAACTGTTAAATTGCGAGTTGTGGTTTATTTTGAAAAAATATTAAAACTACTCCAACATGGAATCTTTGACGTAGACTTAGATTCTAGATGAGGCCAATTTTTCACCTATTTGTGACATGTTCTGCCATTGATGCGCAGGCAACACAACCCAAGACTTGATTTAAAGCCAAATGTAATACATATTATAGTAATAAATTTTGATAAATTTTTATAATAGTTATTTCAATGCATGTACGACATATGTAATGAGGACAAGTTTATTTAATTTTTGTTATTATGTTTGTTTCCTTCGATATTAGTTTTTTTTTTAAATTTTATATAAGAATTGTTCACAAATTATTGTTTAATTGATTGATTTGTTGTAAAAATAATTTTTGTTTAATGTTTCGTCGAATTTTTGATTTAATTATTTCTTCTTTTAGTATGAACATCAAAAAAGCATTTGACTTAATTCAATTACTTAAGAAAATTGGATCTAATTTAAAATGGCGCAAATGAAGATGAACTAAAACATCAGAGAAGAATATAAAGTATTTAAGTAACATGAATGACTTATAATTTAGAAATATAAACTTGGTAGTTACAGTTATAATAATAAATAAAACTGTGAGTACATATCAACTGTATTTTTTAATAACTTTTTAACATTTTTTAAAGCCAATTAAATACTGTTTTGCATATATATGCATTGTTAGAGAAACTCGCGTATTGTGCAATTTAACTTTTCAACGAACTTAAGAAAAGTTCGTTCTAATTTAAATCTGTCTGCAAATGAATTATGGATTTTTAAAATTTAAAATGGATTCTTATAGGAAATTTTGCTGATTTCAAAATCGAAATCAAAATTTTAATCTCGAAATAGTTATTCGAGATATTCGACTTCAATATATAAAATTTCGACATTGCGATTTTATGAGTAATTCTTAAAGAAAATTTTACGCTGATTTCAATAATGAAATCGAAAAAATTCTATGCGAATAATTTTCAATGTTTTTTTAAGTTCGTTCTGGGATTGCTTACAGAGCAATCTCTTCGCCGGCCCCATGTTTTGTATTGAAAAAGTGTTAATAGTAGTTAAGAAACCTTGACGTTTGAGGCTGTAACTGCAGATTTCTTGCTACAGTATAAATTTCAAAAGTTTCGAGCTGTTCTTTAACTTACAACTATCACAGACGTCTTTTCGAGTAGGTGCAATGTGGAATTGTGTAAAGTCGGATTTACGGTAGATTTAGTTCCCTGTGTATGAACATGCTTTGTTACAAATTTTCCTGTAGATTACTAGAACAGATTTTTTGCAATTATTGTATTCGGGTGCCGTTCGGATTTTAAAACTTTTCAATTCGATTATTTTTTCACTTTATACGTACAAGAACTTAACATCATTACTATTTTAGCAACGTATTGTACTGAAATTATGCCTCTTTTTTGTTATTTCCCAATTCTACTTGCAGTTAAATTTCTGAATTTGTTTAGAACAACAAATATTGTTTATCCTGTTAGATCTAGTTATTGATTAACTTTCAGATTAGGATTCTTATAGCACACGACGTTCTTATGATATATGATACATTTTTTTAATTATATGTTTTGTATATTTGTGGCTTTATTGTTTATAGAAAGATAGGTTAAAATGTGTACTTCTTTATAAAGTGAACGTACATTTGAAAACAATTTTTAAACGACAAAAAGTATGGATATCTAAGTATTTTTAAACAATCGCCCAGGTTTTTAAATCATTTTTGTATTGGCAACCAAATCTATTATATTTGCGTAGAAATATCATCTAATTATTCAAAGAAATTTAAAAAATTTTTTCTTGCAATTGTTTGTACTGTAATGCATAAATTAGCAAAAACATGTCCATTTACTTGCTCTCCGTGCAAAACTAATTTTGCGAGTGTTGCATTCTCACCATATTCTTTGATAATTTCACTCCAACTATATTTCTAACTACGAAAATTTAACGACATAGTATACTTAATGTTGAACGACACCACACACGGTGACTATTTCGAAAATAAAACAGCTATAGCGCTACTGCTTATCGAGACAATACTACAATAACGTGACTACCAAAAGAAAATTATTTTATCTCTTTGATACTTTTATACTAAATATAATGTCCCGTTTTATCTTTTGTTGTATTTTTTACAACTCTTATGTTTCTTGTATTACCAAATAAAGTGTTTACATTTAAATTTTTTTAAATATTTGTAAGATTATCATGTGAGTAAAAAAGAGTTATGAAAATTTGAATTAATTAAAGTAATTGAATTTTAATATGTTCGACTAGTCGTCTTAAGGATAAATTTCTTTTATAGTGGACACTTTTTTAACTTTCAAAAATAGACAACTTAGAAGCCAAAGATTGTTTTTTTACTTATCGTTGCCTGTGATTTGTATTTAACGTGTAAGACAATTTCCAGTAGACTATTCCGCAAAAATAAAATTAAATGTAAAAGAATCAGTGTTATTTATTTAATTAAAGTTTATAATTGAAATTTTACTAGTGATGTAATAGGATAAGAGCGTGTATTATTGGTTGCAGCTGTTTACCTATCTTTTTATTAGTATTGTTTTCTTCTTTCTACCTATGAGGCTTATAGCTCTTTATCCTATTACGTTAGTTTAGACGGGAAACCACTTTTTAATTTCCGACGCCCCCTTGTCTTTGCATTTAATCGATTCTAAGACTGCCTATAGCTGAAAGATCGGCTCAAAAATGGTTTTTGCGTTCCACAAATGAAATTTCGGCCTCCGAGGCCAAACTCATACCGGCCACTGCTTGAGTTTGATAAAGAGCGCCAAACAACAAGAAAATTGGCAGAGCAGATGAATTGTGGCCATTCAACAGTAGCTTGCAATCAATGGGTAAGGACCAAAAACTCGGCGAATGGGTACCTCATGTGAATGCAAGTCTTGTTTTGCTCGGGGTGCTTGCTTGTTGGAACTCAACATTTTGTTTGCTCTGATTCATGTTCTCGTCGCCGGTGAGTATGCGATAAAGAAAACGTTATTTATGATCGTCTGTTGATCGATGACGGACGAGCAGCTTTGGTGGCTTTAGAACCTTGATTAAACGCAAAGACAAGGAGCTGTTAGAAATGCTCATTTTCGTCAATCTGTCATTCGATTTTGAAAGCCAAAAAATAAAAACAAATAAATGATATGAAAAAGCGCATGAAATATGCAACAACTTATTAAATGACAATACTTTTGCTGATATTTTTATACATATATAACAATTTAGTAACCTTTTAAAAAATGTTAATTTTAAATTACGTTAAGTCTTGCACACTTTAAGTTCAATAGGACTTTTAATATAGGAAATTTTACTTACCCTATAATGTGAAACTTATAGTCTAACAGTATGGAATAATCTCCTGGTACCGCCCTCACTCCTACCACAGACAACGACGTTCCTTGCGATCTTTCTTGCACCAGTAGTCGACGAACATCCGACACGGTACAGGAACTCGGTAAACATTGACCCAAGTTTAATTGCCTGGTCTGTAATAGCACATGCATATTAATACAATGTATAGCGTATTCGGAAGACTTTCAATTTTTCAATGAACTGCCTAAATTAGAACAGGTGGTTTAAATAATTTAAAGATAACTTTGATAAGTGAAATGTATTGCATTAAGCTCTTCTAGAAAGTGAATAAAATTTATAATTTGTGTAGTTAATTGGGTTTAATTACATTAAGGAGATACGATTTGTGATAGCGCTTTTTTCGACGCCTTCATTGCGCATTGTTACCTTCGTGCACGCACATTTCACTCTTGGTCGCCCATGCCGGCGATGCAAACGCCTATTAAATTACGAGTCGTGTACGGTAAAGTATTGAGAAAGCAACTCACCACAGGCGTGAGCGCTTCATTAATGTTTATGCGTATTTTCGCCACGTAAAAATGCACAGGAAACGGCGGCACATCCGCGTTGGCTTCCCATATTTCCAGTTCTTTGCATAATGTGCTGGAGCCCAGCCAGTAGTCATTGCCGAAGAAGAATTGGCTCGAGTACCTCCCAGACGCATCGTCCACTGTAGAAAATATCACTTTTTACGCCCGAGATCTCATTTTCTACTTAAACTAAAAATTCACGCAATTTGCTTTACATTTACTCGCAATTTCCTTCCGTAATTTTAAGTGCCTCAACAATTAATTTAATTTCAATTTTGTAAGTAAATAATTATATATATATTAAAATTCAACGAGCAAAATTTAATATTAAGACTAACTTTTAACAGCCCAGAGGGTGTTATTTTTGAGATGAGACAAGTAAGTCGACAGATGAGCACGACACTTTGGATTCTCAAGTATTTCCAGACGTTTTTCCCAATTGTAATGATTGTAGAGTTGTGATATCCATTGCATATAGGGCAGAGCTTCATTTACTAACTCCCGTATAATAGGATCCGACTTGTTAATAGATGGCACTGGAAATTGTATCCCGTTGGAGAGATAGGAGAGATCAGAAGAATTATAGGACACATATTTGGCGGTTGTCGCGCAATTGCTTTCAAGTACTAAACAAATCACCAGCACCCACGCACTTTCCACAAAATTTGCCATTGATTATGTAACTACGTCGCACATGAAACTCTAATGCATTTATAGCAATTTTCTTTGTACGGCAACTTTCTAAATCACGTTTTGTCAGACCACGGCGGCGAGATCATTTTTAATTGACTGGCGAAGCGTATTACCGCACAGCTTGCTGCCCGAGCGTCCGAAGACTTCTGAAAAACCGGCGGTGGCGCGTTTATTATCAATTTTAATACGGTACTGTTTGAGAGTTTAAAGATCCGATCGAAATTTCCCCCGGCAGGCGGCCGGCCAGGCCAATCTGGTGGAGAAAGGTGTTGTCCCCACCTGGAGGTAATTTATTTTCCTCAATGGAGCAACAGGCGATTTTTCTGATTTCATCGCTCGTTCTGGGCGTTACATGAGAGGCGGAATGCGCGCCTGCAGCAAGTCGCATTCGTTGAATCTTACATGGTAATGCGGAGTTTTCTGTAAAATAAGTGGAGCAGTAATTTTCCCCGCGGTGGTATACGTGAAATGTTCTCTAACATAGGAATTTGTTTGGACTCGAATCGCACGATAATGAAAGCCTGAACAGATGAGCAAATGTTTAAACTTTCTACCGTAAGCATTACTTCATCACCGGAAAAACGATCTCATAAGCAGTTTCGTTATCTTATAAGAATAAATTGTAGGTTACGTACCAAGTACCAATTATTTAAAATTTTTGTTTATGTAATTTTTATGTAAGCTGAATTTAAGCTCATTATTTTTGATTTTTTTAATAAAAATGAGTGATATAACTTCGAAATGTTTTTAATATGACTTTAAATGATTTACAAATCAGAACGAATAAATGAGGTAGTTACTGAAATGCAAGTTGGCGTTGTTCGGTATGTCTGTTGGTGCACAGAAAGTGTTACAGCTCATCGCGAACCATTAAAAAGAGAGAAACTGTTAAACGCAAACGTATTATTCAATACGCATTGCTCAACTCTCAACTGATCGAACTCGTGCATTTTGGCAAGATGCATTTTGCGTAATGTGTAATATTTATCTTCTGTTATTTAAGCCAAATTAGAATTACATATTGTAGTGTTAATATTATACTTTCAATCCATCTAATAATAATATATGGACAATAAAGCCCACTAAAAGTTAACGATGTATCCGATTGGAGCAAGTCTTGTTTAATAACGATGCAATTGCATATTTTTTGTTGTAATTCCATTGTAATATATTTGTACTAAAATCTTTTGAATAATAAAGCATACTAAACACTAATGATCTACCATTCTGTAGCTCTATTTCAAAATTGAAGAAATCAAAAGAAATAATCATTGCAAAACTTCAATTCCTTCGTTATTTTTTACTACATTGAAATTATGTAAAATTAGTAAAAGTAAAGCTTAAAATTGTAAACCAATATTTTTACAGTTTTTAAAAATTAATTTTATTTATAAAATTAAATTTATTTTTAAAATCAGTTGTATAATACTAGATATTTTCTGTAGTTAATTTTAATTTGTAAACTTTAAAGCCGCAAATGTTTTTAGTAATATAGGTTACAAGTGAAAGTAGAAAATTTGCGCTAAAAGTAATATTAGTCGATTTTGGAGGCTTGTCTTTAAATTCGAGCAAAGTCCTCGAATTCGGTGAAATTTATTGTGTGGATAAAATCTCAGTGCAAGCCCTGTTCTTATAGGTAAATTTGAATATCTCACATTAGTGCATTGTTTGATATATTGGAAGTGCGTATTGAGAGTTTTGGTTTAACAAAATTGTGCAAGTGGTTGATAAAGGTTAAAATGCACAGAAATGTCTGAAAATTTATTTTATTGTAGGCCTCATCTACTATGTGTAAAGTTACAAATATTTTAAATATCGTCTATCAACGTAAATAATATAGTGACAATAAAAGACAAAAAAGACAGAAAAGAAATAGAGTAATCTACTATACATTTGAACAGAAAGTAAACAAAGAAAGCCTATACATTTAAACAGCAACTGAACAAAGACAGCTGATATGAAACGTGGCGTGACTGAGCTGTGAATGTACGTTTGGTTGCCTATCTTTACGATCGTTATGCACATCTTATTTTTGTAAGGTCACCGCACTGACTTATTCTACTGTTATCATTTGTAAATAAATTGTTCCTAGATCTCACCTTGCAAAAATTTGAGGGAAGGCGAGTGAAAAATTGTCAGTCTAGGACGTCAGAAATACCTTTTTGCGGGCAACCCCTCGTAATATAATAAAGCAAGGTGGGAACGTGGAACAATGTTCCACAGCTATTCTGAGCTTTTATACATATAATTTTTTATTATAAAATTATCATGTACCAAAGCTTAATACCATTAAAATACAAGAAAAATCAAATTGATTTACATGAAACTTAACCCAATTAAAGTAAATGGTATTAAGAATCATATTAATCTATGTAGCTCCCAGCAGTGACCATGACTTTCTCGGGCCTGTCCTTGGTATGATGATTCTTTTCATTGACCTTTGCTATGATCACACCCTTTACGTGGTAGTCAAGGGAATTGCAGTCGACGCTCCAGGATGACCACATTTTGATGGAACAGTGGTATTACAAATTGTTGTATAGTCTGAACCTTTTTTGTTTTGTTAGAATACGTACTTCATTCCAACGGCCACCTCCTCTATTCACTTTACTGTCTTCAGTAACTCGATATAACTGTTAGCAGTCACCTTCAGGATTTTCTTAAAGAGACGGAGCACCACGACGTTCCGTTCGCTGTTCACAAACTCCAACACTCTTACAGACTTCAAAAACTTTATAAGCACTTCAGATACACCTTAGAGGTCTTTTAAACGATTCACTTCCTTTTTATTCGAAAATAATCTTAGTCCAGCGATATCGCGCTTAATATTGTTCAGCAGTGCTTGGGCCTATAATGTTCTGTCCGTCTAGTTCTTCTTATTCAAAGGCTGGCAGTTCCTCAGGACAAAATACTTGAAGTACATGTCCCACTACACGGCTGATTGTTGACCTATCTGTGCCCATTTGTTTTGCCAGGTAAGTCATGCCCCACTTAGAATCCTGATCGATATTTTCTTTCAATTCACGGACAAATTTATCACTGTGCTCAGATCGCTTATTGTGAGTTACCCTGTCAACAGTTACTCCTCCTGGTCGTCAGATTCCTTTTACTTTTTAGCTACGTCGTAAACTTGGGTATATTTGTAACCAAAGCACGCAATAATTTCTATCGATGATTTTTTTTTCTTTTTCAATTGACAAAAAATTGTTGAACATAGCCTTCTGGTAAGAAATTAAAAAAAAATCAGCACTTTAGATAAATCGTATACATAAATCGACAGACAAAAAATGAAATTAGTTGGCTACAGCAAACGAAATTGTGTTTCTGAACATTCCTAATTTAAATTGCCAGTTGCTTTTTTGAAAAATAATAAAACTAAGAAATTTATGCGTATGTTTTGAAGGACGAAAATAGAAATATTAATTTAAGGATGAAAGTCTAATAAGTAAAGAACAAAATAGAATTCAAATAAAGGTAGATTGCTTTCGAATAATTACAAAGTGCATTCCAGTTATAACACCTCCGATTTTTTTCTCACAATCTAATCATACGAAAACTGTGAAACTTGTGTCACTTCTCGACGTAATTTCCCTGCAGCCGTATACATTTTTCACAACGTCATCGTCATAATTCCATGGCCGCTGCGGAGGCTTCTTAGGGGTGTGTTTTGCCTACTGGAAATACACTGATGCAATAGCGACACGACTAGTGAATTTGCGACCACGGACAGTGTCCTTCATCGTTGAATAGCTAAAAGTCGTTAAGAGGCAGGTCAGGTGAGTAGGGAGCATAAGAAATCACTTAAAAGTGGTCAGCATTTGTGGCATCCACTTCGAGGACACTTTTTGTATTTTAAGGTCTTCATGCAGGATTGTGTACACAGATCCCACGGAAATGTCAACTTTGGAAACGATGTGTTCCACACTCATTTGGTGATCTTCCAAAACAAGTTTCTCCACTCGCCTGATCATGTCGTCAGACCGGCTGGTGCGAGGCCGAGCTTGTCTTGGTTTGTTGTCACACGAAGTTCTGCCTTCTTTAAACTGTCGCATGTACAAACGCAAATTAGACACATTTATAACACCATCACCACATGTCTCACTTAACTGGTGATAAATTTTAATCGGTGTCACACCAAGCAAAAGGAGAAAACGAATGATTACACGCTGTTTTTGTAATGAAAAAGTCGCTATTTTAAGTATCAAAACAGTCTTTACTCTCGCCGCTGCCGCTAGTGTCCTGTGTGCCGTGCAGTGTTGCCATCTCTGACACACATTCAGAAAGAGTTCGCGCGATTTTGAAACAAACCACATGTTTCTATCTGTTTCCAATCCTAAAAAAAAATTCGAAGGTGTTATAACTTGAATGCAGCTCGTAAATTACATTCTTAAAGCAATTCTCAAAAATTACCAGAATGTCTACGTATTACCTACACTCGTATAAAAACAAAAATAGCCACATATTAATAGAACGAAACAATGATAGAAAAATATACAAAAAGAGGAAAATACAGTATAGGATGTTGTTATCAAAAACTGTAGATAGGAGAATTCATAAAATTAAAAACAAATCCGAAAAACCCATTTGCGCATATGCAATAAATATGCGGGGATAGCGACACCCGTCATGTTCTGCTGTACGCAGTAATTCAGTAGACAGTACGTAGTGGAAGAAAAAGGTTTCATTGAAAATGAACTAAATGTGAAGTGTAAAGTCCATTGGTTCACAATGTCTGAGCTTTCTCTAAATTTTTCCCAACTTTCTTGGTCTGTTTTGTGCCCGTTATTTAAATTGGAAACAATTTAGTTGATACAACAATAGCATTTACTTAAACAAAGTTGGTTTCCATCAACTAGTTGACAACACCGTATAATTCCATTCTGAATATTTCAGGCTAAAATAAACAATGGTAAAAGTACTCGATACTAATCAATAACATGTATTATTAGAGCAAACGAGATTTGTGTCTTATGGAGTTGTCGTATCCAAGGTGTGCAACCTATTTACTGTGCCAGTATTATATATTTACAATAGTGTTCAGACTTTTAATCACCACAAACATAAATAAACCTAAGAAGTAAAAACACAAAGTGAACCAAGAGAAGAAGACACACAAACAACATACGTAACAATCATACGGGAGAGATTGTCAAAGTCTGAGGAAGAATATAAAAATAGTTGCAATTATTAGGATATCACAAGAATATGGAACTGTATTAAGGAGAATATATACAAAGCAACAGAAGAAGTTGTGTTAAACAAAGAATAGACACACGAAGACGAAGGGCGGAACAAAAAAATTAAATAAAAGAAAATAGCCTGGAAGGAATACACAAGGAATGAAAATGATAAAACAAGAAACGCCTATATACAAAAAAGTAATGAAGCAAAGAAAACAGAAAAACAGGCGTAACAAAGATCATGGGTAAAATTTGGAAATGATATTGAAACAAAATTCTAGGAAAATAGGCTAAGAGGACAATACGTAAAGAAAGCTAGAAACGTTCAGAAAGAAAACAACACCCTAGCAAAAGAAACGACAGAAATACTGCAGACCCTGAGGACATACTATAAGAATAAATTTAAACAACAGGAAGAAGGATAGGAACCCGATCAACAAGAAGGAGGAAACAATCCAAGCCATCAAAAATATGAAAACTGACAAAGCTAGTCCCAAGGGTACAACTGTGGAGAACCCTAGACAATTAGAAGTCACATTAAATCTCCAAACAGCCATTAAAAATCTATATAAAGAAGTATATGGGAGAGTACAAGTAGGCGGAAAATTTTAAAAATATTTGGCATGGAACTGGGCGTAAACCAGTGCGCTAGACTAAGTCTTCTACTCTTTAATATATTGATGAACAGCGTTATAAAAAAATGTAAACAATATACAAGAAAGACCATAGTTGGGTACATAAACTGATATATGCGGATAATAACCTCATAATAACAGGCTCTCAACAATAATTACAAGAAGCGATAAACGAGTGAACATAATAAATAAAAGCGTAAGGGGTGGAGATAGATATATCGAAAAGTAAAATAATTAGAATGAGAAACAAAGAACATAAAGAGGTTATTAAAATTTGCTGCAAGGAAGCAGTACTAGAAGAAGTAGAAGGGTATGAATACTTAGGTACAATTATCTCAAGTAACGGAACAAACGACGTGGAAATCAGCAACCAAATTAGGAAAGCAGTCAACGCTTATTAGCAAATGAACAACACCATAGTAGAAAAAAGAGAAATTTAAAATAACACAAAATTCCAGATATATAGTGCAGTACACGTACTTATTCTGACATATGGAGCAGAAAGCTGAACTATTGTGGAGAAACACAAAAGCCGCATACAAGCGGCAGAAATAAAATTTTTAAGAAAAATGGTCTCCAAAACAAGAAGAGATAGACTAAGAAACACCAGAATCAAAAAACAAGTTGAGCAAATACCTCTGAATGGAAGAATAGAGAACAGGGAGTTGGGTTGATACGAAAATGTGCTTAGAATGGATACAGAAAGAATTTCCAAACAAGTAGTTGAAGGAAGACCAGGGGAAACAAGTGGATGAGATAGGCCCATAATAAAATGGATAGAAGGGATCTACAGAATGGCAAGAGAAAAGGGTACGGAGGAAGGAGAAATTAATAAACTGGCTCGAGATCGAAAAGATTGGAGGAAGTGTATCGAGGCAACCGGCTCGACACTTTCGGGTACAAGTGTATATGATAAAGAAGAAGACAATAGTGTTCCAGAAATTGTCATAGTTAGATACATTGTTTTGTATGTGCAAAAAAACTGATTTTTAAAATTTACTTTAATATCATTAAAAAAATGGAGTTAGTCATTTACTTGGGATCACAATCTGCCTACTTTCTAAAGAAAATTACGAATCAAAGAAGACGACTTGCCTTTTGTGTGTTTTATTTCGCTGATTATTGGATCTGATGTGAAAGTGTGGTGAGAAGAAGTTTTGGCGGGGTTGACACTGGGTTGGAAAAAGTTTGTTTGGAAAAGTTATGTAACTGATAACGTAGGATAATTAAGGGTTTCCAAATAATACATAAAAGTTGACAATCGCCTGGATTATTGAAATACTTAGGGTGTTTTTCTATTTCAATAGGTTTATGAATAATTCTCTTGGTATAACTAATACTTTTGAATTTTGAAATTAATTCTGTTCGTTTTTTTATTTTTGGTTAGTACCAAATAAAGATAACTTATTTGTACAAACGAAAAACGTGCTTATATGCGGCTTGTTTTAGTTCGTTTTTTTTTTATCCTACGTAGGTTCTGTCACAGTTAGCAGTAATCCTATTATTTGAGGTTGCTTTACTAGGATAACGTATGATAAAGCATCATGTATATCAAAAGAAAAACCAAAATCGAAACATAAAACTTTCCAAACTTTGCATAACCATTTATCTATTAACGTGTAAACTGATTGAAATTACATCTAAAGACAAAGTTATGTTGCTGGATTGGAGACGAAAAAAATTATAAACAGATAAATAAGGGAAAGGAGAACATAGATAAAACTTAACAGCTTAATATCAACAGAAAAATATCTAGAAAAGGTAAAGAAGAAATGCTAAAAAATTACAAAAAGCTAGAAATAGATTCATCTGTCCCATGCAAAAGAAAAAATAAGTAGGTTTTCAAATACCAAGTATAAATTACATAACCAAATTAGTAAAGAAAGTGGCAGAAAGTTTTATGTATGAAACAAAAGCTGAGGAGACAAGAAAGTTAATAAACAATGTAAAAAATAATAAATTTAAAAAGCTAACAAATACAAAAATACAATGAAAAAACTAAAAAAGAAAATAATAAAACTTAAGCGAAAAGAGGGAAATTATTTAAATTCAAAGTAAACTTAACAGATCTCTGGCCTTATTAATTTATCATTGGAAAAAATAATTAGGGGTACAGATATCAAAAATGAAACAAAAATTCTGAAATATTTATATTAGGGCGTAGATATTCAGACAACTTGGTTCTTATTAGTATAATATAAAATAACTTGAAGAAAATAAAGAAAAAACTAATTTTAAAATATGAAAAACAACGTATGTTAAGTAAATTAGAAAAGAAAACACAGTATACGTAAACGAGTTTCAATATAATAATAAAAGAGGAAAAATGCATTTCTCAAAAATAAATATAAAGATCTCGGTATGAAAATTAAAAGTAAGAATAATAATAAGGAGAACATAAAACAGACTTTTCTATATGACAGAAATCGTCTAAGAGCATACTTGTAAAAGACTTTTTACGTAAGTTAAAATTTATAAGTTTGGATTGAATTGGCAATATTATATGCAAAACAATTGTCGGATTTGGGATGACATAATATTAAAAAATAACAGTCTTAAAAAAAGTATTAAAAAAAGTAGAACAAATAAGAAATTTTTTCTGACTATAAAAAAGCTAACCGGTAGAGGTGGCACAAAAAGGTATATGTAGTAGAGTATATGGCATAAAAGAACGGGTACAGTGAAGTGGAATAAGTATTATTTAGCGAGTTACCAGAAAATAACATAAGTAGCAAATTTAAAAAATTACTATAGTGCACGTTTGAAGGTGCGAAACTAGAATTTATTGAGAGGTAGACGGAGTTTTGCTTTGACTCCGTGACTTGACCCGCTCGGTATCACTGCATACAACAATACAACGGTGTAACAAAGAAACATGCAAGCAAACAGCGGTGGACCATATTAGCAGCAATTCCAAGTAGTTTTTAATCTCTTTAAGCCTAACCTTAATCCTAACCATTATTTAAGCAACAACAATTACAACCCTAATAACGTCCAACAAAAACAAAACATTAAATTTAGCGCAAACACCACAAAACTGCAGTATGCACAACCACACATATGTTCTATACAACGAATAGAATGGAAAACATCATCACTAAAAATAACTATTACTACTAAACCATGAACGGCAACAAAATAAGATTATAAATTTTTAAAATGGAAGTTGCTAGGAATACCTTTAGTATAAAAGAAGAACGTAGCTATAGGATAGTAACCAGAAATTTGCACCATACAACTGTAATAAATGAGTACCTGAAGGTCAAACTCTTTGGTAATAATAGGCGGTCGGTACGTAGCGCTAGTCGCGTGTACCGTAGGCTCTAGATTGTAGCAGATCTATCCCGTTACGACCCCAAAGGGCCTTCAAGGCCTGTTACGGGGGGAACTATTATTATTATTCTTTAATCCCAAGGAAATCAATAAGGAAATCTTTAAGATGGAGTACATTCCAAATGCTAAAATTTAAGTGGAGCCACCACATAAGAAAAATACACTCACGCAATGCAAGAGATGCAAATATACACGCAACTTCTGCATGCGTCCGTTTAGATGTGTTAAATGCGGAGCGAACCGTGACACATAGAAATACTAAATCGACCTAATATAAATTCAAAATCGAAACCAGATAAACAATAATCACAAGTCACACAAAGGTTTGCCTTAGTGCCATCAGACTTCCACCACTGAGGCACGCTAATAACCAGCAAATTGCAACATCAAGTGTAACTACCACTCACAATGTCCAACCACTGGGGCTAGCGTCATACAAACAAGCAATCTGCACCGATTGAAACAGCACATTTATCAAACAAAAAAGACCTACCTTCCAATTTATGCATTACGAATCAAAATAACATTATAATGGATCTCCTACGTGAAACCAGAAAAGTGAGAAAAATCACACAGACGCTTAGTAATGAACTCGCTACACTTAGACAACAAATTACCAATAAAAATAGCGCAATATAAGATTTTTACATGGAACGAAAATGGCCTAACGCAACATCGCCAGGAAGTAGATGCATTCCTCAACACTAACCAGTTTGACATAGTATTCGTCTCTAACGCGCCTTTCACCGTCCGCACTTATTTTAAAATACCAGGCTATAACACTTATGATACACAACATCCGAATATAACATTAGAGCCGGAATCGCAATCATCATTAAACACAATATTAAGCCTTATGAATTAAACAAATTTGAATTAGAGTTTCTGCAAGCCACAACAGTACAGGTAGAAGAATGTCTTCCTGGATATAAAACAACAGGATTTGAGAAATAAGTAGGTTTTCAAATACCAAGTATAAATTACATAACCAAATTAGTAAAGAAGAGATACAAGTGGCAGAAAGTTTTATGTATGAAACAAAAGCTGAGGAGACAAGAAAGTTAATAAACAATGTAAAAAACAATAAATTTAAAAAAACTAATAAATACAACAATACAATGGAAAACTAAAAAAGAAAATAATAAAACTTAAGCGAAAAGAGGGAAATTATTTAAATTCAAAGTAAACTTAACAGATCTCTGGCCTTATTAATTTATCACTGGAAAAAATAATTAGGGGAACAGATATCAAAAATGAAACAAAAATTCTGAAATATTTATATTAGGGCGTAGATATTCAGACAACTTGGTTCTTATTAGTATAATATAAAATAACTTGAAGAAAATAAAGAAAAAACTAATTTTAAAATATGAAAAACAACGTATGTTAAGTAAATTAGAAAAGAAAACACAGTATACGTAAACGAGTTTCAATATAATAATAAAAGAGGAAAAATGCATTTCTCAAAAATAAATATAAAGATCTCGGTATGAAAATTAAAAGTAAGAATAATAATAAGGAGAACATAAAACAGACTTTTCTATATGATAGAAATCGTCTAAGAGCATACTTGTAAAAGACTTTTTACGTAAGTTAAAAATTTATAAGTTTGGATTGAATTGGCAATATTATATGCAAAACAATTGTCGGATTTGGGATGACATAATATTAAAAAATAACAGTCTTAAAAAAATATTTAAAAAAGTAGAACAAATAAGATATTTTTTCTGACTATAAAAAAGCTAACCGGTAGAGGTGGCACAAAAAAATCTGGTGTGAACATCACACGACTTTCCTTATCCTATTATTATATATTATACCAGGTCCATCGTCTCGGCCCTGCGCTGCTCTCGTCCCGGAACTTGTTATTTTAAAAAAGGACGGGGCGCGAGTCTAACACTCGAAAGCTGATTAAAATAAACAGTACAAGACAATAATTGACTCGTACTTAAAATTTTGCTACGTTACTGAAGGTAACCGTGCGAGCTCGGCCGCACGGCCTTCGTCTTTATTGCCTGCGTGCTCCCTCCTAGCGGCCAAGCGCTCCCCCCCCCCCGTCCTCCCGCAGTCGGCCCGGTAGCTCTCCGAGCGCGCTGTGATTGGTCCGTTTAATTAATTTTTAATCGGCTATAACTTATTTATTTGACCTCGAATCAAAAAATTTCACTACACTTTTTTGTTCGTCTCGGTTTGATCTATCCGGTAATATAAATTTCCCGAGACATTTTATGAACACCCGGTATATTAAAAATCCTGAGCGTCAATTTTTTTTCGAGTTCCTATTTTACCAACTTTTATTTTAAATTCATGTTTATCTCATGATAATAAATCATTTTTATTCTCATACATTTTTTGTATCTTCAACCGTTTAGATTCGCGACCGCTTTGCGACAAATTTTGCGATCTTGCGACCAAACGGCTCGGTCGATTTTTACCAAAAGCTTCGCACTGCGTCCCCTTCCTACAAGTAACTTGCATACCAAATTTCAAGTCTCTAGCTCTTACGGTTTTCGAGCTGTTTACTGGCAGACCGACAGACACACACACACACACACACACACACACACACACGAACACGGCTAAAACCAACTTTTTTGGTGTCCTGAGGCTATATTTCGTACAGAAATGTGAAAAACTGGGTAGGTCAAATTTCCGTCGATTACATTCGTCGATAACCTGTTCTGCCGATCCGAAAAGAAAATGGAAGCTGAGGTATTTGCTGAACAACTTAGGGAAGTCTTCCAACCGATTCCTGGAGCACCCGAAACTTACAAAGAAGAAATGAACAGATTTTTGGACACCCCATTGCAACTATCACAGACATTAAAGTGAAAGAGGTAAAAAATTCAATAAAAAAATGCTCTAAAAAAATCACCCTTACGACTTAATAACAGATCAAATTCTAAAAGAACTATCACCTAAGGGTCTCACGTTGCTGACATTTATATTTAACGTTATACTAAGAACGTCTCATTTCCTAGTACAATGGAAAGTTGCTAAAATTATCAAATATTTTTAAAGCACAATGCGGAGGTTCTTGTCCCCGGTCGTGTGAGAAGTGTTGGTTGCCAGAGTAATGCGTCCGGGGTCACGAGGAAATACACGAACGATCGTTGCTATATATTTTGTAATGTCAATATAACGTCAACGCCCATTATGGCGATGCACCAGAGTAAGACGGAATTTGTGACTGACACAATCTTTGGAGGGCAGCAATAGTAACGATTGCTACAGAAAGTTCGTAACACTTGCATTCTCTATAGTAGCCAAGCGTAGCTGGCTGAATTTTCTAGTTTTAATGTAAAGGTCTGGCAATCCACCCAACTTAACAGAGTCGTACAAGCTTTTGACAAAGTCTGGCACAAAGACTTACTGTATAAGTTAATAGTTACCTGATAGCCTCTATCTCATATTGCGCTCTTATCTACAGGACAGATCCTTTTAAATTAAATACGAAGAAGAACTGACTAATCTGATCCCTATAGTTTTGGAGTACTCCAAGGGAGTGTTGTAGGACCAGTATTGTACCTGTCTCAATCGCAACGTTTGCTGACGATATTGTGCTACTGGGTACAGGCAAAGATCAAGTAAGGATCTCCACCAAACTACAAACCCATCTCAATGTTATCCATAACTGGTTTCAGAAATGGTGAATTAAAATCAACCAAACCGAGTCCGTATATGTCACCTTTACACTTGTCCACCCATCGATATCAACGGAATAATAATACTACAATTTAACAATGTAAGATACCTAGGTATCCATCTTGATAGAGGCTTAACTTGAAGGACCCACATATGGACCAGACGCATGCAACTTAACCTGAAGTTCAGCAAGCACTATTGGATACTAGGCAGACATTCACAACTTTACATCCACACCAAAACTCCGTATTTACAAAGTAATCTTCAAACCAATATGGCTTTACGGAATTCAACTCTGTGGGACTGCATCATCCACTAACCTAGCTATAATAGAAAGATTCCAAACAAAAATCCTTCGAACCATCCTCAACGCACCGTACTACATAAGCAACGCAGACAATTACAGTGATCTAAAAATGCGTTCTGTGAAAGAAAAAATAGTGAAAAGTAATGAAAGTTACTTTTTCAATCTAGAATATTACCCTAATAGTCTAGCACTAAACTTATTGGACAACAGTGTCCACAATCGGAGACTTAAGAAGCAGTACACTCTCGACTTGCCGTTTAGATTTTAGTTCAAGCTCTCTAGACTATTTTTGTAAGCGATTATACGTATTAGTTGTAACTGAAGCGATGTTGTTCAACATCTGCTTCAATTGTCACACATACCACTTTCATTTAAATAATTTATTTGTTGATCTATGAGCATATTGTAAATAATCTGACAATAAAAAAATATTAAGAGGTAGACAAAAAAGAGAAAATGTTATTTTATGAATCAGAAGTTTTACGGTCTGTAGAGCTGTATATATAATTTTGACATTTTTGTCTTTGTAAATGTAAAATAATTAACATAAGATTTCCATGTGTTTTAAAATGTAAACTACTTTACTCAATAACTGTATAATGTTTTATTATCGTGTTTTTTGTTTTCATCTTTTATTTTGTCTGATTTTGATTCTATAACTTAAATAAGCCCTAGAAATATAGGTAAAATTTAGCTTTAATTATTAATCTAACCAATTAGATCAAATTACGCATTCTAAAACTGATTTCATATGTAAAAAAAACTGGAAAAAGACGTATTACATAAACAAGATAATTTTATCCTGTTTTTAGAATTAGTATTTCTAATTTAGTTTTGCAATAAGTGCATAAGCATTGAAATAATCTGCTTGAGTCACACGTTTGATATTTATTGAGAAACTTAAAAGCGTTGTGTCAAATTGTCGTTTATTTTAAATGCTAAAATACTTAGCAGGCTTTACGAGTTTATTACACTTACTATGTACATAGGTGCTTGTGCAAACACGAAGTTGCATAATCTGAACTGCACATTTACTGAGAATATGCCAAGTGCATTGAAGATTTTATTATTAGTAACAAAATTTATAATCTTTAATTCTACCAAAAACATTACTTAGTTCACAAAGTTGAAACAAAATAACATATGGGGAAAATGAGATAAGCAACTTATTCGAACAGCGGAGGCCTTTGCGTGTCGATAATCGTGTCAAGTAACTATATATTGCAAATCTGTTAAAATATGAAAGCTTGTTGCGCAGTCAATGTTGTACATTGTAATTTTATTGTTTATTATCGTTATTCTATCCGTCACATTTATTTTCTTTTTTATGCTGTATTTTTCCTATATAAGTACAGTATTTTGAAAAAATTGTTTATAAATTTATTTTATTTTACGAGGGCAATTAGGAAAGAAACCTCCGTTTGCGCAGGTGCATAAAATAAACGGGGATAGCAACGCCCATCCTATGATGCTGTACGCAGTAGTTCGGTAGACAGTGCGTAATGGAAGAAAGTTGTTTCGAAAAAGTAGAAAATCCCGCCAAATGTGAAGTGAGAAGATCGTCAGTAGTAACAAAAAATTTGGACTACCGCAAGTTCTGTGCCTATTGTGTACAAAAAATCCTGTCTGAGGAGCACAAAACACACCGAATTGGTACTGCTTTGGAATTTCTTTTCAGTTATGCCGAGGAATAAAAACAATTTTGGAACGCACCACGAGAATGACTTTATTCTCACGTGTTATGACAAATCCCTCAATTTATATAGCCATTGTGTTAAAAAGTAATGTACTGCTGTATGTTTCTAATATGTATAGTATAGGTTCTGTATCTACACGTGTCTGTCACCAAACGAAGGTTTCTTTCCAAATTGTCCTAGTGTAATGCTGTACCTAAAAAAGTATATAGTTAGTACTGTGTTCAAAATGGCATATGCCATTTCCTTAGTAGTAGAACAGGCAAATCACGTATTTATTGCAATGTATTTCTTTATTTTTAAATACCTTTTCTAAATTGTTTTCTTCTACAGGGTAATTCAAACTGAACTTTAGTATGTTTTCCGAATTTAATTGCTACTGGTGTAAAGAATAGACTTTGCAGTTACATATGAAATATGATGTCAACCAAATGCTTTCCACGACTTCGCTGACATGCGAAGTTTTCCATAGTGCTTTCACATAAATATAGCTGTATTTCAGCAATTATACATCTGTTGTTCTCTTTTAGCTCTGGAATCGTAGCAGGTTGGTTAACGCTTTCTTTCAAATAACCTCAGACAAAAAGGTCAGATCACAAGAAACGGTCGCCAGTTGATGTCATCCCCCTGCGAAATAACACTACAACGTAATTTGATTTAAAGTAAAATGAGGGTTTCACGTGCTGTGTAACATGTGGCTTTTCACTGCCTCAGAGGTGACAACTTTGACTTATAACAAAACCATTTAAAGAAAAATGAGCTTTATCGTCTAATATGTTTTTTAAAAGATCATCATCGCCAACTGTGTTATAAAACCCAGTTCACAAATGTACAGCATTTTTGGTTGCACGTTTATTTAAGTTCTTGAGTCAATTAAATTTTATACGCTTGTAAATACGCTTCATAGAGCCGTATGAAAGATTCAATTGATGTGAACGGCGACGAGTTGACATGTTTAATTTTTCATACACACTATCACTTACTCGAGCAATATTGACACCTGAACGATCCTTTGGTGATAGCAAAACCTTGCTTTGTTAATGATGCCCTGCTACATATTATATAAAGCCATAATGACTTTACCATATGTTTAAATAGCAATTGTATAAATGCAAACTTTCAATGTTCACAGAACGCAAACCGCGCGCAATTCAAATCCTAAAATTTATGGTAGTTTGATTCATTCCATGCCACTATCGTTTTTATTTTTTATTATTTTATTAGTTTAGTCTCTGCATCATGTTGAAAATAATACCTGAATTATAATGAATAATCTAGCCATTATTAATATAATGAGAAATTGTTAACCGGCGTCGATGACAGCGCGTTCATAAAATGATAAGTTTACCATTGTACGCTAAACGTCATTAAATGAGTATATGTACTATATAGCCCTGGAATTTAAATGGTTAAACGAATGTGTCGCGATGTTTTCAGAAATTATTTGGATCATCCAGAAAGCAACCGATGGCAATTAGGATTTTTTAGAGAAAGACAATCGCTTTGAGAAGTGTCTCAAAGTTCTATTTTCTAATTTTTCCACATACAACCTTTCTTAATTGTTTGTATTTACACAAGATAAACCTTTACTACTGCTCTGTATATATTCAATTTATAAATTATGTTTGCATTAGAGGACAGAAGAAAATAAAGTTGTAGATACAGATATCTTATAATATATGTGCTTTTTATTTTTTTTTAATTCTGTAAGATTGTGACCGGCCCAGCATCGTCAACAAAGCGGGGTAAAACTGCACACATCAGTTACATAATCATATTCTCCAAATCGAGCAGACGTAGTTGTTAAATAAACATATTTGAATCATTAAATTGGTGCCAGCGTACAACTCATTAGTTATGTTGCAGTCTACTCGGAAACAAGGCAGAATATAACTATACCAAATTTAAAAATTGTTTCGTTTTCACTTTAATACATTTTTTTATAATAATAATAATAAAATGATTAAGAGCATTACTTAACTTGTTTAATAAGAAAATTTGTTAACTCGATTTAAAAGTTTGTTCAAATCAATACGAAGGTTTTCTCGGCTGCTATCCGAAACATCCTATTGTCTGTTTCTTCTTTAATTGTGGGGCATTTTTTGTAGCTGTGGGCAAAATGAGAGTTGCTAAACTGCGAACACAACATAATTATTCGAGAACAGACGGCACAATGTTTTAAGTTTATTTTCCATTCCTTCAGATAATTTTAGTAGAGTTGGTTAGTCTCTAATTTCATTTAAATGTATCTTAATCTATTAAAATAATATAGGCAAGGCATATGTGACTATTTCTTTTACTGAAAATGAAATAATAAGCAACTTTTCTTGACTGTTGTACTGTATGCAAGTAAAATGCCTGAAAGTATTTCTAATGTATAGAGAGGATGCAAATAATTTTTGAATACGCCAAATGTAATTTGCAAAAGCTGAATATTTCTCTCTAAACAATGATTTGTGGTTTAATATACTAATTAAAATTAAGACGTTAAATAAGAATAATCAATGGTAGCATTGTAGATTATTCAACAGTCAACGGACTGAGCTTATTATAGATATGCAAATATTTGCTTAGAAAAGGAATTTTTTAAGCGTTAAGTATATATGTTGTGCAATCTGTAATATTTGTCTGCTATTGCTTTAGTCTGGTTTTCTAATCATGTTGTAGTTGCATATTCAGCATTGCTATCATATTTTCAGTATATTTTATTTACACCAATAAGAGAAGGACCTTAAATGTAATTCTGAGTCTCGTATAAAGTTTAGTGCTACTTTATAGATTTTCTGAAAGTTATGTGCTAAGATAACCTCAAAATTAAACAATTTATTAAGGTTTCCAGTTGTTCCTTAAGACTATCTATAATTATTCTATCATCTATCTTCAAATTGCTAAAACTTATTTGAAAGTCATTATATTCAGCACAACTGCCTTATTTATTTCTTTATTTAATGCATATATTGCATTGTAATGATTTTATTATTAAAATAAAAACATTTTTCAACAGAGGAATAAACCAAGCTACCGAAAATGTTTTAGTGATTGTATAGCGAAAAGGATTATTCCCATTTTGATTTTGAGAGCGTTAAATAATGTTTTCCGATAAGCTCAAAAGAGCATTAAATTTTACACACCGATTAAAACGACAGAAAAAAGCTATTAACTGTTGTATATGGGGTGTTTTACAACTCTCCTAGACAGCGCGCGAGCGCCAATACACTCACTTTTCAGCTTACGATTGCGACAGTAGTAGATAGTAATACACTTGAAAAAAATAATGAATACATAGAATCAATGTATTTTCTCTTCAGCTTTCCGATAGTGTAATAGGTTTTTCGAAAAAATGTCGACTTAAACTCGAAAAAACACAAAACGTGTTTTTTCTCAAAGAAGGGCATTTTTAATATTTTTTTAAATATCACCAATCGAAGGAGCAAGATTTTTTACATCGGTATAGGAATTTTTAGAATACTGTTTTTCGTTTTTTTTTTTGAGATATTAAGCGACAAAGTTGATGCCGCGTGGCTGCGCGCCCGCGCCGTCGGGACGCTCGGCCCGACCCGGCTTGGCTCGACGTCGCTCTTGACATTTTTGTTACTTGTAAATTATTTTCAATAAACTTAAAAAGTTCGTTACTGAATTCTATATGTCTGTCGGTCTGTCGGTCTGTCGGTCTGTCGGTCTGTCTGTCGCTGTCACAAAATTATGGATTTTATAAAATTTTAAAATGGATTCTTATAGGAAATTTTACGCTGATTTCAAAATCGAAATCAAAAAGTTTCTATCTCGAATAGTTTTCGAGATATTCGACTTCGAATTTCGGGAAAATTTCGACATTGCGATTTTATGAGTAATTCTTAAAGAAAATTTTATGCTGATTTCAATAATGAAATCGAAAAAATTCTATGTCGAATAGTTTTCGAGATATTCGACTTCGAATTTCGGGAAAATTTTCGACATTACGATTTTAAATGTGATTCTTATAGGAAATTTTAAGCTGAATTCGAAAATGAAGTCGAAAAAATTCTATGTCGAATAATTTTCCAGATATTCGATTTCTAATTTTCCCGAAATTCGAAATCGAAATCGAATGGTTTTTTTAGGTTCGTTCTGGGATTGCTTACAGAGCAATCTCTTCGCCGGCCCCATGTTTACTAATATATTTAACCAAACTAAAATTTTTATTTACTTATTTACATATTTACATTTATAAGGAACATAACAATAACAATTCATTATCTGTTTTTCTTTTTACTCCCAGTTAAAACGCAATGCGATAGCCTTAACAGCGTAGATTTTGTAAACCCGATTTTGATAGAAGGATTTTCACATTTAAACAACGGATACATAACCTTTTATGCCAGGCATAAGTCGGCTTACTTTGTCGTTTTCATAAAAGTTTATAAACGTAAATCCGATTTTCCTGCCTCCAATACTAAAATAGTAAAAGGAGTTGCTGTTCTAGAACAAATTTAAAAAAATTAGGAAATCAGATTCTTTTGCTTACTCTTGTCCTAGCCTTCTGGTCACGAAATGATTTGATAAGCGAGTTTTCTTGCACCGAGTAGGAAGCTTGTACAGCAAAGGATCTAGTCGTTAAAAAGGGATACTTTCAGTTCTCGAGAAGAAAAAAGGTAAAGTGATTTTTGATAAAACTGAAATCGTAGTCAAACATTTTTATGAAAACGACAAAGTAAGCCAACTTATGCCTGGCATAAAAGATTAGGTATCTGTGAAGCAAGATGATGGCACAAGAATACATGTTCAAAAACAATTGATTCTTGGAAATTTAATTTAAATTTATCAATTTGTTAAAAGCGAAAATACTTCTATCAAAATCGGGTTTACAAAATCTACGCTGTTAAGGATACCGCATTGCGTTTTAGCTGGGAGTAGAAAGAAAAACAAATAATGAATTGTTATTGTTATAAGTGAATAAAAATTTTTAGTTTGGTTAAATATATTAGTAAAAATCATTTACACGTAACAAAAACGTCAAGTGCGCGGCGTCGAGCCAGGCCGGGTCGAGACAGGCCGGGTCGGGCCAAGTGTCACGACGGCGCGAAAAACAGTATTCTAAAAATTCCTATACCGATGTAAAAAATCCTGCTCTTTCGATTGGCGCTATTAAAAAAAGTATTAAAAATGCCCTTCTTTGAGAAAAAACACGTTTTGTGTTTTTTCAAGGTTAAGTTAACATTTTTTTTAAAAACCGATTACACTATCGGAAAGCTGAGGAAAAAATACATCGATCCTGTGTTTTCATTATTTTTTTCAAGTGAATTACAATATCGTAATCGTGAGCTGAAGAGTGAGTGCTTCAGCGCTCTCGCGCTACGCTAGGAGAGTTGATATGAAACACCCCATATATAATATTTTGAGGACATACTAAATGGTTATTCTTCTTCTTCTTCTTCTACTCTTATATAGGCTATTAGCCTGTTTCTAACTACACATTTCGTGTAGTACTATGAGCCATGTTGGGCGTACCCCGGGCAGGTGGCTAGTCTGACCCGTTAGAAGAAGGAGAATGTACTTTACGACCGCCAAAGGTGTTTCTATGATGACCGGAGAGCACTCGATGTTTGCCGTTATTTTTGACCTGGGAGTCGAACCCAGGGCCCGCCGCGCGTTAGTCTGGCAGGCCGAAGCCTTTCCGTCGCGGCTGTCGTGTTCTCTAAATGGTTATTGGTAAGTATAATTACAACGAATTTATTCAAAACGGCCATCCTTAGTCTCTACACAAATTATAAGACGTCCGACTAACTCCTCCATGGCAGCACGCACTACATCAATTGTAAAAGTATTGACTACACCTATCAGAGCTCGCTTTAAAGAATCAACATTAGATTGTTTTTTTGAACCAACTACACCTTCTCAAACTGCCCATAATTTGTATTCTAATGAAATCTGCGTTATCAGAAGACTAATCTCTTACTATTAGAAAACAAGGCACATTGTGGACGGGTGCAAAGTCTTGTGGAAATATCTAAGACTCACGTCGGAAAAACATTCAGAGGTTTCACTACACTTTCCAAAACATTCGATTGATACATAGTGGCTGAAGTTTTGACTCTCTTTTCACAAAAATGTATATCGATTAGTTCATCATAACACACTCTCTACTAAAGCCTTCGCTCTAGCAGAAATTCTTCTTTGGACGACCTAGTGTGTACTCCCTATTTTATTGGATACAAAATTCCTCCACTGTAAACATTTTTTTTATCTGCAAACAAAATGTATTGCCTTTTTTAAAGCATCTATCAGCAAATTTTTTGTATGTTTGTTGTAAGAAGTTAGTCCCAGGTCTTGCTTAATAAATAGAGACATCGAAGTTTTGAAAATTTCTATATTCCGATACATGATCTTCTGCTTGCTAAGAGGATTTCGTTAATTTTGGGCACTTATGGCTTTGACTGCCAAGACATCCGAAATGAACGAGGTATTTTAGATCTTAGACGATTCTCGATACCTCCAGTCTTGTTGAACAATTTTGTAGCGCGATACATATCCGATGGGATACAGGATCTTAAAGATTACATTTTTTCAGTTCTATACTTATTTAATGCTATTACCGCAATACGATTTTGTTGTCATCTCACTACAATGGTGAATAACCAAAGTAGAGAAGAAACACAATGTAACTTACAACTTTAAGACTTAACAATTGTATACATATGATAGTCACGGATATCTCTATGTTGTGTAAAGCAAGGATGGATTTGAAATGGTTATGTTTTATAAAGAACATTAAATGAAAGAAATTAAGTAAAGTTTATATAGATTATATTAATAAAAAGAGGATTTTAATTAAAAAATATTGGATAGGCAGCTTTCGTATTTATATGATGTACAACATGATATTAAAGAAAAAGTTATGAGTGCTTTAAACTTAAAACCTGAATTAAATAAATAGCACTAAAATGTATACAATGTGAGGATTTACATCTCGTTCTTTTAGAGCGTACTTGCATGCGATTTGCTGTGCAAATGTAACAAAACATGTTGGGACAGGCGACAAGACATAGATAATTTATTATAATGCATATCAGATTTTGAGACAACTATCGATTACACCAGATTTCGAGTTTTATAAAAATCTTCTATTAATAGGTGTATAAATAAGTTCTCAGCTTTTTTTCTGCAAAATTAAAGTTTTATTTAAAAACAAACAAAAAAGGCTTAAGCATCAAAGTATTCTTCGTTGGCATCGATGACCTTTTGCCATCTTTCGGGTAGCTTGCGAATTCCGTGGTGATAGAAGCTCACCGCCTTCCAGACGATAAAGTTATCGATGCATTTTCGGACTTCTTCTTCTGCTTTGAAGTGCGTATCAGCCAGGTGATGCTGTAACGACCGGAATAAATGATAATCGGAATTCCCAGCCTAACGCGTCTGCAGCTCATTTGTGTCATATCTTTGAGGGTGTCCAGTGCGTGGTTGACCTTCAAGACTAAACTCTCCTCTGCGAAATCTTTGGTATCACTTTTGCACGTTGCATGACTTACAGGATTCTCACCATATGCAACACAAATCATTTCGGTGGCTTCAGCAGCGTTTTTCTGAAGATGAAACGCGAAGTGATTGCCATCGTGAACACAACTGGTTATTGAGGTTATGTGCATCAAACGCATGATGTTTCGAAAGACTAAATGTCATTGCTTTAAAACCGCAAGAAGGCGGACTAATACGTTACATGTAAACGGTGATTTGCGTCCTGTAAAATCTAAAGCTAAGAACTTATTTATACACCTATCATGAATTCTTTCCGAAAAATAAAAAATCTGGTGTGAACATCACACGACTTTTCTTATCCCATTATTATATATTATACCGGGTCCATCGTCTCGGCCCTGCGCTGCTCTCGTCCCGGAACTTGTTATTTTAAAAAAGGACAAGGCGCGAGTCCATCGTCTCGGCCCTGCGCTGCTCTCGTCTAAAAATTTGTTAATTTAAAAAAAGACGAGGCGCGAGTCCAACACTCAAAAGCTGATTAAAATAAACAGTACAAGACAATAATTGACTCGTACTTAAAATTTTGCTACATCACTGAAGGTAACCGTGCGAGCTCGACCGAACGGCCTTCTCCGTTATCGCCTGCGTGCTCCCTCCTAGCGGCCAAGCGCTCCCCCCCGTCTTCCCTCAGTCGGCCAGGTAGCTCTCCGAGCGCGCTTTGATTGGTCCGTTTAATTAATTTTTAATCGGCTATAACTTATTTATTTGACTTCGGATAAAAAAATTTCATTATAATTTTTTGTTCGTTTCGGTTTGATCTATCCGGTAATATAAATTTCCCGAAATATTTTATGAACACCCGGTATATTAAAAATTGAGCTTCAATTTTTTTTAAAGTTCCTATTTTACCAACTTTTATTTTAAATTCATGTTTATCTCATGATAACAAATCATTTTTATTCTCATAAATTTTTTGTATCTGCAACCGTTTAGATTCGCGACCGCTTTGCGATCGATTTTGAGACCTTGCGACCAAACGGCTCTACCGATTTTTACCGAAAGCTTCGCACTGCGTCCCCTACCTACAAGTAACTTGCATACCAAATTTCAAGTCTCTAGCTCTTACGGTTCTCGAGATATCCTGTTTACTGACAGACCGACACACACACAACCAACCAACCCACCCACCCACACACACACACACGCACACACGCACAAACGCACACACGCACACACACACGCACGCACGCACGCACGCACGCGCACGCACACGCACGCACGCACGCACGCGCGCGCACACACACACACACACGAGAAATACTGTATGTAATATGTGCAGTCAGTTAAGTCAATGTACCGTCGTACGTTAGAAATACCCAACTACACGAAGAACTCGGCATCTTACCCATCGATCAATACATCAAGAACTGTGCGGAAAAATTCATCAAGTGGTGCGGAATTCTCTCAACTCTTTAAAACTAACATTTACATCAGGCTTAAACGCAAATTACCACAGGACCTAGTTATAGCAAGCCATAGACAAAATTAACCAAATGTGAATTTACCACGCTTATTATTTAGTCGCACTAGTTGCAATATAAGTTAAGTAAAAGTGTGTTCGGGTTAATGTGGAGAAAAATTATTTAAAAACATTTTCAAATACATGGATACGTTGTACTTCAATAGAAGAAATAAGCCATTGTATCAATAATGTGCCGTGTCTATAATTGCCAGGCATCTTTGAGGCATACTTTTAACCAAATTTGTGGCTTATTCATCCGGAAGGGACCTCCAAATGCGACGAATTTCTCGTGTTAGCTGCTTCAAAGGGTATACTTTTTTCCACAAAGTTATGTTTAATGTATGTCCACATATTCTCAATCGGGTTACTGCAACGGCTGATCAAGTATAAGACTGTTTTCCACTCGATGTAAAGCTTGCTGCGGCATTTAGGGTCGTTGTCCTCCTGCAGGATTCAATCGTCGTTCTTCTTAATGAACCAAGATTCGGCAGTCGGTAACAAATATTTCTTATAAATCTCGAGCATTTTGATTGTAGGTAAACAGACGCAACATTCCGAAATCCAGTTTTGAGAAGCAGCCCCAAAAATGCACTTTTACCGGATGTTTAACGGTCTGCTGTACCAACCTGTTAGTTGAATCAAAGTTGAATCAAATAGAAGCTTCTTCCGTATATATTGCATTGGTTCAATTTCGGCCGAAATTGTCCTTTGTTTAAGAGAGTCGTTTCGTCACATGATTTTCACCTAACAAAAGTTTCTTTACTGAACTACGGCATTTGATATCAGGCGCACGAATATAGGTTCGGATAGCTACATATAATATATCTACACCTTTTTGTTTTAATTTTGCTGCTCCTTGACATAATGTTAAGCCCGGGTTTTGCAAAAACAAATTTACGAACTGTTTTTCGACTTTAGGGAGCACTTTTTATATCGAGTCACATTTCGGCAAGTTTTTGTTTCTTTATATTGCTGCACCCACTTGCTGACGATTGTTTCAGACTTGTTCATGTACTTAGCAGCTGTTGTATGACACTTTTTTGGACCTTTCGGGTGGGTACAGACGAACACAGCCCCGTAGCCCGACACGTACGCGGTACTTGTGGTGCTCTACTAAATCTTTTGTCACAAGGATTTAAGGACAAAGGCTCTTTCTATCGACTCACGAGAAAATTAGGGCGATACCTTTTACTAACCGCTAATTATGCCGAACACGCTCTTATTTAACTGACTATATAATTCATTAGATAAGCCAATGTGTATGCATTGTTCAATGCACAGTCTATTGAACTAGTTTTGAATAGAAACAGGAGTATTTGCTTACAAAACAAAATTTTTAATCGGCAAGCATGCGTGCTATGCAGTCTGTTATTATGTAAGTCTGGGTTTCTAATCGTGTTGCAATTGCTTGTTTTAACGCTGCTGTCATATTTCCAGAGTACTTTAAATAATGATACATAGTAAAGCTCAGTGATTTACCTGTGTGTACATGACACAATAAAAATATTCAAATAAAGTGTTATTTACAGAAACTTAATTTCTTTTTGTTTAGGTTCTATATAAAACCTTTTATGTTCCTATATAATTCGCTGTAACAAAAACGTACATTTTTTAACAAAACAACGCAATAAGTCATTAGAAGTAAATATTTAATAATAATAATACATATAAATAAATCGCCACTTAGTTCGGATTTTCTCCAAAGAAGGTTATGTTATATATATATATATATATATATATATATATATATATATATATATATATATATATATATATGGTAATTCTCCGAGAAATCGAACACCCTCACCTACCCATTTTTTAACGTACTTTTATAAGTCGATCCCTAGTGCAAATAAAAGCTGTGTGTCGCTTTTTATTTCAACTTGATATACAAGGTCAAAAACCGAAAATAAGACCGGAAGTCGGAAAAAAATTGACAATATTAAAAAGATAATTGAAAACAGTTATTTTAAGTTTTACTTTACGGCATCATTTTATACGTGAAAAAATACACAAAAAATTTCCCTTGTATTTCTTTCGCATAGTGAGTGGATTGGATGAAAATACAAGGTCAAAATCTTTCCAATCTTTTGAACTTTGAGCCTTTTTTCCGGACGAAAGAAGAGGTTCAGAAAAAATTAATAAAAACAAAAGTTGTTTGATTTTACTCAAAGAATCACCAAAAGAAATTAAAAACCGATCCGACTTGATTTCAAATTTTTCCGAAAAATTACGTGCATATAATATGCCTCAATTCTCAAAAATCAAGTCGGATCGGTTTTTAATTTCTTTTGGTGATTCTTCGAACACCCCCAGCTAACCAATGAACTTCGAGATAAAGCATTTTGTTACTCAACACACTGAAGCCTGAGTGCTGAAATTCCGTTATAAAAATTACAAAATCCGTCATAGCGGTAATTTTTCGTAAAGCATGTCAAACAAAATTTACCAAATGAATCAACGCTCAGAAAAAATTATCTCGAGAGAGCTTACGAATCGACAATGAATGAAATTGGAAGAAACATAAAAGACAAGAATATTTAGATATCAATAGATGAGACAACAGATGTTACAGGAAATTGCAAACTTTAGCTTCTCTCTATCAGTACAACCTAATTTTACAGGCACATCCCCAATGTAATTGTTGAATCTTTGGGACCAAATCAATCATCTAAAATTTATTTGTTAAATACCGAATCTCTACAATTACACGGTTATTTACGACTTCCCTGTCACTACTTTGTTCAGAAAAAAATCTTTATGGCAACGTTCTTATGTTCGTAAGCGATGCTGTCCCATATGTGAAAAAAGCAGGAAATACTCTAAAAGTAATATTTCCACGTATGTTGCATTTAACATGCCTTGTCCATGAGATACATCGTATAGCAGAGGAAATACGTGAAGAATTTTCCGACGTGGATATGTTCATCTCTTCAGTAAATAATATTTTTCTAGAAGCACCATCTAGGATAAGACTTTTTAAAAATGGCACCTGACTTAGCTCTACCACCTCAACCAATATCAACTAAATGGGGCACGTGGATTTCAGCTGCATGTTACTATGGTACCAATTTTACAGAAATTAAAGAAATAGAAGTTTAGACAAAGAGTCGGCACCATCAATCAAAACAGCCAAGGAACTTTTTGAAAAGAAAAGTTTACAAAACGATCTGGCCTTTATTTCAACTCATTATGCTGTGATTCCTAGTGCAATAGTAAGTTTAAAAAGCAGGGACTTAACTTTAGTTGATTCCATCACTATTGTAAATAATACCATACGAGACATACGTAGTGTCTCAAGAAATAAGGGATGCACTATTAAGGGAAAATGTGAAACTGTATTCACTAGAAATCAAGATTTTGAGGTTATAAAAAATATGGCTTGTATTTAAAACATAAATTACAATGTTCCAGAAATCACGTGTTTCACATTTGTTCCAATAACATCGGTAGATGTAGAGCGATCCTTTTCTCAACTAAAATATTTTTAATCCGATAGGAGACAATTCTTAATGATAAAGAATTTAAGAAAACATCTTATTATTATTTGTAATTCTTGTAAATAATGTTTTTTTCTTATTATTGTATAACTAAAAATGCAGTCTGCATAATAAATTGTATAATAAAATCACTGAAACAATAATGATGAATTAGATGAATTGGTGCTAGTATCTGCTAAGATTGCGTATCTGTTTTGTTGTGGGTTTTGAGTTTCAGATCGATTTTATGTTTGCAGTTTTACTCTTTTCATTTTCTCTTTATTCTGTGGGATCTGCTGCCATTCATTGTGTTGTGCTGTATCACTATTGGAGTTATTTTCTTCTTCGCTAGATTCATATGTGGGTATTACACTGACGTCCCTATTACCATTGGTTGGTTAGTGTAAAGGTTGATTTTGTAACTGTGGTTGTATATAGACATTTTGTGAGCACATGTGAATACCATTGTTATTTGTTGGGGAATGTTGCATAGGTGGTGATTTTTTTCGTGAATTGGACCAGTTATCGGCACTTGATAACCACATGTTGATGGCTGATGAGGTCATGTTTGTGTGGGTACTTGAGCGTTGGAGAAACTAAACGTAAATCCCGCTGCGAACATAAGTTACGGCTATTCGGTATAATATATTTAACTAAATAGTAATTATACATACAATATTGTATCGACGACACTGTTGTAATGATACTATTGTACTTCACTTGCAAAGATAACAGAGCGTATCAGGCGTGTCTTTTTAAATGTGAACTATTTTACAAGGTGATGGAGAAAATTAAAACCTATAAGGAGTTGCAGAGCTGAAGCAGTAAAGTAGTAGTCATTTTTACCTATATACTTACATTATAAGTTCCAGTTAAAAAAATCTTAACAGCTTCATAATGCTACATCTACAATTAACGATAAAGTAAAATATAACGTAGCAAATTTTACTAGTGTATTTTTCGTAGAATTTTTAACGGACAAAAATATTACTATATTTAAAAACTACAAAAATGTAGCTACAATTAATTTATTCAAAAAATGTTGATTTACTAAATTTCCCCAGAAACATTTTGTACAAATTACCTGTTTATAAATTTTGCACTTAAATTGACGAGCTTATAAAAAATTATGTTATGAAATATAAAGCTAATTTTATTATACAATAACACAATTATTTTAATGTAGTGCAGTCTCAAATGTTTATTAATCTTAATTCCGTAAATTTTTGTGGCATAACATGCACGTCAGTTAAATTAACCTAAATACTAATGCATCGGAATTCATTAATCTACTTTAGAAGTATGTATTTAAGCGCATCAATTAATTAGACATCCAAATGATAAATGGTAGTGTTATACACCACAATTTGTATAAATTAGTTGTACATTAGTTTTTTAATTTTTTCTTCCTTTGTGTAAGGTGTTTTTATATTATTGTTAATCTTGAAGAATTATACTAGCGGTTGTAAAAAGCAAGAAATTTTTTATAAAGACATACCTTTCTTAAAAGGTGTGTTCAAAATAATATGGAACCCACCAACCAGTAAACAGGACGTGTTCTAAGAGCTGCTCAGTGACAATTTCCGGACAACCCTGCTTGCCAAGTCATTCTTGTTAATTTAGTCGAAGCAAATGCGTAATAAACTTTCATCGGATTTTTAACAAAATAAAAATGTAGAATCTATAAGAATAACGTGTATGTGTTAAATTTTGTTTCAAACATGGTAAAACTTTCATAAACATTTAAAATGTTTTACCAAACAAAAAGGCTGCATAAGCACGATGCAATGCTATGAATAATTCAACCGTTTTAAAGAAAACGAGATTGATTGATGACCTTCCACTTCAACACATTCAGATAGTTCGTGTTGTGGCTTGACAAAATCGTCGCTTATATAACCGAGTGATTGCTGAGAAAGTAGGTATCAGCACCTTGGCAAAATTTCTGCTGCGTTTCGATGATAATCAAACAAATAATCGTATTAACAGTAATCGAAACCTTAGAGGACTTTTTATTGTATCCTAAATTGAAAATAACATTGAAAAACATGTTTTCAAACCATAAATGAGATTAAGGAAAATAAGGTACAACAAACTCCGCTAATGCCGGTCCCAAGCCCGGATGAAAAAGGAGGAGGGATGAAGGAGTAATAACCTCGAAAAAAAACCTGGGTTCAGCTGGCCCGGCTGATAGCACCCAGTAAGGGCTCCTACCTGGGATTACAGGCGAAAACCAGCCAACGACCTGGAAGGCAGAAGATGACAAATTAGTCACAATGGCGGAAGAGCCAAAACTAGTAGCGTCTGATCCAGAGTGGATGGCTACGAACGGCGACTGTCTCAGATTGGGCGGCCGTATATAAAGGTCCACCATATAAGGGGGTTATGGCGTTAGGCATAAACAACCTAACACATGTAAAAATAAAGGAGTTTGGAAAGTCATGGGCAGAATGAAAAATCAGAGTAATATTCCTCGGGTGGTAATCCACACCTCGAAGAGAGGGAGTCCTATAGGATACGGGGGGGTGGGGCAATTCTGCGTTGAAATTTCAAAATCCAGTTGAAGATATCAACCAGGAAAACAAAATCAAGAGAAAGAAGAGAAGAAAGGATAGGAAAATAACTGTAGGAACATGGAATGTACAAGGATGGAGGAATAAAGATAAGGAACTGATGGGACAGTTCAAAAAAAAGGAATCTGGATATGTTAATTTTGAGCGAAACAAAAAGGAAAGGTCCTGGAATTCAGGAAGTTGACAACAACATACTTTGTTGGAGTGGAGTGCAAAAAGACAAGAGATCAAAGGCAGGAATAGGAATAATAGTAAAAAAAAGATATAGAAGAAACATAAAGACCTGGGAACTCATAAATGAAAGAATAATAAAATTAAATATGTCACTACACGGCAGAGACATAGTAATACTCGGTGTTTATGGATCAACAGATGACAGCGCCGTAGCAGAGAAGGAATCATTCATAGGAGCACTAAAAGAGGAAATAGAAAAAATTAAACGCACTCAAGAAATAACCATAGCAGGAGACCTGAATGGAAGAACCGGAAGGAAAGAAAAGGACGAGGTAGTAGGAAGGTACGGAGAGAACATCATAAATGACAATGGAGAAAGATTAACAGAGGTATGTGAACTACATAATCTAAAGATCATGAATGGTTTTTACCTACACAAAGATATCCACAAATACACATGGATACAAGAGACAAGGCATCTGAGATCCAGAATAGACTACGTAATACTAAAACGAAACAGTACAATGAGAACGAATGAAGTAAGAGTCAAAAGAGGGGCAGAATGTGGAACGGATCATAATCTGCTGATAGCAAAAATAGGGTCCCATGGCAAAGAAAATAACAAGTGAAAAAAGAAACAGAGAAAACAAATGATATACCGAAAGAAAGACAGCGCAAGTTATACCTACTGCAAGACACGACAGTGAGAGATTTATATAGGAGAAGATTAGACGATAAATTGACAGAATTCAGATACGAGAGCATAGAAGAGATCTACCAACACATAAAGGAAAGTTTAAAACAAGCGGGATTCGAAGCATTAGGGGAAAAAGAAGAGAAAACCACACAATATAAACACAAACTCACAAGTGAAGCCCAGGAAGCAATTAAACAAAAAAAAAGAGCTATACAGCAAATGGTTAAGCACAAAAAAGGAAGAAGACTTAAGAGAGTATAAAAAAAAGAGCAAAGAAGTGAAGAAAATGACAATAAAGGAAAAAAATGGCAACTGGCAAAGAACCTGTACCAATATTGATCAATACCTGGGGGGCACTAGATGCTCTGAATCATGGAAGTTACTAAAAAATCTACGAACAGACAGGAAAGAACACCTGCAAATACAGTACATTGAAGACAAAGGGTGGGAAGCATATTATGCGAACCTGCTAACAGAAAACAGACAAAAGTACATGAAGGACATCGAAGAGAAGGCAGAGAAGGAAAAGGAAGAGAAGAAGGAGACAGATAAAGATAAAGATTAAGAAGAGGAGATGGTGTCACTGGAAGAAGTAAAAGCGGCAATTAAATGATTAAAAAACAATAAGGCTGCGGGACCAGGAGGGATACCACCGGAACTCATAAAGTGTGGAACGGAAAAATTGTTCAGAATGATAACGATAATGGTCCAGAAAGTGATGAGTGGAGAGGACATGCCAAAGGAATGGAAGCAAGCCTATCTTGTCTCCATATTTAAAAAGGGCGATAGACGGAAATGTGAGAATTACAGAGGAATCAGTGTCATTGCCATAATGGGAAGAATATACGGACGAATACTTAAAAACAAGTTAGAAAAACACATACAAAACAAAATAGGGGAAGAACAGGCCGGGTTCACAGCAAGAAAATCATGCGTGGACCATCACACACACACACACACACACACACACACACACACACATATATATATATATATATATATATATATATATATATATATATATAATAGAACAATTACTTGAAAAGAAAAGAGCTAAAAACAGAACGATATATCTGGCGTTTGTGGATCTGGAAAAAGCATATGATACGGTTCCCAGACAAAGATTATGGACAGCAATGGAGAGGATAGGAATTCCCAATCACCTAATAAGGGCCGTTAAAAGTTTGTACAAGAGAAATAGGGTGTACATAAAAGCGGGACAGAAGATAATAGGTAACTTCCAGACAACAAAGGGGTTATTACAGGGATGCTCCACATCACCGACTTTATTTAAGATCTATCTAGAAGAAACACTGAAAAACTGGAAGCGTAAATGCGAGGTTATGGGAGTGCCAATCAGAAACGAATATCTACACACGTTGTGCTACGCAGATGATCAAGTGGTTATAGCGCAAGATGAGGAAGATTTGAGTTTCATGATGAGAAGACTGAGCGGGGAGTACGAAAAAGCGGGGTTACAGATAAACTACAAGAAGACCATGTATTTAGCAACAACGGAAGAAAAGTTAGAAGACCTACAAATAGAGAAGGATATAAGAATAAAAACCATAAACAAATTCAAATACTTAGGATTTACAATAACAGACAAGGCAACAACGGAAGAGGAAATTAAAAATAGACTGGGACAAACAAGATCGTGTATTAGACAGTTGCATCCAGTAATATGGGATAGACAATTTACGAAAAACACAAAAACGAGAATATACACCACAATTGTACAAAGTACAATTACGTATGGAGCGGAAGTCTAGGTAATAAACAAGGGAAATGAAAGAAAAATAAGATCGACAGAAATGGAATATTGGAGGAAGTGCTGTGGGGTAACCAAGATGGAAAGAACCAGGAATGAAGAAATAAGAAGAAGAATGGGAGTAGAGACAGACATAATTCATAGTATCGAAAAGAAGAGACTCGCATGGTACGGACATGTAAGAAAATCGGATGACAACAGATGGATCAAACGAGTAACAGATTGGAGTCCCTCAGGAAGGAGAAAGAGAGGAAGACCGAGGAGATCGTGGAGGGATGAAGTGGATGAAGCGATGGAAAGGAGAGGTTTAGAGGAGAATGACTGGCAAGAACGAGAAGCGTGGAGAACCTGGTTGAAGGAAGGAAAACGGCGACAGCGTACATATATATATATATATATATATATATATATATATATATATATATATATATATATATATATATGCCTGGGGTGCCAGCTCCAGAACGTTTTGAGCCATATATATATATATATATATATATATATATATATATATATATATATATATATATATATATATATATGTACAACAGTTGCGCATCGTACCTAGAAAACGTCCCAGGAAACGTTTCAAAAGTGGAATTAACGTTAGAAGCAATGTATTACCAGCAACGGTGGCTACTTTAAAGGGGGATTAACCTACCTAAAGTAGTAGATACATTAATAAAGCTTGTACTATAAAAATGTGATTCTTTTTGAACACATGTCATACAACTTCCTTACATCTCCCCATCAAAATTATGATAATTTTTTAATATTTTGTTTATGTATCTTAGGCTAATACAGATATGATATAATATATATATATATATATATATATATATATATATTTTTTTTGTTGAATATAGAAAAAACAGCAGACATGTCTAAAGAATATTTTAGAACTAGCATTAGAAAAACGTGAAACGTGCACCATTAGCTAGACACGAATACAGAAGGAATAAAATACCTTATGGCTATTTTCCTAATAACGGGCATCAATAAAATACTAAAAAAATGCGTTTATATTGGTCTTATAGATAAATGTATAAAAAAAACAATCCGTTACAGATTTGGTATGTTATTGAGGTGCTTGCATTTTCAAACGAACAATCCTGCAGCTAATATTGATAAATTCTCAAAAATAAAATATATCTTAGAATTATGTTGCTACTAATTTCAAGAAACATTAGTTTTAGACAAAGAAATTGTAATTGATAAGATGATAGTCCCCTCGAGAGGCAGATTAGTCATTAGACAATATTTTTATGTTGTCACATAAATGTGATATAAAGATTTATGGTATTCGTACACATGAATGATATACTTACATATGATCTAAGAGTCTATGCAGGAAGAAATTACTCTACTGTAACTGTAGGAATAAATAAAAACGAACACACATATCACATATGCATGGAATTACTAAGAGGTCATACAAACTGTAGTGGAACACTCTGCATTGATAATTTTTACTTCTTCTTCTTCTTTATCTTATCCCTTATGTATATGTATGGGTTTGGGCCTCGATCCATTTTCTATAGGTGTTCCTGGCTCTTGCCATACCTTTCACTTTTCCTAGTGTTTTCACATCTCGATTAGGTTGTCGTCCCAGGTTTTCCTTGGGCTTCCATTTGGCCTCCTGCCTTCTGTTCTCGCTTTATATGTTTGTTTCGGTAGTTTATTGTTTATCATTCGTTGAACACATCCCAGATATTTCAGTTGAATAATTTCTATTTTGTACATCAAAGGTTCTTACTCTATTTAATTACTTATTACCTGATTTCTGATTGTATCTCGTCTTGTCTTTCCTTGTATCTTATTCAGGCATCGCATCTCCGTTGCTGTTATTTTTGATTTGTGTTTGTCAATCATGGTTCAGCTTTCAGCTCCATATGTAAGTTATGGGATATAGACTGTTTATATGAATATGTAGTTTCGCCTTTTTACTGTCTTTTCTTTTCCCTACTACTGTACGATTGATTTGAAAGTACATTTTGTTTTACTTATTCTGTTTAATATTTCTCTATCTATCTTTCTATCATTGGAAATAGTTGTTCCAAAGTATTCGCAGGTTTTCACTTGTTCTAGTGTTAATTAATTTAGTTGCTTTTGTATCTATTTATTTCCAGCCCTTTTATTTCTAATTGTTTTTTCCATTCGTTTAGTAGATGATGTACGTCTCTTTCATTGCTGGTGAATAGTATTATACCATTGGCGTAGACTAGATTTTGTGTCTGTACCGGTTGCATCCTTGTATTTTTTTGCATTTCCTTATTATTTTCTCCATTACCAAAACAAATAGGAGGGGTTTCAAGCTATCTCCCTGTTTTATTTCTTTCTTTATTTTAAAAGATTTCGGTCACAAGTGCATTCAATCTAACTGTTTCACGTTCTTATATATGTTCTGCGTTGCTTTTTTTAGTCCTTTCTTTGCGTTTAGCTCATTTAGTGTTTGCCATATATGGTGTCTCGATACCATATCGAACGATAACTTTAAATCTACAAAGGCCAAGAGTAAACTTTTACCCTTTTCTATGTGCTTTTCCATTATCATGCGCAGGCTGAAAATGTAATTTTGTGTTTGTCTTCTCTGTCTGTAAGCAGCTTGGTTTTCCTCTAACTCTCTTTCGACTTCTTTCCTTAATCTTCTTTCTAGGTTCTTTGAGTAAACTTTTATCGCTGCTGGTAAGGCATATTGCTTTATAGTTTCCTAGTTTTACAATGTCGCTTTTTTTATATATGGGAATTACTAGACTTTTCTCCGAATTTTTTTGTATTTATTCAGCTTTCCAAGCTTTTCGGTATATCCTATTGAGCCATTGTATTACGCTGTCCATGTTTTAGTAGTTCTGCGGCTTCTTCATCGTTTCCTGGGAATTTTCCATTTCTTAAATATTTTACGGCTAACTCCACTTTTTCTTGGATTATCTCCGTTCCTCCTTCTTCCTGTTGCTGAAAATTTGCATTTTTTTAAATGTTCCAATTTCTATTTTTTCGTAATTGTCGAATTTGCCTCCATAGTATTTTTTCCAAATTTCAAGGATTCTCTTCATTTATTATGCATCTTACTTGTTGTCCTTTACTCTTTCGTAATCCTTTTACTATTGTCCAAAACTTTCTTTCATTTTCTCTAAACGGTTCTATTGTTTTTTCAAACTCCTTCCATGTTCTAGCTTTGGCTTTTTTAACTACGTCTTTCACCTCGTTTCTTATTTGTTTGTTTTGTGTCGTAGTTCTCAGGTACTTCTTACATATTTCTTTACATCATTTTCTTTTACGGTTTTATCTTACCATCTGGTTCTCTTTTGTCCCTGTTTAATTACTTGTATTCCACAGATTTCTTTAACTACTTCTTGTAGAATCGTTTTTAGTCTTTCCCATCTTTCGTTTACATCTCATATGGTATTTGTTTCTGTTTTATGTTGTTTTAGGCAGTTAGTCTCTGCTAGAGGAGCTCTTTATAACTTGATTTTATGTGTTCATCCTCTAATTCTGTTAATTTAAGTTTTTCATACTTTTTTTGGTTCTATTTTTGGAATTTTAAATATTGTGTAATCTATGGTCTGTTGTTAATTCTGCGCCTCGTATCACTTTCATGTCCGGTATTGCATACCTTGATTGGTGCCATATGTTATATCATCTATGGCTTTACAAATGTTTATTTATGTATTTGTTTGTGTTTGAAGAAAGTGTTTCCTATCAGGAGATGGTTAAGTATGAAGAACTTAATCATTAATTTGCCATTATTATTTAGGATTTGTTTTTCTTCTTGAATGCTTATTATTACGAAGGTTTCTTCTGGTTTATTTCCTATACGTGAATTCCATTCCCAATACATGTTTATTTCTACTCTTTGCTTCGTCTGCTTCTTTTTGTAGTTTGTTATAGAAGGTTTCTTGCTCTTCTATTGGTTTGTTTTTAATTTGGGGCGTATATATATGTATTATCGTTACTACTTTCTCCAATTGAAGGTATATTGTTATCACCCTTGGATTTATCGCTTTCTAGTATGTTACTGCACTTGATGTTATTATTCCGACCACCTTCTTTGCTCTTTCCCTGGTTACTCTTGAGTATCTTAGAAAACACCCGTTTTTTAATGCTTGCTTACATTACACCTACCATATCTCGACTTTCTTTTTCTCGCCATCCGTTATGGATTATTCCGTCCTAGTCCAAGGCCATATGTGTTTCTCTGAATCAATTTTTCCATCTTATGGGTCCCTTATACTTCAGGACAACTAATATCGGGCTATCCCTTCAGATGCTGAATTGCCAGAACCTCGTTAGTTGTCTAATAGGGGTTACCGGCTGATTTAGGTTATCAGCGCTTGAGTAGATGTGGTTAGTATTTGAGCCCATAGGATGTTGGTGACCTTATACCCCGATCATTTTTACAGAAGTGCAAACTATGCAAATATTAACTGATTTCTGAAACGCATGCTTGTGAGACATCCCGGAGTAATAGGAAGGAAAATCCAAAACATGTATATAAAAAGAAATTGAATAAAGAGAAACTGTACGGTGAGCAAAACTAAAAAGGAATTAGAGTAATGAAATAGCTAGATAAACGCCCAGTGCTAATAATTAGCTCTGTTCCACATCATACTGATGAACTGGTGTCAAGTAAGACAAAAACCGCAAGGGAGGAGATGTAGTGAAACCTCCTGCAATTATTGGATGAGGTGTCTGATCAAATGTTCTCATACTAGGCAAATCTGGAAAAAAATTAAATGTTATAAAAAAGGTATTTTTGAAGTGATGCTTCGGACATGTATTGTTAATGGATAATTTACAACAACTTCGGCAATAACAAAAATAGGGTGTATGTGCTCAAATAAAAATGTAACAGAAAGGTTGTTAAAGGCAGAAAATGAGAATGAAGATTTGGTCAATGAAGCTAGAAAAATAAAGTTGCCAATGAGAACGTAGAGCAGACAAGGAAGAGAAAACGTGAGGGAGCAGCCATAGAAAAAAAAGTATAAAGGTTCAGCAAGAAGTAGTAGGAAGATATGCACTAAGTATTATAAAAGAATTCAGAAAGAAAGAGATAGTATAGAATCAAGGATCAAGGCATCAAAAGTTCTTACATTTTGTGAAGACAGTCTTTTTTCTGCTTTGTAAAAGTCTGAAAAAATTTTCTTAAAAAGGCTAAAATCTCTCCTATAAGAGTTAATACCAGAACACCAATTTAGATTTAGAAAGCAACATACCATTATAGAGCAGGCAGACAGATTAATTGATCTAATATAAATTTATCAAGGAAACAAGATATATTGTTCAGCGGCTTTGTTTAGATATTATTTAGATATTATGGAAGCCTCTGTTAAGGTATGGTACAACATTAAATCTAATTTTAGTGCTTCACTCTTATTACTGCGTGTTAAATCATATTTGACAAGCAGAAGTTTTCTTGTAAAGCTAAAAGAATAATGCTAGTCACTCTTTCCGATAAATTCAGGCGTACCTCGAGGAAGTGGTACGAAAGCTGTATTTACTATATACTTCTGATCTTCCAACTACAAATTTGACAACAACCGCTTTTGCTGATATGTTGTTATGACATTTTACAACAATGTGGGTACAGCAACACGTGACAACACTATTCAAAGGTTTATCAAAGCGATTGAAACTAAATCAAGGCATGTGACCTACATTTTACGCAGGGAAATTTGTCCCTTAGTTTTTCTAAACAACCAATAACTTTCACAGACAGAAGTTGTGAAATATCTAGACATTCACCCTGACCACTGACGTACATGGAGAAAACATATCTGGATCAAAAGGAAACAACCGAATACTTCTATATAAACCAATATTAAAGTGTGGACATACAGCCTGCAGTTATATGGATTTGTTAATAAATCTAAACTAACAGTGCTTCAACGATTTCAGCCAAAAGTACTCCGTACTGCTGTAAGTGCTCCGGGCTTATCCATCGAGATCTATATATAAATACCATTACGAGAAATGCAATGGCAGTGGACCTTCTACATGATGTAGAAGTACACGTAGACTCAAGAGGTTTAAACCAACAAACTAACTTTCACTTGGATTTAATTTGTCGTTGGATCTTTATTGCAATTATAAGTTATTTACCTATTGTAATATTACTCAATATAAATTGATTTTTTGTGGTATTGTTTATTCTTTAATATATAGTTTACTGCATATTTAGTTATGCAAAACAGATTGTAAATAATAGGAGTCAGTAAAAAAAATCATGGTGGACAATAAAATCCTCAAGAAGAGCATCTAATATGTATTTGACTTGTAGTTCATTCTTTACAAAATAATTTGATGACTTATTTAATAAACATTATCCAAAACTCGTAATAGGTGGACCGACTTAAATGGTGATAAAAACACTCTATCTAATAGATTTATTTGACATGTTTGTCTAATTTGAAATTGTTGCCATTATAATGGCATAAAAATATGATTTTAGAATGTTTTATTTATTCTTGTAATGTAACTCACTTAGTACAAACAAGAATCATAAATGAAAAAGTTTATAGAAATGAAAAAATTGTCACTTTGAGTTGATTTTTATAAATTTATGTATTGTGTGGATAAAACCATTGTATTTTTAATAATTTGCAAATATCTTTCTGGCATTAGCAGGATATCAGAATAGATTTTTGCTCTAATTTCCAGTATGATAGTGAGAGTACATGCATTATCTACCTTGAAATTATCATTTATAAATCAATAATGTTTGAACATAGCAGATATATCATTCCATTGTGTTTTATGTAATTTCTGACGTAACATTTCCTTTTTAATCGCGGGCTGATATTGTCACAGCACAAAAATGACACCTTAAAGAACCTAATTAAAATGTTGTCGACCATAGTGGCCGGGTAATTAATCTTTTATTGCAACAAGAAAGTAAAAATCGCGCGAGCCAACTACCTTTTTGTTAACAAAAACGTTTCTGGCGCAACGGCAGCGGTTACTTAATCCGATCGTCCTCAATTTCTTCGAAAATCCCATTAAGCGAAAGAAAGCAAAGGACACTTAATGGCCGTACTCAGTATACGTTGCCTCATAAGCACTTTCTCTGCATAACAAGTTGTTTTTATTTGTCTACCTTTCTTTTTTATTTCGTTTCTAAAATATCCACTTCCGAATGCCGCGCCTGCTGTATCGTGTGCCGACGGGCTACGACTGCTGATGCGTGCTGTCGCCGGACTTTCTCTGGTCCACTGCACGACATTTATAGCCGTGTTGCGTAAGTTATGCAAGGAAATACCACCTGACCCACAATTATTGTTCCGAGGCAGATGGATGTGTTGGAGAAACTTGCTGACGTGTACGTAGGTATATAGCTGATGGAACAAATTGCGCATCTACGCATCTCGGAATCTTCTATATATAGTATATTAATTGTAATTGTTAGTATAATCGATGCATCAGATGTTTAACATATTTCTCATATTCAATATCGATTAGCTATAACTACAAATTATACATTTGAGTTGAGTGTGGAATTTTTGATAGATGTTTTATAGAAAACCCAACAAAATATGCTTCAGTTAAATATTCACTTTCTCCAGACTTCTTGACCTTTAATATTTGCATGCAAAATATGGCTTCTTAAAACGAGTGGGTTTGTTGACCAACGGAAAATCTGCCAAATTTAAATACAGGAAGGTGTTTTAGATGGCGTAAGTTAATCACTGAAAGTGGTGATCATATTTACATTAAAATTTTAATTTTGTTAAGATTTAGATTTGTTTTCATAAACATGAAGAATAAATGCAATGTATTTGAAAAATGTTGCACACATTAAGTGGTCTAATTTATTATACAGGGTGATCCAAATTGAACTTCAGCATATCCTCAATGAAACACAAAATATTGAAACAGTCCGAATGCTATTGCTATCAGTGTGTATCAAAGTGCTCTTCATGACGCCTCTGACATGTAACCATTCTTTCAGCAAAGTTTTCCTTAAAGCTTTTTATAAATGCGGCTTTATACCAGCAATTACACGTCTGATGTTCTCTTTTAGCTCTGAAATCATAGCGTAAATACTTTACTTCAAACAGCTCTAAAGGAAATCGTCTAATGGGGTTAGATCACAAAATCTCAGTGACCAATCGGTGTCATCCCGTTGCGAGATAACATGATCAAGAAATTTGGTCTGAAGTAAAGTGCTGTGTGACATGTGGCTTCATCTTGTTGAAACCACATTTTATTTAATTTCAAATTGTTAGGATCATTGAAAAACAAGTTACTTAGCATCTCTTAATAGTGTACATTACTGAAAAAAGTACGGGCTAATAATTCCTCCAGTTTACAATGCACACTATAGCGCATTTTAGTGGATACATTAGTTTTTCGTAAATAGCACGTCGAATTTTTACTACACCAGATGCGATAATTTTGAGGATTCGTAGAGCCGTTTGAAGAAATATAAGTTTTATCACTTTTTTGAAAAAATCGACATTAACTGCTATGTTCTGTAAAATCCAGTTTATAAGTGGACTGTGTTTCTAGCGGTCTTTGGTGGCCTTTGCCATTTCCAATGTTTACAGAACCTAAACTGCGCGCAATTCAAATTCCCCTATAAAGCAACTATGAAAATAAATATAAATTGTTCATAATTCTATTCTCTTAACGTGCCACGTTAAAATATTTCCTATTAAAAGTAAATAATTACCAGCCAAACAAAAAAAAGAGCTTTAAATGGCAACTATTAAGAATCCGCCCTTGTAATAATTACATATATTCTGTATAATGACTTTAATATTTCAAAATGCTTATAAAAATATGAATATTAAACCAGTTAAGTTTTGAACCTTTTTTAATAAAAATTTACAAATTGACTCAGTTTGTCTTTTTTCTGAAACTTTTTTTTTATTTTAAACATTTTAAAACTAAATTTAGATTAGATCATTTTCCTTTAAAATTAGTCGTAATTAAGTGTTCTTTATCTTCATCTTCGTTAAAAATATCTCTATTGTTAATTTAGTTAGATTTGTATAGAAATTTCGCTACAACCAACAAATTTGATGATGAGTATCGATGTCACTTTTTAGCCATGAAGATATGACTTCTAGAAGTGCTCCTGCAATAATGTATTTCCTATGAAAAATTTTTAAGTGTAGAGATTAGTAACTTATCTTTTTTTTGTCGTTCAATTTTGACTAATCGAATCTTATTCAGCAATATAGAATGGCGCGTGTTTCTTAAAATAATTATACTATTCTTTTAGTAAAATGATGATGATTGTTTTCCTTACATTTTTCTAATGACACATTCTTTGTCTTGGCTTGCCATTGGAAATATAATTTGTAATTTCCTAATATGAAGAAATTAAGCCTGTAAGTATTTAAGACCTGCATATCCTTCTGAGACTAGACGTACTGTGTAGATGTCACCTATTTTGATTTATTTTTTCAGATAATGATAAAAGTTATTCTATTCGATTATTTTAATATTTTATGTTTTAACTGTTAGTAGATAAATACCTATAACGACCGTAACATTTTAAAAACAAAACTTACTATTGTAATATACTCTAATAAGACAGCTCGGGTAACACTAGATTTTCTTGTAATCATGAACAAAACGTCATTATCAATCTGTTTACCTTTCATTTGAGGACTTTAAAGAAAAAACTTGAGCACGTATCATATAGACCATGTCCTTTTTCCCTTCATAAATTTTATTTTTAGCTTTGATGTTTTCTTTATATTCCCCATAGATAGAATATGCAATTCTACAGAATCCAAATCGTTAAAACATCTGAAGAAAAAATTAGAAATAGCTAAACTTGGCCATTTGTATAAAATTTCTGATTACACTCTTTAAAGTTCTGTTCTATTTAATCCAACAAAGAGGTGGCGTTTTAAATATAAAAGTGGTAATATGCGTTCATTTTTTAAGATCTTATGTAATATTTTACTCTTATCAGTTTACTGGTATACAATTTGGATTTCTTCTCGTTTTCTCTTCTTTCTTTAAGTTTCTTTTAATCCGATAACGTTATGTAACATTATTTACACATTGTAAAGATTCCATGGAATATAATATTACAAATCTTAATTTGTGCAAAATTCCCTTTCTCAACAAAGTACCAAGTAATTTTTGTCTGGGCTTTGGTATGTCTTATCTGCGTTTGTGTTGTTACAAAGTTTACATAAAAGCCTGATTTCACTCTAAAGTTATGTAGAGTTTCTCATGAAATTGTCGAAATTTTTGCGGTAATCGTAGGATTTAAATTTTTTAGGTAAATGCCTATATCTGGGATAATTTTTTGGGAAATATCTAAAACTGCAAATTATAATAGATTGTAAAAAAACTGAGAATGTGATGATCAACTTTCCTTTGCATTTTTCTTAATTGTTTCTTTTTACCCGTTTCTTTGTACTGTCTGTTAATCTACAATACCTTATGCCATCTTTTTTTTTTACAAAATAATAGTTATTTTCCATTATAACACAGTATAAAAAACAAAACAGGTATATGCAAAATTTACCACCGAATTCGCAATAGTCTTGGACAGAACTACAAATCAACTACACTGTCTTCCGAAGTCATTTGATGATATGGATATATATGTACGACTGTGAATTTAAATTAATTTTTACTATATCTAGCTTTGATTACATTAGTTAACTTTTTTTTATAACTTGGTTTTGCTACTGATTTTTTTGTACCTATGATACTTTATTTACAATCACTTGGTACATTTTAATAGATGGATGAAAGTTAATCCCTTGTAAAAATCTTAAAAATACAAAGACAAATGAAACAGAATCTGGAATTCTTATTAAACAAATTCTAACGGACTTAAAGTGACAGGAGAGGAAAGAAACATGTGCATTTTTAAAGGCGACACCGATGTAAACATCTTTATTCAAACTGGCGAGTGCTGTATGATTTGCTTTAAACACAACAGAAAATAATTGAAGTTTGCCGCCAATTTTCTACAGATCCTGATGAAGATTGCTTCATTAACCGAAATGTTATGTGAGACTTTATCTTGCTCAACTAAAATGTATGTCTAACATGTCCGTGTAAACATAAAAGGGGTGTAATAGAGTAATGCCCCTTATTTATATCCAAAAACAAAGATCAAAATCTATGAACTTGGGGAAATTAAATTTTTGTCGTACCTTATTTATAACCTTAATTTTCCACTACAATATTACTACGAGGGCTACTTTTTTCAACCTCTGATAGTGCTGCTAAGGGACGAGGCGAGCTATACGAAGCGAAACATCGCACTGCGCTACTGCGCAGCTTCACCACCATAACATCTGTTACTGCCGAGCCAAAAATATCTGTTACAGCTGAGCTGCAGAACCGTTAACACGGCCGGCATCATTGATTCTCTCGCCAACTGCGATTTTCTGTGTCATTCGTTTCCCACAAGTAGAAGGGAATAGCGCAGCAGAAATTCATCGGAGATTTACGGTGCAAACTTTATGAATGTTGTAGGAAATTGAAAGATGACCGAACTGATGTTCGTGATGAAAGTGGACAAGGACGCAAATCTGTCATTAGCGAAGACCTTGTTCAGCGGGTTTACCAATAGTAATTTGTTTGTGGACTTTTCGGACATTTCAAGGTTAGCTTTGTATACTATCGTAAGGAGTCAGCCTTAACATTTCTCACACGTTACACTGATAAGGGAGAAGAGTTTTTGAAATCAATCGTTACAAGAGATGAAACTTAAATTCTTTACGAGTATGACAATCCAGAATCGAAAGAACAACCCAAACAATATGGATACACACAAACTCCCCGAACAAACTCAAAAAGTTTAACCAAACGTTCACGAAAAGGAAGACCATGGATACTGTTCTGGGATCAGAAAGATGGGCTGCTCGCGAAGTTTATGAGGTCGGAGTGGGGTCGGAGATGGGAACGTGTATTGCCAAACATTACGTCTATTGCGGAGAGCCATTCAAGACAAAAGAAGAGTCATGCTGTCTTCTGGAATTGTTTTGATACATGGCAACGCACGACTGCATACTGCTGTAGTAACCAAACAGCGACTTGCATAATTTATTGGATATTGTAATCGTGAGTCTTGTTATAACACGGACGAAAAACAAAACTAAATGGATCCTAAATAATAAAATAATATATTTATTTTTAATTAGCTATGTTGCTTTTTTGAGTAAATTATATTTGTTCGAAAAAAGCGACAATATTTTTGAATTTTGTAATAAAATGTGAAACCTTAACAAATCGTAAGTTACTTATATTTTAAATGAGCTTAATTGTTGATATCAAAGTATTAAATTATTTTTAATTTTTTATTGTTTTAAAAATAATTTAATAGTTTAACAATTATTAACTATGTGAATGTTAAATTAAAATTTTAAATATTTTTTAATCCCATTTAATTAGTCACTGAATTCAGATTAAATAAATCTTCTGGCTCATAACAAACAAAATTCTTACAAAATCTAAGTTCAATGGTCATTGGTCCACTGAAACATTAATATGAGTATCGAGGCTTATTTAAAGTCTTTATAGTTGCGTCAAGATAGAACCATATCCCATTGCATTAAACACAATTTTCTTCTTCTTCTCAGTTGTCCTACCGTTTACAAAAATTATGAATATATTTTTATATTTATTAACTATAAACTGTTCTTAATAGCCTCCTATCTTACACTAATATTGTATAATGATAGTCACTTTGTTTGATTCTATATATATTCGCGGTAATTAAAAAACAATAAAAACACATATCGACGTTTGCAAGTTTTAGATCTAGAATATATAATTATAAAGCCATAAACATTCTTATAGTTGCTGAATGGATATAATTTTTTTCTAAAGCGAGTAAAAAACGACTATACCTATTTTGTTAAACACAATATATGGTTGAAAGGGAAATGTGAATGAAGTGTTGAGAATACGTATGTATATAAATATTTGGTATTTAGATTAATAAAGAAATAAAGACAATATTAATTTCAAAAACATAACCTATTATAAAAAATGGCCTGTATCCATTTTTTGGTTATATTCAGAAGCAAGAAATTCTTATAACTGAATTAATATTCACTTTCTTGATGAGTTAAATCTGGTTATCACGGAGAAGGTGAGCGATTGATCGTAATGAGTACGAGGGCTATTTTTCTTCAATCCCCGGTGGGGCATTAAATAAAGACAAGTGTGAATAATAAAATGGTTTTATTATCAGGAGTCAAGTACAATTATTGTTACTTTTCCACATAGTCACCATGAACATTGAGACATTTATCATATTAGTGGATGATACTTCCAATACCTTCTTCATAGGTTTCCGCCAGCGTGTTGAGATAGGTCTCTTAAAGCCCTTCTGTGATGCGGAAGCGCTGTCTTTTCAGATGTTTCTTCAGCTCTCGAAAAAGGTGAAAGTCACTCGGCGCCGGGTTTGGGCTGTACGCGGGGTGATCGAACGCGTCCTATTGAAACTGTGCAAAAAGCTGTTTGGTTACCACAGTAGTATGTAGTCATGTGTTGTCATGGATTAAAACAATTTCAGAAGACAGCATGCCCCTTCTTTTACTCTAAATGGTTCTTCGTAGTCGATGTAATATCTGATAATATACGTTTGCATTGATCGTAGTTTTCAGCCCCATAAACTCCACGAGCAACAAACCTTGCTAATCCCATAAAACGGTAGCCATGGTCTTGCTTTTTCGTGAACATTTGTTTAAACTTTTTGGGTTTGTTCCATATTGTTTGAATTGTTCTTTCAATTCTGGATTGTTATAGTAGTAAGGAATCTGAATTTTATCTCTTGTGACGAGAAAGGTTAAGGTTGATGCTATACGTCGTGTTTTGTGGTCTTCAGACAACATTTTGGGAATCCAACATTCACAAAGTTTTCAGTAGTTTAGGTGTTACGTTACAAGTACAGAGCTGACTTTAAAATGTACAGAAAATTCATAAACAATTCACTAATGGTAAACCTCCGTCTCTGTCAAACCACTTGGTTAACTCGCTGGACAAGATCTTCACTAACAACAGACTTGCGTCCTTGTCCACCTTCATCATAAAAATCAGTTCAACTATCTTTAAATTTCCTACACCATTCCCACACAACATTATTACTCATAAAGTATGCACCGTAGACGCAGTTCATTCTTCGATGAATTTCTGCTGCACTATTCTCTTCTGTCTGTGGGAAACGAATGACGCTGCGCAACTCGCACTTGGTGGGAGAATCAATCATACCGGCAATGTTAACGGGAAGCTCAGCTCCAACTGATGTTTTAGAGTCGATAGTGACAGATGATATGCCGGGGAAACTGCGAATTGTGAAGATTCGTCTCGTATCGGTCGGCTAGACAGTTAGCAGCGTTATCGCTAGATGAAAAAAAATCCGGTAGTTATTTTTATTTTTTCTTTAAAATTGTAATTGATTTTTTTTAGTGTTAATGTAATATCCCTTAGTTTCATACATTATTCTATGGCTAAAACAAAGCATTTTTCCGAAAAGATTAACGATGTAATTTACGTCGAAATAAATGATTAAAAGATCAAAAAATTAAAAATAACAAAGTAAACGACCTTGAATCAAAAAGCAGGAGGTTAATAATATTTACGTAACTAAAATTTATATTTTGAATATATTAGTACTGAAGTACGTCAAGAGAGCATACCTTTTCTTTTTTTTTCACTTATGAGGGCAACTTTTTAATGTCAATTCTCTCAGAAAATCTAAATATAAAAAATTTTATTTTAAAAATAATTTTTGAGTAAAACAGTTTATTCTTCACTTAAATTTTTTTCCTTAATACTGTGCAACACGTTTTGCGGCAACGTAAACTATAGTTCGCCTTGTATAAAAGAAGACCACTATTGCAAGAGGTACTTTTGTAACTTCTCAATGACCTCCAGACATGAGAAAATGGAATTTAAAGTACTAATAAAGATTTCCTACTATACCTAACTCTGTTTCATCTTACTGTTTACTGGTATGATTCTCTACAATATCTTCCAACTTAAAATAGAATTAATAGCTTTTTTCAAACAACACTACTAATTTTTTTCGCACTATGCTAAATCGATAGCTTTGCATAGACTCTGTGTCCTAAAAATTGTGTTCTTCATTTAACATAAAAGTTTTTATATCAGTTACCTGATTTGCTAGAGGTTACACACTGATTTACGACTTTACTCCTTTTACCTTTTTTTTCATTCAAGTTGCAGGAATTCTTTATAGCTATATTGGGGTTTATCTTATATCTATAACTATTTCAGTCGTTTTTTATTATTTTGGAGCGAACTTCAGTTTTTGTAAAAGTATTTGGTTTGACATTAGCTCTTTAGAAATTTAACACGAGTCACTTTCACTTGACAATATGTAACATAAAATTTCTAACATATTTTGCTGTATTATTAAATCTTGCGTACAAATTAGACTAAAAATAGTTCCCATATTTTACTTAAAAACGCGATGGCCCCAAATCCTTGTATATTAAAATCCTTTGGCCATGGAAAATTTTCACACCCTTACTTTCTTTAGTTGAAAATTATCAGTTTACGATGCTTCATGTTATCGCTCACTTTGGGTAAAGGTTTTGTTACTTTTAAAATTTAACTAAAATATTGTTAAAGAAATTTACCAGTAAATTAAGGTTTTTAATTAGCACTTTTATGATTAAGCGAGTTATATAAGGATCCACTTTCGTAATAATGCAATTAACCCAGTTTTACAATGTGCAGTAGGTAAAGTAATCAAGTGTATTTAGCATTTGCAACATCAAATTTACAATACTTGCTTGTAATCAAAGGATGTGCAATGGTTGCGTTTTTAAACAGCTTTTGTAGTTCAAAAAATAGGACATGCAACTGCGACTTGCTGGTGCAGATCAGCCAATTAATTCAACCACCTGAAGCCGGAAGGATAGTTTCCATCGACGTCCTCATTTTACAAGCAGTCGAATTCATTCTCGTTTGTGACGCAAATGTGTTTCACATAAAGCGGTGAAACACGACTTAAAGAAAGCGTGTTTTCAATTAAAGCCAAATGTGCGACTATAATTTATTTGCGCATAAAAAGAGTTTTGTAATCCCTACTGCTGCAACAATATTAAATGAAGCATTGTCAAAAGATGTTGGCCAAGGCATAGATAAAATAAAAATAATAATGCAAGGGATATAAATTATTTACAAGGATATTATTCATATAAAAAAATATAAGATATTCTTGATTTGTCATTTTTGTATGTTTTATTCATCAGATATTTTAAATGGTCCCTACATTAATAAATTATTGCACCGTAAGAAAATGTTCGTAGGGCATACTTTAGCGAATTTTAACTATTCTTAATTGTGTAAAAATAATTTATGAAAAATGACAAAAATATTAAATGGAAATTGGCTTTAGTATTACAATTCAATTACCCAGATATTTATATATATATATATATTATATATATATATATATATATATATATATCAATATATATATACAACAATATATAATAGCAATAAATTCAAGAATTAACAACTATTATACAAACTATTTTGGAATACCGCTATTTATAAACAAGTTTATAGACACTATAAAATTTAATAGCTAATGAAGTCTGTTAGTCTGTTTTAAATATTTAAACGTTCAACAGACAGTGTAACAAAGTAAGTAGCACATAAATACAAGAGAGTATCAATTATTCAGACTAATTGGAGATAAACTTAGTCTTGGTAATCTATTTTCTAGAAAGCTGTTTATAAAATGATAAGCTGTTAGGTATTTTAATTCAAATACTCCACATACATTAATTCGACAAAATAAATAAAAAAATAATAAAAATATGCAATGCGTCATTTTTGGGTTATTTATTATGATTTACTATAAAAAATTGCACCAAGCGCTTATTTTCAGAAGTGAATTTGCATTAGATTACAATTTTTGTATTAACTTCCATTATTATTTAAAATTTATCTTAACTAGACATTCAGTAAATTATATATCAAAAGATTGGCTGTCACAATAACATGAACAATTAACCTGTACTGCAGTACCCAGTAGCATAATTGTCTTGAGTAATGAGCAAAAAGTAAATTGTTTTTTAAGTAAATCTGTTTGGGCATTCTATTGGTTTACACCTCTTGCCTCATCATCATGTAGGAGAACCTTGCTGTCATGTTAAGATTTTTTTTTATTGGATTAATGCAAATTTACAATCTACTTAATAAAGTAATAAGTAAATGGGTTGAAAGAAGTTCACATGAGTCGGGGGACATCCATTGACGGCTCTCTGGATTCACCTAGCTAGGTCTTCTGGCCATGTTCTGTTAAGTCTTCTATTTTCCATTGGTTGTCTGAACAGTTCACTGATTAGCTCGTTGCTGTGGATTATGCTTCGATTTTTATGTTTAACAGAGTAAGCCGTGTATAAACGGTATTTTGAAGTCGTCGTGTATGGTGTTGTTGGAGACATACCAAGGTGCATTTAGTAACATTCTGAGGGTTTTAGATTGAAAGGTTTGTAAAATTTTTGTATTAGACGGTTTGCTGCAGCCCCATAATTCGACACCATATGTCCAAATAGGTCTAAGAATGGTTTTGTATATGAGGAGTTTGTTCTGTAGTGAGAGCTGAGATCTACGATTTAGTAACCAAGACATGTTCCTCACTTTTAGATCTAATTGACGTCTTTTTGTCTTAATGTGTGTTCCCCAAGTTAGTTTTGCGTCAAGATGAAGGCCGAGGTATTTAACTTCTCCTTTGACAGGAATGGGAGTGTTATTGAAGGTAAGAGGAGGACATTCGGCTCTTCGTGTTGTGAACGTGACTTGACACGACTTATCAACGTTTAGATTAATTTTCCAGTGCGTAAGCCAAATTTGGAGCTGATCAAGATAAGCTTGCAATTTTGCAGAAGCTCATATCGAATCGAGATCTGTAGAAAGGATGGCTGTATCATCAGCGAACGTTACTAGCAGTGTATCCTCGCTGGCTGGTATATCAGCGGTAAACAGTAGTACAAGAAAGGTCCCAGAACACTTCCTTGGGGTACACCAGAGTTGATAGTCTGGTAGTCAGATAATGAGTCTTCGAATTTAACTTGGAAGTAACGGTTGGACATGTATGACTTAAGGATGAGGAACAATTGATTTGGTAAGTGTTGTTTAAGTTTGAAAACTAAGCCTGCATGCCACACCCTGTCAAACGCCTGTTTTACGTCTAAAAATGCTGATGTACACATTTGTTTTGCTTCTAAGCTTTCTTTGATTTTATTAACGATTCTATGGCACTGTTGGATAGTGGAGTGATTGGGTCTGAAGCCGAATTGGTGGTTAGGGATTAAGGCATCTATATGTGTTACGTTTGCAATTCTGGTGAGGATAAGTTTTTCGAAAATTTTGGACATTACAGGAAGGAGGCTTATTGGCCTATAGGAAGTGGCATCAGTTGGAGGTTTTCCTGGTTTCAGTATCATGATTATTATTGCATACTTCCATAGTATCGGATAGTAGCACAGGCGTAGTATGCTGTTATATATGGTTCTGAGTAATACAATAGCTTTTCCAGGGCAGTTTTTCAGTACTACACCTGTGATGAGATCATATCCAGGAGCTTTATGAGGATTTAAGAGACTTATTTCTTTTTTGACTTCTGCAGGTGAAATAGGCTTGGGTGGAAGAGACATCTGACAAGGGGCGTTTAAGAATGTTTGTATTTCGACATCATCTTCATCATCGTTGAGGATATCAGGAGCGGAAAATACGCTAGCAAGGTGTTCTGCGAATCTGTTGGATTTTTCAATATTCGTCCGCGCCCAGCTCCCATCAGCTTTTCGTAGAGGTGGAATAGATACTATGGGTCTTTTGAATTTTTTTGTCGCGTTCCACAGGGAGTGATCATCAGTAGATAGATTGACGATGTAGTGTTCGAAGGATTCGTTTTTTGCTTCTTGGATAGCATTGTGGAGATTGTGCGTTATTCGATTTAAATAAGTTTTGTCAAGTGGATTCCTGGTAGTCTGCCACCTGCGCCGAGCTCTGTGATTTGCGATGACCAGTTATCTAATATGAAGCGGAATGTTCTGATTGTTGCGGGTGAGACCATGGGGTTCTGGAGTAGAGGTCCAGGAAGCGCTTTGTATTAACGTAGTTAGGTACTGCACAGCTTCATCTACGTCCTCCTTATCTTTTAAGCTGATATTTAGTGATGTATTATCGTTGACACGTTGACGGAATAGGTTCCAATCAGTCTTTTTGGAAGACAGTCTCTGTTGTGGCTTTTTCCATATAATACTGGTGCTTAGAGTTATTATTACAAGACTGTGGTCAGAGTGCAGATCTAAATTGGATTCAATATCACTATGTAGGTCTGACATTCCCTTAGTTACGGCAAAGTCCAACAGGTCTGGGATTTTATTTCGGTCAGTCGGCCAATAAGTTGTCTCTCCAGTCGACAAATAGTTGAAATTATTTAGTTCTAAAACTCTCTATAATGTTCTGCCTTTAGGAGTAATCAGCCTAGATCCCCAGGCTGTATTTTTAGCATTCCAGTCTCCGGCAACTAAAAAGTGTGAGCCGAGTCGTTGGAAGAACTCGAGGTATACATCGCATGTTATAGAATAACGTGGTGGACAATATATAAATATATGAAGCAATTGTAATAGGTCGGGGGAAAGTATCTACTTTTATGATGGCATTTTGAATTTTGTGTGTTATGTATGGTTGGAGTACGTGATGTTTCATTGAAGATCTGATTATGATTGCAGACCCTGCGTGAGCCGCATCATCAGGATGGTTAGCATAGTAAATGGAATAGTATGGTATTTTAAGAATTGTCCTTTGTGTTGAATGACTTTCAGCGATTAGGAGGATATCAATTTTATTTATGTTAAGAAATAGCGTAAGTTCCTGAATATGGTTTGATAAGCCATTTGCGTTCCATTCTGCAATTCTAAGTGCAGGGGCCATTATTGAGTTAATTTAATGATAACTGTTGTCAGAATGGTTAGAATCATACTGTTCTGGTTGAGTAATTGATTGAACATAATCTTAAAATCATTAAGGAATATAGTAAATTTGCTAGTTAGGTCTGTTTCGGTGTTGTTAGATGGGATGTTAGGTTGTACTGCGGTCATTTGGGCATAAGTAGGGGTTGGGGTTGTTGGATGTAGTGGAGTATTAGTTGTAACATTTTGTGACAAAGGACTGGGCCTGGTTGGTCTTAGGTGATGGTTTCTGTTTATTAAGTCTTGATAAACTTTACAGCCTTTGTAGTTCGCTGGATGATTTTTCTGACATAGAGCACATGTTGCTGGTGTATTTTTAGATTTGCTACAACTAGAGGTGTTATGTGGTCCTCCGCATTTAACACACTTAAACGGTTTCCTACAATAGGTTTTCGTGTGTCCATAGTCTTGGCATCTTGTGCATTGTACGATCCCACCTTTGTTTCTTGGCGCTTCTACTCGAATTTTGGAATGATACAGAAATTCTAATTTAAAGATGTCTTTATTATTGTTTTGTGGCTCGAGATTTAAAAAGAATAGCGGTAAGGGGTCTTTAGTAACCCGATGCCTGACATTTGTAATATTACGAACTTTGTGTTCTTTTTTTCTCCAGTTCTTGTGTAATTTATCGTAGGGGAATAGAAGGGTGAATGCCTCTTATGACTACACGGTATACTCTATCTTGTTTTAACTGATATGAATGGTGCACAATTTCTTCTTCACGAACGTGACGGGTGAGTATTCTATAGGTTTCAGGAGTATTGGTGTTTATTTTAACAGTATTGCTTGCTCACTTTTTGGTAGTGTAAGTTTCTTCTTCAACTACTTGAGATAAGTTATCGATCATGTCTTTGTAATTTGAGACCCCGTATATAAAGATTGGTGGAGGTTTCGGTTCTCTTTTTGGAGGAATTGAAGTATTAGACGTGTTGTTATTGCTTTCAGAGGGAAGTGAGAACTGATTAGCATTTTCTATTTGGGCATCAATTTCAAAAGAATTTTGTCGTTTTGCTCTTTTTCTTTTGGTTACTATTTACCAGGCGTGTTTGGTTTGATTTTGTGTTTCATTGTAGTTCATTGTTTCACCATTACAAGCTAAATTATCTTCTGTGGTTTTGTAGTTTATATGGCTGCTAACAGAATTATCACAATTTGCGCTAATCTGCTGTGCTGATAGTACAGGTGGAAATTGATTATAAGTTGGTGTGAATGAAGGTGCTATTTGACTTGGCTGTTGATTGAATCCTAGTAAAGGTGCTTGATTCGCTGGGGATCGGTTGGGGTACATTAGTGGCATTTGTGCATTTACAAACGATTGTCCTGGTATGTTTGATGACTGCACAATAGGCTGATTATAGTAATTACCATTTTGTCCGAATCCATTATTGGCTTGAGTGTTAAATTGTGGGGTCCCAAGTCCTGCGTTACTCGTAGAAGGGAACATGTTCCCGATCCCAAGTGTTTATCGTTCGCATGCAGTGTAATAGAATTCTTAATAATGCGCACTTTTAAATATTATGAAAACGGTTAAAAATATATACGAGTTTTCGCAATTAAATTAATAAATATATAAATTTGCCTGACCTTAAACAAGGCTACGGCTGCGGCTCCACCGTTGTGATAACTCAGGTACTATATAGCTCGGCACGCACTTTCGGTCTGCTTGAAGGCACTAGCAAGAATCGTCATATTAAGATGAAGAAATAATCTATTTCGATATATGCTGAGCTTTGTAATTCCGTTCGCAGTGGTAGGTGCCATGTAGACCTCCATATAGATAAGCTCGTTTACTATGTACTTTATAGCATTTATGATAGCACGCAATACTTTTTACTGGAATCACTGGGTTGAATTTACTAGCAGATCCATATTTTTATCAATTCTCTTCCTTTTGATGTAATTACCCTAAATTCCTAATAGTGATACTTGGCATTGTATTCTATTGCTTCCATTAATCGACTTCTAAGAGTATTGTATCGTAATCGATTAAATTGTCTTCGTTTTATATGTCTAGATGGGCAAGATATCGCAGAAATTGTCAAGATTTTTAGCCAGCCTTCTACATTTACACTTGTAGCCTTTCAGTGGTTAAATTTGTATTTTGGTATTTCGTGCATTTAATCGAGCTTTATTATCCGCAATCCTACTTTAAATTTGCGGTCTTGTTTATGTTTACAGGTGTAAAATTTTGTTTTTATTTTCATTAATATTTTTGTTATAATAGAACACAATTGAGGAGTTTTTACTTGAATCTTTGCTTCATAGTTTTAACTTAGAAATTTTGCAAGTGGCATAATATATTTTACATCTGGTACGAATGTTAGTGGTGGTTTGAGAACTTCTTCTATTGTATCATCTTTATTTGATGCCTTCACATCAGTTTTGTTATTATCAGATAAGATCTCATACATGTTTGAAGTAATTTGTTTATGTAACTAATAGTCACTTATATTTTTTAGTTTCAGTCATTTCACAATTACATCTGTTTTACCTCGATTCCGATTTTCCACCATTTTCCATGCATTCTGTGTTTGATGTGGGAGGCTGCTGGTTTTACAGCGGAACTTGTAATATGCATCTAAAGTTTGGTTGCACTTGCGATAATGAAGTAATTTGTAAAGGTATTTGGGTTATGGGCTACACTGACGCATCTAGTTAAAATGTGCATTGAGATTATCTATTCTAGTCATAATATGCCGGTCTAGGAGATTACCTCTAACGACACTTCTTCAGCTTTGTGAATAAATCACTTATCACTTCTCTCAACAGGAAGCAATCATAACACTTGATATTTCGAGAAATTTGGAGCACTAGCACGCACCCACCAAGTGTAATCTCAAGTCAAAAATTAGCAATAAATATAACTAACCGACCTTAATCAAGCTGTGGTCGCTGTCGTAGGTATAACATGTATAACACGTTTACTCAATTTGGATGCACGAACCGAACTAACAACTTACATTATAAGGATATGTTCCCAAAAATGCAATTTTTAATAAACCATTACTATGATTTTTTATATGACAAAAGAAACTTAAGTATTAAAAAAATATTTTGTGGCAGAGCGACCAGAAGAAGGTAAATTTGACGACACAGTATTTTGATATGAATTTTATAGTTTAATATGACTTAAGAATAGATATCAAATAAATACTTTTTATAATAATACTAATGATCTTTTCAATATCTTTAATAATTTAGAACAAATAATAGTGATCGCTTTCTTAACGAAATCCAAGCTTTTTTGTTAAAGAAAAAATAAAACAAAGCATTTATGTGGAGATATATTTAGCTTATCTCACTACTCAACAACAAGACATTGACATTATGCTAAAAAAAAACAATTCTCCAAACTTGTTGCCAGACGAGAAAATTAAATACTTGGAGCGGAACAAAATTAGCCTGACAAAGTACAGTGGTTTTAGTCATTCGGCACGTAGGTGATCGTCACGGAGACGTAAACGTCTATGTGTCAGAAACTTCTAAGCGATCTAAAAACTAGAATAAACAGCTACATCACCACAATGTGGAAGGCACGTGGAAAACCACCACATGATTCCTCAAGTAATTCAGTCCCAATAATAATTATTATGGCGTATACAAATCAAAACACAGCCATCAGTCCCTGTCAGGTTTTAGGTTTATTTAATAGGTTTGGCACATAGAACGTGAGAAATTTACTAAAGCCTGGAAAATGAACTAATCTAATTATTGAAATGGAAATAATTAACATTGATAGACTTAGTTTAAGTAAAGTTCGATGGACAATAAGGATATATATATATACACAAGTGAATATACTTTATATTATTCAGGTAGAGAAGACAATGAAGTGACAATTCTATTAAATAAAAATTTTGAGATATGGAATAAATTGTATACCTATTTCTGGTACAGTCATGATGGTATAATTAAAAGATCAATCAACTAATATAAACATCGTACCGGCTTGTGTTCTTACAGAGTACAAGTCTGATAAAGAAGTAAAAGAATTTTATAAAACCATAGCGGACATATACAAGCTAATAAAGAAAAGCGATGCAAATTTACTGATAAGAGGACTTCAATACCAAGATATGAGGAGGAAGAGAACTAGACATTGTGGGTAATTTTGGATATCTTTACAAATTTGACCAGTGATTGTGTCGGAAATGTAATCCTATAACGCCTATAATGGTACACCAAACAATTATCCACTTTAAATACAGGGGGTGCATTGCAACAAAAAAAAGAAAAGTTTTATTTTTTATCTGAAGATTTGATGAAGTGATTATCTCTTGATTTCGAACTCTTCGGAAGCATTTCTTACTGATGTCGTGGGTGTTTTTTTTTTTAAATGTTTCTCAACTCTTTCCATGTTATCATTTGTAGTTACTGTGCGTGGTCTTCCTGTTCTATTCTCATTTTCATCCAGAATACTTGCGGTACTCAACCATTTTTCAGTCAAACTGTATTTTTTCAAAACAAAAACATTTTGCAATAATCTAAATTTAATATAATGAAAATTGCAATGAAAAATATTTTATATATTGAATTAAAGCCTTACCGGATGTTCGTCGATTTAAGGTAGACTTTTTGTTCACCTCTTTCTTTTATAATTTGAAGGTTTCGGTAGCATTTTTGCCACACATGACTCAAAATGCGATGATTTGTGCCCTTTGGAAAATTAAATATCTTTGTCATTATAAAGTTTTGTATGTAAACAAAATTTGAAAGTTTGGCTCTAGTTGGATGAACAGTCTAGAGATGGCATCATAAAATCTGATGACATAATATTTTCAAACATTATGTATTGTGTTTGGTAAATCTTGAGGTCGGCAGTTTTACAAGCTCTTTTCGGAAGGAAAAGGTTAAGTAGTTCATACTTTTCAAGAGTAGTTTTTTTTACTGACTCCGTGTTATTAGCTTGTATTGCTATAGTTGCATTAAGTCTTTTGTTAATGCCATACATAATGATGTTAAATAAGATAGGGTTTAATATGAATCCATGTGGAGACCCCAACGTTGATATGATATATCAAAGAAATGAAAGTGTTGATCCTACTTGAAATGGAAAATGATTTAATTAATTATTAGCACATTAGAAAAACAGGTGCGTTAAGAGTTTTTAGTTTATACATTAGTCCATTTGTCCACAGTGGGTCAAATGTCTATGATATATCTATAAACGACTATTAAAGCATGCATATTATTTTTGAACCATATTTCATTTTTTTTCTGAGGTGTGTAAAACCTGATGATTACTGCTTTACTGGATAGATTTTTAATAAACATTTTGGGAATCATATCCAAGCCATTTTTGTTGGAAATACAGGACATGTGGGTGATTTGTGCTATTGATGTTGTTCTACATTACCAATGTGTTTGACAACACTGATATCTTGTCTGTTGTATGTGGTGATAAAGTAATTATCTAGCTGTGCACTAAAAATTTTGTATTTGTCTTTATCATCTGTATGGGTGCCAGTATTGGTGTGAAGTGGTGTTATGATCCCAAATTGTCTTAGAGTCCTTTTAGTTGCTTTTCATGTGTTAGGATCTTCGATAGAAGTGATTCTATATAACTGTTGTATGATACTTACTTACTTAATCCTTATGCCCTTTTTACCGTTATGTGTAAGGCAAGCGGGAGCAGAGTTTGTTATGTTGCTGTATATTTTTTTTCCATATTTTTCTTTCCAGCTTATTCCCTTGTTTGCTGCTGCCTCTCGTATTCCTTCTTCCCAGGTTTTCCTTGGCCTTCCTCTTTGATTTTTACTCGGCACTCGCGATTCATGCACTCTTTTCACTAATCTGTTTTTTGGCATACGACGCACATGACCAAACCACCTTAATTGTCCTTCTTCTATTTTTTCCATTATAGGTTTTATCTTTAAGTCTTGTTGGTACGTTTTATTTCGGATTTTATCTCTTTTCGTTTTGATTTGTATCCTTCTTAGGAACCTCGTCTCCATTGCATTTAGTCTTATTTTATGTTTTTCTGTCAAGGACCACGATTCACTACTATACATTATTGACGGTCTCACCACTTTTTTCACTACTTCTGTTTTTATTTTTCTCGGTACTTCTTTCTTTCCTAAAAAGTTTGTTTTCAGAGTATTGTAGATTCTCCCTGTTTTCTCCATTCTATCATTAATTTCTTTATCTATTTTGCCGTTGTTCTCGATTATTGATCCTAGATATCTAAAACTTTCTACCTGTTCAATTTGTTTTTCTTGTATTTTTATTTTGTGTTATATTCTCTCTTGCCACTACCATACTTTTAGTTTTCGCTATGTTTATTTTCCGTAGCTCTGTTTCTGACACCTTTAGGTTGTATTGTAGATTCTCTTCTGTGTCGGCTATTATCGTCATGTCGTCAGCGAACATCAGTTTGTTTATTTCTGTTTGTTCCATTTGCCAGTATCCCAATTTCATCTTCTTCATCTTTTTCTTTGAATTTTTCATCGCCTCGTCTAGCACTATTGAGAACAGCAAGGGGCTTAGAACGTATCCTTGCTTTACTCCTATTTCTGTTACGAACTCTTGTGACTCTTCATTGTTAGTCCTTACTACGTTTTTATTACTTCTGTACATCGATTTTACTATTTCTATCGTCCTTTCCTCTATTCCCCTTTTTTCTAGTGCTTTCCATAATTGTTCTCTTTGTATTCTGTCAAAAGCTTTTTCTAAATCTATAAAGCACATATGTATTTCCCTTCCTTTTTTAATAAATGTTTTGCTGATTTGTCTAATGATGAATATTAAATCTTGTGTGCTTCTCCCCTTCCTAAAACCACATTGAGTCTCTTCTATTGTATTTTCTATTCTGTCTCTTATTCTTTTCTCAATCATTCTGGTCAGTATTTTCGGGGGGACACTTATTAACGTAATTCCTCTATAATTACCACATTTTCTTTTGTCACCTTTCTTATGTATGGGGAGTATGATTCCTATATTCCAATCCTTTGGTATTATCATTGTCTTCATTATTTCATTTAGCAATTCTGTAAATTTAGTTATTCCTTCATTTCCCATAAACTTTATCATTTCCGGTGTTATTTTGTCTCTTCCTGCTGCTTTTCCTAATTTAATTTTCTTTATGGCCTCCCTAACTTCTTTCTCATGTATTTCTTAAATTTCCTCTCTTTCGTCTAGTTTTTTCTTTTCATCTGTTGTACTGTTTTCTGCTTTTGTTAGTTTTTCAAAATGTTCTTTCCATCTTTTCATTATTTGATCTTCTTCTGTTATTATTATTCCGTCCTTTCCCTTTATGTTCATCATATTATATTTCTTTTTCTTCCTAAGTTGTTTTAAGGTTCCGTAAAATAGTTTTTGGTTCTCCCGAAAGTTTTCTGTCATCTTTTATCCAAATTTTATCCATGATTCTTCTTTTGCTTTTCTCACCTCCGCTTTCCTTTCTGTTCTTGTTTCTTTGTATTTTTCGTAGTCGTCTGTTTTTTTTTTGTACTTAAGTATCTCTCCCATGCCTGCTTTTTCTTTTTGACCTTTGCTTTTATATCTTCGTTCCACCATGCTGTTTTCTTCATATTTTTGTAAGCTATTTTCTTTGTCCCGCAACTCTCTCTCGCAGTGTTTAGTATGGTATCTTTAAATCTTTCCCACTTTTCTTCTACCCCTTTTGTATTATCTTTAGCTCTAAATTTTTTTTCATTTAGTTTATATGTTTTTATAGTTTCCACTGATTTCTTTCTCCTCTTATCTTCTTTTTCTTCTTTTTTATTCTTTATGTCCATCTTTACCAAGTAGTGGTCGCTTCCTATCTCTGATTGTCTTGTTACTTTGACGTCTTGTACCTTTTTCCATTTTGGTTTACTCATTAAGAAATAATTGACTTCTCGTTCCTGCTTTCTACTACTCTTGTAAATTTGTGTATATCCTTATGTTTGAATTTTGTGTTTGCGATCACTAAATTGTTTTCTGTGCTGATTTCTATGATTCTGTCCCCGTTATTATTTCTGGCCGTTTCTCCTTCTTTCCCTAAGTACTTTTCTATACCTGTACTCTGTTTTCCTGCTCATCCATTGAAGTCTCCCATAACAATTACATTTTCTCCTCCATTATCTATTTCTCTTTGTACTTCCTCAAAGAACTTATCTTTATCTTCTTTTCTAGCATCTTCGTTTTCTCCGTATGCTATTATCACAATCCATATTTTTTTCTCCTATTAGCTTCATTTCTAATCTTAAAATCCGTTCATTTATGTATTCTTCCTTTATAATGTCTTTTAGCATGTCTGGATTTATTATTAATCCTACCCCACATCTTGCTCTTTCCGTTTTCTTCATTGCTGACCAAAATAGCCAGTATCCTTTATGGATTCATTTCATACCTTTTCCTTTCTTCTTGGTTTCTGTTACTCCTAGGATTTTCACTTGATGTTCTATCATTTCTTCTACTAAATCTTCTTCTTTGTCTTTAATGCTCCTCACATTCCATGTTCCTATTCTCAACTTTTCCTGTTGCATTTTGAATACTTTCCTCTTATCCTTTACTTTCTCTTTACATTTGTCTATTCCTACGCCCTTCATTTTGTTGTTCATCTTATATTGTTTATCGTCGTCTATGTCCATTGCATATTTCTTTATAAGTTCGGCCTGGTTCTTTTTTGTTAGCAGTTTTTTGATTTCCCTATAACTCCTTTTTCCTCATCATCCCAGACGTATTCCACTCCTTCTATGATGATTTTCTTATAACCGATTTTCGTTCTTCTACCTTTACTTCTCTCTTCTTTTGCAATTTTTCTTATTTCGGCCTGTATTCCTCTCTCTTTTGGCGTCGTATCATTGTCTATGTATATGGTGGATCCTCTTAGTTTATATTTATTTTTCATGACCTGTTTATTATCCCAGTCTTTCATTTCAACCAGACTTGTAGTTGTATCTTTATTTCCTTGCAGTGTTTTTTTACTTCTATTTCTACTCCCAATTTTTCTGCGAGGAATTGTTTTGTTTCTTCTTCTTTTCGATCTTCTACTAATTTTACACCCTTGATTATCAACCTACACTTTCGTTTTTCTTTTTCTATTTTTTCAAACTTATCTTCCAGTTGTTCGATTCTTTTTTGGAGTTGTTTTTTCTCCAATTCCCATTTTATCTCCCGTTTTGCCATTTCCTCTCGTAGTTTCTCATTTTCTTCTGTACTTTTCTTTATTTCATCTCTCATAATTTTAATCATGTCTTTTAGATCTCCCATTTTTCTTTCACTTACTGTTATTTTTTCTGTTTTTAGTGTCCTGAACTCATTTATAATCCCCTTTTTGTCAATATTTTATCTGAATTTAGATTTTTGTACGTTTGGTAAATAAACTTTCCGTATCGCCCGGGTCGCGTTATCTCCCGTCTGCCGGCCGTGCAAGGCAGGGAACGTTTGTCCTTCGGGTTAAAAACTCTCTTCGTTTGTATTCTTGATTGTTCCTATTTACACTGCCCTATAATCACTCCTTATTTATAATTAACTGCTCACTCTTATTAAATTGCTAATAATTTTCACTTTCAGATTCAGTTAGCTACACTTCACGAAAAAGTCGGTGTGATAAAGCCCGTACTCGAGTATTTTATCGCCACCAGCCAATTTCGCGTCTATCCGCTTTCGCTCCACAAACTCAACTCAAACTGTTGTATGATACCATTCTAAATTGATCTAATCCAGTTTTAACTCATTGAATTAGACCATTTAAACTAACTTGTTTATTTTTCCTTAATTGGGAGTGTTTCATTAGTTGAAACTTTTGAGATTTGGTGGGTTTGGTCGATTGATGAATTGCAAGAACAGCTACGTCTAAAGAGAATTTTATTACAGTATCTGTATTGTTTTGGAGACCTTTTATTAATTTAGAAAATTTGGGATAATAATATGGAGAGCTATCCAAAGTAATCACTACTGTCAAGTAATTAAACTTAAGTTCTATTGAAATCGTTTAGTTTATAGGGAGGACCATGTGTTTATATAGGATAATATTCAGTACATTTGTCTGTTAATCGATTTTATATGCATAACAGGTATGTGGTTGGTGAAAAGAATTCAACTGGCAGTTGTGAAATGAAATCGGATAACTTTATACTGTTAGGATTAGCGGCTCTGAAATTTGAGTTTGTATTTTTTGTAATCCATATCATCGATTATTAAGCTTAAACTATGTACCTTCAAATATTATTTTAGTTCTTGTAGATAAAGTTTTTTAATCGGCTGTTTACATCTAGAAATAATTGAGTGATGTGTTTTCATTACTGTTAGTTTAATTGCGACGACTTTGAGATGATGGATAATACATAATAATTATTATTGTAGCGCTGTAAATGTTGTATCTTGGGATAGTAAATTTTATATTTTAAACTAAATAACTTTCACTGTATCGATACCATGTGTGACAAACAAAATGATAAAGGTTGCTCGCTGCAATTTAATACCATTCTCATTCCAGTTTAGAAGAATTAACGGTGGTGCAAGGGTTTTGTAATAGCATTGAGATGTTGGACATAATAATTTATTTTATTTTATCAAGGTGTGAAGTAATGAGTTCAATTATTTTTTAGAAAATTTATGTGTGAGATAATCGAAATTAGATGCAGTCGGATTATTGTTATTTGTTGTGTTAAAATTGGAGGTGTTGGTATTTTCTGCTACGATTTGTGCGTATGTATTTTTTAAAGGTAATTTTTCTCTTTAGGAAGGCATTAGAGCCGAAGAGTTGAATTATTGTGAAAAATTTATTGTCTGTTGCTTAATATGTGGGCAATTATAATTGACTGAATTTATCTTTGCTCTTAATGCTTTTTACATATAAAGTAGTGAGGATATTCATTGTAAATACTTCACGCATTTAGATTGTAACTATAAGTAATTTTTAGTGTGATCTACAAGATACTGTTTTTTATGCGTCGTGGTTCTATCCTGACAACATACTAAAGCAGTTTATCTGAATTAAATATGTGCAACCGCAACGGACTATTGTGTATACTAACCTTGAGCTTAACCTAAGACATCATAGGCATCCATGAGTTTTTAGCGACATCCTCTTGATTAGTCGATTACAAATGTGGGTCCTGAAATATGTAGTATTTTTACCAAATATATAAATTATATAACATATATAAAAGTTTTTTTATGTTGTGTAATTATGTTAAAGTTATTGTGACTTAAGTAGCAGGGTGTTCAAATAATTGGATAGTAAACGTTAATTTTGTCACATCAAATTGTTCTCACAAAAGGTGGTACTAGTGGAAGTGCTACGAGGACTGGTCGGTTGGCCTAGAGTCAAAATTTGATATGGACTCTTTAATGTGGCCCATTTAAAGAGTTTTGACTGAAGAAGTTTTTCAAAGAAGGGTCGGTGCTGAGTTGATTTTAAGCTCAATTTTTCAAAAACAGTGAATAATGGCGCTAAGGTTTAAACAATGTTGGTTGGACCTTGGGAAGTACTTTCGAATGATGCATACAGATTTGAGCTGAATCACCTTTTTGGTCGGTTTTTGGAAATGGTCAATTTGTTTTGGACCCAAAAGGCCATTTTAAAGACCTTTAACCAGAACACGGCAGGTAAGGTACCAAGGTAGACTATATGTGAGGGAAATTTCAGAAAAATCGTCTCTTCGAAACTTATCGAAATATATGAAAGTGTATTTCAAAATATTTTGTGTTTTAAGTCACTTTTGACCAATATTATCATCATTAAGGGGTTTTCTTGGGGATAGGAGATATAAAAGCGGTATAGTATGTTTTGGGGTTACACGGTTAAGGAGATTTGCAATAAACAAAATGACCGGAAGTGACCGATTTTTGGCCATAAGTCGACTTTTTAAGCTTTTTTTGGTACAGTTGTTTATATTCTAAATCCTCTCTTTATAAGCTTTAATTTCAAAATCTTTGATGTGACTAACCAATGAATTTTTCAGAAAAAATGTTTAAAATGCCTCCATTCGCACAAAAACCTTGATGCTCGTGTTGTGGAATGAAGAAGCGAAGTCTTCGGGGTCAATACTTGTCAGTGACTAATGTATGGGATCGGAGGTATCGTTGCTCGCATACAGGAGTTGATATCGAAGTCTGAGTAGGAGATTAAACTGTGCATCACCTGTTATTTTGACTGTCGTCGACGTCAAGAAGCCGAAACAGCCCCTCAAAAAAGACCAGCGACGACAAGTCACTCTCAGATTGATAGTGGTGATGATCAAAACTGTCATATTCATGTGCCGACGGCCAGAAACGATCACAAACGATGTCCACAAATAACTGGACTGACGCGTATCAGTGCAAAGGGAATCGCCATAGTTTGGCAAGTGAAAGTTGTCGTCAAACCCTGACAATTGTGTGTTCATCAACAACTCAGAGAATGGTAGACGACATTCAAGAAGCGCACTCGAAGCACTGGTTGTCGCGGCTCCAGTTACAATTATGACGCCGACGAATTGGAAGTTTTTTCTTGACGCTCAAAGCCCAGTTGGGGCTCAGTGTTCTTGGACATGAAGTCACATCAACAGAAGATTGCAAAACGTTGACTGATTTCAGTAAAAAAGATTTCGTCAAAATTTCGATGACTGAAGTATCTAATCGACAGCAAAACTCGCAAGAAAGAAGTAAAACTTGCCGTGTAACTCAATAAAATGAGTTTTGGATCGTCACAAACCAAAATTGCTCAAGAATTTTGTCTCAAAAGCGATGATCAAGTCGGTCACTACATATGTAGTGCTCGTGCAGCATTGATGAAGGACTTGGTGCCAAAATTCAATCCAGACGCTCTCTCCAAGGAGTTGATTTAAGAGAACACCAATGAATTGACACATGCTCTGTTTGACCCATGGTGGTCCCTGATGGTCAGTTGACGCCCTTGTATTTGGTGGCGGGCGGCACTTCCATTGAACGTCAGAAGAGTGCAGACAACATCCAACAGCGAGAATTATACAGCTACCAGAAGAAGAAACCACTCGTCAGTCCGTTTCTTGTGACGATAACTAACGGTTTAATTGTTGGCACATTTGGCCCCTTTAGCCCCGCAATGAATGACGCCAAGCGTCTTGAACACATCCTCAAGAATGAAAGAATATTCTTTGATTTGATCACTGGTCCCAATCACGTGGTTGTCTTCGTCCTCGACCGAGGGTTCAGAGACGTGATTCCATACTTGGAGTCGATAGGAATGAAGGCCTTCACTCCAGACCTCGACACAAGCGGCAAGCAAGTGGCCACTAATAGAGCGAATCTCTCATGATTTGTCACTAAGACTCGTCAAGTCATCGAACGAGTAAATGGACACTTGAAGCAGAAGTTCCAGTTTCTTGATGGAGTTGTTCCCAATCAGTCTCTCGGTGTTTTGGATCAAGACGTGCTCAACATGGTTGCAATCTACAACCTGTCTTTCAACCACTACTCACCGACGCAGGGAACTGGCGTGTGGTAGTAGCAGAAATAAACCGTCGTCTGAATGACCCAAACAATTTTGCAAAAGAAGCTGAGAAATTGGACAAGAAACGCGAGGGATCTTTTGAGAAAGTAGACGCAAACCAAATTGTCTTAATTCCTTTTTGACAATGAATGATTTGCGTCTGATTACACTTGAACCATACCAGTTGAGAAGGGCAAAGGCGTGCATTAAAGGAATACGCAACGACAATCTCTTCGGATTTCCAGTGGAAAAGCCAAGGGTCGCTCTCGGCTACGACTTTGTTCTGGCAGTGTTTCGATCAACACACAGCAGTGCCAAACAATAGAAAGTGTACGTGAAATACCATTTGAGAGGACAGGATGAAGGGCGATTACTGGATGGCGATAGACTTGTCGTTCAGAACTGAGGACAGTTGTTGTTCCCATGTAGCCGGGATTCTCCTGTATTTGGGACATGAGCTTCGCGTTGACGAAGCCGATGATTTAGGAATACCTGACGTCGACTAATTGGATAATGAGAAAGAAGTTATGGTTGATAAAGAGTATGTGATAAACAATGATGAGGATGTAATGAACTAAAGTGTTATAAGCAACCATATTATAATCAATTATTTGTTTGACTTTTGATGAAATAAATGAGCTTATAAAGAGAGGATTTAGAATATAAAACAACTGTACCATAAAAAGCTTGATAAGTCGACTTATGGCCAAAAATTGGTCACTTCCGGTCATTTTGTTTATTGCAAATCTCCTTAACCTTGTAACCCAAAACATACTACACCCCCTTTATATCTCCTACCCCCACGAAAGCCCCTTCTGACTATAACAACTCTCTGGAGCATTAAAATTAAGACGTAATGTCACATTGCATATCGCCGATTTTAGACATGTTCCGATGAGACGATTTCTTCCAAACTGCGCTCATATGTAAACAATGGTACATCACAGTGGCACGTTGTTCCGGTTTACGGTCTTTAAAATAACCTTTTGGGCCCAAAACTAATTGACCATTTCCGAAAACCGGTCAAATAGATTAGTCATGTCAAAATTGTATATATTATTAGAAAGTATCCTCCAAGATCTACTTAACGCTGTCTAGTATGTGGCTCTATCTGTCACCGTTTTCAAGAAACTTTTTTAAAAAACTTCTTCAGCGAAAACCCTTTAAATCGATCACAATAAAGAATCCATATCAAATTTTCACAGCATTTCCACTGGTACTCCTTGTTTATTACATATTGTCAAAAATATTTATTAAATGATATACTATGATTTTTGTAGCCTGTAGGTTATGAAGTAAATACAGTGTATACATATATTTTTTTTCTACAAAAAGGGCGGTTTAAAATTCTGTAACAAGAAAGGCCACAATCTCGGGGAAATAAAACATTTTTGAAGCTGCAGTGATGCACTAGCTAAACCATATTTTCTTGATTGTACATTTTATTTTAAAAATAGAACTAATGATGCATGTAATCGTATGGCACATAAAACATCGATTAATTAATCTCGGAAAGGCGCTTTCTTTTTGATTTTTTGTACAGATCAGTATTTTGGTAATGAAGTATCAGAACAGTTTAAATTATAACTCGTCTGTAAAAGCAGGTTACGAATATACTCATTTTATTCAGAAACTGTTTACATTTGCAAGAGCCGTTCCCTGAATGTATGTATGTATCTAATGCCGCATATCTAAGGACGCATTTAGTAAGCGTAATAAGTCTGTAGTGACGTTGAAATAAGGAAATAATGGAATCTTAATTAAACTTCTTTGTTGGAATTTTGCGTACTATTTAATAATTAAAAAAATAAATATTAATGCTATTATTAGTTAATTGCACGGAACATTATTGAAAAATAAAACATAAAATCCTTAATTATGTAAGTAAGTTTTACCACAAATACTTATCTATTAATAACAAATAAATAACAGAAGTAATAATCATTTGAAATTATTAATCCAAAACTGTCTGGAGTACTCTAGGATGTTAATTAGACAAGCACGCTAAAATGTTAACGCTCGTTTAAAACTGAAAGTTAGTATGGTATTTTTATGCATAATCTAATTTTTTTTTAATAATTTTTTTATAATTTGATATAAATATGACAAATTAATAGAAAGTCGCAGTTCCTTTCTTTAAATTATATTTGTTTATTAATAAACATATTATTGCCAGCTTAACAAAATTCGTCTTTTGTACATAGCATGGATAATAAACATAAACAAATAAATCAGCTATTACATAATATAAAAATACTACTTAATTGTAAGAATAGAATATAGTTGGGAAAGTAACATCGAGCAATGACGGTAGTCCGGAGGACTTTGTTCTGGAATCTCTGTAATTTTTGTATATAAGTTTTTGATGTGTACATCATGCCGGTGATGAATATAAAATCAATGGCAATAATAGACTTTTACACAGTAGGACAGCACATTTATATTTTAATGCGGATTTGTTTGAGTCTTGGATTAATTTCTGGTTTATATGAAAGTTCCAGCTTAACCGGATGTCAAGATAGTATAGGTTCTCAGGTTGTGATTTTATTATTTATGTGTATGCAGATTGGATTATTGAGCCTGTGGAGTGTAAATATTTTGGCTGGACATTTTTCGGGATTTACATGAATATTCCATAGCTGGAATCATCTGGAAAAATGGTTTGTTGCTTGTTATAATGAATATACGGCATCATCCAACATCGCTGCCTGAGTGAAGATGACCGTGCCATTCGCGAATGTGGCTAATGTAGTGTTAGTGTCAAGTAAATCGGATGTGTATATACAGAAAAGGGTAGCCCCTGTGGGACGTTAGAGTTGATGTTTTTGGATTCGGAATTAGTTGAGTTAACTCTAACAGCAAAAGTTTAATTTTCAAGAAACGAGAATAAGATTGCCTTAAGGTATTGGGGTATTTATATCCAAGATTTTCTTTTTCAGATCTTCTAGCCACACTTTGTCAAAGGTCAGTGGGACATCTAAGAAGATTGCTGTAATGTATTGTTTGTTTTCAAAACCCCGCTTGATGAGCGGAGTTGGTCAAGTTGAATGGCCTTTTCTAAATCCGAACTAAAGGGTTGGCAGCATATTCTGGTTTTCTGTTATTTTGTTACTTTGGTTAGCTTTTTATGAATTATTTTCTAGTAATTTGGATAAGGTAGTCAATAATATTATTGGTCTGTAGGTATTTATTTTTGTTTTCTTCTTACTGGGTTTACAAACATTAATATATGGGCGTGTCCAGAACTGGGAGAAATATCCTAATCTCAAACAGGCGTAACTTGCATTAATATAAGCTAAGGCTTTTTAGATATATGTTGAAGGGTTATGTTTGTAATTAGGTTTTGACCAGAAGATTTTTTCGTTAGAAATCTATCTATGATGTTTCTAAGTTCTTCATGGGAGGTGGGTTTAACTCTGTCTGGGTTGGGTGTATTCCTTTTCTTCATCTGAGTTGTAGTTGTCAGTCCCAGAGTCTGACGAGAGTGTAAGCAGTTCTTATTTTTAGTTTAGAATTTTTTTGGTGGTTCTCTACAGGCTTCTGTCTCCTGGGATGAAGTTTGCTATGTTCTGTTTCTTCTCCCTTTTTCTACTCTTGTTTAGGCTATTTGCCTGTTTCTGACCACACATTTCAAAAGACCGAGGCTTTTACCTCGCGGCTGTCGTACTCTGTTCTGTTTGTTAATGTTAATTCTGATTATCGAGTCATCTTTTTATCCGACGTGTAAGATTATTTATGGGTTCTTGGCTTTTTCTATAATTAGATTAATGTGTCTCGGAGGGTAGTTGTAACCGGTTAGAATTGTCTTGTTGGTTGGTTTGTAGATTTGTCTAGCACTAACTTCAACTTACGCGGTGAGGTAGTCTATCGCTGTTACAATGTCTTGTGTAGTCTCGAGGTTTATGGAACAATTTAGCTTGCTGTTGAGTGAGTCATCAAAGTAATTCCACTCTATCTTGCCGTTTATAAGTTTTGGCGTTGGTTGTTTTATTGATAACTTGTTGGTAAAAAACTGTAACACTGGCAGGTGATCTGAATTAAGTTTGGTTGTAACACTTTGATAAACAGGTTTGTTGAAATTTTTCTGCAAAACAATATCAAGTATGTCGGTGGGTGATCTTTTCGGTAAGGATAATAGGTGTACTCATCTGGAGGCAGGATTTGAAATAAAATTAATATTGCATAATTTTCTAGTTTAATCCCCTCAGGGTTGGAGGTTCTGCAGCCTCACAGGATGTATTTAGAATTTATCACCAATGACCAGTAGTGGTTCAGTTGTATTGAATATATTTGTAATGTCTTCTGCGATTAACTTTTTATTTGTTTGTCTGCATGCACAGGCTATTGTTACACAACTATTATCATCCAGTTTTACTTTTATTGAAGTTGTACAGTGATAAACGTAACGTATTAGCGCATTAGTGTTAATCGTACATGTTTGCGCCCTGTAACGCCGTATTTGCGGCTGTGTAGTAGTGAACGTGCTGAGAATCTAAGAAAACATATTAAATGAGATAGATATTGAATATATTACGGCTTGAGATTAATTTCAAAACATTTACAGCAGATAGCTTTACTAGTATTTTTGCGATAAGTACATACTGCAATCAATTTCACAGCAAAACACCATCATTGAACTTGAATTTTGAGTATGTGTAATTTTGTCAAATGTAAACATATAATTTTCTTTGAATTTTGAATATGTCGAGTTTCGTACCAACAAAATGAAATTTGCGGGAAGCGTTATTTTTTGTTTCCATTTGAAGAAAACGCAGCTGAGCCTTTTTGTTGTCCAAAGTTAACGGCAAACATACTCCATTTTTTTCAACTTATGGATATTGATTTCGACGATTTAAAAGTGGTGATTTTGACACAAAAATCAAGGAGCATCTGGGCTAACCGAAAAAGTTTGGAGATGCAAAATTGGAGGCATTACTCGATGAAAATCCGCGTCAAACACTTGAAGAATTGACAGATTTCTTGAATGTTGATTTATCGAACTTTGGTGAACGTTTAAAGGTAATGAGAATAATTTAAAGGCAAGAAAATTGGGTGTGCCACACGAATTGAAGTCGAAAGATGTCGAAAGATGTTTTTCCACCTGCAAACAGATGCTTCAAAGACACAAAATGAGGTTTTTGCATCGTATTGTAAATAGTAATGAAAAATAGTTTTATTTACGAGAACCCTAAGTTGAGAAAAATTAGAAGTATGCTCAGCCTGCATTATCATCAACCTCAATATTGACGCCAAAGCGAAATATCCATGGTTTGTGGGTAAAACTCTATTTTTGGTGAGATTGAGAGGCGTAGTCTTTTATGGGTTGCTGAAACAAAGCGAGCTATCACCGGGATATCGCTAGCGACAACAGCTGATTAAATCAAACCGACCGTTGAAATAAAAACGACCGGAATACGCCGAAAGATAAGATAAAGTAATTTTCCCGCACGATATCGCTCAGCTACATGTTGCAAAAAAAAGTCAAAAACTATTTGGAAACACTTAGATGGAATGTCCTATCTCACCCGCCGTATTCACTAGCAGTGCCCCTTTTGATTGTCATTTGTTTCGATCGATGAAGCATGGTTTGTCTGAACAGCGCTTCAACTCTTTTGAAGATATTAAAAAAACAGGGCGATTCATGGATTGTATCAGAAGATGAGAAATTCTTTTTGCCGGAAAATCCGCTTATTGCCAGAAAAATAAGAAAAAGTTGGAACTGACAATGGACAATTTGAGCTTTATATATTTTTTTGAAATAAACATTTAATTTCATAAAACAATTCCTACAAAATTAAATCCAAACTCTAATACATATATTAAAAGAAATATATTTATAGTAAATCGGATTTTAATTCAAATAATGCATTTTTTCTATACTATGAAACTGTTTTCATGGAAGTGCTAGTTGATACTATGGAAACTACTTCTATAAAAACTGTTATAAAAGGTGTAACTATGGAAATTGTTAGCATGGGTGATGCTACAAAAATGTAGCGATCTCAATGGTTGCTATGGAATTAGTTGCTGTGGAAATATATAGTCATAGAAACTGTTATTGGAACGGTTGCTATGAAAACGTTTTATATGGAAGATGTTACTATAAAAATCGGTTGATACGAAAAAGCTTAATATGGAGTTGGTTGCTGTGAAAATATGTAGCCATAGAAATTGTTGTCATGTGTGCTATGTGTTTGGTTTTTAAATGATTGCTATGATAATGGTTTCTATGAGACTGGTTGCTGCAACGTAGGTTGCATAAAGGCTGTTATTTTATAAACTTTTGCTATAAAGAATGTTACTATGAAGTCAATGTATTGACAACAGTTGTTATGGAAACTGTTGAAATGAAAACGGTTACTGTAGACACGGTCGTTTTAAAAGCGTTTGTTATGAAAACATATCTATTTCATATAGAAATGATACATACTGACACAGGAGCATCTAATAAATTGTTAAAATCACATACTCTCTATTTTTAAACAGAATTACAATAACCAAGAACCACAGAAAGTACATTTTAAAACAATAATGGGCAGATGACAAAATATAGAAAATTTCACAAAACATTTGACCACCACCAAGTTATGGTAGAAACAATGCTGAGAACTATTAATAAGGAAAAGAAAAAGGCAATGAGAATGAAATGGGAAATTGATAATCTAAAAGTAGAACAGAAGAGAACAAATACGAAAAAGATATAGAACTAATAAAAACCGGAGAAAGAAAATGTTGACAAAGAGTGGGATAATATAAAGGGAAGTATTATTAAAGCATTGGAAAAAAGAGTAGGACGCAGAAAAGAGAAAGAAAAATAAATGGTTTGATAAAGACTGCGAAATAATAATAGAAAAGAAGAAAGAGGCAAGACTAAAATGGCTAGGAATAGCAGAAGTGAATGATTATGAAGTATATAAAGAATTAAGAAAAAAGGCACAAAACTACTAAAAATGAAAAACACAATGGATTGAAGAACTGATGGATGAGTTAGATAAGAACAACAAAAACAATGCTGAATTATACCAAAAAATAAAGAAAATTAACAGAAAGATGACAAGCAAACATTGATAGTGACGTATGGGAAAATTATTTCAAAAAATTATTAAATACGGAGAAGGAAAACAAACTTAATGCAAAGAGGAGAGACATATCCATGAAAAATAAATAAAATTAAAACCAACAAGAGAAGAATATTATAAAATAATAAAAAATTTAACACAAAATAAAGCAGCAAGACTAGATAATATATGTAATAAATTGATGCAAAATGGAGGAGAGAAGTTAAACGACAGAATATTTCAATTCATTAAGAAAAAGAATAGACGCTTGGCCTAATAACAACAATATTGAAGAAAAGAAACCCAATGATTTGCAATAATTGCCGGGAAATAAGTTTGCTAAATACTACATTTGAAATATTAATACCGATGATTCTAAAGAAAATAAAACCATATATTGAGGAAGCAGTAGAAGCATACCAACAGGAATTTCGAAAAGGATAAACGCAATCTATATACTAACACAAGTACAAGAAAAAGCTTATAAAAATAATATCGATTACAAATAATCATTGTGGACTTTAAGCAAGCTTTTGACAATATGAAATGCGATATGATTATAAGAGACGTAAAAAAATAGGAATACCAAACAAATTAATTAAATTAATACAAATGACGGTGAGAAAATCAAAAGCAGCAGTAATATCAAAAACAGGACTGTTAAAAAAATTCGAATTTGATTTAGGAGTGAGGCAAGGCGGTGGATTATCCGCAGCTCTATTTAATGTAATACTTGAGGGAGTAGCTAGAGACTGTAAAATTAGAGACACTACCATAAAAAAATGGTGAAAGTAATTGCATACGCTGATGATATGATTATAATATCAAGAACTGAAAGAGATCTATCAGAAATAATATTAAAAAGAGAAAAAGAGGCAAGAAAGAGGGGATTAGAAATTAATGAGAGCAAGACTAAATCTATAAAGATAAGTAGAGGACGTTGTGAAACTAATAAAAATGAAAGAAGAATAGGAAATTTCAAATACGAAGAAGTTGAGAATTTCAGATACTTAGGTATAATGGTAAATAACAGGAACAACAAAAGTTTAGAAATAACGAAAAAAATTCAGGCAGGCAATAGAGCATACTTTAAATATAAAACACTGATGCAAAATAAAAATGTAAGTACAGACACAAAAATAAGAATTTATATAGTAGCAATACGACCAGTGGTAACTTATGCATCACAAACCTTGTGTATAAATAAAAGAAACAAATAAAAATTAAAAATATTTGAAAGTAAAGTTATAAGAAGAATTTATGGGCCAATAAAGATATCAGAAATCGAGCATAGGAAATTAATGAATTTTGAAATAAAGAAAATACTAAAATATGAAGATGTAGTGAAGATAATAAAAGCACAAAGAATACGATGGATCGGACATACATACCGAAAAGGAGAAAAACCAATACACAAAAAAATAATAAGATGTAACCCACACGAGAAAAACAGAGATGCAGATCGAGATCACGATGGGTAGATCAAGTAATGGAGGATATGAAACTGCCAGGAATAGTAGATTGGAGAGAAGGTACAAGACAAGAAGGAATGGAGGGACATTGTTAAGAAAACAAAAACACACACCAATCTATAAGCACAAGACAAGAAGAAAAACAGTGGCCTGACCCTCCACAAAAGAAGGTCAATGGAACTCTAAATAAAGAATGGTTAGAATTATAATCGAGTGTAAAACCTTGTAACTTACAATGAGCTAGCTAAGGTAGAATATACAAACAAACATATGTAAAATTTTACATCAAACTCTGGAAGAGAACTATAAGCTACAATAAAACATAAGACACTAGTACAAATATAAACTGCAAATAGTACTCAAAAACTACATTAGAGTTATATTGGAATATAAATATCATTTCAGACTGAACAGTTTTACACAATAATTCACATACCACATTAAAAAAAAAACTGAAACCACATACTGCATAGGCATTTCCATATTTAATATGCATAACTTGCAATTAAAACACACTGAGAAAATATACAACTATACATCTCCCATAGAACGTGGAAAGTAATAATAATATCCTATTGATTATAAAAGTTATATCAAAGAAAATCAACAAGTTTCACACAAATCTACAATAAAACTGCTAGATCTGAATCTAGACATCTACGTAACTTTTCAAGAAAACTATTGTTAATACCTGACAAAAGTCAAATGTTTTTTATAATATGCAATAAAATTCCTCACTCTAATCATAAACTAAAATTTTATATAATCATAAACATTATTTTAAGAGTATATAAAAAAAATAAAGATATAACTATTAAAATAGACACGTTTTATAAATTTTAAAATATTGTTTTTTTGGCAAATAATTTTTTAATTAAAGCTTACTCACATATGTATTTAAATAATATTAAAAAATGCTAAATAAAAGTAAATAAAATGGCCAATAGCCTGTATTACAAATTGTATTGACACGCAATGTTTTTAAAAGATATCAAAACATACCGAGTACTGAATGCTAATTAATTCCGTCATAATAAATATTTTTTTTCTATAAACATTGGTCAATAATGTTTGTTATCTATAAAAACTATAGCGCTTAAAACTGAAATATTGGTAATAGTTTCTTTGGATTGACTTGTGAACCGTATAATCTAGAATTAACAAATTTTAAACATTAAATAAACTTTTGCGTTCCTAAACTGATCTTGCAATTAAATAATAGCTTACCCTAAATGTCCAAAAATTAATGGAGGTTTTGTTAAATATCATTATTGTGGAGGGAGTTTAGTCAATTTTCAGTAAAAATTATGGGAATGTTAACTATTTACATAAAAAAAGCCACTAGTGTATAGTTTTTGAAATTATTTAATGCAAATGTTTAAAGAGCAAATACGCCATTGAAGTTTAAAAATACCTTATAGAAACATTATACACTCTCAAAATTGACATGTTTTTCATATACGACCTGTATATAAATTAACCCACATGTAGAAGATATTCTAACCTCACATGTCTGAGGTATGTTTATGTGTTAAAATGGTGTTAGCATTGCGCTATCCAAGACCTAGTGTTTACTTTAAGCAAGTTCGAAAGCTGAGCTATGGACAGTTAAAATCATGGTACTGTGGCTTAGTGAAACGTCCGCCACCGGCTCCGCCGTATTCACACGTAGTACAGATAGGAGATCCGACTTTAAGAGCAGTTTCCGAGCCTGTCCCTATAGATCTTGTGAAATCACCTGAAATGAAATTGTTGATCGACTCAATGAAAGAAGTGTGTAAGAAGTACAACTGTGTCGGCTTATCGGCACCCCAAATTGGAATAGGTTTAAGAGTCTTGTTAGCTGAATTCAACGCGAGCCATGCCAAAGAGTATAACAAGGAGCAATTAAAAAGTAAGGAGATGGCAATTTTTCCACAAACAGTTAAGTATTATTATATATATTAGTAGTGATTACAAAATACACTGAATGGCTAAACAAGTGGGTACATTTAGTAGAAATTGTATGAAATTGATTTTTGATGTTTGCCTAAATTACTATCATTTTGTAATTAAGATTATGGATAATTTTGGGCATTTTTTAAAGAAAATCTTAGATAAAAATGGCACATGGTAGTTTAACATCAAAAGTAACTCTTATCTGGCCTAGCCTCATTAATTTTATATTACAATTTAAACAAAAAGAAACACATTGTCTTCCACTATGACAAAGCTTGTTCTTTTATTGAATGCTGTGTGGTTAAATACATCATAAGAGATAGGATCTGCTCTCTTGTCCACCATCCTTTTCTATTAAGGCCCCCATACATTAAACATTTGTTGAAACACTGGTAAGTGGATAAAGTTTATGACGATCTGGATGTGTTGATAACCAATGTTAAAGCTTGGCTTACCTTGGAGAACGAGCACATCTTTGCTTGTGAAATTGACTGCCAAGCAAATGAGCAATAGTAAATGAAGTTCATGGTGATTATACTCCAAAATAATCATTATAATGTGCTTTGTTTTGTTAATACAAATTGTCTATAATATATGCCAGATAATCATGCATCAATCTGTAGCTATCAAACAGATATAGATATCACTTTTATTATTTGCCTATGTATATATCATTTAAGTATTGCTTTAGTACAACTTTATCTTGTTTTGTCAATTTTTGTTATTTTAGTACATATAGCAAAAGGTATTACAACCATATAATACTTATTTCTGATGTAACATACATTATTGCCTTAAGGCCAGGTTCTCACCTAGCGACCCAAAAATGACAAGATTTTCTCGAATTTTTTTTCCATGGAAGGAAATAAATGAGGAACTCAATGTTTTTGGTACTTCTTTAATAGGTCTTAAAGTATGGAAAAACATTTTTTATATTTAAAAATAATGTAATAATTATTGTTTATTTGTACTGAAACGTGGCAGCCTCAAAAAAAGTATCCAAGCGAGCGGCACTCTAGCGCTCGTTCCTATCATCTGAAATCAAAAAACCAAATATTTTGATTAAATATATTATATTTGTTGGAGGTTGTACCTATAAAACCAACAAAAAGTCAAAAATTGAAAAAATGGCGGACATACAAAGTTTAGTGTCGCGTTTTCGCGCTTTTTTACTCTTCAAAGTGCTGAAAAAAATATAAATAATAATAAATTTAATCATTTTTTAGGTTCATCCTCCAGTAAATTTAATCTACTTTGAAATGAAAAAAATATATAGCGATATATTCAGTAGTTTTTGAGATTTCGTGCCGCCCAGTTTGAAAAACGTGGCTTCGAGAAAAACGCGTTTAAAGTTTTGGTACACAACCACGTGGTCGACTAACGCTACACGCTGTAACTGTTAATATTAGTATATATAGAAGCACATATATAAAGTAATAGCATATATTCCGACATCTGGTGGTACTAGAGGTAACTATACTTACCATGGTCACCCATGGTATGGTCGTAAAGGTGGGAAATTCAAAAGTATTACGGAAAACACGCTCTACCTTTTTTGCTATAATTTTTTTAAAAAGTAATTTCGTACAAATAGTTTTGGGATTATATTCTACGGATAATTAGCTATGAAAAAATGCAAAAAAATCAATTTTTTAAAACCTCTTGATGAGAACCTGGCCTTAATTCAAGATGGGAATCAGGTGTATGTATTGTGAATGCTGAGTATACCATGAATTACAATGTGAAGCATAGATTATCAGTTTTTAAAGATGTGTGACATTCTGGCTCTTGTCAGAAAAGGGTTACAGTACTGTGTAAAATAGTTAAGACAAATATGTAAGCAGTAGTGTAGGGAGGATATATTATAGTTTTCTGATCAGATATGCTTCACCCTGTTTAAAAAATGGCAGCGAGTGAAAAATATGTAGATAAGATTTTCTCATGGCAACAGTTTCTTATAGTGACTTAGCTTTGTCATCAGATAAGCTACTCTAAGATTTCAAAAGTAGGTTTTTTTGCTAAATCGTTAGCTTATAATTACAGAAGTATGGTATAAATATATTTAAAGTATAGTTTGCATTATATCATAGTGTTAGAAATTCGTGTTCTAACAAATAGCTGCATCTGGCTTTGGAGTTGCCTTGTCTTATTCACGTTCTGTAGGTGTATGGACTTATTTCCTATTGAAAAATAGTTTAAACTAATATGTGGAGGTTATTATTAGGTGTATAAATAAGTTCTCAGCTTTAGATTTCACAGGACGCAAATCACCGTTTACATGTAACGTATTAGTCCGCCCTCTTGCGGTTTTAAAGCAATGACATTTGGTCTTTCGAAACATCATGCGATTTGGCGTTTGATGCACATATCTTCAATAATCAGTTGTGTTCACGATGGCAATCACAAAAGAGCATGTTCGATTTTCTATCCACTTCGCGTTTCATCTTAAGAAAAACGCTGCTGAAGCCACCGAAATGATTTGTGCTGCATATGGTGAGAATGCTGTAAGTCATGCAACGTGCAAAAAGTGGTACCAAAGATTTCGCGGAGGAGAGTTTAGTCTTGAAGATCAACCATGCGCTGGACACCCTTAAACATTTGATACGGATGAGCTCCAGACATTGTTGGATCAAAACAATTCGCAAAATGAAAAAGAGCTTGGAGAACAGCTTGGCGTCACTCATCCAGCCATTTCCATACGTTTGCATGCAATGGGTAAGATAAAAAAGGAAGGCAGATGGGTTCCGCATAAACTGTCCGAAGACAACAAAAATCGATCATTTTTGTCTTTCGTATCACTATCATCAAAACGTAAATATTTTGTCAAAAAAGTGAATCGAGTACTTGAAAACATACACCTGTAGAACGTAATACCATTCTTTTTATCCCACAGCCGATTATCGTTAACTTTAGTTGATTTTCACAGTCCAGTGTAATAAAGCAATCCGATATACGCTTTCATTTCTATCTTGTCTGTATGATAATGATATGATTCTTCTCTACTTTCAGTTACAAGAGTCAGGCATGCTTGCTTGATTTTTTTATTGGTGTTTTCTACTAGAATATCAATCATCTTGTTATCAAACAGACAACTCCAAAACTCTTCGATCGTATTTGCATGTACAGCGTTACCAGCTGGGCCAGGTACGATCTAAAAAAAAATAATAGTCGATAAATTTCTATTTAAACTTAGCGCCTGTTTACAGAAGGCGCCATGAATCACATAGTAAAGCAAGAATCGTATAAAACGAGATGTACAGAGAGGGGGGGGGGAGGGGAGAGATAGAAAATAGAGGTTATGGCACCGACGGCGTGCGTACCTGATCTTCGAGTAGGGAACGTTGTCTCCCACAGGAATCCATTTTTTCCTTTTAGCTTGATAGTAGGTCGTCCTCGAGCACAAGACTGATGTAGGCGTTCACTCAGACTTACATATTCCATTTCAATATCATTGTCGGTTTCTTCAGCTGCTGAAGAACCTGAAAACCCGTCACTGTCGCTTGAGGTAATGGCAGTATCACGTTATTCAGCCATTTCCTCGTCAGACTATTCATTTTCAATAATTCGTCGAGTATTCGCCGAGGCCGTAGATTATACGTCATCTAACATGCGAATGAAAATGTTACACACTATTGAAAAAAAATTAGACATAATACAATACAGTATATTTACCTTGAATTTGGATTTGCAATTTACAATCAGCAAAAAAAATTCAAAAAATTTACGTCCTCAAACACTTTTGACACACTGGGGTACAAGCGTGACCAGTCAAGTTCGGTCAACTGTCGCACGGAGACTAACGATCTAAAAATTTTGCTCACAGCTGGAAGAGGAAGTAATAGCCTCGAATTAATGCCAGATGGCGCCACAAACCCGATTTTCTTCAATTTAGGTACTTAAAATTAACATAGAAAAAGTGTGGGGTTGATTGTACCCCAGTGTGTCAAACAAAGGTTAAATAGAGTGCATTCGTTCTATTTGAAAATTTTCCATTTCAGTGTTTGTGTCAGTGTGTAACATTGATTTCTTTGGGTAACACCTTCTAATCGCATGCTGAAGTGTTTGTAGGGTTTATTTAACAAGCCGTAATGTCTTTAGATTTTATGCCAAGTATTATAGTGTTATTACAATAATTTCAAGGACAATGTGAAACTGCATGAATTGTTGGTAAGAGCCTTTGCGCTGTACAAAAGGAGATTGGCCTGATAATCAAAGACCAGGATCTGATCGAAAAAGAATTACCAGCAAAAGAGATGACTGTTTTTTGGTGTCTGCAAGTTTGTAGAATAGAATACTTTCTGTGGCTTGGCTGCGAAATCAACTCTATGAAGTTAGAGATGTAAATGTTAGTAAGTGAGTCGTTAGAAGATTTTGGACTGCGAGATTGTCTTGTAGAAGGATGGCTACGGGTCCACCATTGCAACGCCGGCATCGAATTACAAAATTGGCTTTTATTTGAAAATCACCTGCCATGGAATGAGGACTAAAGCAGGGTTCTGTTTTTAGATAAATCGCGTTTTTGCCTCAATGTATCCAGACGGACATCGACGACTATGGAGAAGATCTAGAGAAAGATACGCTACAGGTATTGGCCACTGAAATCCATATCTTTTGTGGGAAAGTTAGTTTGGCAATTAAGGAATAATAGATGGAGCAAGTGCTGTGGACGCCATAAACTAGTACTTTTTGGTTATAGGATTATGGATTAGTTAATTTTTCTATGAAAATACTTTTTCAATAAATTGAAATTTCAACTTATTGACTATGTGTTACAAAAGTGGATTTTTGAAGTGAGTAGATGTAGTAAATTACTTAAATAACAAATATGCTTTATTTTATAGGCAGCTATTTTTGCATATATAGTGCATAACCCATATCCAATATATTACATTTGTTACCTAAAATATTTTTTAAATTTTTGTTCAAATAAAAAGGTGGGGTAGGTAGAGTAAGTGTATATCTGGGAACTCAAGATATTTTTTATGTTATGTAGTTTTTAAGTTTAAAAAATGAGATTCGAAAATATTCACCGTTTAAGTAATATCTGTTACTGAGTTTAGTTGTTTATAAGTCAGAAGAAAAACTATTTTTTAAACTTATGAGTTCTTACAGTTCCACTAAAGCAATAAATTATCTTATTAACCTAAAACAACTATAATGAAATGCTTGATTACTGCAAGGCCTATTTAAAATTTGCTATATTTGAGGTACTGCGGACTTAAGAAAACAGTTAAAAAATCAAGTTTAAAAAAAAGGTTATTTAAAAACGCAGATTCACTAGACCTCTCTGATATTTTACAAGTATTTGAATTATTCTCAAAAAGCTTTTGATAGTGATTAGGGATATTTTATTGTATATGGAATTGATTTGTGTGCGGAGTCCCTTTTTGACTTGGTAGACTTTGCATAATGGAATATTTTCGAATTATTGATATTCCTTACATCTTCAATAGAAAATAAGTTTTCTGAAGTAATCTGTTTTTATAAAGTCTTTAGCGATGCCACATAACATCTTGCCTTACCTTGTTGAGTCACTCTATAGAAAGATAACATTTTGAATGTAAAAATTGCTACTCTTGCTACACATGGTTTGTTTAGTTGTAAAAATTCAAAGTACAAATTTCACTGTACATGCTGACTTTTTACTTGCTGTAAACCCTTCTATTTCTGAGCTAAGTATTGGTGGGATTAGTATTGACTTTGGTGTTTTGAGAAATTTTTAGTTGTCTTGGCCAGATAACTTCTATGTTCATTTTTTTTTGCTCGGGGTATGACCACATTTATTATAGTGGCTGCTAACCATTTCCCACATAGGAGTATTATTTTATGGCATGTTGTGACCACCATTTTACCTGCCTTTGAAAATAAGTTTAATTCATTCTTAACTGCTATAATTCCTATTATTCTCAAGTTAGGAAGGTTTTTAGATTATATGAAGTGAAATAGTGTGATCTGAGCCATTTTTGAGTTCGTTTTTATTTTTGTTGAAGGCTTACTTTTATCAAACAAGAATTACTGAACAGAACTGCGTTTAATCATTTTGTAGTAATTTCTAGAACTACAATATTGAGAGCTAGTTTTTTTTTTATTTGGTATTTCAAAAGTATACCAGTTATCCTTTTGTACAAGATATGTAACCTTTGAGATTTACAGTCTTTGCGGATGTTATAGACTTTTGACTTTTGTAAGCCTTTCCTTAAAGTAGCGGCTGAGTCATGAATAGAAGGAATAGTTTGTTTAATTATTAATTACTTTATTCATATATCTTTTTAGGTTATAATAAATCCCGAGATGAGGATCACAGATTACACTAAAGTTATATATTCAGAAATATGTGAAAGTATCAAAGGTTTTTCAGCAGACGTTCCTCGGTATCAGGCAATAGAAGTATCTGGTACGTGCTAATGCAGTGGTAGTAATAAATTATGCAATAAGAATTTTTAGGATTAAATGAAAACGGTGAATCGATAAAGCTAAATGTCAAGGGCTGGATTGCAAGGATAATGCAGCATGAGATGGATCATCTGAATGGGAAGCTGTACACAGACATGATGGACCGAAAAACTCTAACTTGCTGCTGCTGGCAAGCAGTAAATGAGAGGAGGGGAAAGGTAGAGATACCATTTAGCCAATGACGTATTTAAAAGTATTTTTAAACCAAGAATGAAGTGTTTCACAATTACGTATTTTACATCTACATGTAAATTTGTCTGTATATTTACATACAAAAAATGACTTAATTTAAGCGCAACTGTGGTTTTTGTTTCTCCATGTAGTGTTTCAATAAATGAATGTTAGAATATATGTAAATGTAAGTGTAGGGTATTTCACTTAGTTTCTGCCAGGGAAAGTTAGAAAAGATGGACTGTCTGAAAGTACATCTCTGCAGTTGAGGTATATAAATTGAATTAAAATGACTATTTAAAGAATACCTAATTTAATTGCAAGTCATTTTCAAAGAAGCAAGCTGAAAAATTGAGTACGAAATTATTTTTTTAATCAAGTAATACAATAAATTTGTTTTGCACTAGTAATGCATGTAACCAAATAGAGTACTGATTTCATGTAACAGGGAGATGTGTGTGTAAGGAAATTGAAACCATTTTTATAAAATTAAAAAGCTAATGAAACACTAAAATTTACTTCAAATCAAAAATCAAGCGTGGAAAAATGAATTTGATTGTACTTGGTCATAGATCAATATTGAGAGATAGTAAACCTAGACAACTGATATGAAATATGACATGGTTGAGCTCTGAACGTATGTTTGGTTGCCTATCTTCAGGATCGTTTTGCATATCTTACTTTCGTAAGATAATATTCCCACTGTTATCATTAGTAAATAAATTGTTTTACGTTTCCACCTTGCAAAAATTTGAGGGAAGCATGTGAAAAATTGTCAGCCTAGGATGCCAAAAATATCTTTTTGCGGGAAACCCTTCTTAGAGCTACAACAGAACCCATATAAGCTCTACTAAGTGCTCCAAGAAATATGGGATCATCAGAACTTTATTCCAGATTTTATCTTATTAGTTTAAATTGGTGTTATCAGTGATTCTAAAGGGGCAGATTAAAACAGCATGGTTAAGCTAAAAGAAAATATTTTTTTATTAATATTACCAATTATAAAGATGTGAGATGAAATGAATTATTTTGGCTACTTTGATATCTAGATATAACTACAGAAACAGTCTTGTGACATTTATGAAAGCAAAACTCTTTGCCTTACACATTAAAATATAATATGTGAAGTCTTTTAAATTAATGTTCATCAATAAATATTGTTAATATAACTGTGTTTAACTCCATTGTTTATGATAGGAAACATTAGTGAATCTCATACTAGATAATATAATTACATTGTAGTATTACGAATAAAATGTATCTTTACAATTTGAAACCCTAGGCTGTCTAGATCTTTGAGATTTCATAATGAATGGTATTTTGTGAAATAACTGCGTTTTTTTAGTTTACGTATAAATGGACTTTAGTGATTATTGATGAAGCAGAAGCTAGAATTTTATGCTGTAAATGTTGGACAGCTATAAAGTAGAATAATTTGAGCAGTTGAAGTTGCAATTTGTCAGATAATTACGGATATTGGTAAAGACCAGATCACTTTACCTTTATAACCAGTTCTGGTTACTCAAAACGAGTATATTGTTGATTTGAACAATATCTGTTCATTTACATTTGTAAAAGAGATCAGTTCACTTATGTCTACTTGAGAGTAATAAAAGCCAAATATTTATTTACTAAAGTTGTTATTCTTTCTTGGTAGTTAGATCTGTGTATTTTGAAGTAATATTAAGTTTTACTAATAAGAAATAAGGTACTTAACTAAAGAAACTTTCTTAAAGTCCCATATATGGGTGCGTCCACTAAGAACGGGCCACCCGCCGCTCGTTGGCGATAATCCACGCGCCGCGTGCGTCTGCCCTCATGCCGGCGTCTTCATTTGCTTGTCATTTACGCATTTGTTGCTCTCCCACTCTGAAAATTTATGGAGGTGTTGCCGAAAAGTTGCTCTTTCGACTCGTATAAATTTTACTATGTAAAGTGGCGAATTTCGGAGAAACATCCCGAACTTCAAACTCATTTTTCATTACAAAAACAAGGTTTTGGGCAAAAACTAATGGCACCATCGGGAAGAGCAGATCAAAATCTATCGATTTATATTTTTTATTATTTTTCTAGCCTCCTTCCTACGAGTACAGCGAGCTCGGGCGAAAAATACGCCGCGAGCGCCTGGTGGCCCGCTCTCAGTGGGCGCGCCCATATACCACACTAAGTTCTTGGGAAGTGGCTAATTGGACAATACAGGTCCATAGAAGTTATGCAATATCAGTTGTAGATTGGGATGAAAAGCTAGTGCAAGGGAAAGAGTGCACTCAGTCATATTGCACATGAATCTTTGTGCTAATTTTCATTTTTAATAATTTTTTACTCCACTGGTTATGAAAGCTACAATTCTTAATATTAAATTTTGCAGGCCTAAACTATATTTGATTGTAATGGTCGAGTATTATGAAAATATTTTATGCACTGATGAGTAAGATTTATAAATTACTGGATACCCCCTGATTTTTGTCAATGTCATTTACTTTTTGTATATTTTGAGTCTTTCAGTGATAATCAGTTAATGACAAGATGGTGGCGTTATGTTGTTCTGGTCCGACGATTTTTTGCTGTGAGCTATATTTTATTTACGTTTTTGGAATATTAGTATTAAATTAAGAAAAAGCTGATGCTGATTTGTATTTAGTTACACCACAAATGAACCCAGGAAAAATCCTTATTACAAATAATTTTTTAATATAAAAATGCGCTAAATTTTAGCGGATATTTTTCATAGATGTGTTTAGTTAAATATAATTTTTTAAGCAACAAAAAAAAACAAGTTTGTTAAACCATGAATATTTCCTGGTTGAGCCCAGGTAATTTATCATGCACATGACAATACAACATAAGATGTAAAAGTCACAAATGATGGACAGTTAGTATGCACTTCGGAGATGGAGATATATGTTTTACTACTGGACTAGAGTAAGCTATGGCGATTCTGTTTTTGGAAATCAGAAATGAACTTACATAGCATAGCTAGGCTGAAGTACGTAAATTGATTGTAAAACTTGATCCTAAATAAGTGGAGAAAGCTAAATCGGGACAATAAGTGAACTTTTGAGGTGAATATTGATGTAGGAAGCAATAGTTGAATAGTTGCATGAAAGTACTGTGAAAGACGATCCATCTAAGAGATTGTTCTGCAGGAAGTTTTAAGTTTCAACAAGATCGTATTACATGATATATAGGTGGGGTTTTAGGGAAAAACATCTAATATTTTCCATGGTCACCATGCAGTTTAATCCCCCATTGAAAACATACAGGGAGCTATGAAGTAGTTCAGATCGAGTTGAAAGCGGAGTTGCTATTCTTGTACAAGAATGTAAAGAGTTTTTGGAACTTCTGAAATTTACCCCAAGTATAAAGAAATAAAAAAATATTAAGTTGAAAGAGTAGGTACTCGAGGCTAATTTTATGATGTACTGCTGTAAATGATAAATAAAGTATGTATAACAGTGTTAATGTACTTGTAAGCAAATTATTAATAGAAATTGTGCTGGCAAATATTTTTCCATACTAATATTTTCAGTGTTTATATTTATTGCATTTATATTAACACTGCCGCTTTAAAGAAAGTGATTTGCATAAAATAATTTTGTATTAGTAATATACCTCAAACTGCTAAAGTAGTTGGTTTGATATTGCTGTTTAAATCAGGGTCGTTAATTGTTATACGGCTACCATATAGTTTTTTCGAATCTTTAGGTCTTTATTCATGAAAGTATGCACGTTTTTTGAATTAAATACAAATATTTGGTGACGGCAGCAACAATTTACAACTTAAAATTAGACACAGTTACTTAACTTACGCCTTGATTTATGAAATGTAACACACAAAAATACAAAAATCATTTTAAATCTCCATCAATTGAATATGCGACCATATTTGTTTAATTAGCATTAAACATTAGGTAATACATAAAAAGATTTATATGTACACATACAAGGTATTTCACTAAGCAGCTACGTATGTATGTAGACTATATTTAAGAGTCACAGCTTTCAACATATAGATTTGTGCTACAAAATGCTACTTAATAGTTCAAGAGTATGTACACGAGTATGGTAGTGTTATTTAGTTACAGTTTGCAATAGGCACACAAATCATACTTGTAAAACGAACACCGTCTTGCAGACAATTCTTCCTGCAGTAAACATTTATTTTGAAGCGAATTGAATGAATATATGTTAAACAACACCCACGTTTTACATTGGTCAGTGTAGCAAACATACAAACGTAATTGTTGTGGTTTTATCGCTAAAATACGAAAAAACCCAACTTGTACACTACGACATATATACATGTAATATTTATAATCCCTATCTAAATAATATAAAAATATATTAATGTTTGTTAATGTATCACAAGAACAGTTTCTTGCGTAATAATCCTTACATATGGCAGGACCTAAGTGTGTTCTAACTTTAGATTTGTACAAAAGGTCTCAAAGAGGTCTAATGTATTTTTTTTTCAATTTAAGCCGCTTATGATTCCTGATGTACAAACGTTTCCACCTTTCTGAAAGTAACAGCGTTAGAGACTCCATAGAAACATAAACGGTTTTTGCTTACGTGTGTGGAAATACACGCCAACGTTACACATACTTTAAAATCCACATAAAAAGCTCTAAACAATCCCAAAAAGTTGCTAGATACAATATACATTTATTTATAGTATTTACATTTGCACATACATTTACCTAGAAGAACCTTTAGTGAATATAAAAATATTCGATTATACAGCCAGTAACCAATAATTCCACATATTCAGGGCATATTCTCCTTCTAATATTATGTTAAGTGTCGACTTAGTTCATACCGCAGAGTAAACTAAAGCTAGTCACTACTAATTTTTGGTAATCACAATATCCCATGTTAAAAGTTCATGTTTTGTGTATTCAGTGTTTTGGTTTTAATACAGCAAAATGTGGAGCAATTGAAATAAGGGGGCGACAAAAATATTTTGTTTTAGTTTAATAAAATGAACGACTTTTGATCCTCCTTGTGTATAGCTTTAACGAAAATATTGTAGTCTATTAGCAATGTCTTTTTCATAATATTTTCTATTCATTATGCATTGTTAAACCACTGGCACACTTATGGTTTTACATACATATTCTCGGTTTTTTTTCTATTTCCAATTTTTATTTCTTTGTTTAACGCTATTTTATTATATCATATTTTGTTTTTAGAAGTGAACTCAAACCGACAAAAAATTTCTAATAACAATTTTTATTATGACAAGGGGTTACATAAAAATTCTATAATTAAAAAATTATTTGAGGATGTGTAAGGGAGGCATTAGTGTATAATGCATATAATTAAAATAATAAAAATTTTTTTTTGATTGAAGAAATAAATTGAAAGAGTATTATTATTTGGAGAAGATTACGCGATGGTTAAGATTATGAGAATAACTGTCACGATCGGGAAAATTGGGAATATTAAAAATGAGACTAAGGCAATGGGGATATACCAAAGTGTGACCAAGTTAAAGTTCACTAAAAATGAGTTATGTTATTGGAAAAGGGTAAAAAATTAATTTGAAAATTTTGCGTGCGCTTAGGTGGCAGACCACATACTATAAACAAATGAACACACGCACAGACAAACAGGATAAGCTTTGTGTAGTTAGTAAGTGTAATATGTATAATTATAGAGAAGATGGAACTTTGAGATATTATTTTGTAACTATTTTTAATTTGGAAAATGAATCAAAATGATTTTAATAATAGCTTTTGAAAATTAAAGTCAGTTTAATAAGGCAAATATAGAATTATTTTTATATGATTAACTCTTGAAGAGATTTTATGGACTTTAAAAATGAAAGCAAGAGTAGGTTAAGGTGAAAACAATAATGTTTTGTTATTGGTTTAGTTTTTTAATTGATTTTTTATAATGCGTGTTATTTTAAAAAATCAGTCGTTGAAATCGGGGTAGAAAGATGTTATTGTATGATTACAATTTAATGTATGGCACATTTGTGTTTTGTCATAAAAGTTAATGGTGTAAGATTAAACTTAACAGTAGCTTTTTTAAACCATTTATTGAAATACGTGTATTGCGTGATGGTGAATTGTAGCATTATGCTGTAGTGTACCTGAAAATCCATTAATGGTCACCACTGCCAGATTACCTCTTCATGTACCTGATAAGTGTAATTGAACGCTTGGTGTCTCCTCCACTGGCTGCTCTAATTGGATTTGTGACAATTAGATCCTGCTCGGTAAGTTGCAAGCGTCAGTTGCGTCTGCCTATTAGCACCGGTGCTTTTGAAAATATTGTCCTGCAATGTTAGTAATTATTGACGTCTGTATTACATGTTTCGTAAAATTTAAAGGGGTTGTTACCAATTATGTAATGTCTACTAAAAGAACGGGACTTTGTTTTGGTACTGGACACTATTTTGTTTAAATTTAGCTGCAATTTGTTAAATGAATTATTGAACAAAGTTAGAACACGTTTAACGAGGACCTCTTCATGAAATATCAGATTTTTATGAACATTTGACCGGTAACAATTTACATTAGTTTCGTATGTATAAATTACGCGGTAACTATGAATTGAAAATACTAAATTTTTGCAAATAAAAAATTCTTTATTTGATAGCAAAAGTATTAAAAAGAAAGACATGAAGCTAATAAAGGTTGCTCATTATTATTTATGAGGCTTAAAAAGACTTTGACACAACTGGAAGGAAATATATATGAAAAGATTAAAATTCAGAGATACAATAAGAACTAAAAGCCATGAAATGGATTTTTTTTTTTTTTTTGGTAAAATGTGCCATCTTAAGTATTTGGATATTTTAATTAAGAAATATACTACTTACGATTTTATTATCTTAGTAGGGTATATTACATATATATTAAAGACGTAAATGTATAAGAACAAAAAAAGGAACAAAAAAGATAAAGATAATAGTAGCAAACAACTCGCCGTATTATAATACAAGATTTGTCTATCCCACTTCTTCTTCTGTTTTTCTAAAGTAAGTGACCACATTTAGTTTGTTGTTATACAGCGATGATAAAGAAAGAAAAAAGGATAAACTGTACCTTTGTGAGAAAAACTTTTAATATAATAAAAAACAGTAATTTTATGAGGAGTAAAGGAAGTACTATACTCCATATAGTCTTACATATAGAACATAGAAGTGTGATAGATTTCAAATAAAGAAAAGAGTAAATTGTAAACACATAAATGTAATTCTAAGAAGAGTAGAACGAGAACTAAGCAAGGGAGAAGTAGCTTTCAATTTTTTGTTTATTACAGTTAATAAATACAGGATGGGAGAAGATGAAATTTCAAAACAAGCGTTTTGGCAAGGCAGAAAAAACTAGGAAAAATAGTTTAAAATGAGAGCGTGACGATCAATCTATACAAGCGTTGTGTCTTAGAGAAAGAGAAGAGGGTTGGGAAGATTTAGAGGAAAATTACCAAATTCTGTTTTTGTTTTTGGGACTATTGATCAATACGCTTTTGTATACTGAGTGTAGGTTTACCAAAGAAAAGTAATATGCTTGTGATACAAGTATAATAAATATTGTAGAACAAGAAATGCAGGAAATTTTTTTATTATTTAAAAATATATTTGAAAGCTTTACATAGTATTGGACCAAAACTAATGTCTTGTAGATTAAATTAGTTGAAAGTGAGTTATATGACGCAATGTTTTATCACAAAAATATATAAGTTGAGGTGCGACAAATGGATTCTGCGAAAAAATGATAGCAAAAGAATAGTCGAAGTAAAACATCAATTTAGATAGTGGTCTAAGAAAGCACAAGATCGAATAGAGTAGAACAAGCGTTATCAGGGATAGATTGTACTGGAATTATCACAATTTGATGAGCTTGCATTTTGATGCATTTAACATTACCGAAAAAAACATTTTTAACAGCTCAAAAAGTTCATACAATGTTTATAAGTATTTTTTTGCTTCGGTTTTACCAAGATATTTGGGTATTATAGCAAATATTAATAGTATTAAATAAGCCTTGGCGAATGAACTTGCTGGTGTAGGGCCACAATTTTCTGATATTGAACTAATTCGCTTATTAATTCATAATAGAACTTTAAGAATTCCTCGGCGTTTAGTTATCATGAATCAATAATTCTAAATTATATTCTTAATAATAAATTAACGAATTTTTTGTTTAAAAATAATAAATCGATGTTTAACAATTTTAATTATTTGCTATTTAAAAAATGAACCCCCTAATTACTTAGCTAATTATTTTTCATCTGCACATCAAAACGGTCTTACTTGGTTTTTATATTCAACGGAAGCAATATCTTACGCTGTGCAATTTCTAAAACGGTTTTTAACGAAAGCGCCTTTCAAATACACCTTCGACGAGCATAGGCCCCGCAAAAAAGAAGTGGATGACAGATTAATCATTTTAAAATCACTAGTCCTTTAAAAATGAGTTGTAGCTTGTCAGGGGATGACTGCGTTATAGAATGATATCAATTTTGTCTGCGTTTTTGATAAAAATGGCGAAAAAGCGGGGTTTTAGCGGAAAAAAACGCGACATTGTCCATAGTTGCGTCTTTTACGTAGGAAATAGATAGTCATTTCAACATTTAGAGTTCATTAATTTTGTTGTATACTTAAGTAAGCATTTAATATCAAAAAAAGGATTGCGTTACTTTTTATTGAAGTAAGCTGCATAATTATATTGAAAATAGAAAGAGAAGTAAAATACTAAACCAGGAATTTTATATTAGTTTCTAGATATTTTCTAATAAGTACCTGATAATGTTAATGTGATATTGATATTAATGTAATAGGTCGTAATATTGTTGCTATATTTATAGTGAGTAAAGGAAATACAGATACATATAGAACATACAGAAGCGATTTATTTTATAGTGGACTATGCGGAAATTGAAACATTATTAATAGTAGCAATGTAGACACGAATTTGAGTATGACGTGGCAGCTCGTAAATTTGGAGATTCGAAGTTTCGGGAGGAAAAACACCAGGAAAATTGGAAATTGGAATATAACGAAAATAGTACTGTGGAACGTTAACATATTATAAAGTTGGTAATTGTATAATTATAACTAAAATGGAGAATTATCCAATAAACGTGATACATCTAAGATGTATGCGATGGAAATTTTATAGAAAGCCTATCTGAAATATTACATACATTCTATCAAAAAAGTACCGGGAATTTGTAATTTAAAAAGCCCAAGCTAATGAATAAAAAAAAAACTTTCTTTGCCTAAGTTGGGAGCACTGTCCTTAGTTACTACGCCTAAAATGAGCACTATCTATCAACCAGTTCGTTTACAGCAGCTGGTTGAATCAGTACATCTCAGTAGTGCGTCACTATTTTTACAATGAACAAAAATATTGAACAAGGAGTTTGCCTTTAATTTCGTGTGCCGACTCGCTAAAAATGTTAGAAAAGTCTTATGGTGGATCAGTTTTATTAAAAACATGGGCCTACGAGTAGTACCAAGCGTTCAAAAAGGGCCGAGAGATCATCGAAGGCAACTCTCGTTTCGAACAACCTTCGACAACATCGAAAAAGTGAAGGAGATTGTGCTTGATAATTGTCATTCCAGCTTAAGAGAGATAGCACGTGATCTCAAGGTTTCTCACGAGTCCGTTCGTTCAATTTTAGTACACGATTTGGGCATGAGACGCATCGCCTCTCGGCTCGTTCCAAAAGAGCTGAATTTTCTGCAAAGACAATTTCGTAAACAGGTCTCTTTAGACATGCTGGGTTGCGTCAATTCTGATTCCACATTCATGGAACGCATCATAGATGGTGATGGGTCTATGAATTTGATATGTAAACAAGTCAACAGGCACTCCGTGGTACCCGTTTTGAGTCGATCGAGTCCATAAAACAACATTAGTGTAAGAAGTTAAAAGCTACATCGAAAAGTGTCTATAAAAAATGTTTCGAAGACTGGAAGAAACGCTGGCGTATGCGTGTTGCATTAAATGGGGCCTATTTTGAAGGCGACAAAATAAATATTGATGATTAAACGATAATTGTGGGTTTTATTTAACAATTCTCAGTACTTTTTTGATAGAATGTACGAATACAATTTGCAGTGAACGTGTAACTATCGGAATGATATTCAATAAATAACTAGGAAAAATATTATGTAGTAGCAAGTACATATGTTAATTATCTGTGATGACAAAAAAATGGAATACGTATAATTGAGTAAAATAACTAGCAAAAAGTAAAGAAGAATAAAACAATGCTATTAGGCGATTTAAAGGCAGCAGTACTTCAAAGTGAAAAAGAAAATGCACGTGCACAATATCGTAAATGTGTATTAGGCATTAAAAATAAAAAAAGGAACATTTAATGGAATTTCTCGACTAAAATGGGTTGATCGGAATTATTATATTATTTAATAATATGCCAAAAAGAAATATACAGGAAAATACTGAAGAAGTTAAACAAATTTACGAAATATATGGTCAATATAACGCAGAAGATTAAAAAATGCAAAGATGTATAATAAGGATCGAAATATACGAATACATAAAGTAACAAATGAAGACAAAGCAATGAAAAATAGTTGTAAGTTTGCAGAAATAGTTAATAAAACAGGGAAACTTTGATTGGATGCATCATAAGCATTTACGAACATTCCAACATCAGAATTAATTTTCATCATTTAGACAATAAAAATGTATATTATTTAACAGAATAAAAGAAATTAAAAGAGAACTAATGTAAATTAGCATTTAAATCTATAAATAGGGTATATGGTGTGGTATATGGAGTGCCGCCATATATTTTGTGAAGTATGGATAGGCACAGAAAAGCTAAAACAGAAGAAGTGCATGCTTTGAACTGAACAATAAAAAACATGGAGCGAATAACGAATAAATATCCAGGAAAGTTAGAAGATAGGATATAAAGAACATATTAATGCATATTAAGAAGAATTTTATTCAGAATCATTACAGACAAGATCGATGGGAGGTATCCAAAACATGGATTTCATACGCAGCCCATAGTACTTTTTTTTTAAAATAGGTAAGTGGCTAGAAACGTAGAGCAGTAATTATTCAAATGTTCTTTCGTAATTCAGGGTTTCGTGTATCATAATTTGAATGTGCATTGCGGTATGTGGTTTTTATGATAAAATCATTGATAAATCCTGCTGGAATACTTATTAAAAATAAAAAAAAACACTTTAATAATAAGAAGCTAAAATAATGTTTTTTTTTATGTTACGGAAAAATTACAGGAGTGGTGATGAATTTAGGATGGTTGTGTCGAGGTAGAAAAATTTAATTTGCTAGTCCAAAAATGTGAATAGCTAATATTTTTATCAACATTTTTAATGCAGAACAAAAAATGAACGCTGATATTGTGATTTAGACTTACTAAATGAATTTCAAGCTTAATAAACATTACTTTGGTTTAAAAAACAGTTTACCGATGAAAAGTAACATAAATTTTGACTCCACATTTCGTGTATTAAAGTACACAAGTTTCAAAATTCGTAGAATTCATTTGAGTGGCATATTTTAAACGCTATTTGAATTTTTTACTGTGGAGAAAGTCCAAGAACTACTAAAACCTGCAAGTACATCGATGTCGAAATCAGTCTTCAGTACTTCAAACGTATTTCACATTCCATTGGGATCGTCTTGCCTGGTTGATAGTATCAATGCCTGTCTCGCAGGATGCACAGCAGAAGGTTCGTCAAGAACACATTTAAGATGGGCGTGCGAATGGTGCAGACCGCGGACGAGGCTAATGCACTGGCTGCAGTTTTTAGGCAGTCTTCGTGCTCGTGGTAGTCGATCCTTGTAATCGCGCAGTAATGGTTGTGTGCACAGCTTAGGTCGCATCCGTGGTTTTGGCTGCCGTCGTACATGCTTACGGAGTTTGCTTTGTAATATCTGAAACAGTTCGGTGATTATCCACGTTGCTACAGCATAAAATTAATAAGCTTCAAGCTTGCATCCCCCCGAACCCGCCCCGATGCATCGGCGTCGCTGTTATTCCAAAAGCGAAACTTCGCTCGGTTATTTCCAAAGAGTTGTGTTTCTTTTACTCCCCTCAACCTGGGAAAGCGGTATCAAGTTAATTCGGAGAAATAATGACGCTGTTTTTTAATTAAATGAAGCGATACTTTCGGACTGCGTAATTAATCGTGAAATATCGCGACCGTTCCCGAATTCGCCTGACAAGTTGTTCACCTGAAGCAAGCTCTTTATAGCACGCTGCCGCCTGTTACCGAAAACGTTTCAGCGTTTCGAAAACGCCCGAAACTTTGACATCCGAAAGTGGCGGAACCGTTTCCCTAATTTGTGTGGCCGTTCGATGCCTTGCATTTTGTTGGGTAGATTCCAAAAAAAGCTTTAATTAAAAATTTTACTGGTGAAAGGTTCGGCTCCAGCTTTAATTAAAGCTAACAATTGGCCTCCCACTCCCTGATATTTCTTAATTTGTCATTCGGCTCTTGCAGGAGTAATCTAGAGAAGGGCGTTCCGGCTTAATACTAAGCGATGGCGCGTTAATAATTTACCGAAACGGATAAGATACAATTACCTTGAAAAGGTTGGGTTGTCGTTAGGGCTGTACTGCGTCAGTTTTTCGGCTAAATTATGTAGCGAAAGGGGTGTAATGTTGGTAATTCCGTAATAGGAGCTGAAGTTGTATTCCACCTTCCATTCCGCTTCTCCTTTCTTATTGGCGTTTGAAAGGTCTAGGTAATATTGCGTGTAGTCGAACACCTAAAACAAAACGTGATCTGTTTAGCGAAAATTTAGTACACGAAATGGAAGATTAATTACTCTCCTCGCTCGGCGCACGCGAAGAAAAGCAGAGGTTTTATTTTTCATTTGCACAATAAAGATTCAAAAGCCTGAGCGTTTTATTAACTATAAAAAAGTTTCGAATGTTTTTGTAATCTGATTCGATTACGGCTTTATATACGAAATGACTCACTCATAAAAAAGAAAATGTTGCGGTATTTTTCAATAAAATTTATTTTTCTTAAGCATATTCGCTGTTTAGTATTGTTGGACGACTCTTTTATCCATATATGAAGTTAATTTGTGTTTAATGTTCTTAAGCAGGACTTTTTCCGTAATTTATTTTGTAGAACCTCTTGAAAAATCGAGAATGTAAAAATATTTAAAATTTTTCCGAACAAGAATGATTGATGGGTAACATAAATGTTACAAATTTAAAAACCAATACTTGTTATGTCGAATCGAGAGTCTTTCAATGCGAAGTCAATACATAAAACACTACTGAAACAGCTGCAACATAAAATTTTACGTTTTTTTTGTTTTTTTTTTAGCTACAATGAAATCCCATGTAGCAATGTACTTGGCGCGAGAAAATGGAGTATTTAAGTTTGACGACATCGCTAGAATTGTTAATAAAATTAACTCTTGTTTATATGTTTTAATTAACAAGTGTGGGACATTTTGTATTCTTATTGTTTTTATGAATTTAAATGGCGCCTTCTAAGATATTCTGCACCGTCCAAGAACGTGTGTTTATCGTGAATGAGGAATATTTTGCTGTGACTGAGGAAATTGAAAGACAAATTCGATAAGAAGAGCACTTTGAGTGAGTTAATAATTTCTTACAATTTTTTAAAAATAAAATATTTAATTTTGAACAAAAATATTTTTCTTAATCAGATTTATGGGAAAATTTGAAAGTGTTGAGACAATGGTTGATAATAATGGGTAGAAGACAGGATGACCGGGCACTGTGGCTAGTACAAGAGCGATATGAAATTGAGCCCACTACTTTGTCCAGAAGAAGAACAGATCGTCTTAATATGAGCGATTGGCTAGTCATTAAGTGGAATTGGAAATATTTCCCTATAAGATTCAACTGCAATAGCCACTTACACAGGTCAATTTTGACAATAGATTTTTGCTAATGAGATGTTGAAGAGATTGAGAGAGGAAGCAATCGATTTGAAAAGCATTGATTTCAGTGATGAGTGCTATTTCCAGTTGGATGGATACGTCAATAAGCAGAACTATCGCTATTTGAGTAAAGAAAATTCTCATCTGACTGAAGTTAGAAAATTACACTTAAGAAAAATCAGTTTGTGATGGTCAATCACCTTTTTCTCAAAATATGTGGATGAAACTGTTTATCGAGAAAGGATTTTAAAAAAATTCTTTGCTGAAATTTAAAGCTAGAGAATGGTTGTAGACTATTGGTTGCAACAGGACGGAGCTACACCTTGTCATATTGTGAACCATTGCAAATTGATTTTCAGTGCATTTGAAGACCGGATTCTTGGATTGTAATGCATTCGGTCTTAATCCATGTCATTTTTTTTCTCTGAAAAATCGAGTGTATCAAACCCCTATCTATAGCATCGAGGAACTCAAAAATCGGATGACATGTGAATTATAAGGCATCCTAGACCATGTTTGGCATAAGGCTATAATGGTCTTTGAAATTCGGTTGCAGCACGTGGTTACTAGTGAAGGTGCCCACTTCGAAAACTTTTTTTATTAAATATCAGTTATCACTTACAGTATCCAAGAATAACTTTTTGTATCTAATAGTTTTTTTATAGTTGATTCTTCGAAAAGTGCCCTTGTTATATCGCATCTAGTATGCGTTACAGAGAGAAGAATATTTCGTTCTTTATGGTAGTGCTGAGTTGGAATGTAAATTTATCTGAAACATGAGAGAAATAAACTGGCCATTACTTTTAATCATAATTCCACAATTTCTCATCAATATAACTTAATACACTGTGTGGCTAAGAGTATCCGGGCTATCCACTGTAGTAGGATCAGAGACTCCGGTGACATGTATAAATAGGATGTCGGTTCATCTTTAGCATCAGTCACACCCTGCACTCGTCTGAGAACAGTTCGGATCAGTTTTTAACATACATATGTCCGTAGGAATTGCCTTCCTTCTAGACCTACAGTAGGTCCAGCCTCTGAAAATAGATTATACGGCCTGGCGCGTAATCTGTGTTTCAATTATTTCCAAAATTGTTTGTCCTGTCAAGGCCAGTCTAGTTTTTCAATACCCATCTCATCAAACCACGGCAAAATAACCTTTGCTATGTGGACAGAACGGTTATGCTGTTGGTACAGGACCCCTAACTGTTGCCAGAGAGTTTGAAGCACAGAGTTGTCAAGAATATCAACATACATTTGTGTTAATTTTTTAGCTACAGAAACTAAGGCCGAACCACGAAAAACAGTTCTAAATCATGATACCCCTACTAACGAGCTTGATTATTCATACAATAAACCTGCAAAGCTTGCAACGCATAGCGAAGTGGCGAAGCAGTCTCAGGTCACTAACGCTGACCTTTGACAAATGAGTTTCAAAATCATTAGCAAACAAGCCTTTTTTGGTCACCTGTCGATTGGTGAAAACAGAATTTGGAAATTCCAAGCCGTTCTCGAGTTTTTGCTCGGACGGATGGACAGACAGACGGACAACATGAAGTTAGTGACTTATTTATAAATCGATTTATTGCAATGATGGCACTTAACTCTGCCGACTTCCTAATTATGTGTCTAGCGCACATTCATGAGCTACATATGGTACTGCTTGCACTTTTATTTCGTTCTATAATGTGTCAATGCCAGCTCCACTTCTCTGAAGGGGTATCTGGATACTTTTAGCCATGTACCATATAAATCAGAGAAATATTTTCACATTGATTGATATATTTTTTCATATAAATGGAGTTAATTCGTGCTTATTTCTAAAAACTAACATCGGATTTTACTAAAGAGATCATGCCTTAGACGTTATATTGATTGTAGTGCTGTTGATTGCTCAATTTTGTTTTTGCCTCAACTATATTTTATATTTACATTGGAAGAGTTGTTTTAAGTTTTGCTTTAGTTTATACAGTCTCATAACAGACCTTTCTTATTTTATTTTTGATATTTATATCACCAGGGGTAATAAGCAAACGTTTCTGCATAAGTCCGATAAAGAACAGGTTTATTTCAGGTAAGCGTCTCTGCCTACACGATTCGTCATGATTATATTCCATCTTCTATAATCTTGGAGAGAGTTACCAGGTGTACAAGTATGAAATGCGGATTTTTTTCCAAAAACAAAATTAAATTCTGAAGAATGATAAAAAGTGGTTTATTCAAAATATGCTCCATTGATAGTTACACATTTTTCCTATCTTTCGGGTAATTTGTAGATATCACGCCAGTAAAAATCTTCTCCTTTTCCGTGAACCATTCATAGATCTATTTTTTCACATCTTGAAACGAACCAAAACGCTGCTCAGCAAGTGTGTGACCCATCGATGCAAACAAGTGGTAATCCGTAGGAGCCAAGTCTTGTGAGTAAGCGGCATGGAGTAGCACTTCCCACTCGAGTGCTTCCAACGTGTTACAAACTCCGTTTTTGCCGTATGTTATAGAGCATTGTCATGGAGGAAGATGGTCTTGTGTTGCCTTTTTCGATATTCTGGTCGTTTTACTAGTATCGAATAGTTCAAATCGATTCATTGTTGTTGGTAGTAGCATTTGATATAACTGTTTTACCAGGCGTTAATAGCTCATAATAGACCACACCTTTCTGGTCTCACCAAACACAGAGCATCGTTTTCCTGCCATAGTGATTCTGTCTTGCAGTCGATGTGGATGGTGTGCCTCTGTTTATCCATGATTTTTTGCGCTTGGGATTCTCAAAATATATCCGCTTTTCATCCCCAGTAACGATACGATGCAAAAACGACTTTCTTTTGTATCGTTCGAGCAAAATTTCAGATGTATTTTTGCGCCTTTCCATCTGTCTCTCGTTCAGCTAACGTTCAATTGCTGTACGAGTTGTTTTTGTGTTTGTGAATCGTTTTCGTCTAACAATACTTGCAATTTCGCATCTTCGTACTTTTTTGGCGGTTTTCCGTGTTTCTTGTCTGCAACATCGAAAGCACCACTTTTGAAATGTAAAAGCATCGTCCACACGCATTTTGTGATGGAGAAAGTTTACCATAAACTTCTTGAAGTAATCAGTATGATTCAGCAGCAGTCTTCTTCAAATGAAAACAAAAAATTAATGCTATCCGCGAATGCCCTTTATTTGGCACAAATTTCGATATATTGAACACAGTAAAACAATACTATGCAAACACTTTTTCAACTTATAATGTGTGCACGTTGACTCTTGTTGGTAGCACAACAAAATGGCATATATGACAAGTTTTTATACTTCACACTGCATTGGCGCACCATCTGTTGTCTCAAATCTGGACTTCATATTTGTATACTTATTATAATATAATATTATAATACCAGCTGGGACCCCGCAGGCTTCGTCGACGAAGCCTGATCTAGACGCCAGACAGTCATGTAGAACATTCCACATGTTTCTGCGACAATAATCAAAATATTTAAATAATCTAAAAACGGTTAAAGTTAGACGGTTGATTTTTTGCGCCGAATTAGCAAATATAGTGGTGAATGTTGTGTGCAAGGAAATCGGTTGCAGCATCTAGGAGGAGATAGAATTATAAGTTTCTAAAGAAAAAAAATATATATATATATATATATATATATATATATATATATATATATATATATATATATATATATATATATATATATATATATATATAAATTCGAACAAGTAAAGAAATAGAATAAACTATTAAAAGCACGTTGGATTAAAAAAAGCTTTAGAAGCCAAAATCGTAGCAGAGATCATAAAATATGGCGGAGAAATTGTACGCACTGAAGAAGCTTTCTAACAAATGTTTGGAAAAATGTAAAATCCCAGACGACTGGTTTAAATGCATTAATAATACTCTTATGTATTACACACTAGTTTAATTTAATAGATATACAAAACAAAGTAAAAATAATACCACAAACAGAAACAAATACAATCGTAGTATAACGTGGAGTTTGTTAATGAGGCTAGATCTTTCCTACCGTAGCAGTGGAAGATATTTTAAAGAACTAGAATGAAAAACAAAGGGAATTACGACGGACGGCAAGAAAGTCAATCACCTGAGATTCGCTGATAGTCTAGTCTTGATAGCTTAATTTGATGCTTAATGAACTGAGTGAGAATTTAAAGAAGATGGGACTCACGATATACTTGAGTAAAATAAAACACCCACCAAGCGAACTACAGCAGAATCATAACCAACAAATAATAATACAAGAAAAAAGGGTTGAAAACGTTGAATCATACATCTATCTATTGCAAGAAAATGCTCTCTCCAAGGAAAGAAATTCTATTTATTAGACATTAGTCTGGTCAGTATTTGGTAGACTACAAACAATAGTGAGCTCTAATATACGAAATACAATAAAGACAAGGACTTTTGATCAATATGTGTTACCGGCTCTCACATGCAGAATGGAAACGTAGTCATTCAGTAAGAACATTATAAAAAATTCTAAACACAACATTGTGAGATCACATATCCAATACTGAATTAGAAGAAAGTCCAAAGTTACAAATGCCACGAATATGTACTCTCAGATGGAATTGGGCTGAATACATTGGGAGAACAAGAGACAAAAGAAGCCAAGGCGGACCGCAGGCAAGACGGGCGGACGATACAAAAATAATAGCTGGTTATGATGGGCTACAGAAAATAAACGATAGAGACAAATGGAATATATTAGGGAAGGTTTACATTCGATTATGGATGACATGAACTAATGATGATTACATTTTAGTTAGTCATATCTAGGGTTTTGTGATTTGTAACCATGCTTTCCAAAGAGCAGGTGTTTACCAAATTTGGATATTCAGTTATTGTTCTACTGGAACGATACTTTGGATTAACATACTGTTTCTATTAAATATTGTTGAATATTCAAACCATCATCATGTCAAGTATATCTTTGTTATGTTTCAGCAAAATTTTGGTATTAATTTTTTTAATTCACTGTTATTGTTTTTGAATTTGGCATCAAATATGCAAAATATCTGTTACAGTATTTGTTGCTTTTGTGTTAAGTGTATGTAGAATTGTGAATTCGGTGAAATGGTCTTGATATTTTTAATTATAATAATTAACTAATAGCCTGCACTTAATTATGACTGGATCTTAATTAATTTTAATTATTGTTAATTATATTCTGTTATTTGAAGGGATGAGTATATTATTTTCAATTATGCATTTTTTTTTCTTAAATAGTGTTAGGCTTCTCTGAATGATAATTGATTACTGCTAGTGACAAATTGCTGTTGTTGTTTACTAGTTAAGAAGAAACAATTTTTTAGCTGGACACGACGCTGATGAGTTAAAGACTCGCTAAAAACTCATATATGTCTGCGGTTTAAATTGTATGGTAGTAGGCACAATAGGCATATTGCGATGCTGATAGTGTGGATAATAAAAAAAATGCTAGTATTTAGTAAGAGATAATTCGGACTGCAAGCTCGGGCTGTTTGTTTTAAAGGGAGTATTTACATTATATTAATTTTATGTATCTTAGAGTTAGTTTTGATTTTTAATTTCAAATTTTTATATGTATTTTATGAATGTGTGTCTTACAGGCCATGTATTTTTCTCGCCCGTCTCTTATTCATATTTCTTTCAGATCCTGTACCACCTGTTCTTTCTGCCACCTTTTTGGCCTCCTTATGAGCCTTACTTTTATTGGGTTTATTTTTATCACTATCTTGGTTATTCTATTGTTTTACATGCGTTCAATGTGTTCTAACCAAGTCAACCCATTGTTTATTGACGTATTATGTTATTGTTGGTTTATCGTACAGTTTTTTTAGTTCTTTATTTGTTCTTCGCCATTTCCCGTTTCCTTTAAAGCATCTGGAGATTTTTTTCTTAACATTGGTTATTTCAAAATCAACAGTTTTTCTTCTTTTACTGTTCTCAGCCTTCACGTTTTGAATTTATATAATACTGTGTACCAATTTTTAAATTATTGTAAATTTTTATATTTCTATAAAAAAATTCTATTATATCTGATAAAAGGGCAACCACCAAAGGGATTGAACCCGCGAACCTCGCATTCCGAAGCAAACGCACTACCAACTTATTTGTTCGGGTGGAATTTTTGCCTGTTGTACAAAGGGGTTATTTTTTAGGCTACTTGCACTGGTTTTATTAAATTTCTGATTGCGGATTCGGATTCTATGTCAAATTTGGCTGCCCCTTTTGTTTTTTCATAGAATATCTATTTTGACTTCTGTATGGACGCAAAGCTCCCGCTGCTTTATTACCTCTTGCCAGTCTCATTTCTGTTTCTTTCTCTTCTATTGCAGCCCCTCTGATCTGAACACCCAAATGCGTAAATGTTTTCAACCTTCCCATTTCTAGTGCTTTTTTTGTGCTGTCGTTCATTACTACGTTTAAGCTTTCTGCTGTGGCAATTTGATACCTCATCATCATATACTTTGATTTCTTGTCGCGAATATGTAGTCCTAATCCTCTTTCCTTCTTTTCGATTTTTTTATTATTTTTATTAGATCCTACTTGTTTGCTATTAAAATAGCGTATGCTATGCATTGGTATCTTTCAGTTCCGTTTATTTTACTTTTTCTTATATTCATACTATTGAATATGATTATTGACAGTGCGTATTTCTGTCTGACCCCGCTTTTAACAGAGAAACTCTTTGCCATGTTTTTTTTATCTAACTCTTATTAATGTGCTTTTTAGAGTCATCTGTACTAATTTAATATATTTTCTTGAATATTGAGATTCTAAAAAAAAAACTATGAAAGTAACATTGATCTCTTTATTGTATTTCCAGCACATTTCTTGTGTTACTTTTAAGATGAACAATTGGTCAGAGACTGAACGATTTGTTCTAAATCCTGCTTGGTATTCCCCTATTTTTTACTAAGTTAGTATTTCGTTTTTTAGGAATGTAGCAAATATTTTGTATTATTGTAATCTGTCTTCACCTCATTCTTGTAGGTGGTGTTATTATCGCCTTTGTCCATTTTTTCTAAATTTTTTGTTGCTAGATTTTGGGTGATCAACTTGTGGTTTTTATTGCTTTTCTCTCGGGGCTGTTCTGTTTTTAACTTTTTTATTATGTACCATATCTCGGCTGTCGTTGGGAGCTCTGTGTTCTTTGTATTATTATATTCATCTTATGTTTTTCCGTGGTTGCTCTCTTTTTCGTTCTCTCCTGTTTTATTTTCTTGGGTTGTTATCTCATTTCCGTTCATAAACCTTGGAAATATTTTTTTTAACTATTAATTATTTGTTCTTTGCCACTTATTCTTTCTTTCTTCTTATTTCCAACTTATATCGATTGTTTATAGATATCTTTTAGGTGATCTTTATTTTTTGGTAAAGTTTTTTTATTTCTTTGTTTTGAAAATGTTTTTGTTCTGCTATATCCGTTTTTGCCAGAAATTTCTTTCTGTTTTCCTATACGTTTTTTTGGTCTTTTTTTTAGTTGGAGTACTCTTTTGCATTTTTCTGTTTTCCGGTTTCTATTGTTTTCTTTCTTATCTATAGCTGTTTTCGTGTTCTTTGTTGTAGTCTAAGATTAATTACTTTTAGTTTTATATTTTTTAATTTTCTTAAAATTTGTCCTGTCGTATTCTTTATGCATTCTTTAATCTCTATTTAATATTCTATCTACATCTCCTTTTTCTTGTATACTAGTTTTTTCTTGCGTTAGTTATTCTATTTCGTATTCTTTCTTGTTTCGTTGTGTTGTTTTCTTAATCATATGATTACCTTGCATTGTGACTGTTACTAGATAATGATCTGAGTTCACCTCCGTCGTTCTTCTTGGCTTAATATTTTTCACCATTTTCATATGTTTATTTTGTGTTAGTACGTAAATCATTTGATTAACAAATTGCCATCGGGCGCTACCCAAACACCTTTATATATTTTTCTTCTTTTAAAATAAGTGCTTATTATTTTGCAGCCCATTTTCCTTTGTGTATGTCGTGTTGGTTTATTGTGGGTATGAAAAAATTTGATTTATTGTTATCTTGTTAATATATTATTTCTCATCTGGTTTCCCTATCTTTATTTTGCTTTTTAAGTTCTTCTAGTGACGTAACGTTATTTATTCTGTCTCTTCCTTGTAAATCTTCACTCATCTGAATTTCTCTGCGGGGTTATTCTTATTTTTCCAGTCTAGCGACAGTGTTTTTCTTCTTAGTGCGCAACACTACATTTGATAACGCTGTTCGATTATGTTATCAACTTAACCTTACTTTTGTGTTTTCGTGTTCGCCGTTAGGTGTCAATTTCTCTTTTTTATTTTCTTTTTTCCTTGCTGCACTTTGTGGCTTAATGACAGCTGAGACTTAGGCTTAATAGTTGAAACACTTGAAACACCATTAAACACTTTTTAACGACTTTTAGATCTATCTTACAGTAGAATCATATGGAGAAGACTACATAATTATAGTTTTCAAAATCTAAAAAGTATTTGAAATAATCAAGTAAATGTTACTGTTAATATGTATAACTTGATAAAGGTCTTTTTATAACAATAAAATAAAACTCTAAATAGACACGTAGGATTTAGCGTAACTAATACGTGTATGTTCATTAAGAAATACATATACATGTATTATACTATTTGTTCCAGAATATGTCTCATTATGATTTTATTTAAGATTTGATAGAGTGTGTTGACCAGCAATTTGATCATCGGAAATTTTTTCGGTAGTTGAGGTCAAGTATGCCCGAGTATTTAAACTGCCATGTAGCGGACCTCTATATATAAAAAAACTTCTTTTTTGAGAGAAAATGAAGCAAACGCAACAATATTTTTATTTCATCCCGTGTAGGATGCGAAAATTAAATTAATTTAAATGCTACCCTGTCCGTAAATATCACGATTGCGAACTTCAGCTTTTGAAAACTGAGCGAGCTGCGCCTGGCAGGGCATCGGCATGAAACATTTTAAAACAACCTAAACAGTTAACATGAAGTCAGAAGAACTTACTCTCTACTATTGAATGGACTGCGGCAATTAAGCTTAACAGCAATTAACGCAAATTTGAATGGCGTTCCTGGGAGCCAGAGCTCCACCAGTTTTTGCTGGCGCTGCGGCAAAGAGAGCGAAACTCATGTTTATGTTTTCGGGAGTTGTCCATTCAACAATTTGCAAAGTACAATTTGCCATAGTAATTAAAAAATGGAAACTGCATGTGCCAAAAGCCTGCCAGAGCCACATGCTGATGAATAATAAAGAAGAATAATATTATAATTGATTTTATGATATATTGATAAAATATGATTAGATTAAGGTTTAATACATTGTCGATAAAAGAACGTAGGGAAACAAAATATTTAGAATATATAAATGGAAATTTATTGAGTTGTGGTTTGAAACTCCTTTGCAAATGGTGTGGCAGCGATTGAAATTTTTAGGAAACCTAAATCAAATAAGCAAAGACTCAAAAATAGCATTTTGAGAGTTATGTATCTTTTTAAAGATAAAATAAATATAATTATATTTATTATAGCTCAATTTGTTTAACATTAAGGATACGTAATATCTGCAGGGTGATAACTAAGTCGTAAGCTTTGGTGTGATTGTGTGACGGTAATCAAATTATCAGGGGAATTAAAATAATCAAAGATTGACATTGACACATCACTCAATAAGTTTGTAGGATGATTAATAAAACCACAACTATTAGGCAAAATTCGACTTTATTTGTTAAGATAGTTTCCTTCTGGAATGATACAATCATTCCAACGCTTCTCTAACATTTCGATGTCTTTTTTGTAGAACTGGTTATCTTTGGCCTCAAAATAGGCTTCAATTTCTGCAATCACTTCTTCATTGGAGACAAATCTCTTTCAATGAAGCATTCTTTTTAGGTTACAAATAGGTAGTAGCTTGTAGGAGCCAAATCCGGCGAATACGGTGGATGGTGAAGTAACTGAAACTGCGATTTGTGTAATTTTGCCATTGTTGCGATCTACTTGTAACATGGTGCGTTATCTTGATGAAAGAGTGCTTTTTTCTTCTTCATTTGGGATTGTTTCTTCACATTTTTTTCCTTTAAACGCGCAAATAACTCCATATAATATTCGTTATTGATAGTTCTTACTTTCTAAAGGTAATCGATGAATAAAATACCGTGCGCATCCCAAAATACAGAGGCCATACATTACCAGCTCACATTTGCGTTTTTGGTCGCTTTGGACGGCTTTCGCCCTTTGGATTCATGTTTCATCCATTGCCTCATACCGCATGAAAAAATTCTTTTTATTACGCTAAAACAGCTCCAAACAGTGTTCTGAATCGTCGACGCGTTGTTGTTTTTGATCGACTGTGAACAAACTCGGTACCTACTTCGAACAGAGCTTCCTCATGGATAAATGTTTATGCAAAATGGTGAATACACTGCCTTCTGATATCTTTAAGGTGTCAGCTATCTCACATAGCGTTAATTTACGATCGACCAAAACTATTTTCTGGACTCTTTTATGTTTTCTGGAACATCTGTCGAATTTGGGCAACCAGAACGTTCAGCATGATTGGTGTTTGTGCGGTCTTGTTTAAAATCAGCAAACTACTTCCTGACTATTTGTCTCTATGGAACAGAGTCCGAATAACACTTGTCAAGCCACTGCTTTGCTTGAACGGTATATTTTCCCATTAAAAAGCAATATTTTATTAACATACGAAATTCAGATTTCTACATTGTTTTGAAAATTACAAAGGTAGCGTCACTAAAACCACTGTAACTGGTGGGGACTAAACGAAAAATTATTATAAAATTTTGACATATATCATTTTAAGGTTAGTACTTCCTAAAAATCATATGGATTTGTCAATAATAGTGCCCTCTAACAGTCATCCTACGAACTTATTCAGTGATGTGTTAACTTATCATAAACAGTATAAAAGGTAAGAGGAAATACTGACACACATATCATATGATATTGGAGAATATATATATATATATATATATATATATATATATATATATATATATATATATATATATATATATATATACATATATAATTATATTTGAAAGAGCAAATAATATAACATATAGATTAATAATAATAATTTAAGCAAAATATAAACTAAGCAATTTTGTAAAATTTGTGTTCTGAGTTATGTGGAAATCGAACTTCTTTGACAGATCTATAAAATACTGCAGGGATTATTGGAAGTGTTCGTTTTGTATACCATTTGTTTCTTTACTCAAGAGATACAAGCTATTGAGGAACCAGATTAAGCGATTTCTGAGGCTAACGCTTTTGCGAATTAATTAATGATACAGTGGTTTGAAAAATGTGGAGCTATCTTGTATATTATTAACTCTAAATGGTATTTCTTTGTCAATTGAGAGTTAACCTATATGTACTTACTTCATAAAATGACATTTTCGTTACATAGGGTGGTTATGAAATGTTTGTGAATTTCAGCGCTTTATGTTAATGGCTAGTATTTAATAGTTGTATTTTTCTTATCATATAAAGTACTATTTTCAGTTTTTTTAGAGTTATTGTATTTTTATTCTGTTATTAATCAAATCTGTTTTATTTTACAATCTTGTTTAAGTTACATTTAATTACTGTTTTGGTAGAATATCTTATTGTTTTCACTGAAGTGATTTGAAATATTATTAACAAAACTATTTTATTTTCTCTCCAAGGCCAGTGTCGTTTGTGTATCAATATTATTAATCGTATTATTTTTCAAGAAAAAAACTTTGCATCAAGCGGGTTTGTAGAGAAGCTGCTGACAGTAAGAGTTCTCTAAATTTTTTTTTAATAATTTTACGAGTGTTTTGCCTAAACATCAGATAGACGAAAATGGTATCATACATACATGATTTCACTAATCGTAAACTTTTTGGAGAATAAGCAAAACTTGGAATCAGTGCCAATAACTTGTGCTGGCAAAAGATCATTTTGGACTATAAAAAAGTATATGAAGAACCTTGACAGACTGATACCCTAGATTTGGAAGCATCTTTGAGTACTATTCCCCACCAATTTAACTTAAAACTGATGTCGTCTTAAAGCATTGCTTTCTAAGCTTCTAGGTAGTAGCGTTTATATTAATATTCTCTAAGATAAATATATTATTATTACCTAAAGTCAAATTATCTAAAATCCAAAAGTAAAGTCTTCCAGAAAGCATCTACTCTATAAAATTGCAAAAATGTAACTATGTATCTATGTTTGTTTGTAACTAACTTTGGAACTTTTTCTACAGTTATGAACCGATTTCAAAGGTCAATATCTCATACGAACCTGCATAAAGGTTTTATATTTTCGATTTAGGTCTCGGTTTACTTGTTACAGGTCAAAACATAAACTATCGTTATAAAGTAATTTGACAATTTGTGCCACCCATTGGTGTTTCCTGCATTGCATGGCCAGTTCTTGCCGTTAGTAGGCGCATGTGGCACAACTTCCACACTTCTTTCATGATGTCTGTTATCCATGTCCACAACAGTGGACCTTCTGCTTTCAGGTATTCCGCTGATATAGTATTTTCTCGTGGGTTTTTATTTTTTGCTAATTTTGCTATTATTTTTTCTATTTTTTGTTGTGATGGTTTTCTTACTTCTTGTTCTTCTATTACTGTATTTTATAAGTTTGTGGAATTTGTCTCTCCTTCTTTTTTCGTTTCTCCTAATAAGTTTTCGAAGTGCTGTGCCCACACCTCCGCTTTTTTTTTACATATCTCCTACTAGCTCGCCTTGCTCGTTTCTACAGTATTCTAGGGCTCCCATTTTCTTTCGTCTACTTCTTTTAGCTTCTTGATAGAAATTTCTTACCTCATTATTTTTGTAATATTCCTCCGCCTTCTTCAGCTTTTTATCCAGTGCCTCCCCTTTCTTCCTTCTACATATGCTCTTTACTGCTGCTCTTTTTTCCTTGTACGTTTTATTACTTTCTTTCGTCCCTTCCTTGAGCATAGTTATCCTTTCTCTTCACAACTTTTTTTGCAGTCAGTGTCATACCAATCTTCTCTGCTTGTTCTTTTGGGTTTCTTCAGCAGCCGCTGCGATATCTCTGTTAAAGTTTTTTCTACTACTTTCCATCTTTTTTCTATCCCTTGCACTGTCAATTCTTCCTTGAGGTTTCTTGTAATATCTGCTTCAAAACTTTTCCTCTTCTCCAAATTTTCAAGTTGTCTTACATTAGCTTTTTTTACGCCATTGTCCTCTTCTTTAGCTTCTCTTGACAGTTCTTCTCTTAATTTTATTAGTATCATGAAATTATCCGTGTCTGTGTCTGATCCGCGATAGATTTTAGTATCTTGGATGGACTTCGCATGTCCAAACTCTATCAGCACGTGGTCTATTTGATTCTTAGTGTTACCATTCGGGGATAGCCACGTAGTTTATTGTGATGGAACTGTGTACTTATGATCTTCAATTGGTTCTCCATAGCAAACTCTATTAATTTTTTTCCATTTTAGTTTGATTCTTCGTGCATGCTATTTATTCCTATAATATCTCTATAGCCTTTCTCTTTTCCCACTTTTGCATTAAAACCGCCAATGATTATTGTTAGGTCATACTTGGGTATCTTACTTTTCGTCATATTCAGTTCTTCGTAGAATTCATCTTTTTCTTCCAAATCTGTCTCTTCCGTTGGCGCGTGACCATTCAGTAGAGTTATCTTACGGTATTTTCCTCTTAACCTTAGTAGGTTCATTCTATCAGAAATCGATAACTCTTTTTGCCCACTTTTTGCTTACTATAAAACCTGTGCCAAAATATCCATTATCCTCTCCCCCACTACTAAAGAACATATAATCACCTAGTTTATGAATTTCTATGCCTTTTAGTTTTGTTTCTTGTAATACTTGAATACTATACTTTTTCATAATTTCCATTAAATTTCTAACTGCTCCTTGCTCATAACAACTTCTTAACCAATCCTCATGTGCTGTTTTTCCACTTTATCTTTTATCATAATCCCGTTCATTGCCATTGTCGTCATCTGTTCCATCTGCCGGATATTTGTTTTTTTTGTTAGTTTTTGATTTATAGGTTACAGCCTTTCTGTGTTCGAGTTTCATTTCCACCAGCTATTTTTCATAAAGATTTTTTGGTACCCAATCTTGGCTGTTCTTCCTTTCTCATTTTCTACTTTTGCCAAATCCCTTAGATCTTTTTGTATTTTTGCTTCAGTTTGGGTTAAATCGTTGTCTATGAAATATTGAGTTTGCTCTAATTTTTCTTTATTTTTCATAATCGCTTCCTTTCCTTCCCAACTATGCAGTTTAACTATTGTCGTTTGCAGTTTTTCCTGTCTAGTCTTTAATTTCTGTACTTCGTTTATTTTGATGTTTAGTTCTAACTTTTCAGATAGGAATTTAGCAATTTCAGCTACTCCGTCATTGTCCTTGAATTCATACCCCTTAATTACAATATTCTTCTTTTGCTGCCTCTCTATGTTTTCTATTTTTCTCTCTAGGTCTTTTATTTTTCCCTTCATCTCTACATTCTGTTTTCTCAATTTGGCCATTTCCTCGTGGTATTATTTTTGATCTTTTCGTATTGCCTTAATGCCTGCCGTCATATCCTTCATCATTTTCTCCAGGATGGTTTTTCTTTTGTCTTTCACTGGTGGTCTTCTTGTTTTTTATACTTCTATTTGAGACTTCTTCGTCGCTTTTATCTTCTCATCTTTTTATTTTACTGTCTTCCGTAGAAGATTCTTCGCTTACGTACTTTTTTGGTGTCCGTGATAGCGGCATCCCGATTTCCCTGGTTTATTTATGGTTGTCCGCGCTCACCGTAAGTCTCGTTGGTTATACTTCCTTGAATACAGTTCTTTGCTGTTTGGGTTGTCTAGCCTAGCTTCTTATAGCGCGTTAAGCGTTATCTTCCAAGTCGACTTTTCGGAGGTGATAAGCTTATCTGCAGTTCTGTTTATTTACGTATTTGGTTACTTTTAATGTACTTAGTAATTAGTTTAGCTTAATTACGGTATGTTTCTCAAATCTATTTTTTAATTGATGTATAGCCCTATCTAATTTATCTTCTCATATTTATTTACATACGTGTTGCTTCCGCTCGTAAGGCGCGGAATTCGAGTTTATTTACGGAGCAGTTGACACGCACACGTACTCACTAACCTAACACAATTAAACTATGCGTTAGAGCCTTACTATTGTTATTATTATGATGAGCTATCTGGTGGAGATTTAGGAAAGTTAGTTTAGTGATCTCTTTCGTTAAGGTGTTGGCTATAAGTACATTTTTTCGCCTGATGATTTGACTAGCGTATATGGACAAAGTATTTCATACATCTCTTGAGTTATCGAGGACCGTGACTCTTAGCTGAATACAGTTAGTTATGGCGTTGTTAGTTGTAAAATTATATTGTGTTGCTTTAATTTGTATTTAATGACTTTTCTTGTAGTGCAAGAGTGCTTCTTAGTATTCAAGAAAATATAACCAAATAGAAATATTTCTTAATTTATGTTCTTTGAAATTGAAAAGATTATATTTTTAGGTAAAGTTTTAATTTTATTTTTAATATATATAATAATTTCTTGTACCCAAATCTTTACTTTCTCGATGTTCTCAATCTACATATCGTAGAGAAAGCAAGTCATTGATTGGAATAAGTAATAAATTCATTATGATAGATTATGGGTAGAATGAGTAATTTTACCTTATTGAAATTTTTTTGCGTTATAGATTTATAAGGATTTATCATATGCGATTTTTTTGGTAGATTCCACTCAAGGTGTTATGGAAACCTACACATACAAAATAAATTACCTTTTTGTACTCCTAATAATTTAGAAAAAATGAACACAATATAGAACTACTGCATTTTTATACTTCCGTTTTTGTTTCCTTTAATTATCTTTAAAAATAGCAACGAAATTACGACAATAATGGGTATCAGCCTTATATTTTTTTTTATTAAAGAGGGCAGAGATTGAAAATTTCTCATGTGATTACTTTAGCTCAGCGGAAACATTCATGCTTATCCGGCTGTACTTTTTATGGAATACCCTTGGTATTATGTAATTATTATTATATTATCGAAGTGTTTTGTATTTGTTCTAAAACTGTAGATAAAAGGTCTGAATAGTAAAATTTTCAATGTTTATGTTTTGTTTTTTCCATATACATCAGTTATACATTTAAATGTAAATTATAATCTTGTGTAGTTTATCAGGTTTTTGGAGCTAATTTTGACAACCTCTTAGTGTTCTTCCTTTACCGATTATTTACAATAATATTTCTAATAGTACTAATAACATATTTTCAGAAGGTTTATTTGTATATTTTTTCTTATGTACGTAGTTTACGCGTACTATCACAATTTTCTGTTGTTTTTCAAAAGATTTATTGAACGTTAAAATAAGTTATTTTTGAAGATTCAGAAATCAGTTTGAATATAACATAAATTTTTAAGGTTTACATAAACTATTGATACCAGGTTATCTGATAGTAGTTCATTATGTACGGATGCATATTTAATGCGTTTCGGTAGGTGGCCATTCTGTTGTTTTAAATTAATTCTCTTTTTGCTGCCTCCCACGTAAAAAGGTTGACGTAATCTTTACTTGATGACAGATATTTCGTTTGATTTCCTATTCTTATTGTATTATGTTGCCGACCTCTTATTTATTATTAATTTGCTTAGCGTGACATTTCTTAGAACTCCTTGATGTTAGTTTAATGGTTGCTATATTTCAATATATTATTGTTGCTTGTTTTTCTATATATCTATATTATTATTTATTATAATTATCTTTCAGAGAATTAGTTAGATTATAATTATCTTTAGACTATAAATATTATATAAAAAGTGTGTGTATTAATTGGAAGGCACATATAATTAATTACAATAGAATTTTTGTTACTGAGGAGCTTGTTTTTTAATATAAATGAAAATATAAAGTAATATTTGAATTTATTATACTGTAAATGTGTTATACATTACATATGTATTGTAAAAATTAATTCTTTATTGTATTTGTAATCTAAATTGTTATAGAACAAACAAGAAACGCATCTAAATATAATGTAAAATGTAATTAGAATTTGTATGTTCTTTTTATTGAAGAGCTTTATTGATTCAAAGTTGTGAGAAGATTTTTTAGAAATACAGCGTGTCTTGTGTGTAAAACGTCTCTTTTTGAATAAAGTATATAAAATGATTATTCCATTGCTTTGTAAATTTTCTAGTAGTTTTGCTCTAAATTGCTTTAATGTAGGGCTTAACGTTTTTGTAGCAAATCGCTAGACTTCTTTTTGGAAGGAGAATTAACGACCTTCGTTTTAAAGTCTCGTAAAACTTAATTGAAACATTTCCATTAGCTGCAAATCAATGTCTCCACCCTACAGTGTATCGCTGTGGCCAAATCTTCGCGGCAGCCACCTATTGTGGATTGAACTAATCAATACCTAAAATTAAACAATCGTCGATAGCCCGCCGCACCACTTACCAAGATGAATTTTGCCAATCCCGCGAATAATTCAGTTAGGGTTCGATCAACATTTAGAGGAACTGCCGGCTTCCATCCGAACTCGCTGTTGTGTCAACCCCATAGTGCGCGCGTGCTTCAATAAAATATTAAATTCGGCCGCAGGAAGTCGACTATAGTAAACGAATATTTGAGAATCGCAGAGAAAAAGATTTCGGCAAATATTTTCCTGCTATATGTGCCGAGACTTTTAAGGTCGTGATGCGGAATGTTTACACGTAACGAAACTTCGCTCAGTATTTTCCCGTGCTCAATTCGGTTACAAATTTCCTTTGCCGCAAATAAAGCATCGCGGCCTCCATTTTTTTATTAGCTCTAATTTTATTGTCCATGGCGGGTACATCCGGGTGTTCGCTGCGCCGTAAATTGAAACGCATTTTACGGCGGGCTTATTGAAAAAGGGTGTTTCTGAAGGTGAAAGCGTTGCTTTTAAAGCCGTTCACCGAGTACACCTTAAATAAACGGGAGAATTCATTAATAATTCCGAACAACGCCGCTTCGAGGGATTTTGGCACTCCGGCGATATAAAATTTGGCGTCCTTCCAAAGCTCTAACAAACGAGGAGAGCGTAGTCGCTCATCTGAAAAACTGCGTTTGCTACATTCCGACGTTCATCGCGACCCACGAAATGCAGCAACCTGCAAACTGCCTCAAAACCGCTGGCTGGCTCGCCCGCTCGTCGTAGAGCGCCGGTTCAATTAATCAGAAATGTGCAACAAATCGGGCAAAGTCCATTTGTAACCCGAAATTAAAACGACCTGGAGGGGGCTTTCGAACGAAAGTCATTTCGGTTTTATTGTTATGCCCTTCGAGTCACGAGCAGAATTCGAAATTATCCATTGCGAGCTTGAAGGAGACCTCATCAAGTCATCTCTTTGTAAGTTCAGCATTTCTACATACTTGGGCCGGCAATTTGATGCAGGTAATGCATGAGTTGGTGTTTAAAGTGGATACTCGCTTTTGTAAGAGCCGCCATAGTACTACTTGTAGGTTTTATTATTGGCAACGATATCATGCAATTACTTTAAAATATCTCTGATGTTCTTTTTAAAATACTATTTAGCGTTTATAATTTAATATTACCTAATTGGTGATAAATTGATGTTAAAAGTTAAAAGGTAAAAATTGTTTTATTTCTATATAAATTCAGACATTTGTAACAAACAACTTTTTATATTAAAGAACAATTTACATATATTAATATAGTTTTAACAGCGAAAATTTTAATCGTTGAAATTGTCATGATAGATGAAATGAACTGAAATTTGAAACTAAAAATTATATTTAGTAAGTAAGTCCACAAACTCAAGCATGAACCTAAGAATATAATATACGTGGATAGTAACATTAATATTACGATTGAAATGTTAATAATGCTTCAAGCGAATGGTAAGAAAATTAATACAATAAATCACTAAAAATAAAAATTTATTATAAAACATTGACGAATATATAAAGAGTTTTGAACTCGATGGAAACAGTTTTAAAGTTGTGTAATTATCTAGTAAGTTTCATGATAAAGGTTTCATTCTAGACTTTTTATGGTTGGAATTTGATTTTTAAAAAATAAAGACGTGCTCGTTGCTTTTTTATAACTTGTGATAAGATATATCATATTCAAACAGCTGCAAAATAAAATCAAATTAAAAGATAGCATGATATAAAAATAATAATATAAAAAAATAATGATATAAAAATGTTTGTTTAGAAGTTATAAGCGAAAAAATTAAAAACTTTCCAAAAACTTCGAGTTTTTTTGGCTCCCTTCAAGTTAGCCCAGGATACTCGAGGTCAGATTCTACTCTAGAGACTACAAACAAACGACATGCCAAAATATCATTAACTTCGGAATAATTTCTAGGTAGAAAGTACCTGCCTTCTTCTTCTTCAAGTGCCATCTCCGCTTCGGAGGTTGGCAATAATATTGGCTATTCTAATTTTTGATATTGCTACTCGAAACAGTTGACCAGAGCTGCAGCCAAACCATTCTTTTTCCCATGATCTTGCCCTGTATTATAAGTCGTAGTATGTTGTATCGTTCTCCACGCATGATAGGTCCCAGATATTGGAGTTTTCTTTCCTTGACTGTATTTGTAATTTCCTTCTTCTTTCCCATTCTTCTCAGTACCTCCAGATTTTTCATTTTATCCGTCCACGATGCTCTTCAAATCCTCCGGTAAGTCCACATCTCGAAGGAGTCAAGTTTGTTTAATGCGGCTTGATTTAACGTCCACGCTTCGATACCATACAAAAGTACACTAAACACATAGCATCTGAGCAGTCGTATTTTTAATGGTAACGACAGATCCTTACTACAGAAGACGTTTCTCATTTTTAGAAAATTAGCTCTTGCCTTTTCTACTCTTGATCTTATTTCTGCCGTGTAGTCGTTGTTTTCTGTAATTAGACTTCCTAAGTAAGTGTATTTCTTGACTCTTTCTATCTGTTCTCCTCTAGTTCTTAAGCTGTCGTTGTTGTTATTGTTTTTACTGATCTTCATAAACTTCGTCTTTTGATATTGAGTGATAAGCCGTATTCCTCACTATAGTCAATTACTTTATTCATTACCCTTTCTAGATCTTCTAAGTTTTCAGTAATAATTACGGTATCATCTGCATATCTTAGGTTGTTTATTGGTCTTCCATTTACCTTTATTCCCGCAGTTTCAGATTCCAGGGCTTTTTTCATTATTTCCTCTGAGTAGGCGTTAAATAGACTGGGCGACAGAACACAACCCTGCCTGACACCTCTTTGAATTTCAGTTGCTTCTGATGTTTCGTTTCCTATTCGTACTGTAGCCTTTTGGCTGTAATATAAGTTTGATATTAGTCTTATATCTTGATAATCTAATTTCTTATTTTTGAGAGTTTCTATGAGTGCGTCGTGTCTAACTCTATCAAAGGCTTTATTATAGTCTATAAAGCATAGATATACACTTTGGTTAACATCCAAGCATCTCTGAATAAGCACGTTGAATGCAAATAATGCTTCTCTTGTCCTCACTCAATTTTGAAAACCAAACTGTGTTTCACTGATATCTGCTTCTAGTGTCCGGTGTATCCTAGAGTGAATGATTTTTAAGAGAATTTTTAGTGTGTGAGACATAAGTCTTATAGTGCGGTAATCACAGCATTCTTTGGCATTAGCTTTCTTTGGTATACATACAAACGCTGAGATTAACATTTCTTGAGGTATAATTCCGGTTTTATATATTATGTTGAATAAATTTACCAGTATATCTAGATTCTCTTCGTCAATTAGTTGTAGGAGTTCACCAGGTATTTCATCTGGGCCTGGGGCTTTACGATTTTTCATTGTTTTCATTGCATGTATTATTTCGCTTTTTGTTATGTCTGGTCCTATATCTTGGTTGGGTGTGTGTATGTTCGGGGTTTCTTCTCTCTGATCTCTGAATAATTCTTCTATATATTCTTTCCACCTACACAATTTCGTAGCATTTTCTGTTATTATATTTCCCTCCTTGTTTAATAGTATGTTGGCATTCTTTTTACGTGTTGTACCAGCTATTTCCTTTACTTTTTTATGTAGGTTAAACATGTCATGCTTAATTTGAAGGTTTTCTATTTCTTTACATTTTTCAGCGTAATACTGTTCTTTTGCTGCTCTTATTTTGCTTCGTATTTCCCTCTGTAGATTTTGGTACATGTTTTTATTTCGATTTTTGTATCTTCTTCTTTGTTCCATTAAGTTCAAAATCTCGTCTGTTATCCACTCTTCCCTTTTATACCTTTTTTTTTCTTATACTTTCTTTCAGTAGCTCTTTGCTAGGTTTTAGGATTGATTCTTTGAAGGATACCCATCGTTGTTCTACTTTGTTTTCTGCTTCAAGTTCAGTATTAATTTTTGATAGATTTTTGTTGATCTTTTGTTTTAGCACTGTTGCCTTGAGGAGTTCTACATTAAGTTTATTTTCGTTATTCCTTTTATTAACCTTTTTTAAGGTGAGATGAAATTTGGCAACTAGGGGGTTATGATCGGAAGATACGTCCGCTCCCGGGTATGTTTTCATAGATCTAACTGCGTTTCTGTATCGTTCATTTATTAATATGTAGTCGATCTGATTTCGAACAATATTGTCTTCGTTGTCTGCAGGAGATTTCCATGTGTATAGCCGTCGTTTAGGCAGTTTGTAAAATGTGTTTAGTACTATGAATTTGTTTTCTTGGCAAAACTCGACTAGACGATCTCCTCTTTCATTGCGAGTACCAAGTCCATAGGGTCCAACAATTGTTTCAACTTTCCTTCCCCAATTTTGGCATTTATATCACCCATGACCATTGTTATATCTCGTGTTGTTGTACTTTTAAGTACCTTTTGTATTTCAGCATAAAAGTTTTCAATTTCATCGTCTTGTTTATCTGCCGTGGGTGCATAAATTTGTATTATATTAAGTTTTCCATGACAAGTTAGTAGCTGTAGCAAAATAATTCTTTCTGAAACAGGTGTAAAACCGATAACTGATTTATTTGTTTCTTTATCGACCATTATTGCAACTCCGTGTCTATGCTGCCTATCGTTGCTTCCTGAGTAGTAGATCTTCCCTTTTCTGATTGCATGTTCTCCTGTGTTGGGCCATCTAGATTCCGAAATTCCCAAAATGTTTATCTTCATCCTACTCATTTCTTGTTCGACATTTTGTGTTTTACCAGGTTCATACATGCTGTTAACGTTCCAAGTAGCGATCTTTATTTCTGTTTTTGTATATATTGATAGGTGTAGTCGTAGTCGTCGTCGCGTGGGGGTTTCGCTGGATGACGACCTGGGAAGCCCCACTATTTCTTCACTATTTCTTCCCCTGCCGGATCTTGGCATCCGAAAACCATGATCAGTAATCTTTACTCTTCCACCGCCCATAGCCATATAGATTAACTAGGAAGAATAATGTGGTGGTCATTCCAAGGCCTTCCACATCGCAGTTTCCCAACCATACCGCTGTTCCAGCTCTGCTTGTGAATATCTAATTCTAAGCCCAGCCAACATCATTTGTCTTCGGCCTTAGATTAGTTTTGGTAAAGCTGCTGCCCGTTACCAGGGTTATCCAATCAGCCGCCCACTATGGGTCAGACGCTATGATCTAGTTTTGGTCCACCCCGGGTAGTAGTACCTGCCTGCTGGACTATAAATTGATTTAGTGATAAACGTATATGTAACAATTGTTGAGACTGCGAATAATTTTCTTCTTCATGAGCGGTGGGGTCAAGAGAAAAGCTGTTTTTAAATTCTCCATGAAAAATATAATTTAATATTGAGATTTGCAATTTTTGTTCTTGTAAATTAAAGATTAATGCCAGCGTAATTCCATGGTTGAAGCGCGGGCTGCGGTGCCTACAAACCCGGGTTCATTCCTGCAGCTCTCTGATGCCTGTCAGGTGGCCTACTTAGTCACTAAAAATAATTGAGTACCATTTCGAACAAGGGGTAATAATGGCGATCGTCTAAGGCGTGGTGCTTGCCACATCGCCTCGCATCAGAGATGGTGCGCGACGAATGGGCACAGTGGGCGAACATGTGAGAGGCCTCAACCTTCTCAGTTTGCAGGTTCCCACGTAAGGTGCTAAAGCCGTAAAATGAAAATATGTAATATAAAGAAAATTAGTATAGAAAGCATAGAGCTTAGTTGAAAATTATTTACTATGTTTATTGCGAAAGGTTAAATTTACGTGAAAGAAAGTCAGAATATTTTAAACAGTTTAAATATTTTATTATCGATAAGAAAGGTTACTTTTATTGTGTTGTTATGGAATAAACAACATTTGTTTTTAATTTAAATGCTGAGGCAGATAAAATACATTTTATAAAAAAAGATTCTTATTTGATATGCTTTCTCTCAGTCAAAATACAACAATGTGCACGTTCAAAAAGTGCATAAATGACATTTTTATGTTGCTGAGTGGAATAGTGTTGAGATAGTTCATCTTTATCTTTTAAATGTCCTTGATTGTAAAATGTTTTTCTTTAATAGTCAAATGCAGCTCGGGGAATAGAGAGTAGTCATCTAAAAGCAAAAAATGATTTTTGGCCAATAAGTCAGTGTTAAATGACGAACAGTAAGGTGTGTTACTGTGCAACAATTGCTAAATACCTGCTTCTCAATATTCACCGCAAATACTACGAGTACGGCTTATCAAATGCTTCAGTACACAAAATACAACAAAGAATCGACCATTGCACCACTAAGAACGAATTATTTGTGGCTAATTTTCGTAGGATCGTAAAAAGAAATGAACATTGTTTTGATTTTTGACTTCTGCAAACGATATTTTTTTGGATTTCCTTGATTTGGCGACTGCCATTTAGCACTTTGACGATTGCTTTCTGAAACACATTAAATTTCATTATCAGTTTATAGCTTCCCTAACGATGTTTTTGTAAGGCCCAAATTCGATACAATTTTTGGTTACCCATCAATCTGTATGGAACAATCTTCCGCAGACCAAGTTTTTCCATGTGGTGAATTATTGTCTTGTGTATTTCACGTTTTGTTGATATGAATTTTTTCAAGATTTTCTTGAAATTCTTATGAAATCAGGCACTTTTGCGAAAGTTTATTTGGTTAGTGTTTCAATTGAACATTTACGTCCTCTCTACTTTCTTTGAATCGTCGATGCTAATCCAAAAGTTGTGTGCGTGTAATGATCACTTATTTCCTAAGCGGTTTCAAGGATTCGAAATTTTTTCGTAGCATTTTTATTGTTGTTAACATAGAACTTGATTATTTGTTCATTAATTTTAAAACTATGTATACAGACTACTGCCACTTAACGCGTTGTATCTTGGTTGCTAGTGAATAACATTTAATGAAATTTTTGCAGATTATTAAGGAAGATTGAAATTTTATAGATCTATCGTCTACCTCAATTTCGTTAAAATATAGCCATTTCGGTTAATTGTTCTTTAAATTTAATCACTAAAGGACAACTATACGCTTTGCATGAATAAATGAACACACAATTAATAGTTGAGTAAATTAAGTACATTACTTCAGTCTACAAACTTTTGTTATCACTATTCCAGCAAAAGAATTAAATTCTGTGTAAACATATGTCCTGTATATGATAAAAAATATACCATTTATGCTTGTTTCCCACACGTAATTGAGGAGAATTAGAATTATTCTCATAAAAAGAATAAACAACAGTATTAATCGGAAAATATCAATAGTAGTAGTGAGGATTAATTTGTGATATTCTTTATTAAGCTATTATTCTTTTTGTTGTCATGTGAAAATATAAAATTTTGATATACTAGAATAATATAATTTAGTAAAATTTTATTTTATTCTCTTCTTTGTATATATATAATCGAAGTTATGGTTGTTTAAACCGATAATTTGTTGCTATTTAAAATTAATTTAAAAGCAAGATTGTGTTTCTAGTTAGACTAAGTATTTAACGAAATTTAGAAGATTCTATTGGGTTACTTTAGTCATACAAATTGAAAATAAATGAAAAATGGTAAATCATTAGTGCATATTTTATTAATGGTAAAAAAAGTGTAGAATATAATAATAATAGTAAAAATCTTATAAATTCTGAATTAAAAAGTGGCAACTAAAATGAAATAAACAACTTTTTTGTATTGACTAATAATTAATAAAATATAAAAATTAATTTAAACCGTTATAAATAGTTAAAGTTTTTTTTTATAACAGTACAAAAATGTTCACTATTATAGGGAAAACAAAAACGAAAATTTTTATTAAAATGTTTTTATTTTTCATCTACTGCAAATTTTGAGTCAATTAAGTTACTTCTAGAGACTAATAGTCATTGCACGTATAGGGGAAAATAGTAAGGTAGATTAATTAAGAGACAGTTTTTATACAGGGTCATTGAGGTAAATCCGCGAAGAAGTGCGGATCCCCTTTGCTGCCAAAAAATTCCAGCATAGAGGTGGGAAACTGTGTAAGCATGCCGGTAGGCACTTTAGAGGTATCTTGGCAGATGTAACGGTGATTTTGTCGATTCATCTTCCTGTCCAAAATGAAGTATTTTTTTATCCGAAAAGAATTTCAGGAAGAACTTCCTGTCTATTTTGTTAGTATTACCCAAAAGTTGGCGGTTCCTCAAGATGGAGGTCTTAGTGTACTACTAGACTCAACGTTGATTTCTTTTCACTGGCAGGTCAGTTATGTTGCGCTCAGGATCCTGATCGATATTCTCTTTAAATTTGTGGACGAATTAATCGGTTCTCTTGCGATGAGACGGCTTGCTGTGAGTTTACAAAGTTAGATCATTCCAACATATACAAAAGAATAAAAGAGGTAATTGGACAGAAACATAATTTGTTAGCTGATAATTTATACGAATTGAATGATCGTTTTATTATAGAAACGATGATAAATCTGGAGATATGCAAAGCGTATATAGAGAAAATATTTAAAGAGAACTGTCGTAATGTAGAAGTGACGTATATACGTGAATATTTGGGTCTACTCTTAAGACATCTGGAAAACGTGTGATAATTATAGACTATTAGCTTAATAAATTATATAACTAAAGCATTCATAAAAATTATACACTGAGGTATCTATTCTAAATTTGAATTAGTAGCAGGAGAAACACATTATGATTTTAAACACGGGTTTGGTACAAAAGAAGCCACTTTTGGACGACAATTGTTGGTTTAGCGTTCCAGAAACGTAAACCATGATGTCTGTATTTGTTTTCTAGATTATTCTAGGTTTTTGACCGAGTCAAATATAAAAAACTTTTAAATGTTCTCAAAGAAACTGATAGTGACAGCAAAAATATTGGAATAATATCAAACTTGTACAAGAACCAAGCAGCAAAGGTCAAGATTTGAAATAGCTACACATATGCAATAGAAATTTAGAAAGGCGTATGCCAGGAATGTGTTGTATCACCTACACTGTTTAACATCTACGCTGGTAGAATATTTCATGAAGCAATGAACAATTGTGCCGGTGGTATAAAGATAAAAGGTGACATAATAAATAACTTTTCGATGATGCTGTAGTGATTTCAAGTTCACTGGAAGAACTTCAAAGCTTGTTGAATAATGTCAATTGAGTTAGTAATGAATATGGTCTTACACTAAATATTTCCAAAACTAAAGACATGACCGTCCACAAAAATGTTCGACCACCGAGCATACTCACCTTAGGAAACACTTCTGGAGAACGCGTAGATAAATTTACTTGCTCGGGTACTGCAGTACATGGAGAAGTAGGAGGAAGTTATATTTATTATCAAACAATGTAAGCCCTAGTATTTTGGTTACATAACGAGGAACAATAAATACTGTGTACTGTAACAAATATTGCAGAGTAAGGTGAAAAGTAGAAGAGAACAAAACAGGAGAAGACACTCGTGTTATACAATCTACTAAAATGGTTTGGTCAAACTTCTACTGAATTGTTTAGGAAAGCCGCTAACAAAGTAGCGATTGCCATATTAATTTCCAACGTCCGAAAAGGATAAGGAATGTTAAGAGGCGGTTAGATTCCCTGTATCTTTTGGCTACGTTGTAAACTTGGGTCTTCTTGTAGCTAAATCACGCTATTTTCCGGTGCGTCGGAAATCGAATATACCAACTGTGCGGTCATATTTTTCAGCCATTTAGCCGACAAGTATGTAAGTTGTTGATTATGTGAAGCTAATTTATGTTCCTAATAGGGACTTGCGCATGCAAAAAAATTTCGGATTTGGTTAAATGACCTATTAGATTAGTGTTACACGCTTTACTAGTCTCGATTAAAATTATTAAGGAAACTACTCATTTCATTATTGGAAAGTAATAATGAAAATTACAGAAAGGTATAATATTTATTAGGATTCAAAACAAATATTTAATATGATTCTGCATCGCGTCTGAGATAGCATTATGCGGTGAAACTCCAATGAAAAATGTAAGGTGAAAATTAGGGTTGGCATAATAAGAAACAGCGTCTCGAACTCATTATTCATTTAAAATGAATTAGCAGATGGAAATTCTTGCATCTTTCAAGGAACATATTGATCTCAGATATAAATTAACAAAATGGTGGACTAGATGGAGTAGTAAATAGTGAAGTAAGCCTTTCATGCAATTATTTATTAAGTTTTTAGTAGAACTAAATGGATAATAAGGATTGAAGCAATTAATATTTATCTAAAAAGCTTTTGTTGAGTTAGGCTGAAATTAGAGCTACTCTTGTTTGAAAACTGTGCTCGAATTTTTTTATGATTAAGAACATAAAATATTACTAGTTTAAGAATTTAGAAAGAAGTAAAATATTTTGTGTAATTATAACGTGGATAAGGCTTTAATAACGTTAGTTATATCAACCCCCCTCCCCATTATGACTTACCTGTCCGGTATCTTTATCGAACTTATACAAACGAAGTCCAGGATTATTAGGGCCGTCGGTGGTGCGCCTGGGGGTGAGAGATGGAGCCAACATGGCCCAGGAAACGGCTTTCCCTGAAAAGGAACGAAAAGATTTCAAAATGAGGTCGCAACATTTTCATATCCTCGTTAAAGTTAATGATGAGCTGAAACTTTTAATGGATCATTAACTGCATTCGCTGCCTGACAAATCTGTTTTCATTCCAATATTCGGTCTTAAAATATCGACGTGATACACCTATCCCCGGCTAGAACATGGAGACGTAAAGTAAATTGACTGCCGTTTAAATAATCGTACCGCGAGCGGTATTTAGATCGCCTCATTATTCTCCCTACGAAACTGCCGAGGGTCAACTCTTTATCCTCGCGTGAAATGCGCTAGCTAAATGGCGCCGAGAGTAGTGCCGAAATACATTCCGCATAAGCCCGCGTAATATATTTTCAAGAATGATGTAATTTCGCAGGAATGCATTTATGAGTGTCACGGAAACGCTGCCGAACGTCTGCCTGTCGGCTGAAAAATGCTGCAATTTGCGCGGGCCTCCCCGCTAAATCACGGGCAGAATTATACGATGAATTGAAATGGCTCGAAATGTAATTGTTCGGTTCCTCAATTGCGGCTTACCGCAAATCGAATCGAATTTCATTAACCACACTTTTAGGTCCCGTCATTTGTGTAAAAGTTAGTAAAACCTGGCAAAACTTCCCTGAATTCAAATGAGCGTTTCAGTAATTCACTTTTATTAACTGATGCTATTGTAGTCCCCCTTCGCACAATTTCAAAAAAAACCTTTTGTGATTCGATGTTGGTTGAACGATGAGATGTGTGCATATTCGAAATAGTTACGAGATAAGAATTTATCTCTTTTTTAGCATTAACTTTTAAAATGGATAAACAAGGGAACGATATTAACTTCAGCTTCTACGTAAGTTTATTCCTATTACGATATAAATGGCCTGATACATAGTCATATTTTATAATTTAGTTTTTATAGAAAAGGCACTTTATAGTGTAAAAACCGACATTTCAGTTTTTTATCGTTTGTTTTATCTACTTTTATGTGTCATTTTGGGTAGCGTTCCTACGGGTAACTTTTTATTTAAATTTAATTTTTTATTTAAAGTTTTTTTTTCAAAACCTTTGCTTCATAAATTTTGTTGTTATTACATTCGTTTATTGACTTTAGTTGTAAATTTATTACCAGCTTTGTCTAATATTTTTGTGTAAGAAACATACCAGTAATTCTGATCAACTTTTGAACATTTATTATGTGATTTTATTTTTATTCGGTTTTATCGTTTCAAGTTTCAAATTGATGGCTATTGTTCTTTCTAGAATTTTAGATTGTTACATATTCTTAGGTGATCAATAAAGGAATGAGTCTTATATATGGAAAGTAGGTAAATACTTCTTTAAACCAACCGAGTGAGGACAAGAGACACTGTAAAAAACTAAATTAAAATTTCTAATGGGATGTTTAATAAAAAGGCTATTACCCTGTTTTACAGAAGCGGCATAATTTAATAGAAAATATACTTAAGTTAAAAATATCAGAAAGACAGCGATTAAAAAAATAAAATTGATGCGTGAAAAATACGTTTATAAAGAGGGAGGCTCTGAAAATATTACTTAGGCGTTACCCAAGACTGATTTAAGCAACTTTATGCTAGTCCTCAATTTCCTCGATCGGTCTGTTACATGAGTGTCTTCTAATTTTTTAGACTGTGTTAATTTTTTTAGGTTGTATATGATCGGCAATTTATATTATTTATTATCTGATGCATATATTGTAATATTGGCTTTTCTGCTGCTATTTTCCTTTTATCATGATTTCCATAATTGTTTTTAGTATGCCTTCATGTCTTAGTATACGCCTCGCCAGTATGTCTCTTTTTTTTTACTTTCCTTATCCTATAATAAGGAAAGTAATGTAATCGGCGGAAATTTGATCTACCCAGTTTTTCACATTTCTGGACGAATTATAGCCTCAGAACACCAAAAAAGTTGGTTTGGGCCATTGGTTCGTGTATGTGTGTCTGTCAGTAAACCGGATATCCCGAGAACCGTAAGAGCTAGAGACTTGAAATTTGGTATACAAGTTGCTTGTAGGTAGGGGGCGCAGTGCGAAGCTTTTGGTAAAAATCGGTCGAAGCGTTTGGTCGCAAGGTCGCAATATCGGTCACAAAGCGATCGCGAATCTAAACGGTTGAAGATACAAAAAATTCATGAGAATAAAAATGATTTGTTATCAGGAGATAAAATGAATTTAAAGTAAAAGTTGGTCAAATAGGAACACGAAAAAAAAATTTGAAGCCCAGGATTTTTGCCAAAATTACCCAAATAATAGGATAAGGAAAGTCGTGTGATGTTCACACCAGATTTTTATTATATTCTTCTGGAAGGTTTCTCCTTTTTGTATTCTTGCTAGTACTTCTTCGTTGCCGACTTTGTGTAATTTGTGTAATTTAAAAGCTATTATTTCTCTACAATGTGCTGGATTTTTGTTAAATCACTTAAGAAGGGTACGTGTGAGGTTACAGTTAATGAAAGAACAACCCTCTGAGTTCCTGGCTACTTAACGATTAATTAATAAATTTGTCATAATATGGAAATGCCCACTCTTGTAAAACACTTTTGAGGTACAATATGTTCATCAAGTTTTAGTTTTAACTTATCTTTGCGACAGTTAACTCATTCTCTGAGCTTTGGTTACGCGATCGAATGAGTGACTGTAAAACAAAAAAATGTTGCAGATGCTCAATTCAATTTTGCAAAGTACAATTGCATGCCACTGTTGAAAAAACTTTTTTTGCGACAAGTGAACCAACACTCTCATGACAGTTGTGACGCCGCAATTACGGTTAGTATTGTAGTAAATGAGATTAAAAGTCGAGCTGTAGAAACTATGGAGACAACTTCGAAAATTATCAATCACTGTATCAGTCAAAATGATGGTATAGTACCCAGTGTTCAAGTGGCGTTGCCAAGAAATGGTTTTCTCAAAAAAATGGCAAGGAGGAAGAAAAACCAAATTAATGTCACTCCTGCAGTGCTTCAAGGGTTGGATGATATAATCATTCCGGAGTCTTATAAGATATACAAATGCCCTGACGGACAAATAGACGAATTTTTACTGGTTGACAATGAAATATGAAGCCGACTATTAATATTTGGACGAAAAATAATTTAAAGGTATGTGGTATCTAATATTTTCATGTTTAAATATGTATCTATTACAAAATATAATGTAGTTTAATTGATTTACTTCAACACCATAATAATTTTCAAAGCTCAATTACTTTTTCCTTGATTCATTTGCTTATACATACTCATTGCATTTCAAATATAGTTTTTACTATAACTTGTGCCCTATCTATAATGTTCTAAATAACCGCGTTTTTCAGATTCTGAGTGAATCTAAGCATTGGTTCATTGACGGAACTTTCAAATCAACACTCAAGCAGTTCTACCAAGTGTACACCATATTGCCGAAAACATTTTAAGTTATTTATCCTATATTGTATACTCTTCTTCCGAATAAACAACAAGCAACATGTAAATTCATGGCAAATATAATAAAAAATTTAGGCCTTAGACTGATTTTGAGCTGGTGGCAATCAATTAATCTAATGAGCTTTCTAAGGCGCCAAAATATTGGAATGCTTCTTCCATTTGATGAAAAATTAAAAAAAACGACTGGAAGATTACCATCTGTTGGGAAGACATAATAACGACGCAGAATTCGTTGTAAATGTCAGGATGGTATCGGCATTGGCTTTTGTATGCCCCGTTAATTTGGACAAAGCTGTTGACCAACTTTCAGCGACGCTCCCAAACGAATTACGAAGACTTCTGCCATGGTTTGAGGACAATTATATCAGGCGTCGCAGTCGCAGAGGGAATGGATGACGGCCTTCTTTATTTTATCGCGAGATATGGTCAGTCTATGACAGAGTCATATTCAAATCTGATCGTACCGTAATCATGCAGAAGCCGCGCACTAGAGCCTACATTGTGAATTATCGATGGATCATCCGACAATATGGAAATTTATCGATACGTTAAAAAAATTCAATGGTGTTGCGATGTATTTTATGAAAACTTAAGGGCAGGATTTGAACCTCCTCATAAATCTAAAAAGTAAGTTTAAGCAGATATTATGATTAAAAACAATGTAACTGAATAAACCAGTGTCCCTACTTTTGTAGAACATGCATCGAAGCATAGTGAACGTGTGCGAATTAATATTACCTGCGATGCCGCAGTCTTAAGGTAAGTCGTATTTATTTATTTATTAATTTAATATCAATCAGGCGATTCAACTAATTGATTTAAATTTAAAAGCTATCTCCGGTAGTTAATCTTTTAACTTAACACAATTCATACAGTGTATATTTAACATAATAATAATAATGGTAAGGCTCTACGTCCCACGTGGGAGCATGGCCTGCGAACTGAGAGATTAAGGCTCTCATACGTTCGCTCTCTCGGCCTGGTCGTCGTGCACCATCTCCGGTGCGGGGCGGTGTGGCCAGCGCCGTGCCTAAGACGACCGCCATTATTACTCATTGTTCGAGTGAACGCAGGTACTCAATTACTTTTAGTGACTGAGTAGGCCACCCGCCAGGCATCAGAGAGCACCGGGAATTGAACCCGGGTCCGCCAGCATCGCAGCCCGCCCCTCAACCACGGGACCACGCTGGCTTTATATTTAACATACGATTATTTATATAATTATAATTCTCAACCCTTCGGGGTTTAGTAATTATTATTATAGAGATTAAGATATCATGACTATTAATAAAAAGCGAAAATTAGATAAACTCACGCCTCTTATTAATGAGGTAATAAAGCACTATTCCTGGAATTCTGAAGATCTGATCAGAAACAATCGATATTACCCCTTAACAACGCAAGACACCACTTCAGAGAATGCCTTGCCAACTACATTGCAAAACGCGAACGAACCAATTAAAATTCCACCAATATTCATACACAGCGTTAACAACTATCATAAAATAATTAAGGACATAAAAAATATCACTGAGGATAAGGAGTTTAGCACTGCATATAGCAATAAGTACCTTAAGGTTAAATTAACATCAGATAATGACTTCTGTGCACTAACCAAATTTTATCTCTCAGCAATTAAATTCAGTTTCAAAGTTTTCGTGATCCTAACGAAAAACCACTTGCGTAGTTATAAAAAAAAAATGTTCCAGTCTTTCTTTCTGAAGCAGAAATCAAAGAGGAACTCATAGCCAAAAAACTGCCAATAGTAAGCGTCAACCGACTTCTCAACAAAAACAAACACCCAATACCAATCTGTGTAGTTAGCCTAACTGTAAGCTAAGCCAGCAAAGAAATTTTTGAAATAAAAACAATTTTTCATTTGGTTATGACAGTGGAAGTTCAAAGAAAATCTAACGACATTCCATTATGTCACAGATGCAAAGATTTGGCCATACAAAAAACTACTACGCTGCTAAACCAAGATGTGTCAAATGTAATTTAGAACATCCATATAATCCATGTGAAAAAAAATCCTCCGAACCTCCTAAATGCGTAAACTGTGGAGGAAACTATCTAGCTAGTTACAGAGGCTGCCCCCACCACCTAGAACTGCTCAATCAACGTGCGCTATTAAGAAACCACTGGACACCACCTAATAATTCAGGAGTAACCCCGAATATGATATACAGCCAAGTAACACAATCAAATTGCTACAGAAAAAACCTGAGCCATTTTGTCCACCCTCCTCAGGGTTTCAATATCGACGCAGTCTTAGAATCCCTTATAAAACTAATTAATCCTTTTCTGCCACAAATTAAATCCGTTATAAAAACACATTTATTACGCAACATTATCAATGGATAACTAACTCCCAACAATACACAAATTAACAATGGTAAACTGGAATGCCAACGAAATAAAATCACAAAGAACGATCTTCATTTTATTCTTAGCAAGGTTTAATGTAGATATCGCATGCTTTACCAAAACCCATCTATTTGAAGGGAAAATATTTAAAATATTTTCGGCTACCGGATTTATGAAAATGACAGACACGAAGGATCGGCATGGAAAAGATTTGCCGTTTTTATCAAACAAAAATTAGAACATACTAGTCCCAATTAAGTTATTATAGACCACCTGGAAACGATTACCCTTACTATAAACTCCAGCAATTTTAAATCTATTTAAGTCACAACAACCTACTGGCAACTTAACAAACGTCTCTCAGAAGCAGATATACAAACTATATTTAACACCACCATACCAACATTGGTTATAGGTGACCTAAATAGCAGGCATCGATTCTGGGGCTGCGGTAACAAACTGAACATCCGAGCCACAAAATATTAGTTTGAAATACTCGCACCAGATGAATATACTTATTATCCCTACAGACATGACCATCCTTGACATAGTGATGTCCAAAAATCTGCATATTCCAATTCTACAAACTGTAATACCAGAACTAAACTCAGATCATCTTTCTGTACCCATAACATTTGCAACAATTACACCATCTTCACGTCTAATAAAGGGACACGTCAACTGGGAACTTTTTAGAAGAACCTAGTCTCGCAATTTAGAAATCCTACCCAAATACATGACACTAAACAAATGGATACAGCAATTTTAATTAATTTTTATAGGATTTTGTGGAAATGCAACTAAAGCTAAAGATAAAAAAAAATTAATAACCCAAATATTCCTCCAAGTTGCATACTAGATTTAATCAAACAAAAACCCAAACACGCAGAAAAAGGGCAAAGAACTGAAAACTTTTGCATTAAAAATGAACTAAACAAACTAATACACCAAATTAAACGAGAATTGGATAAATTTACAATATGCACATACAGAAAAAATGTTGAACAAATAGAACCAAATAGCATCACGCTGTAGCAAGTCACCAAGGAAATTACCAGACTACAAGAAGTAATACCAATAAATAAAATCACTAATACTATGTACACATCTGATGAATATAGATGAAACGTGTTCGCTGAACACCTCAAAACTATGTTGATGATAATAAACTTCATACTACCCTAACAGTCTCATACATCGAAAATCACATGCCAATCCCTACCGACTTTAGTAAACCTGTTTCGCCATTTGACGGAATATTGAAAAATATAACGAAGAAGGCAATAACCTACTTGGTCAAGCTTTTCAAGGCCTGCCTGAGAATTGGTTATTTCCCTACAATCTACGAATTGGAAATTTGCACAATTAAAGAATTTGTTTAGAGAACAACGAAAAAACATATAACTTCATACAAGTAATAATAGTATTATGAAACTACTAGGTATGAAAAATATCCACATCCGTCTTAAGCGAAGATTATCCCAAGAAATACCAAGCTTCTAAGTCGATGGCGGTACTGATAGTGAGTGAACAGTGGTTAATTTGAGGAACTTATAGCCTCACATGACATTCTAGTTACCTTTTAAAATATACTCTCAAAACCATGTGTAATATTTGTTAATTATTGAGCTGCTTACAGAAATAAAGAAATAATACTAGAAAATCAATAAGTAACTAGAGGAATTGTATTTTTGATCGCACGTTACTAATGGCTAAAAGCTTTAAATTTTGCTTAATATTGCATCTTCATGTAATTTTATATTTCGCGCTCTAATGTCCTCACGCTCCAATGTTCTCGCGCTCTAATGTCCTCCCGTTCTAACGGCCGCACTCTAGTGGCCGCGCTCTAATGTCCCATTCCGACTCCATACAAATAGCTCTAAAAATCGTATTTTGTTTTTCAGTAAATTTTTTTTAAATATTAATAAACCTTTCCCTAGAAAAGCTGATTTTGCTTGTTTAATGCTACGTATTATTTTGTGTTGCTTTTTCCGCCTTTTATTGTTACATATATACGTACGTACATGATCATTAGGCTGTCTGTTTTCGAGTGTAAGGCGATTGTGGGAGTGACAGTTTTTTTCAATACTTTTTTTCTAGTGTTTCTGTTTTGCGTTGTTTGATGCTTTTTTTTACCACTGCACATGTTACATGCCCATACCAACTTCATTCACATTCTTCTGTTTTTCTCTACTGTTTTCACTCTTGGTTTCTCTTCTTTGTACTTTACATTTCTGATCTTATGAATTTTTGTTTTACCCTCAATTTTTCTTAAGAATCATATATTTATAGCTCTTATTTTCTTTCTTTGCTGTCCAGTTAATGTTTACGTTTCCGCATCAAATATAAGTATCGGAATAACAATTTTCTTTAAAATTTGTACCCTTGTTTTCTTCGGTATTTCCTTTTTTTCGAGAAAGGACGCTTTAATTCTATTGAAATCTTCCTTAATTGTGATTTTTCTTTAATTTTCTCATAAATTCTCCCATCTTCTGTAATTATTATGGATCTTAAATATTTAAATTTTTGTTCTTGGTCTAGTTTTTTATCTAAGTATATCGTGTGTCTTTGTAGTTATTTTCCTATTGTCACAGACTTTGTCTTCTTCTTATTTATTTTCACAATGGATCGCCAATAGTCTACTTAGTCATTAGAAATAATTGAGTACCTGTGTTCACTCGAACAAGGGGTAATAATCGCGGTCGTCTAAGGCGCGGTGCTTGCCACATATCTCTGTATTAGAGATGGTGTGCCACGACCGGACAGAGAAGGCGAACATGTATTTGCCTTAATCTCGCAGTTTGCAGGCCGTGCTCCCATGCGGCGTATTAAGCCTCACCATCATTTTATTATTTTTACATTGAGTTTCTCCAATACTCTTCTATATACTTCCAAGTTCTTGTTTAGGATACTTTCATCTTTCAATATGGCAACCATGTCATTTTTTTAAATTTTAATTCTTTTCATCTTTCAGTAACCCACCACATATGATTTTATTTCTTGCTTAGTTCTTTTCAGTGTCACCTCTAGGCCAAGTGAAAATAATTTAGATTTGCTTTATGTTGATACAATTTTGTGTATTTTTATATAGATTCTGTATTGCTCTAATTAGTGTATCTAGTACTTTTTCTTTCACAGTGTCCCCCAGACTTCTACACTTTTAATTTTGTCGAAGTAAAGATGTACATTAGATTGTACATTTCTTTTTTAATTGCATTTCCTGCTTTTTATCTTGTTATGAATATTGGATCGTTTACTCTCTTATTTAGCCTAAATCTAAATTGTTTATAATTTGTTTTAATCATTTTCCTATTTGTTGTTATACTTATTAAATACCGTCGCAATAGTTTTTGATTTATTATTATTTATTTTGTAGTCTTTCAGGTTATTGTTCATTTCCATAAGCCTATATTGTATATATTCGTCGTTTTTGGCTACTACTGCTATGTTGTTTGTATGTTTTAACATATATCATATTCATTTTTCATTATTGTATTTTTATTCTGATATCCATTGTTTTTCTGAATCCACTAAGTGGCACTTGTACATAAACATTAAGTAAAAGTGGATACAGATCACAGCTTTTTCGAACATCTTTCTTAATGTTTGCTTCTTTCTGTGATTGTCTATTGGAGATTATTGCCGCCTGTTTATTGTAAAAAGTATATATATTAATGTCTTTATTTCTAGTTCTAATTGTTGATAGCATTTCAAATAATTTCTACCATCTGACGTTACCGAAGTTCTTTTCTGTCTATAAATACTATATAAATTTCTCTTTTTCTTTTCAGCCTTCTTTCTATTAGTAAGCGTAATGCCAGTATTGCTTCACGAGTGTCTGATTTTTTTTGTAAATCCGATTTGATCTTCTGTAAGCTATTCTTCTATAATTTTTATAAACGAAAGTATTTTCGCTGTGTGCGATATTATGCTTTGTGTCCTATAGTCTTGTCATTTATCACTTCTGCCCTTTTTTAGAATCAGTACAATGTTGTTGTTTTTGAATTTTTTTGGTACAGTTCCTGTTCTATACATTGCGGAGATTTGTTCATATAGCACATTATGATTTGTTTTCCCGATGTTCTTTATTATTTCCACTGTCGTGTAGTCCACACCGGTGGCTTTTCTATTTCGTAGATTCCTAACTGCTCCATCGTATTCTGTCCTTGTGATTTTTATATCTTTCTTGTTATTGCTGATTTCGTCATTGTCATAGTTCCTGTCTTCTTTTCCGTCATTCCATATAATTTTGCGAAGTATTAGATAATTTCTTGTGTTACATGATTTAATTCTTTCACTTTTTTATCAATTGTTGCCTCTCTTGGGTTCTAAGTGAAATGTTTTTATATTTTGTAATATGCAATGTTATATTTCCTTTGGTAATATTGGACTTTATATCTTTGTATCTTTTTTCTTTGTCTTTTTTTGTTCTCATACATTTTTCTGTTTATTTTATTGCATATTTTTCTGAACTTTTGTTGTCCTTGTATCATCGTATCTCTTATTAGATCTAAAATTTTTGCGTTATCTTTACTCAGTTTGTGTAGCTCTCGATCGGCGGATGATTGCTCTGCCTTCTTTAATAATTGCCATGATCTCTTTACTGCTTTTGGTATTAAATATTGCAAGAACAATGTTTCCTTAATTATTGTTTCTAATTTATGTTTAATGATTTTGTCTTGTAATTTCTGAAATTGCCATGTTATTGTCCTTGTATCTCTTTTTTGTTTCTTGCATCTTAGATTACACGTCCATTATTATTACATTGTATATCTGCTCTTCAGTTTTTCCGCAAATTATTATTTGGTTCTTCAAACAATATTTTTTTTATCCTTTGGTGTCCTTCATGCGTTCTTTGCACATGGCGCTGAAATAAGGTATTTGCTATTATTAGACCGTGCTGTATATGAAAATTTGCTAAACGTTCTCACCTATCGTTTCTTTTGCTTAATCCAAAATTTTTTACGATATTGAATTCTCCTCTCTGTTTTATTTCTGCATTGCAGTTTTCTAATACTAACTATTAATTATTATTGTCATATTTTTTAACATATTTAATAAGTTGTTCTATTTTTTGTACATCTTCTTTAAATTCTGCTCTTTATAATATGTAGTTGGCATATGTACACATGTAACGATCGTGTCTTTCATAGTTGTTTTCATTGAGATCATATTTTCGCTCTGTGAGACATACCCTTTTACTTTTTCGCCTACTTTCCTCGCTATGATTTTCGCTGGAAAATTTTTGTTATTTATTGTAGTGTTGGTTATTCTATTTGCTTCTTGTGTCCCCAAAAGCTGTCATTTTAAGTCTACTAATTTTTATTTATTCTTTGATGTTCTCAAATTGCCCATACCTTTATAATGCTCTAATATTTCATGTGCTAACTCTTTTGAGTTCTAGCTTACTTCTATTTTTGTCTTTGCCAGTTTTGCTCTCACAAAATGTATACATTGACGTAGGAGAAATATAAAAATAACAATGAATAAACCTGCAAAGCTTACAACGCATAGCGAAGTAGCGAAGCAGTCTCCCAAATTTGAGAACCCTCTATTCTAGCTGACCTTTGACCAATCAGTTTCAAAATCACTAGAAAATAAGCCTTTTTGGTCACGTGTCGATTGGTGAAAACAAAATTTGGAAATTCCCAGCCGTTCTCGAGTTATTGCTCGGACGGACGGACGAACGGACAGACGGACAGACAGACGGACAACATGAAGTTAGTAAGTGACTCCGCTTCGCTTCGCCCCTTAATAATTATGTGAAAGAGTATCGAATAGTCAAGAAAATACTTTATAATACATCAGTTTCTTTCCATACAGATCGTGAAAGAATCTTCGTTTTGTGTAGGTTATGAATATTTGTGTAAATTTTATAGTCATAAATGTTGATTATTATTAAATTATTCATTTTTATTTACAACTGTACTTTTTTGTGTGTTCTATAAGAATTTCTATTTTTCATTGCAAAAGTTTATGAAGAATTTTTTATTATTTTGTATTTGCTGTTACTTGCTACGTGAAGTTCATATGAATGCTCTTTTTTTTATTAACTTTCTACAGCGAAGCTTAAAGTAGAAATTAATGAGATTATTCTCCTGTCTGTCTGTGTGTCTGGAGACAAGATAACTTCCGATCTATCCAACGGATTCACTTCAAACTTGGCATACACACATCTTAGGCCAGTACCTTTCATGGGATTGATTTTCAGCCAAATCGGTTAGCGGCAACCAGAAGTGACTGTTACGATTTCGAAAATTCATGTCCGTCTGTGTGTCTGGAGACAAGATAATTTCCGTTCTATCCAACGGATTCACTTCAAACTTGGCATACACACATCTTAGGCCAGTACCTTTCATGGGATTGATTTTCAGCCAAATCGGTTAACGGCAACCGGAAGTGACCGTTATGATTTCGCACTGCTGTAGAAAGTTTCCTTTACGGTATTACACCGTTTTTGTTAAAGTGTACTTTAAATATATTAAACAAAATTTATTTCTTTTTTTTAGGTTTTTATTTGGTATACCTGATTTATTAAAGAGAGACGTATTTTTTACCATTTTTATTTATAACTATTTAATCTTAACTGATTCTTCACCCCATACATTAACACATAAAACACAAGATGACTTTTTCATGAATAAATGTTTAATACTACTTTAGTTTTGCTAATTAAAATAAGGACTGCAGCTTTAGCTTACTTAACTCATGGGTGTATGTGACGTTTATTAAGTTAGTTAAGTGCGTGTAAGTAAACTATGTTAAGTTTCTGAGGCTGAGGTGCCTATAAACGCTCTCAAATGAATGAAAAATAAACTAAAATAATTAAAAATGATTAAGTAATAGTAACGCAATATTTATACATGGTAAATTGTAACTTACCTATTTGTATTTACCCTCTTATTACAAAAATCATTGTTAGTATCATTTTTGCATTTTTTAACAATCGTTCAATTTATTGTTTATTTCTTAACACTCTCATGTTCGTTGCGTGAGTGGTTGTTTAATGTTTTACTTTCACATTAACCCTCTTAGCTGCTTTCGGGACTTTTAAATTTTTTAGAGTATCTCTATAGCATTTATTTATTCTGTCAAATATTTATCTCGTTTTGTCACCCGAATTCGATTAGGGTATATCACCTGTATTCAAAGTGCGCCGGGAAATTTCTAGGAGGTTTCAGGTTCACCAACGTTTTTAAAAGTAAAATCGATAAATATTCGTCAAGAACGGAGTTTTCTTTATTAAATATCTTTATTTTTATTACAACGAAGAATCACTTTGGCTTAAGAATGTACACAATAGGCATTTTAATATATTTTATAATGTATCCGAAGCAATCCATTTTAAATTCAATTAATTTGTATAGAATTCAGGCGAAAAGGTTTTAAAGGCTTTGGCAACTTTCTCTTTTGTTAGTTGTTTCCAATATTCTCAGAACTCTTGCTGGTTTTCTATTTTTACTTTCTACTTCTTTGCTAAGTATCTTTTTTGGGGCGTTCTGCTCTGCTTTATTCTTATGAGATATCCTAACTAGCGTAGCCTTCCCAATTTCATAACGTTCAATATTGTACATATTTATTTGTTGTTTCTTTCCATATGTTTTTATAACTTTATTTTTAATCCCTCACGTCTCTGAACTATAAGTCAAATTTGATTATATTATAATATAAAATTGGTGATATCTTTTATTATTTAACATTACTAAACTTCAAAGAGGCATTATAATATTCGTCATTTTTGTTTAATATCATATATTCTGTTTTTTGTTAACTAACGTTTAAATTGAGCTTTGTAGCTCATTTCTCTTTATTTTTGAAATATTTTTTTATCTTTTCTTTGTTTTTGTTAGATTCTGTATATGCGAATAACCGATACAACACTGCCCTTTTTAATAAATCCCCTCAAATACAATCTGAAGCAGAAATGGTAACCTTTTTTTGGAGGTAACCCTTAGTATTCTTACTTTGTTCTCTTTCTATAAAAAGTACGGGATTTCTTTCTTGTCTTTTTTATTGTCGGTTCCCGATCTGTGTTTTCTGAGGCCGGCCTGCTATTGAACATTAAAAAAGAAAATAAAGTGTAAATAAGGTAGTACAGAGGTAAAAATTCGGGAAAGTTATAGAAAACAAAAACTTAGAAACCGAATACGCAGAGATTTATCAAATAGAGAAAGTGTCCTAAAATCTCGTTAGTGATGCAAAAACTAATGATTCAAGCATAATTATTAAAGAATCTGGAACCTATATTGGAAAAGATGATCCACAACTTGATGATCATTATTGTAGTCAGCATTTTAGCTTAGGGTGATGACTCTGAAATGACTTTCTGTCGGAACATTTCCGGATGTCGAAATGGTGACAGCGCCAAAACGTTCTAGACCATTACGGGTTTTATATATGTTATCTGCCTTAGTTTTATATTTGTAAACTTCTAAATTGTTCATAACTGAAATTGTGAAGATGAGTTGTTTATTGGTTTTCAGGGTTATTTTACTCATTTTGTAAGTGTAATGATATAAATTATTAACTAATATATATATATATATATATATATATATATATATATATATATATATATATATATATATATATATATATATATAAACATTTTTCTGTATCGTATGCTATAGTTTCAATAATAAATAATCAATAGTTTTAGTTTTTCGAAGAAATATTAATTAGTGAAGGTAAGCGTAATCTGAAATGTGTATATTGATGTTCGATTCTTTTTAAAGATCTTGTGCCATTTACGGTAGACGTAATCTTTTTTAAGCAAATGCACTTGTTTATGCTGCTGTAACACTTTGTACCACTGAAATTTAATAACTCGGTTTTATCTCTTTATTTATTTTATATATCTCATAACTGTTTATTCATATATTCCCTATTTAGAGTCTTATTATATGTTTTATTTTTATTTGGCAGGGGGTAAGGGGTGGCGCCAACATCTAGACACCCAAATGCCAACCTCACCTACACGTGGTACCCCCTGTTAGATAACAGACGAGGCTCAGGCGACCCAGCATCGGGGGTATAACTTGATACCAGTTGTCCCGAGGTAACGGGGCCCTTGTGGCTGGGCTAATCACCCGCACAAGTTAAACAGATTCAGAGAACAAACAATCGCCTCGGAAATGGACGGAAAACTGGGAAACGGACTCGGCGCGAATCACGGATAAGAATTGGAACATGAAATGTAAACGGTATAGAAAAGAGGGTAGAACAGAGAGGAAAACACCTAAGAGAAGTAAAAAGAATGGCAGCCAACCGGGACAGCTTCCGGAAGTGGTTAGAGGACCCGACGCTTTAGGGCATAAGGGAGAAGGAAAAGAAGAAGAGAAGATTTTTATTTGGCTATGTATCGCCTTATTTTAATTTTCATGGTTAAACATAATTTAAAAATTTATATTGTTTTTTTATTTACCCATCTTTCAATTTATAGCAACTGACCTCGGAAAATTCAGTCGTAGCGGTAGAACATTATTTAAACACCTGGAAAATTCTTAGAAGTTTTAACACCGGTCGCCAGGTCGTAAGAGAAAGTTGTCAGGCACGCTTGTGCATGACCCGCGGGATTCTAGAATTGAACGGCACGGGCATTTAAGCGTATACAAGGCATAGTCGGAAAAGCAGTTTCGATTTAAGCCGTTTTATTTGGTGATTTAAGTATGACAGTGATCAGCTTGTTTGTAGGAATATATAATTATTAGTTTTATTAGTCGACTGCCTTTGTATTGTTAAATAATTGTCAAGTACAAATAAATAATCGAATGCATAAGCCTAGTTCCTTACAAAACTCCTTCCTGAATTCCTTTTAACGCAAGCTTCAAATAAAAAGCAAACAATAAAACTATATTTTCAATTGTATTTATTAAATACAATTATTAAAAAAGGTAACTAAGTCTACAATTATTTTTATTCAAAACAATATTGTCTAAGGAGATGGTAAAAGGTTAAACAAAACAAAATTTACTACAAAAAGTGTAGCTATTTATTTTATAACTGAATTTTAATAAGGTATTCATATTTCCATGAGCGGTGGTGTGATTTGCGCGACATCCATACAATCTGAGGTACTAGACACTTTGAGTAAGTATCTGTACTGTGTGGCTGTAGCATTCAAAATAGCAAGTAGAGCAACAAATCTTTATATAATTGCAAAATTTGAACATTTTGAACATTTTACCACAAAAACTATTTAGGGAACGACAAAAGTATGGCATAAATGTTTTAAAGATGGCTCGGAATTTTAAATTTTGCAGAGTTTTTGAACAATGAAAGAAAAACAGAGAATTGCACGATAACGTCAACTCTTTTAGCAGCTTGTGTTGAGTAGACCAAATAATCGATACTATATTTGAATCGAGATAACAAAAATTTTGTTCACGGATCAAATGAGATATGTCAAGAAACAGAAGAACACATTAAATACTGCTTTAAACTAAGTATGCTTAGTTCCAAACATCAACCAGTATTGACGTAATGATGATGGAACAAAAACATTGATTAAAACAGGTTTTAGTTGTAGAAAAATTTGTTGTGAAGTTATAAAGTTTAATATCAATAAAGTGCTAGTGTGTCGCATAAAAAAATGTTATATAGTGATCGGAGATGTCAAAATTAAGAAAAAAACTGGACGTCCATACATAGTAAGAACCTCTGCGATAATATAAAATGTTTCGTGAATCTCTGCGAAGAAATTGTGTTCAATTGTGTAGAAAATTAGCGAAAGCATATGGAGTTTCTTGTAGAATTATTCAAAGGGTATTAAAAAAAGATTTCAAGGTATATCTTTATAAAAAACCAAAGATTTATGATGCAAATAAGAAAAACGTTTTGACAGATCGGAAGAACAGCATTGAAGATGTGAAAAGTATTATTTGTCCTGGAAGATATCTTTAACCTCCCAAAACGACCTTTTGTACGCTTCTAATACTGCGGATATTCCATTTATCACAAAAATGTTGCCCGGTTTCAAAACAGAAGGACCGTAATGGTATAGAGAGCAATAAGCTTAAATGGTACCTTACCGCTTGTTTTTGCTGTGAAAAATTTAATACAAAATATTACATGGAGAAAATCTTTTTCTTCTTCGACTACCTATCTACTCTATTGGATGTTGGCAACCACATTTCTGAATTTTTGTTTATCTCTTACCATGTTAACTAGTTCCTTCTATTGTACATCGAATGTCTTTTTCGACTACTTCCGTGTTTCTCAAGATGCTCACGAGCGTCTTATTTTGAACGCCATCAAACGTTCTTTCGTGGTAAAACAAAGAAACACGTCTTTGTTTAATTCTCAACAATTTTGTACCAACACCTGCATTCCGAAGCGTGCTTCCCGAGTTCCCATCTCTGGTCTAAAATCAAACTGACTGGCTCTTACATTAAGCTCGCATTTAGAATAAATTCTGTTATGTAATATCTTTACAAATATTTTGATATGGTTCATTAAACTTATTAGTCTCTGGCCATTGAATTTCCGTGGATTTTTCTTTTTGGGCAGAGAAATAAATCTAGACCTTAGCCAGTTCTTAGGAAAGCATCTTGTGTCGTATATTAAACATTATGTTTGGGATATCAATATTGTTTTCTTTAATTAGTTTCATAATTTCTGCTGGTAAATCGTCTGGTCCTACTGCCTTCTTATTTTTGGCTTTTTTTGCCGCCTTTCCAATTTCATCTACCGTTATTGGTGGTCCTGATAGAGCTGGTATTGCGGGAGTTTTGTTAAGATCTTCTCGCGAGTTGTCAGCAAACAACTCCTTTATATAGTTCTTCCAGAGATTTTTTAATCTTTATCTTCTACTGGCACAACATTTCTGTTGTTCAATAATATTAGCGATTGTTTTATATACCTACCTACATCAGCTACTTCTTTTAGCTTCTTGTGTTCTTCTAGGGTGTCGTGCATATATTGTAATTTTTCAATCTCTTCGCATTCTTTATCTACCCGTCTTTTAGCTTTCCTGATTTAACCTCTGATTAGCGTGTTCAATCTTTTATATTAATTGTTATTGTGTTTCCGTCGTTGCTCAATTAATTTTAGGATTTCCTCCGTCACCCACCTTTTTTATATTGTTTTTTGTGGTATCCTAATTCTTCTTTTGTAATGTTTCGTATTTTATCTTCAGCTTCCTTTCATAATTCTATGGGTGTCATTTCTGAACCATTTTCTCTTATTTCTTTCAGTTTTTTTTATTAATTTTGATTTTAGTTGTGTTCTAATTGATTCTTTTCTTAGTTTATCGGTGTCCAGTTGTTGTATTTTGGTGTGGTTAGTTTTTGCTTCGGAAATTTTCATTTTTAAACTTACTTGTAGTAAAACATGATCTGACGGAACGTCAGCACCCGGGTATGCGAGAGCTCTTATTACTCATGTACTAAATCTCTTGTTTATGAGAATAAAGTCGATTTAGTTTTGCACAATGTTTTCATCCATATCTTGAGGGGACCTCCGCGTGTACAATCTTATCAGTGGTAAGGTGAACCATGTGTTTGTGATTTTAAATTGTTTCTCTTGACAGAATCGTACCAGTCTATTTCCTCTTCTGTTTCTTTCACCTAAACCGAAACGCTCTACTATAACTTTCACTATTTTTTATTTACCTACTTTAGCATTGAAATCACATTTTATGACGTTTAATTAATATGATTCGGTATATTTTAGTAGTTGTTTAATGTCGCCGTAGAAAACTTCTACTTCTTTGTGTGGTTTGTCGGAGGTTGGGGTATATGCCTGGGTTATAGTTATATTAAGTGGTTTTGTTTGAATTTTTAGTACAGAGTAAGGTATACATTTTTTGACATTCTTATTTACATTTTTTAACAATAACCCCAACTACATGTCTACGAAGTTGTTCATCGTTTCCAGAATAACACAAGATTTTCTGCGCCGAGCCATCGTGTTTCACATACTCCTAGAATTGACATTTTGAGCCGCCGCATCTCCTTAACAATATTGGCCAGTTACCTAGCTTCAAATAGGCTGCGGAAATTGTATGTCCCAGTATTTATACGGTTTTATGAGTATTCATCCTTGTCTTTTTGACTTCATTTAAGACCGTGTCCCCTAGAGATTCGATCGGGAAACTATTTTTATCTCTGGAACATTTTGAATTGAACGTAGTCATTATGTGGTTCTTTTGGGAAAATAATGGAGATGGTTTTCCGTTGCCTTTCTCCATGGTGTAGGATGGGGAAAGGATATAGGAGAGGAGATATGGAGATGGAAGGAAAATGGAGGACAGGAGCAAAACCAGTAGCTGGTGTAAGGGTAGGATTTGCTAAATTCTGTGGTAGCGTATCCTCTACCGGGATCACAGAAGAGTGCTACCCGCTAGCTAGATGGAGGAGATATTATTTAAAAATGTTTGGCCTGAAGCCAGTGCGTTATATTCTGATTATGACTGTTCAAGAATGGTGTTCTGGTTATGTACTAGGTAGTTATCACCCTATCATAGTGCGTTTATCTATTGAATTTTTTGCAATTTTTTGTTAATTTAATAACACCTATTTGGTGCCATCCTGTAAAAGTATATATTGAAAAGTTTTTGATTTGAATGAATTGATATAAGAGGTTATAAAAACATGATTACATTATATATAATAATAATAATAATAATAATAATAATAATAACATGCACGATAGTCTGACGGAGCGTCTAGAAACCTCAGGGCGCCGTCGGTCACTGCAACTGAACATTTTAAAAAGCAGCGAATTTTAACAAAAGATCTGCATCATCTGCACCCAATCAATATTTAGTAACCTAGGAACTAAAGCTGGAGGACCATTTTAAACGCAGGATTTTTAAGTGCAGTGAATTGGCCACCAAAATCTTACAACTTCATACCATGCGATTTTTTCTTCTGGGATTCAAAAAAACCAAATTTATTCTACAACAATAAGAACTATTTCTGAATTAAAAGCAAAAACTTGAAGAGTTATTGACGAAATTAGGTCACAATCAAGAGAAAAAAATACTGTAAGCTTACAAAATTTCTTCTTTGTTCATATTTGATATATGATATATGATGCAGACTTCTGCTGTCCTTGGTGTTGTAATTTCTTTCATTGACCTTCGTCTCGACCACGTCTCACACGTAGCAGTTTGAGCTGCCGGATGGCACAAGTCTGGCGACCAATGGTAATACAAATTGTTGTATAGCTATGCTCGGGTTTTCCTTACTTTGTGAGATAGAGCTCAGTATATATATTTTCTTTCGCCCAGCGCCCACCTTGTCTGTTTAGGACTTCACAACTGTCTTTAGCACGTTGATATAGATGTCAACGGTTACACCTCCAAGTATTTTTTAAAGTAGTGGGGCGCTATGGATCTTCTTCGTTAGTCACAAGCTTCAGTAGCATCATAGAGGCGGGAAACTTTGTATTTGTGACAATTGAGTGCTTCAAAGGCATCTTGGCACATCCGACAGTCATTTGGTAATTAACCTTCCTGCCCTTTTCGTCGTGCTCGATGTCGTTCAGTACTTGAGTTTTTAACTTCCTGTCAATTTTATTTTTCTGTCAACATTTAGTGGTTTCTTAGGACGAAATACTTGTAGTGCAGGTTCTGGTATACTGCTAAATTGTACATCGAGCCGATAGCGCCCATTTTTTGGCCAAGTCAATCATGCTTTCTCCTAGAATCCTGGTCCATCTTTTCTTTCAATTCGCGATCTGACCGCTTACTGAGACACACTGTCAGCATTTATCTATTTCTGGTGGTCAGATTCTTTGTACTTCTTGGATACATCGTAAACTTGGGTCTAGTTGTAGCTAAACCACTCAATAATTCCCGTCGGCGATTTTCCAACGCGAAGAAATTCGAGTATAGTAGGTCTATATAGTCATTCTTCAATAGTAGGTTGTTGATTGTATGATGTTAACTTATTGTATTACTTAATAAGGGATTACTCTTGGTACAACTAAAATGAAAAAAAATAATGCAGATTTGCCTTGACACTCCTGTACACACAAATGTCGTTATAGAAATCAGTACATATACTTTTTCGTAAATGTCAAAGAAATACTATTGGTGATTATCTATTTATTTGTAGTCATATTCGAATGCGGCAGCTCCGCGGTCGAATTCTCTCCTTATTTTGTCAACAATTGTAGGTTGTTGATTTTGTAAATTATTTTATATATATATATATATATATATATATATATATATATATATAATCACAATGTCACCAGGTGGTAATCCAGATTCGATGCTGAACTTTAGATAGTTGGCGGGTGGTCTGCTCAGTTATTAAAAAAAATTGTATACTTCATTTCACTCTAAACAAAGGGTAATATAAGAAGCCACAGCGCCTCGAATCAGAAAAGATGCGCGACGACTGGGCCAGTTAAAAGGCCAGGTTTTTGTAGTAGAATGGAGAACCTTATCATTAATATCATAAAGTTTACTGCAACTAAAACGTGAAAAGGCTTGTCTGTGTTTTTAGAAATTTTTCAAGAGACTCATCGATTATGCATGCCGAACTTCTGTTGTAGATTTTACCCGCTAAAGGCATCTCCTAATTGAAGCTAAAAGGTATACCTTGAGTGTATTATTTGAATGCCAGGGGGATTAACTGAACGCTTTAAAATTAAAATTTGTTATAATCTAAGCTCTATTTATTAAAATTATTAATTTGTTTTATGTTCTTTGTATATAAATGAATACATTAATTAAATACGGTAATTTTAATATAAATGTTTTTAGAATTGCGCTTTTGCTAAGAATTTTTATACAAATTCATATCGCCAAAATTTTTCAAAATTTTAATTAAATTATATTCTACATTATTTTATTCATTTATTAAGATTTATTACATTTGTTAATTTAATGTTTGTGTATATAAAATTTTGTTTTATTTTCCTTTCATTCTTGGCTTTAGTTACAATTCTACAGCATTAGTATATGTAATAGATTAAATTAATATTTTTACTTTTTATACCTTCAATTGTATAACATAAAAATGAAAATTACACAATAGATGATGCAATAGAAATTAACTCTAAAATTTTTTTTTTTTATGTTCGAATAATAATGATTAGGCTATTAAACTTCTTAGCTGTAATGACATAAGATTTAAAACGTAGTCAAAAATCTGGCAGTAAATAATAATACTATAGTATAATCTAAAGTAGCGTATAATGAGATTTTAATAATAAAAAAAAACTCTCTGTTATTGAACTTATTAGAAAATAAAGGCTTTTGGAAATTAAAATGGAGATATCAGTGCTATATTGAACATGGTAATAAAGTTACTTTCTTTTGTGTGAGCCTATATCGATGTTATTGTACACCGTTATATGAACATTGTTATCTAAATAACGTGAGTTACGTGATTTTATTGATCATTTGTTGAATGTTCTTTTGCATTTCTAGTTTGACAAAAATAAGTATGATATTTAATTTAATATTTAATGCAAACTTTGCATTACTTCAATAATTTTCCCCACAGCTGTGATGGCATGCTGTTTAATTTGATGCTATGTGATTTATTTACCTGATGACAGGTGTTTAATAAGTTCCCAACGTTGTAATTAACAACCAATCCATTAAACACCTAACCAGCTTTTCATATTTTATGGGTAATGAAACGTTTCAATCACTTTACTGAGTCACACGTTTTTTAATATTAGCGACATAATACGCTACAAGTGTCATAAAAATCAATTAGTAAATGTTTTTGTTGAGATTAGTGTCATTAGCTTGTTTAAATTAATGGTGACGCCGCAAACTGCACTATAATGCCAAAATAGTTAAAATAATTTCTCCGAAGGAACAAATATAATCAATCTACTCCTCTTAGTAAACTTTATCTTAATTATTCGTTGACCGGATTTAAGGAAATTAAACTGGCGATAAATTGTTCTTTTCTGGCGATGGCGTTTAGGTGAACTTAATGTGATGAGTTTATTCTGCAGCTGAGAGAAATTTACGGAGCTGGTTTATATCTAGGTAGCCACATGAGTAATTAACTTGTAACTTATTAAACAGACGGCTGCCATTTCATGCATTTGGAAAATGTTTTAATTACTTATTAGGCGGTCTATATAAATTAATTCCGTGATTAATAATTAACGGTTCTAGGCTTCTACACCTAAAAGGGAAGCCTAATGAAATCGGTGCGAACGTCCGTCGCGACTTTCAACTCGAGAACTACTGAACTTATAGACATAAGGGGGTATCATTCGAAAGACTATGGCCTACCGGGTTCACATCCGCGAGCTGATATAGGTGGGATGTTCTACAAGAATGCAGTAAAAAGTTTTTAGCGGATCCAGCTTTGAATATGTCATTCCTTATAACTTTTGATCAAGGCAGGTTCCAAGCTGGAGACCAGCTTCTATTTCTTTTATTTCTGACATCTGTCACGTATTATAATTTTTGATCTGAGATAGAGACATAACGTTTTCAGTATTCAACTGAGGACCACCAGTCAAGTCCAGACGCCAAAAATCAGCCTGATCGGAAAATCTCGAGACCGGTTTGGCCGGAAGTGGCCGCAAATGTTTGTTTATATATAGAAGCCTCGGACATTGGTGGAAAAGGAGTTCCACGTCCGTACTTGTTTTAATTAATAATGTGCTGTGAAATATAACGGTTATTTTGTAATGGGCGGAAATTTGACCTACCCACTTTTTTACATTTCTGGACGAAATATAGTCTCAGGACACCAAAAAAGTTGGTTTTAGCCATTGGTTCGTGTGTGTGTGTGTGTGTGTGTCTGTCGGTCTGTCAGTAAACAGGATATCTCGAGAACTGTAAGAGCTAGAGACTTGAAATTTGGTATGCAAGTTACTCGTAGGTAGAGGACGCAGTGCGAAGCTTTTGGTAAAAATCGGCCTAGAAGTTTGGTCGCAAGGTCGCAAAATCGGTCGCAAAGCGGTCGCGAATCTAAACGGTTGAAGATACAAAAAATTCATGAGAATAAAAATGATTTGTTACCACGAGATAAACATGAATTTAAAATAAAAGTTGGTAAAATAGGAACTCGAAAAAAATTGAAGCTCAGGATTTTTAATATACCGGGTGTTCATAAAATGTTTTGGGAAATTTATATTACCGGATAGATCAAACCGAGACGAACAAAAAATTACAATGAAATTTTTTGATCCGAGGTCAAATAAATAAGTTATAGCCGATTAAAAATTAATTAAACGGACCAATCACAGCGCGCTCGGAAAGCTACCGGGCCGACTGCGGGACGACGGGGGGCGCTTGGCCGCTAGGAGGGAGCACGCAGGCTATAATGGCGAAGGCCGTGCGGCCGAGCTCGGACGGTTACCTTCAGTGATGTAGCAAAATTTTAAGTACGAGTCAATTATTGTCTTGCACTGTTTATTTTAATCAGCTTTCGAGTGTTGAACTCGCGCCTCGTCCTTTTTTAAATTAACAAATTTTTAGACGAGAGCAGCGCAGGGCCGAGACGATAGACCCGGTATAATATATAATAATACGATAAGGAAGGTCGTGTGATGTTCACACCAGATTTTTATAATAATTAAAATATTGAATAGTATTTTAATGAGTATAAAAATGTATTTTTTATTAATGCGGTAATTGACACATGTATGTCGTATGCGTGCATTTGCACCTACATCTACATATGTACACATACACACAGACTCACATTACCCACACCCTTTACACACACAACAGAAGACCATCTTCTAATTTCAAAGAATTCCATTGTGCCTAATAACCCTACATTACTGGGTTCAGTGTACCGACTTCTTGTCACTGTAGTCTCACTACTTGGCGCTTTAAACTCAAGTAAAATTCCTGCTCTTGCTGCAGCTTTTGTGGTAATCGCCGATTATCAAACACGATAGCTTTCCGTAACTTATTTTTACTCTGGTTGCAATTGATTAATGTTGGTCTTAGGAAAAGATTTTGTTAACATGCATCTTCTATCTCTAAATTTTATTTTTTCCCAAATTTTTCAAATGTTTTTTGTACTCTCCTTAAACTTGTTTTTAAAATCTCTTATGTATTTTTCTACGTTTACGTTTAGTAAAGTACATTTATTTTTGGACAGTAATTCCACTGTCTTTCACAGAAGGAAACCAGTAGCAGCAAATAGACGTAAAAAGTATAGGAAAATTCCGGCTAGTTTCATATTGCCAAAGTTGATTGTGCATTCTATAATCCAAATGTGTTAGAAAACAGGCAAAATTAAAAATATCTCTGTTAGAGGGAGAAAATACAAGACAACCGATAAGCAAGACTGGTTAAGAAAGCCCAATGCAAAACGTTAAGGAGCAGTTCTCCGTGTCTGTTACACTTCAAACAATCCGTAGCAGACTGCACGAGAACAATCTGTATGGTAGATTGCCTCGCTACAAGTTATACATTAGCCCAGCAAACCGTAAGAAACACTTCGCTTAGGCCAGAAAGTATGTTTCGGCGTCGGAGAACTTCTGGAAGTGTGTTTTGTGGTCCAAAGATAGTAAATTTAACATGCTTGGTTACAACGGGACGGGAAAGTGTGGCGGCAACCTCATGAAGTCTACCAATTTGACTGTTCGCTGCCGACTACGTTTGGAAGTGGCAATGTAATAGTTTGGGGGTTTATGGAAACATTGGGTGTGGACATGTTGGATTTTATTGAATGTACCATGGACCAGTATATATAGAATATATAGAATTTGGTACCCTCCCCCCAAAAACTGAAGCTATCAAGGAAATTTTAGATCCAGCAAGAGAACGATTCTAAGAATACGGCGGCCTCAGAGAAGAGATGTTTGGATTCTCAGGTCTTCAAGTGCCTGAAATGGGTCGCACAATCACTCGATCTAAATCCAATAGAGCATTTGTTATGAAATCTAGGATGAGAAAACGACGACCAGGGTACAAAGAGGAGCTGCAGACTATTCTGCGAAAAACTTGAGACACTATAGGTTTAGATGTGGTCGGAAAGTTGGTAGAATTTATGAGAGATAGATGTACATACGTGTTTCTCAAGAAAAATATTTTTTGCTTATGGTATTTGTAAGCAATTTAGTTATGTTCTACGACTGCAAATATACAATATAGTGCAGTAATCAAGCGAACAAAATATAGTCTTACTGTAACTTTTATTTTTAGGCTTTTATTGTAACATAAAAAAAAGTATGCCAAGGTATTGGAGGCTCTTTAAAATAAAAAGAATTTGTGTATAGATTAATATTAAAGTGTTATTTATAAGTTAAAAAGTCAACTTCATTAAGATCGAAAATTTAATGCAATATCTCTAGACACTTAGAGGAGGATATTCCCGAAATTCGAAATCGAAAGGTTTTTTTAAGTTCGTTCTGGGGTTGCTTATAGAGCAATCTCTTCGCCGGCCCCATGTTTTTACTTTCCTTATCCTATAATAAGGAAAGTAATTTAATCGGCGGAAATTTGACCTACCCAGTTTTTCACATTTCTGGACGAATTATAGCCTCAGGACACCAAAAAAGTTGGTTTGAGCCATTGGTTCGTGTGTGTGTGTGTGTGTGTGTGTGTGTGTGTGTGTCTGTCGGTCTGTCAGTAAACAGAATATCTCGAGAACCGTAAGAGCTAGAGACTTAAAATTTGGTATGCAAGTTACTTGTAGGTAGGGGACGCAGTGCTTAGCTTTTGGTAAAAATCGGCCTAGCCGTTTGGTTGCAAGGTCGCAAAGCGGTTGCGAATCTAAACGGTTGAAGACACAAAAAAATTATGAGAATAAAAATGATTTGTTATCATGAGATAAACATGAATTTAAAATAAAAGTTGGTAAAATAGGAACTCGAAAAAAAAATTGAAGCTCAGGATTGTTAATATACCGGGTGTTTATAAAATGTTTCGGGAAATTTATATTACCGGATAGATCAAACCGAGACGAACAAAAAATTATAATGACATTTTTTGATCCGAGGTCAAATAAATAAGTTATAGCCGATTAAAAATTAATTAAACGGACCAAACATAGCGCTCGGAGAGCTACCGGGCCGACTTCGAGAGGACGGGGAGCGCTTGGCCGCTAGGAGGGAGCACGCAGGCGATACTGGCGAAGGCTGTGCGGCAGAGCTCGCACGGTTACCTTCAGTGACGTAGCAAAATTTTAAGTACGAGTCAATTATTATCTTGCACTGTTTATTTTAATCAGCTTTCGAGTGTTGCACTCGCGCCTCGTCCTTTTTTAAAATAACAAGTTCCGTGACGAGAGCAGCGCAGAGCCGATATATATATATATATATATATATATATATATATATATATATATAAGGAAAGTCGTGTGATGTTCACACCAGATTTTTTTTATATAATATAGTGGTGTGGAATGGTGGAGATCACGTGTCACCCACCATACGGTAGGCTCTGTGCTATTTTATTTGATAAGAATGGTGTATTAATTTTTTTTGTATTGGGTGTTCTGGCGGTGATTTTTATTGTATCATTGGACATGACTTTAGTTGTATAAATTTCTTCTTTGCCAACCTTAGGCAGATTATCCACTATGGCGCTATAATCTTTGACTCTATAAATATAAATTAAAGCAGATTTAGGGTCTTGTGGTTTCGAGCGGAATATTCTTATATTGGATGGTATGGTTTCTGTTTGTGTAGTGGCGCAATCTTCAAGTAGAAAAGGCTAAAATCTATTTGAGGTTTTAAGCTGCTAGTCATTCTCTTCTGATGACTGTCGACTTATTCTTTTCCTTTTGAAGGTACTCACCTTTTGTCAAGTGTGTTTTACAGAGACTTAATCTCTTTAGTACTAATAGAAGCAGCGCTATTAACATCTACATACTCCATATTCTCATTAGTAATTATTATTATTTTCACTTGGTAAACTAGATAATTGAACAGGCAGAGGAATTGTATTAGTATGTGAACATGAGGGGTATGGTAGTTGGGCGTTCTGTTATTGAGAAAAGTATGTCTGTTAGGGTATCTGAAATAGGAAGGTTTAGTTTGAATACATAGTTAGAGACCGGAAACCAGAATTCATCTGAGAAGAATAAAATTGCTTAAGTTGCAGCGGTGCTTAATTAATTATTAACCCAGGTAATTGTAACATATTATTTGTGTTAATGATACACCTAGGATCGGTTCCGGTCGAAAACATTTTATATTGTTTATTTACACTTCACAAAATACGAATTTGCAAGGTATTTGATCAAGCCAGAGTGGTCTAAGCGGTTGAGGCGCGGACTGCGATGCGGACGGACCCGGGTTACATTTCCGGAGCTCTCTGATACTTGGCGGGTGGCCTACTCAATCACTGAAAATTATTGAGTACCTGCGATTGCTCGTGCAAGGCGTAATAATGGCGGAGGTTTAAGGCGCGTTGCTTACCATATCGACCCGCACTAGAGATCTTGCGCCACGACCGGACAGTAAATTCGGACATATGAAAGCCTTAACCTCTCCGATCGTAGGCCGTGCTCCCACGCGGGGCGTTAGAGCCTTAACTCAAGGCATTTGACCTTTGCGATAGGAGCGCGGCCCGAATCAACTTCTCGAGGGCCGACACCTCTGTGCTAAATATTTTGGGGCTATAAATATTATTCTTACTCTACGGGCTTTAACTTAGTTTAACAACTGCTTAAATAAACAATACTTGATCACATAACTGCTTTGTCGGTTATCACTACAAGAATTCTGAGTGCAACCAATACGTCGTAATTCACTGAAACCCAAATGCTTTATATAATAAAGACATGAAATATTTTTAAATATGACACTTTTTGACAAGTGACAGCGTCAAAAGCAGTTTGTAATGTTATTATTTTACCGGAGTTTTCTATTGCATCAATATCAGTTTTAGTCAGCAAAAGTGTAGACGTATTGAATGTGAGTGTGATAGCACGGTTCAAGTTCAGGGGCGGGATCCGGCCTGCGCCACATTATCAGTTGGAATCAGCTGTTAAGAAAAACGTTCCACAATAAATAGCTGTCAATTGCTAATGCAACATTAAACGAACTTTATTTCTAAAGCACCAAACAAAGCATAACCGATGCGGGGAATCAGTGATGGTATCTTCAGCAATAACTAACCCCCAATTGTATATCCAAGTACGTCAGCAATACAGATGTACTTCCAGGGATTCTACCCACAAATTTCAATGTCATACCCTGGTCTACATCATCACCAACACAAACTCCAAATTTTCTTCAACGGTAGATATTGTGGCTTGGTAGTTCGCAACAAGCTTCCTACTTAAAGCCATTAAATTTTCAAACTCCAGGTAACACGCAGAAATCATTACATAAACTTAACACCTAAATAATAATCAGCAATGGTAACGAATTTTCAGCAAACGAACATGATTGAGAGAAAGTTAATAACAAAAGTAAAAGGTAGAAAGTACAAAAAACAAATGCGGCTAAAACATCGCAAGTAGCAATGCCAAACAGATTTGATATTTTAATGGATAAAACTGTAAACAATAACACTAAACAAAGTGATCAAACCCAAAAAATATTCCTAAACCACCTCCTATTTTCATTTATGAATAGTAGACATTAAAAAAAATGAAAATTTTTTATATGTAACAGAAGAAAAAATATATTGTAAAGCCTTATCAAGTGACATAAACAACACTTATCCGATGAAGGAAGATAAAGTGTATACAGTGATCACTTGGAACCTACATTACTCAGTATCGAAATTAAAAAAAGAAAAATTCAAAAAAAGACATACTGTTTGTAACATTAAAAACATTAGGCATAGAGTTACAAAATAACCATTAATGCTGTTTTTTAGATAGAACAACGAAATTTATAATTTGCAATTCCTTAGTAACATGAAAATAAACGTCGAACCACCTACTACAAGGAAAGGCATCATCTAGTGCACTAGGTGTTAGCTATACGGCCATACCTAATCATATTGCACCAGACTTTACAAGTATGTTAAGTGCGGAGGGAACCCCAATTCACCTCAATGCCAAAAACCTAAAGATACAACTGCTAATGTGCCCTATCCGAAAATGCATACACTAGTAACTATAAAGTGTGTGCCGCATACAAAAATTTACTAAATCTAAGAGGCAGACCAACTGAGTTGAACACACGTCAACATTTAACATACTCAAATTTACAGTAAAGTAAATACTCAATATGGAATTGAATTCAATATGTCTTATGCAGGTGCTGTAAGAATAAGCACTACGGTAAATCAGCAAGAAAATTTAGGAATACAGTTAAACGCTTTCCTCAATGAATTTAAACTTATCTTTCAGCAACTTACCAGCCAAAACAGCATGCTATTGAACATGCTGTTTACAGTTATAAACAAAATAATACATTAATGGACCTATCATCACTTCGTATTTGTTTGTAGAACTCAAATGGTCTAATTAACCATAAAATTGAATTAATCCATTTTCTATACAGCAATAAAATTGATGTGCTATTTATTTCAGAAACCCACTTTACGAAGAGATCCGTATTCCAAATACCTACAGAGTTGTATCCAGAAGTAGTAGGACTGTTTTTTTTCCGCGCGCGCGGAGCGATGTAGGGGGGTCTGCAAGGCCGGATGTTATGGAGGGTAGCCTTGGGAACAGGTTTCGACCTGCGGCAGTCGCCTGAGTGCGTTAATTGAGTGTGGACCACTGTTTTAGTGACCTTCTATTGTGACGCCTCGTCGTCAGTTGCGATGGAGCCAAATTTGGAGCAGCGGTACGCTACAAACTTGGAAAATCAGCGACCGAAACCAAGGACATGCTTACGCAGGCCTACAAGAAGGATACCATGAGCCGTTCCTCGATATTTGAGTGGCACAAGTCAACCTCGTGAACGGACGACAATGTGCTGAAAGTTAAGCAACTTTTGAACTCTGCCCGACGGTTGGGCATTACATTAATTAGTGATGAGCTGAATCTTTCGTACGGGACAGTCCAACGCATCATCACAGAGGATTTGTTGATGAGAAAAGTGCCACGGCGCGTGGATTGTGAGGGATCTCCTGGCCAAATTCGGCGTTTCCAGGTTGCCTCACCGCCCCCTACTGCCCTGATGTGGCACCGCCGGACTTCTTCCTGTTCCCCCGGATCAAGAGGCAGCTCAAGGGGCATCGTTTCGACTCGGTGGAAGCAGTCCAAGCGGCAACGACGAGGGCGCTAGATAAAAAATTGACATGGAAGCCTAATATAATAGCGAAAAAAATCAAATCAACCTCAAGTTAAAGCAAATTAACTGCCTAATTGGAGGCAAATCCAAACTTGATATGTGTAACACGCTGTTGTTGTACAAATGTATAATAAAATCAATTTGAACATTTGGTAACCAGCTTTGGGGTTGTGCGAAACCATTGAATATAAAAATTATTTAGGGGATCCAGTCTAGGATACTAAGAATAATACACAATGCTCCGTGGAATGTTAGTAATAAAACTCTTCATAAAGATTTAGATACACCCTATGTTGATGACGAACTTTATCGACAAACTAGCAGCTACCTACATCGCCTCCTAGGACTCTAATGATTTAGTCAACCGCTTAAGCACTCCTGCAATGCAAAGAAGATTAAAAAGACATTGGCCTAATGATCTAAAACGGTAAAAAACATTTTCAATTATATTTATATACATATTATATTTATATTTAAGTTTTCTATAACAATACAAAAAAGATAATTTGACACACTTTATGTAAATCTGGTAGGTGGGTACATTCACGCTAGTTTTGCTATTTGTTGCTCATATTTTATATTTAAGTATTAATAAATCAATAGAGCTTAGTATTTATATAAAAAAATATATTATTAAATATGATCAATATTATCCTTTAGCTATTTGCATCAATCCACAGTCTATATTGCTTTATGAACAAGAATAAACAGACTTGGACTTCATTAAACTATCACTACCGCAAAACGAAATTCCGTCGTTAAAATTTAAAATCGTTCTACATACAACCCTGCATAATTATAGTTCACTGATACGCGGGAACACCTTTAAATTAAAGCTTAAAAATTAAACACTGGGAATTTCTCCATTTAAATCTTTATTAACTCGAAACGTTTTTCCGATTCCTCGAACATGTAATGGAAATGAGCGAGGAGGTGCAAAACCTTTGATAAAGTTTTCCTAGAGCAATCACAAGTTGGAAACCGCTGTAAGTTCCATTAAGGCGCTCTTTAAATTCGTTTTTAATGTCTTCTCTCGAATCGATTGCGGCCGGAACCGTTGAGCTACTTTCTTTTCTTTGCTCTGTCTGCTGCTAAGGTTTTAAACAAGACCAGCGTTTGACCACTAAGCACGAGAAAAATGCTGGAAATTCTACCTCTACAGTTTTATCGCTAAGCGTTGTAAGTCAATTTTAAGTTTAGTTGTACTCCCTGGAGAGCCATACACGTATGTATTTGAATCTTTTCTTTAGAATACCTCTGTACCGTTCGCACCCAACATGTAATTTAACTGTACATTTCTATGCTTCAAGTCCTAAAGTAGAACATAAAATTATTTTTAATTTGCAAGTGAAGTTAATAGTTGTGATAACTGTAGTTGAAAGTTATCAGATTTCGAAGTCATTTTAATTTAATTTAAAACTACATAAGCTGTTCATTTATCCTTCCGAATTAATTGAAAGTTACTGCTCGAGTGAAAAAAATTGTTCGTTCCAGTTTCCCCCGAGTAACAGATTATTTCTGAGTTTTTAATGGAAGCAGTAGTTGCATGAGCTGCTCATTTCCGGATCACCTCAGAATTTCTCGACCAATTAATCATCAGCTATATTTGCGTAAAACTAACTTTGGTTAAGGGATACTGTTAATATGCATTAATGTAGTTGGGACTTCGCAAACGCTGTTCGCAATACACTTAGCCTACACACAGATTAAGGTTTCAGGCAGCCCTATGTTGTAAAGGGTATAATTTGGGACTCCCTGCCTGGCTGGTTCGTGTAGCAGCAGCCGGTGAGCCGATCTAATTGATAATTCGCAGAATTTGCAGAAAAGCGCTGATACCCAATAATGGGCTATGGGCCTCTACAAGCTAACGTAATTCAAACAGTCGAGCCTACTTATTCGCTTAAGAACTAGAAAATTATCGTGCCGTAGATCACACCTCAAAAAGGCAGAAGCCTAACTCGACCTTTTCCAGCTTGCATGATTATTGGCAGCCGGAAACGCGAGCGCTGAATATGCTGCTCGAATAAATTTTTAAAAGCTAATACGGATACCACTCGTATTTGTATGAGCTGCTCAATAATTGACAGTTGATATTCCGGCGGCGTATTGGAAAGCAATTAAATTCTCATCTTTTACGTTAAATAGCGGAGCTATGAGTGACTTGCATGAAAACGTATTTCGTTGTTGCGACGAACGAGGAACAATTAACGATTTATAAGTGAAAATTATCGGCACACTTGTAGATGTCATTGCACGATAGATTACGTAATGGAGTGGCAATAATTTATTTAAGGGCATGTCTAACATGCTGAAGGGAATTTTCCATCACGCGATTTTTAGATTTTTTATGTGGAGAACGTACAATGTAATAAGCGAATAGCATACTTTAGTTAAAGTTATACAGCTTATGAACTTTTATAGATGGTCCTTATCTAATTATAATCATTTGCCGTGAAATTAAGCTTATCTTAAAATGTCCACGTGATTGATTGTAATATTAAAATATGACTAAAAGTAAGGGTAATAAGTCAGAACCTACTGCAGTATGTAGGGCGTTTCAGTGTAGTCTAGAACAAGTCTTCAATTTTGGGGAATTTTTATTCTAAACTCAGAAGAAATTTTAGCAATATTCTTCTCAGTCGCGATAGTCCTTGGGCGACGTCGGTGATGTTCATTTTTAACTGCTTGTCATACTTCCAAAACTTGTTTATGCCATATGTATACTTCAACGAATTGTGTCTTAAGCCTTTTCATAATGTCTGATAGTTTTCGGTTCTTTCTTGATAATAATCCGTTGCGTAATGAACGAGGTTCTTCTTGCTTTGAGGTCGTCATACTAACTAAAGAAGCGGTAGTGCAAAGTAATCTATGGTAAGAATTCCTTTCAAGTATCCCAGCTACCTACAATGCTCTCTTCACTTCATGGATTGTACAAAGAAATTGATTCTCTTACATACTATTTGGAGAGCCGTGGTGGCTTAGTGGATAGATCGCTAGACTACGAAACCAAGAGTTGCGGGTTCGAATCCCGCTCTCGCCAATTCGATCACCGGCATTTTTACGGCCCAGCTCGACTCAGGCTGCAATAAATGAGTACCTGGAGGTCAAACTCTGGGGTAATAATAGACGGTCGGTACGTAGCGCTAGCCACGTTTACTACCCTTGTGTACCGTAGGCTCTAGATTGTAGCAGACCTATCATCCTGTTACGACCCCAAAGGGCCTTCAAGGCCTGTTACGGGGAACTATTATTTTATTATTACATACTATTTGACTATTAATCTTCTATAAGGTATTATTATATTATATATTATAAGCCATTAGATTTGGATGGTAAATAATATTTATAAATTTCTAAAAACAAAATTTACTTACTAATTGTAATTTTTTAAATTAATTTTATTAAATAAATTTTCTAGTTCCCTTATTGCGTTCCAAATCAAATTTTGTCTTGTGTTTTATTTGTATTTTTGAATGACTGAATATTTGTATAATTTTTGATGTATATAGTTCCATAGATTTATTTATACTTTCTTTTTGGTATTACATTTCTTGATAATCAATCTACATTCAACATTTGCAAAATTTTAGTTTGACACAACAGTTTCTAAAGCTGCTGTAAGCAAGTTTAGCCAACACTTGTAGTATTTATGTGAAGAGGCTGTCGTTTTATTAACTTTCGACAGCGGAACGCTATAGGCTAAAGTTAATGATTTTAACATGGTGTCTGTCTGTGTGTCTGTCTGGAGACACGATAACTTCCGTTATAATCACCGGATTCACTTCAAATTTGGCATACACATATCTTAGGTCAATACCTTCTTCGCTATTGAATTTCAGCTAAATCGGCCAAAGGTCAAAGGGTCAACATTGAGGTCAAACTTTTTTCCATCACATAACATATGTCTTGTGATACCTCATTCGAAAGCAGACGTCATAAGGAACATTAGTTTAGTTCACCTCTCGCTAATTCACCACATCGCTGTCGAAAGTTTCATTTATGGTTTTACACCATTCTCGTTAACTTTCTACAGCGAAGCTTATAGTAGAAAGTTAATGAGATTATCATCTTGTCTGTCTGTCTGTGTGTCTGGAGATACTATAATTTCTGTTCCATTCAACGGATTCACTTCAATACACACATCTTAGTTCAGTACCTTTCATGGAATTGATTTTCAGCCAAATCGATTAACGGCAACCGGAAGTGACCGTTACGATTTCGCACTGCTGTAGAAAGTTCCCTTTACGGTATTACACCGTTCTTGTTACTTTTTGAGAATGAAGTTGATGAACAAACTAAAATGAAAGTGATTGTCAACTTAAACAGGGATAAAATCTCAGATTTTGGCAAACGCTATATCCCACCGAAGGAAGAAATCTCGTTGTTTGGTAAGTTGCATTTATTTTTATGAACTTTTTAATTTTTGTTGTTTTTTTATTTATTAATTTTTTGTTTCAGATAAAACGCTAGTTGATTTTATATCAGAGAAGAGCAAATTATTCCTAACTTGACTGCAGATCGACGACAGTTTTCTTCAGATAAGTGTGTTTTCTTGGAATAATAACGTTGCTTTTCTGGAAGCTAAAAGAAAAGTAAGTCACTTGAAGATTGTGAATGACACCGCTGAAAGAGCTGTAAGGTTAAAGCAAGATTTTCATGGACTCATCACAGCTGAAGGAGAGCAGAAGTAATTACTGTTGCGCTGTGTTCAAGAACATAGAAATTTTTATCGGGACTCTAAAAAACACACCTTAAAAAGGAGTTACCTTGGCTGATTGTAGTAATTTTGTTTTAGTAATAAATAATATTTTTCTATTGTAATTTTATTTTGTCTTTTATTTACTCATTTATTGCATTTTTAATAATTTTATAGAAAAAAAACACCAGTTTTGAAAAACTTTCTGACTGGGTCGGCACGGGTTGCAATCATGTTAGAAGGATAAAATTTCATATTTGAATACGGGGTCTCAATTTGCATTAGCATTGTCTAATAAATTGAATACTAACACATAGGGTGGTTATATAATCAGTTCACATAAGTGGTTGTACGTCTTTTAACTTGCTATCTGACTTATGGAATTTTTAGGTTATTCATAGATAAATACCGTACGCTCACAATGAAACTATAATTGTATTTATACTAGCACTTTATTTCGTAACGGTAACTTTGATTTCCTTCCTAGGAGCCAGTACATCTTTTTACCATTGAGCCCAATAGCTTTCTCTTTTTTGTAATGTGGGTCCTCTGTGTTAATTGCCTATTGAGGTACATGCCAAGATATTCAGCTTCTTCTTTAATTGGGATTTGTATACCATTTACTGTGATCGGAGGAGCATAGCTGCGTTTTATCGTAAACGTGATAGCTGTGGGTTTATTTTCATTGATTTGTATTCGTCACTTGTGCAACCGTTTTTGCATGTTATCCAGACTACTTTGTAGGATAGCTTATGCTTGTGTTGGATCTGAGTGAAAAGCTAATATTACGGTATCGTCTGCGAAAGTGGCGCTCATTGCATTGTAGGTCAGCTGTGAATATCTGATATAAGGTTGGTCCTAGCACGCTACCTTGAGGAACGCCTGCCTTTATTAGGTATAGTCCAGACTTACTTTCACCGTACTTGACCTGATAATACCTTTCGTTTAGATATGATTTAATTAGAAGGTAGTACTAGTGTGACAGTGACTGTTAAATTTGATACAGTAGTCTGGGATACCAAACTCGGACAAACGCCTGGCAACGCAATATCTACTTTCTTCAGCGTCCGTTTCTGTTACATCGACAACTCTGTATATCTGTTCTAATGTAGAGTATCCCAGACGAAACCCAATTTAATACTGTGGAATTAGTGCTTCTTGTTCAATTATGATTGTCATTCTCTTTAGTATTAACCTTCCTAGTACTTTTGACAGTAGTAATAGTAGCGTTATCGATCTATAAGAGGTAACTTTATGGGCGGGTTTGTCCGATTTTAGAATTAGAATTATTTGGCCAAATTTCCACAAAATTGAAAAATACTGTAATCTTATGACTGAATTTAAGATTTGTGTCATGGATATTATTGCTTTGGGGGTAGTTCCTTCGGTGGTTTGGCAGTGATTAAGTCGTACTGGGGCGCTTTTTTGTTGATTAGATATTTAATTTTAGCTTTAATTTCTTCAGGAGTGAAGGATTGTATTGGAGGGCTTAGTTATAAAGGAGTTTGGAGGTAGTTTATAATATCTTGTTCTTCTTCATGGGCAGAAAGTGTGGGATGCGGTTTGAATATTAATACGTGCTCCGCATAAAGTTCAGCTTTCTCATCTCCTGTTCTTACCTAGGAGCCGTCGACCTTACGAATTGGTGGAATATGATTTCGGATATTTTTTTAGTTTTTTTTTGTTGCCTTCCAAAGCGTGTAAGTGTTATTAGCGGAGGGGATAGGTTGCCAACGTAATCATGAAATGTTTTTTAACTCTCTGGTTAAGCTATTTAGGTTATTTTTGTCTATGGGGTTTCTCGTTTTGCTGTCAGATTCATCTGTCTCTTCTTTTATTGGCAATTTTGGTTTTAATATATAGTAGGTAATTTTCTATAACTTCGGTTTCTTTGTGACTAGGAGGCAGTGTTGAGTAACAGGCTGCGTGCTGAATGTTTCTTTGTTATGTGTTCTACTGCAGCATCAATTTCATTTTCTGTTTTCAACAAAACTTTAAATGTTTTAATATTCGTTAAGTAATCCTTGAACAAGTCCCGATTTGTGTGATTGTTGTAGAGGAAACTATTCTTTTGCTTTGTGATAATAGAAGTGCTGATTATGACTATTATTGTTGAATGATCTGAAAGAAGGTCAACGTACGTTTCCACTTTACAGTATCTTGGAGGTAGACCTTTGGTAACAAATTTTCGCCTTTTGGTGTTTGTTAACCTTGATCCCCAGATCGGTGTTTTAGCAGCGTAGTCGCCACCAGATATGAACCTGTTGCCTGTTTTTCTGAAGAATGCTTCGTGCTGATTTTGTTTTTATTATTAATAAACCGTCTGAATAAAAGCACGGTGAGATATTTTGTTGTTGCGCGGGCTGTGGGGTGGTTGGTATAGTATTTAGTATAATTATGGATATTGAAAAAGCTTTGTTCCATAAAATAAGTTTTAGGGATCAATGCGATGTAAATTTTTTGCTCTTTTAGTAATAGTTCAACTAGTAGTCGATGCTATGCTAATTTATTTGCACTCCATTAAGCTATTCGGAGAGAGTTTATTGTTGGTTTTTGGTAACTACCGTGGTAAACACAAAATTATGCTGTTTTGGTTTATAAGTTGATTGAACATAGTCTCAGACTTAGATAAAAATTGAGAGAGTGGGATAACTTTATTGTTACTATCTTTTATTGGATTATTGTTATGATGGTTTAACGCGATCTGTGAGTAGCTTGGACCATTTACGTTTGCAGAGTATACACGATGTGCAGTAATTGGTACATTGACCTTTCTTATACCTTGTGTTCCTAAGGGGGCAGCTAATTTTCCTCTATTTAACTGCATTTGTTGGCATACCTGACAACCATTGTAGTTTGTCGGATGTGGTCCTTGGCATAACTCACACTTGGCGGGAGAATCTTTCGGTTTTTTGCAGGTGGTAGTACTGTGCTCCGCTTCACACTTGACGTATAGGTAAGGTTACGTGCTAGTAGCTTTTATTGTGTCCATAAAATTGGTATCTGGTGCATTGGGTAATTGTAGTTTTTTTTTAGTGGCACATTAATGTGTTATATTTTATATCTTTTTATTATTGTGCCAGGTTTGAGATTCACAAAGAACATAAGTAGCTACTTGTTAATCGATGTTGGACATTTATGATGTTTTGTACCGTGTGACTCCTTGCTTTTTTAATTTTCATTTGATTTCTTCAGTATCATTCATAGAATGATGTATGTTTCTACATACTTCTTTCTTTAGCCGGAAAGTGTAACGTATAATTTCTTCGACTCTGAGATGTATGATTAATTGTCTGTATAGTGTGGGAGCGTTTGTATTGATTTTAATTGTATTGTTTGCTAGAGCCTTTGCATTAAATTGTTCTCTTGCTAGTACGTTAGATTTTCAAGCATTTTTGCGTAATTTGTAACTCCATATATGAATATTGGGGGACATTTAGGTATTTTATTCTTCTGGTGCTTGCGGTTTGTTGTTGTCGTACTAATATTGGCTAACAGATTGTATTTGTTTTGATATGCAGTAGGGGTTTTCATTTACTTGTTATGTAACAGGTTTTTTATTACTTCGTTTGCGTTTTTTAATTTGTTACCAGACGTATTGGTTTTTTGTTTTTGTCCTAATCGGAATTGTCAACAGTTATTGACTCTGTGTTGTCTGTTACTTGAGGGTTATAAGGTCGATTACTTACTGTGGAGGTGTGTTAATGAAGCCTGGAAATGCTGATGTGCAATTTGGATGTTGAATTGGTGGAAATTGTATAAAACCAGGAAATTGAGTTGTTTATAGATTTCCAAACGCTGGTTGTTGCAAGGTGCAAGGAAGTTGTGGTTGTGATAAACACCTATTCGGTCGTTACTTTGCATATTCCACCGCAGAATTTGGCAACTTGCTTAAAATTATTATGTGTATTTTTAACTTACATATTTAGTTTAAATTGTAGAGCTGCTACCTATTACAGGTAAGAGGTTGGGCACGTGCCGTTCCGATAACTCAACTATTAGTATATAGCGTTTATTGTTTACCTTCGTTCTTCCGTATTTGTACCATTTTACAGTCAAAGAGCGCGATATCAAATTCATATTGCATATTTTTATAATTTAGCAATAACTTTCATAGTTAAATTTTTTGCTCACAAAATTCAGACGGTCGAGTATTTTTAATGAAGGACACCTCGATATAGCACGCCATATTCACATAACTATTACAAACTATTTGCATACTAACTAGCGACTGTTCTGCTGCTGGAAGAGCAAAAAACAATAATATAAATCATATTACCACAAAGGAGAATTGTTTTATATCCTTTTGTATGAAAAAGTGGCTTTTTGATCTATTCATATATAAAGAACACTGTTATCAGAAAATAAATCAAAACATGCCAAACAAAAATAATTAAATGACACATATAGGTATTAACCTTAGAACAAAGAAATGGCAAAAATACATGTGAGATAAGGTAATATTACTTAATATACACACTTCTTATACTGTTTCATATGTGTGAAAAATATTATATATAATTTTAAACGCACGAAGCAAATAAAGCTACTAATTGTTTTTAGTTACAATTATAGTTTACATACATTGAAAAAAAGGTTTTGTAATTGTAATAATTCAGGTACACTACCGAATAAGTATGCTGTGAAGATTACATGTTTTAAAATTATTATACAATAAGGAAATAATAAATATTGTACGAATTTCCAATGCTGCCGTAAAGGCAATATAACATTGCCTTTACTTGCGAATTTTATTACTAAAACAGGAGTCGCCGACGTTATTGCGGCTATGCTGTCGTAGTCGAGTGACGAACGTAATGCACCGCTTTTGATGTGAGAGCCGCTGCCGTTGAGAACACCACAGAGCTCGTGAACGTACGAATACTAGAACAAAGTGGGAGTATTCTAGAAGGAATGTAAACCAGTTTCGAGCATCCCGAAAATACTCGAGAACAGATTATGGATGCATAGGATTTGCACACCGTTGGCGTTCTGTGAACGTTGGAAGTTTGTGTTTGTACAGTTGGTACCGGCAGTTTACCAAAGAGAATCGGAAACGTTGCACATTTATGAATTGAGTTTTAGAGAACATAGCACTAGATGCTGATTTTTGCAAAAATTTCACACGGAGTTATGAAGCTTATTTTTTTTAAATGGCTTTGTGAATCGTCAAAATTGTGTAGTGAAAATATGTGTGCTGATCACAAAAAACCAATGCATCTACAAAAATACACTGTTTGTGCTGGAGAAATCCTTGACCAATGTTTTTGTTTGAGGACGAATCTGGGAATTTTGTTACTGTCAATAGTGTATACGGTGTACAACTGTCAAGAGATGTTAAACAACTTTTTATTTCAATTAAACCAACGATTTCAACTTGAATTACATGTAGCTTTAACAAGATGTAGCCATATGTCACACAGCACGTGTGAAGAGCAGTCGTGAAGAGCATTTAATCGACATCATATTTTACATGCAACTGTTAAGTGTATATTTTACACTGAGAGTACTTAATACAATTCGAACCATTCTAATATTTTGTGTTCTATTCAGGAAAACATCTTAAATTTTAATTTATATCATATTGTGTATATAAATAACACGCAGGAAAACTATCCTAGTGCAAGATAAATTATTTTGTAGATAAACAGAGTTATAGAATGTAAATTTATATTAACCAAATACGTGTGTTAGTACATATAAATTTTAAATAAATAAATATTAGGAAATCAATTAAATAAGTAGCTTCAAATATATTTAAGTGATTTCTCCTTCATTTGAAGACCAAAATAGTTGCAATATATACTCTTGCGTTTTTATCCCATCGAAATTTACTTTCTGGATATACTCATAATATATTTTAGGAATAACAGCCTTTTATAAATAATTTATATTGGTGTTATTTGTTATTATAAACTTGATTACTTTTAAAGTGGTGTTGTCAAAGATGTTTCTTAAAATGGCAAGTTCTTTTTATATGGAGCTCATTATTTGAAACTTGGCATACATAACGATTGCAATAGAGTAAAATTACTTTAAACTGTTAAATTAATAACATTAATATAAATCTCTTTAATTAATTGGCTATTGTTTCAGCCGTATAAATAGTTGCTTCGTTTGGTAAATGCTATAGTTCTAACATGTTATCGCAATGTACTGCGCAACCTCGTATGCTGAAGAACGAAAACCATCTGCAAAATAAATACATGCATTATCTAATGTAGTAAGAATTGATTGGTGCTCTTGTTCGTAATGTTGTCGAAATATAAATAGGTAGAACCCAAGGAGAAATAGAGGACTGAGCGCGAGGAAGTATGCGTGGGAGTAATATCTATATTGTACATAGCTATATGATGTTGAAAGCGAGTAATAAAAAATTAAATAGGAATGTTGAGCATTATATGAGAATAATCTGCTTTTAACAGCTTTTATAAAAGACGAGACGTGTTCTTTAAATGTAGATTACATATTTTAATTATCATAGATTACACACTTCTGTAGACATAGTTCTTTAGCTATATCATATAAACTGTTGATTGGACTCGTCCGGTATGCTTCCTCCCGTGCTAGTATTCCATTATGTGATCAAGTTTACGAAGATAAGATTATTGGGCAGAGGAAAATACTGCTACTCCGTACTCGAGACGAAACTATAACAAGGCTTTATAAAGATGGAATATGGTAACAGAATCTGCGCCCTAGGTGCGATTGGAAAGAAATTTTAGCATATTTAATGGTTTTGTTGTAAATTTTGGATGTGAGTAGTTCAACGAAGTTCAGCTTTAGGAGATTTGTATGTAAGTGAAAGTTGATAAAGCACAAGTTGGTGAAGATTGTGCGATTCTCTGCAGACGTGGAAATAGGTGTTTTGTTTACATAGAATATTTAAATTTATGCAGGTTTGTTGAGTTCATAACTTAATCAATAGCCCAGATATTGTTTAATTCTGAAAGAAAGAGGTACAAGGTATCTGCACAAAGACTATGTCTAACTAGTTAAGGGAGAGCTGACGTCAAAATATTTAGTGCCATTCCGAATAAGGCGACGGAAAATCCTAATCCTTGATGTATTTTATTCTCTTATGATATATTTGACTAAATAAATCCGAATTTTAATTGACAGTTGAGATTTGCCAAAATACTTTGTATAAATTTAAGAAAAGGCTTTGAAAATCTTTACTTTTTTTTGTAAACATAAAATCTCCATAGGCAATCGTATATCTTACACAAGTTAAAAAACACTGTTATGCTATATTAAAGAGTGCTAAAAGTTTGCTGCAGAAACAAGTTGATTAGTTGTTGTATAGTGTCGGCCAAAAATCTTCTAATACGAAGAAGTTATCTATGTTCTAGTATCCATATGAATGGATAGTTGACTAGTGATTCTAATATTTTGCTTAAGCATCCTAATTAAGAAATAAGCCGGTAGTTGACAGTAGCTACAGATAAGTCTTTTTTATAAATATCATTGTAACTAATTACCATGAGTTAAGGTACATAGACGCTGATCATGTGTGATTATATGGTTTTAAAAGTTCATCATGTCTGTGACATGAAAAGTTGTTTTCTTTTGGAGTACTTTACTCGGTCTGGATCGAATGCCGACTATGATTTACAATTTAAAGCTTGATAAAATTCTTGTAAAAGCAACGGTTCGTTAGACTATTGTGGAACTGTTTCTTCAAAGTTGAGTATAACTTGTTCTCGATTTATTTTGTGGACTGGAGAATGCGAATCATAAGCGTTTGTCGCTGATATCAATACAAAAATTTCTACGGCAACCAGTTCCATTTTTGCACATCTACAATATATGAGTTTTGGTGTTTGATGTGAAATAGACTTTCAAGAAACTGATTATATTTTACACTTTTTTGGTGAATGCATAACTTCGTATTGTAAAGTTATGTAAGTACGTTCAAAAAGCTCTAAGCTCAAAGTTCTTTGACTTCTTTAGATTTAATTCGGCTTTGAACCGGTGAAAAGTAGAAAATAATTTATGTTTATCGCGCGGTGCTATAGAACACGATTAGGACTATTAAAGAATTAACTTTTTTTCTATATTTTGTTAGTCCTGCTGATTTAATAATACTTGTAATATAATTTTGTACATCGTGGTCTATATTGTTTGAGAGCTCCATGAAAGTTCTATTTTCAACATTTGTTTTCAATCTCTTTTTGCTCATTCATTTAGAAAAAGATTCTGCTGTAGTTTTTTGGGGTATATTTATTATTAGCAATAAGGTAAAGAGATCAAAGTAGTAACAGCCGTCTAGAACCGACCAGATTAAATTTAGTGCTAACAAAGGTGAAATTAACATTCGATTTATAGCTGTATAAATTATGCTCTATCTGTAAGTTTTTCAACCCTTTACCGAAGATGTTGGCTTGGTAAGATGAAGTATCCGAAAAAGATAAAGGTGGTTAAAATCTCTAATCAGCAAAAACAAGTCTGTGTAATTAGTTTATTAGGTTTTTTTTATTGATTTTATTGAACATTTACCTAACATAAAAATATACATAGGTTCGGAAGAGCAATCAAGTGTTTTTAGAATGGAGAGTGCTTGAATTTGGTAGGGATCAGATATTTTTACCTACGCGTAAGACCTCTATAATGGAATGTTGTGTTAGTTGCAATGAAGTACTCGATTTTAGAACATCATATGTTTGCAGTTAAACAATTATTTAGAAACAATGAATCGGTGATAAAGATTTAACGATTTTTTGTCGTTACTTTATCATCAATCGATGGGAAGTGTTCCCAAGCAAAATACGATATTAAAGTGGGTCCGTGAATTCCGTACAACTGGTCTTGTAATGAAATAAAAACCTCCTAACCCCTTTCGGAGTCTGCGCACTCCAGAAAATTGAAATCTCACACTTATAAACGCTTGTTGAAAAAATGTACGAAATTCTCGAAGAATATCTTTTGTCTGTGATGAATGATCAAGGTTATTTTTACAAAAATAGCACGGTTAACAGGCAAAATTATCGGTATTGAGCTGTTGAAAAGATACAGAAAATCCACTTTGTAGTCCTAAAATGACACATTTATTTTAAATTCTTAGCGATATTCCACAATGCTCGATGATTTCCCGAGACCTGAACTTCTCTGTCAGACAATTGATTGCAGAGTATGCGGTTCTAGCAAGACGGGGCAAAGGCTCACACAGCAGTTGCACTAATGGAGCTTCCAATATGTCACTCCTTATAACTTTTGGTAAAGACAGCTTCCAAGATGGGGGATTATTTTTTATTTCTGTCATTTCTGATATTTGTCACGCCTTATAATTTTTGATCTGTGACAAATAGAGACATAACGTTTTCAGTATTCAACTAAGGACCATAAGTCAAATCCAGACGCTAAATATCAGCCTGATATAAAAATCCCGAGACCGGTTGAACCGGAAGTGGCCGTAAATTTTTGTTTATGTGTAGAAACCCCGGAAATTTGTGGAACCGGAGTTCCACGTCTGTACTTGTTTGATTATGTAAAATGGTAACAAATTATCTGAACTGTGGTTTAATAAAAACGTGTGTTGGATGATTTTTGTCATTTTTAATTGTTAACTGAATAACACTCGATTTTTCTATTGCACCTGTTATTACAAATGGTGCATTTGATAAGATGTTGGTAATGTGATCCGATCGGCTTTTATAAAAAATGTTACTCGTTATCTTTGACAATGAAATAATCAATAATTGAGTTCTGAGAATTGATTCGTACTTTTAACTCTTATGTGGCTGTAAGAAAAGAATCGTGTAGATAGATAAGACGGCGAAGATCTTGATAGTATTCTTTTCTCATTTAAAATTGTTTCTTCTATGTCCTGAAACAATGGATGAATTAGTTTTATTCTGACTTTCGCATACAAGAGAAAGAGAAAGGAAAAGAACATTTTCTTTGCGGAGTGAAAATTGAGGTCGATGGATTTGTAGCAGTTTCAAAGGTATAGTATGCTGTTTGAATAGTTACTGATATTTTGATAGTTTGGACAGTTGATTGTATATTTAATTCTGAGGTTAGCTTATGTCATAATATTTATTTTCATCATCATATACCATAAAGCTCCCCAGTTGGAGCAAAAGGCGCCGTATTAGGGCGTTTCGTTAGCCTATAGACTTTTAGTGGTGAGAGTGCTATTCTCGCTCACTGTCTGGGGTCCGTTCCGTTATCACAATTCTTTTTATTAATGTCTTTCATTTTTCACTGTTCCTTGCTATTCTTTTTGCTTTGTTCCAATTTAAGTCCACCTGCTTTAGTTCTTTTGTGATTGTTCTTTTCCAAGTATTATTTGGTCTGCCTCTCTTTCTTTTCCCTATCCTGTTATACTCCAAAGCTTGTCTTGTGATGTTTCCTGCCGGTTTTCTGAGAGTGTGGCCGATCCATCTCTACTTGCGCTTCTTTGTTGTTATCTCTATCTTTTCTTTTTTTGTCATTTTCCATAGGTCTTCGTTGCTAATTACTTCTGGCCAGAAAGTTCCACAATTAGTTGTAAGGCATTTATTAATAAATTTTTGTAGTTTTTTATAGTATTTTCTATCTTCTTTCCAAGCTTATGCTCCATAGAGTAGCGTGCTTTTTACATTACTGTGGAAGAGTCGGAGTTTTGTTTTCCTGCTAATGTTGTTTGACTTGAATTTTGAATAATGAATTAAAATCGTTCTGTGCTAGTGCTACGCGTCTTTCTATGTCCTTCTCTGTGCCGCATTTGGTGCTTATTATACTTCCTAAATAACATAATTTATCCATTTCCTCAATATCTCTTCCCTCTATTTATATTCCTGTATTTCTCGTATCGTTTTTAACTAATAGTTTAGTTTTTTTAAACGTATTTGTAATCCTCCTTTCCTGGCATTATTGTTTAGTTTGGTCAATTTTTCCTGTATGTGTTTTCTGTTTGTTGTTATTAGGCAAATATCGTCCGCAAATTCCAAGTCCTCTAGTTTGTTGAATACATTCCAATTTATGCCTGTTCTCCTCATTAACCAATCAATCACTATTATGAATAAAAGGGGAGTGTTAATTGAGGTCGATGGATTTGTAGCAGTTTCAAAGGTATGGTTGAATAGAGACTGATAGTTTGATAGTTTGGACAGTTGATTGTATATTTAATTGTGAGGTTAGCTTATGCTATAATATTTTACTAAAGGGGTTATTGCTGGTACTAATTTATTGTATCATAGGTGTTATATCTTAGATGATTGGATTAACTTTCACAGCGCCAGCAAATGCTTTCTTAGCCTTAGTTACAGAATTGAGTTTACGACGAGCTTCGGAATAGTTTATTTCTTCTACGATTTTAATTTACTACATTTGTGCTTCTTGCTTATAAAATGAACATTTACGTGATCATCAGGCTCGAGGTCGTCTCTATGAGGAGTCTAACCACAAGAACATAAGGCTTCAAATGGAGGCTGCAAAGTTGTATGGCCAAAACGATGACATTGGAAACAACAACCAGGTAAAGGGAATACCAGTATCGGAAGACGGTGAATGTTTAAAATTACGTATGGCGATCTAAAGATATATGACACTGAAGCTATTCTCATGTTGCGGTTAATCGGTGACAAAATAATTCCTTAGTTTTTAATTCGTTGACAATAGTCATAAATCTGATCTCTGCAAACCACAACACCCCTGCACAAGTTTAATGCTCAATATAAACTTACCGTAACATTAATACCTCCAAAACATCTCAAAGTTAAAATACTACGTACTATGTTTGCTATTTCAATTAATAAATCACTTACCATTCTTATTACATTAGTTACATTACCGCTAATTAATTATTTAAGTTATTTTACTATTAGAAAGAGACCAACCTAAATAAAGTTTCTTTCGTTGCTACTAAGAAAAATTTTCTTGGCGGAGGGTAGGTGCGGTACATTGCTTTAGAAAGCAAAATTATTAATTTTACGTTTGGATATCTGGGATGAATTTTTAGCTTTAACTTTATTTTTACTGACTAAAACGTAAGGTCCAATTACGACGCATATTGTGTCCTTGCGCTTCTTTAAAATCGAGGAGACAATTTACGACTTCGAAGTTGCCAGCTTTGCACTTTTATAAGAGAGTCCTTGGCGGTTGCAAGCTATGTTAATTTACTACACTTTCTATACCAATGGAATAAAATGTATATCTTAAAATTAAATTCCATTTATACATGGGATTTTAGTTGCAAAAATGTTTGTGTGATACAATTTTATTTAAAACTTGGAGACAAAGTTCTAATTTCAATATGGGAAGTAAAAGTTCTCCACGAGGTAACCAATATTTGTATTTACGGCTATTTCAATATGATTGAATTTCAAGAGAAATTGCCAAGGTAATATTATTATGTACTACAAAGTAATGTTATTATGCAGAAACGGAAGTTTTAATTAATAAAAGATTAAGGGAGCGGAACGAGAGGAGGTACGAATCCAGAAATTTCATAAAATTATTCTTCCCAAGCCATGCGACTAATTACATTAAAATTTGATCTACCGAAAAATTTTAATATGGCGATAATAATAAAATACAACACATTTTGATAAGATATAGCAAAGGTGAATTATTGAAAAACTGTTTGATTAGAAGTCAATAAAAATTACAATTATTAATGAGGAATGATTTGGTTCATTATTGAGAAAAGGTTTAAAAGTATTTTTAATACTATTAAAGTATTTTTATAATACCTATTAGCGCAACAAAAAGATTATTTTATTTAACTATCACTAAATCAGTCAAAAAAGTTGTTCAAAAAAACCCAAAAATTTCATATTGAATCCAATATTATATAGTCTACAAAATTCTTTTACAGTGTGGATATATTATATTTAATTTCATTATTAGTTGTATAATAAATAAAATAACAAAGATATGTTTGCTATATGGGTTAGAGTATGGTAAAATAATTCACAAATTGGTAAAAAAATATTTCTTGTTTGGTTGGTTTGGCCTTTTCTTTAGTTCTTAATAGTTAGCTTTGTTTTTATTTCTGTGAAGGTAACTACTATGATCTTTTAATTCATTTAGACATTTTCTCCATTTTCTTACTATTAAACGTTTTACAGATCATTTACAATATCAACATCTTAAGAGGTCCGAGGTATAGATTTTTATTTCCTAGTTGAATATTATAACAAATTTAGATTTAAAAACTACTCTATAATTTAGAAATTCATTACGGAATGATAATTTGGATTTACTATTGAATGAGCTACAATATTTATTAAACATTATTCCTAATTATTCTTTAGGTAAGAAAGTTACTGTAATAAAATAGAAAACCAAAGTTTTGTAGTTAATATCATTAATTTTTTATTAGGGTTTTCCTTTTAGCTCTTTATACGTGGCCTGCACGATATCTATTGCGAAAAACTAACAAAACTAAATGTTTAATGTTGGAATATTTTTAATAGTTTTTTAAAATTTTTTTTTTACGATCAATACATTGTTGCAATCAGATTTCATAGCATTTTTCCATAGCGAATCAGGTATCTGAAACATTGAACACATCTACCGCTTTATTTTCCATGTAGTTTATTCTTTACGTTTGGGAATAAAAAGAAATCGTTACGGGCCAAATCGAGACTGTACGGCGGATCATCCACTAATTCGACGTTTTGAGTGTCCAAAAAGCCAGTTGTTTGCAAAGATGTGTATGAACTTCTATTGCCAAGGTGGGGAATGATTTGGCGTCACGCGTTGACTTTTCTTATTTTTACGAAGACTTCTGGCAAACAAATGGTTGCATAACATACAAAATTAACCATTTTAAGATTCTCTAAAATCATGGTTGCTACATGTCCAGTTCTTTCAAAAAGACAGGAGACGATCTGCTTCGAAGAGCGCGAACGACTTTTGGTGGGTTTGGCTCACCTTAGAAAACCTATACAGTAGACTGCTGTTTACTTTTGGGTTCATACGCATATAAGGTTCCTCACATGTGATAATATTTCAAATGGTTTTTGTAGCACTACAATCGTATTTCTTCCGGCCAATTGACACGAGCCTGTTTTTGAATGGTCGTTAAGTTATGCGAGATCCAACGCATACACAGCTTTTTCACGGTTAAATGTTTATGCAATATCAAACGTATGCTAATCATACTAATGCCTAAGAATGCTTGAACTTCACGATAAGTCACATGACGATCTTGCTTTATCACGGAATCGATGTTTGCTGACACCACATCCAATTCTGGACGACCTTCTCTAAATTTATCCGCCAGCGAACTACGATCACGACTAAATTTATTGAACCAACGATATGTCGGGATTTATCACTAAAAGTCGAAGTGACTTGTTAAGATATCACATCGAAAATCATAAAAAATCATCACATAAAAATGTTCACGAGTTAATTCTATTTTTTGGCAGAGAGGAAATTTTCAAGTTAATGACAACCAAACAAATAGCGTTCATATGACAAAGCGTTCTTAGTATGTATGCCTTCAAAAATGACAAACTGTATGATGCAAACGTCAGATCGCACCCAGCACATGCAGGGTTGGCAAGTCGCAATATAAATATTTAGCTTTCAGCTCAAGGAAAATAAGAACTATTTAATCTTTTAAAATATCTATTTACAGTTTCCACAACTTCAAAACTCTATAAGAATTATTTTGGTCAACCATTTCTTCAGGTTTATAAAAAAACGAAAATTCGGTTACGCCAAGTCTGGTAAGTAGGGTTTATATTCGTTCAATTTGAACTGCAATTCGTATAATTTGATGGGCCAAGCATTTTTCTTTACCAAATGAGGTATTTTGTTTTGACCATTTTGTTCAATCTGTCTAAAAGTGTTGTGCAAAGCTTTCCTGTCATTGTTCTTCCATATTGCAATCAATTCATATTATCCATATTATTGTTCGCAAAAAATGGTAGTTGTCAGCCTCTCAGCTGATTTTTATGTCCTTCTTTTGAGTTGCATTTTCTAGTTTCTGAATATATTTGTGTTTCATCGTCAATTGCAACCGCCGTAAGAAAATTATGAAATTACTCATGAATATATTTATTGTTCATGAATGGTCGTTTGAACTTGCTTTTGATCAGTTGTTGGCAAACAAAGATTTTAAGTATTGTAAAGAGGCGGAAATATAAACATTTAGTGAATAAATAATAGGATGTCCAAAAAGTTTCCGCAAGTTTTACGTTTTTTTTTGTTTTTTAAATATATTTTTAATATTATTGGATTATTTTAAAGCTCGTTCTATAATGAACACTTTGGTATATAACTTATCTCTGCTTGTTTCAATATGGAACTAATGTGTAAGCAAATTCGTTTATTGATGAAACATGAGTGGCTTTTGGGCTTAAACGGAACGAATACAACCAAACGTCGCATGAAGAGAAGGTACGATAGAACAACGAACTGTGCATAATTATTTTGCGAGGTTAAGGTAGGTAAGGACGGGAAGATCAGCTTCAATTGCAGTCTGTAGACAACTTTCAACGTTGTATACAAGCTCGGCAAGATGTGGAACGAAACAAAGTTCCCCAAAGGTCAGAAAAAATGATGTTGACAAAATAGCTTTTAGAGGAGTTAGGTTGGGAGATTCTCGAGCACCCACCCTATAGTTTAGATCTTGCCTCGAGTGATTATTATTTCTTCTGATTAATGGAGCGTTTTATGCGAGGCAAAAAGTTCCAAGATATCCGGAGAACGTCATTATCAACCTCTTCAACTCTAAGGATCCGGATTTCTACCGTCGCGGCATTGATCTGCTGCCCAAAAATGGCAGGATATGACCGATTCGGAAGGCGATTACGTTGACTATTAATTTACTTTTGTTTGGAATAAATTGTTTTAAAAGCAAACAAAAAAAAAACAAAATGACGGCAACTTTTGGGACAACCTATTAAATAATAGTGCGTGTAGCTCTCATTCATTTCAGGGACAAAGTTTTCAAATCTCTTTACTAAATTTAAAAAAGTTATGCCCAACCTACAATCATACACCGCCTAAGATGCATTTAAAGATTACATAATACTAACTGTTAGATATGAAGATGATTAAGTAAGCGTTTAGGGTGTTTACAACAATAATGGTCTAGCTCAGTATTAAATTAAAGTATTTTGAAAAAAGTGAGTATAAGGAAGTTCTTGACAGAAATATAAAACTGTGTGGATCATACAGTAATTTATATTTTTGCATAGATAACAATTTTAAAAACTCCAATAGACTATGTTGTAAAATATATGAAGTACACATAACAACGACATATTTTGTGCATAATAAAATGACTACCGTAAATTTTAGATCTAATTTTAATAAAGGCGCATGAAGTAAATTGGATCAAATGATAAGAAAGGATTAGCAGCATCAAGAACACCTGCGGAATATCGTATAGAAGGCTTGGAGTAAAGTTGATATTAAGACATTTTGGCAAACTAATAGAGAGAATGACGAGATTAACGACTACGTAATTTAATTTTTGATACATTGCTGCTTTCTTTTATTTAACTTCTGTCTCTTTTCTACAGTTAATAGTAAAACAGTTAGTTTAACTTTATTTTTTCTTATCATAAGATACGCTTTACTTTTAATTTTCTAATTTTATCTTTGAAACACTGTTTTTAGTCATATTTTTGTATTTTATTCTTATTTTTATATATTTTAGCTTACAACACATTAGTGTAATCCACGCTAATTGTAAAATTGTCTTTTTAAATTAAATTATGTATCTATAAATGGAATGATAATTAAATATACAATTTAACTGCAATTTATTTAAAAAAATATTTAATTACGTTTTTATAAATAACTTCGTCGTCGCTATAGCTTTATAATATAATTTAAAATAATGATAAAAAAAAAATGTTTTTTTAGAGCTATGAAATGTTATTTGTAGTATTACAATAGTTGATAAAATTAATGAAAGAATAAGCAATGAAGTGTAAGGAGTAATTATATAGAGCATGATTTATAGCTGCTGAAAATATGAACACTAACCGCAACAGGCGTCGTAATCCGATTAACAAAAAGAAAGCGGCTTATCAAATTGTAGCTGCAGAAGCAATACGTTAAGAAGACAACACTAATGCAGATAATATTGAGTAAAACATTGCAGCAAATTCTATTATCGTTTTAGGTTTCATTCCCTGAAAAATTGCTGGGGTTAATTGTAACCAGATATAAATTGTAAAGAAGTGCAATGTAATTATCGCCGCTTTTTTGTTCGTCATTTTAGGGTAATTTCTTTGCAATTTAAAAAGATTGCTAACATATCATTATGTAATTACTTATTTTTTATGTATGCAAAAGTTTTCTTTATTTAGATTATAAAGTAATTAATCAGTAGTAGTTTTTTATTGGCCTTAAACTTTATTGTGCAGTTTTAAGCTACCGTGTTTTAAAGCTTTATGGTAATTTTCCACGGTGAGAGAAGGCATATTGTAAATAATATTATTAGAGGATTTTTTAAAATAATGAAATTTTATTTGCATTTCTAAGAAGTGTATTAAAATTTGTGCTACAGTTCAAACATTCTATGGATTATTAAATAGTTCAATATAAATAAGAATGATAGTGTAATAAAAATTATTATCATTATTATAATAACAGAAATAGAACAGTCATGTAAAAGCATTCTACAAAATTTTGCACAGCCTCCTTGATAACATTTTTTCCCTTTTTAAATTGTGATTTTCATATTAAAGTCTTTTTGTAATATCTGCTTTTATTTACTTATTTTTTGCTTTTTAAATATTTCTGTTCTATATTGTTCTTATTTTGTTATTTTTATCTAGTACGTCGTATGTACCCTATTATCATTATTATTGAATATTTTTGTTTATTTATATTTATATAATATTACTTTACTATCAGCTCCTTAATATAGGTCTTCATTTGTATGTATTTTCTTTGTCTTCCTGCAGAAGGTTATTATAACTTTAATTTTGCTGTTATGAACGTTTTTCCATGGACGTGTCTTGTAAATATCTGTAAGTTGTTTATTTTTATTATTAAAAGTTATTTTTTAATTTTTGAATAATTAAACAACATAATTTGTGTTTTCAGTGTTTTTTAATATTACTATCAGCACTGTGCAGCGTTTTATATGTATATATATATATATATATATATATATATATATATATATATATATATATATATATCATCAAAGCCGATGCCGAAACGTCGAAAATTTTCCCAAAATAGACGCGGTTTATCCCGTGAACTAAGTTGTTTAAACATAGTTAAATACCTATCCGAACATATATGTGAGTATATATATATCGAGAAATCGAACACCCCCACCTACCTATTTTTAACGCGCTTTTATAGGTCGATCCCTAGTGAAAATGAAAGCTTGAAGCCTCAACTTTATGATGCCGTGTGGCGCTTTTTAGGTCAACTCGATATACATGGTCAAAAAACGGAAATAAGACCGGAAGTCGGAAAAAAATTTGACAAAATGAAGAAAAAAATTGAAATCAGAGTTATTTTAAATTTTACTTTATGGCATCGTTTTCTACGTGAAAAAAATACACAAAATATTTCCCTTTTATTTTTTTCGTATAGTGGATTGACTGAAAATTCAAGGTCAAGTTCTTCCAATTTATTGAACTTTGAGCCTTTTTTCCGGACGAAAGAAGAGGTTTAGAAAAAAATTGATAAGAACAAAAGTTGTTTGATTTTACTCAAAGAATCACCAAAAGAAATTTAAAGTCGAAGAAGTGATTAGCGTTTGCGGCGCGCGGCGACTCCTGTCTTCGTGTTCGTCGTTTAAATACTCGAAAAAAAAACAACAAAAAAAAACCCTATTTTTTTATTAACTATATTTATGTATAAATGTTTGCTCTTTCGCACTAAATGTTCTAAAAAACTCAAAAAACTGAAGATAAAAGGATATAACGTTTTTCAAACTTTACATTTTTTGAGGTTATAGAGTAAAAATTCGTTAAAAATAATGGTACCACTGGAAAGCTAAGAAAAAAATATTGTGTTCTTAAATCGTTTTTTTATTAATGTTTTGAGGCCGAAACGACGACATGAAAACGTCGTGTTTGGCGCATGCACGGTTGCATAAATATCACGGGGTAAATCGCGCCTATTTTGGGAAAATTCTCGACGTTTCGGCATCGGCTTTGATGCTATTTTCAAGAGGCTAGCTCTTCGCTCGGGGTCTCAATCTGTCTACTCCCCAAGGGGAGCTATGAGTCTTTGACTAAGACTAACCTGCTTGATCTTTTATAGGGCTGGAAGTGAAAGTTTGTTTGGCGGGAGATGCGTTGGGTTGGGGAAAGTTTTTGGGATTAAGGGTGTTGCGTAATTGGCGGTGCGGAGTAATAAGGGATTTCCATATGACAGGTAAACGTTGGATGTCATCTCTTGTGTTGAGGCACTGTGGGCGTTTTTCTATTTCAGTTGCCTCACGTACTATTCTGCTGGTGAAACGTGAAATGGGGGCAATGGTTTTAGCCCCAGAGAAATTAATTTTGTGGCCTGTTTCTTGGTTGTGTTTGGAAATTGCCGAAGCATTATCGCCTTTCCGTACGGCCAGAGAATGCTCGTGTATTCGGCCAGATATTTGACGATTTGTTTGACCTATGTAAGTCCTTTGGCAGTCTCCACAAGGTATTTAATACACTCCTTGGGATTCATTGAGGCAGTGATCCTTTGCTGCGCGAATAAGCCCAGATATTTGGTTATTGGTCGTGAATACCGTGCGGATATTTTGCCGCATTAGTATGCGGCTTATTCTATCGGTGATGCCTCTGATGTAAAGTAAGATTGCTTTTTGTTGGTCAGGAGGGTTTTGGGATTGAGAGTTAGTGTTTTTATTTATATTTTTGATTATATTAGTTAAGAATTTGTTGGAATATCCATTTTGCAGTAGGGTGGATTTAATTTTTGTTTGGCGATTTTTCGTATCGGAAAGTCTGATGAACCTGGTTATGAGGGATTTTGCAACCGAATGAATTTGGGCAGGGTGGTGATGGGATTTGGCATTTAGGTAGCGGTTAGTGTGAGTAGGTTTTCTGTAGACAGTGTAATAAAAGCTGTCATTAGAAGGATTTCTTGTTATGAGAGTATCTAGGAAGGGAAGGGAATTGTTATGTTCAGTTTTCATGGTAAATTTGATATTGGTGTGGATTTAGTTGAGGTGGGAAAGGAATTCTGGAAGGGTATCATGTCCATGAGGCCAGATAACAAAAGCGTCATCGACATACCGTATCCAGCAGGTAGGTTTAAGGTGAAAGGAGGCAAGGGCTTTTGTTTCAAAATTTGTGATAAAAAGTCTAGCAATGACAGGTGAAAGTGGAGAACCCATGGGAGCACCATTAGTTTGGCGGTGAAATTTATTTTGGAAGGTAAAGTAAGTATTGGATAGGCAATGGTTTATTAGGGAGAGGATATTGTTATTTATATTATACGTTGACATTACTACCTGTAAGGTATCAGAAATTGGGATATTTGTAAACAATGAAACAATATCAAAGCTGACCATGATGTCACCTTTGCGTATAGGGAAGGTTTTCAGTATTTTTAGGAAATGATAGGAGTTTCGGACGTAGTATGGTGCTTGCTCTGTAAGAGGTTGGAGAGTCTTGGCAAGGTATTTGGCTAGGTTGTGAGAACCGAACGCACTAATTATAGGGCGTAAAGGAATGTTCTCTTTGTGAATTTTTGGGAGACCATACAATTTGGGAATTCTGTAAGATTTTTCTCGGGGTATGAGGTGTTTCTTGGTATCGGATGATAGGTTGGAGTTAGTAATTAGGGTTTTGGTTTTCTTTTTGAGGTAGATAGTGGGTTCATCCTGTTCATACCGTGAACTAAGTTGTTTAAATAAATATACATATATGTATATATATATATATATATATATATATATATATATATATATATATATATATATATATATATATATATATATATATATATATATATATATAATATATATATATCATATAATTATATGTATAATTTTAGAAAATCACATAGATCTACCAATTTTAGTGAAATTGAAAGTGCCTGGGCTGTGTTCTATAGTCAAGGACTAGATTAAATACAACCAGATGAGCATATGGGATTTTATTTCGGTGCCCCCGTTTGTATTTGTATAAGTATAATTTATTTTGTATGTTTAATTCTTTATTATTGCACACTTTACATAGAATAATACATAAATAAGGCAGAAGTATAATTTAGAAATAATACACAGCTTTGTTCTAGACTAACATAATACTTTTAACTTGGATGTTTATTGCATGAGTTCAGTTATGAGTGTTAGTGTTGGGTCCACTTTGAAATATAGTAATTAGTATAGCGATTGGTGAAATGCAAGAAAAATACTGTTCCAAAATAACTAAAAATGAATGAAAGCTCAACGAAATTACCAAAAATAAAGAAGAAAATTTAATATTAGTACTTGACGAGTATTGGAAAAACAAATAAGCTTAACCGAAATATATGAAAAATATTTAGGATTAGGAAAAGCAGCTGTAACAAAAGGAAAAGTGTTACAATGTACGTCAGAAGTGAAAAACACCAGATGAGCATACTATTGTTATCGAAGCGGTTAAGGAAGTTGGAGAAGAAATTCTGAGAGTAATCAACAATACTTTCAAAAACTGACTTTTAAAAGCAACCACCTCTTCAGCTTTGAATAATGCGATAATTATTATTATGCACAAAAAAGGAAACATTGCTGACTTACAGAACTATAAATCTATTATCCTATTATCACACTTTTATAAATTATTTACAAAAGCAATAACTAAACGTCTTACAAGCAGACTACACCAATCACAAAAATAGCTATTCGTTTGATCTGGGTACCTAACAAATGATCCGTTATAAGTTAATAAGACGTTAATTAAAAAGTGCCTCGACTACGGTAAATTTTTGGTTTTAGGATTTGTAAATTATAATAAGGCTTTTAATTCAATAAAAGCTCTTGGAAATTGTCCAATAAATTACCTGCGTTTCGCTCAATTGAAGGATATATATATATATAATAAAAACAAAAATTACACGACAAAACTAATAAGTTTAAAGGAGTTGACCAGGGAGATGCGATTTCTCCTAAGGGGGAATATAAATTTGTATTTTTTTTTGCATTTTTTGCGTTGCATTAAAAGGTCTCTTAACTACCCAAAAATGATATCCAAAAGGTTTTATGAGGGGGAAAATTTTTGAAGTGGTCCAAAAATTCAATTTTCCGAGGAAGGTTTTAGTGCTGATTTGCAGCATTTTGAAAATTTTTTTAGAATGCTTGCTTTTTAAATGTTGAAGTCATTAGGGCGGCAAATACATGTTATTGACTGTCGACCCTTATTAAATATTTTAATTTCCGTCATTAGATGGCGTTTTCACTTGAATTTTCAAGTCAGAATAAGCCAGATACGCCAAAAAGTCCGATAAAACAAGCGATACCGTGTATCTCGTGAATACCACGTGTTTCTCATTGTTGCACTGATTTTCTAAAGGTTTTTATTATTACCTGTTGTTAAAATGAGTAAAATAATATATCAACGTGATAAAGGATCGCGAGGTGGTCATAAGAAAGTGTGTAGAAGAAGTGCCAGTAATCGTAAGGTACAAAATCATTACGAGTTAGAGGAAACAGTTGAGAGCGTCGGCACGTCGGTGAAAAAATTAAAACTGTCGGAAAATAATTGACATCGATTACGATTCCACCATTGGCTATCGTATATTGTGTTTTACTACAGTATTTTCTGCTTTATCTGATGTAATAGTGTGTCATACGTGCCATAAAAAAGTGAAATTCGCAGAGACAAGTAAACAAGTCTTGGGCTTTAAAATTGTTGTTAATTGTGAAAAATGTGCACCAATGTATATAAAATAGTTGTCCAAAAGTGAAGTAAACAGGCAATTAATTTTTGCAATGCGTTTGTTAGGCATTGGAATAAATGGCGTTAAAAAATTTTGTTCTATAATGAATTAGCAGTCACCGGTGGTGCAAAAAAAGTTATAATTTGATCATTGAAACTAGTTACAAAGTTACTGAATGAAACTGTTTGTTCTTTTTCAATGAAGAATTTCGCTCAAAAAAAATGACTCTTGATAAAGGCGAAAACGATGAAATTACTGCGTCAGACGATGCATCATGGCGGAAAAGAGGTTTTTTGTCGTTTTATGGAATTGTTTCGTTAATAGTACACAGGCAAAGTTGTTCATGACGTGAAAAGTAAATTTTGTAGGGCGTGTATAATGTGGAATAATAAAGAAGACTCTGTCGAGTTCAAGAGCTGCAAAGAGAATCATGAAAAAGTATGCAGGGCAAATTACGAGGGCGCGGCGGGAAAGATGAATGTGGATGGAGCAACAGAAATGTTTTCTCGAGCGAACGAAAAAATGAAGTTACATATATCAGCTATATTAGAGATGGACATTGTAAGACGTATAAAGCGATTGTCGAGCAAAATCCAAATGTACATCGATTATGTACAGAAAAGAATGGGGAGTCTACTGTGAAATATGGCGAAAAAAATAGATTAGAGACAGAGAAAAGTTAACTGGCAAACTCATCGACGAACTAACTATATATTATGGGTTGGCCATTCGTAGACACTGGCACTCTATCGAAGAAATGAGAAAAGCTATCTGGGCCATGTTATACCATAAAATTTCAACAGATTTATCAACTCATCATAACATCATTTATGTCCGGAAGGTCCGAAATCAAGGAGCGCTTGGCAACTAAGGAAGGCAATCGGAGGGGATGAAAATAATTACGAGCACGGTCCAGCAATGTCAAAAGAGATTTTTGAAGCAATCAAAAAGACTTACGAGGGGTTGAACAGTGATGATTTGCTGTCCCGTTGCTTGGGCGGGTACACTCAGAATTCGAACGAGAGTCTGAATGCTATGGGGTAGGCAATGGCCCCGAAAACGATTTATAGTAGTAAAACTGTACTTGATATTGTCGTGAACCTTGCAGTGATTTACTTTAATAATGGATGCAAAGGCATAATGCAACTCGGAATATCGATTGGCCTCCAATATTACAATTTTTGTATCGAAGCTGACGATAAGCGTATTGCAAAATCCAAGCGCTCCCTCAGGCAGAAATAGCTCGTAAAAAAGCTACATCAACTAGGAAAGAAGAAGAACAGGAGAATCTTTATCTGAACGGACAATTGTATGGTTTATGCATCGCTGATTTAAGGTAAACATTATTTCCATGATTTTGCAACTTTTGAAAACTTTAAACGCGTTTTTCTCGAAACCATGTTTTTAGATACGGGCGTATTTGTAGTGCCTTCAGTTTTGAACAGATTGACTTGAAATTTTAACTGAAGCTCCTTGACAATATTTCCTAGTCCAATACTAAGGATTTTTTCGATAAGTTGAAATTTAAAAATTTTATGATCGATAATCGACAGATTGTTTTATGAAAATTTTTTTAATTTATATTGACGCTATTTTTTAAGTTAATATTTAAAAAAAGTCCTACGTACTAGACTAGTTTTTTATATTTATTTTGAAAATATTTTTGTTTTTTGTTGTAGGTTGAAAATTGTGACCTGTGCGAATACGCCCGTGGCGGACCTTAATGGATTGTAGAACCGCAATGCACAATGCAACGATCTATGTTAGGATTACTAAGGGATAGAGTCACAAATAAAGAAATAAGTCAAAGAGTTAAAATTGCTGATGGAATAGAAGTAATTACTTCTCTAAAATGAAATTGAACTGTACATATTGCGAAAGTGACTAAGAACCGATGGACTAGGCAAATAATCAAATGGCGACATAATACGTGTAAAAGCAGGGGACGTCCTCCGATACGATGGAAGACGTTTCCGTACTACAGGAAACTGGATACATGATGCTCAAGACCACAACAAAATAAAAAATGTTAAGCGAAACATATGATCAATAGTGAACAACCATAGATATGGTAATGATATGATAATCATGAACGTTAATTGTAGTTTATCGTATATGTGCTGCGAATGTCATGATACATTACAGTGTCTCTGATGCCTAAAAGTATATCTTCGTTTATTAAAAGAAATAGAGAATTTTAGTGTTTAACTCAATGACTAAAATATGCAAATAATCTATCCCTATTTTAATTATTTATATGCCAAAAAATTATTATATGCTGACCGTAGCTATTTAATAGCAAAATTTATAGATAAATTATGGGATTTCTCTAGATTTAATATTGTGTTTTTTTTTGGAAAATTCATAACGGTTACAAAACTTGCATTACATCAAATATTTTTTTTATCAAAAATTGTGATTGGGTCATATATTACATCTTAAAAATAAAATTAAATAATTATTAAAGATTTAAAATAAACCAAAGCTTAATGTTTATAAAAAAAGTATGTTTGGAAAATTTTGTACAGCTTTAATAAAAAAAATATGCTTTATTATTATTTCAGTGTTTTTATTTTACTATGCATTATTAGCTCAAAAATTATAAATGCTTTTAACTTGTCTGCTACATATACTTGGTGCATTTTAATAATAAATAAGATTTAATATAATTTGTTTATAAATTAATGAGTAAAATACTCTACGCTATTATTATCAGATATTGCGTTTAAAATATACCTTGGGGGAAATTGGTGTGATATCAATTGTATAGTAAAGTAGATGTAATATTCGGTTGATGAAAATTGCTCATAACCTTTATTTGCTTATTAATAATGCATGAGAAACTACCATCAAAGTGCTTGTATAACTGTAATAAAACACGTTTTTTGAATTATATTACGTATATGTATTTGCTATTTACTATTTTACAGCTACTTGTTCTCGCATATATATATATATATATATATATATATATATATATATATATATATATATATATATATATATATATATATATATATAGCTTTTAATTATTCGGACTTAAATAGCGTGATATTAATATAATGCAAGTAATCTAGGAAAAGTGTTGATAATGTAATTTTTAATAACATTTTATTATAAAATGTAATAGCAGACACTACTTGTACTTAATCAGATAATAAAATAGTTAAACTTGAAAATATTACAGTTTCCTGCAACATTGTTTTTCAAATCCATTTAGCTAGTACTCAAAACGGAATTCTTAAATTTTCATTTCCGGCAGATTTAGTTTATAAGAACTTTACAGCGTGTTGGTTTGGCTGATATACTATAATTTGCATTTAGTATTTTGGGTATGTAATTACAAACTTGCATTTAAACAACAATTTATTATTAAAGTTAAATTTATTTTAGTAGTTTCTGCAGCAAGAAACTTGATCGAAATTAAAATGGTGCATTTATAATAAGAGAAAATATGAAAATAAAAATATATATAGTATTAATACTATACCTTTTAACAGATTTTTTCACAAAATAAATTACTACAAATACAAATTTTCACAGTTGTCTTCAAAGTAAATAAGCTTAATATAAGGATTATTGCAATCTTATATTGGAGTTTGTTGGCATTCAGTATCCCAGGAGATTTTATTTTAGTTTCTTCTATGAAGTAAATACGTTCTCTTTTAACACCAGCTTTATATTGAAAAAATGAGATATTTGGTTTATGATTTTTTTATTCAGCCTCGAGTACACATCAACCAAATCACTTTTCTGTTTGTTATTTAAAAAAAATTGTTATTATTAGCTTTGAGGCGTCAGGAACTGTTTATTTTCTATCTGCCTGTCATTTTTTACTGGTAATTTTGAACGACTTTTTTAACAGAAGAAGTTTGTGCTGGGGTTAAACAGGTTAGTTAAATTTTACATAAATAATTCGTTTCTGTTTTAGCTATTTTAACAATTGAAAAATCGTAAAAATTCAGCTTTAAGAAAAGTCAATAATTTTTTATTTTTGTTAATAGATCATTTAAGATATAACAAACGTAGAACATATATATATATATATATATATATATATATATATATATATATATATATAAAGTAATGCAAGTAATGCCAATATCAACTACCCAATACTCAGCAATCAGTAACCAATAGTACCGTACATAGCCTTTACGACTACCTTGTAATCGGCTATTGAGGCTCTTGCAAAAGGTTTCAATTTTGCTGTTACTCCAAATCGTATACTTACCGAACATATTATATCCCAAATAGAATTTTCCTTTTTGCCTTTTTCTGAAAATGTAGCAAGTGTAATCAACCAAGTTGTAGCTAAAGTGTTACGTAGGGCCGTATTACCAAAATCAAATAGTTAAATCTTCGAACTAGGTGTTTTAAGAGCTCTTAAACAAAATAATAATTCTACAAACAAACAGATAAGGACAATGCTACAGTGATCTTAAATACAGCAGACTACATCGGTAAAATACAAAATTTGCTAGAATTATTCAACTGGCATATATCTAACAATTCCTCCACCTACCTTGAAAAGAAAAACCAAACTCTCATTACTAGTTCAAGTTCATCAAGTTCATCGTATACTAAGAAACTGCTCATATTCCGAGAAAAATCTTCCAAACTTACAAAATGATATAGCCTTCTAAAATTTTATAAATATAATTTTCTTTACTACATATTGTATTCAATTCTTCTACCCAAGCTAAGTACTCTGCTAAAATTCAAAACTTCTAACATTTCCTAGAAATACTTTCCTTATATGTGAAGATAATATCATGGTCAGTTTTGATAGTTTCCTTTTTTACCAATATTTCAATTTTAGATACTTTACAATAATTGAAAAAAACGTACAGTATAAAAAACAATATATATATTTTTTAATTAACCATTGCTTATCCAATATCTATTTTATCTTTCAAGATAAATTTTTTCTTCAAACTAACGGTGTTCTTATGAGTTCCTCACTTTCACCTGTTATAGGGAACCTTTAGTGGCCGATTTCGAACCTTTTTTCACATTTAACCTAGCTATTGGATACGGTATGTCGATGTCACTTTTGTTTTCTGACCTCAGGGATAAGATAAACTTCTCGAATTTCTTTCTAATCAAATCCAAATTTACATCAATATCAAATTTACAATGGAAACCAAACGAAAGAATTTCTTTTTTAGACACTTTTATGACAAAAAACTTTTTAAATTACTGTCTCTAGAAAACGTATTTATGTTAACCGCTGTCTGAATGCAAACATCCCATCACCCTGCCAAAATCCATTTGGTTGCAAAATTTCTCATTACCAGATTTAGCAGACATTAGGACATAAAAAAACCGGTAAATAAAACTGAACACTATTATCACTCTAGTACAAAATGAGTATTCCAATAAAATATAATTAGAATTATTAATAAAGAAAAGCTTCTAATCTCAAGACCCTACCAACCAACAAAAAGCGTTCTTGTCTTACATCAAAGACATAAATAACACACATATTCATAAGGAAAAGTTTATGTGAGCTCTTCACGATCAATAACAAAATAGATGATTTTGCTCGTTCAGTCAAAGATTATTACCTCAATAAATCCCCATAAGTTTACAAAATGCCTTATGGAGACTACCAAACAAGTTCCATAGGTCAAACAAATCGGAAAATAATAATAATAACAATGGTAATGCCCTAATGCCTCGCGTGGAAGCAGGGCTTACAAACTGAGAGGTTAAGGCTTTCCTATGTTGGCTTTCTCTGCCCGGTGGGCGCGCACCATGTTTGATGCGGGGCGATGTGACAACCACCGCGCCTTAGCCGACCACCATTATTACCGCTTATTCAAGTGAATGCAGGTACTCTTATTTTTGGTGACTGAGTAGGCCACCCGATAGGCGTCAGAGGGCTCCGCACCATTGCACCATTGTTTATATAACACCTCCAACCAACAATTTTTTCTTAAATCAATGCGTCTCCCCGCGAACAACATTTCCATCAAACTTTCAGTTCCGGCTATATAAATAGCAAAGCAGGACACATGAAAATTTGTATCAAGATTAATAGCTTTTTTTGGGAAGTAGGCAGATTCAAAACTCGAGCAAACAACTAAAACTCTCTTAAAAATAGCATTAAAGTGTGTGCCAGAACGTTGTGATTTATTTTAAGTTTATATATAGAAAAAAAGATATTAGTATACTGTAAGAATCGCCTTTATTTCTTCTATTTGTAATGTTTCCAATTTTTTTAGTTGTTTTAACAATTCTTTTTATTCTAATTTTACACTTTGAATGAATGATCTCCTTTCTCCTTAATATCTCTATTAATGATTCTCTTACTTTTTGCTAATTACTTTATTGTCTTTTCTGACTGTTTGCATTTTTCTATGCTGTCACAAAATAGTAACATTTAAATAATACTTGTTTTGTATATTTTGTAATTAGTTTGCTTACAGCATAATGCGGCAGACATATTTATTGAACGTACCACCTAATGTACACTTTTTGTTCTTTAAAGTTTATTCAATAGATCACTAAGTATATTCTATAAAATATTTGTAATACAAAATTAGTTCTATGTATTACATTCTTTATTTAGCATTGCCTATCCCAAGCTATGCTGGGGAATGAAGAGGAACCAAAAAGTAACAGAAAAAAATGGCTGGTCCGGTTGATAACATCCTGTAAGTGCGTTTGCTAAGATTACAAGTGAAAACCGGTGAACTGTTCTAACAGCGGAAGAGAATACTAAGATGGAATTCAACGGTAGAGGAGACGAAAAAAACAGAACAGTTAAGGCGGATCTATATAGTTAGGCGACAACATCTAATTTGGGGAACAAACAATGGTAAAATTATATATTCCATAACTTAAAATATAGTTAAAAGAAAAAAAAATGAAAAAATAAAATGAAATATATCTTAGTGATATCGAGTCTTCAAGAAGAGAGCTGCATCAAAAACATCTAAAAACAAACACAGTGAAATTATATGACTACATTAAAACTGCTATGCATGGCACAGCAAAGAAGGTATTGCAGTTGATTGAGAATAACATATGAATAAATAGGAATCTATAGCTAAAGAAGAAATAGAAAGAGAGTTAAATGAGTTAAAAGAAGAAAAAGTGGTATAATTAAGGTGTACACGTAGAAAATAAAATAGGCAAGAATATGTAAAGATGAGAAACACGGTCAACAAATCAATAGCAACAGAAAAAAAAGCATTTGCTAAACAATTCAAACGTATATAAAATATTATTAAAAGAGACTATGCAACAGATAATATAACATTAATAACAAAAAAAAAATGGAAAAATATTACAAAGAGTTGTTACAGGAAAACCACGTATAATACGAATACAACTAAGAATTAAACAACAAAAATTTTTGGATCCGATAAAAGTTTTAACAGACAATGAATATGTAGTCATTAAAAAATTAAAAACAAGTTAAAAATTTAGAGAACCAGGAAATATAACACAAGAAATGAGAAAATGCGGCTTTGAAAAATTAAAAACAATGATAATAGACTTATTTAATATGTATTACTGAACAAAGCATACCAAAGGAATGGAAAATTGGATATCTAAAATTTACACGTAAAAAAGGAGAAAAACATGTGGAAATTATAAAGGAATTATTATTACAGCGATCTTTAGTAGCCTAGATTTAATTGAGCGATAGAGAGGGGTGGGGAAGAGAGAAAAAGAAGCAGAAGATCAATGCGGATTCCGAGTTGACCTTTCATGTGTGGATTATGTATTTACCCCGAAACGTGCTTGTTATTTATATATTTTACTAAAGGCGTATTAGTTTTGGGAAGTAATGGAAAGAAGAAACATAGGCAAAGTTCTAATTAAAATTACAAGACAAAAATAAAAATTAAAAACAAAATTAACAAAAGGGTTTCGTAAAAACCAAAGGCTTTAAACAAGAATGGTTTTTTGTTGCCTGCATTGTTTAAAATCTATGTAGAACATACACCAACTCCCTGAAAAAGGAAATGTTTGGGAATAGATATGCCATCAAACAACCGAAACATATATACTCTAGAATTTTCCGATGACTAGATCATCTAGGCACAAGACAAGGATGAGCTGAAATATTTTGTAAGCAAAATAAGAGGAGATTATGAGAAGGCAGCATTAACAATAAACCTTAGGAAAACAAAAAATCTGTGTATTGGAGAAGAAAAGAGTAACTTAGATTTGGGCAAAGGACACAAAACAGAGGGATGTAAATGTTATCTTGAGGCTAGAATAGACAACGATAGTAGTGACAAATTGAAAATCAAAGAAATAATAACACAAAGAATACTAAGTAGTGAAAGAAAATAAACATCTATAACATAATAATTAAAAGTATTGGAGTAGTAATCTGGAGTTATACAAAGAACGACAAGCAATGATTAAGTGTTGTGGAAATGCACATATAGAGTAGATCCTGAAGAATGTATAGACCATACATTATCAAAAATGAACAAATAAAAGAGAATGTCGCAGCACTGAAAACAATAATAAACGAAGTAAAAAAGAAACGATTACCTTGGTATTCTTACATCATAGAGAATTCTATCCCATCTAAAAAACCAAGAAAGATCAAAAATAAATTGAAGTACTAATATTAGAAAAGCCGTGAGAGAATTTGAAGAAAATATATGTCTGAAAGAAAACAAAAAGGGAGTATCAGTACCAGTTCTCTTCAAAGTAAGCATCTTAGGATCTCGCACACTTGTAACTGAAATTTTGTTTTCCGATTACAAACGTAGATCTACATTTCATGACCGGTTATGATCTTTTTCGGAAAATTTGGTTCATTGCCAGATCAATCTTTTTTTCCCTCTGTGTGGTTACGAAACGAATACGTTTTATACATCTATTTTTTGTTTAAATTTTATAAACTTTAGGTTCTGAAATTCTTAGCTAATCTCTAGTTGTCGGACTGTCAGTTGCTGATTGTGGCCGATACATTTTTCACATTTTTCGGTGTTTTAATCGTTGCTGGTCTTTTAGAATATGGATCGAATTTTAACATATTTCTGGTCATCTCTGAATCACTTATAACATGTTTTTATTTGTGCTATTCTTACTATGTTGTTTCCAAAAGCTTTCTGAAATATCATAATAATTTCTGGTAAAGAATATTTGAGCACAAACTTTGATGCAGATTCTCTGCTCTACTTAGTTGTTGCAAATGCGACTATACATATACTACATGACTTACTCAACGGCGTTTAACTTCAAATTGACTTGTTCAGTAAATTCGTTCTTATTATGGATGTGTATTATAAGTTTACTGTCGGGTTTTATCTTTAACTATTTCCTTTATATTAACATTAGCTGGACATTTTTGGGTCAGACTTTGCAGATACAATAACAAACTGTAATGTTTTTGTTTTGATTTGTCATATAATTAATCTAGTATTATTTTTAAACATACGAGGTGTGTAAATAAAGTAATGAATCTGATAGTGTAGCGTGCGATCTGCGTACATTGGGGGCTGCCCATCTGGAGGAAAGGCAGGTCGATATCCGATGCGCGTTCAGTGCGAGGCAGTACGTGAATGTAGCGGTTTATTAGTAAGGTCGAGCAACGGTGTGCGTTCTAGTTTTGCTTCAGACTTGGGCACAGTGCGACAGAAACGTTTGCAAAACTTCAGCAGGTTTCTAGAAACACTATTTTTCAGCAGATAGTCAGAATGATTGGAGAAGAGTTGCATTTGACGCAGACCACCATTTATCAAATTTTGACAAAAAAATTGGGGAATTGAAAAGGACCCTCGTTTTCTGGAACATGCGCTTTGTAACACAGAAATTTCAATTAATAAGCACCTCAAAGGACGTCATTTTGGGACAGTATCAAACATTGAAAAGGCCGTAACCGAGCAGCTGAAGGCGATTTTAGTATCTGTGTTCCAACACTATAACAAGTGGAAGAACCGTCTCCAGAGCCTTGAAGGGGACAATGTCCAAGTGTAACTGCCATTGCCTAATAAAATGATCAAAATTCAGTCTTATTATTTTATTTACACACTCATATATATTTGAGTTTACTTTTTAATTGTGTTACAATATGAATTGAAATATTTGTAATTTCAACCTTTTTTAGTCACCTTAATGCATTAGGTATTTCGATTAGTTCTAATTAATCTTTTTGCCCAAAAAGGCCTTTATTTAACATAGAAAACAATTTAGTGCACTAATCAAAATATTTTCCTTAATTATTCAAGAGCTCTTCCTATCTTTTGGGCAGCATGACGATGCCTTGCCGAAAACCCGAACGGTATTTTGAGGTAACCCACTCGACGACCCATTTTTGCATTTTTCGAAATTACAAAGATGCGTGTTTTATAATGCATGTTGAATTGATCAAAAAAGGTGGCAATCTGATGGAGTTAGGTCTAGAGAATATGTAGAGTGCGAGAGGATCTCTCATTAGAAGTATTAGCAGTGTTTTTTGACATAAAGCATTTTCCGACAATTTATTTGGCACCTATTTTCCTTCCTTTTGGATCTTTTTATCGCGTGTAAACAGTTAGAAATGGTTGATTTACCTATATCTAATGAGTAGGGTTTTCATCTAATAATGCCTCCTTTTTGACGACCTAAACATTCCTTATTATTCACATCAAAATCTTAATTTTTAAAACGTTGAAACCAAAATCTGCAAATGGGATACAATAAAACTTTATCACCATAAGCGTTCACAGGCATTTGATGAGCTTCCGCAGCTGATTCTTTCAAATCAAATGTGAAAACTGTCATGCGTTACAGAGAAATGTCAAAATTATTGACATTAGCCCAATTAGCTTTTACTTATTCACTGATCAGAACTAACTGAAATTTCTATTTGATTATGAGGTGAATCTGCAAATGTAATATTTGTTTTATTCAATTTCTTTTTATTATGTTAATTATATTATTTATCATGTTTGTTTTCTTCAACTTAGACTTTATTTCGTCTGTTAGCTTATAATAAATCTATTATCATTAGTGATTGTTGTTGACATTTGATTTGCACAAAATATATTTTTATGTTTGTTTAAATAGTAAATTGGCAATTAACATCATATAAATTGAAGTTTTTTGTTATTATTAATATGTAAATGCTTTTGTTCTTCTTCTAAGTCTACTAAAGTGGGACTGAAACTAAAATATTAACATATTAACTAACTATCATAGAAAGGAAAGTGAAAAATTTTATTTTTTGTTGACATTGAAAATATTGGCATAAAAATTATACATACTGGTTTGATTTCAGTATTGAACGTTTTGCAACTATTTATATTTTTTAATGAAAGTTAATCTTTTAGTAAAGAAATGTTTCTTATTCATATATGTAAATATGTTGAAAATGCGGGAACAACACAAAATATGTTACGTTATATTGAGAATTACTATTAAATTCAATTATTAAAAATATAAATACAACAAATGCATAAATTGTTAGTGTAAATATTATTTTTTTAAATCATGGAATGTCGTAACATTAAATATTTGAAATCTTAATTAATCTTTAACACAAATTAACTATTAGAAAATTAGTTTTGCCTTTCATTAACCTTATTAATTATGACGTTTTATAATTCAAGTATGTGGACAAATGGGATATATATTTTTAAATTTATTGAAGTACTAAAAAGCAAAACGTACAATTATGTTTTTACAAAATCTCCTGATTAAGCTCACTATCGTATCGCAATTTATTTGTTAACGATATTGTCGACAAATTTCTGTTCTTTAAGTGCTTTTTTTAGTGGTATAAACAAGCGATAATTTTCAAATAAATGCAGAATTTATCAGGCAAAAATTGACAGAAACAATTTCATTAACCGACAATCATCCTCGAAAAGGTAGTGAGCACAGCGAATATTCTTTTGACTCACGTTTGTTTTTGGGCCACGCCGGTGACTTATTTTTAATTGCTTCTCGCCGTCCCAAAATTTATGTGTGCTACGCATACACTCTAGTTTTCATAAGATGTTATCCTTGAATTGTGTTTTAAGTCTTTTCAAAATTTCAAGTGGTTTTATTTCCTGTCTTGAGAAATTTGATAATAATCAACTGTGCAAGGTCAATAGCACATCCTGTTTGACATTGTGATAGAGGCTAAGAAGGATAGTAAGTAGTACCCTATAAAGAAAATCCCTTTAAGGTATTCCTATATACAACGTTAAGAATTCTCGCTTCTCTTCGTTTATTTTATGGTAGGTAGAAAATAATTTTAGTTTATATTCATTCACCCATATATAATTAAATAATGGCATTTTACATATAGTTATTATTTGATTGAAATGAAAAAGCAAAGTAATTATTGGTTTCTTAAGTTCTTTATGTAATTGATCTTGAGGTACAGAGTTATCATCTCGGTTATGCTTTTTCCTTATACTTAGAAAAGAAACATTGGATATATCAACATTTTATAAAAACAGTCCGCGTTTGACTTTCATACCGTAAAGACGTGTGCTGAGCGATAATAGTGAAAGTGTGTAACGCGGCTATCGCTGACCTTAGGTCAGGAATACGCTGGTTTAATCTGTGTGAAGTATAATAATTATAAACTCACATTTCGTAAAATAGTTATATGAAACCAATCCACATGCTACTAAAATGGCATGCAACAGCAATAATAATTTCTATATTCCGTCAACGCAATTAACACGGCAGCTAGCATCTCAATCACATAATAGCTTCGCTCCGATGGATAGCCAGATAAATCCCCAATTTCTTATTATCAATACTCCATATTTACATAACAACTTGACATATGTGCCAAATGTGCAGATCCCAAATTTACAATCTCAAATGAATACACAAACTAATCATACTTTTACATCAATCCAACTAAATAACATACCGAGAAATAATTTATCAAACAGAATAAATACATCCGATAGTGATAGTGAAGTGGAATTGAATACAATGCCCAATAAAGAATGGCAATGTGTACAAAACAGAAAAAGGAAAAGAATAACAAAACAATCAGCACAAAATAATAGATATTCTGCCCTTAATAGCCTTAATGAGGATATTACTGAAGTCGCACCGGTTGTTCAACAAAATAAGATACCCAGACCACCTCCGATATTTGTACATGGAGTTACAGATTATAATAAAATGATAAATGCTCTAACAGCTGTTACTGAAATAGAACAATATAAAACAAAAACAATGGCTGATAATATAGTTAAGCTAAGTGCAAATACTCCAGACACATACCATAAGTTAGTAACATTCATGAAGGAAACAGGTATAATTTACCACACATATCAGATGAGAGAAAATAAAGCTTATAGAGTTGTCATTCGTAACCTCCATCCTACTGTACCCTCTACCGAAATAGCAGAATCACTGGAAGAGCTGTAACAAACATCAAACACAGAATTACAAAATTATCCTTACCAATGTTTTATGTAGACTTGGAACCTGCTCAAAACAATAAAGACATTTACAACCTTAAATTCTTAAATAATCACGTTATAAAAGTGAAGCCGCCACAAAAATACATCAATTGTCCAGTGTACGAGGTGTCGACAATATAACCATACCAAAGCCTACTGTAACCGTCCCTACGCTTGCGTTAAATGTGGAGGACCGCATGACACTAAGACATGCAAGAAATCAAAAGATTTGACGGCTAAATGTGCTTAATGTGACTGTGATCATCCCTCCAACTATAGAGACTGTACAGTACACAAAGAATTACAAAACAGACTGAAACCAGACACACAGACTCAAAACAGATTTATCAATTCAAACCACTCACCACCCAGCAACAATAGACAACACTCAAAGTTCACACCCTCAACATACAGCCAAGTAGTACAAGGTGACACTGTACAAGCCAACAGTCAAGACACAATCTTACAAAAGTTCTTAGAAGAATTCAAAATGATGTTCACTCAGCTAATGCAACAAAACAACATGATAATAAACATGTTGTCTACTGCAATAAATAAACTTGTCGTTAATGTCTAAGTCCTTACGAATATGTTTATGGAATGCGAATGGCATCCAACCAAAAATTCAAGAAATCGAATTATTTTCAAAACTTCATAATATAGATATGTTTCTTATATCAGAAACACATCTTACGGACAGATCTTATCTAAGAGTTCCGCACTATAACTGCTATCATACGGAACATCCGGATGGTACCGCCCCCGGCGGAATAGCGCTACTCATAAAGAGCTCAATAGTTCATTATGAACTACAAAAATATAAGGATCCATGCCTACAATCAACAACAATACAAGTTTGTAAATTACCAAACCCAATTATCATATCTTCTGTCTATTGTCCACCAAGACATAATATTACCAAGGAGGACCTCAAGCCGTTTTTCCAATCACTTGGCAGTACATTCATATGCGGTGGAGACTTCAACTGTAAGCACACCTACTGGGGATCTCGGCTAATTAACACTAGGGGTAGGGCTCTATATAACCTCCTACGAGAAGAAAAATATGGATACATATCAACTGGGGAGCCAACATACTGGCCCACGGATCATAATAAAACACCTGATTTGCTAGACTTTTTTGTCACAAATGGAATTTCTTCTAACTATACGGATATTATCAGCAATCTTGACTTATCTTCAGATCATATACCAGTTATCGCTACAATCAGTACAACGATAATTAAAAAATCACCATAAAGCAGATTGGGACTCATACAGAGCCATTCTTCAAGAAACCCTACAATCAAATATTAGTTTAAAAACTCCCCAGGAATTAGAGCAAGCTACTGATCACTTTATTACTACTCTGCAAAATGCAGCATGGAAATCCACACTTACGATCACAAACAGCGTTCAAAGAGATATAAATGTTCCTAATGACATACTTGAATTAGTTCGACAGAAGCGAAGAGTGAGAGCTAGATGGCATAGAACACAACATCCAGCTGACAAAACAGTGTATAATAGATTAGCAAATACCTTAAAGAACCAACTACACAAGATAAGGGAAGAAACTTTTAACCATTATCTAACTACATAATCAAGAACAGATAATAGCATTTGGAAAATCGCCAAAGCAAACAAACGGCCACAAAAAACAAATTCCCCACTAAGAAAAACGAATAACGAGTAGGCTAGAACAGATCAGGAAAAGGCAGACTTATTTGCACGACACTTTGCTAATGTTTTTACGCCCTACTCAGATGATCCTGATGATACAGTAAACAGCTTCTTGGACATACCATTGCAACTGTCGCTACCTATCAAGAGATTCACCTGTGCAGAGCTGGAAGAAGAAATTCAACATCTTAACCATAAAAAAGCACCAGGGTACGAACTAATATCCGGTAAAGTGCTTGCTGAACTACCTAGAGTCGGTCTGGTGTTTCTAAGGAACCTTTTCAATTCTATCTTACGTCTCCATTATTGGCCGTTACCACTTAAATTCGCACAGATAATTCTCATACCAAAACCAGGTAAATCTGTTGAGGAAATTACATCTTACCGTCCAATAAGCTTACTGCCCCAAGTTTCTAAACTGTTAGAAAAACTTTTAGTCAGGAGAATACATGAAACAGATATATTGGAAAACTGCATCCCGGACCACCAGTTTGGGTTCAGAAAGTATCACTCTACCATTCAGCAATGTCATCGCGTCATAAATATGATTAACACAGCACTGGACTCTAAATCTTACTGTCCAACAGTATTTATCGATATACAACAGGCATTCGATAAAGTATGGCATAGGGGGCTCTTATATAAACTCAAATTACACCTTCCAAGTGAATATTATTTACTGATAAAATCCTATTTATCAAATCGACACTTCCAGATAAAGTATGGCCAAGAATATTCTGCAATTCATTCAATCAACTCAGGAGTACCACAAGGCAGCGTTCTTCGACCTCTTCTATATACATTTTACACGGCAGACATACCTACAACAGTAGCTACAACTATAAGCACCTTCGCTGACGATACAGTCCTTCTCTCTCATCATACCAATCCTCAAACAGCCTCCTTAAACTTGCAACATCATCTGTCCCTCTTACAAACCTGGCTAAACAAATGGAGAATACAAGTGAACGAAGCCAAATGCACCCAGGTAAATTTTACCCTAAATCGCTTGGAATGCCCGCCGGTGCATCTAAATAATATAGCAATTCCTCAAGCAAATGAAGCCCGCTACCTGGGCCTTCATTTAGACAAAAAACTCGCGTGGAAACTGCATATATTAAAGAAACGAAAGGAAGTTGATCTACGACTTAAAAAAATGTACTGGTCACTTGGTAGGAAATCGTGTCTATCTTTAGAAAATAAGATTCTACTTTATAAAATAATAATTAAACCTATCTGGACCTATGGCATCGAGCTGTGGGGATGCTCCTGCAAGTCAAACATAAACATAATCCAACGCATGCAATCCAAAGCACCGAGAATGTTAGCCAATGCTCCCTGGTATGTTAGCAACGACACCCTGCATACCGACCTGGAAATGCCAACAGTAGTAGAAGAACGTACTAAAAGAAGCAACAACCATTTCCTGCGACTTCAAGTTCATCCCAATGTCCCGGCATCCAGCCTGCAACATGATCCACCTCCTAGACGACTACAAAAAACGTGGCCCATTGATCTAAGAAGAAACTAACGGGATAACATCGATGGATGGACTCCCCTCACGTCACTACCGTCATCTCATTAGCTCATAGGACCTTACTATATGTTTATTATGTAAAATGCTTCTGATTGTTAATCTGAAATAAACTTAAAAAAAAATTTATAAAAACAAAATTTTTACAGATAATAGTAAGGATGCATATATTAATGCTCATTTATCAGACTTACGACAGAAGTATTTGTAAATATTACATACAATCTTTAGTTGCTAAAGAAAGAACAAACACTTTACATTTCTTTTCGCACCCTTTGCTTAATACAACTTTTAAAACTTTAAATGTAAAAGTTTACCAGTATAATCAAAAAAGGATGTGATTTTAGTGTTTTATTTAATGAACCGGTATAATTAGGACTGTAGGCCTGCAAATACAAGTTTCAGTAACATTTTAAAAATAATATTTTTAAGTTAGATAATGTTCACAACGACTAGTATTTAGGCCTATCTGTTGATGGGGTTCTGGTAATTCAGTAAGTAAAAACATCTACAATAGGTCTATGTATATGTTTATTGTGTAAACCTTTGAAACGTTTAATATTAAAAATAATCAGATTTGAAATGCTTCTTTAAGGAAACAATTACATGCGTATTTTTACTTTGTTTTTAATTTTGTCAAATTGATTAATCAACTTTTCTGAGATCGTGCTTATATGGTGGCTTCTTTTTTTTAGTTTTACATGAATTTAATTGTTTTTAAGTTGCTCATTCTGGTGTTTTGATGCTCATTTTAAAATATAATGTTGCTATGTATGATACACTGTGTCGTTTAGACGTACAATTAATCGTCGCAGAATTTTTTTATATTAATGAATGTATTAACTGAAAAGTATATGTTAAACTGTGTTATTTGTAAATAAATATTACACGGTTTCTATTGACATCTATGATTAGCCGCGATAATTGGGCATTAAGGAAATTCTCTTGTTTTGAAAATAACCAAATAAATGAGTATATTGTTAGAACGGAATAAAAATAACTCTTTGAGACTACATTAAATTATGGTTTTTATAAAAAAAAGTTTATTGAAAATGGTACTTTACAACCAACAATTTTGTCTTATATTTTTTTCTTTAAAACCAAATATTAAAGGAGTTAAAAATAGCCAAAAATAATTTTTTTGAAATATTTCTTTAGCTGGGAATTTATTTAAAAAAGCATCTAAAATATGTACTTTCTATTAAAGCATCTCTCCAAGTCTACATCTTTGTAGTAAACATAAAAAGGTCTCCCTGTATATACACACACACATTTACGCATGCACAAACACATACGCAAAAATATGAAAAAAACAATAAAATAATTTTTTTAGCATGATCCTCGCATTTATAATTTTATCTTTCAAAGTTATAATATAAACGTGAACTATCATTAGCTATTCGTATGTTTAATGGTTTTTTTGTGTTTGAGGCTTTTTTCAATAAATATTTTATACCCAAAGAAAAATATGCATGGAAAATTTTTTGCACACAGCATTGTCAACTTTGCTAAGCAATATGGAACTTACGGACTTTTATAAATAGCAGCTGTGCGCAGGAGGAGCCGAAGTAGAGCAGGACGTCATTACCTCAATATTTGCAATCAATATTGGCGCCGATTTCGTTCAGTCAGTTCCCCGTGTTCCAAGGATTTTGCTTCCTACTTAAAGGAAACAATTTATTTTCTAAATGTAGTTTCTTTGCTGATATAAATTTGCGCTATACGACGGAATATTTGTCGGTGAGCTTACAAGAGCTGCAATATTGAAATGGAATGCTTTTTCATCTCGCGAGGGGATCGATAGGCGGTTTGTACACACACGCGAAGCGCCGTGCAAGTTTTTACAAAAGTTTGAGTTTTATACAACACAGCAGATAGCTGGAACCGATTTATCATAAAACGGTGTGATTAGGTGAAATAATATTTGAGGAAACCAGTAATCCGTAGCGATCTAAACCTCGTTTCCAACCGAGTGTTATGGAAAACTTTGAATAAAATGTGTTGTAGCTCATTTACGGGTTTTAATAAAAGTCACAGTTGTATGCAAAGAATGCTGGCCTGAGCGCTTCAAACCACTTCATGGTTGTCTATGAATTTCCGTGCCGAGACCGGGGACTGTGATTTTTGACCCAAGGGACAAAACTTTCGTGGAATGTACCGCAGTTATGCTTTAGGGCCGACTGCCCAATTTAACCCTTTGAAAATCTCAAGCTCGTGCAAATGTTCGGGCTACAAAAAGACAGCCCCAATTAGTTCAAGCCATTAAATGCAATTATAAACTTTCGTTCTTATCGGCCTACATGCATATTGTGCCGCGAACATGTTATATAAATGTATTCAGGTAATTAGAATGCAAGGCAATTAAACGGTAAGCCAAATGTTAAGATAATAGAATCATTTTTCAAACAACTGAGAATATATCTGTAGGACTTAATTCAAATAAAATTTTATAAAAAAGATAAAAGTTAAAAACTACAGAAAAGTCTTTCTTTAACATTATTTGTTATTGTTAACTATTATATTTTTATTACAAATTTATATAAAAATTATAAAAATTGTAATGCTTATATTAGATAAACTGAAGTATTTTATTAAAATGTAATATTTATTAATTATTAAGATAACAACAATTGAAAAATATATATTCTCATTGGATAATACAGAAAAATAAAAGCATAAGCAATAAAAGATAACCAGTTAATAATTTTTTTATTGTTGTACGTTGGTTTTATGTGTAATGAACTAATGTAGATCGATTTATTAATGAAGATTAGATTAGTTCAGTATTAAGTAAATATAGTTATAAAGTTACAAAATGAATTAATATTTTGTAAGTTTCATCTCTAAAAATAAAACTTAAAAATTTCCACTTATTTTTAACCTAAACTGAAAAGATGAACTGAGGAACATATATGGAGTGATTCAAATTATATTCTGCAAACGTTACAAGTATGTATTTGTACAGTTGGTACCTAAACACAATGCATTATCATTATGGTGCCGTATACTGTGCAGCAACGCATCAACATCGTTCGAGTTTATTATGAAAACATACGATAAGTAATTATTGCACGAACAAAACTTCGACCATTGTTTTAACACAATAATGTGCTAAGTGAGCGTAATATTGATCAAAGGTTTGAATCAAGTGGTATGTTTATTGCAAGAGTTTGCGATCAATACAATGATCGTTTAGATGACAAATTGCTTATAAGGAGTGGTATGCAAGGATCTAAGAATGTCATTTGTCAGTATATTTGCATAGACTATTAATACGGCACTAACGCATTTTAATAAAGCATCTGCATTTAGTATAAAATATAATTGACCCAAGAACATAAAGAAGCTACTAGAAACGCCGAACCTTTGTGAACTGGTTTTTAAAGATCACAGCAGTTAATGTTGATTTTTGTAAAAAGCTTATAGTGAGCGTAAAACTATTTTTCTTTAAGTGACTTTGAGAATCGTCAATATTAAAAACTGGAAATGCTGTTATTGTTCATGGTGTACGTTATCGAGAGATGCTAAACAATTTTTTTCAATAAAACAGACTATTTTAACTTAAATAACATGTGGTTTCTACAAGATGGAGCCAAATATTATATAGCTCGCTAAACATTTATTTTGGTTTAACCCAAATTTCCTGATCGTGTTATTTTGCGGAAGGCTAACATCACTGGGGTCTTGTGATCGAATCTCATTAGACTTTTTTTCGATGATATTTAAAGGAAAAGGTGTATGTTATCAAACAGTGCGATTCTAGGGCTAAAAGAGAACTTAAAACGTGTAATTTCTGAAATAGAGCTACATTTATTGGAAGATATTAAGGAAAACTTTTCTAAGAGAGTGGTCGCCTGCAAGCGGAGTCGTGAAGGGCATTTGACAGTATATTTGCATACGGTACTATTAAGTCTGTACTTTACACTGACAGTAATGAGATTTGGTTTGTGTTTTATGCAGTAAAACCTAACGTTTAATTTGGATCACCTTATATGTGAGCTTTTTTTTGTTTTAGTATGACATTTGTTCTGAATAAGCTTGCTTTTAGTTTAATATTTAATGAAAATTGCGCTTTACTCGTAAATATTGCTATAAAAAGTAACTTTTATTTCTTTAGATAGTACAAAACGTTTTAATAACGTGAGGTTATTTTTTTGTTAAAAAATTTAGGATATATTTAAATCATAAATGTTACAGTCTTGATATTACAAGCAGATAACAAAAGTGGATATAAAGCTTAAGGAATAAATTATTTTTAGAATATAACGTTTGACTTGTTGTGCAACATATGGTATACAAATGTGTAGGAATCTGAATTAAATTAATATTGTGATAAACAAAGTATCACCAAAAATAAACAAATAAATATCCAAGAAATTTTTATAACGCTAATCAAGTTATACTTAAAACTGATGTCTTTGGATATAAAAGTTAAATTATTATTATTTAAGTTAAATGAGAACTAACATGGGTACACCAACAACTGGGACCCAAATGCAAACCCCACCTGTATGAGTGACAATTAATCTGCCCGGTACACCCTATCTGATAACGCAAAAACAATATGTAATAAACGCAGTTTTGATAAATATATATTAATTATTGTATTTAATTACGGGAGTATATTGGAAAATGACATCCTTGCTGTGCATACATTCGTAGGCTTTAGCAAAAGTTCTGCGCGGCATTTATCAACATTTATTCTGGCATTGTTGCAGTTGTTTCTCAAAAAACTTTTAGTTTGTCTACTTACGCAAATTTTTTAAGTAGACTTTCTGTTTGAGGCAACTCCAAAAAAAAACAGACAAGTTTGATGACAATTGGGGACAAAGAATATTAGGGAAACGTTTCTCAAACAACTGGTATCTAAGTCTTAATAACGAACTGTGGCTCTATCTTGTTGGAACTATATTTTTATGTTGACCCATAAACGTCAAACTTGTAGCGCGACAATTGCATAACATGTTAATTTACTCTATTTGGCTGTAGCTCTTTTATCTTGAAAAAAATCTTTACTTTCAAAACTCTGTATCAAACTGTAACCTTTGCACTATGAAGAGGCTTATAATAATAGATGTTAAGCATACAAATAGAAATGTGCCTTATCACTCATTATCACAATACACAATTTCAAGTATTATTTCACAAACCAGTTTGCGTTGGACAAAATAATCTTGAAGCAACCTTTGAACTATTTTAAGTCTGTACGTGTAGAAGTTTTATCTAGGTTATGTAGAATGAGTTCTAGTGAGTGACAAAACAGATCCAAAGTTGGAGCAGGACGCGTAGTAAAGCGTGGAAGACTCTAAAGAATCGACCTTTTTACTCTCTCAACACTTTCTGGAGTCCTATTCGTACGGGGATTCGTACGTCAGTTGATTTTCTCTTTATAACCGATTCAAAAACTATTTAATTGGATCAAGGACCCATCACGCGTAACAGTGAACTATCGACGTAAAAGATGTTGAACAGTAACAATCGAATAGTTATTTCCAAAATCCTCCTTGACAGCAAAAAAGCGATACTTTGCATTCCGCTGCGCCATGGCTACTAAAACTCAACAATCTGAACTACAATGTGTTGTGGTCGTTGACCTTCTTTTTCCCAACTATTACCCATTTCAAAAACACGCGTTCATTTTGCGCCACCCACTGTAATATACTAATTCCGATATTTTACTTTGTTTTTATCATGTACTTAACAAATGTAGTTGACATTTATATATTTAATAAATAACAAGTAATTTCTCTAGAAATTATTCTAGAACAGATATAAAGGTATAAAAAGACCAAGATACATTTACAGCGTGAACAACTAAGAAAAATCAATTCAAATACAAAAGTAAATTACCGGCATTCGCACCTCCTCCATTACCTTTATATTCTTTAGTTAAGACAAAGCTTCGACAAAGCCTGTTCTCAATAATCTTAAAAAGCGACCGAACTTAAATATGAAAAAAGAAAGAATTATAAAATGATTTTAGAATAAAAAATTACCTTTTTATTGTTTTTTAAAACTTTTTCCTTAAAATCAATGTTATACATTCGATAGGAGCAATGATTAAAGCTTAAATTCCATAAGATTTTATAAACAAAGCTTTGAAACTTTCTAAGTACCTACGAAAGTTATAAATCATACACCATGCATTTTATTCTTTAATTGAGAAAAAATGCTAACAAGAGGTTCTGGTTTAGAACTATATGGAGAATGAGCCAGCAATTACAGCCTAAAATTTACAAAATCTCTTTTTGGATATATGATATGACTTGAAGTACTATTGCGATAAGTATTTTAAATGATATTTGGAATACCACTTCTAATAAGCTTGTTTTTGAGAAAAAACAGGTTTTCATTTTTCTTCCAACACTTTAAAATTATTTTACTGTATTAGAATGTTGAAACGCCTATTGTATCAATTTTTGCTTCCATTTGAGTTTAATTATCGAATTTATTGCTTTAATATATTTTTTAAGTTTTCTTATAATATTGAACGCGCTATTGTTCTTGTGCCTCAGTTAAATTGCAAGGTATTCATCAACAATAGAATTTTCTTACACCAAGATAATCATTTAAATCTTGCTTATAGCAGCTGTGTTGTTTTTTTTACGCCGGACAATTGCATCATTGAATATTTACTTGAGTTGCTGCTAAAATCGTTTCTGTTATTACTTTGTGAATATAATTTTGAACCGATAGATTTAATATTCATGTTAGATTATAATGATCATCACTTTGCACACATTTAAAATATTATTGCACTAATAGACTAATAGACTGAGGTAATTTATATAATGTGTATCTCAAAAAGGTTTATTATATACAGTGGTGCAAAAAAGGTTTTGCACAACCTCTGCTCAACAATGATTTTGTTTATAACACTTATTTTTTACAAATTTTATCTAATTACTATTATTAATCATTTAGCAGTTATTGGTACATCAGTAATATCTCTGTTTATTATTTTCTAAAAATTCGTTGACAAACCGTGTAGCGGGCGGCTAAGAACTATTTCAGCTTGAGATGATGCAGCTCTAAGAAAAATAAATTTGGCTGATAAAAGTCTTATCATAAGACAAAACTAATTCAATTTTTATTGGCCACTAATAGAATAAACATAGTCAATTCTTAAATTTTACCCCCATACAAAAATTACGATAAGGAATAGAAACCCTAATATTTAAAAAGGAAGGTCACAATAAAGACAAAATTAACCATATATCTAATTTAAGCTTGGTATCATTGTATTTTGAAGAAAGATTTTCAGAAACTGGCAAATTTTATGTCCAAAAGATGCAAATTATTTATCAAGAACAAAGATTAGCTAATAAAATATTAATAATAATTTAGATCTAAAAAAGTATTATGTAAGTTTGCTATTACTTTTCTATTGTAGCTGTTTTTCTAATTAGTCTATATAATCTTGTAATTAAATTTTCCTTTAACTTATATTTTTCAATTTTTTTTATAATCCAGTTTTTTTTAATTGTTGTGAAACTACCTTTGTAAAACAGAGAACACATTTTTTTGAAATTTATAAATTATACCTTTTTTACTTTATGTATCAAAAAAACGAATACATTTTTGTAATTAGTGTATTATAATTTATAAAATATGCAAGTTTGAGCAAAATATGAGTTGGGTCATTGTAAAACGGGGGTTTTAGTTTGCAGCTGACGTTTTTTAACTGTAAATTGAAGTCGTAAAGAGAAATAGATTAGGGCGCGGTGTCTGCGTTGGACATTAATTAATTGCGTACTCCACACATTTTGGCTACGAGGGTGGGATTCAAAAAATGGGAAGAATTCTCATCATCATTTGAATTAAGAGAGAAGTTAAGATCAATGCGATTGACCAGAAACCAGAAGCAAACCGGTGCCGAATTATCTTTCTCTCCAGTATTGGGATAACAACCTTCTTCACGTTGTCTAACTTGGTAGCACCGAACGACTCAGTCTCCAAATTTTTCAAGCATTTTGTTGCAGTTCTAAAGGCGCGTTTCAAACCTGCACCGAAGGCCCTCGTGGAACGTTTCAGGTTAGCCAATCATCGACAATAGCAAGGTGAATTAGTGTCTGCATACCTGACGGAGCTTCAACAAGTGGCCACTACGTGCAAGTTAGCGGACCTCAACAAGCGACTCCGTGGTCAGTTTATCTATGGTTTGTCCAGCGTAGCAGTACAGAAGGCCTGTTTGGGAAAGGACAATGATGTGGAATTAGAGGAAGTGGTGCAAGTCGCACTTGTACATGAGTTTGCCGAGTCCAGCGTAATACTCATTTGTGATAATCAAGTCAAAGAGGTGGTAGTCTACAAGGCTACCTTCAAGTCCCGAAGAGGTCCTAAATTTAGAAAAAACTTTTCTAACACCTCCAACAACAGTTCCACGTTAAAGAGTCAAATGCGATCATCATCCAAGGGTCAGTCTAACTTTTGTCAAGTTTTTGTCGGAGTTTCTCTTAAAGGAGTATGATGACCTGCTCTCATCTCATACTGGCAGAATTGACGGATTTAAAACCTCGCAAAAGTTTTTGAAGGTTTATCCTCCCCCTTTTGTATTACGCGAAAAAGTCAACCAGGAGCTTGCAGAAACAAAACAGTCTAGAGTCATCGAGTCATAAACTAAATGGAAAAGTCCGAATCACGTGTGATTTAAGTGAATAGTAAACGGTAAACTTTAGGTCACTGGCAACGCCAGAGGAGTTGTTTTTAGAAATTGCTGAAGAGAACAAGTTTTCCAAGTTGGATAAAGTCGACATTTATCATCAACTAGAAGTGAGGTAAACCTGAAAGATATTTCTCGTCATTGCACACACCGAGGTCTGCACCCGTACAACGTCTTACCACAGGTCATCGCTTCCTTCTCAGCCATATTTCAGGAGTTTATGGATAAACTCATTGAAGGATTCCGAAGTCTGATTCTACATTGGAGATGGATTTTGTAGTGTAGTTAGACCAGGATCACCTTTGGACGCTAAAAGCTATCTTCAGTTGTATGCGAAAATTCAATTATCATTTGTTCAAGGATAAATATGAATTTTTACAACGGAAAATTGAGTATTTGGGACATGCCGTAGCCAAGGAAGGGATCCACACCAGTCCAAAGAGTTTAAGCTATCCATGCGATCCAGCATCCAGTGAATGTGTCCAAAGTACGTTCATTCCACTGATTTTACGGAAAGCTAATGCCGTTTTTATCAGATGTTTGCAAACCTCTCTACACTCTTACACGGAGAGGAGCAAACTGGAATTGGCTATCAAGATATAAACAAGCATTTTAACACGTAAAATCGGTGCTGTCGTCAGCAGAAGTCCTTGCTCACCATGATCTAACTGTTCTCGTTAGAATATCATTCAACGCATCTTTCAGTAGAATTAGAATTGTTTTATTCTATCGTTATCCAGATGGCAAAAATATCCAAAATCTATGTTCTGTTACGATATCGAGTATCGTAATATCAAAGATCATAAGAATGCCGATGCAGTGTCTTTTTGTCCAGCGTCATCGTCCCACTTGGAAATCTTAGAAGAAGAAATAGAATGCAAAGTAAACCCGATTGAGATGGAACATTAAAAGGTTCTATCGATAAACAAGGGTATTGCCACTGCAACGTCGAAAAATAAGAAGCCATCAGTTGTCTATACCCTCATCCAGTTTGATTGGCTAGAGTTTATGTCCAAAACTGACGAACTGTACCTATTCTACTTATGGAAGGAGAAATTATACATTGTACAAGAGGTAATAATGTGGGGTATAAGAACTATTATTCCCAGTGAACTTCGTTAGAAGTTATTATCGGAACTTCATTTCAGCTACATTAATATCGCCCGGATGAAGTCCCTCGCTCAATATGTTTAGTGGCCACATACTTATTAAGGTGGCATCGAAATTGTGTATAAAACGTGCCAACAGTGCTGCGAAAATTAAAACAATCCAACATCTTCTCCTCTTCATCAATGGAAGTTTTCTTGCAAACAATAGCAGAGTACTCACATAAATTTTGCAGGTCCCGTTAGAAAGATGTGGTTTAACATAGAAGTCTGAAATGTTCAACATGAATACTGACCCAACAGCAGCAGCAGCCGTCCGTTGCTTACGCGAAGTGAGGTGTCATTTTGAAATTTCGGACCAGATTGCCACAGACAATGGAAAGCAGTTTGGTTCCAGAAAACCCCAGACTTTTTCTAGAAACAACGGCATTTGTCATGTTAGTAGTTCCCGTACCATACCCCGTTAAACGGTGAAGCTGAAAAGTTCATCCAAACCTCTAAAAACGCCACGAGGTACCGGAGATGTGACGTTCAAGTTATAACAGTTTCTAATCTCCTACCGTGCCACTCTCCATGCGACAACAGAAGTTTCCCCAGTCGCATTTCTGGAAGGCAGGAAAATGAAGACGCGTTTGTCCGAATGTCCGGTCTAGATCAAGAATTACGATAAACGTGTCAAATCTCGGACTCTAGACGTTATGCTGAAAGTGTAAGTGAACACATTTTTTTAACATCAAGCAAATTGGTGATAGGGCAGAGTAATAAAAGCTCTGAGTCCTGTTACGCACCTTGTGGAATGCGACGGTTTCAATTACAAGCGTCAAATCGACCAAATCTTGGAAGCCTACATATCGTTACACCTAAACGCGTTAACTTTAGTGGAAGTTGAAGTCCCCGTTCCAGGGAATTCCAGAAAAAGCACCGGAAATTGAAGATCCAGACATACAGCCTCAACCAGAGCTAAAAACATCTGTACCATCACCTCCATCCAAGCGATACTCAACGGAGTCATTGTAATCTGTGTCGTTTTTCTAATTAAATTTTGTTGTGTTTTGTTCAAAATAGTAAATGTAGTATCCCCCAGTCGTGGTGAGTTTGTGTCAGTGTGAACCGAGTGTAGAGTACACTTGTGAAAAGTTGGGTCATTGTAAAAAGAGGAATCTAATTTTTTTTTAAGGCGATTATCATTGTTAATATACCAATAATGTTTCAGCATTTAATTCGTTTTTTTAGAAAGTTATCTTAGAGAATTAAAACAAAAATACAGAGCAATGAGAATTTTTACATTTTTCACGAACGTGCGTGAAAACGAGTGCAAATATTCGTTGACATAGAAGTGTTTTAAATGCAATTTTCTTTAAATTTTATCACAATTTTATCTAACACTGTATTACATTGTATATTTCTTTTTTGAAAGTAAAGTAGTGCTACAAATTTTTATCATGGACTTCAAAAAGTGGCTGCAATATACAGGTTACAAAAACAACTTTTAAAGTATTGTAAATATAAAAATATATAAATTGCATTTTTTGTAAATGAGATTTTTTTGTAAGTTACTTGTAAAAATAAAATGTTCCACAATGAATATTAGGATTTGAATTGCACTGTGAATGCATCGGAACACACGACAAAGTTCATTAAAATCCACCAAAAACGCCATACATTTGTGAACACAAAATTTAATGTTGATTTTTTATAAAAAAAACTCCTATTAAGCGATGAAGCTCATTTTTCCCTAAACAGCTTAGTGAATCGTCAAAATTCACCTGCTATTTATAAAAAACCAATGTATCCACAAAAGTGCACCTATTGATGTACATCGTGGGCTGGAGGAATCATTGGTCCGTACATTTTTGAGGACGAAGTTGGTAATGCTGTTACTCTCGATGGTGTATTCTACTAAGACATGCTAAACAACTTTTCTGCAATGAAATCAACGATTTGAACTTAAGTGACATGTGGTTTCAACAAAATGGAGCCATATGTTACGTAGCACGTAAAGCACTCACTTAAAACCAAATTTCTTGGTCATGTTATTTCGCAGAGGAGTGGCATCGCTTAGCCACTGCAGTCTTGCGCTCTAACCCAATTAGAGTTTTGCTATGGGCTTATTTGAAGGAAAGAGTTTATGTTAACAAATCTGATACAATTCTAGGGCTAAAAGACATGTAATTGCTGAAATAAGACAGAATTTATGGGAAAGCAATAAGGAAAACTGCTAAAAGAATGGTTGCGTGTTAGCGGAGTCGTGGCGGGTATTTGACCAAACATCATATTTTATACATAGCTGCTAAGTCTGTACTTTATACTGATAATAATAAAATTTGTATTGTTTTGACCTTTTGTATTTTATTTAGGAAAACGTCTTAAAATTTAATTTATATTATGTTATATAAGATTTTACTACACTGCATACCTCGTTTAAACTAAGGTGTTTTTTTTTCATTGGGGGCACTTACTAGCACTGCAGACTCACTACCACATCACTTACAGGTCCGACAGGGAGGTGTTACGTTTTTCAAAATACTCTAACACAGATGTTTCTGAACAAATTTTAATTTTTATGTTGTCAAACATGACATGTATAATGCCATTTAAGAAACATAAGACACAAATAAAAAGAATGCCATTTACGTGTGAAAAATGATGTCATCCAAGTAGCAACCGTTCTTGTGCAGGCATTGTTGCAGGCGGTTACAAAAATTGTCCATCCACCTTTCGGTATGAGCTTCAAGAGTTCGTGGTTTTTCAATGTAAACTGGAACTTTTAGGTAGTCCCATAAGAAATAATCACACGATGAGTGATTCGGTAATTGAGCAGGCCACTCCACATCTCCACGTAATGAAATGAAGAGTCCTAGAAAATGCCCCCTTAAAAAAGCTATGGATTGTTTTGAGGTGTGGCAAGTAGCCTTATTCTATTGAAACCAAACCCTATCGAAGGGGATCCGATGTCTTCAGACATTAAAAATTCTCGCAACATCGTAAGATAATGCTATGAGTTGACCGTCTCAGCGTGTCCATATTCTCGGAAAAAGTAGGGTTTAATTATGACAAAATGGGCTATTACGTACCTTACAGTCATTCTATCATGATGTAGGGGCCTTTGATGGATTTCCTGTGGATTATTTTCACTGGTTCACGGCTTAATGGCTATCAAAATGGCAACTAACAACATTACGAATGTGGTAGTTCGCCTCTTTTTCTCTTTTCCTCTCTCTCCCTCTATCTCTCTCCTCCCCTCTTTCTCTTTTTCTTTCTCTCTTTTTCACTCCTTCTCTCCACCTCTCCCTCTCATCCTCTCTTCCACTCTCCTTCTCTTCCTCTCTCTCTCTCCCTCTCTCCCCCATTCTCTTTTTTCTTTATCTCTCTCTCATCGTACACTTCGTATCCGAAGATCGTAATTTGTGTTATTAAGTGTTCGTATGGTTTCTGATTACACCTTTCATTTCTCTATGTCTTGTGCGTTTCTAGTACTTTCTTCTAACTTTGTTTTAGTTAATTATTTTATTTCGTCTGTTCATCTATTTGACTCTCTACCTCTAGGTCGTTTTCTTTTTGCCTTTTACCATTAATTTTTCCAAATTATTATCCATTTTTCTAGAAACATGACCAACATATTTTAAAATTCTTTTCTGTATCACATTTATTAATTTGTGTGGGATTCTTATATCACATATTATGAACTTGTTGGTACGATGTTCAGTCCATTTTACTCTTAGCAATCTCCTCCACCACCACATTTCAAATGAGTTAATCTTCTGTTGGTCTAACTTTTTCATCGTCCAAGATTCTGAGGTATACAATGCAATAGGGAAAACTAGTACATTTATTATGTTAATTTTGGTATGTTTGGCGATACTCTTATGTTTCAAAATTTTCGTTAGAACAATTACCCTTATTTTCTATGTATGACCCTAAGTATACATAATGATCTAATATTTCTATTCCGTTAAATAAATGACTGACAGTGTGTGCTTGTTTTCTTGATATTATCACTACTTTTGTTTTATTTTTGTTTAAAGCTGGTCCTAAACTTTCGCTTTCCTCTTCGACGATGTTTAATAATTCTTTCATTTCTTCTGCCGACTTAGTAATTAGAGCGGTGTCGTCAGCATATCTTAAATTATTTATTTCGAAACCCCTAATTTTTTCCCATTCTATTTAGCGAAAACTTTTCTTATTAAGAACTCAGTATAAATGTTAAAAAGCAAATATAATAATATGCACCGTTGACGGACGCCTCTACATATACTAAATGTATTTGATGTTCTTTCATTTATTCTAATTGTCCCAATTTTATAAAGTTGTTTTGTTAGGTATACTATATGTTGTGGTGTGCCCATTTTAAGTAAACTGTTCCAAAGCCTTTTTTGTAATCCAGGAAACGTATAAAAGCCGTCACATTAAATTCTCTGCATTTTCGCTGTTGTTTAATGATATATATTTGATTCCTTGTACCTTTGCGTTTTCTAAAGCCTGGCTGTTCCTTAGCTATTTGCCATTCAAGAAAGTTTAGTATAATGTTTAGCATTATTTTGCTTGCATGTTATATTAATGCTGTCGTTCTATAATTCTTGCATTTACGTGCTGAGCCTTTTTTGTGAAAAGCAATCAGTATTGATTTAGTTCATTCTTCGGGCCATTGTCCTGTTTTAAATACTTTATTACATCTTGTATTATCGTGATTTCCTTTTTTTGGAATGCGTCGAGTAGCTTCTTCTAATTCATGATAAAAGTTATCTATTACTTCATTTTCATCAACGGCTGTAGGCGCATATATTTGTACTATGTTTATTCGTACCGGATATGTATTCAATTTGATGACCATAATTCTGTCATTTATGGGATTATGTCCAATTACAGCTTTTATCCAATTTTATCGATTTTTATCACGACTTTATTTTTGCTTTTTGTTTCATTGCCCGAGTGGTATATACTATTTCCATTCTTTGTTTTAAAGTATCCTGATGTTGTCCAATGTGTTTCGCATATGTCAACAATGTATATTCTTTTGTCTCTTTTTTCACTACATTTAGCTTTCCTGTTTGTCTTTGCACGTTCCAGGTCGCGATATTGATTTTTGTTTATAGAGACATCTTCTTTTTTGCTTAACACTTTCTTCCCCGGAGATCCGACTGGGGAAATACTTTTACCTTCGGAACCATTTCATATCAAGTAATCCATATGTCCATTTTCGCAAAATTGTCTTGGGCCTATTTGTAGGGTAAAGGATTGGGGTTGTGGTTGAGGTGGAGGTTGAAGTGGTGTCCTGTTCCTTCTTCAACATGGGTAGAGACAATATGATGAGGGGGATTAATTATAGTATAAATGGAAACTTAGATTAGAACACACTCTCTCCTAGTGTTAGGATGTGGGAGAGAAACATAGCTCGCGTAGGCTGGGCTAGTAGGGAGTGTTCACTCCCACCAATGTTATACCTGTCTCAAAAATGTAACACCTTCCTGTCGGACCCTGTACATCCATGAGTTTTTACTGAAACTAAAACTCTCCCGCTTACTGGGTCTACCACTGACGGCCTAAGTAAGGTTGTTACCGCTGAGTTCGAATTGCTTTGATTACTTTATCTTATGGACTTTTATATTACTTATATCATTGTTTATTTATATATGTTTAGATATAGATTTGATGTAGTATTTAGTTATTAAATTAAGGGTGGAGCAGAGAGTCAGAAAACATCTATCTAAGCACTAGCCTCAGATTAGAATTTTGCGGTAAGTTTCTAGTTTTTACTAGGTTGACGAAAGCAATGAATCGTATAATTCACCAAAAAAATACAATCTCGTTAAAGTTGGTATTTTAGAAACTATCGACATATTGCGAAAAGGCAAGACAATTAAAGTTTTAATATGGAATTTAATCTTTAAAGAAAATTGTATCCAAAATACTGTTAAAATCATTAGTCTTTATTGTTCTCCTAAATATTTTTTAATTGTGTTTTTGAATGATCCAAATATATTTTTGTTTTTTTATTTAATTTTTATAGAAATTATGTTTAATCAAGATTAGCTTAAATAATTTCAACTTATATCACAATGTTGTGTACTTTGTAGTTTATGTAATTATGTAAGATTGCCTTCTCATTGAAAATATTTTTTATTCAGGGAATTACTTTTTATAATAATTTTCAGCAGTTTAAGCAATTAAGGTAAACAATTGTGCCCAGACTGCTGCAGATTGTGCCTAGAGGGCAAAGCTTTGAAATAATATTTACTCTGCCAAAGACTTTAAACTGAAATTAGTTTTTGATTACACAAGTTATACAATCAATATCAGACCTTTGAGTATTTCAGAACTCCACGGCCAGTTTTGCACGCAGAACAGTAAATTTATTTCAAGATGGGCATATTTAGATAAAAAAAAAGATAGATGTACAAGGTGTGAATTATGTGAGTCTCTGTGCATGATTTAAATTGACGTATGTAAATTTCAGGTTAATTATTAGTTGATTGTAATAAGAGTAAGATAAATTTACTTGTTAACTTTAACACAAATGTAAATGGTTTAAATTTAGAGTAGTCTAGAAATATTAAATTTTAATTGAAAGTCAAAAAAACTATTACTGAAATGTTAAGAGCTGTTAAAAATAAAATATGATGTAGATGAAGACATAAAGTATCAAGATGGATAAGAAGATGTAAACGACGATCGCAGAAAAAAGTGGCCAAAAGCATAAGACTAAATTTTAAAAACTTAATAAATTAGTGTCCACTAAATGTCTTAAAATATTGCAATAAATTGAAAAGATTAGTATTATTTAGCACGACATATGTAAGAAAGTCAAATTTAGACAAAGCTTTTTGTTTCATTGTCGATAGGCTAATACTAGGACGTTGAGGTTGGATTGTTAGTGTATGTATTTAGATTAGTAAAAACTTAACAATCCTCATTGCATACAAATTGAAGGCAACGAAATACCTTCGAACCCCAATAACAGTGCTGTCAAATACTTGGGATTATATCTTGACACTCGATTAAGCTGGGGGTACCACATAAACTAGAAGCTTACCCAAAGCTACACTAGACTACAACAATTATATCCACTTATCAACCGAAAATCCTCGCTAAAAATTGAATGCGCAACGCTACTCTACAAAGCCCTAATTCGACCTCTCGTTCTATATGGATCACCGGTCTGGTGCAACACCTCAAATACCAACATACAGAAAATACAACGCCTCCAAAACAAAGTCCTAAGAATCATAGTCAACGCACCGTGGTACGTTAGAAATACCCAACTACACGAAGAACTCGGCATCTTACCCATCGATCAATACATCAAGAACTGTGTGGAAAATTCATCTCAAACGCGAGTGCATGTAGTGGTGCGGAATTCTATCAACTCTTTAAAACTAATATTCACACCAGGCTTAAACGCAACTTACCACAGGACCTAGTTATAGCAAACCATAGACAAAATTAACCAAATGTAAATTCACCATGCTTATTATTTTGTCGCACTATGTCACAATATATTTATATTTTAAGTTATAATACCTCACAAAATATTTTACCTATGCTATGTATAAAAAATAATTGTTGATCTAGCAATAAATGTATATTAAAAAGATTAGTAAAAATGGTTCTTGAACAATTGACACTTATCATTGTACAACATGTTATAATAGAGTTCTTAATGTTAAAGCAACATATATTACGCCTAAATTAAGTCAATATTTTAATAAGGATACATTATGGAGAAGCCAGACATTTAAATGACACAAGATGTTTGCTATGAGACGAAGTGAGGCCAAAATGTGACGCACATATATCATGCTTGTATCAGCAATACAGAGACGATCACTCCTGGATTTTTATGTGTTCAATGTAAGTGGGTATTATGTGATGCTCAGTCAATAATTACAAATGTGTTAAAATTTCCAAAGATGTTCTCATAGTAGGCTCCCTGCTTAATGCTGAAAAAAGTTTATACAACTTGAGATCTCTTAAAAGCCCATAATTCGTTACAAAGAAGAAGGAAATGGGTTATTGCATCGGATACTGACGTGTGATGAGATATAGATTTGTGGTAAATGAAAGATAAACGTGCATTTACGGAAGCCAAAAGAAAACTGTCTGCAAGAAAAGTCCTCGCAATCGTGTTTTGTGATCAGAGAGTACTTTTCGCTGACTTCGTAACTGAATTGAAGACATGTAATGCTTAATACTACTACAAACTGCTGGTAAAAGAAATATTCCTCTTATCCAATACAACTTTCGTTTTTTACATTGTCACTATGACTAGAGCTAAATTGAAACGAATTTATTAGACAATAGTGGATCATCTTTCATACAGAAAAAAAATTCAAGCGTAAATCGCTCTAGAATTAATTCACTTTTGTTTATAAAAGTGAAATTAAAAAGTTGTTCATCTACTGTATAAAATACATCAAAGAGAGGTGTGCATTTTTTATTAACCTAAAGCTAATTTTACATATTGTCGATAGAGGCATTAAGTAAAAGGCTATAAGATAAAAGTGACATAGAGTGGGTTTGTCCAATAAAAGTTACTATTTACAATTAATATATTGTATAATAAAATTGTAACTACAAAAGAATAATCGAGTTAAAAATATATATATATATAGAAAAGTATTACACAAATATTAAATGATACCACACATAAATGTTCGATGTGAGTCTCTTTCGTAACAAGATACACGATTATACAGCAGTACTGTAGTTTGTTGCTATTGATGTTCCTAACAACAGCAGTAATACGGTCTTAAAGTACATTCATTGTTGTTGGCATGGGTAGTACGCAAACCAGATCTTTAATGTACATCCAAACATTTTTTGTAAAACGTAAAATAGGGAGACGCGGCAAGGGAGTTCTTTATTTAGAGATAGTCACGTGCTTTACTATACCAATGAGGTGGAGCCCCATCGTGTTAGAATATAAAGTTCTATATATACATACTTTTATTAACTTTTATGATTTTTTCAATTAAACTTCTGAGACATAAGAAAGCCTCTCTTATACCCTTATTTTTTCTAAATCCGCATTAGTTTCCTGGTAAGTTGATGTCTATTTTATTTTGTATTTGTTTTTGTATTATACCCGCAAGGTTTTAGAGGTATGTGTTATTATACAGAGCATTCTGTATTTTTTTTAACGAGGTTGTGTGCTTTTTCAGTATTTTCTTTGTTAAAATGTTTTTCAATTTCTGTGCAGTAACCTTGCAGCCAGTCTTGCTTTGCCTTTTGAACATTTCTATGTACTTGTTTTTATTTTGTTATATTTGCTTTTGTCTTTGTCTTATTTGTGCTTTCTTCTTTTCTCCATTAATTCTATTATGTGGTGATTGATTCACAGTTTCCTTGGTTCTTTGTGAAGTTGTTCTTTGGCAGTAGATATTGCAGCTGTTTTTATATTGTTCCACTTTTGCTCTGTTGTACCTTTCTTTTTCCCTTTAAGGTTGTTGTCCACTACCCTTTGATATTCCTTTCTTGCTTCTTCAACTTTTAGTTTGTTTGTTGCCCGATTATTAATTTTTGTTTTAGGGCTAAAACATTGTTTATGTTTTATATTACAAGTCATTACTACTATATTATGATCTCTGTTTATGTCCACGTCAGGGTAAGTTTTACATTGTTTAATTTGTTTTTTATACTTGTATCTTGTCATTATATAGTCTATTTGGTACCTTCCAGTATCTTCCGGCTTTATCCATATATATCTACGTCTTAGCGGTTGATGGAACATCGTATTTGTAATAATTAGCTGTTTTCCATACAGAATTATACTAGGATTTTTCCTCTAGTGTTCTTCTCTCCTAATTCATATTTTTTTACTGTATCTCCTTCCCTGTCTTTGTTGCCTTCGCCCACTACAGGATTCCAGTCACCCAATATAATTAAGCATCTTTGTCATCTACATATTGTATTAATTCTTCAACTAGTTCATAAATTTGTTCTACTTTATTATCGCTGTACCCCAATGTTGGCATATATATCTGTATTAAAGCTGTGTCTTTCGGTTCTACTTTCAAGTTTACAAATATCATTCTATCGTTGTATATTAGGTAACTTTTTACTATTTGTCCCCATTTTTATCTGGTATTATTCAGCTGTTATACCTAATAACTTAAAATTACAATATATATTAAAATTGTTGTAATAAGTTTAGAGAGTCGTATAGTTTTGGCATCTGTATCTAGTGCTAGGTTACGAGTTAAAGCGTTAGTATACTGAGATAACTTTTGATTCTGTCTTGATATCAAATGTTATGCTTTTTAATTGTTTCTTTAACGGTGTCGATTTGGATATCTGCATGGTTTATCTGGTTAGGTACGAGTCATAATGCGTTCGTTACTTTTCTTAGCACTTTTAGTTGCTATGTCTGTATTCTAGCAAGGTTGCAGTTGGTAGCTGCATCCCATATTTGGGTTTTATAACTCCAAATTGGTTTTATAATAACCTATTATACCATATGTGCATACTTCAAGTTAGTACAGATGTACTCCTCGGTATTTGTACTTATTCTTTTGTGGTAAAGTATTCCGTTAAGTTACATAAAAATACGAATTTTTCCTGGGTGTAAAACTTATATGCACAGATGTTTGCACGTTGAGTTAGATACACCATGCTTTTACCCATTTTTCAATTTGGTGCATGTGTTGCTGTAAATCTTAAAACTACTATTGGACCTTAATCGAAGGCCATTATTGTTGCAACATCAGTGAGTACTGTACTTTTAGTGGTCGGTAGGTCTGCGGTATATATCAAGTATAGACCTGCTTTGAGGCCACTACCCCTAGAAATTCCTAATTAGATATGTGATAATTTGATATCTAACTAAGAAATATCTATTGCTAAGATATGATTTCGGTACAATATAGTAGATACATAGATCGAAAGCATTATGTGTTTTGATATAATAGAATTATCAGTCATATTTTGTCGAAAGCCAAAGTCATTTCAATAAATGATTTTCAGGATATTTTTAATTTTAGTGGCCATCCTACGAACTTGTTTAACCGTGTTGTGTTGTCTGCGGAATTAAACTAACTTTTAGGCGCCAGTTCTTTCTTTTGGATAAGTGATGACAATATCGGTAGAAAACTTTTTCGAACGCTTTTAATAATATTGGTAGCAAGCTAATAGACCTTATGAAGCTATATCAGAATTGAGATAACTTGGGCTATCTCTCATTGAGCCGAGTAATAATCTTACTTTAGAAAATCATTGGTATTAGTTTAATCCCTTTGTCTTAAAGTTATTTTAGAATTATTTTAGAAATACTGTTGAAATACTTGGAAAATCTTGAAATGTACCAGTGGTTTATAAGATTACATATTTCTGTAATATTGACCTTAATAAGAGCTCAGGAAATGTTTCTTTAATTCCAAGGCTCTCTGTTTCAGGAGTTAATTCTTAAGCAGTTTCTTGGATTGACGTTGTTAAGCATTGGATTTCTGTGCCTAATTTACATTCACACTTCGACGGGGAGAAGATGTTGACTTTCTTGCTATTAAAGTGTATAAAAAAGTTAAACCACAACAGAAAAGTATGTAAAACGATTTCTTGTGTATCACATTGTTCTATCCTAAATCAATAAAGTTTTGTTTCAATTTAACTTGTTTACAAAAGAAATAAATTTAATGGTATTTTCAGCAAGCTTCAAAAGTTTTGAGCTTGTTTGACAAAAACGAAAACACAGTCTAAAATATTAAAAAACATAATTTAATAAACTTAGTGTAGCTATCAATGTATCGTTTCACAAATGTCGTTCCCCAAGTAAATTTTTGAATTAAATTAGATACAACGTTGAACATTTACTATACTTTGTTAAAAAAAATATGTGCACCACAAATACTCTACCTAAAATAAAATTTCACACCAATATAAAATATAACAGCTACCTAAAAGAGCGACAATTATGTTTAAAAATTATTGTTTAATATATATTCAGGCATGATTTTGTAACTAAAAGAATATTTACTACAGCAAATAGAAGAACAGCTGTTTAACAAGACCGAATTGTAGAATGTAGGCATTATTATGATATATATATATATATATATATATATATATATATATATATATATATATATATATATATATATATATTTGCTAAGTAAACAAGGTATTCGTTTAAATTTATGAAAGGCACAAAATGTAAGAAAATATTGGAAGAGCAATATTTTATATTTATAAAAATTACTTTTATTAGATTTCAAAAAAGCTTGTTGTACAAGCATTTTTTATAAATAAAATGTTACGATAAGGGAACAGATGCAATTAATAAAAATGGCTGTGCTAGCAAATCAAATTTATGGTCAATAAGGAAACTTTTCTATTGTGTGTTGTATGGGCATTGAACAATTTGAAGTTTACAATTTTTAATTTATATTTATTTTTTAAACTACACTTTCCAGAAACGCATCTCATGCGTTAAAATATTAGGCTGATTTAGTTTTTATAAGAATTTTTTTTCCAATAAATAGTTAATTTTCCGACATTGAAGTATTATATTTTAAAGTGGACCAATACTGAAACAATAATAGTTGGAAAAGGAGTTTTAAATTCTGTGAAAAGTGGAAAATAAATAGTAATAAATACACATTTTTTCAATTTTATTGTTAGGTTGCTATTTTTATATAATTTATTATTTACATTAGACGCGTAACATTTCAGATTTATTGTGTTTATAAAAAAAGATAGATGTGGCAAGAAATCATGGATGTCTCAAAAAAATTAGCAAAGGACGATAATGAAACTATTAAACAAGTATAAAAGGCAAAGACTATGTTAAGAACGAAATAAAAAAATTAAAGAGCTACAATGTTAGCAAACAAAGAATGTACGTATAAAAATGATAAGTTAAATAATAAAATACTACTTATATAAAGAAAGTTATATAAATGTTAATACAATAGTTATACACATGTTAAGCGGCATAAATGCTTTTATAAGAGGAAGAGGAAGTGATGAATTGCAAAAATTCAAAGAATAAAATTATCTAGATCAAAAATGTAAAGATACGAAACAAAACTATTTAGGAAATAAAATATTATAGGAGTGAAATGGCAAAGACGTTTTAAGAAATTAAAACGACTAACAGGCGAGATTATGGAAATTAAAAATACTAAATTAGTAATGAATACACGTTTCAAAATATAACGAGACGGATGTAAAATCCGGAAAGGCAGCTTTCAAAAGCGAAGTAAGTTATGCATGTGACTTTGTGACCCCTGTATCTCGGGTCAAATGAGAGCTACAGTTCAATACCAAGGAAGACACCGACTTGAGTTATCTACTGGCCAAATATGAAGTGAATTGGTCAAGTAGTTCCGGATATATCGTGTCGATAGACACATACACAGACAGACACACGCACAGATAGATAGACAAACAGACAGACAGACAGAATCGTGATCGCATTAACTTTCGTCTACACTTTACAGGCTTTTGAAAGTTACTAAGCAAGAGAGTAACTTGCTACAAAATATAAATTAAAAGAGCAGCTCGTATTCCCGTTGGAATGTCTACCCTGATACATATACTAAAGCAAGCATAAAAATAGTAAAATGTTTATATATCTACACTAGGGGTTAGATCTACAAAAATTGAGAAATTATAAATATATAATAAATTAACTCTTTAGGAAACCCTAAATATGCTTTAGAAGAAATGCAATTTTTTTTATCATAAGTACACAAAATAATTGATGATCATTTTTACTACCAAACATAATTTTTAAAAAACATTAGCAGTTTCAATTTGTTCCATTTAATAACATTACGCAGGAGTTACAACCAGTTCTTAAATAGTTCATATAAAGGCATCTAAGTACCTATTGTGCGCAGTTAATTTTACCCATATCATTTTCTATTCCTCCGAAGCTTGTTAAAATCGCTGAAGAAAATTCGCTTTTATGATACCCCCGGCAAGCAAGCGCTCGTTAGAAAATAAATTTGAAAAGCCCGATTATAGCAGGAGCACTTTAAACTCGCCGAGCGAAAAACATGTCAAATAGCGATGGGAACAACGGTCGGCGCTTAATTTTCTGAGGGGAAATCAAAATGTTTCCAAATTTCATTAGTCCGGCCTTTGGGGCATACCTTTACCCATTTCACCATATCCATTAAATTGCGTGTTATCGTGGCTGCGACGTATTATTTCTGTAGTTAGCGGGGTGCTGGTGGGAATAAAGTAATTTTGTAGAGACTAACAGTCGTTTATCATCGCTATGCCCTTGTTTATTATCCTCAGCGCTAAATTAAATGATATAATGTTACAGCAATTGAATTGCATATTAATCAGTAAGTTAGTAACATATTCTTACCTTCGTTGTAGACGATCCTAAACGAGTCGGAATGCAGATGGCCAAAGAACTGCCCGACGATGATTTCTGAGTACTTTCGCACAAGTTGAAGGTATTTCCTGTTGTTGTGATCTGAATAAGCGAGGGGTAAAGTTCCTCGCTGGCGCTCGTCCGACCCAGGAGGCATGTGGCCCACCAAGTAGACCTTAAACGAAACGAACAGTAAAGTTGGGGACCGAATGAAAATCTGCCTTTTCTCTATTCAATCAGGGCTACGCACTCTTATTTTTTATTCGCGTATTTACGCTCCCCTTGAGGTTAACCGCTGTTACGGGTTTCAAGCTCAAGGATTTTAATATCGCATGCCCAACAAAAGACGATGAAATGCGGTGTTGACGTTCTGACAACGAAGATTGACTCCAAAATTAGGGTTGGCGCTTGTACCATAAATTGTGATTTCCGTGAGCAAAGGGAACTATTGATATACTGGTCATGGGTTACAAATTGCATGATACGTAAGGAAGCACTAATATATTATAGCAATTTAGAAATGTCTTTCCGTGGTGTCATGCATGTAACTTAAATCAAAATGACTTTTTTTCCAATTTAAGAATTTTGTTAGAGGAGTGAAATTTGATAAAATTAATTTTATATGTTCAGTTATTTATCTATAAAAGGTATACAAGGTGATCAGAACAAATATGTCGTAATTAATGCAACATTATATAGTATAGTATATATAAATAAAAATTTAATTTTTCTACTATAAAGGTATACGCGTAAATATTCATTTAAATAATAGACGCATATGAAGAAAATTTGCAAATAAAACTACAAGTGCCTATGATAATTTATTGCTTTAACGTGAGGGGTGTTACTCAACAATTTCATAAATTGAAATTTTTTACTCAAAAAAGTGTAACATGGAAATATGCTTCAGGCGTTTTCTTCTTTAAAATACCAATTTAGAAGCTACCATTAGTATGGGAAACTGCATTTGCTTATATTGTTATGAATTTTGACTTAGGCATCTTGAGCTAATATGAAATCTGCGTTAATTTTTTTTAACTTGAAAAGGCGCTGAAGAAAATTTATCTATTTTTAATTTTAAAGCTAATGTTACAATCAATTGATTCTTATTATCCAAAACCGTAAAATAGTCAATGAAGTTGTCTATTAAATTGTAGGTTCTTTTATGTGCAATTTGCAAATGTCTTATGGGAAAACTTTAGCAATATTGGTAATAATAATGGAAAGGCTCTAACGCCCTGCGTGGGATCACGGCTTGCGAACTGAGAGATGAAGGCTCTCATATGTTCGCTCTCTCTGCCTGGTCGTCGCGCACCATCTCTGTTGCGGGGCGATGTGGAAAGCTCCGCGCCTTAGACGACCGCCATTATCACCCCTTGTTCGAGTGAACGCAGATACTCAATTATTTTTAATAGGCCACCCGCAGGAATCAGAGAGCACGAGGAATAAACCCGGGTCTGTCAGCATCCCAGCTCGCCCCTCAACCACAAGACCACGCTGGCTTATCGGAAACATTAGTTTCTATAAACATTGCTTTTTATTTCTCAAAATAGAACGACTTGAAATACAAATGGGATTGCAGAGCATGCTGAATAAACTCGCAGAACATGATTTCGATCAACAAGTACGACTATAAAAATGATATTTAGAGCCAATATTTTAGAGATAGTTAAAATGTAGTTTTAAAAGCATATACCCATATTTCTAAAAATATGAAGCCAATATAATGAAAGCAGCCGAATTGCAACCTGGCACTGTCGAAGGTGGGTTGTGCTACGTAACTATATGTGAATGAGGACGACTTTATTGGTCGAGTCAGTTGGGTGTTAGACGCCGGTGAGTGAGTATATGTAGAGAATTTGTATCATACCTTTTTCTAAACATAAATTACCTTAAAAGGTATATATAATAGGAAATATACTAATTTTGTAACAAGATTTAGGCCAATAAAATAAAGTAGTTATTATTGATTCTAATATAGGACTTTGTAGGTAGTTTGAAACAGTACAAATGACGCTGAGGTAAGTGTGTGAGATACAAAGGTGCCTACTTTGAAGGAAATGTACAAAGTTTTTTTTTTGTATTTTGTAGCATTTTTACTAAATATCTGTTAAAATTGCAATTGTAATTTTTTAAATATATAATTAAATATAAAATGAAATTGACGAAAAATGTTGTTTTAACTTCATTTTTTAAAATATTTCTAATGTAAATATACAAAAAAAACTGGGACATTAAATTTACTAAACGGTGATTCCTTTTGTTCAAATAAAAAATTTCCTATTATATGTATTAAAAATGTGCTTCAGAAATTTATCGCTAAATATTTTTTTTTTTGACAGAGAATTATAAAATATGGAACTCACAACAAGGAGTGTAACAGGCAAAAGTAAATAAGGTCAAATATCAGCCCAAATATCAACCTCGAGCGGAGACCTAGGTCAACCGCTGCCAGAAAGCAAACGAGGCTCTGATACCGAGTCATGGCGGAATAACCATTCCACCGAGTATTAAGAAAATGTAATAACCAGACCATACCTCTATTGCAGAGTTACGGAATGAAAACTGGACAACGGTTTTAGTGGCGGAAGAGAGCAAATAGGAATCTTTAATGACAACAGATGCGGATTAACCACTCTATAACGGGAAAATAGATCTCGACAGTTTTAAAAAACAATCTATTTACAACACCTCCAAATCACAGTTCATGCTTCTCCAAATTGGGGGTTGGGGTAATGGACCAGTAATCCACTAAAAAAAAACCACGTAAACTCATTGTCAAAAACATAAAAAATTTAAAAATGGAAATAGTCGCACTCACAGAAACAAATAAGAAGGGAAACGGGTCCGAAATAATTGGGGACTTTATCCAGCTTTGTAGTGGAGCAGCTAAAAGCGAACCAACAAGAAGAAGGGTGTCCATCTTAAACTAAGAAACACATAACAGATTGGAAAATCATTGACGAAAATCTAATCCTCGTGAACTTTAATTAGATGCAAAAGACAATAACAATTATAGGGGGTTTATGCTCCATCCGATGATGAACCCTTTAATGAAAAGAACCAATTTATTTAACAAAGCTCAATGTTATTATCGGAAATATTATATATATTATAGGAAACTAGCGAAAAATTCTATTGTTAGGAGACTTTAACAGCAGAGCCAGAAAGAAGATAAACAACAAAATTATAGGTCAATGGGGAAGATCAAATCAAAGGTAATGGCGAGAGACTCATGACATATGCGAATATAACCAAAGAAAAATTCATAATTATACTTGAGTACAACCAATCCTAAAATCTATAATTGATTATGCAATTGTTAGACGACATACCAAAAATAAGACAAATGGTGTAGGGTATTTAGAGGAACAATAAGTGATTCAGATCACCATTTAGTAAGAGCTACATTATTCTTTTCGTACACTTATACCAAAAATCTACAGACAGAAGAAGGAAATATGGAAGAAATTTAAAATATAAAATATGAATTAGACAATCTAATGCACGATAGCGTGAGATATTTATATCAGAAGAGAATAGACGAAAAATTGGTAGATATTACAGAACATCATTTGAGGTAATATACAACAACATAATCAAAAGTTTCTATACACCAGCTAAAGAAGCATTAGGATCAACAAAAGAAAGAAAAAGTAACAATTTGTGGTGGACAGATGAAAACAACATATTAGTTCGAGAAACAAAGACGTTATATTTAAAATAGTTAAGCTCGAAAACGGAAGAAGACAGATTAAGCTATATAATAAAAAAAATAAAGTTAGACGAATGGTAAAGTATGAAAAAATAATGTGGGATAAAAATGTAGTGAAATAAACGCATATATAAAAGGTAGAAAAAATGCAAAGGTATGGAAGTTTATTAAAACCAACACGATAGATAAACCTGAGAAAGTGTCAATACAAATAATACAAGAACAAAAACTATTGCAATTTGCTGTCACAAAATAGAGAAGAATATAAGGTAGACCCACAAGATCACATAAACATACAAGGAGAACAAGTAGTCGTTATGCTCAGTTAAAGGGATAAAAAATAATAAAGGCTATGTCCCTGATAGCGTACCTGCAGAACTTATAAAATGCAGCACCGAAAAACTAACATATGATATAGTTCAATCCTTGAACTGAGTTGTTAAAATATGTATATTATCCAGTTTGCAGATTTCCAGGTAATATTAGCTGAAGATAAGAACAACATTGAATACATGGATAGAAAATTAGTCCAAAAGTATAAGAAATGGAGACTCAGAATGAATACTAAGAAAACCAAATATATGTATATTTGATGAGATGAAACAACCCTAATACTCGACAATAATCAAGCACATGGTAGTGCGCCAGGCTATGTTCCTCATAATTTTGCTTTTCGTTATGATAAAATTATAAAATTTGGACATTGTTTAAGGGTCATCATACGATATTACATGTAAAATTTTAAAGTGTTATAATAAACTGTGACAAAGATACAAAGTGTTAGAAGCTACAAATTCACATTTCTCGTGAGGGTAGAGACTTGGCATGGTCTTAATATACAAATAAAGGAAAAAATTGGAAACCCCTAACTGTTTACCTCAAACGGTCAAAATTAGGGACATTTAATTTTATGGCAATTGCCAAGTCAAAACACGTAATTATAATAACAGGAGAGCTGGAGCTTTGTTCTCGTTTATGTTTAAACGAACTCTATACCTGTCCTTCTGAACAAATGGATTGGCCTTAATTGGTTTAGATCTCACAACTTTTATGGGCTGAACGTTTTTGGGCAAAAACTTGACCTTATTTTTAACGTTTACGTTTTTTAGAGGATAAAGAATAAGGAATGAAGAAATTTGACAAGACATGAGCATAGAAGGTACAGTCACATATAGTATTTAGCGTAAACAAGGAACACTAAAATCTCTGAATGCAACCTTCAGTTGTAGTTGATCGTTTTATTAAGTCCCAGTTCTATATATTCTGCTAATGTTAAAAAAGCCCGGATATAGTTGATGTCATGGTCAGTTATAATTGACTACTAAATATTGTTAAATATAAAACATTTTAAGTAAAATTGAAAAAAAATTAAAGTTACTACGGATGGTTTTTGTTAATTGGGGTTAGTAACTTGCAAGTACAGATCTAAAGATATTCTTGGAACAATATGAAGGTGTCATCATCTCTTTATAACTCCATGCTTTTCAAGATTTCTTTTATTTTGTTTATGTTAACATTTTTCTTAGAAATTTACTAAACCAGTGTATAATCTGTACATCACTCTCGGTTTGTGTTATTGGTTTCATTTGGTTGGTCAAAATGTCTAATAAAAAGTGTTGTTGCTTGATACCAAACCGACAGTTATTCAAGAAATACATGATGGTTCTAGTCAGAGTGAAGAGAGTATAATATACCAAATGTGTGTAAGTGTCATTTACAAAAACCGGGAAAAGGTTTTAACGGTTTCTGCCAATTGTTTGCGCCGTTCTAATAGCGATAACTTAGGCTATTGAAGTGGTTTGAATCGCAGAGACGTCAAGGGTTGTCGGTAACCGGGAAAATATTAAAATCCAAGGCAAACGGCTTGGCCAAACGACTTAAGCCGGAAGGAGAGTTTCATTGCTCTCAAAAATGGCTGGATAGATTAAAAAAACGATATTTCATCTGTTGTGGAAAAATTATAGTGAGGCCAACAGAGTTTGCAATGACACAGTGTCAACGTGGCAGAAAGACACTTGGCCAATGCTGTGTGAGACATATTCTCAAGAAGACATTTTCAATACCGTTGAATCGGGATTCTTTTATGAAGTAACTTTAAAATTCAAAGGATACAGATGTATAAGAAGATAAAATTCGAAAAAAGTGTTCTCTACGGCAACATGTCTAGCACGAAAAATGAAAAACTCATGATAATTGGCCGCTTTGAACAATCCAAGTGTTTAAAAAATGTAAAAAGACTTTCTATTACATACCAGCACAATAACAAGTCATAGATGCTATCATCTATTTTCGAAGAGAAATTAAGGAACTGGGGCCGAGAACTGCAAGGTAAAGGTCGACAAATATTACTGGTGGTGGACAACTGTCCAGTTTATCCAGTAAATAAAAAAATATTAACTTAATGTTTCTATCAATCAACACTACATCTCTGGTAGAACCGATGGACCAAGAAGTCATCCGCAGCTTTAAAGCCCAATATAGAAAGCTTTTGCCCCTTTGCATTCTTAAGAAAAATGAACCTGGCAAAGTTGGATGCATTTTACTTCTAGGCGAAATTTAGTTTGCCGTCAAAGCCTGGAACAGAGATACTGCAACAATAACTAGAAAATGTTTTCATCATTCACATTGATGGATTGCAAGCTGTTCGAGAATTATTCCTTTTTTCGTCAATTTTTAATAATCAATATTCTGGGGTAAAATTTAGGTTGATCCGAATCTTATATTAAATTGTCAATGTCGTGTGAAACTACTTTAAGGGGGATTGGAGGGCTACATGGTTATATGAGAAATTAACATTTAGCTTAAATGTTGTACTGTTTGTAGGACGAGGAGACCCTTGCAATATGGGTGACTACCAACAAATTTGACTCCGTAATAAATGCCAAAATATTGGAAAATTATGTTGAGGTGGATCTGCATTTGGTAGAGGAGGTCACTGATGACATGATGTTGTCGAACTTCTTAAGAGAAGAAGAAGAAGCAGAGTCCTCTAACGAAGAACAAGAGCCCCCACAAAATATTATTACCTGTTCCGTGGGTTTAGAAATGATACAATAAACGCAAGCCTCGCTAAGCCAGAAGAACTTGGATGAAAACTTTATCTAATATACAGACAAAATTGAACGTGAAATTGAAAAGATTTATCTGAGGTCTAGGTGCAATCAAACAAAAATAACCGATTTTATTAATAAGAAAAATAAAGAATTGTAGGCCTAGTATAGTAAAATAATTATGGTAATAATAAAAATACTTAATACTAATATTTTATAAATATAAATAGTGTATATAAACAAATGTACGAGTACATAGTATGATAGATATCAATAAAATATGTTAAAAGCGTTTAAATCCAAATTGTAACTTAGCTCCTTTTTATCCCGACCTTTTATAGTGGACCTTGGTTATAGTTGATCAAATTTGACGGTTCCCAGAAGTCCACTATATCCGGATTCTCTCTCTCTCTCTCTCTCTCTCTCTATATATATATATATATATATATATATATATATATATATTTAAACTGTTAATAATAAAAATACTTCTGTATTTAAACTCGCAGTAACTTGGAGGGGGGTTCTAGTAAATGTTGTCTTCTTTTTGTGGCAGAATAAAAAATGTATTTAATACCTTATAGTTCCAAGACTGCTTAGTGCTAGATCATTATATTCGCAGATTGCAAAAATTAAAAATGCGTTAATATCTAATAATTTTATTGACCATGTAAACCCAGTAATAAAAAGTAAATACGCAAATAAAAACTATTTCTTTTGTATGATTTAGAGATGAATTTTTTCCAATTGTTTTACGGCAGATACTCAAAATGTTCACGGCTTGCTTGCAATGCATACATTAATTCGTTGCGTGTAAGACAGCCTCACTCTGGAGTGTTACTTAATCTTTTAATTTGTTGTTTCAAATTGTTAATATTGGTAACTTTAGGAAATGTCTTTAGAGATAATTGAGATTAAGCGACCTAGGTGGCCGTTCCATTAAACCTTCTCAGCCAACACATTTCGTTCTATGGATGCTATTCAAGAAGTTTATAACAAAGATTAGGAAATTTGTATTTTTAACTTTGATTCAATACAAAGAATCAAGCAAAGAGTTGATTCTTCAAAAATCAGAGTAATTTTCTCAAGCGAAACAGTAAATGAAACCATTATAGGTAATTTTTGCCTAAATATTCACGGTAAACTGTTACTGGCGTTTTCACTAAGCGAAGCCATAAAGATTTTCGCGTGTTAAAGATATTCGTTATGGAAAGTGAAAACACCATTGCCGGTAAAGGTTGCGTTGTCCGCGAATAAAACGCGTTTATATATATTTACTCTGTTATATCTTTGTCCTTTTGGTTTTTATTTAGAATATTACAAAGAACTCCGTTAATTTTTTTAATACTAGTATTTATTTAAGTTGCTATTATCTAACTTTTCTTATTCGTATTAAATAATTAGAGTACATTTCCTATTAGTTTATGCATAATTATGGACTTGTAACTTTCCCGTTCATCTCCACTATGTTATAATTAATATATATTAATTTATTATTAATGTTAGCTTAATTTTATTATGCTTATGTAATAGTAAGTGTCATCTGCATCTTTCGTTGCATCAAATTGCTGTATTTTTTATTTACGCATTTATGCCGTGATAAAGACGATTTTTAACAACTAATTTAAATATTTATACAATACAAATACCCACATTGTACCATTAGCAGTAGAAATCTGGTTGGGCCCGCTGCATTTTTCGTGTCTGCTACCTAATTGTTCCGAAATCTGTTTTTCGGGCTATCTGGAAGTAAATTTCGTCAAAATTGTTTTCTGAAAAGCCGTTTAGCTGCACAATCAGCTTTAATTACATGCAAATTCCGCTCAAATATTCATTTTGGGGGTATGACAAGACTTGTTTGAATTGCGCCGGCTGTATCGCGTCCTGCTGTGTTTAACGTGGTTAGCGACGGAAATATCAGGAAGAAGGTTGATGTCGAAAAGTTCCTGTGCCGCGTTATAAATAAACACGCCCGTCTTAATAAATGTGAGTTTTAAAGACAAAATTAAATTGTGAAGACTTCAATATCAAAAGTAATGGCTTGCCAGGGGAAGATAAAAAGTTGAGGTCAGTGAAATATAATAATAACAGGATAAAATTCTATTAGTACATATTATGTATGCAGTTGTCTTTAAAAAGTTTTGGATGGGCAAAATTTCTTGCAAAGATTTTCGTTTTTATAAATTATTAATTGGACCACAAAAGCTCTTAAATTTTACCAAATGCAATTTCTTACTTTTACAGAAAGTTTTCCAAGTTATATATTTACTTCAAATCCACTAAAAAAAAGATTTGAATATTGGTAATAAATTTACGGTTTATGTTCAAATACGAATATAATTTTGTGCGTATAAAATTAACGTTGAGGTATTCTATAAATTAATTGTGTGGATGAGTTTAGTCATATTCAACAGAAATAATAATTTGACACATACAAATATTAATAGCAACAATAGTATAATTGTAACAACTCTGGTATTACCATTATTATTAAAATCTTGACAACATCTTTAATGCCAAAGCATTAACATAGTTGTGGCGGGGCAATAATAAAGAAATCATAAGAATTGAAGATAAACGTCGTGTTGTAGAAGAGATAGTCGCTACTCATAATCAGGCAAAAATGCTTATAAATTACAAATAACTATTGGTGGCTATTACATAAATTATTGTAGAAGCAGAAATTTGACTCAGTGCTGGGCGAAGACTATCAAGCAATTTGTTATGAGACGAACTTGTCCCGTCAAACCCAGTGGTAAGAGCTTATTGGTATCATGGTGTGCTGAGAAGAGCCTTAAAGAAATTAAAGGCAATTGATTAAGACGTTAGTTGTTGATACCGAGAATTGAACATTGGAAGTCCTATATGGTCTGCATAATGAAGCATCAATTATTTATTGACACTAGTAGCCAATTTTCGGAAAACGATGACGTTGCTATGAACTATTTTATTAAGTGGATCAAAGTACATATGATCCGAATAAAAAGTCACCAAAATACTAGCTAAAGGGGTTTACCACCGTTGTAAGTCAGCTTTTTAAAAAAAACGTATATTGATTATAAGAAATTAACAGGACGTTAATATCCAGGGAATGCTCACTAATGGGTTCCGAACTTGGGAGTAATTATTTTCGTGGGGGTAAAACAATTATTCTGTGGGGGTAATAATCTTGTCGTCTCTCTGTTTCTCTCACTCCGAGATGTTGTGCAGGTAAAAATATAGATTTTTTTAAGAGAAAGGGAAGTGTTTTAAAGTTTTCGTGATTGGAATTCCACAGAAAATGTACAAAAGGCAAATGAATCGTGTCCTAAGCTTCATATCAAATTTATTATCCCATTACTACAAATAAAAAATCGCATACTACAGGAGAGGATCTCATCAAACCTAGTTTGTGTGATGCAGTGTCGCTCGTTATTGGTGAGCAACTTGTAGCTAAGGTTAAAGAAATATTACTCTCTACTACAATATTTAAAAGTCATATTTTAAAGTTAACGAGGTCTGGCAGCGGCCCCCCGGAGAGCTTGTCCAACTCCGACATGCTTGAGCCCCTTCGCATAGTAGTTTTTAAAAATAAATAAAAACACGATGAAAAAGCTCTGTTTGACATAATTGGCGCACGCCGTTGCCATGACAACGCATTTACGTATACCCAGTTAGAGTTGACCTTTGACCCTTAACCTTTGACTTGTGTGACAGCACTCATAATTTTTTTTATGTATAAGTGCTTTATTACCCGCTCTCAAACGAAAATTTTCCATCGCTTGTGGTTCCGGAAATATATTACCTCGATCGCGCCTGCCGCCGCACCGAAATTTGTCCTTCGGAGGCGCTCGGGTCGGCACGGAAAGGCACGAACGATTTGACCTTTGACCTGTGTGACAGCAGCAGCAGCAGCAGCAGCAGCAGCACTCATAATTTTTTTTATATATATAATTAACAACATTTTGGCAACCGTTATTTCTGAAATTAAAGATAGTTCAATGCTTGCGCTGCAATTGGACGAGTTAACCGATGTAGGTTCGTGTTTGTAATTACTGGTATTTCCTCGGTACATTAAAGATGACCGTGTAAAAGAGGAATACTTGTTCTGCAAGTCTTTGCACACCACTACTAGTGGTGAAGACGTATTCAGAACGCTAAAACAGTTTATTGAGGAAAATGGACTGAACTGGTGAAAGCTAGTTGGCGTTTGTACAGACGGGGCGATTTCCATGATGGATATTCGTTACCCTTCAAGTTTTATCTTATCACTGCCTGATACACCGTTACGCTTTGGCTGTTAAGACGCTGTCTCCAGATCTACGAAGCACGTTGAATTACGTAGTAAAAATTGTGAATCATATTCGTGGAAACGCTATGAATTCCACTTTATTCAAAGTTTTATGCAAACTTGGTGCCAAATTTAATGCTTTTTTGTACCACACAGATTTACGCTGGTTATCAAGAGGGAAAGTTTTGAACATGGTTTATGAGCTCTGCAAAGAAATAGGATTGTTTTTTGAAAACCAAAAAAACAAAAAATAAAAGATAAAACATTTGTCGAAATGCTGGCGTATCTTGCTGATTTTTTAAATAAAATTAACAGTCTGGATATATCAGAAATATTTTGACAATACGGGATAAAGTTGCAAGTTTTGTGCGTAAATTGGTATTTTACCAGCGCAGAGTTTAAGTTGGCGATGTGTCGCTGTTTACACAGGTGTGTGAGCAATTGGTAAATAACAAACCTGACAAAATCACGTTTGAAAATTCCGTGGTTTAACATTTATCTGCGGCAATAGACTCACTGAAGCAATATTTTCCGGACATGGATAATCGTCAGTCCAACTCTTGGATATCAAGACCATTTTCTTATGATAAAATTTTTGAAAACGAAGATCTGTTAGCCAAAGTAGAATTTCTCAAACTATACGAAGACAGCACTTTTAAAGTGGAATTTCAAAATTATCACCTCGGTGCATTTTGGTGAAAAGTAGGTACCAAATATTCTATTATAGCTAACAGAGCTCTAAGAATGTTAATACCATTTGCTATCTTTTATAGATGTTTGAGTGGTTTCTCACTTAATAACAGTAAAAACAAAGGCCAGAAACCGTCTCAATGTGGAATATGACTTGAAATCCGTTTTCAGTAAAACTAAACCTAACATAAAATATATTGTGAATGCAAACCAACCCTCGCACTGAATATCATTAATTTATTATTTATAAAATATATTGAAATTGTAAGAACATATAATTTTGTGCATTTTATTATGATTAACAATAAACCATTTGTATTTGCATATATTGTTTTTTTTGATAACATTTCAAAGAGGGGGTAAAACTAACAAGAACATAGAACTCGGAGCGTCATAATTTAATTAACTGAACAGGACCGACCGAACTTTGCGCCGGACAAAATTACAACTATTTGTTTATATTTACAATAAATTCGCTGTTTGTCAACCGCTTTTTTTTCTCTACATAACAGCCACAGCCCAGTTTACGATGCTGAAAATTAAACAATAACAACACAACATTGTTCACTGCTTCACACATATTTAACGACGATGGCTTCTCTCAAGTGCTTTTACTCGCGCCCCGAACAACAATAATTATTACAATTAAAGCCAGTATGTAGCACACTATTATATTTCATTGTGTTAGTAAGATCAAACTTTTATTTCTAAAATTAAAGAATCTTTTATAAAATTACAGTTAATTGTGTAATGTAAACCCTCTAGACTAAAGAGAATGTGTTAAGCGTTAACTACTAAGGTATAAAAAATTCTAACATAAATCGATAATGCGTTAAATATTTAGTCAACTATTTGACCACACAGTAACTTTATAAAATTAGAAACGTTAATGTTATATCTATCCCTTGCGCTGATAATCATTTAATCAATTATATATGAGACGTAGTTTGCAAGAAACTTTAATAGAAAGCAGTTTTTGCGCCTGACAAAAACAAATAAATACAAGAGGATTGGTGTTAATTTATTGAGGTGTATCTCGCACATAAGTTCAAGATATAAACAACAACAACAAGCAACATAATTGTTATTAGAAATTCAATTAAACACTATGAACTAAATAGAGAGTTTTTGTAAGTCATAATAGCGAATAATTTACATTTTATTTTCACTACTGAAAACATATTGGTAATTTTGAAGCGCGTATTTGCCAAATATCGAAAAAAATTTAGGCCATGCCTTTCACATAAAATTATCAATTTATAATGGAACCTTCTCATACTGAAGATCAATAATTAGAAGTTTAAAATCCAGTTCTAGATCAATTTCTTCCAATAAACTACCATACCATAATTTATAAAAAACTGTTTTACTAAAACTTAAGCCAATAGTTATGAATAACTACTTGCTACAGTACAAAAAATTTGTTTTTTAAAACTTGTTTTTTAAAACTTGTTTAAAGTAAAGAAAGTATTTTTAATGTGTTTTTATTAAATAATCAAATAGTATTTGTTTAACAGACATTACCTCGTCAAGATATAGGATGACAACGTCACGATACTACATATCAAAGCGAGAATATCGCAGGACGATGTCCTAAGTCCGCAGAAATACTTAATTTATACAAGTCTACGCATAAGAAAATTGAATATCATAACAGTACATGCTGAGTAAAGTTATCTTATTATTCCATCTCCTTGAAAGATTCCAGGCGAAGTTATTGCAGTGACTGGTGCTCCGTGGTTCGTCTCGAATAAAGATATTTACAACGATCTCGAAGTGCATAAAATTAGTGACGTAATTGTGCAGTTCAGTGAAAAATACATTCAACGCCTAGAAGTGCACCCCAATGTGTTAGCAATTACTTTACTTGACAACAGTCAGCAAACAAAACGATTAAAACGAAAGACGCCTTTAGATTTAGTGTATAGACGTTAATTTTGTAGATTGTAGGACATGACATATAAGATAGTATCAGCATCATTAGTATTAAGTTATTAAGTTTTCACATAGAGAGTGCTGCTCATTGGAGCACACCTCGGCGTGTCACTTGTACAAAATTCAGAAAATATGCTTATTGTTTGTAAAAAACAGATTGCATTGTAAACATACAATATAAAAAAAAATTATTGCATCAAAATACTGCAGCAGCATAATATAATCTGCAATTGGTTAAAGGAATTGCGCATTGAAGCTAATACAACAAAATTTGATTATGTGACATCTGCACTAAAAGAAACCTGCTCTCTAGTTACGCTTATATTTTTCATCATAAGGACAACAGATTTTGTAATAAGATACAGTTACATTCTTGGGTTTACACATCAGTTATTAACTTATTTGGAAGCGGCACTTATGGATTAAAAATAACTACGCTATTATACGTTTGTGACTGAAAATTTTAAATTTGGATTCGTCAGTATATAGTACATTTTGCCACTATCCACTTTTGCACTCACTCAAGCCTGTTTAGCCTCCTTATTAGTACGCAGTAACAAGGGTTTATTCTGCTGACTAATATTGTTCTATCACGTCCCTAGTTAAACTCCGCAGCAATATCTGGGGCAATTAATCTTTTATTTTGCTTACTCATCAATCTGATCAACTCATCCTCTGAATCGGCCGTTACTCGTGATGACACAGGGTGATGGCGATCCTTAAAACTTCTTGCCTCTCTGTAACGTTGTAATGTAAGATTCACCGTCGAAGCACAAACCCTTAATGTTTTGCGATGTTACGCATTGATAGCCTTTGTCGATGTAAAATGAGAATGGCCAATCGAGTTTCTATAGAGAAATGCTTACCAGGAGCCATTGCATGAACAGATTCAAAGCCAGACGTGAAAAAAAGCAAGGTCTTATGATATACAGACGAGCTCGGAAATTGGAGCTCCGAACGGCGCACAAATTTTATATGTAAACAAACATGTGAAACAAGGGATAGAGACAGAAAGAAAGATTCGAAGTGTTGAGTGACAGCCCAAACACTTAAAAGCATTAAGATTTTTTTATTCTATTTTTTGACCCATGTTTATTAAAAAAATCTAAAAGTGACTAATTATTTTCATTTAAAACAATATTGCCTAAGAAGATGGTAAATGGTAAAACAAAACAAAATTTACTACGATAAGTATAGCTATTCATTGTACAACTGAATTTTGATAGTGTCCATACTTCCATGAGCGATGGTGTACATGCGTAAACAGATAAGTTTGTTTGGTAGGGAAAACGTGAGATGATCACCATAATAATCTGAAAAAAATTGTTTTTTGCATGGATAAGCATGCGCTATTAAAAAAGTCATATACAACTGAATGGACAAACAAAAATAGTTTATTGTCACTCAAGGAATTAACTCTCATTGCAAGGCGGTCAGGTTTTTAAAAATAACGATTACTATAAAACTTCATGGAATCATCTTGTGGCATATCGTGCACGTTACCTTAAGAAGAGGCTAGTATTTGCTAAATAGACGTTGTATTTTTTATGGCAATACGAAAATTGTTGTGTATGTACATATGGGATTTCCGAAAACGCCTCGATTGGAAATTGGTGAAATGCATAGTAGATCTGTTATTGTAAAGTATTAATATTACTATGAGCTGAATATCTGTTGCACTGAATAACAAGGTAAACTTCTGTTAATGAAATTACAAAAGGTGTCTTTAGCTGGTAATTGTCATGGGACATAATGGACGTTATTTTTGTCTACTGCATTTTGGAAATTTTTGTTCGTTATATTAACTTTATTAACAATCAGAATATATACATTCTATGAGCTAATATTATGTAATTAAGTATTTGAACTTCGGACTTTATTGGATGGGGCTCCCATCGGCGTCCTTCCATATTTAGTTAGTCAGATCCTTCGGCCACTTCATCTGAAGTCGTCTATTGAATGGATCTGCTGTCAGTGGCTCCATAATTTTATTTGGATGATTTTCAAGTGTGATTAACAGCAAATTGTTTGATAATTTCTCTCACAAAAGGGATATTTAGATCAGTGTGTATGGTGCGATTTGACACATATCATGGTGCATTTGACATTTTTCGTAGGGTCTTTAACTGGAAGCGCTGTATGATGTCAATATTGAAATATCTGGCGCATCCCCATAACTGACATCCATATATCCATATTGGGCGGATTATAACTTTATATAGTAGAACTTTATTCTCCAACGTTAATGAAGATTTTCTTCCAGTATATACTTTTTAACTTAATACCCAGTTCTTTACGCTTTTTCCTTATATGCGTTTTCCAAGTTAATCGACTATCAAGATGGAGTCCCAGGTACTTAACTTCTTGTGATTGAGGTCTGAGTATGTTGTTGGGAGTGACAGGTGGACATGCTGAACGTTTTGTTGTAAAAGTGATGTGCGCTGACTTGTCTTGGTTAACTTTTATTTTCCATTTATCCAACCATGCTTCAATTTGATTTAGGTGATTTTGAAGCATTCCCGGGGCTGTGTTCGGATTTTCGTTGCATGCTATGATCGCGGTATCATCAGCGAAAGTACTAATCATGGTATTATTAGATGTTGGCAGGTCAGAGGTGAAGAGTAGGTACAGCATTGGACCCAGGACACTACCCTGTGGGACATCTGCGTTTATTTGCTCTATCTGAGATCCATCGTTACCAATCTTAGTTCGAAAGCTTCGATTAATGAGGTACGAATGAAATAAGCAGTAGTATTCGTGTGGTATTGTTTTCTTTATTTTATATAGCAGCCCTCTATGCCAGATACGATCGAATGCCTGTCTCACGTCTAACATTACTGCAGAACAGAATAGTTTATTTTGAAGTGAAGTTTGTATTGTATTCGTTATCCGATGGCATTGTTGGTTCGTCGAATGACTATATCTAAATCCGAACTGGTGGTTGGGTAACCAATCCTCTTGCAGCGAGTTTTCTTTTATTTGCCTTAGGAGTAACTTTAGTGCGTTTATTTTAACTACATTGCCTGCTAAACATTCAGTTGTATATTGCTCTACTTCCGCTACGTCTAATAACCTTTTTATCATCATGTCGTAATTTATTACACCGTGCACAAATATAGGTTGCGGTTTAGGTATAACTGGAGTTCTTGTTTCTTGATCTATTTTATTCGAATTATCTTCTGTATTACTAAGTATTGAATATTTATTTTCTGATGTATATTTTGTTTTGTTTGTTATTATTTGACAGCCACCTTTCAGTTTTTGCCATTTATGGATAGAGTTCTCATCATCTTCATCTGATTGATCCATGTCGCTCTCACTTTTTTCGGACTGAATCGACGACGTTGTTGGGATTTGATCTATATTTGTTCGGAAATTTATTGTTGGAGTTGATAATGTATGATACTGACCACTAGGGATTTGTGACGTGATATTATTAGATTGGAGCAGTGTTTGATTTTGAATGCCGATATTTTGTTGTTGGGATTGATTAGTCATCTGCATTAGAGGAATTCCATTTGGAAATTACTGCTGGTTATGCGTGTAGTATAATCCATTTTGGCCGAAACCGACCGGCAGCATTTTAACTGTTCGAATTTGTTATTTAGTTTATCTACACACTTTCAGAAAAACCTGACTATGCATAATTAGATATATTAAATTTTATGTTTACGGTTTGTACGATTTACTGCTATTAGCTCAGTCACTCGAAGGCGCGGTTGCAGCTATTTTTGGAAGATGTAAATCTGTAATTTAACCACCAAGTTCTAATTTTACTAGTATTTCTTCAAGCTGCTTTATATTGATGATTGTGTTTGAGAGTACGACTAATACCTGCAATAATTTAATGTTATATACTGGTAAATTATAAAATGTTCTTACTCTGTGTTGTAATGAAGTAATTTCAAAGTGGCCTGGCAAGTCTACCAGAAAGAATTCAAGTTCGGAGTTTGGTTTAGAACTGTGACGAATATTTTTAGAAGGAAATCTTCTAAAATTAAGTTTTCCTTGCTTTCATACTTGTACGCGTATGATAGAGGCGATGGTGGGGGATTGTTGACGTTGCCAGGTTAGTTATTGACATAAATGTATTGTATCTCGGCATTAATCGCTGTTTCATTGTATGGCTGTCTGTTCTTTACCAAGATTAGATAAATAAAGTACGCCGTCTCTATTAAAATTATTTTGGTATTTATAAATTTCCACTACCTCTTTGTAAGGTCTCTGGTAATTGTTTCTGCAATTAGACAATACCTGTATTTGTCTAAATTGTATCTCTTTGTCGGGGCTTTCTAAGGCACATTCAGCTACAACTGATTTTTGTGTGATTGTATTTATCGAAAATTGGACTAGATTATTTTTAGGCTGTTCTTTTAATGCTCTTAAAACGTTCAGCTTTTTTGTTTATCTCATAATGGATTATGTTGTTTCACCATTTATCAAGTTATTTAATATATCAATTACTTTTCAACTTGCGTTGTCATTGATAAACGTTTATTCTTATTAGTAACAGTATAACAGGACTACATACTAACTATATTTTTATGATAATAGTTCCCCGTAATAGCCCACGAAAGCCCTTTGGAGTCGTAACAGGATAAGTCTGTTACTACTAGAGCCTGCGGTACACAAGGGTAGAGTAACGTGGCTAGTGCTACGTACCGACCGTCTATTCTTACCCCAGAGTTTGACCTCCAGGTACTCATTTATTGCAGATTGAGTCAAGCTGGACCGTAAAAATGCCAGTAATCGAATTAGCGACAGCGGAATTTCAACTCACATCTTTAGGTTTCGTAGTCTATCGACGTATCCACTAGATTACTAGGGCTCACTTAACTGATATTTTTCTATAAATTTAATCATAGCTTAATATGTAGAAGCTTATATTTCTAGGACGTTTCGATTAATTTAAAAGTACTGTCGCGTCTTTGTATTTTAAATTAATTTAAGACCAACTATTATTTTGAATTTTGTATTTTTTGCAAACTGTTAAAAGTATCGTACCCTTAGTAATATTATGGCTAATTATTATTTTTTCATAGAATGCGTTTTTATCTATGTGTCTTGAAATTATCCACGCCTTAATAAGGTGGTTTAACTAGGATTGATATTATAGGCAACGATAATTTTTATTTTTTGTACATAACTAGTTCTTTCAAAGTTTAAATCACTTGTTTCAACATTTCTCTAGCATTCCAATTCCTTTACTAGAGTAGGCTTCTTCGGGGCCTACAAAATACTTGCTTACCTCTTTATTTTCCTAGTCAGGAAAATTTTGAATTTCGTAATCAGATGGTAATTTTGGTGAGTTATATAAGGGCAAATAGGGATGCAAAAGGATTTAAAATCTTAGTCTAACCAATTTTTGCTGAGCGATACTACTTAAATGTCCCAGTGCGTTATCATAGTGAAATAACTATTGTTTCACCATTACAAGATGTTTTACAAATGAAACCTTTATTCTCTTCAAAAGTGCCGCGTAGATTTGCTAGTAATGATGAAACTTTTAGAATAGAGTAGAATAGATAATAAGATAATTAATAAAACAAATGTAGACATGTACGTCTCGACATTAATATAATATTTCATAATTCAGAAGAAATTAGTTGTGGAAACTGAAATCTAAAACATATTCTTTGAAAAGTTTCAAATTATATAAAACAATTAATTATCTATAATACCTGTTTCATAACTAAAGTAAATCTTTGACTATCTTGTGTAAATAATATTTGAGCTTTTTTATTTCTCATGAAACTAGAACTTAAATTTCTATAGACAAAAGCAAACAAGCTTACTTTAGTCCTAATTATACAGGCCTACTATAAAATTCTTTTTAAAAATTGTTTTAACTTTAGTCACCTGTTTTTGTATATTTTTTAGTGTTAAACTTAAAAAAGACAACCGTTTTTTCTATTACGTAAGGTTTTCTCAGAAAAAGCAGATGTATTTTAGGAATGTATATTTTACTTTACATTTTATTAAAATCATAAGTAACCAAACATTTTCATAAAAACAACACAAAATTAGTAAAACTGAATGATGTTCTTATTTACTAGTCTTTGTAGTATCGTTTTCGCTTCCCATAAAACTCCCTTTTGTGCTTCTTCCTGCTGTAGGATTGCTGGATATCGTCTCTTTTCAACATCTAGTAGTAGTCCGCTATCTTGTTAACATTCTGTCTTTCTTGATATCGTTTTGCCATTTTCTTTATATCTTGGTGAAATCTTTCACCTTGTTCCTCGCTGACAGAACTAAGAAAACCAGAAAAGTAGTCTAGGTGTGAGTGGAGAAAATGTACTTTCAGACTCATGTTACAGCCTAAATTCTTGAAGGTTTTCAACATTTCAGTTACAATGGCCTTGTAAGAAATCTGGTTACAACAAGTTTAAAAGATACCCATGCTGCTTTTTCTTTGAGGCACATTTTTTTTCAAAGTTGTCAATCTTTATAAGTTTTCGGATGTCAGGTCCAGCAACTACACCTTCTTTTAACTTTACCTCAGATAAATCAGGAAACTGTTGACAAAGATATTTAAAGTATTCTTCTTCCTTTGATAAGGCCTTAACAAATTGCTTCATCAGACCCAATTTGATGTTAACCAAGCAACAGTGAAATAACTTTTAAGTTGCTACAAATAGTCTATTTATGGCTTGAATAGCTAAGGAAGTACGTAACAAAACTACATTAGTAAGACAAGTTAAAAATAACTACTGGAAAGTATTTTATAAACGAATGGAAAGTGACTTCTACAGACTGAAAAAACAAATATGGCGACTTATCAGAGTCTAAAGAAAGGAGGTAAATGAACTTGTTGAAGTTAAGCATATACACAAAGAAACTTGAATCATGTACCTAAAAAAACTTTACAGTAAAGAGGCGAACACAGTTGAACAGAATACACCAGAAATAGTAATAAACGATAACTAACAAGTCCGTGGCAAGACGGCATTCCCAATGAACTTCTTAAGTATGGCAGACAACATCTCAATCAACAGCTACTCATATTATTCAATAAAATTTTTAATTACCACAGATTATTCGATCAATGGAGAACAAACACTAAAATTATTATGTTTAAGAAGGGAGACAAGAATATACCCTATAATTACAGAGCCATAAATCCCCTGAGTACAAGTTTGAAATTACTTACGAAAATAATAACAAATAAAATAAATAACACAATATCATTATCAAATGAACAACAAGGATTCAGATCTGGAAGTTCGTTCACGGATGCCGTTTTTGTCATACGACAAATAGCAGAAAAATCCATTGAATACAATAAGCCAGCTTATATGTGCTTCGTAGATCTGGATATGATGATTTAGAAATAGAAGTAAGACAACAAACGACGAAAGCAGCCTGCCTAAATGACACGTTGTGGAAAAATAAACACATAGGAGTAGAAGTCAAATCAAGAATTTACAAATCCACGATAAGATCAATAATAACATACATTACAGAACACGTGCAAACACATCGAAAATAAAAATAATATTAGAAACAGGCGAAATGAAGAAGAACGTGTAAAATAGAAAACATTAATAAATGCGTATTACATAGAAAACACGAATGGAACACATTAACCGGATGGATAAACAACGAATCATCAAAGCAGCAAGAGACAAATTACCAGTAGACAAAAGAAGTACAGGAAGACCGCGAAAGAGATGGAGTGATAATCTCAACGCAAACGAAAGAAAGGCATAGGTGACGAAGAAAAAACAGGTAAAGATGACTATATTGAAGACGGAGTAAAAAGAAGAAGAAGAAGAATAGCTAAGTTTATTGAAGACCATTTCAAGGTTTTGGTATGTTTTCTTTAAGTGAACCGAATGACCAACAGGTACTGAAACATACTTATTACTGTTGTGTGGAAGAACTGCTTTCAAGCTTCTTTTTGAGGAGTCAATAAAAAGACTCCAATCTTCTGGTACATACTCAACATTTAAACTTGCCATAACTCCAGGGACGTTGGTACAATAAACTAGGTTACCTTCTTGAGAAAAATAAGAGAGGAAATCCTTTTCTCTATATCGATATCACCAAAAATACGTACCAGAACCCAATAAATTTTTTCCTTCAATTTTGAACCTAAAAGCAAATAAAAGTTATTTGGATGTCCTAAATCTCTAACCAAATCATTCAATTCAAACTCACTGAAAGGTATACGTTTGCTTGTGCCAGTCATAAATGTCACTGATCTCACTGTCTTCTTCACTAGCACGGTTGAGGCAATATGTCTGTCTCATCTAAAATGTTATCTAAACTAACTGGTAGAGAAGGTATCGGTATAGTAGGCCCATGCGGAACAGGGCGGGTCGCTGATGGAATATTAGGATAAGATATCTCCTTTTTATTTTTGACGTGAAACGTCTTTTATTTCGGTCAGTAGGGGCGCACTTGCAAAAACCATATGTAATGAAATATGTTATAACAAAATTGCTTATAAATTTGGAAGTAGAGCACCTACTGGCATTATTTTATTACCATTATTTAGAGGATAGAATCCATTACTCGGCAGTGCATATGTCGCTGGCGTAAATGGCGCTGTAATCGCGCGCAGCACGATGCATTTGGAACTAAATTTACCATCGCGCGCTGTGTTTATTTAATAATTACTCAGCAGTACATTGATCCATTCGAGTGGGAGTGGTTGCGTTTGACAGGGCTCACGTCGTTATACTAGGTGTGATACATAAAACTTATACTTGTGACTATTGAAACTTATAGAGTTTAAAAAAATGTAAATAAATGTTACTTGTGTATATTTATTTGTGTGATTATCTATATCAGGGTCTGTACTGTACAACAAACACTAGTGTTTATTACACACTCTCTAGCACGTACGAGGCGTTTCACGTACTTCAGTGTGGCTGTGTCCCTGATACAACCTAACCAATTTTTTTAAGTTGAAACCCCTCACGTTGCAGGACCAAAAATAACAGTCATCGCTGTGATTTTTAGGTTCCTCACCATGGGAACGCCAAAACAAAACGATTGTTTTTTACCTTGACTCTACTGCTTCAATACATACTTTGTGGGGGGGCCAAGGTTTATCTTGATCGCCTAACTCATCCCAAAGTAAGCAAAGTAAACTTTTTTAACGAAATCGGAAATATTTCGTTATTGCCTTTTTACAACATAATTACCACAAATGTAGCAGAAAAAACTGGGTGAAGTCTCACATGCTGTAGAAGCCATCGTAAATTATAATTTACGATGTTGATTATAATTAACATCACAAAATATAAAATGAAACACTTGCCACTTCAACAAAAATCAGAAAACACATGTATACAGTACAGTCAAGAGACATTCTGTATGAGCAAAGCAAATAAAGGTTTGATAGCTACTCACTTTTGCCACCTGACTAAACTGTGCGTAATGAAATTTTTTTATTATTTTTTTCATAATCGGCGTAGAAAAAACTATAAAAATCACTAATTATATTTTAAACAATTTTTCCATTGTTCCAAATAATTAATAATGTAGCGATGCCTACCTTAATGCATTTGTAATACATGCATGTTCGGAAGTATTCTTTATATTATTTTTAACTCATAAAATATTAAAATAAATAAAGAATTAAAACAAACATGCGGCATATTTATTTGTTTGTAAATTTGGAGGTGACATGAATTACGAAGCTGTTTTTATTGGATCGTCCTGCATAAACAAAGACATTAATTATGCTCTACAGACCACGTGATTTCCACTGCCTTTTTCTGTTGGAGCTTATTGTTTCTACTAACATGCAACTTAAATACTACGACGGCATATATACCCATGGGTTTCCAGCGAGACTTAAACTCGTTGACGCGCTGGTTCCCGGATAGAGGAGCAATGTTTGTGACCACTAGGCTACAATGGAGGTCATAAAAGCGTTTAAAACGTTTCACTTATTGCTAGTCTCCATAGTTAGTTTCCTACGATTAGTTAGATACTAGTGAGTAAGTTCCCATAGCTCCCACGTATAATTGTACTGTTATTCTACCCGCTTGTAAGTCTGTTCTAAGTATTTAAATAAAAACTAAAGAGTTATCCACTAACGTGGGTTTATTTGTATATATTATATCTTTATTTTTTATATATTATATAATAAGTATAAAATCATAATTTTTATGTTGAATACCGCTATTGACTTATATTTTCTCAAAATAAATAGAAATATTTCGATACATTATTTTTCATAAAAAGCAGGAATATTTTGTATATTAGATCTTTTTAATAAATCGTGCTAAATTGTCGCAAAATATTTACTATTGATTCACAATGATTTGCCTCATTGTTAATTATTTTATATTTATTATTATTTTATAGTAAAATAAAGTTGCTACTTACGTTCATTATGATACAGTTACGGAAACAATGTATAAGGCAATTAAATTTATTGCCTCAATCTCCCCAGATAAATTTTTGGAAAAATAAGGGCGAGTGTAAGTATTGACCAATACAATAATTGGAGAATCCTAAATCGGGTGATTCTTTATTCCATTTGTTTAAATAATTTTTTAAATAGCTAACCCAAGGTAACATACCTAAGTGGGTTAAATAAAATTTATCTTAGAGAATGAGTACGCAATGACCATAATAATCGCCTCTGAATGGTTACGTGCATGTCTTTTAAGCAAAATTAAACAAATTCAGGGTCTCTATAAAATATTTGTGAAGTTGTCGCAACTGTTAAATTATAATTATGACGATTAGCTGAATCATTAATTATCACTGTCAAGTACAATTTAAAAGAAAATGTCAAACTCTATCAATGTTTTGCTTATTATTGTCTTAACCAGTTTCATCAGCGTATAATCGAATTATTTTACCTACTACTTTGTACAAAATATTTATTAAGATCAATAATTTTAAATGGCGTTGTTTTCTTATGCTTTGTACTGTTGGCATCTATTTATCATGTGACTACGGCGAAAGCTTTGTTGAACTGCTTTAATCGATTGTTTTCAATTAACCAAATATATATTGTACTTACTGCTTAGGTGTTGCTATGTGTTAATAATCAATAATATGTGTATGTCCCATTTCCTATTCTATTATAAACATAATGTATTAATTAACATACTTTTGAGTTTCCTACAAAAATGTAGGTATTTAATTGCAGCGGTAGCAAATTAATTTTCTAGTGACTTCTTATATATGTTCATGGACTTTGAAACTAACTTCTAGGTTTATGGTTTTATTAATTTTGTTATTGTGGTGCTTAATGTGCTTAATGGCCTGAAAATAAATTATAATTAGGCATCACATCCATATATTATTTATAAATTCCACTTATTGCGAAGCAATCCAGAAGATCTGATATTTTTGCAGGATCCGTTAGCTAGTACGTAGAAACACCCTTGGACAAGAATGAGTAATTTCTGTTTTAGGTATATTACTTTGGGTAATTTTTTAACTTTTGTAGTGTTGCTGAGTGTAACTTATGGCGAGGTGACTGAGGAGATTGTTAAGTCATATGGTAAAGTTTTGGTTCTTATATTGCGGCTTGCAGGTGGTTTTTTGCATATACTTGTAGTTCGTAATGGTCTATGGACTCCATTATTAGTATTGCATTTCCTTCATGAGGTGTGTTGTCTGCCCGATTAGTGTGGTAAAATTTGTAGTGTGCTACTTTAAATTCTGATCTTTCGGTGAAGTGAGTATGCCTGATTAATAAAATGTCGATTTTATGTTGTTGGAGAAAGATTTTAATTCTTTTTTATGTTGAATTACTCAAGAGCAATTTAGACATTATTTTTTGTTATCAGTATTGTAAGCATATTTGACACCATGCCATTTTCATGGATTAAATACATTTTTAAATTTATTTAAAAATTGGGTGATAAAAGTATTTATGTTTTCGTTGCTATTAGTGTTAGTTGATTGACATGTATTATTCATGTTGTTTGTGGGAGCGTTGGAGTAGATATTATTTGGTGTGTTTCATTAGTTAGAAGTTGGTATTTGTTGGTAGATGAAGTTTGTGTTTGTATTCGATGAAGACGAGTTGTTTCTGTTGCTTTTATAAAGACGATGATAATATTCGCAGCTTCTGTAATGTGCTGAATATAACCTCTTGCTCTTTTTATAGCTTGCGTTGTTATGTCAGCTTGCGCATTTTACGTACACAAATGGACGGTTGCAGTTTTGTGTGCCCGTACAGCTGGCGCTTCAAGCACTGAATTATGTTTTTATTTTTCTGGCTGGTTCCACTTGCACTAAGCAATTTGAAAGACGAGTTATTTTATAAACATTTTTACTAGCGGCAGCTGGTTCCAGGTCTACAAAAACATATTTAATGTAAAATTGGATTGTCTTTGTTTAGCATTCTCACTGCGTATTCTAATTAAGCAATTTCTTCTTTTAGGTTGGTATGTGTGATGAATTAATTTTTGTTCTTGCATAAACTTTACCAATTTTCTGTGTGTGCCAGGGAGATTACAAATGATGTTAAGTGTATTGCTAAACATACTTCTAATAATGTAATGGCCTTCTTTCTATTCTTCGCTCAGTTTTTTTTGTTATTTTGGGATAATTAGCCGCAGCGTATACGAATAAAGGGGAGGTTTAAGGACACTCCACAGGTTTGTTGGTGTTAAAAATCTTTCATTGTTTGGTGCTAATGTGCCAAATCTGTTATTCGGGTTTATTTTATTTTCTTATCAGAAAAAGTTTTCTTTATTTTCATACTTTACACTCCTTTTGAATGAATGCTGTAGATGTTTCTAAGGTAAATATTATTGCCATTGATGTGATTGTAGAGGTTAAAATAGGAAATTTTGCATTTGATTTTACTTTTTAAATTGTCTTGGTTTGGTAATAAGTATTGTTTGATGAAATCTGGTCATTTGGTGACTGTGATTAACTTATTGACATTTGCGCATTTACCGTTGTCTAGTATTGCATGTATTTGGTGATTATTAATTTGGTATTATTAATAAATTAAGGGTTATCCTCTATAACTAACAGTTTTAATTATTTTGTTTAATTTTCTCTGTAAAGTAAATTTAGAAATGTATGTACGTGTTTGCATTTATCACACACGGACGTTGCCTTAACACTTCACTAGCACGTGTATACTTGGGCACCGCTAATGTGTATATTTTAGTATTTTTGAATTAACATAAAACTATTTAAGTAAGTTAAATATAATTTGGAATACATTTTTCTAAGTGAATTTTTAAGTGAATTAAGAGTGGCGCGAATTTTAAGCGTTACAGGTAATTTCATCTGAAAGGGATTTTTTCCAAAGTGTATTCGCACTGGCGCTTCTTAGAGTTAGTTATCACGCTTCAGAAATGGTTTACCATTTTGAATAGAATTAAGATACAGATCGTGGACAATACACTTGAGAAGACTCAGTTGTATGTCTGGTATAAACAATTTTAGAAGGATCAGAAGCAGTTGGAACTAAAGGTGATTCAGTAGCATATTTGTATTATTCGCTGCTTATTTAAGGATGATCACCAATTTAACGATTGAGAAAGTAGTTTTTGTCAAAATTTTAATGAAACAAAATTTACATATTGTCGGAAAAATCATAAAAGTTTTAATCCAAAATGTTACAATAACGGCTACTCTTATACAGCTGCCTAAACACGGCAAAAATTGAAGATTTTTTTGGACTCCCTCCTTACAATTCGAAATTGTCGTTCTGTAATCATTACTCATTTAGACCACTAAAAGAAGCACTTGTGAGACAGATATTTGAAAAAGAGCTTGCTATCGAAGAGTTTGCATGTTATTGTTAGATGTCACAACCACTTTTATTGCAGTTTCAAAAAATTGCCTATCCGTTTGAAAAATGCGTTTTTAAATTAAATAATTAAGTACAAAAATAAATTTGTATGTTTGTATTTTTAGGATGATCCGATAAACTTTAAACATAATTAATAGACCTAGGAAATTATTTTGACTTTCCAAATGAAAAGGAATTCATGGGATAATGCCGTTGCACATTTATAATTTTCTATTTTATAGGTAAATAATAGCAAAATAAGATGACATTTATTAACGATGCACTTAATACTACTAAAATATTCTATTGCGGTATACGATATTTATAGATATTAATCGAAATGGGACTAGAACCAATAAACTTAACGCGCTACTTGTTCGCTCATCATCAGTTATATTGGAAATAAATTACCAGTTACATTGTTAAATAACTCAGAGGAGAAGAAATGATTACTAAAAATATTTTGTAGTCAAATAATAAGTTAATAATTTAATTAAGAATATAAGTGTTTGGCACATCTAAAACTAAATAAATAATATGCATGGTTACTGGTTATTTTTAGTGATTTTTGAATATACTTGAAAACATTTTTGTTATTCCACCTTTTTTAGTTTATTTTATTTGTTTTTGTGAATATAAAAAGGTTTACAGTAATCTTTATTATCTATGCTACATATGAATTTTATAAAAATAAAGTTATATTTTTTAATTGGTCCAAATTTTGTTATTTGCATTTTACTGCTTATTACTAACACTAATTTATGCTATTTTCTCTGTGCATATGGTACATTGTATAAGAGAGGCGAGATTACATTTTTCATTACATTTTCTAGTTCTACTAGAAGAAGAGTTTATATATATATATATATATATATATATATATATATATATATATATATATATATATATATGCGATGATAACAAAGAGAGCGCGACCATATGTACATAGTAAGCTTCTCATAAACTCCATAGTTTAATAACTCTGCTCTTAGTCTTGGTAGATTAATTGTTTAGAAGTTACAACACTTTCCCTTGGCCTAAATTACAGTCTAGCTTGTCTATGCAAATTTATAAAATATCGAGCTGCATTTTAAAACGTAGTTTGTAAACGCCAAAATGTTATTTCAAAATAAATTATTTGATTATATTGTTTAAACTAACATATAAAGTGCCCTTTGCCATAATAAATTAATGTTTTTAAATAATGAGCCTTGGTTGATAGAAATATAATAACGATAATTAAAAGATCAAATTCTATATACGAGACCTGTCTTGTAAGTATTGATCTGTGCGATACAAAATGTTACAATAACAATCCAAATATATGTAGCCTCAGTCTTTTTCAAAGTAAATACCTTGGAATATCACACACTTCTAACTGAGCCCTTATTTCTTGATCGTAACGGTAGATTCACGTTTTATATTCGGTAGTGGCTTTTTTTTATGTCGCAACAAGTTTTATACCCAAAAATCTTCTGTCTAAATTTCATAAAGTTTAGTTTCTAACAATTCATCTAGTATTCAGACTATCAGTTGCTGATTTTTGTTGATTGTAGCTCGTATACTTTTAACATTTTCTGGTGCTCTGATAGTTGCTTTTATTCTAGAACGTAAATCATATTTAACTGCTTTCTGTCTATCTCGGAATTTCTTGTATAGCATACTACATGGTTGCCAGAATATTTATAAATTATCTTATAGTTTTTACTAACACACTTTTTAAATTCACACAAAATTTGTTATAGATCCGCTGCATTGTAAATTCGACAATCACACACTATCTGTGGCCGCTCATCAACATTAACTCCCAACTGACCAAGACAATAAAGTCGTCCTTATTTACGCATAAGCATTACAATCAACTCTCATTGGCTGCCAGATTACATTGGGGCCGTGCAAACTATTTTTATTATATTAGCAGTAGTTTGATATTTTCGAGCAAGCTTTGTATATATTCATTACGAATTTTGTTAGTCTCAAGAATGTATTAATATAACTTTTATAAATATAACGTTTTAAAATTATTTTTACATAGTTTCCTGTTACCGTAGGGGTTGTTTTGATTTCAAAATAATACAATGATAAATACCTGTGTTTTTTATTTTACACTGCATGAAAATTATTTTTACTTCATATTATTTAAACCTTGAGCTGCCTATTTAAACAATGTTGTTTTTATTATATATAAAAGCATATAATATTCAAATCTAATTTGCTATCTTCCAAAAACTGGCACAGTGCAAAACAATTTGATAATATTTAACCACCCGCTAGCAATTCTACGGAATAAATAAGGCAATCGCTGCAAAAGTTACGTCAGATCCAGTTTGAAATTTAAAAAAACAGTACGTTTTTATTAGTTTACTTGTGCACGTCAGTTTGAATTCGCAAATATTAGAAACAAAATTTGGAAACGTTTTAGGTACTATAATAAACGCAAATCAAAGATTCTATATCAAGGTTAAAGCTATACATGACAAAAAACATATAAAAATTTGTAGTAACCTTACAGAAATTTGTTATAAGTATGCAGTATATTGTAGTATAATTTTTCATTAGGCTACTTATTTTCATAAAAGGTGTGTTAGCGTAAGTAATAACACAAAGTCAATAAGGGTAAAAACTTTACCGTAATTGATGCATTTTGATAAAGGATTTTATAAAAAAAATTGCGCAGTAAGTCATTCACTGTTTGATTGCACACATTGCGACATTGTTAAAAAAAAGTTTTAGTTGACAAAGTATTTCCAAATCAAATTGTTATTATTGATAAAACGTGGCTTAGATATTTTGAACTGAAGTTAAAATCACAATCAAGAAAGTGCAGAGGTCTATCCCTTTTATGACATAAAAATATAAATATTCAAGGAATTATTATTATAAATAAATCGCAAATTTTGATTATGATTTTATGCATAAGAGAAATATAACTGAATTGTTGAGTCGGCATGTGTTACATCACGGTCTAATCTTAATTTTTCCAGACGATAATCTGTTCTCGAAATTAAAAAGAAATATTTAAGATTACAGTATTAACTGATGAATTATAGAACCTGAATATGTAACTCATATAACTTCAAACTAAGAGGTTCTTTCTCTGATGCTATTTGAACAAAATGGTTTATGCCAACATACGTGCTGCAATTAGAAGGCTAAAAAAGAACATTAGACGTGTAACTGTGGAAATAGAGCTGCACTTATAGGAAAGTTCTATGAAAAACTTCGGTAAGAGAATGATTTCATATCAGTGCAGTTGTGGAGGGCGTTTGATTAATATTGCATTTTATACATACGTGTGTACTTTACACTGATAACGATAATGTTTAGATTGATCCAATATTTTGTATTTTATTCAGGAAAAACTATCTAAAGTTTAATTTGGACCACCCTACATCGATAGCAAAATTTATTATTCATAGGATTTTGTGTTTCATGGCTTTCAAAGATGCGGTATTATGAGTTGTTAAAACAAAGTGAACCCGTTATAGATGAGCCTCCACAAAATCATCTTTAATTATGACATTAAGCCCAAGAGAATTTTTACGGATCTATAATTTTGATGCACGATAACTTAAAACCTTTTAGAATTTTGTCAGATTCACTAGAATGAGTCGAGATTTTACTACTATAAATAATCAATAATTACATTATTAATTCTAATTGAGCTCTATTTTAATGATCGCCACCTACCCGAAGGAAGGCTGCTATAGATTATTTTTCTCATTGAAGTGTATTTTCAATTTGTGTAAATTAATTGTATAATTATTATTTAAAAGGACTCAGACTCAATTAATATACAACAATTATATGACAATTAAGTTTTAGTCAGAATGATATTATTAAGATATTATGGCAATATATGATTTCGTAACTAAATTGCACAGATAGTACAATGTTAAGAATTATTAATGTAATATTAAAGCGTGCTGAAAGAATAATGTTTTCATTTAAAAAGTGTCTTGTATTTACAAAAAGTTGCACTTGTGTGCTTTAGTTTCACTTGTGGTTTATTTTAAAAATTCGTATAAAGAGTTGAAGCTAACGATAATTACAATATAACGAAAACTCCTTATAATAGACACAAAATGAAGTACAAAATAGTTTCAGCGCTGCTGCTTTTGTTTTAAATTTGTAATTATAAAGCGACGGCTTTGATAATTTTAGTTTAGAAGCTACTTTAAAGCTAACGATTTTCTTGTTTATAATTAACTTAACAGCGTGTTTGGCGCGTTGGTCAGCAAAACAGTATAAACACAGTAAGATATTTAAAAGCGGACAACCTAAAGGAGGAATAAAACTATTTTTGGCACAAATTGTATTACATTTTTGTTAGAAAATTATTTATTATATCGATAATAACGTTAGAATAAAACTATTTTCAAACCAGTGAAAAGATCAGTGTACTATATGAAACAATCATTGTAGAGGTGCTTAAAATATTTTATTATAATTCACTGTTCAAAAAATTTAAGGACAAAATGTATTTTCTCCATATTTTGCTTATTATTCAATGTAATAGTTTCATAAACGCGGGACATTAATTACTTAATTCAATGCTTTATTGCAAACTCATTTTTTAAATATTTTGTCATGAATCACAATAGACTATTTTAAGCAAAAATTGAAATTTTAAGCGTTAAGCAGATTTTTAAAAAGTAATGGACACGTATTTTTGCATTTTTATAAAAGAATTATAATTTAAAAAAAAATTAAATAGCGATTTTCCGAATAAAGTGGCGGAAAAAGAAAGACAATGCAAAGAAGAAGCAAATAACTATAACCAACAATACACTCTCTCATATTATTGCGTCACTAACATAATTTGAATTATAAACTTGAATTAAATAAATAATACTGGATTTTCTGTTTGATTTATTTTGTATAATAACCTATACTGTTATTTCCAGAAACCTTCCATTTTTATGGAATAGTCCATTGATTGAAGTCAGCACAGTTTTAAAATTTTTCTACATTTTACAATACTTTTTTCTCCTTAATTAGTTTTCAAGTAACCAGGTTTGTATACTTGTATTGATGCGAAAGAAGAAATTATATGTTGTATGTTTTAAAGGAGCAATAAGTTAATATATGTTACTGCTAGGTTAATCATTTTGCGAAGAATAATCTGTTCATTATTGGCGTAGGCTACTAGAAAAAAAAGTTTTGCAATGTGGTACAAACTATGGTCGTATGTTGCGATAGGTTTAAGCACGTAGAAACAATTCAAACTTGTACTGCAGTCAACTGCAGCAACATTACCTCTGGGTGTTAGTTGTTCTTGATCTGTGGCGGTAAAAAAAGCTTGCTAGTTTTACACCACAATTTTGCATCCGGTTTGAATGTTAGTTAATGTTTGACTTCTGTGCTGGGAGACAACATTCAAGTAGTACTGGAATTCCAGAGAGAAAATTTTAGACATTTCTGTACCGACAATTGCTACTATTTTCCACAACTGATTGTGTGTTTCTTCAAGCCTTAACCGATGAGCAACTGGCATGACTTGTTTCGTGATGCAACAAGATGCTCATTAAATGGCAAATCTTGCTATGTCAAAAGCATCGTAATAGATGACATGCCCACTGAAGCCCAAAACGAAGTTTTTCGATGACGAAAACATTTTAATGGCGTGAGATGATGAATGTGTCCAGATCTTTGAGGGAAGACTTAGTTCAACGAATGATTTCAAAAGTTGCAGAGGTATATGAATACTGTAGTTTATTTTGAAAAACAATAGAAATATTTAGTTAAACACAAATTTATAATAAAATTAATGTTTGTAACAAACAAAGTCTGTTTAGTGATCCTTGATATGAATACCGTACATTCTAAAAGATCTTGGAATACATTTGATACAATGTTTACCTTTTATTGATATAAATGTTTTACAGACAATACCGTACACCTGTTTAGAGCTAAAATTGTGATTTGGTATCTTTATGATATTAGTTTAGAGCACACGAGCCTGACATGTTGTTTATTTTTTTGTTGTATAATACTATTTAGGCACTATTAACAATTAAAAACAAATATTTGATTAGTTACAATTTGTAGCTTGAGTACACTTTCTTTAAATACGCATTCAATATTAAATAGATTAACTGGTTTTAAGCTTTTATTATAATTGCTTTTGCTTCAAATATATCAAGTCAGAGATATTTTAGATATACAAATTTTAGTGGAAGTCTTTCAGTGCTATTAAAATGCTTGTTTTGTGTGTTCTTCTTATTATTAAACTTTTATTATTCCTATTAAGTTAATATTTTCATAATCGACTGTAAAGTTTACACGAATGAAACTCTATATTTAATGTGCGTTTGTCTCCTCTAGTAATGCAAAGCTTTGCTATTTAGTTACATAGTTGATAACATTTATTGCTTTTGTTTATTTGCTTATGTATATACTGATTTTTACGGTTGCGATTTGACTTTCTTAGCGTTAAGACCGGTGTTCCGCTCCGCTCGCTCGAAAGCACAAGCGTCAACGACTATCGCGTGTTGTCGCCGCTTCCGGCTGTTATTAGTGATAGTGCATTTCCTGCAACAATTAATAGTAGTAAGTACTAAATTCATTATAATAGAACCCCTGCAGAGGGGTTCCTGACCATTATGAGCGCTAATGATAATAAAAGAAACAGTGGCAATATTTCGCCGTCGGAATATTCTATTTAAATGAAAAACAAATAAAAAATTCAAGCAAAATTATCTATCAAGGCAACCACGCTGATGCAATCAATGCAATGGATACCGGTAATCCACCACAATCCACACCAGTGCCCGCTGAAAAGAAAATAAAAATTCCACCTTTATATTTGCACAATGCTGATAAACTTAATTACCAGGAAATACTACAGGAACTAAAAGATAAAACCAAAACTGAATTTTCAACAGTTCACAAAAACAATGAACTAAGGATCAACCTAGCAAGCATAGAAGATTATCGATGTATGACAAAACACTACAGTGAAATGAAATTAAGTTATCACGCCTTTAAGAACCCGGAAGCAAATAATCTCTAAGTAATTATCCGGAATATACCTGTATCACTGACGGAAGAAGAAATAGAAACTGAATTAAAAGCCTTAAAATACCCCTATGTGCAGTGGATCTTAAAGATACACAAGAAGGTAGGAAAATCTTTAGGTTAGCAAGACTTAATTATTGCGTAATTGAGGTTGAGCCACTAAAAAAATCTTCAGAGATCCCGCAGTGTAAAAAATGTCAACTATTTGGTCATACGCGAAACTGCTGCCAATATCTGCCACGATGTGTGAAATGCACAGGTAACCACCTATATGATAACTGCCCCAAAAAACCAAGTGAGGACCCACAATGTGTTAACTGTTTGGAAAAACACCCCGCAAACTATAGAGGATGCAGTTGAAGCAGTTGACAAATAACAACTACAGAATACCGAATAAGACATTTGTATAAGCAACCTTAACTAAGTAGGAGAGCCAAGTCAACCAGACGCCCTCACCTGGTCAACACCATGGACGTGCACCTCAAGCTAATGCCAACCAGGCGGGAGAATCTCAAAACACAACTGACATTTTCACAACTATATTAACAAAACTCGTTGAGTCACTCAGTCCACACTTAGAAAAACTAACGCCATTATTAGCATCTATGCTTCCTACCTTGCCAACTAATGGACCCAAATAAACATCAAATAATTACTAAATTAACCTTGACTAATTAGAATGCCAATGGTCTAAAAATACAACGCTCCATTTTTATTGATTTTATGACTCGTTATAACATAGATATCGCTTGTGTAACAGAAACTCACTTTATTAATACTGAAGCGTTCCGCATCCCAGGATATTCAGTGCACCGGAAATATAAAGTAGCTAATAAGGCCTCCGGGGCAGTAGCGATCATAGTAAAGAAAAAAATAAAACATCACCTACTGCATCTCGTTGATATTTAAAAAAAACTTAAAAGCTATAGCCATACAAGGCAGTAACCGCCCCCTAAAATTAATCGCTGCGTACAAACAACCCAATAAAAGACTATTAGACTCTGACATAAATAAATTATTCAATAATACAAAGCCTACTACGTTACTAGGCGATCTAAATGCAAAAAACACCACCTGGGGATGCCGAACTAGCAACCCTGAGGGTATAAGGCACAACATTATGGCGAACCATTACATACTCATATCAGCACCAAATGAGTTTACCTATTACCCGTACAGGGCTGACTATCAGCCTGACATCTTAGACGTTGTGCTACACAAGAATCTTCAAAAACAGATCCTACAAACGGTAACTAATGAACTAGACTCGGATCACCTCTCCGTAATCATGTCCTTATTTGACATGCCTGAAATAAAGCCAGCTGCTCCTAAACTTGTTGATGGAATAACTGACTGGAACAGCTTTCAAAAAAAGCTAGACCAAAAACTAAATTGGAGGGGACCGCTACAATTCCCTATGTGCATCGATGAAGCAATAACACAATACACGGCTGCAATACAAGAAAGCGCACAAGAAGTTACAACACCACGGAAACAAAGAAGTGTTGCTTCGCACAACATAACACATGATTACATAATAAAACTTATAAGATCAAAAAATAGATACAGAAGAGACTGGCAAAAAACACGACTACCCTACTACAAAACGTTACTTAACAAATTAAATCATTTAGTAAAACAAGAGCTAGATAACTTTCAAATAATAATATACAATAATTACCTTGAAGATATCCATCCTGGTGACTCCAATATGGGGAAGGCAACTAAAAGACTGTTAAGACCCTTTAGTAGATAACAACACAACTTACTCAGCTGAAGAAGAAAAATCAGAAATATTGGCCACGCACCTAGAGAAACGTACTACCAATTTACAAAACTGGAAAAGACAAGCACAACCCTGATAGCTACCGACCTATTAGCTTATTATCTACCTTATCCAAACTCCTGGAAAAGATAATACTCACTCGCCTGCAGGACTTTATACTCGAAAACGAAATCATTCTGCCTCATCAGCTTGGGTTCAGACGGTCGCACTCAACAGCTCACCAACTTATTAAATTAACAGAACTAATTGAGAAGGGGTTTGAAGAAAAGAAGTGCACCGCAGCAATCTTCCTAGATTTGGAAAGAGCCTTTGATAAAGTCTGGCTTGAAGGACTCTTGTACAAAATGATAAAGCTACGCATCCCAGTTTATATAATAAAAATTATAAACTCCTTTCTGAACAACAGAACGTTCAGAGTAAGGATCAACGCAACACTTTCTAGCATCTAAACAACAAAAGCAGCAGTCCCCAGGGTAGCCCTTTGGGACCAACCTTATTTAATCTTTATGTACATGACTTGCCCACAGTAAACAATTCAACGCTAGCCATGTTTGCCGACGGTACGGCGATTCTAACGCAGAGCACTACAATTGAAACAACAACAGAACGGTTACGAAACGCAGTAAACGTAACGTGTGACTGGTATCGAAAGTGGAAAGTAAAAATCAATCCTACCAAATTGCAAGCAAAGATGTTTACACTCAAACGTTACCCCCATCTCCCAACAATCAGACTAATCAATGATGATGTACCATGGAACCCAAAAGATGCTGCAGTAAAGTACCTAGGAGTCCATTTACATACAAAACTCAACTGGGGATATCAGCTAAATAAAAAAATTAATGAGTGCCACACAAGACTCATTCTATTGTACCCTTTGATCAACCGAAAATCGCATCTTAGATCTGAATGCTCATTATTAATTTATAAGGCGATTCTCCGTACTATATTAACTTATGAATGCCCAGTTTGGAGTAACGCAACCAAATCCTCATTGAAGAAACTTCAAACCACGCAGAACAAAGTGCTACGTCTTGCAATTAACTGCCCTTGGTTCATACGCAACAGCTAAATACACCAAGAGTTAAGTATTCCACTAATTACAGACTACATTCACAAACTAACTAGTAACTTCTTTAAAAAATTAGTGGTGTGCTCAAGTGCAACTAAATTAAACCTCGGTCAAAAGAACATACACTCAAGGATTAAGCGTAAGCTACCACAAGACCTACTATAGATTAACTAACCCTAAGTAATATTATAAACCAAATGTTGTAAGTCAGAGGTTTGAATACGCTCACTTAATCCTCTCTCAAAAATTAATGTACTCCTAGTTATAAGTTGTCCTTGTACCAAAGCCGTGTACTGGATTTTGTTTGCAGATCTAGCTAATCTAAATTTCAAAAAAAACTTATTTTTATGTTTTATTTGACAAACTCAGTAATTTTTATATTAATTACAATTTCATGGCATAAATCAATTAACACTAGTAAAAAAACCTTGAAAAACAAGAGTGAATGAACTTAATGAACGCATCTTGTACATTATTTTCTTCAAAAATTTTTTCCTGGGGAGCGCTGTCTAAATTTTTGAATATATGTTAATCAGTGTGTGATATGTTTGGAGAGCAATGAGCATAAAATTAATTTTAATAACCGCTCTGCACTAAAAAGTAACATTAAATATATAACTTGTCATTAATTACTTGTACTTTTTATAAAGGCTGTGAAAACAACAACAAAGGCAAAAAACATAAAATAAAGAAAACAAACATTTAATTTGTACTAAACTAGTATTTTCGTTTTAAAGAACAAGATATTTTTGTTCATCGTTATAAAAATTAGTTTTTCTAATTTGTAATTTTTTTATTTATTGTTTTTTTTCTTATGTCTGATATTATCATTATAATTTTTATTATTGTAGGTCTTTCTGTAATTTTTGTGCTACTTTTTATGTCTATGGATAAATATTAATATAATTTTTGTCTTATTTATGCTCATTTTTGTGTCTGTGTATTTTGGATGTGAATTCAGTATGTTTAACACTTGTTGAAGTAGTTATGTGTTCTTTGTCATCGGCATTTCGCAAATAGTTAAGATTTCTTATAATTAACTGCTCATATTGCTACATTGTCTAACGTTTTTTCGTGATTTGCGAACTATAGGTAGATGTCCTGCAATGTTTTATTCTTTGAACTTTTTTTTATAAAATATTTGCATATGTTTTTCATCTTTTTCTCTCCTTATTGTTTACGAGCTCAGCTTTATTTATATTTTACTATTTGTTGTTCTTTATTGGTTTATTTTTAATTTGTTACTATTATTTTTGATTTTATTGTTTAAAATGTAGGTCCCAGCCTTTTTCAAATTTCTTGTTGACATGTAATTTTAACTTATGTAAGTTATTATTTTTGATAGTGCTGTTGAGTTTTCTATAAAACTATTTATTATTTATTAATTTTTATCCATAGTACATTTTATTTTCTTGCAATTTTTATGTTTCTCAAAGAAAAAGAATTTTGTTTGTTTTCCTAAAAAGTTTAGTAGTTGTTTATTTGCTTGTTTTATTTTATGTATATGTGCTGCTTTACATACTCCACAGACAAATCTGAAGATCCAGTATTGTAGAATCAGAAACTTATATAGTATTAATGAAATGTCGGTCCACATTTAGTATTAATGGGACGATTTAGCTTGGCAGCTAATTTATGTTCCAATTCTTCTCGGAGGTGTTCCATGACATTGAGATCGGGGTTCTATAAAGCCTAGTACAATTCTTCAACATCTATATATTTAAACCACAAAAGTTTTGTGTGGATGGAACGGTTAACCTATTGATATACCCTACCGACTTACTAATTGTCTATCTAACTCACCTTTATGACTTAGATATGCTAATATATGTACTTTTATCTCGTTTTATGTTGTTTCATTAAATGTAACAAATACAATAACTTTTTTAGAGGAGTTCCGTGTTTCTCTTTACCCTATAGTGTATAAATTAGTTTACTACACTTATTTTATTGTTGTACTAAAATTGAGAGCTTTCAAGGTTAGTTAATGTTTAAATCTAAGAGAATTTTTGAAATACCTTTGCTTCCTAGCCGGTAATATTACTTCAAGACATATAAAATAGGAATCATAATATTTCTAACTTATTGTTTATTAAAATTCCCTGTACCCTTTAAAATATTAGGTACTTTTATTGTGGCGATCAAAATAGTAAGTGATATGGACATTTGGTTGAAGCTACTTGTTGTTATTGACTTCCTAACAGCTTAGAGTTGTGTGCTCATGTACAATGAATAGGTATTATCTAGGGATAGCAATCCGCGTCAAAGTGTGGGTATCAATACTATTAGACAATAGGCAAAGGGCGTAAAATAAAAAAATCCAAGTAAAACAAATGTGCACGATCAGGCTCGATATGATCGACCCTTGACAGTCGCGGTGAACAACAAGTAGAACTAATTCGTTCTAATCGTTGCGTGAAGTAAAATAATATCGCTGATACTGTTGGGATTTCTTTTGGACGAGCAAACACTCAATTTCTCTTTGCACGGAACGAAGAATTTGTTTAGCGTTAGCGTGTCTCCAAGGACGGGTATGATGATTTCGTAGAAAAGTAATAACAATTCTTGATAGAAGACATTTTAATTGTATGGAAAATACATAGCTTATGTACATATCTGATCTATTAATAAAATTATTGTGAGGGAGGTGGAATTTTTCAAAATACTCTCGTAAAATATTTTTAACTTTTAGTTTATTATTTACTATAGTTTTTTCATTACAGTGCAAGTTCTACATTTCCTTTCACTTTAATTTTGATGTATTTATAAAATATGTGATGTAGGTACGGGAAATTGAAACGTGAAGCACCAATATATTTAAATTCTACTTTAATGTTTTAACTTGAGTAATCAGTTTGTATTTTCGCAGTTTTTTATATTTACATTTCACGCGCATAATAAAGATGGTTTATCAATATTTAATAGCTTTCTAGGATATAATTAACATACTATTATAATTACATTTGGGCGGTTTTTAGTTCAAATTAAAGTTATTTTAGGTTTTATACTCTTGCTTGTTAATTTCAGTTGTTCTGCATAATATTAACAATACTGGGAAACTAATAATTGTGGTTATTACCAAAACACCATCGAAGTTGGTATTTATTACTATTACTTTAAAAAGTGTTTGGCTACAAGATGTTGTTTAAAACAAGTATTAACGTTACTAGACATGCATTCATTGACTTATTAATTGAAATTCTAACGTAACAAAAAGCTTGAACTTGCCTGGCTTGTTACTCATGGCTGTGATATGACCGGTTTAGGGTCGACAATAATCTGGATATAGCATTAAACTAAATATCATATTAACAAAATATGTCAATTGCCACTTATTTTATAGTATTGCAGGATGTATTTAAGTATATAATTTAAGCTTAGTAACATTTGTTTTGTTATTTTTCAACTCATTATTATTAAACCACATTAATAAAAGGAGTTAAAATATTTTTGAATTTAGTAAGACTGCTGTAAGTAGGGCATAACAACACAAATTCAATGTATCTGTCAATTCTAAAATTATTTTAATAAACAAAATATAATTAATTTTGCAATTAATATTTATGAATTTGGTTTGTGTTTAAAAGTGATATCAAATAGATATTTTAAAAGTAGTGATTATAAATTCCCTTATTTTAAATTTTAACTTTAATTCCATAAAATGAATATAAGGGTGTTAAACTGTCTGCGTTAATTACAGTAATAGGAGTTTTTCTACCGTTCGTTTTTATTCCGCGAGTTCGAATCAAAAAACAGCCGTTAAGTTGAAGACTGGTATCGGTGGCGTTATCAGTAATTGGAGAATTATATGAGCCACCAGCAGAATTTGATGAATCGATGCGCGACCCGGTTTCAGGCGATCCTTCTGCACGAGTTCCATTAGCCCTAGCAAAGGGATGCGGTCAGCGAAAGGATCTGTTGCAAATTTAATGCCCTTCGCAGGCAATAATAACGTCTTTACGACAGGACAATGGTGGCTTACGGAGAAGCACATCGATTGTTATCTCCTCTTTAGGAAAACGGCTCCTCATTTCACTAATATATCCCCGTGGAGGAGCTCTAATGGCGAAAATAAGAACTGAAATGAAGCGGAGCTGCGGGACGCCTATGAAGTTTTGGCGATAAAGGGAAATCCTGCTGGCGGTATTTTTTCCGTAACAAAGGATCATGGCGTGCCGGCATGCTATAATTTTAGCGCTGTTGCAAACCCAAACAAACTCAACAATTGCGAATTAGGAATTCGCGCTACTCAAGAAATTTGTTCTCGTAACGGTTATGATAATTTAACTGAATTTAGCCAGATGTCTGTTAAATTGCTTTTTACTAAAAACGCAAAATATAAGAATTTATTTAAAATTTTTAGTTATCAGGCTTACGTGTTATCTTTGTTGTGTGTTTATTTAAATTTAAGCAATTATATGCGTAGCCATAAAAAACCATGTTAAAGTGTAATAAAATACAGGGGATGTTTTAAATTTTCTGCCATTTTCAACTTCAGCCTTACTATCAAATATTTTTAAAAAGCAATTTTTTTATTTTGACCTGTATCTCTCCTTCTTTGGGGGTCATTTACTGTACAAGACTAGATTGATCTACAAACTTATAGGTAACAATAAATAAATAAATGTTTTTTAAATTCTACCTCTAAGTAACAGAAAATGTAGAGCTATGTTTTCTAAATGATATCCACATTTTGAAAATCTCTATAGTTATTACAAATGAATACGTTTTGTAACATTTTTGTTTATTTTTACTTGTAAGGTGATGAAAAAAGAAAAGTAAATTCTTTACATAACGTATCAACACACACACACACACACACTCTCTATGCTGATATAAATATAAATATAAATAAAATGAATTGCAGATCTTCTATAACTTAAAGTAGAAATTTAATAAAACTATCTACCGATTGCCTATCTATGGACCCAATCTTAAACTTTCTGTCACGTTTTCTCTAATTCTTAAGTCCTCCTAAAGCTTTATCACGCAAGTGATGTGGAACTTTCGACACTTGGCTTTTGGGTGCTAATAACTACACATAGATTTAGTTTCATCGACGTTTTCCAAAGTTTTCGACAAAAGATTTTTTCATAACTTCAAAGAACTTCATTTTGTCCAATAAGTCTTCTTTCCATGGTTATCTCGCTTCTTAACGGTTTTATTCTAAAATTAGTTTCAATTATAGACTAAAGGGTAACAAGTTTTTGGGGGTCGTTTAATCAAGCAAACATGGTAGTAGAAATTTTTTGTTAAGGAGACACTTGTCAAAATGTCCACTGGATTTCACAAGTTTATAAATTGTTTAAAAACAGTTGGAGTGTTTCTGAACCTAAATGGTCTGACGGTGAATTGCCATAGTTCTATCCTATCATTAATTGGACTTTTTGCTGTCTTTGGGCTTTATTACGATTTGCTAATAGCTGCTCTTTAAGTCTGAAACCACCACAATTCGGAGAAGTTATTTAAGGTTTTGTTGATTGTTGTCAAAAAGTAGCTATACGTTTTAGATACAATAAGACACCGAATTATGTTAATCGGTCTTTCTTCTTATTTAACACAGCCAATGATGACGATGAACTGCAAGGTTCCGTAATAGTAATATTATTTTTTCGTCTTGCTATTGCAAGCAGTCTTGGAGGATTTCATATTGGGTTCTTTCTTTTTCGTCATTGTTAAACGCGAGTCATCTTACTATTTAATGATCACTTTCTCCCTATTCCAATTATGATTTATTAGTGACTTAGCAGAACATCAGTACCATACTAAGTAGGTTCTTATAGTGTCTTTTATAGAGTTAGCGACCTTTTTACCTATCAGGGTTTTTACTATTACGAATCTCGATCTACTTTACCTACGGTCGATTTTTTTACTAGTCATAAACTTTGCTCTTAGTGTCCTTTCAGGTGTGCTATTATTTTTCTGTTTTAGGCTGATAACACAATGCCATTAGTTTTGATTACACGAATGGCGTAGACGCTATTGCCGTGTATCATATCTGTTGTAGTTTTAAGATTCTTTAACAGATATATTCCCAAAACAAATTTGTTTGAGATGCGAACCAATATTATTTGGTATTTCATGGCGTATTCAAGTATAATGACAGTCATAGTTTTTCCGTATGAAGCTATGTTATTACTTGTAATCTAAGAAGACATATTTGTATTATCTGTGTTATATCTTGGTATAAAATGATTTTCGTGTGGAAAAATAGTGGAATGTTTAACTCATTGACGTAGTCGTCGATGTATAGGATGCTTGTATCTTTTAAGAATATAACATTAACAGTAATTATTAAAGCTTTGCTATATAACGTTGATATTTGCCTCTTCATACTGACTTCGCCTAGCTTTCCAGGCAACTATTTTAGCTTAATATATTTTTAAAATTACGTCGCAAATTCGTCACAATTCCAACAATGTAGTCACTGTTTTATTAAATTTTTCCTATAATACCCGTCGTAGAATGTCTTTCATTCTTGTTTACCATTTCCTTGTCTTCTATAGCGACTATGATACAGTGCTGCCTATGGGATGCTTTTTGTTGCTGCTTTTTGTTTCAAAGCATACGTTAACGTGACGTTAAGTTTTTTTTGGGAAGATTAAACGTAACAACTAGTTAATTTTTCTAAGAAGCTGTTGCATGAGGTAGAGCACGTAAGTTGCATCAACTCCGTAATATTGAATTTGAATTTGCAAGTTCTTCCCAGATTTTCGAACGTGCTTTCCAACTTATCACGGTACAATTGCTCAAGTTATTAATCGCCATATTTTATCTACAAATATAAAGTTAAAAGCCGGTCGTTTTACTGTTGATTTTGTGGTGTAGCATGAAAAGCATTTACAGCGTCTCCATGCAGGTCAATCGTTAAAGAGATTGTTTTCTTTTTATCCGTTTATCCAAGCGAAAGCTTGATTTCATTTCTATATTATTTCTTAAAGGCAATGGTTCTAAATTAAGCTTAATTACTTTATTCTGTAACATGATAGCTCGTTGTTCTATTTCTACTTTAACAATTCTAGCGGTAATTATTTTTCTACTCATTTCATTATTTTTCTTTTAAATCTATTCAATTTTCTGGATTTTTACTTTCTAAAGTTTTTCAACTTTTTTCTAACTTTCCTTATCAGTTTGAACTTTTTTCAGAATATTTCTGTATTTTGTATTTTTTAAAATGTTTTAAACAATATATAGGTGCTATTTATCTTTACAAAGAGTTAGTAGCTAATTTACCAAAAAATATTTTAATTAGTCTAACTGCAACTGCCCTCTTGACTATTTCTTATGAATGCTTAAGTATTGTACGTGATTACAGAATTATTGCGGTTTTTGCGTCGGCATGCCAAGCAGATCAGTGGAACTTTTATTCGCGATGTTCTACAAATGATTTGTCTGTGTACTCCTTGTTTTTCCGATGCTGTTTCATATATTGAAGTTGGCTGCTACAATATTATGGAAATAGCAGTAAAATCTACTTATAAAAATTTAATCGTTTTAACTCAAGGATTACTATATTTTTTTATTTTTGGTTTGCACTAATTTTTAGACATTCTAATATAAGATTAATTGCAGTATCTCATACTTCTTATTTTTAACAATATGTCCCGGGTAAGCAGTTTTCCTTTGTTTAATTGTGGTGAATACTTCTTGGTCTTTATGAATTCTTCTTAGCACTTCCCCGTTGGTCATTTTTTTCAGACCAGGACACTCTCAATATGTGTCTATAAGTTCAAATCTCGAAAGCTTTGATTTTATTAATTGTGCTTATTTTCATGACCCCTGACTCCATTCCATACAGCAGTACAGATCATACGTAACATTTTGTATAATGCATGCAAAGTGATACACAGATATCCTCGTTTCTCAAAATATTTTTATATTCATATACGTTGCACCTGCTATTTTAATTCGGTTTTCAATTTTTTTTGGGGTTCTAGTCCGCATTTAGATGGCATCCCAGATATTTGTAATGGGTTACTCTTTCAATTTGCTGATTATCTATTTAGATAACAGCATCAGTGTATGATTTCTGTTGACAATTATAAAGTTGTTCTTTTTTTGCATTTATGTCTAGTCCGTATCTTTTACTGCTCTCATTCAATTATGTACGTATCTACTCTAATTCTTCGATATTGTTGGCATATTGGCATATTGTTGCATGTATGCAAGGTTTGATATTGGTACCCTATTCACTTTTATGCCTATTCGTTGTTCTTCAAGAGCTTCGTCATTTATGGCTTTCTAGTACAGTGGGGACAGCACACATTCTTGTCGTACGCCTCTCTGAGTATGGATGTCATCTGTATTAATATTTTGTGTTGTTATGTTTACTGTCTGGTCCCAGTATAAGTGTTCTATACATGGAATGTCTTTTTGTCTACGTTTGTGTTTTTCAAGATGTTCATGAGCTTCTTATATTGAATGCTTCTTCGTAGTCTGTAAAACAAAGAAATACGTCTTTGTTTGTCTCGACAATTTTGTACCAACACCTGCATCCCGAGATGTGCTTCTTGAATTTCCATCATTAACCTAAAACCAAACTGGGGCTTACACTACACTCGCATTTAGAATAAATTGTGTTATGTAATATCTTTAAAAATATATTGATAGCATGTTTCATTAAACTTATTAGGCTATGGTCATTGCATTTTCGTCCATTTGAGGGGTTGGTCAGAAGAGTAAATGTCAACCTTAACCAGTTTTTAGGAAAACATCCTGTGTTGTATATGTTATTAAACATTATAGTAGGAATATTGATATTATCTTCAGCAATAAGATTCGTAATTTCTGCTGGCAAACTGTCTGGTCATACTGCCTTATTATTTTTGGCTTTTTTTACCGCCTTTCTAATTTAGACTACCGTTATTGGTGGTCCTGACAGTGCTGGTGTTGCAGGAGTTTCGTTAAGATCTCGTCGCGAGTCGTCAGCAAACAACTTCCTTACATAATTTTTCCAGAGTTCTTTTTATCCGTATCTTCTATTATTACAACATTCCTGTTGTTTAATAACATTAGCGATTGTTGTGTTTTATATACATAAGCTATTTTTTTAGCTTCTTATGTTCTCCTTTGGTTTCGTGCATATGTCGTAATTTTTCAATCTCTTCGCATTTCTTTACAATCAGTTTTCTTTTCACTTTCCTAATTTCACTCCTGATTAGTGTGTTCAATCTTTTATATTTATTGTTATTTTTGTCTTTGTGTTTCTGTCGTTGCTCTATTAATTCTAAAATTTCCTCCCTTATCTATTTTTTAAATATTGTTTTTATGTGGTATCTTAATTCTTTTGTTGAAATGTTTCGTATTGTCCCAGTTTTGGTTTTTTGGTGTGATTAGTTTTTCTTACGACAATTTTAAGTTTTAAACTTGCTCGTAGAAGAAAATGATCTGACGGAACGTCAGCACCCGGGTGTGTGAGAATTTTTATTACTGATCTACTAAATCTCTTGATTATGAGAATGAAGTCGATTTGGTTTTGTAGGACGTTTTAATCTTCATCTTGAGGGGCTCCACATGTACAATCTTCTCGGTGGTAAGGTAAACCATGTGTTTGTGATTCTATTATTATTTTTAAATTGCTTCTCTTGACATAATTGTATCTATCTCCTTTTCTGTTACTTTTCCTAAACCGAATGAGCCTACTATAATTTCCGCTATTCTCTCTTTCCCTACTTTAGTATTGAAATCACCTTATATGACGTTTAATTCATATTTAAATTAGCTCTTGCTAATTTTTACATGAGAAATTGGGGTAGTAGCACATATGCGCTTTTCCTTTCAAAACTTGGATATAGTGGAAATAGTGAAATTAATATCGCAAATAACACCCATCACATAAAATTTGTGACAGTTGACAACTTCTTTAACTAAAATCCAAAATTACTATCGACGTTTTTATTTTATTTTGCGTGTAATTAGTTTGCTGTATAGCGACAACAGGTATCGGTGAAATAGAATAAAGTATATATATATATATATATATATATATATATATATATATATATATATATATATATATATATAAAACAGCAAATAGAACCCATTAAAATAATAGCATACACTAAATTGAAAATAGAAAATGCCGAATACTATATAGACAAGTTAATTAAGGAACTGAATATAGAGAAGCTGGAAAAGGCGCACGTAGAGTGATCAGAAAAACATAGAAATAGCAAAGTATTAGGACCAAGTGAAACAAACTATTGAAAATAATAATATAAGATAACCAAAGAAGAAAGATGGAAATGAGAAATTCTGCTAATTAAAAGCAATGTACGCAAAATTAGAGATAATATCAGCAACACAAAAACTTTACAAAATACTATATAGTTATCGTATCTAAAACTAGAAAAAAACCAAAATTAAAAAATAATAAGTGTTGAGTCAGGTATTATAAATAACAGAAGAAGTACTTATGGTTACATATAAAAGATAATAAGACACCGGAAGAAGACACAGTAATAATAGAAAAAAAAGCAGAAGAAATCTACTCTGTTCAACGAATGTCTAGAAAATGGATAGATTCCAGAAACATGAAACAACTTCTTAGTAATCTTAGATTATCAGATAATCAGATTATTGTTCCATCTATATAAGCTCATAAGAAAAATCAATAGCAACAAATTAACACAAAAATTGGGAAAATGCGAAAGGAATAGGGAGATTAATCTGAGAATTACAAATAGTCACAACTAAACAGGTGGTTTTAATAGAATAATCTCTTAGTAACTATCGCCATTTAAAGCAATTCTAAGATCTATGGTGATACATAGTTGTGGAACATGACCATTCCTTCAAATGAAAGTAGAAATATTGGTTTGTACATTTAAAAAATTAGAAAAATACATAAATAGAAAAGACGTGGCTAAAATTAGAAGCTGAGGAGTAAATGGATTCAAATTACAAGATAATTATATATATAAAAAAATTATGAGTGCTGCTGCTGCTGCTGTCACACAGGTCAAAGTTCAACATATAGCAAAAATTGTTCGTGCCTTTCCGTGCCGACCCGAACGCCTCCGAAGGACAAATTCTGGCTTGGCGGCAGGCGCGGCCGAGGTATTATATTTCCGGAACCGCAAGCGATAGAAAATTTTCGTTTGAGAGCGGGTAATAAAGCACTCGTTTATATAAAAAACAGAAGTTGAAAGACTTACCGTTTTCCAACTGTTAATTGTCAAAAAAAGTGGAAATAAATAACTAAACAATGAGCCGAAATGGCCTGCATATAAGCTACATATAGTGCTTTTTGACAACTTAATTTTATATCAGCTAGTTACTTTAATGCAATTCTTAAGTTTTAAATTTTAAATTTACTAGACATTTTCAATTCACAAGGCATCATTGATTGTTTTGGAGTAGTATCGGTACGTATATATACCATTTGTGATTTTTATATATACACCAATTTTTTAGTACATGGTCGTTATTAAATCAGCCGATTTATAATTAACAATATAAGGAAATCCTTGTATAGTACCATTTCAAAGTTTCGAAATGTGTAGAATTTTTGTTCTACAACTTTACTAACGATTTTTTTAGTGTTATTAAACAATGTGGTTGGCTATACATATACAATAAACTCTAAATTTTGTGATGCAAATAAGTATCAAATTATGTTTCTTAAAACAACCAATAATAACCAGCTAAAATAACTTCCTTTTCACATTGCAAATATATGTACAAGTATTCATATCCACATGTTTTAAAAGGGAACTAATTAATAACTAAATTGATAAAGATTAATGAAATTAAGAAAATTGTTACTGTAAAAATATATTCAGTACTAATGTAAACATTAAATATAAACCTAAAAACAAACAAAATAGAAAATACAGCACTGCCTTTCAGATTTGGGCAGAAAAGGGATATGGTGCGTTTCTAAACTTTTGCTAAGTTGAAGGTGTCTTGTGGTTTCGTAGGAATTATTTATGTGCTAAATCTGGAACTGACGCTTGCCCTAAAATTTTACTTTTATAGAAAGAAGAGGCCGACTATTTTGTTATCCGAAAAATCTCGGTGATTAAAGAATTAAATTACGAGTTCGCGCGTTCGAAGGTAAAGCGCGGTGAGTTATAAGTTGTAAGCCTCAAACGGCGATTAAGTTGAACTCCTGACCTCAAGCGACAATTTGAAAAACGTGGAGCCAGGATCTTATTTCAGTTAAATTGTAAAAGCAAAAAAACTAGATAATAAAGAAATTAAGGTGGTTTAAGAGCCGCAAATAAATTAATGTACAGGGACCTGTCCTACAACTTAAATGAACAAGAATAAATAATACAACACGCAAGATGACAATGTTGCAATAAATAATGATGCATCTAATTTACAGATTAGCTATAACGTAATAAATTTGAAACAATCACATTATATTGCAAAAACATTACCAACAAGCCACTCACCTAAAACAACACAAATAACCAATAATTCTCCAAGAGACAATATTTAGACAAAGACGGCATACTAGTCAGTCAAGAAAAGGAAATTATCCAAATTATCTTTTGAGGTAAGAATTGGACGTGAACCGCCCTATCTTAATACCTATAACAAATATGAAGAATTATTATATACAGTAATATAATCCAAAAATCCAAGGCAATAAAATAAAACTGTCATTAATATTTGTTTACAGTTACAAATAGTAGACTACTTAAATACCTCTCTAGAACAAGAAAAATACACAAGAGAAATCCAATTAATGTCAACATGCTTGATGTCTACAGAAAGCTAATCAAACAATTAAAATAACATACATACTTATCAAATCCAATAGGAAAAAAACTTAATAGTAATCCAACAGTTATGCGACTCAATACCAGATCATGACATAAAGGAGGAATTAGAACTAAAAGGAAACTCGGTCAGTAACATATGTAACATATGTAAAGGGAGTACAAATAAGTCTCCACCGTTTTACAAAAGATGGTCCCACCAGTACGTTATGGTTGAAATTGTAATATGCAAAACGTCATATCGTAAGGTTGGGCATCTAGCAACACCATAATCTTTAAATATTAGCGGTTTTGTATCAGTATCACATAATTTTTTTCGTGTGAAAATGTAGAGTTTTGAGCCGAATAAGTGTCATTTGCGGGAACTTTTGATTTACTTCTTTAAATTGAAGAAATCTGCAGCTGAGGCGCATCTTTGCTTATAGAAGCATATGGCTGCTTTACTTGAGAGAAATTGTCGTGAGTGGTTTCATAAGTTTAAGAACGGTGAGTTTGACGTCGAAGACAAAAAATGTAGCGGAAGGCCAAAAGTGTAGGAAGACGCGGAATTGAAAGCATTATTGGAGAAAGATTCATGCCAAACGCAAGAAGAACTTGTTATTTACATTAGGAGTGACTCATCAAGCAATTTCACATCATTTAAAATCGTTGGAAATGATTCAAAAGCAAGGAAATTGGGTTCCACATGAACTGAAGCCAAGAAACATTGAACGCCGATTTTGCACATGTGAAATGCTGCTTGCCAAGCATAAACGAAAGGGTTTTTTGCATCGTGTAGTCACTGGTGATGAAAAATAAATCCACTACGATAACCCCAAAAAGCAGAATTCATGAAGACCACGTGGCTATGCTTCAACATCGACATCCAAGACGAATATTTGTGGAAAAAACTCATGTTGTGTATTTGGTGGGATCAGCTTGGTGTAGTGTATTATTAGTTGCTCAAACCGAACAAAACCATTACTGGAGCTCTCTACAGAACACAATTGATGATCACTCAAGGGAAAATGCTCCCACTACTACTCCAGACACGACAAAATTATTCTCATGCATGATAATCCTCGTCCACATCTTGCTGCGCCGGTCAAAACCTACTTGGAAACACTCAATTGAGAAGTCCTATTATTTATTATTATTTTCTTTTCCGATTATCGCTTGTTCAAATTGATGGCACATGGTCTGTCGGAGCAGCACCTCACATCATATGAAGATATTAAAAATTGGGTCGATTCGTGGGTAGCCTCAAAATATGAAGCGCTCTTCCGACGTGGTATTCGTATGCTGCCAGAAAGATGAGAAAAAGTAGTGGCTAACGATAGACAATACTTTGAATAAAAGATAAGGTTCCGTTCTTTCACAATAGACCCCCAATTTTTGATAAAAAAAGGCGGAGTTTTATTTGTACTCCCTTTAATAAACATTAGATACCAAAAACTAAAGAATCTAGATTTTTAAGATATAATTAAATGTATTTACGATATGAAATTTCTGAATATTATGAAAATCTTAGTCGAAGAAATAAGAAATAAAACCGCAATAGCACAGTGTACTCAATATCAATTGTATGGATACACAAATCATAATGTAAAAGATAATGTACTTGTATAAGATTTGAAGACAGTCACCATAAAACAGACACTACACACGGTTGATACCTGAGTAATCACTCTGCTGACTATAAAAAATGTGATATTTATATAAATCTACAACAAATTAGAGAAAAAGTGTCTCATCCACCACTAAACATAAATGACGAGTTTCTATCGATAATCATCCATATACTCAAGTAATTATGCAAAACAAGTACGTTTAAAGTGGCGTTTTCTTAAAATGAATTAAAAGCAATCTTCAATCAACTGATAAAAATAGCACATTATTGAATATGCTCAGTACAGTAATAATAAAATTAGCACAGTAATGGAGCATCCACTGCAAATAGTTTCACGAAAGGCCAATAGCTTCTTAAACCATAAACTAGAGTTAGAAAACTTGCTTTACCTACAAATAATATGTACCTCTAATTCTAAAAAGAAATTTCTTCAGAACAATGTCTACATGCAACTCATTTATATGAGTCTGTATACGGTAATGCAGCAGTCATAATCTAAAATTCAGTATCCATTACAAGCTTATTCACCAACAGCCAAACCAAACACAACCAGCTAATATCAAGATAGCTATCAACTTATGTTTTTTTAAAATTTTTTATAGAAAAAGAAAATGACAAAAATACAATTTTGGGGGTAAGATTAATATTACCTATTACAGGTTACAAACGAACATAAATGTAATTATCTACCAACCGGTGAAACGACCTCTTGACCGGAAGACCTCAATGAATTGCCCAGCCTATTAGATTTTTCTTACACAAAGGTATCTACACGTTGAATTCAAATATGAAATAGAGTCAGATCCTACCCCAGTAGTTGCAACAATATATAAATCCATCATAAATAATGAATTATTTATCATTACATTAATCGATGAATCAATGATCAATAAATTGTGTTACTTTCCAAAAGTAAATCAAAGTTCAGATAAACTTAAAACTTAGAATTAATAAAGTTGATGAATTGGATGAAACTACGAACGGCCTAGCCACACTAATTCAAGATACTGCCTGGTATTCAGTTTGTAAACAACGATAAGAGGTAAAGAAATAGCACAAGGGCCTCTCTACATTCGAGAATTGGTGTGTACAAAACGAAGAGCACGAAGCAGATGGTAGAGCTCTCAAAACAATAAAGACAAACTAATATACAACAGAATAAATCAAAGATTACACAAAATCCTATCTGAAGTCAAAAATACGAACTTTGAATACTATATAAACTTACTCTGTAAAGATGATCCCATAAAAAGATAAATGTTAAAAGTAAGGCCTAATTTCGATCTAAAATCTTTCAGCTCAAAAAAGTTGTGAGATGTAAATCATCCAAGCCATTTATTTAAGACATGGATAGGGTCGAATTGAACTCCTTAAGTGTTTTTACTTGTAAACCTAACCTGCCTCCTGGTTTCTCGTGTATCTACCCCGTCGTGTTTATTATTTTTTGCTCTCTTTTTACTCTCTTTTACACTCCTTTATTTTAACAATGACTTCTTAGCTATTTTATTTTTATTTTTTCCATGTCACTATGTAAATATTTTAGGCAAACAAAGGAATATACTAAGACCTATTGCCATGCCGAATTTCAAAGCTATATACCCTCGAGAAGTGCCTCATAATTTTGATGAGTGAGTGAGTAGTAAAATTTGCAACACCCTGTATATTTGTCACAGTTTATTATAAAACTTTGTAATTTTGCACATAATATCGCATAATTATCTTTAAACTATGTTTCAATCTTAATAATTTTATCATAAATGGAAGCAAGACTTTGAAAATATTAAAATTTGCGCGAATCGGTTCGTGCAATATACACATTGCATGCGTTGGTGCATTGCCGTGTGCTTTGATTGTACGATATGGAAGGCTACAAAAAGTTTTGAAGAACTTCCCGTTAGAAAATCGAATAAACGTTGGGATAAAAGTAGTGCATAAAAGACAGAAAATTTTGAAACACATTTTACATCACCAATTGCAACAACAATGTTATTGAGGATTTCTTTAATATACCCTGCATAATATCAGTTTCAATCAAAACCCCAAGAAAAAACCAAAGAAAAATAAAAATTTAAATTTACATAAAAAAAACGCCTATGACTTTATTACTTCTATCAAGATATATAAGACAAAATTAGAACAAGTCAGTTTTACTACGAAATGCATAGTATGTCCACCACTTTTCTTGAACAACACTTAAATATCAGTAAATAATGAAATTAAATTATTAGGACTGTCTTGAATTTTACTTGGAAGAAACAAGCCAAATAAAACACCAACAGATTAATTTCAAATTCAGACAAATGTCGTGGTTTGTGGGAAGAAGGTTTAAATTATCAATAGTTAATAAACCACTGCTGTACAAATGTATCCTTGAGCCTATTTGGATAAATGAAGGATACAATATAACATTTAGCGTTTTATTAACAATGTCCCTGTACGTATTCAATTTTACTCTACATAATTATTTGAACATTTTATTTGCCTCCAAGGAAATCGAAAGATTATTGATACTTTACTTTCAAGGAATAGAAGAACATGAAAATGATTTAGTAACAAAATAATCAGTCTCCCAGAGACAGAGAGGAGAGTTAGACGATTGTGGCCCACGGATCTAAGACAAGAGTTATATGATATAAATTAGTCAAATACAACCTATTGGTGGTAGTCAATGGAGGTTACCCTGCTCATGTTATATTTTTGTATAAAATTCACATATTCCTTTAAACTTAGGAATAGATTGTAAATATGTAGTTAAATAAAAAGACTTTTAAAATAGTAAATAAAGTTAAAACCAAAGTAAGGAGAACCAACCAAAAATGGTGGAAACGGATATGTTACAAATAAAGACATAAAAAAATGTTAGCGACTAAAATAAATAAAAATGACGGGAAACAAAGCAATACTAGAGAATTTTTAAAAAATATTTAACGATAAAGATATACTTACTTTCAATAGCAAGTTAGAGTAAAAAGAAGAAGTAATACAGATAGTGTTAAGCGATTATGAATAATAGGTTTCTATTAAATTATTCTGTAAATTTAATAAAAGACACATCATTATAAAAGTATAGCTACAATTTTATGTCAATTAAAGAACGTAGATTGAAAAACATTTGAACAAACTGAAACTATATTTCTAATATCACTAATAAATAAGTATAAAATATTTTATATTGCAAAATATGAACCATGGAGAGGGAATATACATATTTTATTAAGCAGAATAACAAATCTTGTAATATAAATGAAAGAGTAAAAGTTAATTAAACAAGCAAGACAAAAAATTGCATATATGCTATGGTACTAGAGATAAATTGATTAAGGCATTATTAATTCCTCATTATGATGTCACGTTATACGGAAAGTCAAATTGATCCATCATTAATCACACGATTAAATTAATCCCGGTGCTAATAATTAACAAGTGTTAAAATTATGCTACATACTAATTACGCACTCAAAATTGGGATGACAGGTTGAAATATGGAGCATTAGCGCACAAGGCGGAAACATTTGATTTCAGTTTATAAAACGTTTAATTATAATTAACAACCGTATCAGTTGGTATTTATGAGATCGACATTTTTCTGTGACATGCAGAAAAAATTGCCAATTGCCTAATTCGCGGCGAGCCCACGGCTTTGTATTATCTGGCAAAAATGAAAGTGTTCGCCGCTGAGGCGAAATGCCTGGCGGGCAGTTACATTGTTACGCCTTTGTGCGCCGTCCCGCCCGGAATCAAACTGTTAAGTTAAGTAGTTTATTTCATACCACGGCTGAATTCTGGTAGTCCTAATGCGAAAAAGCTTTTGTAGCGGGCAGGCATGACAGTAATAATAATTGAAATCCAGGACGCATTGTTAGAGATTCTATTTAAATGCAGTGCCCGGGTCGCATTACGCAAAAACCGCATTTGGTTTCTTTCAGTGTGAAATCTCAAGATGAATAAAGTAGGACTTTCCTTTATCTTGTTTCAACGACCCTTTTAACAGACGTACGCGGCATGACAGGCGAGTGAAGGTTGTCGTCATGTGTGTGGATTTTAAAATTGCGCGGCCCGTTTTAGATTTGACGGTATAAAAGTTGTTAGCACGCGGAGCGACATGAATTTTGCGGTAGAGGATCTGTTTGTATTAGAATTCTCGCGTTTGCGTAGATCTGCTGGCATATTAATCAAATCGAAAATGCATCAATTGATTATTGCTAAATAAGAGCGTGATAATGAAATTTGTCTCTATGCTTCAATTAAATTATCACGCTCATATATATTCAGCGTTCACGAGACGCCCCCGTCGATGCACCATGAATACAAAATATACTGCAATGCATCCGTTCTTCCCATATTGATTCGCAGGTTCCATTTTTATACGCGGTCCTTGTAAGGAACAGCGCGAGATTTACTCGGATATTCTAAACGCTCAATTTGTCATTTTTGGAGGTTTCTCCAGAGAACAAGTATGCTTCCGAGATTCGCATTGTAAGGTCGTGCCTTCGGCTTTTATACCAAACAAATATAACATATATTCTTGCGGCACGGATCTAAAGTTGTAAAATTTCCACTCGATCACTTTTTGAAATATGAATTATTAAAACGGTTCGTTAGTTTCCCGTGGCCAGGTATTGAATAAATAATTCGATAATGGAGCTGTAAAATTTTAAGACAATTTTAATCAACCGCTTCGCCTATCTTATTTCAATAAAAAATAAGGCACTTTAAAGCAAACAAGAGAAATGCATAACAACCAGTGCATTCGGCAGTGACGGGGTGAATTTATTTAATCTTTGTAGTCGTGCAGCCCCGCGTGTCGGCTTCGCGCAGTGACGTTTTAATGTAAATTTCCTTGGCGTTGATTGGCAGTTATACTGAAACTGTTCTTGGTTACAGTTTCCAGATAACGCCGACCTTCAGCGTATCTACTTTACATAAGAAATTCGAAATCAAATAGCCGTCAACCTGACACCTTCAAAATGAGGCGGCGAATGATATTACTTCAGCAAAATGAAACGAACTCGCCCTGGAGGTGCTAAAGCCTTTGACACCGCACTGAATTTTCTTTCATCTTTTAATCAAAGTTAGTTCAATGAAGGCATAGAATGTGTATACTTTAATATTTGCTGCCGACAGTTTTCGCGACGCGGGATTGAGCGAAACCAAAAGTTGGACGAAACTTCAGAGTTAGAAGGAACTTTACAAGTGTACATCTATCCACAAATGTGCATTGTATTACCTTTTACGAGAGCAGTCGTATTAGGTTGTCCTAACCCTCTTTGATGCACAAATCTGTTATTCATGTGGAAATCCCAGGAGGAATCATCTTTCGAAAAGGGCTGAATAACCTGCTTAGGCTTCACCTATGTCAAATCTCATTTGACATTCCAAAAATTCTTAAAGTTAAAAATTGCCGTCTGCATATATAAATTTTGTAATTTGTTGAATAGGAAAAGAACTATAACGTTTATTATTGTAAATATCGTATTTATAAATTAGAAAATATTGGCCACAACTATTACAAATATTAATAAGTACGAGACAGTAAAGTGGAAGATATCATTTCTACATTAAAAAAACTTCAAATAGAATGCTACTTTTTGTGTTGAGCGTAAAGATAAACAAATAGATTATGTGCTTAGAACTTGATTGTCTAGGTGGGCATGGAGGGTGGTGATCATCTGTTTAGGGTACATAAAATTTGAAAAAAATTAAAAACCAGCTTATGAGTCCAACTCTAAACTGTACGATTATACAATTAATCTAAATATTCAAAATAATTATAGGAAGTAAGATAAAACTTTAAGAAGGACTCGAATAAAGTATGTGAGTTTTGGTTTAGTCATTTAAATAGTGAAAATAAAACGCACACTACCATTTAAAAGCCTAACATTTAGAAATGAGATTTCGGTAGAATTTAAGTTATTAGTAACAAACCCCCAAGAGAAATAAAAAATGTAATTAATTTTGTCATAAATTAACTACTGCAACGTTTTAGCTACAGTAAGGAGTTCAATTAATTTTGAGGAATTGAGTAAAGCATAAAATATTGAACAATTCGAATTTTATTGCTAAAGTACCGACTTAGCAGTTACATATGGAACATGATGTCAATCTAATGTTCTTTACAACTTCGCAGACATGCGGCCACTCATTTAGCAAAATTTTCCATAATTCTTTCCCACAAATGAGGCTCTATGTCAGCAATTACACTCTAATGATCTTTTTTATTTTTGGTATCGTAGCAAGTTTATTGACATAAACCCATTCTTTCAAATAGTCCTAGAGAAAAACGTCTGATGAGGTTAGACCGCGGTTGCCAGTCGATGTCACTTCTCTGCGAGATAACACGACCAACGAATGTGGTTTGAACTAAAGTTAGTGTTTCATGTCCTGTGTGCCATGTGGTTTTATCTAGCTGAAACCACATATTATTCAAGTTTAAATCGTCGATTTCATTGAAAAAAGTTGCTTAGCATCTTGACAGTAAGAGCGTTGTTAGCTTTGTCTTCAAAAAGTGCGGGTCAATAATTCCCCCAGTCCACAGTGCACATCATGCAGTGCATTTTTTCGATGAATTACTTTTTGGCGAATAGCACGTGGTTTTCAATATCCCAGATACGACATTTTAATAATTCGCAAAGCTATTTAAGGTTTCTGGTCGGTTTTGATAGACTTTTCCATGTGTTTAAATACCAACTGTACAAATAGAAACTTAGAACGTTCACAGAATGCAAACGCCGTGCATTACAAATCCTAAAGTTCCATTTGGAACACACTATATATGTAATAACTAAACAACAAATAAAAATTGCCTCTTTAAAAATTAATAAGATTTTATCTCAAGTTTAAACTTAGTATAATTGCAATATTAAAAATTCAATAAAACGTGTTCATTCAAGATTTAACATTATTTAACTGACAAATATATTTTTAAACAGCAAGAACTGAGATCCACAATTTTGGCAATGCAATCTAATGTAAAAAATAATTGGGAAAGCACATAATGCGTTTGAAGAAATTATAGATCTTAATTAATATTATAAATTTATAAGCCATAGATTTATTCTAAAATAAACATTTATTTTTTAAATATGTTTATAACGAAGCAACTAAATAGGTGAAAATGGAGTTCAATTATGTTTCACTTCTATGTAAGGCACATATTTGAAATGAAGAATGCCAGCAAAAAAGCAATAGACTTACAAAATACGAATTTCGATAACATGAGTTATATGCAAAGTTTGTACAAGCATGTAATTTTGTTTTTGTTTGTTCTACACAGAACGTAGCAAAGTGAAAGTTTAAATTAAATTTCTTTTTATAAATGACCTCTAGTATTGACTCTGTTAGTATATTTAATATTGTTAACTCTATGTTAACGTAATTGCAATAGTAACACCGAGATAAACGCAGCTGGTTGAAAATATTCGGTGTTTGACAATCGACGAAATTTATCCCGAAGTAGGTGATAGTTCCAGATTCTACTGAAGCTAAACCAAACAAAACGAACAACGTTCAAGTCTACTGCTGTCTGCTACCTATCTTTACAAAAAGATGCGACATTCCAATTAAAATTAAGTTTCACAACGTCTGATTTATTGTACGGCAGTAAATTACCTTTAGAGCTTCGATTTAAGTTGTTGCTGTTTAAAAACTACAATTGATCAACAAACTGTTTCAGAACCAACCTATACCTTTTTATAAAAATGCTATCGATAAAATGACCATTCTTTTGATAAAGTGGTTTGAAAGAGTAGGAGGAGATATATAGAAAGTGGTTTTGTGTGTTGTATTTTTTTAATTTAGTTTATTGCCAGATCAACAAATAATGTAATGTTATAATGGAATAACTAGACTATGATATACTGAGACTAATTAGCAGTCTCTTAAGATTACAAATAATAACAGTAACAGTAAACAATAGTGATTGTATCAATTGGTTTTATTCGGGGTTTGGCTGAACGATATCCTGCGGTAATTTGCGTTTCAGTCTGATGTGAGTGGGTTGACCTTGTAGTGCACCGCACCACTACACGCACTGGAGTTGGTAAGAAATGTTTTGGTATATTTGTTGATGAGTTTTTCCACGTATAAGACGCCAAGCTCATGGTGCAGTTGGGCATTATGAATATACCAGGGTGCATTGACTGCTATTCTTAACACCTTGGTTTAGAGTCTCTATAGTTTTTGAATATTGCTTTTGAAAGCGCATTCTATTTTTAGCGTTGATTTACGGTTTATTAATGGATACAGCTGTCTTAGTCTGGTATAGCATTACGTTAGTTTGTAGTTGACATGGTGTTTCCAGATGAGCCGTGTGTCAAGATAAACTCTTAGGTATTTGACTGCGGAATCTCTCGAGTTCCAAGGTATTGTGGTGTTGATGAATACATTGATGAATTATTGATTTTGATTTGGCTTGGCACTTGTCGACGTTAATTGTCAAATTCCAGTGGTTGAGTGGTGAGTTTTTGGAATATCTGACATGTACATGTTGAATAGAAAAGGCCCAACAATACCGCCTTGGGGAACGCCTGCGTGGATGTTTTTGGTTCCGGATAGTGTCGAGTTAATTCTAACATCGAAGGTTCGGTTGTTTAAGAAGGAGAGTAGGACGGCGTTGAGGAATAGTCCTATGGTGTATAGTTTGTTTTCGAAGCCCCGTTCAATTAGTTCGCTTATACGCTGCAGTTGGTGACTGACTGAATGTCCTTGTCGAAAGCCGAATTGATAGGTGGTAATATGTTAAAGTTTTTTGCTGTTTGTCAGACGTTTGTGTATGACTGTTTCTAAAAGTTTTGATAATGATGTTAGGAGACTTATTGGTCTGTAATTGTTTATTTTTTTGTCTTTGCCTGGTTTAGCGAACATGATTATTTGTGCATATTTCCATGTCTGGCAAAAATAGCCCTGTCTCAAGCAGGTATTAAAGGTTGTGCTTAAGTAGGCAACTGCTTTGATTGTTAACTGTTGGATGATGGTGTTTGTGATAAGGTCGTGACCCGGAGATTTTTTTTGGTAAGGTGGTGATTATGCTTTGAAGTTCGTTGGGAGAGGTTGGAAACATGCAATCTGGTATTTATGCGTTGCTTTCAATATCTTTGATTACGTGCGCAAAGTGAGTTGGTGTACAGGCGATTGTTGGTGTGAATGTGCTTTCTAGGGGATGAGCAAACGCTGCGACTTTTTCGGCGTCTGAGCTGTATTGTTCGGTTTCGGATTCGGTAGTTAATGTGGGAAGTTAGGCTCTTTAATGAAGTATGTTTATTGTTGTTCTCCACAATCCCATGTCTGCTGGGCTGTGATCAGCAATTTGCTGTTTGTAAGAGTTGAATCTCAGGTTATCGAGCTTCCTTTGAGAGATATTATTCAGTTGTCCTCTGCCATTCGCGTCGAATGGTTTCGCTTTTGGTTTTTATTAGGTCAACTATGTGCCTAGGGGGATATTTGTAATTCTTTGGTAAGGCCCTTTTTGGTGGCGTGCAAGTCTGCTTCACTCTGCTTTATATCAATTTGGTAATATGATTTACCATCACATCTATATCCTGGGAGGTATGTAGACCTGGCGATTGGTGAAGTGTACTCTTAAATTGAGCCCACTTCATATTACTATGAGTTTTGGGTTGGATTGTTTAATGAATAGGGTGTTATCAAAGGATACGAGCACAGGAAGGTGGTCTGAATTCAGTTCTGTAATGACGTTTTGAAATATTGGTTTGTTGAAGTTTTTTTGGAGAACGATGTCGAGGAAGTCGGGCTGATGGTCGAGTCGGTAGGGATAATAGGTATATTCGTAGGGTGTTATGACTTGGAATGTGTTGGCTATTGCAAGATTTTCTAGTTTAATGCTCTCTAGATTCATTGCTCTGCATCCATATAAGATGTTTTGGCGTTTATGTCACCTATGACTAGTAGTGGACCATTGGTATCGAAGATTTTTTTAATGTCTTCTTCTATAATTTTTTGTTGGGTTGTCTGTAGGCATATATTATTGTTATGTAACTTTAGCGTAACTTTTATTGTGGTTGTTTTAGTTTTTTTTTGATAAAAATCGCTACTCCTCGTGCAGCTATTGTTGTCATCCGATCATTACGGTAGGTGTGATATCCTGGAAGATTAAATTTGATAGTATCATCTAGAAGAGTCTTTGTTACACAAGTGATGTCTATATTGTAGCGAGCCAGGAAGCCGCTGAGTAATGAACGCTGGGTTTTAATTCCGTTCGCAATCCAATTGAGGGTTGTTAAGTTTTTGTAAGACGTTTATGCGTTTAGGATCCATTAAGGATCAAAGGCAACGGGGTGCTTGTGATAAAATATCTAATTTAGGTTAAGTATGGAGTTAATAGGTGAAGAAGTAGTTGTATGAGGTTATTGCGTAAGGTTGTTGAGTTTGTGGAGTTGGTTATGTTGTTATTCCTATTTGTCTTTGTCGCTTTCTTAAGTATTTCGGCGTACATCTGAGAATCGTTCACGTTGGCATGTCTACTCAGGGGTATTCTAGTAGTTCCTGATTGTGTCCTAGTTAGCTGCTTTAGGAGTTCAATATGGTGTGAGCATCCGCGGTAATTAACACGGTGCTTTCCTCCGTAGTTTGCACATTTGGGTAGATCTTTGGTTTTCTTTTTGCATTCAGTGTGGTGATGGTTGCTTGCGCATTTCACGCACGCTGGTTCAAATATTTTTTTAAGGTATAAACGAGATTGGCAACAAATTACCATGAGTGTCGTATAATCCAACACAACTTAAATCAATATAATAGGACAGCAAAGCAGATGTTCCTTAGTTCAACATTTGTAACAGAATATTTTGTTACAAAACTACGTTGTATGTAATATACCTTTGTTTTTATGTATTTAACAAATAAAAGTGGTTGACTTATATAACTTATGTGATGGTGAAAACAAGCGCTTGGTACTGCGGATATCTAAAGGAACGCCTCAATTATTGTAATATTTAACTATTAATTGCTTGTAATGAATATTTCTCTTAATCTCTAATCCTTGTAATAAATAAACCTGCAAAGCTTGCAACGCATAACGAATTGGCGAAGCAGTCCAACCACGTTGTGGTTATGTTTCAAAATCCCTAGCAAACAAGCCTTTTTGGTCACCTGTCGATTGGTGAAAACAGAATTTGGAAATTCCCAGCCGTTCTCGAGTTTTTGCTCGGACGGACGGACGGACAGACAGACAGACGGATAACATGAAGTTAGTAACTCCGCTTCGCTCGCCACTTAATAATTGCCTTTAAACATATAGCTCTTATAAACAAACAAACGGCAATAATATATTATTTTCTTTACAATCCAAAATAATATACTCTTTCTTAGTGTAAAGAGTTGTTAAAAAACTCCAACAATAGTTTAAATAAAAAAATGATTTTTATTGATTTATAAAGTGTGTTTAAAATGTAAATTATGTGTTTTTAAATAAAATACTGCAGCTCAAGACATTTTACGCTTGTGTAATATAGTAGCTTATCAAAAAAATCTAGTGTGAACATCACACAACTTTCCTTATCCTATTATTATATATTATACCGGGTCCATCATCTCGACTCTGCGCTGCTCTCGTCCCGGAACTTGTTATTTTAAAAAAGGACGAGGCGCGAGTCCAACACTCGAAAGCTGGTTAAAATAAACAGTACAAGACAATAATTGACTAGTAGTTAAAATTTTGCTGCGTCACTGAAGGTAACCGTGCGAGCTCGGCCGCACACTCTTCCCCATTATCGTCTGCGTGCTCCCTTCTAGCGGTCAAGCGCTCCCCCCTCCCCGTCCTCCCGCAGTCGGCCCCGAAGCTCTCCTAGCACGCTGTGATTGGTCCGTTTAATTAATTTTTAATCGGCTATAACTTATTTATTTGACCTCAGATCAAAAAATTTTATTGTAATTTTTTGTTCGTCACGGTCTGATCTATCCGGTAATATAAATTTCCCGAAAAATTTTATGAACACCCGGTATATTAAAAATCCTGAGCTTCAAATTTTTCTCGAGTTCCTATTTTATCAACTTTCATTTTAAATTCATGTTTATGTCATGATAACAATTCATTTTTATTATCATAAATTTTTTGTATCTTCAACCGTTTAGATGCGCGACCGCTTTGTGACTATTAAGAAGGTTTCATCAAATAATAATATGCATTTATTGCGTACATTTACAAATTTAACAAAAATTTAGTAGAACTTATTTAGAATAGAAGTTGTAGTTGATTCAGAGGTAATGTATAGTGTGCAGAATCTTATAAAAGTTCTTGAGCTGACTACGAAATCATTGCGGACGTTCGCTGTTGAGAGGTAAGCTTTATGCTGTCACCGTGTGACGGGTTTAATAAAAAGCAGCCTTCCATTAACCCATTAGCGTAAATTAGTTTTCACTATCAGAACTGCTCGCTTAAGCTGCAAGCTTAGAATATTACTGAAACTGAAAATTTCGTTGTTTTGCGGAGCGCGGGCTCTCTGGAATTAGCCGATTAGTTATGCAAATCGGTTTGTCGGACGCGTTTTTTAATTGGCCACTTGTGCAATAATTAAAGTATTCGCAGGCCGAGGGGCGACTCCGGCTAACCGCAAATCTGAATATCAAGTCCAAAGCGAAAGCAATACTTTTATTGATGTTGATTTTGTTCCCTTTGAGTGCCGCTTTAATTTGCTTTACGTTTATTTCACGTGACAAGCCGCGTTCAAAAAAGCTTTCACTTTGTGAATTTCCGAATCGTCGTTCTGCGGGGTATGTGGGCCGCCGCGTAATTCCCGGCCGATATTCGGTTCGGTTTTTGGCGCCGTTTTTACCCCAGTCCAAATTTCTTATAGCGGCAGCGGTGATTAGCACCTTTTTCGCTTGGCTGAAATCCAGTAATAACAATCCCCGCAGCTGTCCTCTGCGGACGCCATATTGATCGGGCGGTCGGTCGAGCTGGCAAATTACACAGCTTCCGTGATTCTTCTACATTCGTGCCTGTGCGGAATGGAAATACAATGCAGTAAACATAAAAGGATAACGCTCCTATATGGTGAGAAAAATTTCGCAAAAGCTCTTTGACTTGCGTTGCACGCCAGCGCTCCACGTTTGCAAGATTCGGATTTCAGCGCTCCCGCTGAAAGCGTCTTTTAATGCCATTGTTATCGCTGTTATTATTACGCGTGTACGTTTAGGTGGGCATTCAATACCCGTACAAATTTTAACACACCAGCGATTTTTCTGATCCGGCTATAGTGCTGCAAGCTAGCGTGAATTTTTAGAGGATTCGAACGGGATTATGTACCGCGATTAAATCCTTTATTAGCGTATTCAGACGATACATACATATTAAGTGTTTGCGGAAATATGATTACATAAAATGTTTTTCTTAAGCGTGTAGCGGCAACAAGAGAATGCGACGGACTTATTCCAGGTTAAGTGCATTAAATCAAATAAATACGTTGCTGCGCGGCTCTGAAAGCTACATTTTCGCCGGGTCAATGCATCTAATGTGAATTTTAAATGGAATGGAAATAAAGCGCACGTGTCTGCATACGTGCCTATTAATGTAATGCACAGAAGTGTTTGTTCTCGATTGTAGAGCATCAAATTACGAAATTGTTTTGGGTAACTTAATACTCTGCGCCGAGTAGTTTTGGGGTAATTTTATTTTGCCACCGTAACGTCGTCATCATAGAGACGGAACCACAAATACAAAGGAAGCATAAACGCGGGGAACATTTCTAAGGATAATTAATACTACACAAAGGATTTTGGGAACTGGTGGATTTACATAGAGTTTGTTGAGACTCTCTATGGTTTAACAGCGTTTCGTGTAGTCTCGATGACCCCTAAAAGATTGAAACTTTAGTGCACTTGTGATACCTTGGCATTGAAGTTATTATTTTCTTGATTCTGCTTTAATTCTTTTTAACATTTCTCACGCAATTTTCACAAATCCTTAGCAAAATATGCCTAATTAATTTGCCCGAAAATAGCAGTTTTAAAATATTTATCGACTGAAATTCATTTTAAGTACTTCAATATTTGTAGCTACTATGTAAAAAACATTAATTCGTATATTACATTTATACCTATTTGATACATTAATCACCGTTGTAGTAATACAATTATACTGAATGAATTTTTATTTTATATGAACAATAAAATGGTAGCAAATTGAAATTATTTATGAACCATTTAAACATTATATAATAAAAGGACAATAACAAATTACTGATTGCATATTAAATTTAATACTTATTATCGTTAACTAATTTTTAATATGGATTACCCAATAATTTATCAATAATGATTTGTCATATTAACTATGCATTAAATTCGATTACGCCAGATTCAAACAAATTTTTACGTCAGGTAAGAAAACTTTTATATAAAGAATTTGCTAAAAATGCACAAAAAAGTTATTAGTAAAACAATTTAGAGTTAAAAATTACAAATAATTATTTTTCTAGAGTATATATTAAATATACTTGAAACTGAATTCTATGTCTGTCTGTCGGTCTGTCACAAAATTTGAGATTTTTTAAAATTTGAAAATGGATTCTTATAGGAAATTTCACGCTGATTTCGAATTCGAAATTAAAAAATTTCTATCTCGAATAATTTTCGGATATTTGTCTTCCAATTTAGGGAAAATTTTCGACATTGCGATTTTAAATGTGATTCTAATAGGAAATTTTACGCTTAATTTGAAAATGAAGTCGAAAAAATTCTATGTCGAATAGTTTTCGAGATATTCGATTTCGAATTTTCCCGAAATTCGAAATCGAAAGGTCTTTTTAAGTTCGTTCTGGCAATCTCTTCGCAGGCTCCATGTTTTAACTTGGATTTCCTTAATTTTAAAATAAAAAGCTCTTTGAACTGTTGGAATCTCATTTTCATCCCAGATATTTATATAATCAAATGTCAACAACGAAGATCTCAATCCCTTCCTTAATTACAAATATATTTCTAAATAGAAAAAATGAGTGGTAATTGTTGATTGTATAGTGATTTTTAAACATGGCCACAAAGTTATTTAGATTTCCTTAAAGATAGAAGACATGGAAGCTTTAAACTTTTGTACCAAAATAATACTCCAGTTGTCTTTGATAAATATATGATGCTATTTTTAAAAATGCAGCTTTTCTTCGTCATAAAATAACATTTTGAAGATACGTTTTTAATCTAATAATTTACGATTCTCGAAGATGAAATTTTAAATTTGCTTTAAGCAAAGTCAGGATGTCAGGTTTTAGGGGTTACGAGTATTATTATTGACAGTTGTTTTTACTGTAAAGATGTAAAGAACATGTAGACGTTGAAGAACTTAAAAAGAGTACCAGTCAAAGCGCTATGAAAATGTAGAATAAACGCAGTTAAAACATTCAGTGTCGTGGAAAATTTGAGTACAAGTAGAATTTTGCTTATAACTTGAAAGAAACTCACAGATACCTAATAGGAAAACGAATTCTACATAATCACTACTGCATGCATGAGGTACTGTTCTTTTGTCGTGTAATAAAGGAAGATATTGGGTTTAAGGCTTACAGCAGATGTGTCTATTTTCTCAGCGAAAAGTGTAAACAGCTAGTCATGCAGTGCGGCCCTCGATAAACTCAATTTAGTGATAAAAATCTGTTGAAATGACAAATTTTTACCAAAATTATAAAAAATAACATCCCAAAATTTGCGAGAAACATAATAAAACTCTAAACTCAGCGGAAATATGATTCAGTGGAGCGCTTTGTATGAGGAAGTACCGCAAATTTGCTTTTATGCTATGAAGACAAAAACGAATACCGCGTATTCCATTTACGGATTCGTAAATGCCCGTAGATCCTTTTCAAAAATTGACATTGTTTTTTTAAGTACTCTGCCTCATCTTACAACACTAGAAAGACTCAGGCTTGGCTCTTTGTGAATATCCTAGATTTTAAATTTTAACGGTAAATGTTCTGCTTGAAAGCCAGATCTGGATACCTTTAATTGCACGATGTTGCCAAACTAGAGCGTAAATATCTTTCGCGTAGCAAAAGAAATATTTCTAAATATGGTACGCACCGCTAATCATAAATTCTAAATGAGCTTAATTGTGTTAAAAATAAAGACTGGCATTTTAAATAACATACCTTTTTATAATTAATATTAAGTAATTAAGATTTCTGATTCAAACAGCTACCATGCTAAATTCTATAAAAGTCAAGTCTCAAAGTTTTATGGTAAAACTAAGTATTCAAATTATTCAATTCACTAGTAAAGATGGAATTAATAGTAAATAAGCTACTTATCTTGGTTGTATTAGGTTGAGTGGTCACATAAAAAAGTAGAAAAGATTGAACATTACGGTATTTTCTGATAAAATGTACATTTTATCATAATAGTTTCCCGTAATAGGCCTTGAAGGCCCTTTGGGGTCGTAACAGAATAAGTCTGCTACAATCTAGAGCCTACGGTTCACAAGGGTAGTAACGTGGCTAGCGCTACGTACCGACCGCCTATTATTACCCCAGGGTTTGACCTTCAGGTACTCATTTATTGCAGCCTGAGTCGAGCTGGGCCGTAAAAATTCCAGTGGTTGAATTGGCGAGAGCGGGATTCGAACGCATATCTCTAGGTTTCGTAATCTAGCGACCTATTCACTAGATCACTACGGCTCCTTTGTACATTTCATAAAAATCTGTAATAAGCTGAATAGTAATGAAGATAATTATAAACTATCGTTAAATATATTCATGGCATTTATTTTATTTTTAGTAATAAAAATTTATTATATTGTTACTTATTCTACGTATAAGTTACAGGTTACAAAATTATTTGATTTCAAATACGAAAAAATAATTGTTTTGTTAATAAATTAGATTAATAAATTTTATATCCACACATCCGCACGTGCGCATGTATAACAATTAAAAAACTTTAAGTTAAAATTAATAAAATTTTATCAAGACTGTATTATTTAAAGCATAAAAGCAAGTTTATCTTCGGTATACAATTTATTAAACATGTATCATGATTATAATTATTACGAAGAAAATAGTAAGACATGGAAAGTATAAAGTATGTAACAAGGACAGGAAAAATATATAATATTAAAAAACAGAATAAACCGAGCGCTAGAAAAGTTAAAGAGCGTTTTATCGAAAATAATTGCATAAATCGATAGACCCAAGAAAGATAGTAAATTCAGAGAAAGTATAAAAATCTTCAACAAACGTATGACAAAGAACTGCGCAATAAAGGATGAACAAGAAAATATACTTATATGCTAGAAATATATTAGCGCTAGATGGAAAAGACATTAAATATTGAATAAAGAAATAAGTAAGGAAGACTTTATTATACAAAAAAAGAAAACCTAGAGATAATACAAAAAACGAGACCGAGTACTAAGAGATATGTTTTATAAAGTAGTAAAAGATTTAAAAAATGGAAATGTTTTGGAAATACATAAACTACTTTATAAATTAAATTTCTAAAAAATGCGTTTCAGATTTTCTTTAAATTAATTAGTAACATTTACGGAACAGGAGAAACACCATCAGATTTCAGAAAAGGCATTATGATATAAGCACTAAAACAATAATTAATGTTTAAATCGTCGAATTGTTAGTCTAACATCACATTCATAAAAAATACTCACACAGTCAAATAGAAAATAAAAAGGACGATTAGTTTGGTTTTAAAAAAACATCAAAAAACTAGAAAAGCTATCTTACCCTTGACATTAATTTAAAAACAATAATTTGAAAAAACCGACAAACTTATATAAAACACATATAAAGCTCTTAAATTGGTTGGAGTAAAATACAGGATAAAAGATTATTATGAAATTTATACAAAAAACAAAAACTCAATATTTAGATGAAAAGAAATGCAATTATAAGTTAATATAGGAAGAAGAGTGAGATGGTAATTGTTATTTAATATATACATAGGACATGTGAAACAATATATCAATGCAATCGAAAAAGTTGAGATGCTGTATTATGCAGATTATATTGAACTCTCAGCAGAAAATGAAGAGGAACTAGAAGAACCATTATACGAGGTACTGCGAATACTAAAGCAAAGATATAATATGAAGATAAAAAGTAAAACCAAAATAGTGATTTGTGAGAAGCGTGAACATAGGCAAGAAAGAAATAATAGAACTCGGTTGGCAAAAAATCATCTATAAGATAAACCATCTACTTGTATCAAACAACATGTTACTAAAACGAAGAATAATTAGCTTATGCCAGCTAAATATACAATTTTATTATAGTACAAAATTTTTTCGTGTTTAGGAGCTGTTTATATTTGATTTTTTAAAATTATATCTTTACAAAAAAGAAACAACTTAAACAAAAATATCACTTATTTACACAAAAAGCGATATTGTCTAGAATAAAATCTTAATTTAACTAATTAAACTTTTTATATTAAAAATTATTTAACACTAGTTTAATAGTTATAATGAATTTGTGTTGGAAGCTGAGCCATTATTACACCTGCTTTTCCATTATTCCTTAACAAAACAAATAATTTTAATTATCTGAGTTTCAAGCTACATTATCCATGTGGCTTTCATTTCTTTTATTTCATCTTCTGAATCACTATCATTAGCATTAACTCGAGGTTCCTCCAAAATTGCATTTTTGATGGTGCATGAAATATTTAAATCATCATTTTCAAAAACTAGATCGTTATGTAGCAAAGCATAGCTTCAGTTATAACTTTGTAATGAGAAAGACATTAAATTATTAAATCTAGATTGATTTAATCTATTCGCTTGTCTACGTGATCCATTTTATCATTAAAACCAAAATTAATTAGAGTTCTAATATTGTCGCAGGTTACCCTTTATATGAAAACTTTATTCAGCTAATTGCATTCCAAATTTAGTTTTAGTGGTTAATTTGCTAATAATAAGTGTATAAATAAGTTCTCAGCTTTAGATTTCACAGGACGCAAATCACCTTTTAAATGTAACGTATTAGTCCGACCTCTTTCGATTTTAAAGCAATGACATTTGGTCTTTCGAAACATCATGCGATTTGGCGTTTGATGCACATAACTTCAATAATCAGCTGTGTTCACGATGGCAATCACAAAAGAGCATATTCGATTTTCTATCCAGTTCGCGTTTCATCTTAAGAAAAACGCTGGTGAAGCCACCGAAATGATTTGTGCTGCATATGGTGAGAATGCTGTAAGTCATGCAACGTGCAAAAAGTGGTACCAAAGATTTCGTGAAGGAGAGTTTAGTCTTGAAGATCAACCACTTGCTGGACGCCCTCAAACATTTGACACGGATGAGCTGCAGACGCGTTAGGCTGGGAACTTCTCCCACATGCGGCGTATAGCTCAGGCATGGCCCCTTCCGATTATCATTTATTCCGGCCGTTACAGCATCACTTGGCTGATACGCACTTCAAAACAGAAGAAGAAGTCCGAAAATGCACCGATAACTTTATCGTCTCGAAGCTGGTGAGCTTCTATCACCAGGGAATTCGCAAGCTACCCGAAAGATGGCAAAAGGTCATCGATGCCAATGGAGAATACTTTAATACTTAAGCTTTTTTTGTTTGTTTTTAAATAAAACTTTAATTTTGCAGACAAATTTATACACGTATTACTTATTAATGCTTTCATATAAAATAAAATATTTTAGTTATAAATAATTTATTTTAAAGCTTATTATTACCTTATCCAGTATATAAAATTGGAGTTATATTTGTTGGTTTTGTGAATTTGACATTGCATTGTCCAACACAAGCAAAATGTATTGTTTTTTCTTTCTAAGTCACTTTTTATTTTATCGAGTAAGTACTATCTACACTTTTCTGTTATCGGACGATTCACTTATATCTATTCTTTTGAAATGACTTTTTGAAAGCTTTTTTCGTCTCCTAAGTTACAATAGCATAATATTGTCGGACATATTTTAGCATTGAACATTTTGTTTATTTTTTAGTACTATAGTTTTTGCGTGAAGTTCTTTATAGTAAAACCAACTCTTTTTATAATTAATCTAAAATATATTTTTTACGGTTGTAATAAGATGTAATCCTTTTTTTACACGTTGGTGCTTCTTAAAATTTACATAAACGGATATAACATTCTGTGTTTTGCACAAAACTTTATTAACCATTTGTTTGATTTATTTTAAAAGAAAATAACATCTATTATAATTTTAATATAGATTGTTGTTCACTGAAACACACCTGTTCATGTTATTTTGTAAATACAACACCGGGTGTTTTGAAATTGCACAGCAGTATGTTGGGGATGTGTTCTCCAGCATGAAGTAAACAAAAATGTTTATATAAACATATGTTTGAAATTAATTTATTACCGAAATATTGAAATTGAAAAATATTTATGTAACTGTTGAAAGTGCTCTCCATTTTTCATGATTGCAGCATTCAGCAAGACGAATTTATACTTCTTTGGCAAGTCTTATAGCATCACGACCCGTAAGGAATCTTCTACTATGCAATTCCTTAGTTCTTCTTGCGTGCCAATAGACGCAGAATAAACCATAGACTTCAACCAGCTCCATACAAAATAATCTAATGGTGTTAGATCAGAAGATCTTGGTGGTTGTTTATCAGGTTCGTTTCGACCAATCCATCGGTTACTATATGTTGTGTTTAAATAATCAGTAACAATGTGAAAAGACAAGGAGGAGCACTGTCATGCATAAACCACATCATCTGCCTATTAACAATAGGAATATTTTCTGGAAGCTCACACAAATTATTTTGCAAAATGCAAGTAAATTTACATTTAATGAATTGGTAATGCGTAGTAACAGTTGCATGAGTGTTGTTTTCTTCGTTCTAACCATGAGTGTTTCGAATAATAGTAATCCCATTTCTAGTAAAGCAAGATTCGTCGGTAATCAGCAGGTAGCCCATAAAGTTATGATCTTTTATACATTGTCGAATTAACTACTGGCAGAAAGATATGCGCTTGTTATAATCTTCTGGTAATAAATTTTGTACACGTGAAATAAATACAATTGTTGCTCGCGCAATGTTCACCATACGTCTGTACACGAAACGAAGTGATAATCTTGTAATGCTAGTACTAGAAGATAACTAAACAGCATGGAGTATCCCTCTCTTAACGTTAGCAGCTCATCAAAATCTTTGTCGACCAGCGTTTAGTAATTAAGGTTTTGGGTGCCAATTTCCCTAAGACGTCTTGCAGTAGCTTCAAATTTACGATTTGGTATCCTGCTGGTAGGAAATGTTTCATGATTTCTTCGAACAGCATTTTTATGTACCTGGCCGTAAATTAAAAATATGTTAGTTTTTTCTGCAAAAGTGAACAAATTTGTGGTCTTTTATGTTAATAAAAAATTAAAGAGTCTTCAAAGCATTAATGCGCAGAACTAGTAAAACTCGTTATTTATTTACACAAACACTGTTTAATATATGTCAGCACATTTAATAACAGATTTTTAATCACCTGTTAAACAAATAAACAATATGCAATTGTTATCCGCGGCTATTTGATTAGCTTCAAGAGTTTTAGATATTTAACTTCCATTTTTCAATATCTCGGTAATGTTTATATACATATGCTTATATGAACTTTTTGTTTATTTCTTGCTGGAGGACACATTCCTAAAATAGTGCCGTGAAATTTCAAAACACTTTATAAGTTTATTATTTTGTAACAATAGATTTACAATACACTTATCACAAAAAATCTGTTTGAAACTTTAAAATTTTTTATTTTTATAATTTATAAATACTGACAAAGGTATTATTCTATGAACGTATTTGTTCCCTTGTCTAAATTAGTGAAAAAATATGTTCATAGAAAAACACAATGTTGTGTCGATACTTAACATTTTCTTTATTTCTGTTTTTGTCGCTACTGTAAATATGTATTAGCGCATGTCTTAAGTTCGTTCGACTTTCAAGAAATGAAAACGGCAAAAGCGACGCTTGGTGATAAACGTGATCAAATGCCCAGTCGCAAGTCCTGGTTTGTGTAGTCAGTTTCCCATAAACTGCTTTAGAATTTAAATGTATAGAAATCTAATATTCGTCTCAATACAGAACAATACAGGACCTCGCATGAACGTAAATGCTTAATTTACTTAATGAATACCAAAGTTTGCCATGTCTTACGAGGTGAATTCAAGTTATAACACCTCCGACTTTTTTCCTCGCAAACTAATAATACAAAAACTGTGAAACTTGTGTTACTTCTTGGCGCAATCTTCTTGCAATCGTACACATTTTTCACAACGTCGACGCCAACTTTTTAGGAGTTTTCTTTGACCACTTGAAAATCTCTGATGCAATAGCGACACGACTAGTAAATTTGTGACCACGGACAGTGCCTTTTAACGTTGAAAACAGCCAAAAGTCGCTAGCAACCAGGTCAGGTGAGTAAGGAGCATGAGAAATCATTTCAAACTTGTCAGCATTCGTGGCATCCACCTGGAGGACACTTTCGCATTTTTAAATCCTCATGCAGTGTTGTGTGCAAAGATCCCACAAAAATGCCAACTTTGGAGGTGATGTGTTCCATACTAATTCGGCGATCCTTCGAAACAAGCTTTTCCTCTCGCTTGATCATGTCGTCAGACCGACTGGTGCGAGGCCGAGATTGTCTTGGTGTGTTATCACACGACGTTCTGCCTTCTTTGAACTGTCGCACCCACAAACTCACATTAGACACACCCATAACACTATCATCACAGGTCTCACTCAACTGGCGATGAATTTCAGTCGGTGTCACACCACGCAAATGGAGAAAACAAATGATTACACGCTATTCTTTTAATGAAATCATCGCCGTTTTAAGTATCATAAACAATCCTCATTCTAGCCGCTGCTGCTAGAGTCCTGTATACCGTGCAGCGCTGTCATCTCTGTTATGTATTCACAAACAATTCAGGCGTATTTTGAAACAAACCGTTTGTTTCTATCTATTCCAAGTCATAAGAAAAAATTCGGAGGTGTTATAACTTGAATGTACCCCGTACAATGTGCCTTCAAATAATAATATATCGACCTTATTGCAATCGAGATTTCCATCCACAATGTTGTTAACCACAATCTAAACTAATTGGCCTTGAATTGTCCCCAAACTTGCACTGGCAGTTAAACTCACTCGTGCAGTTAAATTATGTACATTTTTAACCCTAATAAAGTGAAATAGAGTAGAACCAATACAATTATTATCAATAACTCCCCGCTATAATTGCCTAGACAATGGAGAATTATCAACCATTCTAAAACCAAACAATTTTTAGTATTGAAATCGCTGAAACATAAGACAAATAGGTTCAGTACTTTCACTCTTTATCGTAATACTCAAGTCAGAACTAATTACATTACTAATCTAGTCAGGACAAGTTGTAGATTTCAATATTTAACAACTACAGAGAAAGGTTCTTCGACTTCCATGTCGCAATGAGAAGACAAAGAAATGATATTCAAATCTTCTCTTATACATCATGTAGCAAATACAACCTCTATTAAAACTTTTTGATACCTATTTCCAAAAGGATGACTATCAGTAGGAAGCAATATTAAGTGGTTACTACTTAAGACAGTTGAAAAATATAAATTGGTAAAAACTCTACTAAAGAAACATTATGTTATCCGGTACACAAACATCCTCCATGAGGAAAAGTCCTTCAGAATAGTAATAAAAAGTCTCCGCTATACTATTCATAAAGAAGATAATTGCGACCTTAACGTCACTTGAAGACAAGGCCAAATATCATACCAAAAAGCTTCCCTATACTTATTTTTTGTAGAGCTCTAATAACGAGATAGCAACAAAGATGTTTTCACAATTACTTTTATACTAAATAACATCATTAAGGTCAAAAGTCCTCGCATCAAAAGAGAGAAATCGCACAATGCAAGAAATGCCAGTCTCATGGATAGATGCAGACTTATAGTACGTGCCCATTTAAGTGCGTGAAATGTGCTAAAACCATGATTACGGAACATACACAAAAAAAGGATCATAGAAGCAAAACCAAATGGGAGAACACTACTAAATACAGAGAGTGCACAGTACTCAAACAGATTAAGAAGAAAAGACTTCCTCTTCTCAAAATTAGAAGTGTTGAAACAAATTAGAAAAATATTTTACTGACCTATGAAACGTATTTTACTGAACGATCTTATTTCAAAATTTGTAGCTACGGTATATATATAACAGAAATTATCTTAATGACAGCAGCAATTATAATAAAACACCATATAAAGCACTATGAAATTTATAAATATTGTTCTAAATTTATTCAAGTTGCCAGTGCAATAGTACAAGATTGCATAGGGCATTTAACTTTCTCTGCAACATACTGTCTACCTGGATTCAATAAAGAATGCTTTGACGTATACTTTTATTCCTTAAGTAATAGATTTCTTGTTGGAGACGACTTCAACGCCAAACACCTCCATTGGGAGTCGTGCCCCCTTCCTCAAGAGAATATTTTTCCATTGCGTAATAGCAGCACCTAACTATTCATTAGTCTATTTATTGGACAACAGATTTAGCAAAACGTCCGATCTTCTTAACTTTTTAGTCGCCAAAGATCTTCTACAAGGCTATCTAAACGTTACGTCATGTTACGACTTATTCTCCGATCACAGCTTGATTATAGCTACGAGAAGCACTTCAATAATAAGTAACACAGAAAACAAACAGAATTATTTCAGAAATATTTTAGAAGAGCCGTTGTCAATATCCTGTAACAAACTACAAGAGATTTTGAAAACGCAGTTAAAATGTTATCCTAGTCAATTTACTTGGTGGCTACCAGGCCAACTACTTGGCTATCACGAAAGCAATAAAATACAATTGTTCAATTGATATTAAACAAAAGATTGCTGAAAATCTATGTCTCCAAACGATATGGCTACATAGTAGATCACCAAATGACAGGCGATGCTTTTAGCAATCTAAAAATCAAGGAAACAAAAAATAACTATTTAACGGAATATCGGAGCAGTTTGATTACATCTGAGGATACTGAATATTTCCTTTGCAAAACGTTCCTCTAATTTGCAACAAAGATGGATTATAGATACGTACTGATATGGACAAAGCAGATGTTTTTGCTACCCATTTCCAAAATGTTTTTTAAGCTTACCATCAGGCAACAACTTACATGATAGTTATGAACTGAAAAACTACTTAATAGATATTTTCCAAATCTTTTCACTTGTTAAATATTTCTTAGAAATACAAATTGTAAAAAATCTTTAGTATGCGATTTAATTACTGTATGTATATTGAAAGAATTGTTGAACTTTAGCAGTATATTGCAAACAAAATTTATCCCGATCCAGTGGAAAGCCGCGCTTGATCATAATTTTAAAACCCAAAAACCGACCAATGAGCCGGCTTCATGTAGATCGGTTATTACCATTGCTCTCTAAGTTATTCGAAAAAGTCCTATTGAAAAGAACGACAAGAATCTGATTCCTAATCACCAATTTGAGTTCAAAAGTCGACATTCCACCGTAGAACATATACACGAAAACACTACTGCTCAACTGATTTCGTCAACGTTAGGCAAATCTTTAGACCATTATTACTACCTGATCGTTAAATCGTATTTTTAAGTAAAGTTCGGAGATGTAATTTTACATCTTTACTCTATTAAATCTGGAGTCTCGCAATGAAATGTTTTGGGATCACTCCTGTATGTCTTAAACGCAGTTGACATACCCTAATGTAACTATTGAACATATGTTGATAACACGGTAATTATGATCCTATCGTGGCCGTACAAGCTTTGCAATAAAATTTTAACAAAGTTTACAATTGGTTAAAAAAATGGTGTCTTAACCTCAATAGTTTGCTAGGTCTGTGCAATTATATTTACTAAACGTAAAATTACTACACTGAAAGTTAACATGAATAGCTCATCCTTGCCCAGACTATTTGTGTTAAGTATCTTGGTATGCACTTTAATAAGAGGGTAACTTGTAGAGCATATATTTGAACAAGGAATTCCATCTTAAACTGAAAACTCGGCTATTACTCTAAACTTTTATTTACCAACAAATGTGTAATAAAACTAATCCTGAAACGTTTTTAATCCAAGAATCTCCGTAATAACACCAACACTCCGTACTATGTTCTTAATAACAAAATACTGCTCACAGATAAGGAGATAGTTAAATGTAGTTCTAAATATTTACAGCACCAAAAACTCATTAAAACCCGTTACTGTTGGTTTTCTCTACAATAGAGACAAAGTATGTAAACTAGATCGTGTTAAACCGCTAGATTTGCCCACCCGCTACTAATTAATTTAGTTAATTATTACCATTAATTTTATAAGTGAACATTCTGTGATGGTCTGATTTACTTATTGCTATTATTGTAGATTGCAATGTCGTTAGTACAAAAAGAAAAAAAAACCTGTCAGATACACATTTAATTTTTAATTATGAGTTTACTTTACATTAGTTGCCTGATCACATTATAATGAATTAGTATCTTACATTAATTTGCACTCCTTTGAATGCAAATTTTGATAAACAATTTTTGAAAACTAAATAATTGGATACTCATTTACATTTAAAAAATATAAAAAAGTTTAAAGCGATTACGTAATGGCATTCCTGGTACGTAGTATTTAAATGATTTTTTAATATCCGTTCATTCACAGAGGTGTTTCAATTAAATTTTCTCAATCTTGATGTGTGTGCTTGTTTATGAGTGTCTGCAAGATTTTTATTGTATTCATTGTAAATGAAACAAAATTTAAAGGTGTTTTCACTATATATGAAATTGAAGCCCCTAATGGTAAAATATTTGTTACCAGCTGAGAGTTTTTAGACAATTATATATTTATAATCTAATTTGCATGATCGAAAATGTGCCGTCATACAAGACTTGTTTGAACATTTTAAGCTACGTAGACGCCGTATGCAAATTAATTACCGTTTAATCACTTTGAGCTGTATGAAAAACTATAGTTTAAACCTGGTAAATTCTTGAGACAATAGGGTTATGAACTTATGAATATGCAAGCAGCTTTGGTGTCACTTTAACTCAGCGATAACGCATTTACATGAAGTTCGATAAACTACAGTATTGCTTACATATTTATTCACCCATCCTTGCAGCTACAGATTAACATTAAATAAACAATAAAATTATACTCATTGCGTGCATGTTTGCTTTAAATTGCGAATGAAAAGAATTAATCAACTTGTCATCCATTTATATGCAGTCGTTTTTAAGAAGTGGGGGGGAAGCTCTAGATAAACTAAGTAAGCCCCAGAGGAGGAAAAGAGAAATAAAGCAGCGAAGCGATGCGAAGAGAATTGTATTTCGTGAGAACAATGCGACTAAAGCAACAATAATAGCCGAGCACGGCAGGAGCAAGCGAATATGACGGCCGTTAAGACCGCAACAATAACAAAATGGGTATTGAGGGAATTGCAATGATAACAAACGATACTTATCTCGCTGGTTTGCCGGCTTTGCGTGATGTTTCGATAACGCCTGATAAAAAATTGGGCTCTCAAAACGGCCTCCCAGAGCTTCCGAGTGGAATGAAAAAGTCTCAAAGAAAGTCATTAATGTCTAAGTGAGAATACTTGCGCGTCTTGCTCGAGGAAATTAGAATAAGAACAAGCAGCAAGGGCTGCGATATTACATTGTCTTCAGTTCAAATAGCACTGAGTTGTAGAAAGGGGGAAGGGAATGCTTGTGTTTTCAAATGACTGAATAAGGCATTTGGGGATGCCTAGATTTTTCATATAGAATTACATAAAAAGCTTTAATTTATAAAATATGAAGCAATATCTAACGCATATCGTCATTTTTGGAGCAATATACCGAAGGCATAAATTGTTCTTGTTATCTACTCTCGCAAAAATGTTTTATTTCTTGGCTATTCATTATTTAGCATGATGTTATTGGACTAAAAGTTGTTAAAAATGTGTTTGTGTTATGTAAACATTTCAAAAAAGTTAAAAATATTAACTGTGATATCTGCGCATTTGTTTTCTAAACGTTTGTAAAGATCAAAAGTACGGCCAAATTTAATACAGTGAATGCAAAAAACCGAAAAGTCCTTTGATGTTAAAAACCAATATTACACAACGGTCCGGTGAGTTGTTACGATCTGGAATTTAGTTTCATTTTAAACGACATATTTGCAGAGGTACTCAAATGCTTCGTATTTCCACGATAATACTTGTATTATCCTAACAAAACTATTTATAAAGCAAATTATTGCCTATTTTTGCACATTTTGTATATTTAACAACTTTTTTCAACCATTAAAAACAATTTTGAACTTACAAACGTAAAATTAATATTTACACTTATCCATTCGGTTTTACGGTCAAATATTATTTAAAAAAATTTTTTTTATTCAAATTAAAGAAGAGAATAAGTTTGATCGAGTGTTGCATAACATATTAAAATCGATTATTTTTAGAAATAGTAAATATTAAATATACCTGTAATCTTCGTTGTTAAAAAACTCCATTAGCAGTTATTATTATTATTAGTATCCGGTTACATACAGCAGAGTATAACATTAACAAATATTAATTTATAACTGTTTAATTAATTAACAGATTACATATATGTTGTAAATGCTTAGACGTAGGCATTTGAAATTATAATGTTTTAAAACTATACGATTACTATTAAAATAGATGAGCGCAATTAAATTTAAATAAATATTTTTAAATATAAGATATAGCATAATTATTGAAAATTTTACAAGGTTGAGAAACAGATATCATTTATATATCAATCAAATTTGATAAGTTATTACTCAATATCTACACTGAATATCAACAACCAAGTTGAAATTTAAAGGGAACGTAATAATTAACACAAATTGCCAATTACCAAAATTTTAAGCGGAGAATAAATACCTCCTACACAGTAAATTTAAACTTTCTCTCCTCCCTCACAGTTTAATTAGTTGCCTTTATAGATCTTCTTTGAATAGAGTTAGTAGCTGAATACAACAGTTTTTGAGTCGATCAATATTGAAGCGAATGACTTTGATGAACTTGAATTGGCAATAACTGTATAGGGAAGGGGAATGCCGGCATAAATGTTATTTAACGGAAGCTTTTTTTAATTATTTAAACTACAAAGGCAACTTCTTATTTAAATAAATTGGTTACCATAGCAATGTACATTATTTATGCAATTATCATTAGTGTTTATTACACGAAAGGTTTGTCTTTTTATTTCTCTAAAATGTTTTAAATAAAAAAAATTATTACATTTTACTCTTTAAACAGTTATTTTATTAAATGTTTCTAAATGTTTAAATGACAAAAAGTTTTTAAAAGTTAATTTAGTGTCTTTTCTTGAATACTCAAATGTTTAATAATAATTCCTATATATATATATATATATATATATATATATATATATATATATATATATATATATATATATATATATATATATAGTGGCTATACACCCCTAGTGGAACTTTCTAGATCATTATACGGATATGATCGGTACCCATCTATTATTCACTTTAGTCTTCCAATCATTGATTCCAATCTTTCTAAGGTCTTCTGTCACTTCCTGTATCCATTTTGATCTTGGTCTCCCCTTTCGTCTCTTGCTGCCTGGATTCCATTCTAATATTGTGAAAATTGTTTTATCTGTGCCAGCTCTCCATACGTGACCCAGCCATCTCACCCTTTGCTGTTTAATTTTCTTGACTATGTCTTCTTTAATTTCTTGTTTTAGCTCAAAATTCATCCTACTCCTATATTCATTTTCCGCTATTCTTACAGGTCCTAGTATCGTTCTTAATATTTTCCTCTCCAATATCCTGAAGTCCTCTTCATGTTTTTTCGTCATTGTAATTGTTTCCATTCCATACAATATTGCTGGTCTTATTATTGTTTTGTATATATTTATTTTTGTTTTCCTTCCAAGTATTTTACTTTTTAGCATTTTTTTGTTTGTCATCAGTCTTTCCTTGATTTCTATTTCTCTGTTCCCATCGCTCGATAACATTACTCCCAAGTATTTAAAATTATTTACTATTTTAAATTCATATCCCTCCATCTTAATATATTTTTCCTGTTTGTACTTGTTTGCCAATTTTCATTATTTTTGTTTTTTCACCTTTAATTCTTCGTCCCATTTTTTCTCCCTCCTGTACTATTTCTTTTAACATAATAATGAACTTGAATATTTTGATAATTTTTTTTTCAGATTTAGATAACTTCTAATGTATTATTTGCTATTCTAACAATCTTTTTTTTTGTTTATTAGGGTAGATATAGGATAGTCGTAAATACGGAATTTATTTAAGGTGCTATAATCGAATCCCTTCGCGTCAAAAATCGCCAATAAAAAATATTGCTTGGCTTGGCTACAAAAAGATCCAAGTTTATGGTGTAGCCAAACAGTACAGGAAATCTGAACATTAAGGGAAAGTAACTGCCGACAGGGCAACTCACGAAAAACAATCTGATTGCAAGAGGTGTTGTTGAATTCGTGAACTGAAAGAGAAGATCGATTAGGATTCTGGGCGGAGCACAAGTAACCTACACTGTGAGTCTTCCGTCTTGAGGGACGCTTACTGTTAACTGATAAAAACAAGATGAAGAGGAAGTTAGAGGCCCAAACACCAAATAACAACATCACGTAAGACAGCGCTGGCTTCTTGACATTCCTCTTGGAAAAAGAACAAATTTTATTTAGGACAGGAAGATAAATCGTCAAAATGATCGTTCGATCTACCAAAATTTATGTGAAGTGCCTGCCGTCCTGCATACAAATTTTTTCGCATCAGTAATGGCAGAGGTACTTAAGAGCAGCAAAGAAGATGTCATGATAAAGACTTGGTAGTGACCGCCAACAGTTATATCAACGTGCTGGAGACAGTTGTCAAGCCCTGGGTAGGGAAGGTGACCGTTAGATGGGAGTACGTGTCCCAGTAAGGTTCGCTTCAGCCCACAAGATAAGAAAAGTCCAGACAATATACAACAATTTTGTATCACTACTGGTCTTTCGACTCGTGGTCACCCTTAAGATCAGAATGCAATCTTCTTTACTACTACGTGTGGGGCGTAGTCCAGGCAAAAGTCAAAGGGAGGCACCATAACACCAAATACAACTTAAAGGCCTTAATAATGGAGGTAGTGACACATATGGAATATGGAAAACTTGTGTTGGCCAGAAGTAGAGTTAGGTCGAGAGGGTTGTAGCCACTAATGGGGGTTGCATTGAATAATACTATTTATTTTGTGTCATGTATATAAATTAAATTTTTTTGTATTTTAATAAAGTTTTCATTGTTTATTCATTTTTCAAATGTACTTCAATGATCTTATACATTCTCTAGGTTTTAAAAATATTTTTAAATTTAAAATTCTAGTCGTAAGCAGTTTAAGATAATGCATTTGTATAATTAACAGAGGGTTATTAGTTAGAATATTTATTGTTTTGAAGTGGTTTGACAGTTACATTCCATTCATCAGTGGCGTATTATAGAAAGAAATCTACAAGCAATAATTAGAAGCCAGATGAGCAGCATGACCTAAATTTCTCTTAAGAGGCAAGTTCACAATTTCTTAGCAATATTCACTGTTAGGATACTCTGTATTTAACTCTCAAAATTAATCTTAGCAATATCCATCACCATGATATATAGGTTCTAATACTCAAAACCAATAACTAGAATTCCAACAACCACTTCAAACGCAATTGCAATGAGTTTATTAAAATTTGAGCGACCAAACTATCCTTCAGAATATCCTGAAACCTACAGAATTAACCTTCGAATATCGGAAAACGATAATACAAAATAACACCCCACTTTTAGCCACGAATAAAAGTGATTAAGAAACCAATAAAAGATACCAAAACTAGATTCAATATTCATATGTTGAATAAATCGTTGTAAAGGTATGATAAGCAGCTTCTTTAAAATAACAGAAGAGGAAATAGACTAATACCCTTCCTCCAATAGAACTGTAAAAATTAATGCACACGTAGTTGACACGTTAAACTAACACTTAAAAATAGAAAACATCATCCTCTATATATATATTGAATTAAAGAGGTGCATCTCCATCACTCCATGTTAATTGAAGACATAAAGCAGAACTGAAAATCTCAAGTCATGAACGTTAACATAGAACAACAAAAGAACCTTTGTTATTATTCTTCACGAACCTAGAATCTTAAGAAAATAATCTTAAAACAAGAATTTCTAAGTAATACTAAAATAATTGTCAAAGCCCCAAATATAAATCACAATATAATTCAATACACGCAATGCTATTCCAAAACTATTCTACTGCGTAAAACACCGATGAAGAAGCGTAATACTTTGTTCAAGTAATACAAAAACTAGTCTTGACATAAACTCCACAAAACGAATAGAATACAAAGATTATTACAAACATACTACTACAAGAAGTAAAAGACTTTATGTACGTAAAATATCTCTACCTATAAATCTGTATTTTTCACAAAATTAAAAGAAGAAATAAAATAACTAAACATACACAACGTTCCAGAATATGACTCAATCAGTGAACAAGTCCTCAAACATTTATCTAAAACTCCATATTTTTTTCAGTAATTATATTTAATGGTATGCTAAGGCTATCATACTATCCTACACTTTGACAATATGCTGAAAAAGTAATTATTCAAAAATCAGGAAAACTTTACGGTCATCTTATAGACCAACTAGTCTGCCATCCATCTCAAGCAAAGTTTCAGAAAACTTTACTAAGAAGATTATATGCAGATCATGAGTTTTTTTGTACTACTTCCTATCACCAATTTTGGTTTAGAGATCACTATTTTTCAACCAACACGTTCACAGAATCTCCAAAAGCCTTGGAGATAAGAAACTTTGCAACGCAGCATTCTTCTGATAGTGTGGCACAGAAATTTACTCTTTAAATTAAAAAAGTTGTCCCACAATTACTACCTCCTCATAAACTCATATTTATCTAACAGTATTCTTTCTGTTAAACATTCATTTTAGTAATATAACTTTTACTCCATCAAATCTGAAGTTTCCTATGGTATTCGGACCACTGCTTTTTCTAATTTACACATCCGATGTATCTGAAAGTGACAACATTAAAATAATCTTTTTTTCTTGTGGCATAGCTGTTATTGCCATCAACGAGAATTATTTACATGACTTCAAGGGCCTACAAAACCATTTTAATCCACTTAAAACCGGTACAACAAATAGGAACTAATTTTAGTTCAACCAAATATGTTTAGCTTATATTTACTATGAAGCATGTACTATATTTGCCTGTAACGATGAGTGAATACCTATAACAACAAAAACAAAGTACTTCAGTTTTATTTCGATCGAAGACTCATTCAGCCTAAAAGAAAGAACTTGACATGAAATTTTATTAAATAAAATGTTTTTCTGCAGACATTCTAAGCTACCTGTGAACAACAAAATATTTCTTCAAAAATCTTTTCGAAACTTACGTAGTTCTGTAGTCTCTAACTTTGGAGATGTGCAAAGCCATCTTCGATCAATGTCATAGAGGAATTTCAATTCAAAGTACTAAGGATGATTGCAAACGCTCCTTGGTATGTGAACAACCAGGCATTTTATAACGATGTAAATATTTCTTTTGTCACAAAACATAATTTTAAGACTTGCTGGATCAATGAAATACCAACGGAAAAGAGAAAATAGTATTAAATGTTGTCCTTGTAAGATAAAACTTACAGCATATTTGCTCAATACTCTGTATAGATGTAGATAATAGTAAATAAGTAAAATAGTCAATAAAAAATGCAAAATTAAATATATGACATTAAGCCCGTGTGGGGTTGCTAATCCCCCATCGGGCGCCTCCCCAGGTGGCGGATAGGGAATGCCTCCCAGATATGGGTGGTACCTGAAATGAAATACCAGGGCGGACCAAACTAGCATGAAAACAGTGTGTCATTAATGAGTCAAGGCTGCAGAAGAATGACTTCGTAACAGTTGTCATCATAACTTACAGTGGCTATCAAATTATGATACACCCGCTGTAACACTGCGATGAGGAAAGCAACGGAAACTACCTCATTATATTCCCAAGAAAATCAGATGGCACCAGACTGATCGCCAACGTCCAATGAGGATACGGCACAAGCAGAAGAAGATGACGTTAAGATTGAGATTTGAATGTATTGTTAATCGAAATAAAACTAATAATTTGATTAAATTATTTTTTAATTTTTATAATGTAAAAACAAGTACACTATATTATTATGTCCGGCAGACCAATTCCACCCGTTATGCTTGAAAGGTGCGTGGACGATTTTTCCACCCGACTCCATCAATGCCTGGGCAAATAGTTCTTTAGCTAGGTCTATCGTTATGGTTACCAAGTTATTCCTACAGATGTGGTAGTATTTGCCAACAAGCTTATAAATTCACTTTTCTCGTATTCTACCAATGACAGTTAACTTTTAAAATAAGTCCTATTTTACGTACATGTACTTTTGTTCATTGAATTGTAAGTGAGCTACAAAAGATTTGTTACCTGCATCTCAAATTAAACCTCTTTTAACTGTTTAAATTATAAAGATTGTAATAATTTTTGATAATTTTGTTGATTAATTTTTTACTTATCGTTTACAGTGGTTTAGGGGCGTGTTTCAGTACGGACGGAATCGGGTTCTATTCCCGGAGCTCTCTGATGTCTGATAGGTGGCCTACTCAGTCACTAAGAATAATTGAGTACCTGCGTTTACTCGAACAAGAGGTAATAATCAGAGATCGTGTGCGACGACCGGATAGAAAGAGCGAATATATGAGAGGCTTAACCTTTCAATTCGCAGACCGTGTTTCCACGCGGAGACCTTGGCCATTATTATTGATTCTTTTCGCGTACTTCACTTTTTATTTGCTACTTTGATTATTACATCATTACATACATTTAAGACGACTGTTTGTATTCATATATATCTGTCACAATCGAAGGTCATTGATTTTAAACGTTTTTAATTCCTATTTAAGGTTCATATATCAAGTGTTACGCAATGCATACGGGATTTTTCCTAGTATTAATAATTTTAGTAACTAACATACTTCGTTTAAAAATAAGCCATTAACTATACATTTATTTTATAATTTTAGTCTTCCTGTCTAGTAACAATTATAAAGTTTTATTTTCTTTATTACTTCCCAAGTGTCTTTTTTATTGTTTTTTTTTAATAATGAAAGCTATTTTTTTTGAATGCCAATTTTTTCTTTTATTTTCCAATCAGTTTCATTATTTTAAATTTTATAATTAACATTTTATGTTTAATTTATTTTTCGACAAACAAATACAGGGTACGACAGAATGGCCTTTTTTCAAAATAACAATGAAAAGAACAACAGAACCTATTCAATGTTCTATTGTACCATCACAACAATGCTTGTCATTTAGTCATCAACCAGTTTCAAAGATGATATCGTCTAAACATTTGCCGGTGCGAACGATGCACTCCTGCAGCCTCACCGTAAGTTCCCCATTGGTTACCGAGTTATTTCCAGTGGTATTGCTGCAACTGCGTTACGAATATCATTCTTTAATTCGTCAATAGTTCGCGGCCTGGATTAAAAGAGTTTAGCCTTTAGGTGTACCCACAGAAAGAAATCGCAAAGGAACAGGTTTGGTGATCTAGCCGGCTATGGCATATTACCAGGTCAGGAGATGAGGTGGCCTGGGAACATTTATCCCAGAACTTTTTGAGAAATTATCGCCTGTGTGCTGTAATACCATCTTGTTGAAACCATAGTGGTGTATTTCCATGTTCACCGCGGGTTCAAGTTCTTTAAAAAAATATGATTTCACATTTCGTAACAGCACACTAAACACGTACACGCTGACTGTAAAAAGATTGCTCATGGGGGATTTTTTGGGGCAAAATTCTGCTTATTGACGCAGCCAGATAAATGGATATAGCTTTGTGACTATTGAGCACAACAGCATCAGCTAGAAAATTGCCAACATATTTTCGCTAGCAGCTTGCTGAACATACCAGTCACATTCTATAAGTTCCTGATCAATCATCAGTTTGTATAGGTGCATGTGGCTATGTAACAGCAACCTGCCTCACTGCTGAAATATTCTTTGGCGTTTTAACGCTACGAGGCCTATGGGCGAGTTTTGCTTGAATGTTAAAGCAGTCTGTTGGAAATTGTGTTTCAAACAGATTTTTAAATATATATATATATATATATATATATATATATATATTTTTTTTTTTTTTAAAAGTCTGTTTGAAACATGATATCTATAATACTTTGTAGTAGGTTATCTATGATAATAATGGTAAGGCTCTAAGCCTCGCGTGAGAGTACGGCCTGTTAACTGAGAAGGTTGAGGCTTTCATATGTTTGTCTACTGTGCCCGGTCGTGGCGCACCATTTCTGATGCGCGACTTACACGACCGCTATTATTACCCCTTGTTCGAAATGACTGAGTGTGCCATCCGCCAAACATCAGAGAGCTCCGGGAATGGAGTCCGGGTCCGTCGGCACCGCAGCACGCGCTTCAACCACTATACTACGCTGGTGATAGTAGGTTATCTTACCAATACAAAATATACAAAAACAGCTAAGTGAAATGATATAACTTATGTCAGCGTATCGGGTTTTCTAAATTCTAAACTAAAATTAATTATTTAAGTTTATTATTTTTTGTATTTTTCGGATTTTAGAGATGTTATCATTAAACAATAACGTAAAAAAATTTTATAGATAATTGCTAGACAAGAAGTAATTTTATATAAATACAATGCTAAGAAAGAGATTATGACAGAAATCATAAACAATAATTAAAATTATATAAAATATCCATTAATAATTTATTTAAATAGCAAAAACTATTGTGTATTTTGCTGCATTTGCCTTTTTTTTAAATTTGGCTTTACTAAATTTTACTTGACTCATTGTTTGCTTTTCATGCAATTCTTATCTACATATTTCAAGAGTTCTCGGTTGACTTTTCTAGAATAAAGACGTGTCGATCGCCGCTCTCTTATCTCTGAGAGTCGGTCGGAGTGATTACGGATTAGTGCAGACGGCTGATATCACAGCTGCTCACGCATAGTGTTAATAAGTTTTATAATAATTTTTAAAAATTCGTTTAAATTATCATTTATTTATTAAAGACATTCATGCAGTGAAATGTTTCCAGCCGGGAATATACCCGGTCCATCCAACAATTATACAAACAACTGGAATAAATTACAACCGATGTCCATAATGCAAAGCCAATTTCAACCACCGTCAATCTATCCAGGTCAGCTAAGTCAAACACAATCAAATAATCAATCATTTCAAATGTATCAAAACCAAGCACCTCAACTTTACCAGCAATACCAAAACCAATCTCCTTTTCCTAACACAACTAACTTTAACAGCACTTATCCAGCAACACCATTCATACAATCTTCACAAACTAGCCACAATAGCGAAACCGACAATGACGAAACAATGATAACAAACCAAGAGGACAATAATAAAAAACACTCATGACAAACTATTACTAAGAAGAAAAAACGAATGCGACTAACACAAACTGTCGAAAACGCTCTTACAATAAACACGGCAAATAGATTTCAAGTATTCAATGAACATGAAGAAAATAACAACCCAAATGATAACAGTGAAACCCAAACAAAATCTCAACTACCGAACCATAACCCCCCACCAGTATATATTTACGGTGTTACAGACTTTAAAGCCATGACTGATAACCTAAACAAAGTCATTGAAGAAGAAAGATTCTACTCTAAAGCGTTATCAGACAACACCGTTAAGATAAATACCAATACTATCGACGCATACAGAAAACTAATCTCACATTTACAAGAAGAAAACATAGTCCATCACACCTATCAAATCAAAGAAGAACGCGCCTACCGGGTGGTCATACGAGACCTTCATCATTCAATTAATACCCAAGACATAAAGATTGAGCTTCAAGAATTAGGTCACTCGGTAAGGAACATCATGTATATCAGGCATAGAGTAACTAAACAACGGTTGCCAATGTTTTTCATCGACCTCGAACCAAAACCAAATAATAAAGAAATCTACAAAGTCGAGTTTTTACAAAATTCAAAAATAAGAGTAGAAGCACCGCGTATTAAAAACAATATAGTACAATGTACACGATGTCAAGCCTATGGCCACTCCAAGACATACTGCAGCAAGCCCTACTACTGCATAAAATGTGGACAACAACATGATAGTAAAACCTGCAGAAAATCTACGAATACTCCTTTACATGTAGCTTTGTGTGGCAATCATCCGCCAATTATAAAGGATGCACGGTCTATAGAGACTTAAAAACTCGAACCACATCTAAGCAACCCATTATAAGAACACCAAATAAAATAAACCCAGTAATACGTTTACCAACTAGCAAATCTTAAAAAATCCCTCTCAGAGATACCCAAGTTATTTACAAGTAGCTGCAAGAAAAACTGACAATAATGACGAGATAGCCGATAAATTAAACACCTTCTTAAACGAATTCAAAAATATGTCCACTCAATTATTAAACCAGAACAGCATGATTTTATCTATGCTTTCCGCAGTCATTAATAAAGTAACCCAATAATGGCTACTTCGATAAGAATAGCGGAATGGAATTCAAACGGTCTGAACAACCATATTTATGAAGTCATTATTCTTAATTATCAATAAAATCGACGTTCTGCTGATAGCGGAGAGCCATTAACTCTGGAATTCCACAAGACAGTGTCCTTGGACCCTTTTTGTACTTCCTGTATACCGAAGATGTTCCCACTACAGACACTACCTTAATTGCCACCTTTGCAGATGATACTGCTATATTTTCATCTGATACTAATCCTAACCGGGCATCTGAGAAGCTGCAACTACACCTAAACCTCCTACAAACTTGGCTAGATTGCTGGAGAATCAAAGTAAATAGTGAAAAATCCACCCAAATTACATTCACTACAAAACGCTCCACCTGTCCACAAGTTACTATTTATAATCACCCCATTCCCATAAAAACTCAGGTTAAATACCTAGGACTCCACCTTGACCAAAAGCTGACATGGAAACCCCATATAAAAGCCAAACGGCAGCAACTAAATTTGAAAACAAAAAATTTATATTGGCTCATTGGGCGTAAATCGCAACTAAACATCGAAAATAAAATTTTACTGTATAAAACCATCTTAATGTTTGTATGGACCTACGGAATCGAGCTCTGGAGATGTAGCAAACCCTCCAATACCAAGATTCTACAGTCCTTTCAGTCGAAGACTATACGTACTCTGGCAAACGCTCAATGGTACATCAATCAGTAACCAAACTCTGCACCACGATCTCAGAATTCCCTTCATCAAAGATGTCATCAAAACTTCACCTCGCATTAGCCGAGACCGCACATTGAACCACATCAATCAACTCATCGCCAACCTCTACATCCTCCAACCCGCAAATCGGAGACTTAAAAGGCAGTGGCCTGAAGATCTCGTCGAGTGAATCTTGGAGACCCATCAGTGGATGGAGCCCAACTAATGGCATTTAGCAACACCGTCACATTATTTACTTATTACTCTGTAGACGGAGTAGATTGTAAATTTTCAATAAATTCTCTAATAAAAAAAACATATTTCAAATATAATTAATGAATTTCCACATTTTCGATGCTACGTCACAAAATAGAAATAAAAAGTTATTAATTTTTTTAAATTGATTGGCTAATGTATTCCACAAGTCAATTCCATTTGCTATTGTTATGAAAATAACATTTGTCTTTCGGGCAGTACATAAAAACAAAAGCAATATTTTTCCAGTATTGTTTCCGAATTAAAAAACCCATCCGCAGTAATACCTAAAGCTGCGCAGCGGCGAATTTTTTGCAGACAATAAGTGGGAGAACGTTCAGCTCCGGAAAGGAAAAAATTGGGGCACGCTGGGATGCCGACGCGTATTTGATCAACGTCTCTTTTGTATGCGAATTCGTAATGTTGCAGTTCTTCACCCGGTTGACGTCTCCCGGTCTGCTGATCCACTAAACGCTTCCCCAAATCACTGCCATTATCCGGCATTAACAATGTCTCGATGGCTTTCGAATGCTATTTTCGTTGTGAACCGGCAGCGGAGCGCCTAGCAAATAATTTGGGTAATCCGAGCTTCACCGTTTCCACCTGCAGTCAAAAACAGTCGCTGAAATACGACCGCGCCAGCTGCGTGGCCCGGGCAAAAATGCTGCAATCTGTTTATTGTTACCCAAGCACAGTTCGAGTTGCGATTGATTTCTTGCGAACAAAGCATTCAATCCGATTTGCTTAAAAAGTCTTCTCAACTTTGTTTTTACTGCCAACAAGAAAATTAATTAACGCAATAAAAGAAATGTTGTAAACCCTAAGGGCGTTTTTATTAATCTTTTTAAAGCTTATTTTTAACAAGCAACGAAGTTATAGAGGTAAAAAATGATGAAAGTCGAAGCTTATTTAAAAGTCCTACTATAACTTTGCAAAAGCAAAAGCCATTAGTTAGCAATTATAGAAATTAAGATACTTCTGTTTATTAACTTCCTTCTAAACAAAAAAAGGGAATATTAATTTTTTATTCCATAATTATGAAGTACAGGTTTTTACAATACACCAAAGTTTCCCAATTAGAGTTGAAATTAAGTTTGGTGTAATTATTTTAACCCCCTTATATTTCAGTAGTCCACCATATAAAAGGCAAAAAGATTAAATTAAGATTAAATTGCAATTAAACTTTTCTATTGTGTGTTTTGTAAAAGTACCCGAAAAATGTTTTACTCCAATCTACAAAAATTATTATTTTGTAAATGTATTAATCAAGAAGTAAATTACTAAAGTACAAATAATTGATAACTATTACAGCCATTATGTAAATGTTGATTTTTAGTATATATAATATTATAACTAAAAAAGCTGTACTATAAGTATTTAAAAGTCTATGTAGTATAATTGTGCCTCAAAATAAAAATTTTAATATTAAAATCATTTTAGTTTAGTTTTCTATAGTCAATAATGTAAAAAATATGAGTATTTACGTTAAAAACACCACACCTTTCATATGATTGGTATTTATTATGGATCTATATTGATGTGTAACAAAAATGTCGACACGGCAAGCCTTAAAAATGTTCATAAAATAAGAGATAAGGGAAAGAAAAGACACTGAGTGTCATTAACGGTTTAAGAAAGAAATAATAAAAATGAGAATAAGACAAAATACGAATATGTTCAATATATTCAAAAGCTTTCCGATTTTGTAAAATGGAATACGTTGTTCCAAATGTTAAAAATTATCCGAATACAATACAAATAAATAAGTAATAGAAAATCTTCATTAAAATCAAACAGATGTGACATTATTGTCACATCTGTTTACAATTAAGATACACATACATACATACACGCCTTCTCCTTTAAAAGTGTTCGTGAAAAATACCTATAATACGTGCAAGTTCACTTTGCAAATTTAAATTTGCGTTTAACGCTGCAGAAACCAAAAATTTTGTACTACGTTCGGAAAAAAAAGTTACATCAAGGACGCCTAGAAATGTTTACAAAATCATGGATGGGATTACTTTTTAGAAAACGAGACCAGATCAGGCAGATCGCCAAATTTAAATATCGACGATTTGGAGACAACAGCTTACAGAATTATCCAAAGTAAGTTGCGAAACAATAAAGAAGCATTTACACAAAATAGGAAAGAGGTGCAAATTAAGCAAATAGGATACCACACGGACTAACTCTCGATGACAAATTACAGCTTCTTACAATCTGTAAATTTCTTATGTCAAGATTAAAATCGGATCACTTTTTGGATCAAATTTTGATCACTGATAAGAATAGATTATGCATTCGAACTATAAACGTATTCATCGCTGCCTACCATCAGCTGATCCTGTGTAACGAAGTCCTAATGAAAAATTAACTCCTCAAAAATATTTTCTTTGTATTTGGTCGACTTTAAAAGAAATTATTCACCGTGAATATCTAGTAGTTGGTTAAAACTTCACGACAAACATTTATAATGAATAACTCCAACGAGTGTATATGATATATCGTAAAAATATTTTGTTTTGTAAGATAAGGCACGCTTTCACGTTGCAGAAGAGACCAAAAAAATGATTTTAGGCTAGCTCACGTTACACCTACCCCCCCCCCCCCCACCCAAACCGTATTTCTCATACTTATCTGCATCAGAATATCACCTATTTTCATTTATATTTTATGAAAATAAAAAGAATTGGTTTTATACAAATGTGATTTATAAATTATCTTTTCGCTGGGAAAGGATTATTTAGTGCGAACATGGAGATTAGTAAGTTGTTGGATACAGCCTCATTAATTCTAACTCTAAAAGCTCTATTAATTATTGGACGATGTGATTCTATTGTATATGCATCTTTACCTTACTTGAGTATTAGGATACCAGCATTTTTAATTGCTTCAGTTAGTATTTTCTCTACATGCAGCAATAAATATATAAGTAATTAATTTTACATCTTTCCGAGGTAATTTCTTTATTATTTTTAGTAGGATAGCTGTTCTTCTGTTTTGTTATTTATTTCATTGTTGATTGGTGTAAATACCTTAGCGAGATGTTCACCAAACACCAGTGACTTCTCTTAATCATTCCGTGCCCATTGTGCGTTGGGTGCCGTTTCGTTGTGTATAAGGGATGCTTGCTGAGTTATTTGATTTGTTTAGACCGGTGATGGAGTCATGGAATGATCTTTTATTTTTGTCTTTAATCGATTAGTTGCTTTATTTAAAGTTGTCTTATCTCGTAGAGAGTGCGTTCCACGTCATTCAGTTTTTACTCTTCTTTTGAATATTATACGTTTTTTGATCTCGATTGAAGAATTATTAGAAGTTCAATTTTGTGCTTGCAGCGTAAGCGTGACGTGTTGAGCTGTTAGGGTGAGTTTCAATTAGTGTTTAATATCTCGTCTACTTCAGTTGAGATTTGAAAACTTATGTTTGGATTACGTTTTCTTCTATTTCAGTACGATGTTCTTTCTGATTGGTTCTTTTTTTATGTAGTCAGAACAGCGGTTACTGTTGAATGATAAGACTGCCATTATCGGCGAATCGTCGGAGGAGAGGTTGTAACTGGGTTTTACTTTTATGTACGACAAAGAAATGCCATTTGTAATCAAACAGTCCAGGAAATCAGAAATTTTGTTCTAGTTGATTAGTCAGTAGGTTGGGGCATTATTTAATAGGAACGAATAATTTTTTTTAGATAAGGTTTGTTAGTTTTCTACCTCTGATTGTAATAGGACGTGGTCTGCTTCCTATTAAAGTCACCATTTGCGATAAATTTGGACCTTAGTGTCTGAAATAAGTTTTAAAGTGTTTTTTCTTTATATTTTGCTAAACAGGATAGTACAATGAGACGGTGGTTAAGTCATACGGCTTAAGTCATCTTGACTTGCGTTACTGCAGCTTGAAAATGGTTTACTTCATACTTGGGTACTTCTGTACGACGAATTATATTTTTGATCCTTATAGTAGTATCAGCATGGGGAATGCCATTTGGATAATTTGCTCAATATTTAGTGTATCAGAGTGTATTAAAGTAAGATCAGTCTATGAGGTGTGTATTACTTATCAATATGATATCTATTAAATTATGGCGGAAATACACTTTTAGTTAGTTTTTCTTTGCTTACATCTTGTAGAGGGTGTTGTTGGATATTTAACATATTGTATGTATTGTGGAATTAAAGAGACTTAGCTATAATTCTCAGTCTTTAAAGTTGGTAGGGTGTGCATCATTTTATACAGCGCATCTGGTAGGAGCGGGCAATGCTGGGAATCAGTCTAAGAGATAGGATGACAAATATATGGATTCGAAATAAAACAAAAGTAAAAGATGTAATAGAACATATATTTAAAGGGAAATGGCAGTGGGCCGGACATATTGCCAGACTAGAAAATGAAAGATGGGCGAAGAGCATGCTGCAATGGAGACCAAGAATAGGCAAAAGGCATAGAGGCAGGCCCCCCCTTAGGTGGACTGACGACATCAAAAGAGTAGCAGATTACAATTGGATGCAGAAGGCGAAAAACAGGGACCAATGGAAGATGCTTGGAGAGGCCTACGTCCAACAAAGGACTGAATTGGGCAGATGATGATGATGAACTTCTTTTTTACCTATAGTTGCATTTTTAAGATAAACGATATGATATACTTTTGAATCTAATGAATGTCTGGATGGTAAAACAAATCTCGGATAGAAAACAGATTTACATATACCTAGGATTATTTGCTGTTCTTGTTATTATTGCAAGATCTACTGGAATTTAATTCTATTATTCTGAGGTTATATTCTATTAGTCTTCGTAGAGGTAGTTCGTGTAGCGCTATATTTTAAATCGGTTACACAATATTATCAACTTCATTAGTATTTCCTAAAAGGTCTAGACATGTTTTATTGCCTCTGTCACTGGTCCCTGCCTGATTATATGATCTCTATTTATCACAAATATTTGCTTTAGATGAATCGTCCTTCGAGGTTCTTTAAACATATTAATTTTTTTGCCAGTTTGCTTTTTATTTTAACATTTAAAACATTAATAATGTTTTGTCTGTTGAGTGTAATGTAATCAATTGGCGATAACCTTAATAGGTCTATTTGTTTTTTTACGAATGCCAAGAGCAGCCCGATTCATTTAAGGATCCACCAATCCCTCTAAGCCATTTCATAGATTTAACATTAATTTTAATTTGTAAATTTGAAGCAGTGCTCTTGGTGCTTAATGAAATTTTTAAAATTTTATTACTATCTATGATTATTGTTGGAGATGAATGAAACTTTCTAGGGGAGTTGAAATATTTGATTCTTGTTATAATAGTGTTAGCATAGATTTATGCATATATGCAATGGCCTGTGTACTAGGTGTGCCGGAAAATCTTTACTGGTTTCTTCCAATAGGTGTTGCTAGGCTTAATATACAATATTATGATTTAACACGTGTTCATTTTATTCTACAGACATCAAGCTGCAACGTCGTAGGTTATATTTGGTGAAAGTATCACCGTCATGTATTTATACCTCTTCAAAAATGTCAAGTTATGTGCCTGAAAACGAACATTCGCGGCATGCATTACTGTTTTTATTTAATCAAAAGAAAAAAGGCGCTGAAAGTCATAATTTACTAGTAGAAACATACGACGAGCATGCTCCAACCATAACAACATGTGAAGCGTGGTTTTGACAATCAAAAGTGGTGTTTTAGATGTGCAAGACAAAAAACGTTCTGGCAGGCCGAAAAAGTTTGAAGATGCGAAACTGCAGGAGTTATTGGATGAAGACCCAACACAAACTCAAAAACAATTGGCAGAAGCGTTAAATGTGGCCCAAGAAACTATTAACCACCGATTACGATTGATGGTAAAAATCCAAAAGATGGGGAGATGGGTGCCACGTCAATTGAATGACAGGCAAATGGAAAATAGAAAAATCGTCTGTGAAATGCTGCTTCAAAGGTTTGATCAAAAGTCATTTCTGCATCGAATAGTGACGGGTGATTTATTTCGAAAACCCTAAGCGCAAAAAATCATGGTTATCACCTGGAGAAGCTGACCCATCAACCGCGAGACCGAATCGCTTTGGCAGGAAAATGATGCTCTGTGTTTAGTGGGACCAGAGTGGCGTGGTGTATTATGAACTGTTGAAACCTGGTGAAACAGTTAATAGTGATCGCTACTGACAACAAATGATCAACTTGAACCATGCATTGATCGAATCACGTCCAGAATGGTGATCTTACAGCACGATAACGCGCCGCCTCATACAGCAAAACCGGCCAGGGAAGCATTGAAAGCGATTGGGTGGGAAATATTATTGCACCCACCGTAATCTCCAGACCTTGCCCCGTCCGCATCAATAGACTCTGCATTAGCAGAACAGCATTTCGCCAATTTCGAAGAAGTTAAAAAATGGATCGATGAATGGTTTTTTTAAAATGGGATTCATAAATTGCCTGAAAGATGGGCAAGATGTGCAGAATTAAATGGTCAATATTTTGAACAAATAAATTTTTCCATTATATCGAAAATTATGCGTTTTTTTTCAAAAAAGAAACGGTAAAGACTTTCCGGTACACCTGGTATATGTCGCCTGGTATCACTTATAAGATATAACCTACACCATGTTACTTAAAATAAGGGAGTATTCTAAGGACTTGTGTATTATTTAAAAGTCAAATTAATAATAAACAAAGAAATCTAGAAAAGAGAAGTTTGCGGATGTAAATCGGAAAGAAGAATTATATTTGTGAAACAAATCTGACGTTATGTAGGAATATTAAAAACTATTACAAAATACCAACCCGTAATTCAAGCACAACAATTAATTGAAGGTATGTGTTGTAACCACTATGCACAATTAAAATATTTAGCAGCCAATAATAATAAATGGCCCAGCGGGGTTGGTGGATCCTCAACTGGGCGCCTCCCCAGGTGGCGGATAGGGGAACGCTCACTAGATATAGTGGGTACCGGGGAAATAAAATACCTGAGGCGGACCAAAACCACACAGAAGGCAATTTCCGAATGACGGACCTAATGCCTCAATTTTGGGAAAGCAGGAGCAGGCTTTCTCCTTATGGAAAGGCGGCGGATGAACTAACATAGTCAACGGCGGCTACCAAAGTCTTAGTAAGTTAGACTACTGAACGCTCCCCAACCCGTCTTGCCAACGTGGGGCTCTAAAGGCTAAAAAACCCTTCATGAAGAAATGCAAAACAAGGACCGGCCCTCAGTCTCCGGCAGCCGGAAAACCGATGGGATTAAACAGCAAAAAGGTGGCGACCATCGATGGAACGGCAAAAAGGGTGCTAAGAATCCCCGGCGTCTAAACGAAAGCCATCACCAGAAAACCACGAAAACCACAAAACTATGGATAGGAACTCAAAACATAAGAACATTACGAGTACAAGACCGCATAACAGAACTAGAAAACGAACTGGAAACAATTAACTGGGATATAATAGGTCTCAGTGAAACAAAAAGAAAAGGAGAAACATGGTTAACACTAAATTCCGGCAATATACTACCAAACAAAGGAAAAGACGACGAAAGTTTGAATGGAGTAGGCTTTATAATTCGGAAGATACATGCACATCGCATACAAAACTTTACAGCCATATCAGATCGTGTAGCATATATAATATTCCAACTGAACAAAACAAGTGTATTAAAAATAATTCAAATATATGCTCCTACAACATCTCATGAAGAAGAAGAAATAGAAGAGTTTTACGACCACATTAGAATCGCCTGTCAAAAGAAAAAAACAATACAGTATACTCATGGGAGATTTTAATGCAAAATTAGGTGTAGAGAAAACAGAAGAGGAATATTGGAGAAAACATGGATTAGGACATCGAAACGAAAGAGGGGACAAATTAATTGAATTCTTAAATGAAAATAAATTATATGCAATGAATACATTCTTCAAGAAAAAACCAAATAGACGATGGACCTGGATAAGTCCGAATGGCAAAGTAAAAAATGAAATTGATTTCATTCTAAGTAACAATAAAAACATCATTCATGACGTATCAATCTTAAATCGTTTCGATGTAGGAAGCGACCATCGACTCGTAAGAGCAAAAGTAATAATTAACACAAAGATGGAACGCCTAAAAAGATTTAAAAAGAATGACACCGATATTAGAATACAGGACATAGAAAACAAGAAGGAGGAATATCAACAAGCAGTCGAAAATAAACTAAACGATCTCGAACAACGAAATAATGATAATAAAATTGAAACATTGCACAAGGAAATCTTAGATGCTATCTCCCATGGGACCAAAATAACAAAGAAAGTAAATGGAAAATCCCCAACTCAAAACGAAATACAACAACTTTTAAGAGAAAGAAGACAACTAGTTAGTGAAAATAAAAGAAATACAACAGAATACGGCAACTTATGTAAGACTATTAGACGAAAAATCAAAGAAAACAGAATCAAAAGACAAGAAGAGAAAATAAATAAAATAATTCAGCAAAATGGAGCAATGAAGGTACTACGACCAACATTCGGGAAAAAACAAATATGTGCATTACGAAACAGAAATGGGGACATAATAAGAGATAAAGATGAAATACTAAAAATAGTACAGGAATTCTATAAAGAACTATATGAATCGAAAGTAATAAGAATCGAAAACACCCAAGAAACCCGTAAAGAAACTGCCAAAATCCAAAATGTTGGTTCTGAAGAATTGCCCGATATAGAAGAATACGAACTAGAGAACGCACTAAAGCAAATGAAAGCAAATAAATCACCTGGGAAAGACGGCGTCGTAATAGAACTGATTAAATGGGGTGGACAAAAATTAAAACGAAAAATAGTAAATATGCTAAAAAAATGTCTGATCCAAGCAGCTATACCGCAAGATTGGAACGATTCCATTGTCATTCTTCTACACAAAAACGGAGATCACGATTAGATAATTACAGACCGATAAGTTTGTTATCAGTATTATACAAGCTAATGACAAAAATAATAACAAATCGATTAACCATCAAACTGGACGCATACCAATCAGACACTCAAGCCGAATTTAGAAAAGGCTATGGAACCAGAGATAACCTATTTACAATGAAACTATTAATTGAAAAAGCCAATGAATATAACATACCTCTTTACCTGGCTTTCATAGACTTTGAAAAGGCCTTCGACTCGGTAGAAACATGGGCAATTGCAGAAGCACTTAAAAACGGTAGAATTGACCAAAGATACATAAATCTTTTGAACAACATCAGCAATAAAACTACTGCTACCTACAAATTACACGATGAAACAAAACCGGTTGAGTTAAAACGCGGGGTTCGGCAAGGCGATTGTCTGTCTCCTAAGCCTCACTAGTGTTACAAGATATGTTTCGAAAAATTAAATGGGAAAACTATGAGGTAAACATAAATGGCAGAAAAATAAACCACCTACTGTATGCAGATGATATCGTTATCATTGCTACGAACCAAAACGACCTACAGTATATGGTACACGACTTAAAACAACAAGCAGAAAAGATCGGTCTGAAAATGAATTTAAACAAAACAAAAACAATGATGCCAGAACATCAGGACATAGACGAAACATTAAAAGTTGGAAATGTAACGATTGAAAATGTTAGTGAATACATATACTTAGGACAAACACTCAGGATTGACCGTGACAGCCAAATAACAGAAATCAAAAGAAGATCTCGATTAGCATGGATAGCCTATGGTAAATTTAGTTTTATTTTGAACTCCAAAAATATTGCCCAACATCTTAAGACGAAAGTTTTTGATAAATGCATCTTACCTGTAATGACCTACTTGCACAAATTAACAACCACTCAAAGAGCAATGGAACGAAAAATGCTAGGCATATCACTACGTGACAGAAAAACTAATGTATGGATTAGGAGAAAACAAAAGTGACAAATGTTATTGAAGCAATAGCAAATCTGAAATGGAGTTGGGCCGGACACCTTGCCAGAACACAAGAAACTAGATGGACAAAAACAATGCTTCAGTGGCGGCCGTGGGAATATAGAAGAAACAGAGGAAGACCACCCAATAGATGGTACAACGATATAAAAAAAGTGGCCGGATTGAAATGGATACAGGAAGCTCAAAATAGGACCAAGTGGAAGTCAATGAAGGAGGCCTTCGTCCAGTTATGGATCGAAACGGGCTAAGAAGAAGAAGAATAATAAATGGAAGTCGACAACAAACCTTATTGTGGATTGTTGGCTAAAGAAGATTTTTGTTAAAAAACAAATTGGGTTAGTAAGTTAGCAAAAAACATTTTATATATTATTTGTTAAGTGCAAGCCGCATTGCTATTATATATGTTTATTTATTTATTATTAAATTGTATATGTAGCCAAACATCTTTAAGATATTGGGTTATATAGAAACTACCAATCAAATATACGATATAAGTTGGTAGTGGAAATACTTGAGTCCATTTGGAGCCGTGTTTAGCCGCTAACTATATTCTGTAGTGTGCTTAGCTTATCCCATCGTGCGCAGTTGTTTATTGTACGTCTTCAATTTGGAAAGAAAACTTTTAATCGTTAATCGAGATTAGCTAACCTAAGTAATTGTACACCTCTGGTGCCAATCTAAAGCTGCCGGTTCACTGGTATCTTATCGCTTCACCAACATTTGGCTCAATTTTATGGTGAGTGGTGCCTTTACGCCACAATTAAAAGCAAAATTCAGGACTAGAACAGATCGTAAATCTCAACCAAAATAATAACTACATTCATAGAAGGTCCATTAGATGGGATTCGTTGGCTATTATCCACTTAGGGCTGCTATCGCAAAACATTAGTATTACGACTGATTTCTACAGTAAGAAACGTCAACACGTCGGAAACAAAAATTCAGAAAATTATTTTCACATGTCGCTTAACAAAAATTGCACCCGTTTGGTTGAACCTTGCTCTAACGGGCTTCTGTCTCTTTGAGTGCTAAGCAACGGTCTGCAAGGAATAGAGGTGTAACAATGTCGACAGAAGATCATCGATATCAATGAGGCAGATTACGTTTAAAATAGATATTAAAGAAAATAAGCTAAACTAATAAAATAAATATTTGCTAGTTAAAGCACATATGAAATTGCCAAATACCATTCCATCATTAATACTAACTAGCAACATTAAGTGCATCTGAACAACGCTTTAGGTATGGTCGAGTATTAAATGTTGCGAATAACGACATTACAGAAAATGAACTTGCAACTACGTCATTTTGAAACAATTTTCCAAACTTAAGCTCATCGCATATCCCGAAAATTGTATTACGGCTAACAAGTGCAAAACAAATGGTATAACGAAAACTTTCGAAGGAGTTTAAAACAAAGATGTTTTTGCTGGTTTGCTCAGATAACTTTAAAAATCCCAGAGTTGGCTATAAAAAGAAAAGGCAAGTGATGACAGTCAGTGCCTCTAGTTTACGCGTAAATAAGAATACTGGTTTTTGTTTAAAAGGTTAATTCAATCGGCAATATGAATATGCAGATAAAAAACAATCGAAATTATTCGTAGTGGGAACAACTCAATTAATTTTAGGCATTAAAAAAGCAAAACGCTTGTTCCATTTAGAACGAAACACTCTCGTTCATAAAAGTAATTGGATAAACTGATAACACTGCGCTTGCTATGCATCATTAAATACGTTTTGAATAATTAAATTTATTCGTTTCTGTATATACATCGAGCTAAATGAAAATGTACTGCTTGAATGCCTTCCACTACGCCATGACGTGTTCGAATATATATAGTACTGTTAATGCAATGGGGGAAACCGCTAGTTTTTGCGCCTGAGTATTTGGCCTAATGTTACAAATTGAGTTCTATAAGTCTGTTCGGTTAAATAAACAAATACTTTTCTTGGAGCAGTTTTTTATTTTAAATTTTTATTTGTTATATTTTTTAAATAATTAGTTGTTTCTATTAAGATAAGAAAATTTTTAAATTTGTTTTGGTTTTATATTTAAATCTATGATAATCATAATTAGTAGAAGTTCTTAGAGAAGGATTAAAAATCATTAACGCCGATTTTGCTCAATCTTACATATATCAGATTCTGATACGTTGTATTGCAGAGCGAGATAGGCTAAACTTGATTCTATTTTAAATACGTGGAAAAAGCCTATACTACTTTGCATTCAGAAAAAATTGCGTTTTTGTAATTAGTCTATCAACTCTAATATGCTTTAAAGATTTATTTCGTACAGTATTTGTTTGAAAATATGTTTAAATAAGAGATTAAGCCATAAGAAAAATCTATTTTTACTATTTTTTAATTTAGAGTCCACTATAATTACAATTTTTTATAAGTCAAGGCGTTTTTAAACTTTATCTAAAGTTTATCTAAAAATAGAAGATTTCATTTTGAAGATGTCAGCCGCAGTTGTGGACGAAACGTCAAGGGTTTCTGAAGTTCGACCACGGCCTTATAACCATAACACCGGGTGTAAAAGCCTTCGCACCTATTTGATGATAAGCAATGACATGATAATGATATGCACCCTACTTTGGGTAATGTAACGATAATTGTTTAACAAGAGCAAGAACTGTTGATTTGTCTTTATCACTGATGCAATATACGTCATAATCTAGAAGTTCTAATGTATATTGTCAACAAAGAGGAAAATTATTTTAAGCCGATGCTCTTCGTCTGTCCGAATGACCATAGCGCTGCTTCTTATAAATCATACGCTGGTGCATGGAATGATGGTAGCGTAGTAAATGAGTTAATCAAGAAAAATATTTTTTGAGGCCTGAACGACTTGATGATTGGGGATAGAGGTTTTGCTCGATCATGTCAAACGGCTGTTGTGTATAAAATAGAATTAAAAGTTCCTATTGTGAGCAATGCACACTATGGGGTTGGTGCGGCTAACAAAAATCTATTTGTAACAAAAGTGTATTATATTTGTGAGTGTGTTAACCTAAAAAAATTTGTCTATTTGCTCGTACGAACAGAAAGACGACACTGAACTTCCTGATGGACCACTTACCCACTGCATGTACTCTGTACAACATGACATTTGAACTTGTGGTCGCCGATACCAACGTTGATTTTATACTTGCAGTGAAGATGATGGAAAAACGACAAAGACAATCTTCTTCCAAGGGCTTGCTTTTCTGGTGTAGTTAGATGTCATTTGTTGTAGTTCAGATTAGGCAAAAATGCCATGTTCTTCAAGTAACTACTTTTGATTTATATGAATATTTTTTAGCAGTTGCCGTTTACACTTAGTCAATAATTATTGCGAGGAATTTGTGTATTTGAAGTGTCCACTGCTAAGACACTTCCCTACTGCAGAGTCAATTCAGGCACATCAAGTCAGTCTAATATTAGGTATACACCCTTCTGGACAAGTCAAAACATAGTATTTGCTTTTAGCCGTCTGGTTCTAAAACTGGTTGCTCACAAATCATAAGTTTAATTAAACAAAATAACAACATAGTCATTTTGCGTTAAAAGGTTTTTGTCGACTGGTACCTGTGTTACAGGAAACATTTAAATCCCGTTCTTATGCCCGGAAAAGAGTTCGAGAATATACTCGTTACAAATTTTAATCAAGATGAAGAGATGATCATTTCAATGAATTTACCAGAGGTGCTGGAAGCAAAAAGCAATAATGACAGTAAGGATTTGGATATACACGTAGATAAAAATGTTACCGAAAACGATTTCGATGATGAACACGAACGCTAAATATATTTTTATTATATCACATATGCGTATAGTTCATATATTTTATATATATGTTTTTTTGAGTTAAAATAAATTAATGTGTCTAAAATTAGTTTTTTCATAATTCATTATGTTTTGATCCTTTGCGGGTCATATTTAGAGAACATTCTCTTATTTTCTCACGTTAATTATTGTAATCGGTCCAGTTAAAATCGTTTAGTAGTAGTAATTTTAGTATCAATTAGCTTGCCCTGCACTTATTATAATAACATAAATAGCGATGGCTTGTCGGTGAAAAAATCGGTATAGGGCCAAAGACGCTCATTTTTGTGGGTTGTTCTTTTAGAATTACTTTTTTCATTTCTTGTCTTGGAAACGTAAAATTCCTATAACTACACAGGCTAGCGCAAGCAAGAACAGAAGAATTAATTGATATATCTGTGTCGTAATATTGCTGATGTTAATTTAATACCGCCATTAAAATTTGATATTTCTGAAAATGTTTTTAAGTAATAAAGGTAAACAAAATTAAGTAATATCTAGTTCAGTGAGATGACATATGTTGATTTTAAATTACTGGTAAGTAACCAACCATTGGAACTGCCATTATTTTCAATCACACGCAAAGAGAAGAAATGTTATATTATATAAAATTGCCTCTTTAACAGCATCTTATTTTGTGCAATATGCCTATTACGAGTTTAACCCTAAGCTTAAGCTAAAAATCCTGTTTCGTTTATTCAGATATTTATTTGCGTTATAAAACAAATACATTTTAAAGCTGGGATCATATACATAATAATACACATAGGTAAGTAGAAACTCGAGCAATAGTTTTGTACCTCATTTACTTGTAATAATTTAGTACTAGCCACAGGCTCGTGCTACGCCCAACGTGGCTGGTAGTTTTTTTTTTATTATTATGCGCACTTAGGCACTGCAGCTACAATGGTTTATTTTGCCTGCTATTGTGCATGCACTTAAAGCTAGGGCATCACATACACCTATGGGTTGAGCGAGACTCGAACTCGGCTGCGCCGGCTCGAGGTGAGAGGCACGATAATCTTGACCACTGAGCTATTACAGCCCTACCTCGTAGTACTACAAGAAATGTGTGGTCAGAAAAAGATCAACAGCCTATATAAGAGTAGAAAAAGAAGAAGTTGTTTGTTAAGGTTATATGTATATATATATATATATATATATATATATATATATATATATATATATATATATATATATATTTTTTTATCAAGAGTTTAGCTCTTCACTCGGGGTCTCAATTTGCCTATTTCCCAAGGAAAGCTACGAGTCTTCGAGTAAGACTTTCATGCGTCCTGATTTGTCATTTATAAAGCTAAAAGTAAACGTTTGGCGGAAGATGCATTGGGCTGGGGAAAGTTTGTTGGTTTAGGGGTTTTGCGTAATTGACGGTGCGGGCTAATAAGAGATTTCCATATAATGGGTAAATGTTGGCTAGCATTTCTTGTGTTCAGGCATTGTGGACGTTTTTCGATTTCAATTGCCTCACGTACTATCCTGTTAGTAAAATGGGAAATAGGAGCAATGGTTTTAGCCCCAGAGTAATTAATTTTGTGGCCTGTTTCTTTGTTATGTTTGGCAAGTGCCGAACCATTATTCGCCTTTCCGTACGGCCAGAGAATGCTCGTATATTCGGCTAGATATTTGCTGATTTGTTTGACCTATGTAGGTCCTTTGGAAGTCTCCACAAGGTATTTCATACACTCCTTGTTATTCATTGGGGCAGTGATCTTTTGCTGAGCGAATAAACGAATGCGATGTGGCGTTACAACAAAATTAAAACATTTTTCTAGAGCCTAAATAGTTTCCAGGATAGTCAGAAAGTCTATGTACCGTGGTATTGGTCAGAGAAGGTTGGGTATTAGGAAGTTTACTTTGGCACAACTTAAAACATTTGCGTTTCTGGGTGTCGTTTTTTCGGATATTCACGACGCTTTGTCGTAACCTTCCTGATTATCCTGTAAGCGACTTAGCTAGTCAGGCTCTAAAAAAAGGTTTTAATTTTTTTGTAACACTATATCGCATTCCCACTGAACAAATTATATTCTAAGTAAAATCCTCCATTTGTATCCTTCCTAAAAACATGGCGGTTGGAACCAGACAAGATGTAGCCAAAGTGCTACATACAGCCGAACTACCAAAACCAAATATTAAAGCCTCCTAATACCCGCCTTAAAATCTCTGAAATAAAATAATAATATTACAATTTTACAGGCAGATAAGGGCAAAGCTACAGTGATCCTAAATGCAGCAGACTACATAAGTAAGATGCACATATTACTTGAATGCTCTAATTATCGCCATGTACCCAATAATTCCACCACCTACCTCGAAAAGAAAACCAAAACCCTCATTACTAATTTCAATTTATTATCTGATACCAAGAAACTTCTCATATCCCGAGAAAAATTCTCCAGAATTCCTAAATTCTAGGGTCTCCCAAAAATTCATAAAGAGAATATTCTTTTATGTCTCATAGTTAGTGAGTTCGATTTTCCCACTCACAACCTAGCTAAATACCTTACAAAGACTTTCCAACTTCTTACACAGCAGGCATTATCCTGCGTCCGAAACTCCTATCATTTCCTAGAAATTCAGAAAACTTTCCCTATACGCAAAGGTAATATCATGGTCAGCTTTGATGTCGTTTCGTTGTTTACAAATATCTCTGTTTCTGATACTCTAAAGTTATGTAGTAAATGACCCTCTATTAAAATATGTATGTACATATATAAAGGGTTTTCCATTGAGAAACCTCATTTTAGATTATAAAAAAAATTGTATTTTGAGAATGCAGAGCCTAAAATCTGCTATTAATCATGGAATATTCTCCACGTGGTTGCCTTTGTTCTTCTCACATACGATCATTCGGAAATTTTTATAGTTTTTGCAAATACGGCTTGATTTTACAAATTACAATTTTGATATTTTCTTTGAGAGTTTGTATCCTTATTAGAGTATTCACATGAACATTGTTTTTGATGTAGTCTCAAAGAAAAAAGCCTAAGGGTGTTATACAGCATGATCTGGGTAACCATTTGGTTTTTATTTTTAAAAATTACTCGTCCAGTAAATGCAACTATTTGCGACTTGTGTGACATGCAGCACCATTCTATTGGAAATAAAGGTCGTCCTTGTTTATGGCACTCGCTTTTGTTTAAGAAACCAACTATTTTTTTAGATTTTTAGACCCCAGATGCGACAATTTACGTACTTAATAAGGTAAAAATAGGCTTCATTAAAGATAATTTTCTTGAAAAAATAAAGGTCAGTGTCTAGTATCTCAAATACCAAATTAACAAATGTATGGCGCTGTTTATTATCTCCTGGCATAAGGTTTTATGTTAGTTGGACTTTGTAAGTATTTAGGGCTAAATCTTTGTACAATATACGAGGGTGAATCAAATATAAACGAGACTTTTGATCTCGGGCGCGAGAGTTCTCGCTTCGTCAGGTGTTGGGTAGGGATGTCTGAGCAGGAGGTGCCGTCGTCAATTGAGTAGCGTATTATCATTAAATGTCTCGCCACGGAAGGTGTAAAACCGGCTGAAATCCTGAGGAGATTGACTGCGCTGTTCAAAGAAGAGACACTGTCACGAGCTAGAGTGTTCGCATAGCACAAAGAGTTCGTGGAGGGTCGTGAGAATGTTGAAAATGAGAGCCATGATCGCCGACCTCGCACCAGCATCACCAACGAAAACATCGTCCGCGTTCAACAATTTATTGAGGGTGACAGGTGTCTGACTATCGATGAGATTGCATCTGAGATTGGAATAAGTTATGGTAGCACTATTTCGATCGTCACAGAGGAGCTAGGGTTTCGTAAGGTGTGCGCAAGGTGGGTGCCTTGCCTTCTGACAACTGAGCAGAAATTGTATCGTTCACAGTTGAACACTCTCCCTACGGTCCTGACCTATCGCCCTGCGACTATTACCTATTCGGTCCTCTCAAGGAAGCCATGGGAGGGCATAGATTCGACAGCGATGAGGAGGTTGAGGTCTATGTGCGCAATTGGCTGGAAACACGACCAACTCCATTCTACGAGGAAGGCATTTCAAAATTAGCTACAAGTTGAGACAAATGTGTTTCTAAATCAGGAGATTATGTAGAAAAATAATCTACTATTCTTTTGTTTCAAGTTCAAATAAAATATTTTTTAAAAAATAAGTCTCGTTTATATTTGATTTACCCTCGCACAATGCAAGCTAGTTCCTGAGATGTCAAATTGTTGCAAAGTTCTTAAAATTGATGCATTCGGATTTAATAAATTTATAACAATTTTAGCTAGAGCGATAATTTTTCCAATAAATCTGACCGGACAAGCACAACTTGTATTTTTACATCCAAAATTTGGCTAAAAACCTAAAGTTTTTGATTAGGTTTACAATTCTGTATAAGAGCTTTATTTAGACCAAAAATTGTACGAAATTCATGAACTGTCTCTATGACAATTTGACGTATAGTTTATACTACTTAAAAGTTAAAATTTGTGTTTTGTAGGTTTTAAAAAAAGTTTTGCCACAAAAATGACCCGTGAATTATAAAAATATTTATTAGCACCAAATAATTAACGTCAGAACAGTGCAAATTGTTTTAAAAGATGTTGAAATTAATTATAGTGGAAAACATGTGAGAATGTTTTTCAATTTTTATTCTTCATATGAAATTTAGACCAATGATTCCGACAATCTTACGTAAACCCACGACACGGTGCTTACAGCGAGCAACGCAGAAGAAATACAATATCTTATAGGCAACGTAACGAGTTTATAGAATAAATATAGATAGAAGCTTAATTACAGTAAGACTACATATATGGCCGTTAGCAACCAATAATCAATACGGGTATTATGGCGTACGGCATAAATCTAGAGAAAGCTAACAATATCACATATTTAGGGTACAGTTTGAATGAAAATTGGGATACTAATAAGAAAATTAGAATTCGCATGAAAAAGTTGAATCAGAGTTCTTTAAATAAATGGAAATCTAAGTCCAAAACTAACAATTAAATTACTAAAATGTTAGATATTCTAGATTCTACTGTATGATTTTAAAAAAATGGGTATTGGCCGATATTCTGCTTAAAAAACTAGAATTATTTAAAATATGGGTTTCTAGAAGGATTTTTCGCATAAGTTGGTTGGATACAGTAAAAAATGAAAAGTACTGAATCACTTGGATAAATCAGTTGAAGTTATCTAGGCGATAAAAATACGTAAGCTAGAATACTTCGCACATAATGCAATATCTCGAGATGTACAACATACCCCTCAAGATACTACGAAAAAAGGTCCGAGTAGAAGAACTTCTTGGCTGAGGAACATTTTTCGTATTTCAAGCAGCAGCGAAAAAATTAAAATAACCAACATAATTTGGCACATGAAGAAGTATCTACACAAAACAAATTCGTAACTGCATTGCTAATGTAGTATAATTTAATTAAATTTTATTTGAATTTTTGTAGATTGAAGAAATATCATTATTAAGACATACATTAAATATATTTAAGACGACTGTTTGTTTTCATATATGTCACAATCGAAGGTCATTGGCTTTAAAGGTTTTTAATTCGTATTTAAGATTTCATATATCAAGGTTTTTTCTAGTTTATTTTTAAAGGCATACCATTTTTCTGGACCATAAACTGTAATGTAAGATGTATATTGTAATTATATACATTATATATAATAATTACGGACATATTTTTAATATTCTTGATTATTGTCAAATTTGGCATTGATTAATATTTACAAGTTTTATTTCATGAAGTTTGCACTTCTCCAGGGGCTATAATTTTATAAATTAAAGCTTAAAATTTTCATACACCCTCGCTCACTGCTTGATTGTCGCACACCATTTTTGAAGCGGGGTAATGTGGCATGCATTGTACTTTGTATAACTGTATTATCATCGTCTCTTGTTCAAATTCAGCGCATATACTTATTTATTTTTAGCAACTGATTAACGTCGAACCTCGTTCGCCCACATCGAATCCAAGCTCTTTATCTGGTTGTATATTGGCTATATAACTTTTATTGATATTTTTAAAAATAGATAGTAAAAATAACTATTTTAATTTAATAAAAATTAGTTTTGAAAGAACTAGAACAAGTAGATTTTAAATGCATAAATTTGGGAGTTGCTACGTTACTCCTGGTTGACGCGTACAAAAATTTAAAAAATGTTTGTGAAACTAAGTTTTGAGGAGTATTAGTATGTTTGTGGATAATAAATTTATAGGTAATTATTTTATTGATTTTTGAATATTGTATTATTGTTACTAGGAGCCGTGGTGATTTAGTGGATAGGTCGCTAGACTACGAAACCAAGAGTTGCGGGTTCGAATCCCGCTCTCGCCAATTCAATCACTGGCATTTTTACGACCCAGCTCGACTCAGGCTGTAGTAATACATGAGTACCTGGAAGCCAAACTTTAGGGTAATAATAGGCGGTCGGTACGTAGCGCTAGCCACGTTACTACCCTTGTGTACCGTAGGCTCTAGATTGTAGCAGACCTATCCTGTTACGACCCCAAAAGGTCGTTCAAGGCCTGTTGCGGGGAACTATTATATTATTATTGTTACTAATTAACTGGATTATTTATTTTACATAGTTTAATGGAAAGAAAATATCATTTTTATTTATTTATTCGTGACTCTCGAGACAGTTGTCAAGCTCTGGAGTAGTTTTCTAACAAGACTCTGTTCTAGTCCACCGGCAAGAAACACTCAAGCATGGATAAATAGCAATTTTTTTGCAACTAGTCTGTCAACTTGTAGCCATCCTTCAGCCTTGACTGCAGTCCCCTTGACAACTGCGTGTGGGGCGTGGTCAAAGCAAATATCTATGAGAAGCATCGTAACAGCAAGGACAGCTTAAGGCTTTTATCATGGAGGTAAGGACAATATGGACAGGAAGGCAGTTGTGTTGGCCTGGTGCAGGTTTAGGTCTTCATTTGAGAAGGTTGTAGCTGCTTATGGGGATACTTTGATTAATATAATATATAATAATATTTAGGTTTGTTGTGCTAAGTGTCATACAAATAAATTAATTTTTCTTGTATTTTAAGGGGTGACACCACTCTAGATTTTTAAAAATCAATTTTTTTGGCTTAAAAGATACTGTGAACCTTCAAGAATATGTATGTAGTAAATAGTTTATATGCAATTTTTTTTTCTTTGAAGTATCGTAAAGCATATTCCTCATTCGCTGGTAATAGAAGTTTTTGTGTGTAAAACTGTTTTTTAAGTGAAAGTTCTTACAAGTAAAAATGGGAAGCAAAAAGTGTACGAGGTTAAAAAAGGTACGAAAGAACTGTATCCAACACGGCATCGGTCAAAAAAGTCGAAACGAAATTTTGAACAGTAAAATTCCCATATTTTTATATGTAAAACTCGTTTCAAAACATTAACGGCATTAAAACCACCATAACCCGATCAACTTTTAATATTTTTTTTTTGAAATTTTAACCACATCTTTAAATCAACATTTCGAAGAGAAATACGTACGGAATTATTGATAAATTAATTAGAAATTTTTTTATAAACGAATAATTTTATTCGTTAAAAATCGGACAGGTAACTTTAAATACTCGCCAGTTACACAAAAATCAATATTTTTAAAATCATGTCCGTATTTTCTAGCTATACTCATGTAGTTTAAAAAAATTTTTATTTTGTTCCAAATTTAAATTTGCATCAGTTCTAGTGCGTGCCGTGCCGCAGAGCGCCTCGACGCCGACATGCCTTGGGAGAATGGCTCCAGAGTCGCCATTTTAAAATATTTTTCACACAAAATTGTTTTTACACTTTGATATATGCCCTTTTTTTATTACCTTTTCTTCCATGCAAAAAATGTTAAAAAGCTTTTTTGGGGGGCTAGAGTGTTTTTTAGCGCACTTACTGGCACTGCAGCCGCAAGGGCTTATTGTGCCTACTAACATGCACTTAATACTACATCACATACGCCCATGGGTTGAGCGAGACTCGAACTTGGCTGCGCCGGCTCAAGGACAGAGGAACAGTGATCTTGACCAGTGAGCTACAGCGGCAGTCCTAGAGTTGTGGTACCCCTTATATACGCACTAGTTTAAAGCTAATTAATTAATTGGGTACATTGAATTTAAAAGTAGATAAAGATTACAAAAATTTTATGCGCTCTTCGATACGTCTCTTCATAACATTCAATCTTACTTTAAATAGCAATTGTGGACAGTGTTACACATTTTAGTTTATTATTTAATTAATATTGTTGTTTTATTGACTTCAGTTTTACTTTCTGATTTTATTGTAGTAAATTGAACGTTCCTATTTCATATGATTTACTCTATCAGGGTATATTGTAGCAATATTTCAATTTCCAATTACAGCTGTACGTACATTTTAATCAAACTTGAAAGTATATCTGTAATATGCTTAACTGAGTGTACTTCGTGTGTACGAAACAGCACCAACTTTGGAAACAATTAGATTGAATGCGTGTTGCAGCGCGTGAAGGCCACCTGGAGACAATTAGATTAAGCGCCAAATTGGAGTGGAAATTGGTCATACGTTATTAAAACTTGGGAGTTAGTTTGATTAAATCGAACTTCCCGAGGGCGCACTGTATTGAATTTCATCGCCGTTCCATACCCTCATTCAAATTCGCCGGAAGCACTTTGATGCGGCCATCAATTTTTCTAACCGCGTAGCCGTCAAACTGCAACTTGACAAAATTTGATAAAAAAGATGGATGTAGGTCGGACATCTCGCCATAAAGAGGCGCGGAAGCTGGCGCAGCCCAGTTAGATCAAAGTAAGCTGTGTAACCCTGTTTGCTTTCGGGATCCGGATAAGAAGCGCGGAACCACTTATCGGCTATCTGACTGTTGCTAAGCGGCCGTACTCAAACAATACCTCCATTTCGCTTTCCACTTTAGCGGAAAAGGCCCTCTTCTTCTATTAGGCCCTTACGTGAGCATTACGGCGTTTTGGCACGGATTTCAATATCCGCTGAAAGAGTGCAATTCATTTGGCGCACCCGTTTCTCTAAATTATGGTCGGGAGCGGCCCGGAATTTTTAATAAGGGTTACCCGTTAATGAGTTTACATATTCGAAATGGGATGCAGTAGCCCGGGACCGCTGCAAAAACTAACTCGCTCGTTGAATCTTTTAATGCCGACTGGTGGTTCGTAATTAATTTAACGAGTCCGCTTATCGTTATTTTTGTATTATCGCCGCTGAGTTGGGGCTCAATAGGGATTGCTAATTTTAAGCTTTTAATAAATTTTCCATAAACCGCGCCCGCACTTTGCATTTGATGCTATTTTGGGATGGTTTTATTATGACATCTTATCGCGAGTTACCTTGGAGGGTTAAGAATTTACACAACTAAATATTTCTGAATTCCGATTTATTTTTGCTATTTTGGTCTTAAGGGACAATTTTGCTTATTTGTGCCACTATTGTAATGTCGTCAGTATTCTTATTTATTGTGAAAACCTTCTTTTTCGACTTGCAACTCGTTTAGCAATTCTTTAAATCTTCCTACTTCTATCAAGAGTTTTGTTTTGTTGAGTTTGCAATATTTGTATTTCTTATTTCATTGCATTGTTAATATGTAAAGTTTAACAATATATATTTATTTTAGTTATTCATATTCAACATATATTATTACAGTACACTCATATTTCACTTATTTAACTCGATTGGAAGTTACTTATCTATTTTTCACATATAATGATTTATAATAATATATTATTAACATTTTTTTGATCATACTTAAGATTATTTAGCTAGTTAAGAATCAATCTTTATACATTTCACTTTAAATTAAATATGTGGATCTCTAGCTAAGACAGTGACTTTACTGTGTAGATTATTTTAATAAATAATTTGTTATTATGAAAAGATATAATATTTTTATATAGACATGTTAATGAAATCTAGCAAATAATTGCCAAATGTATATGTTTCTTAATAAACCAAGATACTTCTGATGTAGCATAATTTAATTATTTTTTATTACTTGTTAATGTATTCATATTAGACTTATGTTCTAGTAGTGATTATATACGACTAGTTGAAAATACGGCAACTGTGACCAACGTAACAAAAAAAAAAGAATAGCGCAATAAAATTGTTACAAATTGTAATAGCCATAGATGGCAATAAAATAAAGTCAACTTTACACAGTGCTCTCTATAACGGAGCGTTCTTGTTAAACGAGTATAAATTATATAAAAGATTAAACGTCAGCGGAGCTTTTAGAAATCCTTTAAAGCAGATTTGAAATGTTTACTAACGTTTTTGTAACTAAAACTTTCAAACCATTAAAGAAAGAAAAACACTGATTCGGAATAAGAGAACACTGCTTTTAAGTTTCCCTCTCTGTAAACGTGCTGATAAGATTATATTCTTTCCGAGTTTATTTTATCTACTGTAATTTTTGTTTAACTTGTTTTAGCAAATAAAACAAACCGCTACAACTCGCGCTATTTAAGCGACAAAAGATTAGAATTTTTTTAAGTTTTCATATTAAATTATCTTTAATGCCATTTATCTTGTATAGTTAGATATTATTTTTACCAGTAAGATTACTATTTTTTTACTATTATTTTTACTAAATAGACTGATATCCAATAAAGAGACTAAAATGGCGTTTGCTTAAAATTTTGTTTGTCAGAAAACCATAGCAACAGTACAATATTACAAAATATGTTTTTGAGTAAAATATAACAAGACATTTGACATTTAAGTTAGGAATCCCCCCGACACCACTTAATAACATTATAATGTAAAGTGGATTTGAAAAATAACCGCTTTGATTTAATTAATTCCATTCACATTATATGAAGCTGCTATAAAAGTTGTCGTGATGTGTGTCCCCCACGTAATTCAATATAACGTCATGGTGTTTAATTACAGCAGTTAAAGTCAGCACGGTGGTATATCACAATCAAGAGACGAAATTTCTGGCAAACATTTAGTTACTGGTGTTTTGTCAAATTAATAATGCTTGCTAACATATGACTTTCCTTGCAGAGAAATGCAAACACATTCTATTTTAGAAATATTTATTTGTCAAAATTTTAAAATTTGTCTGTGATAATTTTATAAAAGAAATGAACATTTTCTTATTTTAACTGTGTAATTTGTAATCATTACACTTACAAATTAGAAGAATAGGAATAGTCACTTTATCCTCATTTTAAGTACTTTCAAAATTAAAACAAATATATTAAGATTAAAAATTTTTTAAATTTAAAGTTTAAATAGATTACTTTACTTGCTAGCACCGACTTAAGTCAAAGCTACAAGATTAAAAGTTTGTTATCAATCTTTCTATAACCGACATAATAATTTATATAATACCTCCATCTTTATCTTCTATTACACTTTCTAATCCTATTTGAGTGCATTCTATTAGTTTATAATTTATTGTTGATGTCAAAAATTTGTCTATTTTATTTAGATAAGTAAAACCTTTATAGTTGTGAAGATTTTTTTTAGATATCTACTTACCGGAAACCTACTATGTCTAAAATAAGTTATTATATGTTTTTATCATGGTCTTAATGTTTCATTAGTTCAGTTCTTCTTGCTATTACTTGTTTCATCATCCAGCTTTTTTCCATTTTTATCAATAACTTTTTAGTTTACTTTATTTGTTTTAATTTCTAACATAAACCTTGAATATTAATTTGTTTGTCACTTTTAGTTTCCCTCATTGCATGTTTCTTTTTCTTTCTTTTACCTTTTTTGTTAAGTTTTTAATTTATTTTTTATTGCATATTAACTTGTCTTTTTCTGTTTTAGCTTTAAGCATTTTTAACATGCTTTCTTTTTTCTTTATTGTGGTTTTGCGTTCTAAATTAAACCAATTTTTTAAACTCTTGTTACTTTTTTTATGACCCAATGTTCGTTTAGCTGCTCTTCTCGCCATTTTTTTAATTAGTGTTATAGCTATACATTTTGGTTTGCACATAAACTAAAAATTAAAATTGTCCTCAAGGATAAAAAAAGAGCTTAGAAAAATATAAGTTTACATCAGCGACCAAGATTCTATGCTTACTTTATCTGTTATCTTAAAAAAGTAATAAGTTAGTTTTTTTTAATAATAATTCTATTCGAGTCTATTAACTCCAACTCTTGACTGTTGGGTAGATCGAGTAGCTCAATTAGTCACTTACCGGTAGCCCAAAACAGGAAAAAGGAGGATGGTTTGGCAATGAGTTATCCCAGTACAAATAAAACCCGCTCAAAAGTCCAAAAACGTGGCTCAAATTAGGACGGAAAATCGGATGTGGAAAAGAAGTGAAAACGGACATGAAACTTAGGTACGTGGAATGTACAATATATTAATAGGAATATAAATAAAGTAATAACCAAACTCAAAAAAACTAAACGATAAGATCTTGAAAGTTGAAATATCAGGAGAGTTTATTTTTTCGAAGATTGTAATAGCAGAAAAAAGATGCTATTGTATGTAGATACGAAAAGACTAATAATATGCGAACAAAATAACATGAAAATCCTAAAATAGTTACAACACTGTGACCTGCACATGTACACGTGAAAACAAAAAACTCAGGATTGTAACCAATTATCGACTATGTTATATCAAAACAAAAAGATAATATAAAATATCAGGACTTAAGATATTTGAAGAAGATCGGTGTGTGGTCACTATCACAAAAGCAGAAGGTTGAAATATGACCGGAACTAATTTGTGTGTAAACAAGCCGCACAACACAGCAGCTGTGCGAGAGAGTGGAGCCACAATTCCCAGCCTCCTTCTTGCTCAAGTTAAAACTTGTTTAGTCCTGTGTGAAAGTGATTAGAGTGATGAACGAACAGAAGGTATCGCGGAGCGTAGAACAACGCATTGTCAACAAATTCCTGATTGAAGAAAACGTTTTGTCCGCTGTAATTTACTACAAACTCCAACATCAGTATGGGAAAGAGTGTCTGTCACCAACCCATGTGTTTGAGTGATGTAAGTGCTTCAGAGAAAGTAAAGAGCGCGTGGATAATGAACCGCATGATCGTCAACCGCAAACATCCGTTGCCGAGTCAATTATTGATCGTGCAGGCGCATATATTCGTTGGAATAGCAACACTACCAAGAAGCAAGGTTGTCATCAGTATTGGTAGTCTAGAAGAAATTGTGAAATACTACCTGCACTATAGCAAGGTGAATGCACGGTGGGTACCACGCACTTTGACGGACGTAAACAAAATGGTGCGTCTGCAAGCTGTCTGTCGTTTCCTACAGTAATGTGAAAGGTGATAAAGTTTTGAAGTGTATAGTGATTACCGATGAAAGTCTCGGCAGTCATCAAGCGAGTGGCGGTATACCAGTTATCCCAAACCAAAGAGAGCGCGGAGGAGCCATTCGGCAAGAAAAGTGATAGAAACGTTCTTTTGAGACTGGCAGAGGATTATCTATGTAGACTTATTACTCAGACTTCCTGGCAACAGACGTGAAATCTGATCCAAGAGGAAAAGAGGTGAAAAGCGAGTAGCCTACCTCCAAGACAATGCATGCTCCCATACGGCCAAAACAACAATAGAAACTCTCCAGAAATTGAAATGGAACTTTCTGTTACATCCGCCGTATAGTGCTAATTTGACCTCAAGTGATTTTTATCTGTTTGAAACGGAGTTGTCGTCCAGACTGTTCTGGAGTGGATACACCACCAAAAAACATTTTCTAAAAAAGACACCAAGATGTTTCCAAAACGTTAGAAAAAATATGTTGAGTCCGAGAAGATTACGTTGAAGACTGACAAGTGTTTGGCGATTTGTTTTTTTATAAAATAAATCAGTCTCGGTCATAATTAAACCACCTTGTATTATTCCCTGGAAGAAATAATAAAGGCGCAAAAATGTAACAGCAATAAAAAAGATATAACTTATAAAGTTTAGAGAATGAGAGTACGAGAATGCTTTACAACATCCGGTTCGATCCAAAATTAAAGGAAAAAAACTTTAATAGCATAGAAAAACACTACAACCATGTAAAGGCGTACCCATGACGCAGCTTTTGAAGCTCTAGGTAGATAAAACGAGAACAAAAATCAAAATAAACCATATTGTTGAGACGAAAACATAATGTACGTGGGTGGTCTGAAATGTTTTAACCTCAAAATAAAGATGGTGCTACTCGCCAACATCATTCTGCTACTACATTTGTACAAGTTTGTATCAGTTGACATCAGTGTTCATGTAAAAATGGAAAAAATCAAATATCCCCCCTAATTAAGGACTTGCATTTGAAAGGCAATACGACTACGACGTTTATTTGAACCGTACTCCATTATTTGCCACCGTTAAAAATGGACAGCTTAATTTAAACGTCTTACCGGCTTGGCTGATGATGAGGGATCGAGATGGCCAACAATTGCAGCCTCTATCAATAATATCAAGAAAGTTTACCAAACGGTACTGGACGACCGTCGAATCAAGGTTAAAGAGATAGCAGAGGTTGTCGATATATCAAAAAAAAAAAAAAACGCTTTTGTCATATATTGACTGAAGAATTGAGTATAGAACAGCTGTCCGCGAGTTGGGTCCCGCGCTTGTTCATTTTGAACCAAAAATGTATTTGAATGAACATTTCCAAGGCCCTGCTTAAGCGGTTTTAGCAAAATGAGTCGGACTTTTGCGTCGATTTATTACTGTCGATAAAACTTGAGTCTACCATTATACTCCTCAGACGAAGGAACAGTCAAAACAATAAATTGCAAAGGGCAAACTTGGTCCAAAAAGGCACAGACAATTTCGTCGTCCGAGAAGGTGATCGCTATAATTTTTTTGGGATAGTCGGAGTCGCACTATGTATTGATATTGGACCAGTTGAAGGCAGCAATTGTTGAAAAACGGCACCATTTGAAATGGAAGAAAGTTTTGTTCCATCAAGATAACTCACCGACTCACACGTCGGAGGTCGCCATAACCATATTCACCAGATATAACTCTCAGCGATTCTTTCCTGTTTCCTATGCTTAAAGTATGACTCGGAGGATAAAAATTTTCATCAAACGAAGAGGTCAACGCAACCGTAAGCGCCTATTTTGCAGAACAAAATGCTAACCACTATTTGGAATTGGAGCATCGCTGGAAAAAGTATATCGAGTTAGGAGGAGACTGTTAAAAAGTGAAATAAAATTTGACAAAAAAATACTTGTTGCTCTGTTAGGCTCAAAACTTTTAATATAAGAAGGTTATTTAGTATAAGAAATCCCAAGTAAAAGTACGAACAAAGATTAGTCAAAAAATAGATAAAACGTGAGAATGAAATTGATCAAGAATTAATATAAAGTATATTTAAGAGAACGAAAAAGTACAAAAAGCTGGACAATACTGAAGAACATAAGAACAGAAAGGAAAAGAATTGTATCACCAATAATACCTAAGGAGTGGAAACAATTTTTTCAACATCTGTTAACAGAAAAACTGAAGGGTGGCTCAGATAGTTCAACCAGTTGGCTCTGTCCTGTCCCGGCGCGTGCGAGTTCGAGTCTCGCTCAACCCATGGGTGTGTGTGAATGTCCTAGAATAAGTGCATGTTAGTGGGCACAATAAGCCCTTGCGGCTGCATTGCCTGTAAGTGCGCAAAAAAGAACAGAAAAACGTAGAAAATTTGAAGACAATAAATAATCAGCCGCGTAACATAAGAATAATACAATAGCCTATAATATTAACGTTACAAAACGTGTAAAAACAATGCAACTGTTTAAAAAATAGCAAAGCACCAGGTACTGGTGATATATAATATATCGAGAACTAATAAAATATGGACGCACAAAAACACCATTTAAACATCTATAAAAGCTTTTTTAACAGTGTATAAACGAACAAGATATACCACTTGAATGGAAAGCCATCTATTTATTATCTATATTTAAATAATGATCGAGGAATAGCCGTAACAAGCACAATCAGTAGACTGTACAAAAAAATAATAAAACAAAGAATAGAAAAAGAGTATCAACAAATGTAAGTAGACGAACAAGCTAGTTTTTGAGCATGTAGAAGAAATATTGCTTTTGGTTCAACTGCAATACTTGGTCTTTTGTTTGCTACGTATAATTTGTGTTGAAAATTATTGGGTTTACCACAGTCGTGAAATTCTGAGTTCTGATGTGTAGTTTTTTCGCTTTTTTAATAATATTTGAATAGAACTCTTATTTTTAAATTTGTGTTAAAATAACTAAATGTTACTAGAATGTTATGATTTTCTGATTATTTCTAATTATTTATTAAATTACTGTTTTGCCCATGTACATAAAACAGCAGAGCAATTAAAATTGGAAACGTAATGTATGTCGCATTGAATACTACGATAATGTTTTTTTTTGTTTATTTACGAGATAACAAAATAAAAAAGGTAATACAACAACATTGATGTTCCATGTTTTGTAAATATTAACTCTTGTAACGAAAGAACAAACATCCAGAAATTGACCACCTTATATAAAACATTTCACTAAATGGTGACATAATCATATAGCTAGAAATAAAATAAATAATTTAAAACGAGTCTTACTTTAACAAAATGGATAGCAGTAGTCATAGAGTTATGAATCATAACAAATACAACATATGTTACTTTATGTGCTACGTACAGTAATAGGTGTTGGGAACAAGTCTTGAAATATTGGCCCAGAAAAATATTGTGATATCTCTATACGCACTAAAAAACCTATTTAACCTGAATACGAATTTATTGAAATAGCGTTAATCTTAAATGTTATTAGTATTAGGCCAGGGAAATTTTGAACCCACATGTAAAAGGAGCATTCAATATGTTATGCTTTATATGTATCAATGAACTAATATTTAAGTTAAATTAAGCAATACAAATATTTATGTTGCCATCAGCTAATGCTTATCTCATAATATCATGTTAAGACGCTAATTTCTATTAAAAATCTGTTTATATTCATCATGAGAATTTGTTGACAACGTCATTTGTTTAGTGCTTATGTTGAATAAAATCATACGGTACATTTCTATAGATCTTATTTAGTTTTTCAAGTGAATGAAGTGGTGATGCACACACAATGTAAAATCTTAACTTTATTTTATAATTTCGGCGGGTTATAGACAATGCAATTAATTAATATTTTTTTATTACAAAAATTAGTAGGAAAACGAAAAATGATAATAGTGGTTTGTGACATCAGTTTATTAATTTTTAAATACTTATGTTGTCTATGTAACTATTTTTAGACGTACGCATGATCAAACCTAATTAGTTAAAATTTTGATTAATTAATTAACCTAATGTAGTGACCGCCCTAAGCGGAAATAAGAGAAAAAAATTAACAGAAAGTGAGTGAGTGAGAGTCGCATTCAAAATTAGATTATATAAATGTGTTTCTATTCTTAAAAGCCACAGAACATTACTTATTAAATGTAATTATGTTGCTATTTGACAATAAAATGGATTACATCATCCGTTCTAGTTAATTCTTGTTCGATACACACAGGACAAATTATTAAAAAAATTCTAATTTTAGGCCTTCTAGTTAACGTTTAAACTATTTGGATTTTTAAAACTGTATTTTGTTATTTTGTAAAAATTTTGTAAAATATGTTTATTTCAAAGTCTTATATTATATCAAATCTCTTATAGGTTTAGCCATTTAAAACTACAATAATAAGTAATATTCTAAGTTATATTGAATAATGAGATTCAAATATTTTATTTATTAAAACTATTGTAGAAACCATAAGAACATTAACTTACACATCAACTTAGACATCAAAGTATTACAATTTCTAAGCACCCGATTATTACTAAACTCAAATTTAGCATAGAGAAAGTTTTCTTTGTCGAAGTTGTTTAGAAATGTTTATATAAAATTGTTTGAGATTCAACAAATATATTTTACATAAAATACATAAGTTTCAGAAAATATTCAAAATACTAATTTTTCTACAATATCCCACATTATTAAAATTATTCGTTTGATCCATTTAAACGTACATACACCTGCTTTATATAGTTTAAATTATTAAGCTTGCTTTACAGCGCTTTTATGAAAGTATTCGTGCAATGCTATTTCAGTTAGCACTTATGCTGTGCACCATTGACCTTAAAGTAATATAACTGTCAGAAATAAAAAGTGAAAATTAAGTATTAACAAATCTCGCAATCATATTGAATCAACACTAGTTTTTCCATATTCTAATATTTAACCTAATTACATCAACTCTTCATTTCAACTTTATATTCTGATTTTTTGTGTGCGTTCCTTGTATTTCAGCATTGGTGATCTGATGCAATACAATAAACATCATTACTCAATGTTCAACACCACTTGATGCTCATACTTCTTTTATGCGATAAAGGATGTAGAGAAGGAAAAAAGTTACAATAATACTTTGAAGTGAAAACACAAAATATCTATGTAAAATTCAAAATTCATGTTTTAAATCCTCTTAAGAATTCGCGTCGCGTCTTCAAACGGTGCGGACGTGTTACGTGAGTCGTGCAGCGAGGTCGAGTTATCGCAGCAAGCATGGACTCACCTATGCTCATCATAGCAACAGAACATTCAAAATTTATACGTTCAGTTAAGTGAGCCTAAATTAATTTTAACAAATAAATTTTAAACATAAACGCTTACTCGGTCCTTTGGGTTGAGTAAAAAGAATGCCCCAAAACAAATGTAATTCTAACTATTTGCTTCCACCAATAACAAATGACGTAGTAAAATGATGTATGTGAAAAAACGAACTTATTAAATGTAGCCATTATTATCATTTAACAGTAACACAAACAACTGACAACACCTCACAACTAACAAACCAAAGCAGCAGTCAAGCGAACATAAAATTAAAGATTCTCCCAGTATTTATTCACAATATAAATAACCACCAGGAATTTAAATCTGACATTAAAAAGATACACGAGTCGTTAGATGACGACTTATTAAATTCTATGTAGAAAATTGCAGTTTTTAAAACTCCAACGGAAAACCCTTATTTCTGCTAATAAAAAGCTTGCTAACATCGCTTTTAGATAATGAAATGAAAACAGAACTGACAGCTAAAAGTCTATTAGTAATCAGTGTAGGCCGATTATAAAATATGGACACAAGACCTACCCCAATATATGCAGTAGTTCAAATGTGAATGAGACTAATAATACACATCAACGCCATAAATGTCAATAATACGGACACACAAAATATATAGTTGCAGCAAAACGTTGTTGGGTTAAGTATCAAGAGACACACCCACTTAACAGTTGCAAATAAGAAGCTTGTTGAACCCCCTTATTCGGCAAGTTACAAAGGATGTCCATATCACAAGAAACTTTTAAAACAACGTTGTCCAATAAGAAATTCATACTATAAACCATATGTCGGACTTTCTTAAATACGCCCAGTAATAGCATGTCCTAGTCAAGACTTACATTCAAAACCACAGTAAGCTCATCAATCACGTTCTTCTCTTATAATAGCATTTTACACTTTATTAAATAATTAATCATTTATTACTTGTCCAAAATTAAATTATCTATTGTAGTAGATATTCTCCCAAACTATTTAATAGCTAACTTATTTAGAATACTTCAAACATCACTATTTTGAATTAGAATGCTAATAGGTTCAAAATAAATATACAACTTTTAACTAGATATAATTTTGATATTGAATATTAAATGGGAGCTTTTAAAGTCAGCGGGTCTCATGTATTACGTAAGGATGAATGCAACATGGTATGGCAGAGCAATTATGATTAAAAACAAATTCAATGTAACATATTTCTTGAGATTCCTACCAACAGGTTAGAAATAATAATAACCACCATTAACACTAGAGACCACAACTACAGAGAATACCAATGTTACTGCTTATAAGCAACCCAATAATGCTTAATTATTTAACGCACCTTTAACAAGATTATTAAAGGTAATTTAAACAAAAAAATAATTCTGGGTATGCCCAGAAAATAATTCCAGTGATATTAAATTAAAAATCATTAAAATAGCTTATCAACTAAACATTCTAGCACCTACTGAACGCACGCACTATCAGTACAGAAACAATCATCAATCGGATGTGTTAGATATAATAATTTTCAAAAATTTTTATTCTACAATCTAACAAAATATAATTCCAAAACATAATTAATTTGAATGACTGGAGAGGCAGGCGTGTAAACAGCCGCCCTCGTGGTGCGGTGTGGGAAACGAAGTACGGCCCGTTTTGAAACGTAAACCGATAAGGCCCAAATCGTCCCTTAAACGGCCAGCGCAAAAGCGGATGGGGGCGGCTACCGATATCAACCGAAAGTAAAGCCAAATCGCTCACCTGAATCGGCTTCGGCTTCGGCTTCGTCGGCGATGGCTCCACGGTGGCCACCTTGCTGCGCTGTCTTCGTGTATGTTGAGGGATGTTAAATGCAGCCGTACTGGATGCGATGCGGTGTGAGTATAAGCGGGTTGTTAAGCACGACCGAATTGGCCGCGTTGCGGAGTGCGTATTGCGGGGTGTTAAAAACACGACCGAATTGGCCGCGATACGGTGTGCGTATGTCGCCGGGCTTCGCGCCTGGTTTAGCGGTAGGTCTTTGCGGGAAGATTTTCACTCGGCAGCACCTTTCATATCAAAGGGTGCCGCCGACGGCGTATGCAGACTTGCCGGCTGAGCAAAAGCCCATATGCCGTTTTGATATCAAAGCCCCCCAGCATGCCGCCGCGATTTACAAGCGGTTCAAGGGCGAAAAGGCCGTCACACCAATGACCTTCTAGTGATTATGCTTGTATAACCACCCTTGTATTTAATATTTCATTTCCAAATCTGATAAATGAGAACAGAGATAAAAAAATGCAAAGATTTTTACGCCCGGTGTTGCGTAGATCGTATGGTTGGTTCGTGAGTTACTAGGCCGTAGCCCAAGTTTAGAAACTTTTGATGTTAATTTTTAGAAAATTTTATTCTGAAGGCGTTCACCGTAGTTGTGGATGAAACGTCAAGAGTTCCAAACTCCGATCACGGCCTAATAACCTAAGAACCAACCACACGATGTACTGTTGTCAAGATGGATTTTAAAAACTGTTAGATAAATAACCAATACATCCAAGAGTAAAACACACTTGGACATGATTTGATAACTAACGCAGAGTTTTCGGCTTATTCAGTGCCTGCATGAGATTAGGCTACTTTTCATATAACTAGAAATTTTCTCATATTGTCATGTTCGACAAACATGGAAAATATAAATAAACCATCGCTGCTATCGTCCTATTGGTTTACTACCAATTCGGTCTAAACTACTCGAAAAATAATACCCCGCTTTTTACGTCGATCGCTAGAAGTCAAACTTAGTATTCCATCAATTTAATTTGGATTCAGAAAAAAACATATCAACTGTGGGAAATTATAGAACTAGTAAGAGAATATGAAAATAAACAATAATAATATTAAATCTTTATAAATATTGGAAAGACGTTTAGTAAAATCTACACTGAAAGTACGAGCTACTAGGCACTGAATTACCCTTACCTAACTACAATACATTTTTTTATTTTTGGAAAACAAGACTTTCTCTCTCCACAATAACATGGCAGCAGCTTATTTGGGCTAACGATATTTAAATTATTTATTTATGACATTCCTATATCCAAATTAAGCAGTATCACACTTTTCCTTGATGATAGTGTTATGGTCACCGGACACGAAGATATTCATATGGGAATATTTCTTCAATTAGGAAATGATACACTAAGCAAATGCTTAATTAAATAAATGTCTCACTAAAATTTTCACACTTAAACGTATTAGAAAACATCAAAATATTAATATAAACTAAATCGATTCACCAACCGAAACAATAAAATATCTTGGATTTTATATGGCCACTCGATTTATATGGAGACTTCATATCAATAATAAACTCGAACAAGCTTACACCAGGTTGCGGTTATTATATTCATTAATAAACAGGAATACGCCACTCCGCCATAAATGCGCGATTATACTGCATATGGCACTTCATCGGCCGATGGAACAACTTCAAAAACATTTCTAAATGAGGTTTTACGTATACCTGTAAATGTTGAATTGTACATACACAACTGCCAATTACATTATAAACTAGGAAAGAATATGATCCAATTAGAAAAACTACTAAGACATTTCTGACACAATGGGGACAGTATATTCATACAATAATCAGGACGAAAAAACCCTCAAATTTAAAGACAACTACCTCAAAACCCCTTTTAACTTAGATAATAATAGTAATAGTGAATAATAGTGAGAGCGAGTGATGACTAAAATAACTGCGACAGCAATCAATCAACCCTGAGAAACTATTTTTATTGTATTTCAGTTAAGCACACGTTAAAAATATTATAATTATAAATCGATGAAATCCATAAATAACATTGTTTCTTAAATGTTGATCTAGTTGACTGTAAATAAAAAATCCTTTGAAAATAAATATTGATTTTTATATAATTAATTATCAGCTTTAGATTTCCCATGATCTACTTGTAGTCTACCGGATATATACGTCATCATTTAAAGACAAAACATTCAAGCTTTAACGATCATTTTGTTAACTTTACAGATCTTTTAAATATGATACTTGATTGTTTGGTGTGTACTTCCAGTATTTTTTTTTCTAGGAAACAGCGGCTGCGTCTAGCTTTACATTTTTGGAGCTTCGCAGACATAACCGGAAAAAGTTTGCGCGATGCAATACCGCTGAAAGCGACAAATCGTAAGTCCAATAAGCAGAAGGCGAATTCCGAGCGACACAATTCATGCCTAGTCGGTTTCTAAAAATACCCTCGCAAGAACTGTAACTTTTCTGACAGTGATTGGCGCAGATGATATTGCTGACACGAGCACCACTTGCGATTTAGGCTTTAATGTTCCCAGGTCAACGTTCCATCTTCTTAAAAGTTTTGATGATTAAATACGCGTTGTCCGTCACCGTCTTCCGGCGGCGGTAGAAGCAGAGAAATGCCTACCTCTAGGCGTTTGCGTTAAGCTCGCTTTGCTACAAAATAATGAGTTAAAATGTAAATTAAACTGCAGCTATATTTCTTTGTTTTGTTTATCCGTAATTAGGAACAGTATATATAAGTTGCTTGTAATTTTAAACCTAAACTTTATTATAAACTCGATATAATGAAGTAGTCACTAATACATTAGCAATATCTATGACGGTTATTTGCTTTAGATTAACGAATTCCAAAACATTTGTTACAAGAGGAATAGTTTTTGGGTTATCTATTTCTGTATTTCATATTATAGAAAATCTACAATTATCTGCATATCTTACATATGCCAAAATGGTTTTAAAACATCAATCTAATGTAATGGTATATATTTAATGTAAAAGAAATAGAAAATATCATTAACAGAAAAATTAACACAAAATCTTATGATAATATGTGTACGTTTTCACATCTCTTTTTTTATTGGCTAGAAAATTTCTTAGTATTTTAAAGAAAAATTAGACAGGACGGCTGTTTAAATAATACGCAATATATGAAATACCTTTAACAATAAATTTCTAACATTGCTGATGTTATTATTCTTATTTTACATTAAAATATTATACATTTAACCATAGGAAAGTCAAAAATGCCTAGATTAACGTCACCTGATGCGAATTAAAGAGATTAGATAAAATTTAATTTGGTAACTAGCCACCTTGTTGAATTTTTTTATTGACAATAACGTTATTTACAATCTACTTAACAAAAGTATTCAGTAAATGTGATGATAGCGGAGGTAGTAATAGGAGAAATCATCCATTGATGGTACTCCCAATGAGATTCATTTACGGCAGGTTGATGAGGCCTTCAAGCCATGTTTTCTTCAGTAGCCTTACTGGTGGATGATACGTGGAAAGCTGGTAAATGAATGAATTGTTGTGTCCAATTGCTAATTCATCGCAAATCTTTTAATTTCATCGGCAACGAATGGGAAATCTAGGTCTTCATAGATTGTTTGATTGGTTACAAACCAGAGTGCGTCAACAATTGCGCGGAGTGTTTTTGATTAAAACTATTGCATTGTTTTTATTCTGGTCGGTTTGGCACACCCCAAAAGCTGTATACCAAATATCCAAATTGGTTTTAGCATCGTTTTATAGAGCAACAGTTTGTTTCGGATCGATAGCTTTGACTTTCTTCCTAAGAGCCAGTACATTTCACGGTATTTCAAGTTTAACTGTTTGCACTCAGTTTGTATGTGTTTGTTTTACGTGAGACATTGATCAAGATGCAATCCCAAATATATCACATCGGTTTTTACCGGTACTAGGGTATTGTTAATGTTAACAGGCGGGCAAACACTGATTTTTATAGTAAATGTTACTTGTTGAGTGACCTTCTCTAAATAAGAACTGGTGTTGTGGTAGGCGTTGAATTATGTCTGTATCTTGGGGAAGTCTTTTAAGAAACAGTTTCTCAAATAATTTGCTCATTATGGGCAAGAGACTTATTGGTTGATATGAAGTCACACTTTCTGGTTCCTTGTCGGGTTTCGATATTATTTATATATATATATATATATATATATATATATATATATATATGCATATTTCCAAATGATCGGGTAATAGGAGAGACTTAGCATCCTATTGAAAATTGTGGTTAGTAGTAGTATAGCTTTTTTGGGCAGCATTTTTAGTATCTTTCCAGTTATTAAATCATGACCTGGTTCAATCTTTTAATTTAAAATATACCTTCGGCGGGAAAAAACGGTTTTATTGGAGGAGGCATTTGACACGGGATGTCTAGAAATGCTTCTATTTCGTTGTTTCAATGGACTGTCGTTGCTTCAAAGAGAGTGAAAATCTCGGATAAATGCTCTGCTCTCCTGATAGGTCTTTTGGGTATTTGAGGACTTTTAAAGTTCTTTGTGGCTGTCCAGATTGAATAGTCCTCTGGTTTCAGGTTTGTTAAATATTCAATAAAATTGTCATTTTGTGTTTCCCTTAATAGGTTATGAAGTTTACGTGTTAGAAGATTGTAGATAGTTTTATCAGCAGGATTATTTGTTCTCTGTCACTTTTCTCTGGCTCTCCTTTTTTCTGTAATCAGATCTGTAACTATTAGAGGTATACAAGCAGTAGGTTTCTCATGATTTATTTTGGATGGGATTGAGTTTCTTTTTGATAGTAGAGGTACTTGAGTTTATTATGACTGGCGAGTAGTCTGACGAAAGGTCATTGTTGGCTTCTACTATTATGCAATTGGTAACTATACCGTGGGAGATATAAAATCCAGTAAGTCGGAAACTTTATTTGGGTTCGACGGTCAATAAGTTTTTCCAGAGGAGTGACAGGTGAAGTTGTTTTGTATGATTGAGTGTAAATAAATTACGACCTTTTGTTAGTTAAGGAAGCTCAATTGGTATGTTTATCATTTCAGTCGCCACCCGCAATAAATTTACTGCCCAAAGTAGAGAAGAAACTATTATATTGGTTAGTGGAGATGTTATGCCTGAGGGACTGTAGATAGCTGAAGAAGTTCCACTTCAGGTGATCAATATTTTTAATTTATTATATGGAAACTCTTACATAGCTTAAGTTTTAATATTTCAAAACAAGTAATCACACGGAAATAAATCTAGTCAGTGAGTTCTCTGAGTAAAGTAGTAACTCCCGAAACATTCTTTGAACGAATTGCAAGAATATGTCTTATAAAAACTGTAAGTATATGTTGGATGCGGCGCCGGTGTAGCAGAATGTATAATTGTGGAATATAATATTGAAGTTTATATAATATTGGTAAGGTTTTAATGCCCCGCGTGGAAGCACAGCTTGCGAACTAAGAGGTTAAGACTCTCATATGTTCGCTCTCTCTGTCCGGTCGTCGCGTTGCTCCTTGTTCGAAATGAACGCAAGTACTTTATTATTTTTAGTGACCGAGTAGACATCAGAGAGCTTTGGGAATGGAACCCGGGTCCGTACGCATCGTAGTCCGCGCCTCAACCGCCTAGACCACTCTGGCATTATTTAAGTTTACCTATATACCTATATGCTAATAATGTAGCTGTTTTCTATACAAATGTTTTATTTAGAGTTGGTTATTTTTTTTCTATTTAATTTAAAACATTTTTTCAGCACAAAGTGGTTAAGAATACTAGAATTTAACATTTCTCTTATAATATTTTGTATCTACTACAACTGTAATTCGTAAATTTATGTTTATTTTATAATGGTGATTTTAAATTTGAAGATTACCTTAAATTCGTGTTGCTTTAAAATAAATCTCACGGGTTCCATGTAGTAAATAGGAAAACGGTAAGAACTTGTACGTGAATAATACGTGCTCTAACTAAGTCGTGGGGGCTAAAACTGGTTGTACACCAGAGTGTTTAGACTCTCTCTTGCATACTCAGCTTTGGTCTGGTAGCCCAAAGTTACACAAGAAACCACCAAAATAAAACTAGGCAAGGTACAAAGACTTGCCTGTTTAAGCATTACAGGGGCTATAAGAACCACGCCCACTGCAGCAATGGAGATTCTTCTACACCTTCCACCTCTACATATAGTAATTTAGGGGAATGCAAGACTGAGTCACTACAGACTGCATCATTCACTGTACAAGACACGTACGGGTACAAGCTATATTAGAATAATTGCTGGGCCTGGGGGCCCTTTGCTTTAAATGAAGACGGATCACATGACATCAAAAATATGTGATGACTTTCTATGCGAGGTGATCATGCAGGATCGAGACTTTTAGACAGGCAATTGCACCTGGCAGCCTAATCTGGTATACAGATGGTTCTGAAACCGAGCTAGGTACTGGAACTGGAATATATGCTGAGGCTGTACGCCATACTACAGTGTGCGCGCAAAAACAGTAAACGGTCTTAAAGAAGCAAGCGGATCTATATTATATCAGACAGCCAGGCAGTTTTAAGGGCTTTATCAAGCACAAAATCATCATCTAGACTGGTATGGGAATGCATTAAAGAACTCAATGCGCTGACAGAACAAAACATGGTAAAACTGTTATGGGCACCTGGGTATTGCGGTATCTACGGCAATGAGGAAGCCCATGAATTGGCCAGGCAGAATCTAGTGAGGCTTATACAGACCCAAAACCTGCTTTAGGAATTTCGCGAAGTGCTGCCCGAAGCTTTATTAAGGTGAGGACACACATCATCATCGAATGTACTGGAAGAATCGACTAGGGCATCATTTGAGCACAACCTTCAATAAGGGACCTTGTCAAAAGAAAGCTACGGAACTTTTAATCTAAGTAGGCTACAGCTAAAGATAACCATAGGGACTGTTAAAGAACACCTCTCAAAAATTGGTAAATTCAATGGTGACTTTGCATGCAGATTCTGTAGTAAGGAACCAGAAACAGCTTTACATATCCTATGCAAGTGCGATGCGCTATGCAGGAAAAGGCAACATACATTCGGAAACCAATCCTGAAACCGGAAGATTTCTAGACACACCCTCTAAAGGACCCGAATCTGTTGATTCAGGAGACATCAATTACAAATTGGTTGTATATTAGGGTAATCACAATAATCCCTAAGCTGCAGTGTACATGGATCCATCAAGTAAGACGTACCCTAAGGACAAAAGAGAAACTCTAACTGGAGATCCGCCGCTGTAAGTGAGTAATCAAGAGCGAACGCTAGATTCGAGCCCTAATGGAATCTCATGGATGTTCTAGTATTTAAGTTACATGTTAATGGCACAATTAACTATTGAGGCGCGCCCCAACAAAAAAAAACATAACTAGGTATTACTATTATGGGGTAATTTTCAAGTACCCTCAACAGGTAACTAGATATTACAGCCAATTAAATCAAATTACGAAATAAACGGCAAATCATAAGTATAACTTAATCTAACATTCTATAGGTGAAATTCTGTTTTAAATTTGATAAACTGGGGATGGCTAACTCTAACTTTTATTGTATGTTATATTATAAAGTATGTTAACGTTACATGATTATCACTTAAAACAATATATGCTCTGCCTAAGGTTTGATATTTTTTCACAATTATTAACTTTTAACAAGTGTGTAACAATATTTCCTGTTCTAGTTCTTAAATTCCTTTTAGGGGACTGCTTACACCATCTTATACTATATATATATATATATATATATATATATATATATATATATATATATATATATATATATATATATATATATATATTTTAAAAATATTTTCTTTTTCTCCGTATCTGATATAGTTTCAACTTCAATTACATTGTATGTTTCTTTTTTTTAATCTTTAGATTAATTTTCATCTATTTTAGTTTTTCGAGTTCTTGAGCATATTTCTTTTCTCTTTCTTAGTTGTACGTTATTTATAGATCTATTTAAATTAAAGCATATTACTATATTACTGAAACAGTAAATTATTATAATGAAGATTTGATGGTGGCAATGTACGGCTAAGGAATAAAGTACTCGTTAATTGTAACAGTGCGGTATGTGAATCCTCAACTTACTTTATTACCATTCTTATGGAAACAGTTTTTTTAGATAGACTAACGGTATTTGAGGGGTTAGGGACAACTGCCGTAAAATATAAATATTTATTATTTTGACATTATGTGTTAAATTCCGAGCTAGTCTACAGACTTGCAGAGCTTAGAAGAAAATGACATGAAAGGTTAAAATTACACTACAAGAAATACTAAATTGACCTGTGCAACGGGTGATGTTTGGTGTGAAAAAGAGGAATCTACAAATGATTATCTCCTGTAATTAAAATGTATATCACGATATTTAGGACATCTCCAATTAACGTAATTTGTAGCAAAGAATAATATTATTATTTACAAACATTTAAGATTCTGAGATGTTAAGTAAACCCAATTTTTTTCTTTTAGTATACGCAACGCTGCCTTTCCAAAGATAATTAAATAGAGTATTAACGAAAAAACATAAAATTGATTACAATAAATCAAAAAATCAATGAAATATTTTACTTCATTTAAATTTTTACGGATGGTCGTTTAATTCAAACATAAAAATAAAATTAATATCATCATACTATTGCAATTTTAGCAATTTTGTGACTAGAAACCTTAAAAACAATTATAACTTTTTGACATATATTGCAGCAGAGAAGTTAAATAAAACTAATTAATTTATTTTTTTTAAATAATGATTTTAATTTTTTGGATGACGAGTGTAAAATTTTAAGTCAAATTTAATTACAAGATTAGGGTATTACTGCTCAAACAGTTATAAATTAGGAATTGAAGATTATGGACCTTCTTGGGAACTCCATAAACATAAACTCACCCTTGTGTAATAAAGCCTGACCATTACAAATTTATTTTTGGAAAGGTTAACTTTTATGGTTGTGACACCTCACTTTGTGTTCCTTAAAATTTTGTCTAATAAAAAAAGTAGCTCAGCAATAGCATATTTATCAGCAATTTATAGGATATTAAAAGTTTTAGTATTAAATTCAAAACGTTAGAAATTTCTGCAACAAATAGGATAATATTTTAATTTATAATAAAGACAAATGTATTAAGTAAGTTGGGATTACAACAATAAATAATAGAAAAAAATAATATGAAAAATACAGCATAACAAAAAATTAAATACAAAATCAACGAGATTGTATGTGATATAAATTTTGTAATGGAAGTGGGAAAGCGCTTTTAAAATATTAAATATGTTGTACTAAAAAATAATACTCATTAGCTTACAAATAACATATGTATTACAATATATATACTTTAATATTTTATATACAAAAACATAATTAATTAAGTGAAGTTACAGAAGCAATTAGCAATTATATTTATAATTGTTAAAATTATTTGGACTAATATTTTTATTATTAATTATTTGAACACGTTTTGTTTAAAAATGAATCGATTTGCCGCTTTTTAGATTTTAAGTAGCGGATAGAGCATTTCTACCATTGCCTTTATGCTCACTTCAATCTCCTTCGATGGCATAACGCTTAGAAAACGGTAAGACTAATTGGGAAAGTCGTGGGCATGCAATTAAATTCTTTGTTGTCCAAGATCCGTAGCTCGTGGGCCTGCCAACCCTATCGTATATACTCTTTATGGGCACTATAATCGGGTTTAACTGGATAGGGCGCACTTGTAAAGTTCCACAAAGCTTATAGTGTGTGCTCCGCGAGACATAAGCGGTGGGTTGTCGCCCTAATATCGGATATTGGACACAAAGTGCGGCCATTAGGGTGGCTCGTATGGCCAGGATTGCTTGAAACAAGTTCGCTCTTCATTGCGGGTCAAGCACTCCGTGAGTGACCACTCCAGAAGCTGGAATGGCCACTCCACTAACTCATTTCTTGTTGGCTTTTGTAATTTCTAGCTGTCCAGATCCGCGCCACCTTATAAGATTGAGGAATTTGCGATATCCCGTGCAATTTCCGGTTGCGCTTCGGTGAAGGGTTACAGCAACTCCGGATTTATTTTGCCGTATCGGTAATACCGACAGAAGTTTCAGAAGGTTGGTACCAAATTGACGTTTTATTAATTTGTACTGCGCCGAGTTCGCTTTTAATTAAAAACGATTAAAATATTTGCATTAAGCGGCCGAAGCTGCGGCCAGTGCCTGATGAGCATTTAATATCGCGATAAGAACTACGCCATTTACCATCCAATTAAATTGTCTTCAGCTCCACTGCTCGTTAACCAGTTTGTTATTTGGTTAAATCAGTGAGAACGCCGATGTTTGTTTGATATCTTAACTTTAACGAGCCACTTAATTCGAGTACCGGCGGCTCTTTACCTGATGCTATCTATCAATGTGAATAGCGGCTCACAAACGATCGGAACCTTATTATTATATGATAATAATTTCACAGTACGTCGAAATACTTATTCTTCACATTACTTCCGAGATAATTGTCTGTTGTGCGAAGCAACAAAGCCCTAATATCTTATAAAAGCTTTTGACGGAAATGTCATTAAATGAAGGATGAGGCAAAAAATTCGCTCTCTCGGCGCGTTGGGCTAAAGGAGCTTTCTCGCAAAAAGTTCAACTTATCTCTGCGGCTAAAATACTTTCATCTCCATCTAGATCGGATTGGGCGAAAAAATTAGGAAGCTTTCTTTTGAGAAACAAATACTGCAACAAAACGAGGATGGAATAAGATGCACGAATAAACCGAAACAACTTTTATGACTGCTTTTGAATTTATACATTTGGGCGGTTTTGTTTTTACGTTTCTGTGATCTGAGGAAGAATTTAAAGACGCCAGTTATAAGCGGAAACCTACAAAGTTTTTTATCAGCACAGTACTAAAACGCAAATAAAAGTAAAAACAAAGATATACGAAATTGTAAAGTTTCTTGCTGATTAAAACTTTGCCTTAGTGGGTGTATGATTTTATTTAAGGGAATTCAGTTTTCTTCTTTACGCAGCTTTATTATTTTTTGTTTTAACCTCAATTTGTAATTACATTTTCTACTTTTTTTTATTATTTTAACTAAGCTATACACACACATAATTACACTTTTATTTTTATTTTGCTATCTAATTAAATGTCAAAAAATAAAGGCATGCGATTATATTAAATCTCTTTATTATGTTCATGTCAGTCAACTAATTTACCAGAAGAAGAAAATCAATCAATAACATTGTATATTTGATGTTCAATTATGATAATTTGTATTAAACTTTTAAATCATTTATAAATAAAGGATAATTGTTACTTATTAACTAATAGTCTTATATTGATTAATTTATACGTATTTTGTTAATAAAGATTTTTATTTAACTATTCAGCAAATGCATGGCTTTTTTACAAATGCATTACACCTAATTATTTTTTTGCAAATAGTATACCAATAAAATGTTATATTGTTATATAATAGAAATATGGGTGGTTAATACTACAAAATTTATAACATACAATCGAGTTGTTGGTAGTTTTTTACAGGATAAGGTAATTATAAAGGTCGAATAATGAAACTTTGGTAATAAAACACTGAAATAAATAAGGTCCTTCACATCATTTTAATCCCTTCATGCTAAAACTTTTCAATAATTTTTGGTAACAATTGTTTGCAGATGCTGTTAGTTCTTTATTTGTTGTTAGTTTTAGATTTAAATATATATAAATTTAAATATATATAAATTTATATATATATATATATATATATATATATATATAAATGACCGATGATATTAGATAAAAGAAAAAAAGAGGATGACTAATTAGTTTCAACTTTGACTTATCCAATTTTTTAACACCACTACGCAAAAGAATAAGTAGATTGTCATGGCAGTAACGAAGGTATTGAAGGTATTTTACGCAAATAGTCTAGAAATCCAGAAAACTACTATAGCATATAGTAATATATAGATAATAGTAAGCCTTGGAGCAGAAGAACAACAATGTACATCGTTTAGACTGCTAGAACGTGTAATTTATGGTCAGAAAAGTTTTTCTAATTTTCTTAAACTTATCTAAATAAGACTGGGAAAATCAATATTGATTACGTTTACTTTCCGTGGACAACAAACGTAACATACATACGTATACATACTTCTCCATATTTAATGCCTTTATAAAAAAATAAATAAATCTGTTCTTTTGATACGCCTATTATCATTGTTATTTTTTACAACTTTAGTTTTTTGTTATGTAAAAAGATGTTACATAATCTATTAATAATTTTCAAAATCAATACCATTTTTGGTATTCACTATAAGAACTTTTGGCACTGGTGGTTTTCCCCTTAAGCCTACTCACCGAGCCACCATAAAATTAAAAATTTAAATGGAACAGAAAAAGATTTTAGGGCTTTTTAAAAATCGTATGCGCATCTCACTATTTAGAAAGGATATGACTGAATTACTATTAGAATAAGTTTAGTTTCCAAAGGAAAGTAACTATTTAAATATTAAAAAAGACCATCTTAGTGTCAAAACAGTTTTTAATTTTAGATAGATGCATTGCATTTGATTAACCTCATTGATAAACTTAGTGGAATTTCTAGAACCCCAATTAGGTACCTACTCAGATAGCACGTAGGAAAATTCTCGTTGGGTATGGCGGGTGCCCGAGAAAAAATTCGGCACATTGAAGTGGGTATGATGGAGTTGAGTAAAAGTAGACGGCCAAATACAGGAGAAATGAAAATTAAGAAAACAATAATATACTACTCAAGAAACAACGATGTAAATATTGGAATGAAGTAGCGATAGTAGTTAATAAGAACATCTGTAAGTCAGATAGTTTTATACGTATGTCTGATGGGGTAATTATAATAACACAAGTAGTCAAGGAATATTAAATAAAACACTTTTATACCTCAATTCTATCAAATCAGCTTGAGCATAATTGGGTATAGATTCATCAAATATCACAATCTAGTGATAAAATTTAAAGTCCGATTAAAGCAACTAACACCACAATAAAACAAAAAACAATTACTAATTTTAAAATTTGAAACTAAATAATAAAAAAAGTAAATATTTAAAGATATATGATAACGAGAGATAATAGAAGAAAATACAGAACTAGTCAGTAGCTCAAATAATAAAAGTAAGCAGTATATGCAGTAAATTTAGCAAATTTTTAGTTGATATAATAAAATTAACCGCAGAACAAACGGATGGATCAGTAGACATATAATATTTGCATAACACAAGAATAACTCTCAAAAAGTGAATTAAATCAATTTGAATAACTTTTAAAATATTCCTAAAGGTATAACACCAAAGAATTTTCATAAAATGTAAAACCCAATTCAGTTCAGGAGCTCAATATGTTCAAGAAATGTTCTATTTGCTTTACTATGATGCATCAATGAATATATGGATATTATTCAATGTGTGTTTGCTTCTTCGATGACAATAATGGACATTTTAATTTTCACGATAGCTATCTCATTCAACTAGGCAAAGATAACATAGTTATGAAAAGCCTTGGAATTAAAATACATCCACATTTTAACCAAAGTACTAATGCAAAAGTGAACAATGAATTATCAGAAGAGATACATATGAAGAGAGAGTAAGAGGGATATATATTTTGGTATTTATTCTTTAACATATATTTATAAGCAATAAATAGAAAAGCGTGAGAAAAAACATCAATAAGGATTAAAGTTGTATGGATAAATATCAGATTGGTGTAAAAATAAATGCGTTTTTTTTAGTTTAAACTTTGATGCTTAACTTTGGGAAAACTTTTATTCAATTATGTTTACATAATATACATTATTACATAATATACCATTTTAAAGACTTTTAGTTAAAATAATTAAAACAACAATTATGATATTCAACGCGGTGCTAAGATTGAAATGCTTTTCTATAGAATGATAAGTTGCGCAGATAATTGTAATCCTAAAATCCAAAAAGGTGGATCAGATCAGGTAAAATCATATCACTCTATAAATTTGCTGCGTATACTATCAAAAGTTATGGAAAAGTTATTATTATGGCTGGTAAAATTACTTCTACAAAACTACCACTAATTCTAAAACACCATTTGAAGTCTTTGAAATAGCAGGCATCGGTTAAACCACAATATTGAAAATTGAAGCTACTGTACGACAGTTTTTCGGCGTAACGAAGCCTTTCGGGCTATCCTAGGTTGACATAGACGTGTAAGATTAAACCAAATCTTATAAACAATATATTTCTGAGATCTTGCATATACGAAAAACATTTTTAGTTAAACACTAAGACAAGTACATGAACTTATATACAATTAATTCTGAAATTCTACCAAAAAGCTTACTGGGGCCAATTATACTTGGTAGATGTTACACTGCCACAAAACAGAGATTCGAAGATGACTTCCACAATTATTCAAAATCACCTCAACAAAATCCAAATCTGTTTCAGGCAATGAACGATAAAAGTAAACGAAGAAACCTGTACAGGTTATATTTAGAACTAAAAAGCAAACATGTCTGCCGATAAAGCTTAACAAAAAACAGACACCACAGGAGGATTTAGCTAAAGACCTCGGAATACATATAGACCTGGACAACAAATATTTGGAACAAGAAAAAACAACTTTATTATAAAATCAGAACCATGGTTTGTTATAAATTAAGTCATTAGAACAAACATAAATATTTCTAGTGCGAAAGAAGGAGTGAAAAACTAGTGTTAAATATAGTTAATGACTAAAAGTGCACCCAAATGGATTACTCAAAAAGGTATTAATAGCATAAACAAACACACATAATCTTAACAGGATAAAACCGTTAAAAACTAGATTATATTACACTAGAACGGAATATAATTTTAAAAAATGTCTTACCTTAGGATGGTAATATAAAATGGATATAAAATTTACATTTCATCTACAACATAGAAGAGATTGTAAGTAAAATGAGGAAAAAGGTTTAATTAATGATAAAGGTGATACAAATTGAACAATATAATCTGAAGTCTGTGCCGTTGGCGTTCTGTGAACGTAATTTGTACAAACACATGGCAAAACCTACCAAAGATCACCAGAACGCCGCAGATTTGATTCTGGGTTTTAAAGAACATAGCAATTAATGCTGATATTTGCAAAAAAAATCTAGGCTAGTAAAAATACATGTGCTATTCAAAACCAATGGACCTACAAAAATGCAATGTTGGTGTGCATTGTGGCTTGTGGTTCAACAAGATAGATGTCTATAGCACGTAAAACAGTCTCTTTAGTTGAAACCAAATTTCCTAGTCGTGTTATTTCGCAGAGGGGTGACATCAAATGACCAGCGTGGTCTTACGATGTAACCTCATTAGATTTTTCCTCTTGAACTATTTGAAGGAAAGGATTTATGTCAACAAACCTGCGATTGTAGGGTTAAAATAGAGCCGCATTCACGAGAAAACTGTGCTAAAAGAATGGTCGCATATCAGCGAAATCGTAGAAAGCATTTGACCAACAACATATTTCATACGTAACTACTAAGTCTGTAGTTTACATTGATAGCAATAAAATTCGGATTGTTTTAATATTTTGTGTTTTATTTAGGAAAAACGTCCTGAAGTTTAAGTTCAATCGCCCTAGATTTAGTATGAATTTAAATAAATTAAAATGGCCAAGTCAATAAAAATAAATTACTAGATTAATTTTTTATTATTCTTATTGATTTTGCTTTTTTCGGTTTTTGCAATAACCCCAATTATAGGTTTCGTGTAGTTTTTATTGTTGGCCAAAATTCTGAGCGTTCATGCCTACAAGTATCTCGCAAATTGGTTCAGCGTTGTATCAGACTATTAATTCATATCGTGTCAGTTTTCAAGCTATTCCTAATAACAGAGTAAATCAGGAACAGCACGCAACCGGTAATTGCGAGATTATAGCGCCGCATTCGTTGCTAGCTCTGCGTACAGTGCGAACTCCCATTAATTGGCTTGCCTGGTACTGGTGTACGCGCTGATGGCACTGTATACATATATCAGGTTTTGTGAATTGGTTCAAGTGGATTTACAATGTGCGTAGGTAAGCGTAGCAGGAAGCACAAAAGCCCGTCTGGAGGCAAAATTCGGGCTCCCGTGCGCGAGGAAATAATTTCAGCGTAAGAACAGAGTTATGGGTATTTAGTTAAATGTTGTCTTGATAGGCTACTTATTAATGGGATTAATTTTGTGCGCCTGAACCGATTTAGTGGAGTTTGAGCAGAAATTTATTTTCACAGAGCATGTTTATAACATTGCAGAATGGCAGTGGTTTTGTATAAACCCGAATTCCGCAAAATATAAAATATAAAATGAGATACACATTACAAAAAGCTATTTTGACAGATGTTATTAAGTTAAAATAGGTTATTATATTATTTTACCAATAATATTCCATTACAATATCGCGCATCAATTACAGTTAATGTACTAAAAAAATATTGTGTTAAATTTAAACCTCAAAATGAATATTTACATGAAACTTGCAGCATATAAAGTTACGGTTAAATCAATATATTTTACACTAACAACTAAAGATTTGATTTAAAAAAAACTAAAGCATCTAAGAGATTAGTTTTTGAAGGTTAATGAGAATAACCTATTTGTTCGCATGTAGATTTAATTCTTCAATAAGGTCATTAAAATTTTATATGGAAAAAATTAAAAAAGCTCTTTTCTTGGTGGAAAGTAAAATTAGGTTTCATTTAATGTAATGTTATATTAAAAATCTATTAAATGTGAAGAACACAATTAGTCAAAAATTGATATTTAATAAGGGGAATTTTCAGATGGCAGGTACGAAAGAGGCCAAGAGTATCAAGCTTCAAATCAGGCCATTATAAATATGAATGATGAAATGAAAACCACTAGTGTTTTATGACGGGAATCGAAGTATCACCCAGTGTTGTCAATTCTAAAAAATATCTATATTTCAGGAAATTTTTAGTTCATTTATGCAGTTACCAGGAATGTTCTATGTTTTGTACATTAAAAAATATTTCAATCTCGTTAATAAAAATTAACAAACACGGTGCTATATTAATATTCCCTTCAAAAAATTAACTTGTTAGTAAGTTTAATGGTTTTATTTTTAGATTTACATGTTTTGAAGTTATGGTTTTATTAAATAAGCGGTTTCACTATAACTGTGACAAGAATGAAATAAAAAAGTAGGATTAAATAATAGAGTATTTTTAATCTGCACTTTAATGCACATGGTGCTCTATATAGTTAATCTTTAGTTAATTCATACTCTCCACTTGAGCATCTTGAGTACATTGTAGTATATTTGTAAAATGTATGTTACTGGCATCTATGACTGTCTGGGGAGCGAGATCTTGACAGTTGTATATATAAAAAACTTTGTGTACTAACTGATTTTTGTTCTCTGAATTTTTTAAGTGCTTTTCTGAACTTCTTATATAAAAAGTGATAATTTTGAGGCCTAAAAGGAGTAGAGCGTCAAGAATTGTGCTTACCAAGCAATAGATACCATTCAAGGTGGAGAATCTACAGAAGATATGTGAAGTTGCTAGGCAGTATGGCTTAAATAGGTCTACAGTAAGTGCAATATCAACTAAGAAAGATATAATTAAGAAGACTCAAAAAGCTAAACGAGTAACACATCTGAGAAACAACGATGCGTCATCCATGAAAACATGACAACAATAATGGGACATGGAAATAATCTGACGACAAAAGAACTCTGAGAACTCTGGAATGAAGAACATCAAGAAATTCAGTGAAATGTGGTATCTGAGAAAAAGATGACGAAATAGGACCAATGCTGACATCTGCTAGTAAACTTATTTTGCAGAAGTGGGAGGTTCTCAGAACAAAGGCTTTAGTATGACCCCAAAGATGTCAATAGACTTGAGAATCTCTACAACGACTGTCATTAATAACCTACGAAAAATCCTGAGAGAAAATAACCGATATTAGATTAGGAAAAAACAAGACTAATGAAAGTCCAAAACTGTGTATCCATATGTGTGTAAAAATTATATAACTTTTTGTTTCCCGTAAAATTTTATTATTATTACAAATTTGAATTAAAAAACATTTAATAAATTTTTTGAGGCGCACAAATTTGTACATTTATTATGTACTATATGTACAAACTTATCTTTAAATCTTTTCAGAGAGGCAATAAATTCAGTAACTGAAACTCTCAGAAACATACTTCTATAGTATATAACTTTCGCATGCCCTCCTGCCGTGCCCAATCATTTTATTTTATAAAAGTTTATTTTTAGAAAGTTCTAATCCCCGAATCAATTTTTTTATTATTGCTCTTTTCCTTCTTCGCAGCAATAACTTCTGTAAGAAGCACTTTATTTTTAATTTCAAAGTCAAATTTCAAGAAACACGAACGAATCAAAGATAATATTTTAATTAATACTTTTGTTGGAGAACAAAATAGGATGATTTGGGAGACAGAATGAACGATTTTGTGCTTTGTTTGGAGTCTTAATAAGAGAGAGAAAAACAAATTATTCACATATATATTTTAATTATTAGTAAAATACTTCGAACTAATTCTCGGATCTTGAATTGTTATGGTATATAATAAACATATGGTGCGAATAACGATTTACGAGGGCAATTTGGAAAGAAAAATCCGTTTGCGCATGTGCAAGAAAGAAGGGGAATAGCTAGGCCCTTTCTGTGACGCTGTACTCAATAGTTTAGCAGTCAGAGCGGAGTGGAAGAAGGTTCTGTTTAGTTTACTTATGTAAAGTTTACACATGTAAAGTGCGTGCAGTAATACAACTTCTATGTGAGGAAAAATCTTTTGGCAGCTGCGATTCATCACGACCTGTGTAGTTTATGACCAAGCGTTATGAGTGGAGGTTTTGTATGTCAATAATGTAGCAAGTTTAAAAGTGGATACACTAACGTTCACAATGAGGTGAAAAGTAGTCGCCATCTGTAGTCAGTGATGAACTTGTGCAGAAAATTGACAAAAGGTCCAATATGCACTTGAAACATTAGCTTGTGTCACATCGCTTCGGTGATTCGACTATTTTAAGATCTTATTATAGGGCAGATTTATTTTCAGGCGGGGTAGTTTTTGTAAAAGGTATTTCAAACCTTGTAAGACTTTATGTCAAGTGCCTCAATTTGTATGGCGATTATCTTAAAACGTAATATATGTATGTAGGTTTCTAGTGTCTGCCATTGATAACTAAATGTAAATTGCTTTCCGAATCGCCTTCATAAAATGTCAAATAATTTGTTTTGTTGACTTTTTCACTTTTTGTTGTCAGATAAAAAATTTAACATTTTTTATTTTATTTATGTTTTAAAACATTTAATTTAATGAACTGGCTGTTGCTATCTAATGTGTAGGTTGTTTAAAAATTTATGAAAAGATTTGGCTTTGTAGTCTAGATACTACAAATATTGTGAATTTTGTATGGGTTGTCGTTATTAATTAAACGTCAAGTCAGAGTGCTACCACTATCTGATTGAGTAGCCAATTATAAATATTAAACTATAGAGAGTTATTAATAAGGGGTAACCGTAGGTTCAGAGTAATTTTTAAATTAATTAACTGAAATCAAATTCTTCCCCAAAAACTAAAGACGTGCCGAGGCTATAATATGACAATATTTGTGTCCGCCATTTTGTTCTTCAAATTATATAAGAGAAATAATTACTGATAAAATATGTATGTTATTTTTTAGTTAAAAATTTATTATTTTAATAACACACATTACTTCAATTCGAAATTAGCACTAATATATTTCACCATTTTATCAGATTTGGTTAATTTATTAATTGTAAGTCTTGTGTTTGGAAAGAATTAAGGACAAAAATTACTTTACCCTAGAAATAGCACTACAAAAGAATAATTCTTTACCTGATCTGAAACAGAAAACTAAAGTCGCATTAGCACAACCTTTAAATTAGATTATGCAATATGTAGCAATTAATTGCGGAGGGAAACTAATTACAGCTAATAATCTCCTATGAAGTGTGACTGTCAGAGCACGTGAAGCTTTAATAATCAATACTAGGAATAAATTTTACTACTGAAATGAATTACTTCATCATGCTTCTCAAATAAGAGAATTCTAGGTCTTTTCCAATTTTTAATTAGGGCAAGGGCATTCATTTTTTTAGTTTAGATTGCAGTACAATTGAACTGGGAGCAGTTATAAAAAGTTATTTTTAGCATGTTTATTAATATTAAAAAATGTAACAATTAAAATTACAAAAACAAGGCAATTATAACATTAAATTGCAAAAAATGTAACTAGTCATTAGTAAAAATGTTAATTAAAGATAAAGTGGGAGTCAAATAATACAATTGTCCAGAGCGACAAATAAGATTTATTTATAACTTTTCTAAAAAATCATATTATATTATAGTAATAAATTCCAGAAGTTAAAGGGGACGCGATTTAATCTTAAAAATTGACAATGAAAAATAAATACCGATGACGTAAGTTGCTTTGCTATGCCGCTTGAATTCGTATAGCGTCATCTGACCACGCTGATGGAAATTGTTGAAGTTCTTAAAACCCCGAACATCAAGTGCATTCAACAAATCGTGCATTAAGGAGTTTCCATTTGGCGAAATCGCTTGAAAGGGATGGTTGGGAGAGGTATTTTGAGAGAGAATTTTTTATGCTTTTATGTGCGTTTTCATGGCCCATAAAATTGCTTAAATGTAGCAGCTCTTATTTTTGTTATTTACAATAATCTTTTAATAATTTCTAGTAAAAATGTCAAATCAGTTTATTTATAAACAGTAAATGTTAATTAAATTCAATAACTAGTGAGATAAATATTGTACTATTATAGCTCTAAGTTGATTCCAAAGATACTAATTTAAATACCAAAAACGGTTTAATTCCTTTTATTTTTACGCCTGTTTAGCTGCCTGTTGGCTAACGATATGAATTATGTCGTTCATTAGTTTACAATACTTATAAGTAAGTATTTAAAAACTTAGTATTTATTAGTGATTCTCATTCCAAAACTTTAGTGTCTTAATTTTGTTAAATGAGCAAGAAAAACAATAAAGAGAAGTAACAAAAACCGGAAAGTAATTAATAATATTTTATAGTTGAATAGAGATACGTGAGTTAAAGTGTCGGTTTGCATGTACTTAACCAAAATGTAGTTTACATGCAAATTACTTTACGTTCCGACACTTTAAGAATGCAAGGCTTATTTGTGAACCTCTTGTAAACCTTACTTAATTTCCTTAAATTATTTTTTAATTATCGATAACTGTTAAATTATTTATTTGCCATTCTTAATAATAAATGATTTTTGTATCTTTATTAATCAGCAACCAGAGTTTTATATTCTATAAGCTAATATGATAATATAAGACTTAAACATTACGGGTTTATTTCGCAAGATGGAAATTCTTTCAGTGGAGTCTACTTTTTTAATATCTGAGATCGTCTGGCCAACATTATTTTAATTTTCTGTTTTCTCATTGTATTAGTGATGCCACTAGGTGATTATTGTGAGATTTCAGCATGATGCGTATTACTGCGTTTTTTCACAAATGGAATTCCAAGGTCAACATAAAATGTTTGGTTAGATCTATATTAAGATACGCTGGTTATTGCACAAAAAATCTTAGACTGGCATTTTTGAAGAATTAATATGCTGAACTTGCTTGCACAACCTCAGAGTTTAATGACATAAGTCCATATGGATATGATAACTGCTTTATAGATCAGGATTTTATTTTCCAGGGACAGTTGGGATTTTTTCCAGTAAGCAGTGTAATTCGTTATTTTTTGTTTATTTTTCTTGGATATATGTTTTTTTAATTAAGTTTTTTATTCAGATTTAATTTTAGATAATTGCTAATAGAAACTGCATGACAAAAGCTCTTTTATAGAGTAAAGGTATTGTTTATCTTGATTTTCCACTTATAAACTCAAGCTTGTAAAAGGTTTAGGTGGTCTTGCATTTGTAAAGATGTATCAGTTAGATCTGCATGGATTATAAGGATGCTGTTGTCGAAAGTTTCAGTTAGAGTACAGTAGAACCTCGCTTAACAAGCACTTTTTATAACGAGTAATTCACATAACGAGCAAAACAAGTTGTATAACAGCGATTCGCTTAACGAGCGACGTTTCACTTAACGAGTGACGAGGGAAGCAAAGCTCCGTATTGTGCGCCAATTCGTCATTTAGCACTCGTTCCGCTAGTTTCTTAGTGATGCTTGTGATCATGCATTTTCCAAACTCGCGTTCAGACATACTATTTGTGATTCTTTGTGTGAAAGTTTAATAATCCTTGCAAAAATGTCCCCAAAGAAAAACCCAGGAAGACAGCCATAAGAGAAGAAGAATAACCATAGAAATAAAACGAAAAATCATTGAAAAGAAGAAGAGGTATGAGCGTGGCTGATCTAGCATGCTCATACAATCGGTTTATCAACAGTTTACACTATCCTCAAGAACGAGGACATTATTAAAAAAATAGATGCTTTAAAGAGACTAAAAGAATATTTACGCAACGGTTACGTATTCTCGATGACTTTGAAGAGTTGCTTCTCATATGGATAAACGAAAAGCAATTGGAAGGCGACGCTATTAACGAGAAAATAATTTGTGAGAAGGCGAAAGTGATATTCGCCAACCTCGTTAAGAAGACGCCAGGATCATCATCAACCGAAAAAGAAGTACTTAAAGGAAGCCGTGGGTGGTTTGAGAAGTTTAAGAGAAGAACCGGCATCCACAACGTTGTAAGGCACAGTGAAGTAGCAAGAGAAAGCAGCAGAGAACTTTATTGGGGACTTCAAGAAGCTTCTAGATTCTGAGGCTTACCTGGCGCAACAAATTTTTAATTGTGACTAAACGGGTTTCTTCTGGAAAAAGATGCCAAAGAGAACCTATATAATAGCAGGGGAGAATGCATTTCCGGGCTACAAGCCAATGAAAGACCGTTTCATGCTGCTATTTTGTGCCAATGCAAGCAGCGATTTGTAAATAGAAATACCACGAGTCTTCAAGAAGTGTAAAGTCCAGAAGAGCAGGCTGAATGTGATGTGGAGGTTTAACAACAACGTTTGGGTGAAATGTGACTTTTTTACTGATTAGAGAAATAAAATGTTCGCTCCATTTGTGAAAAAATATTTGCTGCAGATGACTCTGCCACTCTATATTTCGTTTGTTATGGACAACGGTCCTTCCCATCTTTCAGGCCTACAAAAATTTAAAATTATCCAGATCCAGTTTTTGCTTCTCAACACCACTCCGTTACTCTAGCCTATGGACCAGTAGGTTATTTCTAGCTTTAAGAAGCTCTACACTAAACCACTCTTTAAAGCGCTGTTTTGAGGGGGCTGAAGGGATCAACCTCACTCTCAGAGAGTTTTGTAAATATCGGCATCCTTGCCTGCCTCAAGATAATAGAAAATGCATGGGAAGGGGTTACAAAGAAAAACCTTACTTATGCTTGGAAAAAGCTTTGGCCAGAGAGCGTTGTCAAATGTAACTTCGGGGGATTTGAGGCAGTACCTGTGGAGGTGGATAACAATGATATAGATGAGCTTATGGAAGAGCCCAGCTAAGAGCTGACTACCGAAGAGCTCATGGGGTTGCAGTATATTTCACAGCAAGAAATTGTAGAGGAGAATTTGTCAGAGAAGAAAAAGGAGGTAACAACAAAGCAACAATCTCCTGGTACAATAAAAGATATGCCAAAAGTAAGGAGAACTTTTTCATCAAACATTGAGAAGCATCACCTTAATATTCAGTGGCTATGCGCGCTGCAAATTTATCTAATTATAATGCTCTGTCGAATTTCCAGTAAATATTAAAGCGTCGACAAAAACAAATCTCTACATAACTTGTAAATAAAAAAATAATTAGATATGTATCGTAAATGATAAACTAATTATTTTGATTATTTTGTTTTTCGCAAATCGAATTCGCATTCTAGGTTGGTAGAAAATATAAAGATGAAAAAGAAGAATGAAGTTGAAGAAGAAAAATTGTTTCGCTTAACATTTTTTTTTTGTTACGAGTAAGATTCTGGAACGAATTATGTTCATTAAGCAAGATTCCACTGTATTAGTTGTGGTGGGTAGGTGAGATATACACAGTATTTAAATGATGTGCCTTGTATATTACCCTGAGGCACTCCAGCTTTAACTGTAAATGTGTTTAGTATTTGCTGATAACATTGGTTGTGAATTATCGGTTGCTTGAGTACGATTTAGAGCTTGAAGTATGACAGAAGAGCTAGTTTAATTTTATAGAACTGATCTTCACGTCATACTTAATCAAATGCTGTACTGATGTTTAAGAATCCAGAAGCACAGATTTTCAACGAACTTAAAAAGTTCGTTACTGAATTCTATATGTCTGTCGGTCTGTCGGTATGTCTGTCGCTGTCACAAAATTATGGATTTTTTAAAATTTTAAATGGATTCTTATAGGAAATTTTACGCTGATTTCAAAATCGAAATCAAAAGTTTTATCTCGAATAGTTTTGAAATATTCGACTTCGAATTTCGGAAAATTTGACATTGCGATTTTATGAGTAATTCTAAAGAAAATTTTACGCTGATTTCAATAATGAAATCGAAAAATTCTATGTCGAATAGTTTTAGATATTCGACTTGATTTCGAACATTTTCGACATTACGATTTTAAATGTGATTCTTATAGGAAATTTTACGCTGAATTCGAAAATGAAGAAAAATTCTATGTCGAATAATTAGATATTCGATTTCAATTTTCCGAAATTCAAATCGAAATCGAAAGGTTTTTTTAAGTTCGTTCTGGGATTGCTTACAGAGCAATCTCTTCGCCGGCCCCATGTTTTAGTTTTGAAGTATTTGTTTATTGCATGGATGGCCTGATGACAGTGCTGGACTCTTGAGTGGTGTTGATTGTAATCGAGATAATGGTTAGAAATTCTATCTAAGATAAAGATGTATTATCTTCTTGTATGTGACAGTGTTGGAGTAAGTATTGTTTTGATTTGTTTGATTAGAAAGAGTTGACATTTGTTGGTGGATGAAGTTTGTGTTTGTACTGATAAAGTTTACTGTTGCTTTTATAAGGATGATGATAACATTGGTATCCTCTGTAATTAGCTCTATGCGAATCTCTGCATAAAACACCCGTGATAGTAATATTATTATATTATAGCTGACAACACATGCACTGAATTGTGTTTTTATCTTTTCTGGGTGGCTTCACTTGCACTGAGAAATTTGAAAGATGAGATATTTTATATGTCTTTATTATTAGTGGGTGGTTCCAGACCTACAAGGAACATAGTTGCTTTTGTTTAGCATTAATGATGTTTTTTATCGTATGTTCAATGAAATTATTTCTTTTTTGTCGCCAAGGATGTTACTTACTTAGTCTTTAAACTGGTTTGTGTGAAAAATAATTTTTTGTTCTTACACAAACCTTACTAATTTTATGTGTGTTAGGGAGATTAAAATTGATTTTAATGATAACGTTAGACATACTTCTAGTAAGTGTAAAGGCCAGTTCTTTAGTCATTTCTGAGTAATTACTTACACCATATTCGGATATAGGCTGAGGTTTGGGGGCATTATCCACAGGATTGTTAGTGCTAGTGTGTTAAATGTATTGTTTAAATTTATTTATGCAGTTTTATAATTCTTATTCTTTCTTCTGGTGCTTTGCACCATTTGCTTTGGATCGTCTTATCGTTATTTGATCTTATTCTTTCCAACTGGGTGTTGTGCTTACGTTACTAAAATTCTTGCTGTAAATATTATTGTGATTGTTGTTGTAAGTTGTAGCAATTAAAATGGGGAATTTTGCATTTAGGTGTAATTTTCAAATTGATCTTTGTTTGTTGAGTAATAGGCATTTATTTGTCGAATCTGGTTATTTAGTGGCTGTGATTGATATAATATTGGCATTTGTGAATTTGCCATTGATTGATGTAATGTAGTGTGGTGATGGCATTTTTTTTTATTTAAAAACTTCAGTATATTGTAAAAAACATTTCAAATTTTAAGAAAAATATGTTATTGTTCGAGGTAACCACCTTTAGTGGGGAATAATAGCATCGAGTCTGTCCGGGAAGGCTTCACAGGCTGCACGAATGTGGCCTGATGGTATTTTGCCCCATTCTCGGCGAAGAGCAACCTTTAAGGCGTTGGCCGTCTCATATTTTTTAGTTGATATTTTGGCCTTCAGAATGGACCATAAAAAAATCCGTTGGGTTTAAGTCCGGGGAATATTGTGGCCATTGTTGTGAAGAAATAAAGCTGGGAACTTTTTCTTGCAAAAAAACGGTGGGTTTCACGGTATTTATGGGTTGGTGCCGAGTCTTGTTGAAACGTCCAATGGTTCCTACCGAATTGTTTACGTGCTCAAGGCAACAAAGCATTGTTTAAAATCTTTTCACGGTAGATTTGTTGATTTACCTTTACGCCCTGTTTAATGAAAACGAATGGTAAGCATTACCGCGGCCCAAATCATCACTGATGCAGGCGCTCGTTTCGCAGAACAATTCACTGGTCTAAATTGTCTTTTTATTTCACTTTAACCATACATGATCGTTGTGTTTGTTTACATTGCTGAACCATAAAAATTTTTATCAGAAAAGACCATATTTTCAAGCTCGCTATCAACGTGCAAGTGTTTCAACACCTTTCCTCTTGCTAGGCGAACTGCCTTTTGTGCAGGTGTTAAATCTTGGACTTTTTGTACTTTTCCCCATGCTATAAGCAGACATATTGAGATTTTTCGACAATTGAACTGCACTTTGTCATGAATTACGTTGAATTCTGGCCTTCACATTTAGAACCATTTCTCGCGATGTTGCTGTTTTTGGATGTCTACCTCCATGGCGTTTTTTGATGCTGCCAATATCATTGTAACGTGTAATGATCCGATACACAAACACTTTGTTCACACGTAAATGTCGTAACTCATTAACAATGGCTGGTTGCGATTTTCAAGCCAAATACAAAGCAATAACACTGTTTGAATTCCATTTTGATAGCTTTTTTAACTGCGAGTAACACGATATGCCGTACTTATAAACAACATAACAGACTGACGCTTCTCAAAAAATAAGCGCGCTGTCATTAGCCCTTTGGTTGTTACAGCAACGTGAAGTTGGTAACACTTCGAGCGCCGATCCCTGTATATTATTACTTAAAAATCCTGGTCCACACCACGTAGGAAACATTTTTAATAATATACCTTGATTTTCTTTAAAAAATAGAAATATAATTATAGGTACGTGCTTTGACTTTACGGTGACTGCCTTAATGCTTCAGTATGAAATTTAAAATTAAAAGTGATAATAAATATGGCTGACTTTAAGCAAGGCTATGGTTTTTGTTGCTGTGATAATGCAGGTATAGCTGGCTCACAACAAGTCTACTTTGTTTTAATGCACGAGCCAAACTTATACATTATTTATATCCAAAATATTTACTCAGAGCATATTAAAATATGTGCAAAATATTAATTAATAAAATATTAAATTTAGTTTCATTTCTGTTCCACGCTTTTTGTTCACACTTTATGAGCTTTTTTTGCATTGAATATAACTAAGATCTTTTGTTGTATTTAGAGGTCGTTTTAAGCTATCCCTAATAACGTTATATGTTTTAATCACATTTTGATTGGAATTTTCTACAGAACTAGATACTGTACATTATCTTGTAATTCTCTTTTCCTTAGATTATTCTAGACCAATTGTATGTAGTCTTATCGGTAAAATTATACATTTCTATGTAAAAGTAAATTTATCTTTTATTTTTTTAAAACTTGTTAATCAAATCTCATGGTAATTAAATAACATTTTTTTAGTTTTTATATTCACCAAAACCATCCAACTTGAACTTTTTTTATAACTAAAAATGGCAAAATTTTAATTGCCATTGATATTTTTCTATATCAATTTCTATTCATTTGGATTTAAGATTATCTTGGATTTCAGATTATCTGTTAACATTAGTAACACAATTAATCTACTGTTTATGTTCAAATTAGATAAAAATTAATTTTGTTCGATGTAATTTTAGTTTTATACCACTCTTAAAGGGTTATCAATATTTCTGTTGTTAAGCGTTTTATAATACTCGGTCCTATTAGTTTGCCCATACCTTTTGCTCTCAGTTACATAATCTTAAATTACCACCTTAGATCGGATCAGATGTACAACAACAAATGCATTACTTTTTTCTACAGTTTGAAGTACATCATTCTAGCTTCTTCTCTGTGGTTTGAATACTGCAAGGCATATTTCATTTCCTAGTTTAATCAAGAATAACTATAAAGTCTACTTGAACTAGCATTTCAGAAAATTTTCGCAGATACCAAACAAAAGCAGTGAAATGCCTAAAATAATAATTTGTTTTATAAATATCTATAATTTGCGCTAATAATAATTTATTGTTTATTTTACCTTGCCTTCTGCTGAATTGCGTTTGGAGCCAGTTACAAATACAGAAAACTGCTGTATCAATAACACTATCTAAATAATTCTTACGCAAACTCTAATTAAATCACTTAAAATAAACAATAAATTATTATTAGTGCAAATTATATATATATATATATATATATATATTGTGTTGATAAAATTAATATACAAATATAAATTCGAATAATATATGAAAAGACAAGTAGTGACAACTGTCAGAAATATCTCCAAAGCTACACTAACAAAAACAAACTATAATTGATGACTATTGGTTAGGTAATATACCAACAACAAGTAACAGTTTTAATTAACATCTCGTGTAGTACTATGAGCCATGTTGGGCATACCCCGGGCAGGTGGCTAGTCTGACCCGTTAGAAGAAGGAGAATGTACTTTACGACCGCAAAAGGTGTTTGTATGATGGCCTTGTGTTGATAAAATTAATATACAAATATAAATTCGAATAATATATGAAAAGACAGGTAGTGGCAACTAAAAAAAAAGGATTAGAATGTCAGAAATATCTCCAAAGCTACACTAATAAAAACAAACTATAATTGATGACTATTGGTTAGGTAATATATCAACAACAAGTAACAGCTATTTTAATTTAAACAACGGAAAAGATGTTGAGGAAACATCACAAAGGTTGAAGTAAATGTAAAGAAGAAAGAAATGAACCAAAACCACATCCAATTTTTGTCTTTGTGGTTCAGAAAATTGCACCATTTATACAATTATTGAATAACATTGCTACAGATAAATGCATTATAAAGGCTTTAAACAATGAATAGGTCAAAATTCAACCTAAGAAGAGTGAAATGTGATTATTAAGTGGCGAAGCGAAGCGGAGTCACTTACTAACTTCATGCTGTCTATCTGTCCGTCCGTCCGTCCGAACAAGAACTCGAGAACAGCTGGAAATTTCCAAATTCTGTTTTCACCTATCGGCAGGTTAGCAAAAAGGCTTGTTTGCTAGTGATTTTGAAACTGATTTGTCAACCCATGAATTTGCTTTTAAACCTACGTACGAGTAAATTGCGAACTTCATCATAATACAAAAAAATATGCATAACATCAAAAACTATACTATATAAAAGTATCCTATATGTCAGAATAATCATCCCGTCGACTAAAGAGGTTAATTTGTTTGTCAAAAAATAATATAAGAAAGAAAAATTTAATATTTATGTCTAACAGATCAGCAAACTTTTTCATCAATCTTACCCGATAATGAAACAATGAGTAACAACTAATATAGAAACATAATTGATTGTTTTTTTATATTAATTGGTTTACATAATTAATAAATCAAAGCAACACATTCACATAAGAGTCCGCATAATTCAAATAGCTGCTGCATAGATTTCAAGTGGTCTTTTAAACCATAAACAGGAAATAATAGCTTTTCTAAATTTGAATAATATACGCACTTAGAATAAAAATTCAGAGGGTATTCCTAATTACTGTATTTATAACACAAGCAAGCCATACCGATAATATTGGAGCTACAAAAATTGTAATTATAATCAAAAACTTTATGCCACATCATTAGTTAAATATATTTTAAAATAAATAGACAAATAAGTTGAAAATACTGAAGTAAATGGTAATTTACAGTGCCAGTAATTTATTCCGCTGCCAGGCGTACAATCTTTACAAACGATTATGCTACATTAATTCATACCCTAAGAAACTGATTAATTGCCAAGAAAAATGAAATCTTAAAAGCACTTACTGGGATTCTAGACATCACGTTAAAAGGTAGAAATCTATTTAAGGCAATTCTGACAAATAATTATAAAAGTCACAATACTGGTTACACTTCAGCTTATTGTTTTAAATAAGCTTCTTGACCTTTTCAAATTTCTGAATTTTGAATGAAATATCCACAAATTCTGAAATAATGATTTGTCACCGGGCTATATATCAGTAATACTAAACTTAAATAGAAAGCTACCACGTCTTATAAAAATCAATCTGTCTATTATGTTAATAATGCATTATATATTATACGAAAAGTTCGAGCTCAAGTAAAAGGTAAAGAACTTGTCATGCAGATTTCACGCGCTCCCACTAAATTGTAAAAATGCTAATTTCCATATTTATCTCACAAACTTTAGTTGAGAAAATCGTATTATTTGAAAAGCAACAAAGGAATTAAAAGTTACAAAATATCATGTAGATACATAAATAACTAATGGAATCTGGATTAAATCTAAATGAGAAACACTGAACGTATTTCAAGCATTCCAATCAAGTGCAGCTGAAAAGACTATTGAAAATTTTTTAGATGATTGTATTAGATATCTTATTAAGTTATTTTTGCGACCCAATAGTAGATCAAATACTAATAATAATTGTTTATCTTATAAAAATATATGTAGAAAAAAGTGGTTCTTAAACCTGAAGTTATAACCTCCAACAAGCTAATTAATATCCTGCTGCTTCTACTAAGACAGATATTCCATAAATTATATCTTAAAACATTTTTGAATACAGATATATATTTACATTCGTCGTTATACCAGTTTATGTTCCACAGCACAAAAAAATAGACAGAATACTGAATAAAACAATAAAAGGCTTGGGAAAAATAAACATTGCACAACTCTGTTCTTAGACATTGTTTAAGTTTTTGATGAGGTTTTGAAGTACTATGTTATTCAAGAATTAAAAAAGTTGCTTTCAGAAGCAGAACTACTTTTGTAGCCATAGTGATACCATTATCTCAGTATACAAAGATCCTGTATTAGCATAACTAAAGGTTCAGCAACATATAAATCTAATAAAACAAGCTATATATTCGGAACTGAACAGATCAAGACACCTTGCGTAGCATAAAATATTTAAATTAAATGCTAATAATCAAACCTCAAGTTTCAGAAAAAATTGAATATGCCATTGTTTCAATCTAAAGCATTTCGTGTCTCTACGATATTCTATGAAATTCTATGAAAAATGTCGTTATTATCATTTCTTCTGGAGAGGAGCTTGTTTAGAGAAAACAGATTTAGAAGAGTTAAGTCTTGAAAGATCTTGTTTAACAATAATATGATTAACAAATTTATCTATTACTAGAATTTATTTTGATAAGTTCTAGTTGGATTATTCGAAAATAATTAGTTATAAAGCCACTAATTACAAAAACACAAGAAAGTCAAATAGTTTGCTTGAATCTGAGGGCCAGTAAGTTGTTTTTTTCGCCTATAACTACAAAGAGTTGTTATTTGCAGCATCAGTTGTATATCTTTATAATTTATATATCTGGAACCCTATCTTGTAGGTTTAGCATTCCAATCTACTTCAGCTAAAGATTAGTTTCCTATTGAGTTAAACAAAACTTTGTATTATGCAGTATTAAATTTCAGTTATTTTTAAATAGATTTAATATAAGCATCAACATAAATTTTTGATGCTTGCAATTTATTTTTTGAAATAAAAGTAGTTATTTCATGATGTGCCGATGCTTTAGAATTATCACGGCTGCTCCATCGTGGGCTATGTCATCGGGGTGAGTAGTGAAGTATATTGTAAAGTAAGGCATTTTTATTGTTGCATTTCCAAAACGAGCATTACGTTTATTTTATTGGTTTGGAAGGAAAAATGAGTTTAGCTGTATGACTTGTAAGTTGGTCAATATTTCAGAGACCAAATCCATAGGAACAAAATTTTCATTATTTAACTATTTTATTTATAACAGTTGAGAGCTTTTGACTTTATGCTGGTTAAACACTTTTTGAATTCAATAAGGAAATTTTTAACTCTATCAGTGAGGTTGTCTTGTTGCCTTTCCTTAAATGGTACTCTTAAAGCGTCGGCATTTGTTACTTTTTTATAGACGTTCGTTGGAATAGTTGACTGTACATGTGATACATAAGTCTGTCTTTCTGATTGGGACTGAATTCTTCTAGAATTGTTTTTGCCTTCAACTTTAACGTTTTATAGAATTCGCAATTTCTGTAATTTGATGAGGCGGACTTTTTAACACAGATCACATTTGTTTCGCATAGTTTTAGGTTTCTAACATGAGAATAACATGTTGTCTCCGCTACATTTTTTCATTTGTAACGTCTTTGATAATATGATATTAGGTGACCATATAACTGACAGCGTGTACATTGAACAAATGTGATTTTCTTATTTGGTGGTTTAATACTGATTTTTATGTAACCTAAGAATTTTAGATTGTATATATTCTTGTTGTTTGACTTGGGCTCTAAATCTTCATAAAAAAGCATAAAAAGTTGCTTAGTGGTTCTATCTCTAATGATTATGATGTTTATAGCAATGTGGCCTTTTTGTTGGAAATTGAAACAAAATAATGCTCTCTATGCGCTTTCTTCTATTTGTTGATATATATATATATATATATATATATATATATATATATATATATATATATATATATATATATATAGCTGCTGCGACACATTTTATTGGAATGGAACCATAAATCGGATACCTATAAAAGGTTTAAGTGTATTTGATTTCGAAATAGCATTCAGAGTGGCACCATGTTTAGATTTAGTCAGTAAACTGTTTCTTTAAAAATAAAATTTTTAATCTACTTACAATTTTTGATTTGTATATGAAATACAATTATTTTGCACAATTTTATTCGTAAGCACGATACTTATAATAACTTAATTTAGGCGTATTTAAATTAACTTTGTCAACATTCTGACGTGTCGATACAAGTAAAGTCAAGACCATATTCCAACTTTAAAAATAATAACCATTACAATAGCAGTTTATAAAAAGCTATTAAGGAAGTTCTGTGGATCTCTAGAAGTCGTTAAGTCTACTTCAGTAGTGGTATAGTAGAGAAATGAACAGTAATGATCACACTAACTTTTATACTTGCAGGAAATAGTATACAGTATATTTACAATCTTCTATACAGTAAAAAAATAGTAATATTCTTTTACATAAATAAAATTAGAGGTTTCTCTTTAACTTGATATTATTTTATAACAGTGTCTTTTGTGGCTATATGACAGTTTGCAGACAAATCCTAATCTACAACATATGCGTGTGACAATATTTATTTAACATTACGAATTTACTGGTCTCTTTATCTTTAATTTATATTTAAAATAACCTAACTATGCTATTATAGCCAGCTAAAATAGTTTATTAACAGACATGAGTTATATTAATTTTAATTAAAATCAAACTAACACATTTAATTCACTTTATTGAAACTATTGGCTTGCAGATTTAAAGAATTTTCGTTATGGAATGCGTCAAAATACAATTTTCAATTACCTCTATCTTTTAATAGACATTTTAGGTTTATTTTCGCAACGGTTAGGAAACTGTTAATTAAGTTAGTAAATATGCATCTGTTTCTACACCGTAAAAGGAATAACAGGTACAAAGGCAACATAATTAACCAAAGTTTCTGGAAGGTATTTGCTGCCGCTACTTTGATGGAGTATGCGTAACTTTCAAATGCTTACATAAGGCTTACGTGCATTATACGTACTTGTTATGGGAGGCTTATGCTTTACGTATTCCATATGGTGGGTTTATGCTTACGTCCGTTATGAATGGGCGCTTACAATAGAATCTTTATTCGGTGGAAGCAAATCGAATGGCCGTCCAGCTGTTCAGCAAGGAAATAGAGCGGCTTCGATATGCGTGCACGAACGCACGGACCTCCTCGTAAATCAAAAGGTCAGAGAACTATTGAAGCCAAATTTGTCAGCCGTCTTTATTTACCTTCTGTTCAATTGTATAGGTTGTTTTTATGTACTAAGCATGGACCTCCTCGTGTAAATTAAAGGCCTAGAATCACGCCACATTTCTTGGTTTACTGTATGTTCAAATATATAGATAAGATAAATAACTACATTACTAGCTACAGGCAAGTGTCCAAATTAGCTGCACCTTTTGATGATGCTTTGTTATATGACATTTGATGTTTCCATCTTTGTGGTTATAGATTTGTCAACTATGCATATTTACTGCATGTCTTTTGCTGTTTTTATTGGTTTAGATTGTCTTTTATGTTTGGTTGCCACTAACGTTGTCACTAGTTGTTTTCATACATTACTTCACATAATTTCTTAGTTTTGGGTGATGTTTTGATTTTATGTCATTCTAGTGGCTTATTGGTAAATTCGTTTTGTATTTTCTTATTCCATATGTCTTTTGACCTGCCTTTCTTTTTTCTTTTTTCCTTTAACATTGTATTCTAGGGCTTGTTTTGTTATGTTAGTGTTTAATTTTTTCAAGCCTATCCAGTATCATTATCTTGTTTTTATTATTTCCCATAGTTCTTCATGATTATTTATGGCCAATATATTCCCAATAGCCTTTTTAGGCACTTTTTCATGAACGTCTGTAATCTCTTTATCTGTGTTGAACTCATTATCTTTGTTCCTGAACCATATAACAGTAATCTTCACATTTGTGTTAAATAATTTTATTCTGATTTCTTTGGCCTGTCGAAATTTTTTAAGTGCATTGAAAGCTTTATAGTCTTTGTGACTTTACTAAAACAACTCTTTTACTCAAGAAAAGATCAGTACAAAATTATAATATTTTTGATAGCCTGTATCCTTGAAATGACGCCATGAGGAACACCGATATGCGAATGGTACATAAAAATGCTCAATTAGTATTTCTACCAATTTATACTAATTGTTGTGTAAGTTAAGTTATTTTACCATTTCAAAACACACGAAACAAATTATTTATAGGTTTTATAAATTTTCCAGGACTTCGATAATGAATTACGGCTATAGTCAGCAATAATAATTAAAAAACTGCTCAAACGAACATATTTTGAGAAATATATTTATTTCTATTAATTGCGGATGTCTTTTTTATTCTATATCACGTCTAGAAAGGATCATTCAAGCCGTAATTAATCTGAAAATGCGTTACAAAAATCCTCAAAACCAGGATTTTCCGTTGTATGTCCACGAATTAGCTACATTAGCTTTTGTAATAATTGTATGCAATTACCTGTAAAAAGTATATTCTTAAAGGCGCTATTAAATCATTTTAAAAATACTTCGATTGATTACTTCCAAATTAATAGACCGGGAAATAATTTTCGATGTAAATATTAAATGGTATCAATAGAGATTAAAGGACTTGCTACAAATGAAAAATTCTGTAGAAGGATGTCATAGGAATTCCTTCTTTCGCTAACCTTATTGTGAATTTACATTATTTCCAGTCATCACTAATAACATTTGTAATTCTGAAAATTATTGAAAATTTTTCGGTTATTTAGAATTGTTACTTGAAATTTATGTATCTCAATTATTATGTTTATACAGGGTCTGGACGGATCATCTTCTTTTCTCGAAATGGTAATAAAAAGAACAACATAAATTTTGTTCAATGTTTTATTGTACCAACACATAGAACAATGTTTATTATTTAATTAAAAAAAACAGTTTTGAAGATGATATTTTCCAAATGTTTGCTCTCACGAGCGATATACTCCTGCGGCCTTACTTTAAAGTTTCACATTGCATGCGGAGTCATTTTCACCAGTACTGCTCCCATTACGTTTCGAATAGCATCATTTAGTTCTTTAGTATTCCGCGGCTCGCATTGAAATATTTCAGCCTTCAGGTGTCCCTACAGAAAGAGTTTGTAAGAGAGAAGTCTGGTGACCTAGCCGGCCATGGTATATCTCTATGTAATGAAATGAGGCGGCCTAAGAATATTTATCCCTAAACTTATCGAAATATTCTAGAAATGCGAGCAGTAGCGCCATTTTGTTGGAACCATAGTAGTGCATTTCTATGTTGGCTGAAACTGGACTTGAACAATATCGCAACAAAGCGAGTAGATGTGATAGACACCGCGCACCCTGCTTTCTCAAAAAAATACGGCTCTATAATGTCAAATTTTTTAACTGCAGACTATACAGTTACACGCTACTATGGAGAGGTAACTCATGGAGTTGTCAAGGATTTTGTGGGGCCTAATACTAAAAATTCTGCTTATTGACGCAACTCGATAAATGAAAACGAGCTTCGGCACTACTGAGGACAACAGATTCAGCTGAAACATTTGTCAACATTTCCTTGCAAGTAGCCTGCTGAGCGTAACAGTTATATTTTTAAATTCCTGAATTACCATCAATTTGTGTAGATGGAATATAATATCGCAGTGTAGAAGCACGTTCCGATCAGACATTTTCAAAACATGGTTAGCGACGGAACGTTGTGGCGATACGACAACAGTGTTGTTAGGAGGTTTACCGGGTGATTTTCGTTTTAATACTGTCTACTACATTACAGTTTTCTTGGTCGGAACTACTACGAATTGCCTACGAAATAATCTCTGTCACAATCACAGAATCGCCATTTTCAAAATAGGTCTCCAACACAAACACATGGTGTTTACCACTCCACGTCATAATGGGAACTTAAATGGTATGCTTTGTGCTGCTTAAGAAGGTACGATTTGAGCGCCATTACCAAAGTGTACATTATTCTGTCAGACCATATATTACTCACCGGCAACATTACCTTGCATTTATATTTGTAATATTATTAACAATTTTTTATTAATTATAGATATGGTTAATATATCATATTTTATTAAAAAATAGCATCTCCTACTATTTTTTGTAGTAATGAGGTTTGGGGTTATTGCTTTCGGAATTTTGATTTTTGGTGTTGTTTTTTTTTCTAGATCACGTCATTGTATTGGTTTTTTGTATGGTGTTGCATAATCATTTCTCTAAATTGTACCTTTTAATTGTATATTATAGATTTTAAACATTAAAAAATGATTTTTGAGTGATACAAACTATGAATAAAATGTATTATGATTCTGTAACTATTAAAAAAACTAACTAGTGTAACTATATGTCTAAATCCAATTATTTTGGCTATCCAGTGAACAGATGCAATTAATTTATGCGCACAACAAAAAATTGCTTAAGCATCAAATTAAATCATTAACCAGTTCTACTGTTAATGCAAGTTTAAGAACGACAATTTGGACCAATAACTAACTATGTCCCTTTTTGGTTTCAAGGTTCGACCAAAGAGGCAGAACAATAAAATAATTAAATAATTATATTTCTTATAAAATTAGTAACAGTAAAAATTAGTAGAATTACTATTTAACAATGACAATAATTTTCCTTTCGTTTTAAAAAATGTATCATTATTATTCTGAATAAAAAATGTAATACTATAAAAGTGCAATTTTCTAAATCGTAAATAAAGCAACAGCAAATCGATCACATTGGAAATCAGTGGGCTCAATCTGTTGCGGGTGGTGAGTTTTTCATCGGCGCGGTATCGCATTGCTTTAAGTGTGGATCCACGCAGCCTTACTAGCTTACCGTTGGCGTTGTCACATAACGCAAAGCCAAATATATATTTAGGACTCACATTTGGCGGGCTTAGATACAGAAGCCATCATTCAGGGTTCTCCAGGACGAGGCCAGTAATCTCAAAGCACGCAACGAAGCCCTAGCTGCGATGTCGCAATGTAATAATGGGATTGCGACGGGAGAATACGGGGGGCCATAAAAGTTCACTTGCGTTTCGAGCCGCTCTAAAAATGTTTGTGTAAATAAAGAAGCACAATTTCATCGCACTATCAGTGAGTGTACGTGTGTAGTAAACGGGGGATGTGTGTCATTATTAGACGTTACTTTTATGTCCCTCGCAGGTACCGTTTTAGCAGGGAAAAAGGTGCTATGTTTGGCGACAGGCAATATTAAGAAATAAACTTCAGCGCGGCAGTAAAAATTGAGAAATATTTTGATATGCCCTAACCCCCCTTGTGGCTCCTGAAAAACGCTTGAAACAAACTCTCGCATTCATAAAAATCCGAAGCACGGGCTTTCTTGGAGGTATTGTGCACGCAAGGCCAAAAAATTCTATTTGAAATTGCGACTACGGTTCATTCGTTTTTATTTCAAGTGCCGTAATACGGGAAATGATTTTTATGCTTGTTTTGTGGTTTATGCCGCTTTCATTCGTTCTACCATTAAAAAAATTGGTAATGGCATAATCATTTGCCACTGGATGATTAAAGCAAACAAAATATTGGTTGTTAGGCAAGTTGTACGCTATTATTAATATTAATGGTATGTAAAAATTATTTTAAATGTCTACACTTACGCACATTTATGTTAAACAAATATAAATCATTCGATTATGGAGATACTACACAATAATATTAGTTTGTAAACAGCAAATGAAATATTGATAATTTTTGCACTTTCAAAGAAGACCTCCATAAAGCAATAAGCGCATTTTTTATTTTTTTATAACGTTTTGTAATTATTTATTATTATAGTTGGCTCCAAAATCTTGCTGCTTAAACTGATTATAGACAAAAGTATTATGAAGTGGGGCTTCTTATTTGAGTAAAAGGTAATACCCCAAGGGTACAAAGTTAAGGAAACCCTAATGATTGTTTTAACATATCTAAATTCAAAAATATTTTATTTAAATCACATATCACTTCTAAAATAACTATAGTGCATTAGTAAAAAAAATTGTATAAAATCCGAGCAGATAATGTCCCTATTTTCACAGAGAATTTATTAAAAAAATTACACTCACTGATTTAAGACACACTTTATTCTATTATGGTCTTGATATATAAATATTTTGTATTTCTTTGCAAATGTTACGTAATCACGTAGATATTTTTTTTAATCCTTTATATTTATAATCTTTTTGACTATATAATAAATAATTGGTGGGTCTAATTTAAATATTCCATTATACTTTAACAACGTACAGTGAACAGCTTTCAGAGAAATCATTCGTTTAATAGTTAAGATAGTATGACAAGATGAATTATTAGTATATAGTAGGTATGTAGATCTTGATTAAATTTGCCTAATAGGTAAGTTGTCTTGTAACTTCACCAATAGTGTTCGTGAATAGATTTCTTGCGAGTACATTGAATGCTCTTTATTTCTAGCACTGTAATTTGCACTACATGGTTTCATCTTTAACTGATAACACTTGTATGTCTTTTACAATTGCGTTAGCAATATACCAGATAGTATCAACTAATGCTCATAATACTTTATTTTGAAGACGTTGTAATATTTTCAGGTTGCAATTGCTTGCTGTGACCCAAAATTGTACCCCACATTTTCATATAGGCTTCAGGATTGTTTTAAATGTAACATTCTATCAATTAGACAATAGATTTTCCTTAATTTTAGACCATGCATGATTGACAAAATTAATATTTGTAGTATTTTCAATTTCTTGATCGTTTTCCTCGGTACTCCCCAGTTCGTTTGCTTGCTGTTTAATAAAGACTCTTTCCATTTTTTTAATATGTAGGAATGCAACGTAATTATAATAGGGAAATAAACCTGCAAAGCTTGCAACGCATAGCGAAGTGGCGAAGCAGTCTCCAAAATTTGAGAACCTTTTGACCAATCAGTTTCTAAATCACTAGCAAACAAGCCTTTTTACTCACTTGTCGATTGGTGGAAACAAAATTTGGAAATTCCTAGCCGTTTTCGACGGACAGACGGACGGACAACATGAAGTATGAAAGATTGAATCAGGCTTCCCTTAATTCTTTTTTCAATCCCTTTTACAATACCAAATTCTATTAGACCTACAATTTTCTTCTTGTGGGAAGGTCAGTAGAGGGGATTGTATAGATATTACAGTGAGATTGTTCGCTGTTGAAGCCAAATATGGCTCTCTAACTTTAGTTAGAGTTAACTGTGAATCTCAATATTGATGTTTTGTATTTCAGTCACCAGTAAACTAAATTTGTTTCTTATAGTTTTAAAGCAATGCAAAACATGTTTTCTTTGTTGTTATATTTTGGCAGGCAATGTATATTTATTAGTAATATTACTGATTACCTTCCAGTCACAGTAGTCGCATATAAATTTTCTGTGCAATAGCCTTATAGTTCATAATGGTTGGTACTTTATTTGGTGATGTATGCGGTTTTTCTGTGGGCAGTGCTATCATGATGTTTGGTGTTTATTTCTAATACTAGTATTACATCTACGTTGTGAATTTCTAAAAATAATTTGAATTCCTTTGCGTGTAGGCAAAGTCCATTAGACGTCCATACACCGATTTTTAATTGTAATTGTGCTATTATAGTATTTTGTTGATAAGCGTGGATATAAGATTTATCATTAACTAATGAACTTTTTTAACATATATTTTGGCTCGACTCTATCGCTTGTTGGTTGGGTAAATTCTATTGGATTTGTTTAGTTTGGATTTTTTACCCAATTTGAGTGTTGCGATAGAGATATTGGAAATATATTAAATACGTTGGGTAAAAATTCTTCGTTTTCCCTCTTGATTTCTCAATTATGGATTAATATTTTTGTATTTTGTATTTGCTTACGTACAATGCACCTTCCGTAATTAGCAAGATGCAGTTGACTTTGCTGTTCTTTATTTTTCTAGAGCAGTCTGATGTTAGGTGATTTCGTATGGATTTTACACAGTGCAAACTATTAGTACAAAAAATTTTATGTGCTCATATTATTAACACCACATACATTGCGGTATATTTTGTTTTACATGAGATACTTCCTGGTATTAATTAATAATTTAACTTTATAGATGTCTTTGTTATTAGCATTTTGTTTCAGGTCTACAAAAAATCATTAACATTATTGTTTAACTTACCAAATATTTGTTACTTGACATTTCAGAGTTTTATGCTTTACTTTATTTCCTCAAAATCCGTTGGGAACTGCACATAATACCACCTTAAATCTTGTGTCTTGTTCTAGCTTGAAGATTTTTTGTCATTTAACCATTTTATGATTTTGATAATATATTTGATCGTCCATTTGTTCTATTTTAACTTGTTTACTGCCTAAGAGCTTTTCAGTGGTACATTTCTTTAGCTATTTTATCTACTTCAATAATTAAAAGGTTTATATTTTCCACTACGACAACAAAAACTAGAGGCGGTTGCTTTGTTTGTTATTCATCTGCAAGATTGTTGAATCTTTTGAGCTTATTTACTTCACCAATAGTGTTTGTAAATAAATTTCTTGCAAGTAATGCTCTCCATTTCTAGGACTATAATTTGCACTACATCGTTTTAGCCTTAATTGATGACACCTGTAGGTCTCTTACAATTACTGGACTAATATTTATTTAAATCGCTTTGACTGAAAAGAACGTAAATTATCTAAAGCTCTAGTTCTTTTTATAGCATTCTTAAGACTTTGCCAATGGTAAATTGAAGGAAATTCTTGTGGTGGGTTGTGTAAAGGTTGTGCTAAAACCTTTGTATTATGTTTTTTTATCGTTGCTAAATTAAGGTTGTAATTGTGGTTGTTGTGGAAGTATTGTTGTAAGTAATACATATTAGAGAAATCCGTTGCAACGCTTGTCCTTAAAACGACGACCATGGCTTCAGGAGCTGTAAGGCTGTGAGGAGTTGCAGGTCGAGCGACACGAGTCATATCGGCGACAGGCGCAGTTTCCATCCACACGTCTGACAGATAATAGGATGACAGCGGTTCGCAGGTAAATCGCAAAAAGAATAACTAATATTTTTAATTTACATGCCATTTGGCTATATGTTTCGTCATTCTACTGTACTAAATTTACGCCAGATTAGTACAAAAAAACAATCAAAGTTATATCAAAATTTAATGAGCATTGTTCAATTACAGTTTATTATAAATTAATAAGAATTATTCAAGAGGTTGTACAAGATTTGACAAGCCGCAATAATAAAAGTGTGCCTATCTATCCCTTTTGATAAAAGGATTTTAAATAAATGAAAAATAATATCCTAAAAAGGTAATACAACATAAAACTTTAGTAATTTCATATTATTTTCAAGTTAAGCTTGATTATACTTGCCTGATTTTATCGTGCAAAATCTTTATTTGTACACACTACACCTTATATATCATGTATAAAGATGTCAAAAACTGTAACAATTATGGGATAATAAGAAGAATGCATTGGACACTCCAAAAATTAGTTGACAGTTAAAGAGTACAGTTTGTTAAAGTTTATTTTACAATACAAGTTAATTATTTTCTATTTACTAAATGAACATGCATAAATTAAATCAAGAATTAAAATATTTGCAGTACTAAAATAAAGGCCAAGTTTTCTCTAATGTATGTAGGTACCCCTTTGAGTTTATCTTTGACCGTAATTAAAATACAAGGTAAAACAAATTATTTGTTTCAATTTTAAATGAGCGGTACTTCATAGCTGTAAGCCTAAGATTTGAAAAACCGTAGACATTAAGCAAATAAAAAAAGAAGCTACTTTTACAAGTTATGAAACATTCCCGGTAGAGTCTTCATAATTAAAAACTCAACTGTATAGACGCCGTTAGAAATAAACCTTTTTAGCTATTGTGTAAGACATAGATCAGAAACTTATTAAAGCATACTGCTTTGGTTTTAATTTTCCTAAGCATATTTAAACCAAATTACCTCTATTAAAGTTTTTACGCATCATAAATTAATAATAACTGATTATATATAATTGTATTTTGTAGGTATCACTCAAGAGGTCCTAAGAAAACATTTCGCAAAATACATATTATTTTGCACTGCTTTATTATTATTAGATTAATTATAAGATAAATTAAATGTATGAAAATACATAAATATAACGTAGTTTAGTTTCAATTCTTAAAGGAAATAAACAACTCTACGTGTTGCTACAGCAGAAATTTGAAATTTTTCTTAAGGACACTATAAATTAATAGTAATATTTGTGAAGAAATGCCTATATTAATATTGCGTCATCATACATATGCTTAACATAAAAAAAATTCTACATAGTATAGGCTATCTTGTAATTTACAGAAAACATTGTAAATGTTGTTAGTTATTTGCAGTCTAGAAGATATTAACATTAAGTTTTTATATTAAGATGTACTTGTTGGTTTTATATTGTTTTCTTTGAAAATATATTTTTCTTTGCACTTTATTTTAGTACAAATTTATTTTTCTCTGGAGTTAGTGCCTTTAGAGACGTTGTTCTTACTCTTAAACGATGTTCTTACTTTTTATACGTTGGTCTAAAGTTATTAATTTGTCATTGCAAATTTTGAGTCTTATATTGAGAATGTAGACGTTCATTGCATTAGTTTGCAAGTTGTATTTTGGTATTTCGCATGAGTTTTTTTAAATTGGTTTTAATTATTTGTTGGTAGTTGACATTTTATTTCTTGCTTTTTTTCTATTTTTAGCTCTTTGGTCTGTTGATCCTCCAAGAAACTGAATCTTGCGGGGATATAAGAGAGATAGGTTTATACTACTAATATAAACTGTCAAAAGCAGCGCCGCCGCTGTGGAGATAAAATAGTCAGAGACAAATATTTTAAAAATTCAAAATTACTGCCAGATAGGCATGAGTGGAGATAGATGTCAACGATACCATCTACGGGAGTCGAACGTTGGGGGCAAAGAATACCCAATTGAAAAAAGATAAAGAAAAACAAAACAATCAAACATTGTAGAAATGTTCACGAAACCCAGAAAAATCATAAGACAGATCAGGAGTCAAAACCACGTTGAAGAAGGTATAGATGAAAAAGAAGCAAAAAAAAACAATTGGACAAAGTGAATTAAGATTAATCAAACAAAATCAGAAATCAGAAACGAAACTGAAAGACATAAGAACACTAAAATGGAAAACAAAGAATAACAGATTTGGAAGGAAAGCTTAAAAATATGTTAGTAAAAGGACTTGTTTTTGATGAACAGAATGTTTAAAAGATAAAATGATTGATACATAAACACACAGTGGTACAACAAAGCACGGCGATTTAGAAAAATTATATGACCAGGTACCAACTTAGGATATTAAGCTAATGATGAGCATAATACAGTGATGGAAAGAAAAATTTTTACATGATAAGAGTGACAACAACACCCGCCTTATTATTTTCGCATTAATAAAAAATTAAAGATTTTAAGCGTATACTTTCAGAGAAAGTATGTACACAAGGAAAAGTACATGGCGTGCAACAAATGAAAAGGTAACGAATCAGATAGACCACTTTTTAATTGAAGAACGAAATGGCGAGTTGATAACTAACATAGAAACACAAAAATTTCAGACTTAACTGTAATTAGTTTATGATACAAATTGAAATAAAAGTAGTAATAACAGGAAAAATAAAGGAAAAATATAAGAGAAAATACATAGTTGCTGTTTAAAAAAATAATTCAAGTTATATTTACAAAAAAAAATCTGGTGTGAATATCACACGACTTTCCTTATCCTATTATTATTATATATTATACCGGGTCCATCGTCTCGGCTCTGCGCTGCTCTCGTCCCGGAACTTGTTATTTTAAAAAAGGACGAGGCGCGAGTCCAACACTCGAAAGTTGATTAAAATAAACAGTACAAGACAATAATTGACTAGTACTTAAAATTTTGCTACGTCACAAAAGGTAATCGTGCGAGCTCGGCCGCACGGCCTTCCCCATTATCGCCTGCGTGCTCCCTCCTAGCGGCCAAGCGCTCCCACCCCGTCCACCCTTACTTATTTATTTGACCTTGGATCAAAAAATTTCATTGTAATTATTTGTTTGTCTCGGTCTGATATATCCGGTAATATAAACTTCCCGAAACATTTTATGAACACTCGGTATATTAAAAATCCTAAGCTTCAATTTTTTTTCGAGTTCGTATTTTACCAACTTTTACTTTAAACTGATGTTTATCTCGTGATAACAAATCATTTTTATTCTCATGAATTTTTTGTATCTTCAACCGTTTAGATGCGCGACCGCTTTGCGACGGCTTTGCGACCGATTTTGCGACCTTGCGACCAAACGACTCGGCCGATTTTTACCAAAAGCTTCGCACTGCGTCCCCTACCTACAAGTAACTTGCATACCAAATTTCAAGTCTCTAGCTTTTACGGTTCTCGAGATATCCTGTTTACTGACAGACCGACACACACACACACACACACACACACACACACACACACACACACACACAGAACCAATGGCTCAAACCAACTTTTTAGTGTCCTGAGGCTATATTTCGTCCAGAAATGTGAAAAACTGGGTAGGTTAAATTTCCGCCGATTACATTACTTTCCTTATTATAGGATAAGGAAAGTAAAAAATGTATTGGTCTTAAACAACTAACGGAGTTTGAAAAAATGTAGAGGCAATTAATAGATGCACTAATAGTATCAGCAAATTAAAAAATGAATGTTGTGACAAGCGAATGAAACAAGTTAACGAAGAAAAAACTGAACGTGGCTACTACATTTAATGACACTTGTGTACACAGTATATAAATTAACGGCTATACCGTTAAAAAAGCAATTGGAAAACAAGCGGACGACATATTAGTAAAGTATCAAAGCGGGTCCCAAAAAAGTCGATGGGTCATTTACTTCATTTCCATCATCAAGAAAATAATTACCAGTACAATAACAATTCAGCCATACACTTGCTGTTCGTTGACCTTAGATAGACATACAATACCTACATTCAACAGAGAGAAACTTTATGGGATTTGGAAAGCTTAATAATATCATCAAATTACTAAGACTGATAAAAATAACATTAAAATATACTAAAAATAGTTATATACAATGCGGGGAATCGAATGTCACCTATCCTGTTCAACCTAATGCTACAAAAGATAGTAATAGATAGCAGCGCTTCAACCAAAGGAACGGTAATCACCAAAATTCAACACTACCTAACATATGTCGGGCCAGGAAGAGATAAAAAGAAGACCATTATAGTAACGAAAACACTAAAAATAAAATTAGAAAAAGGAAATTAAATAAATACAAAAAGGTGAACAATTATTTCTACATAATAGAACATGTAAAGGAAAGTTTTGAAATTGAAGCAACCTTAGTGAAGGAAAAAAGGTACGCGGATGCGTTATAATGTATAATATTGTTAAAAGCAATGTCAGGTAGTGTTAACTTGAATACATATAAAACAGTGTTAAGAGCTATAGCTACTTATGTATGTAAAACGTGTGTATACAACAAAAGTGAGCAAAGTGGAGTGAAAATTTTGGAGAAAAATATGTTTCAAAGAATATTTGGAGGAAGGGTGGGAAATCGGTGGGAAACAAAAACAAACGAGGAGGTAATGTATAATGTATACAAAATACTAATACAGGTCCAAAACATTGAAATGGCTAATGAGAGGAGGGCTGGAGGGTACAAGGAGAACAAAACAATCCAAGAAAAAAAAAACGATTAGCGACTATCGAAGAAAACAGGGGAGAAAAACATCAGAGAATAGTAAGTAAGAGTTATAGACCTAAAGTGATGGCATACCAATAGTTTTAGTAGACGCAATTTTAAATGATGTTTTGAGCTCCAAGTGTTTCTTAGCGAAACTCAGCAATCATTATTTGTGAGTTTTTGGCCAAAAATTCAAGAAATAATGCTCCACGAGTATTATACTCTCCAAATATATGGCCGTGAGAGCTTCTCCGGTTAATTAGACTAAAAATACACTGAGAAACCCGATTTCACTTCTTTAAATCGATTACAGAAAAAATGAAGGAGGAGGTGCTGATAGAATTCCTAAAAAGTGAATATTAAAACAGTTTTCAAGATTGGATGAAATGGTGTATGTGTACCACAACGAGGTGGTGGGGCGGTATAACTTTAAAGGAGACAAGAGTTTAGCTTTTTATTCGGGATCTCAATCTGCCCACTAATCAAGGAGAGCTATGAGTCTTTGTTATTTATAGGGCTGGAAGTGAAAATTTAGCGGTAGATGCATTGGGTCGGGGAAAGTTTGTTGGTGTTTTGTAATTTACGTTGTAGGATAATAAGGGATTTCCATATGACGGGTAAGCGTTAGCTATCATCTCCTGTGTTCAGGAATTATGGGCGTTCTTCTATTTCAAGTGCCACACGTACAACTCTGTTGATGAGATGGAAAATATAGGAAGCAATAATTTTAGCCTGCGGAAAATTAATTTTTTGGCTTGTTTATTATGTTTTGTGAGTGGTGAACCATTATCGCCTTTCCTTACAGCCAGAGAGTATAAAATAAGCCGCATACTAATGCGGTCTTTATGACCAATAACCAAATATCTGGGTTTATCCTCAACAGAGGATCACTCCCCACATGAATCCCAAGGAGTTTATGAAATGTCTTGTAGAGACTGCCAAAGCACCTATATAGGTCAAATATACCGGCAAATATCCAGCTGAATATATGAGCACCCTTATGCCCAAATGGCATAAATTTTACGGCTGAGAGGAGTAAGAATAATGGATTGTTTCAGTTTCTTAGTCGCTCACCAAAACGAGTAGCCATCTGTTGTCTGGGAGATAAATTGTGAATGTGGTCGTTGAATGTATCGTTCTGTTCTTTTAACAATCTTATTAGTTACGTTATTAGAATATTCAGTTTATTTTTATCATTAATGTGTCGTGTTCGTTGCAAATTCACTTTGCTATCTTTTACTTAATGATTTTTTTCTAATTTTTAACGGGTTCAGTACTAGTGGTGCTATTGCGAATTTGATGTATTTTTATAGGCACAGCTGCTCAAGGTAGATGGTGTATAATATGCGTTAGTAGCTGTACTGCTACTTCAATTTTTGTTCCAGAATTAAGTTCCGATTGAACGGATAGGTAATTCTTGACATATTATCTAAAAACATTCCAATTTGTACTCATAAATATTATGTAAGCGCGATCTTATAGGCATAAGCTATGACTTTTAAAACATTATGACAGAACGACAAAAATCAGAAGTACTATTGAAGTTAAAAGAACACAATATCGACTTTTGTACAATGTTTTAAACTAAAAGGAAAGGGAAAGGTACGATATCATATCAAGACTACATGCCATTGTACAGTGGCTGAGAGAAGCACAAAGGGAAGACAGCAGAAGTTGGATTGTTAATTAAGAACGCAATAGAGAAGATTACTTGCTGTATAAATTATAAAGATAATTAAGATGAACTTCATGGAAATTTCATATAAGCATCAGCCATTTTCCCGTGCAATAAATATAACACTCTATTAACAGCCTAATAATGTCATTGATAATGTTTAAAAATGTGTCTGGCGCGTTAAAAATATTGTGAAGACTGACTTCCAAATTTTAATGTGTAGTCAATTAAAAAACTTTAGTAATACATAACTTTAAATATCTAAAATACGGGAATCTTATTGAATTGTATTAAATGGTGTGTACGCGAAAGCTTTCTTGTTTACTCAATTTTATATCTGTAAACGAGAACGAACAGCCGCTACATTATATAAGTTTCATTATGTTTTGATGATCACGTAATAAATCACCTCGCAGGAACTGCTCGCGTGTTAAATAAGAAGAAACATTTTAATATTTCATAATTAAAAAAGTTCCGGCAAAATTGCTTCGCGAGGGCCAGCTCTGCCGATGATTTTTAAAAATAAGCTGCTTTGAGATTAATTTATTTTTTGCGGCGCGTCAGGTTAAACTGCAGGAAAGTGTAAATGAGTGATGATTATAGCTGTCCTGGGCAGCATTATCTAAAGAATCGCGCTTAAAGGAACGGCACTTTGAAAGCGTAAAAAGGTTAAGGTAGATTATAAAACCTGAAAAAGTGGAGGGTATGGAAGTAATTGGAGAAGGAGTAACGTCTAGGGCTGCGACATATACGACACATAAGGCCTCTGCGATGATTAATGGGGCGGCCGCGACTCGAAAAGACGACCTCGTAATAAAGCTTACGTTTATCTTCAACAGGAGCTGTCACAGGGACGCGAATATTACTCTTTTCATAGTTTTAAAGCTTAAGTTTTCCCGTTCATTGCATTCAGGGCTTGTAAATAGACCACGCTGCGTTACAGCCAAGCGATGTCAAATAAAATGAGATATTTACTGGAAATTACTAACTTCTCTGTTTTTCTTTTCCAATATTAATTTTAGAACTATCGGAAAATGTAACTTATAGATTTTAAAGACATTAATCATATATAACAACTACACATTGGAGAAATTGAGTAAATCAATAAAATTATTCTGCACAGGATTAAATAATTATTAAATAAAAATATCTACCATCAAAAGAGGAAGCAAACTTTTATTAAAAAAATAGTTCAAATACAAAATTTTGATCAAGTTAAAATAAAATCTATTTTATTATTAAAATAAAGCAAGCATGGTATTTTTAAATAATTATTTTACGTGATGTGATATTTATGAGTTTCATATAGTCGTAAAATTTGTAGCTATTAAAGTAATTTTTATCTGGTTTCTGTAACTTTTACAGTTTTAAAAACTCGTTAAGACACTTTGGGATTCCTAATCAATAACCATAATGTACAGACAGTGTTATAATTGATATAACTTATCTTCTGTGTTATGCACCAACACCGTTTTATGTGTTATAAATTTTAAAAGATGGTTTTATATAGTTTCTCTTTACATTTGAATGCAGTTATTTAGTTTTAATTTCATATTTCTTCATAAACAAACGCTACAAACCATAGAAATAGAAAAGGAATTACATCCGTAATTTTAATTAAGTACCAGAGTGTCAACTATTGATCTAATTTGATTAAGTCATAGATCAAGTTGGACTCATTCATTCTCTTAGCGATTGCATACAACTGGGGTTAACCTTAACATGAAACTTGTACTTAAGATGTAACATGCGTACATCAAACGCTTTGCAAGTCCATACAATTTAAATATGTTAATTATTAAATAAATATTGCCAGCTACAATTGTTTAAAGTGCAATTAATAGTTTTACATCAAGTAGTATAAGTGGTACGTTATATTGGATTTAGGGCATGTTATTTTCAAAAAATAATCCTAAAAACAAGTTGAGTTTATTAATATAAGTCTGTCACAAATACATTGGGGTGGTCACTAATGCGGGTCTTGTACCTACTGCACAAGTCTTGGATTATATCCTTAATCAACAGGATATTTATTCATATACCAATAGATGTTTGTCATTATATGAATTTTATATAAAATGCTATATTTTATTTTGGCACTAACATGGTCTTACAAAGCAACACTTTGGGACGCGGTGGCTCAGATGGTTCAACCAGTTGGCTCTGTCCTCTAGCCGGCGCGCGCGAGTTCGAGTCTCGCTCAACCCATGGGTGAGTATGTCCTAGTATTTAAGTGCATGTTAGTGGGCACAATAAGCCCTTGAGGCTGTAGTGCCTGTAAGTGCGCAAAAAAAGCAACACTTTGTTAATTTAAGTTGAGATTTTCTTCCACACAGATTGTTTACTTTATACGGATTCTTAATTATTTTCTTCTGGTATTATATGTGTCTTTCATTAGAGGTAATATATACAATTGAGTATAGTGATCAATTGTACAATTAGGTCGAAACTTCTGACCACCTTTTTTGAACTCCTCATTAAAAAGTAGAATAGGAATATCTCATAAACCCGACCCATTGAAACACCCCTAAGGGGGGTCTTCCTGCTTTTTTTTTATTTTAAAGTGACATATCTCATGAACGATAATATATAGAGTGCTGAGACCTTCATAGTTGATTGGTTGGTCTAAGTTTGAGTTTCCAAGGTGTTTATGAATTTCAACATTTGTATATATTACCGTTTCGCCCCCTGATCTTGTTATATTTATATTGGCATGGGAATTCTATATTACTTGTGTTAATTAAATTTTTAAATTATTGTTAGGCATGTCTAATTTAATACCTGAAATTTATATTATCATATATAAGCTTGTCGTAATATTGTGTGGATTAATCTAGTTTTGTGAACTTTTTGCTGAATATTTACATGGCTCACACAACTATCCTATTACAGCGTTTATGTAAAATACCACAGTAGATGCTCGGCAATTCTTATAACGGTTCAGCCATTACAGTTTTAATTAATCGGAACCTGAATCACCTAGCAAATTAATCATACATCTCTTTAGCCTAGTGGTCTAATGACCTTTTTTATTTCAGGAACATTATGGTTCATCACCTTTCCATAACCATCTTTGCGTAATTAATATACATACAAAAAGCCGTTTTACAGTTTTTGTCGTAGACTAGCGCATTACCTACGCATGTTGACATTTATATTCCTGCCGATCCACACGTCGAAGTTTCCTGCCAATTAATTTTTTAAATTTAATACTACACCGTAAAGTGTTACTGCAACTCTCACCTTACATAATATAAAAAGTTAAAATGCTAATTAATAATCTGTACAACGTAGTAGGGCAGGTCTACAACAAGCACGCAACTACGAAATATAAGATCTTTATACGGTACTGAGATGATTGCACAAGCGAGGCTTAAAATGATAGGCGATATGTATATGCCAAATGTCTTTGTTAAACAAATATAACAAGAATTGGGGCCTTGAGATTTCAAACGTAAAAATAACTGGGTTCTGTCAATGACCCACCCTGCCATTTCCTGTTCAGGCGTTGCGAAAGCGATATGTGCAAATTGTATACAAGGAGTGTTTAGGTTTGCATAATATTTTAACAAAATTGGGAATACAATTTATCTATAATTAAAAAATGCAATAATTAGAAGTCAGGGGAGAATAATTAGTTTATTTTTTATTTAATTTCACGACTTAACTTTCCGTTGTCTCACTGGATTAATTTGACTCGAACCTAAACTTTGCTCATAAATATTCTAAAGACATTTTAAAAATTAGCGGCCATAAGGGCCTCTAGCGGTAGTTCAGGGTCTCAACTATAGCATAAGATGTTTCCCGCGTACTACTTAGCATCCAGTGAAAAATTGAAATAAAGTTTTTTTGATAGTGTAGTGGGTCAAAAATAGCTTAATAGTTGTTTTATTTTTATTATTTTGAAGTGCTTTTCTATTATGAAAATGGCGTACAATTTAAAGACACGTGTTCAACGTGTTCTTATGCTTGACGAGCATGAGAATTTTGGCGCCGATGCTTCTTCGAATGAGGATTATATCTCCGAACAATCAGATACAAATACCTCGAGTTCAGATTACAGTGAAGCTGAGGATGCTGAAAATGTACCTCTGAACCCACCCAAAAGAGTTAGATGTTCGAGTCGTCCCTGTAATAAAGACAGGAAAACGAAAATGCAGTGTCCAAGCTGCCTGCGCCCCATGTGTGATTATCATCGCGCCCACATTTGTAACGATTGTGCTGGAGCTGAATAAAAAAATGTATCTTTAAATAAATTAAACTATTTTTTTACAATTTATGTATGAAAAATAAATTTTTTGGGTAATTTTTTTCTAAATTTGTTACTTTTCTTAACTCAAAAACCGACCTTCATCACTTAACGAAATAAACAGTTTTTTTTATCGGTATACTATAGTATAAAATTTTTCTTGATTCAGCATTATTTTAAGAATATAATTGTAAATTTCCAGCAAAAAAATATCAAAAATTGAAAGAGAACAAAATTCTTTTCGTAAACATTTTTCGCATTTTTTTAATGTGTGAAAAATGGGTAAAGCATGTTTTTGTGTAATTCGATTTTTTAATAGTACAAGTACATTGGAAAATTTTTTCAAGACGGTTGGCCTATAAATAGTTAACTGGTGAACGATCAAAGTTTTCTCGGGTTATATTGACCCAGAGTGACTTCCTTGTTCGAAAATATAGGTGTAACAACGGAGGGTTAATAGATTTCTTTATCTTTTATATCTTTAGATTTTCTTTCGCTCATTAATTGCGTAATTAGCCGAATAGAGGAGGGAAAATTTCGGATTTTTGTCCTTCCATCCGAATTACGTCGCCCAACTAACTTTTAATTGGGTTTTCGTGTGCTAACCCAATGTCATATTTATGTCAAAATTCGAATTGGTATTGGTAGCAGCTTTAAAACTATTTTTTGTCTTCTTGTTGATCAATTTTCTTCAATTGAAGAAAGATTTTCTTAATAATCTCAATATATTTTAAAATAACGGGATGTTACTCATTTGATGTCCATGTAACAAAAGATCTTAAGTATTTCATTAGAGTATCTGATTAAAAAGCACAGATGTGCTTCTAATTAAAGTAGACGATCTAATGTTTACCAAATTTAATTGATGAAAGTTGGACTGATTGAAATTTTTTATAAATAGACCTTATGGTAAGGCAAAAGACCCAAAATATATATGTTTAAGAAAAAATTTAGAGGTGAGTCAGCTAAGAGTAAATCTAGTTCGGTGCTTGTCCTAGACGTTGAAACATAAAAACAATTTTCAAGTTTAACTTTCGCCAGTTTATTAAATTAAACCAATTAAGCCTATGGTTATCATTGACGCATAGCAGTGTACCAAGACCTCCACTATAAATCTTTTGTCATGACCAATCGCCAACTGTTAAGTAAGAAAAACAAAATGGTCAGAAAGTTAAAAGCATCAATGTTGACTTTCTAAGATTCTTTTCAAATAAAAATAACTTTATCTAGGATAGGAAGTTGAACCGCCAGTTGTTGGATCTGGAAAAATGCTTTTTAAGTGTCTACCGTCGTGCATACAAAGTTTCCTGCTTCTGTGATGGTGTTGGGGCTTATGAACAGCGAAGGAAATGTCATAGCGTCTCACTTCTTCAACGAAAGCCTGAAGGTGACTGCCGATAGCTATACCAATGCGGTGAAGACAATTGTCCAATTGCGGATAAAGGAGGTGGGTGCTGGGCGGGAGTACGTGTTCCAACTCATAAGACAAGGAAGACTTAGGCATAGTTACACAATAATTTGTAACCTTTTAGACTACTACATGTGAGGCATTGTTGAGACGAATAATAATAATAAGAGGCATCATAATACCTAATACAGCTTAAGAGCCTCAACCATAGAGATATTGATATGTATGGACAAGGAGGAAGTTGTGTTGCCCTACAGCAAGTTCAGGTCTCGGCTCAAAAAGGTCGTGCCATCTGACAGGGACTACAACGAAGAGTAATTCTTAATGCTAAAATTAGTGAATTATTTGATAAAAAAATAATTTTGTAGTTATTAGAGGTAATATATACAATTGAGTATAGTGATCAATTGTACAATTAGGTCGAAACTTCTGACCACCTTTTTTGAACTCCTCATTAAAAAGTAGAATAGGAATGTCTCATAAACCCGACCCATTGAAACACCCCTAAGGGGGGTTTTCCCGCTTTTTTTTAAAGTGACATATCTCATGAACGATAATATATAGAGTGCTGAGACCTTCATAGTTGATTGGTTGATTTAAGTTTGAGTTTCCAAGTTGTTTATGAGTTTCAACATTTGTATATATTACCGTTTCGCCCTCTGATGTTGTTCAAGTAAGTTTATTAATAAGATGTATGCCAAGATATTTGATATTTTCTTTGTACGATTTATATTGAACATTACTGGACGTGAGTCAGTGTTTCAAAGAGTGAATGTTATAGTCGTTGGTTATTTTCGTTTTTTTTTTATTTGTCAAGTTGTTGTCCACCTCTTTAAAGCTTCCATTACGTTCTCTATATTTGTTATTGCTTAAAGTGGATTATTTTTAGGAGGATATAATGGCTGTGTAATTCGTGCTGGTGGCAATTATTTCGTTGTCAGAGACAAGTAAATCTGCTATAAATAGTTGGTGTAATATGGGGTTTAGGACATTACTTAACGATACACTAGTTTCAACAGGATATTTTGTAGAACAAATATTGTTTTGTTTGACTTGAAAAAGTCTGTTTTCTAGAATTAAATAATAGTTAGTATTGGCAAGGAGGTTTTCCTTTTGATCTTATACAGTAAGCCAGGAAGTCAGATCAAATGCTTGAATTACGTACAGGAGTACAGATGGATACACAAGTTTATCCCCATTTCTGTCGATACTATCTACTACTCTATGCTTCAAGTTTCTGACGGAAACCAAATTAATGTTGAGGGATTAAATGGTGTTCTTCTATAAAAGGACCGAGAGTAATATTTGTTCAAATACCCTAGAAAGTGCCGCTAATAGCAGTTTTGGCTGACAGAAACATAGTGGTCCAAATGGTTTTTCTGGATTTTGTTTAAAAATACCTTCGCAAATATCTATTGAATAGAGGAGAATTGACTTTTTATTATAGTTAAATATTTGTGATGTTTTTCATGGCAGCTGACAAAGCAACTCGGATGTGGTGAGGTCGTAGCTTACTATTTTACGGGTTTTGAGACTTTTAATTTCTTTTTGTATTTTATTGAGTGGTTGACGGACCGATCGAGTTAGAATGATGCTTCGAGGAATTTAAGAATTGCATGGTCATTGATAGGAGTTCTGGTTGTTTTATGTGGTTGGAAAGTAAGAGATAGCATAAAATACCTCTAATTTTTCTTCATCGCTGCGGGCTTAAGAGACATAAATTACGTAAATGAGAGAAGTGGTAGTAATAGGTACTATGAGTCTTCTGGTCGCTTGCCGTTGTTTGATAAGTTGCTAATGTAGTCACCAAAGGTTTTGTTCTCTTGTTAGTCTTTTTAAGTGCGTCGTTAGAATATTCGGTTTATTTTGTATCATTGCATATCTGGGTGGACAAACTGATACTATCATCTCTCTAAATATTTTAAATATTTGTAGCTTATATTTGGTTTGCTTCATACGTGTCTATTTAATAATGGTATATTTTATTTTTAATGATTATTAATGATCCGGCTTGACCTACAATTATTGGTAATTAAGCGAACGTGTCACGCATGTCACATACGCACATCCACTCGCTTGCGAATTAAATACCAATATTAAAAATGATTAATAATTTTTAGTACAAATAAATAAGTATTTTTTATATATGCTTTTTTAATATATAATTTTAATTTAATTATTTAAGTGTAAAGGTTTGTAATTATTTTAACTTTTAATACATCCGTTTTCACATATTTACCTCTCTTTATATATAATCTTTTATTTTAAACACAAAAAACTTATAAGTCAGACTACTATGCATTTGTTTTAAATTTATCTTAACTCTATCACTTCTTATATCACATTTACAATTTTTATCTTTATTATTCTTGTTTTATATTTTTTGTTCATAGATTTTTATTTTTACGTAAGTAAAGTGTTGCCTTGTACATCTTAAGTGTTGACGTCCACTAAATATTTTTTACTTTTAGAGACTGTTTGACTTTTTTGCATAGTGACTATATTTTGTTGTTCTTGTTTTAACTTTTTTTGTTATAAACTCACTTTATTAGCAATCAGAATAAATACAGTAATTCTAGAAGCTAATTTTATGTTATTAAATGTTTAATAAAAGTCATGAGGAGAAAGCACCTGCTGGTGAATCTTCTACTTTAGTTCACTAAGTCTATTGGCCACTTTTTCCTTAATCTTCTGGTTTCGGGTTGCTGGACTAGGACGTTGACTGTTATATTCGGGTGATTTTCAACAGTGTAATGATGTTTTTTGGCTTTTATTTTTATAAAATCGGTTACTAATGAGATGTTAAAATTGTTGTAGATTGTTGCATTTGACACAAACCAGGGAGCATTGGATATCATCCTCAGGGTCTTGGACTGGAAGCATTGTATTATTTCTATTGTTGATTTGCTGGCGCAGCCCCATAATTCACAGCCGTAGATCCAGATGGGACGAATTATGCTTTTGTAGATTAACAGTTTGTTATCTACGGCAAGTGCTGAGTTTCTTCCAAGGAGCCAATACAATTTTTTTAGACGTAGATCCATTTTTTTCCGTTTTTTTTTCTTATATGAGATCTTCACATCAAGCGTTTATCGAAACGTAGACCTAGATATCTGACTTCGTCTGCCTGAGGGATCGGTGTATTGTTTAGGTAGACTTGCGGACACGCCGAGTGTTTCGTTGTAAACGTAACTTGCACCGATTTATCCCTGTTTACCCTTACTTTCCACTTGTTTAGCCACTTCTTGGGCTGGTTTAAATGTTCTTGGAGTAGTTCGGTTGCTGGTTTCGGGTCTTCATTCCACGACAGGATTGCTGTGTCATCGGAAAATGTCCCTGTACTTGTTTGCTCTGTGATAGGAAGGTCACTTGTATATAACAGATGCAATAGAGGCCTAAGCACATTACCCTGAGGGACACCCGCATTAATTCTACATATCTGGGAGGTGTCGTTACCGAGTTTGGTTTGGAAGAATCGTTTGTGCAGGTAGGAGTGCAAGAGCAGGTAGTAATGGTATGGAAATAGTTTTTTTTTATTTTGGACAATAAACATCTGTGCCAAATCTTGTCAAATGCAGAACTCACATCTAAGAACACTGCACAACAGTAAGTTTTGTGTTCAAGTGCACCGTGTATTATGTGTGTTAATCGATGGCATTGTTGAATTGTTGAATGCTGGGATCGGAATCCAAACTGGTGATCTGGTAGCCATTTACTTTGAAGTTCACTTTCATTAATGCGTTTTAATATTAATTTTTCTAGCAGCTTAGAGGTTATCGGAAGTAAACTAATAGGTCGGTAGGATTTTATTTGGGTGGGAGGTTTACCCGATTTAAGTATTAGGATAATTTGGGCAAATTTGAGTAATGATGGCCAGTATGCCAGACACAGTATTCTATTAAACAGGATTTGGAGATAACGAAGTCCTTTCTCAAGTAAGTGCTTTAATATAATACCTGTTATAAGGTCATGTCCTGGAGATTTTTTGTTAGGAATTAATTTTATTTGGGCTTTAATTTCGTGGATAGTGAAACTCTTTATTTGGGGTGATAATTGCAATGGAGTTTCTAAATAATGTTTAACTTCCTGGCCTGGTTCATTAGAATTAGGTTCAAAGGTAATTTGAAGGTGCAGCACGAAAGCTTCAGCTTTTTCTTTATCAGTTTTCGTCCATAATCTTGTTGCATCTTGTAGTGGTGGTATGTGCTCTTTGGGACGTTTGATTCCTCTAGTTGCCCTCCATATTGACTGATCTTGTACAGAAAGTGTGGTTGTGTAGAGTTGGAAAGTTTCATGGTGAATCTGTTGAACTCTTCTTCTTAGCTTATTATTCAGTTGGTTAAATATAGTTTTGTCTGCAACGCTGCGACTACGTTGCCAAGCTGCTCTTGCTCTTCTTTTTCCCCTTACTATTTCCATTATTTCAGTTGGGATGTTAGGTGTGTTGATTTTGTGGTTGTAGGACTGAGGTGTTGATTTCCAACCGGCTTCCTGAATAGTTGTTATTAGATGGTTAGTTGCATATTCTAAGTCTTCGTTTGTTTTTAATGCCAGGTTCATGTTAAGATTTTCATTTATATGTGATTCAAAAGTTTCCCAGTTGGTTTTTTTATTGCTGAGAGTAGGTTTGGGTTCTTTTTTAAATATAGTTGCACTTACTGAGACTACTACAGGGGTATAGTTAGATGAAATGTCATAACTGGAAACGGTGTCCATGTAGTTTGAGGACATACCGTGGGTGACAAAGAAGTCAAGCAGATCTGGTGTTTTATTGGGATCAGTTGGCCAATATATTGGGCTGCCCGTTGATAGGAAAATATAATTATTATCTGTCATGAGTTTGTATAGTTCTCTACCTTTTGCAGTTGTTAAACGCGAGCCCCAGTGTGTATTTTAGCATTGTAGTCTCCAGCTGCTAAGAATCTAGGTCCTAGTTGTCAAAACAGGGTTGGAACATTTGTTTGGTTATGTTGTGGCGTAGTGGGCAATAGGCGATGGAAATTACTATTGGCATCGGAAGTTTTTCTACTTGTATTATGGTACCTTGCAAGTAGTCTGTTTGAAAGCTTGGTAATTCATGCTGTTTGGTAGTATTGCAAATTATTATAGCGAACCATCATGAGCTGTGTCGTCAGGGTGTTCTGTATGATATATGGTAAAATGAGGTATTTTTAAATGTGATCTTGTTGTATAATGGGTTTCTGAGGTTAACAAAGTATCTATGCTATTGGTATGTAGAAAAGTTTCAACTTTTAACTTCCGTTGATGCAGCCCGTTGGCATTCCACAACGCAATTTTTAGAAATTTAGCCATTACTTGATTAGCTTATTGATCGCTGTAGTCAGCATGTTTAGTATCATGCTGTTTTGCTGAAGTATTTGATTGAACATGCTTTTCAATTCATCGAGGAATTCTTTAAGACTGACGTCTTCAGCTGGCTGATTTTGTACTACTTGCGAATAGGTGGGACGTGGAGGATTTGGTCGGATGATAGTGTCATGATTATCTTGTTGTCCTAGGGGTGGAAAGTGTTACCTTGTTAAGTTTGAGGATCTTACGTTTGTGTGTTGCTTATCAGGCTGATACTTACTTTACAGCTCTTGATAAATTGTGCATCCTTTATAGTTTGCTGGGTGTTGTCCTTCGCAAAGAATACATTTTGTTGGGGTTGTATTTGTTTTTTGGCAGCTTTTTGTGTCATGCGGTCCAGCACATTTTACGCAGGCAAATGGTCTATTACAGTACCCATTTGTGTGTCGATAGTTCTGGCAACGGGTGCATTGCACTATATCTTTGTTTATTTTTGGTGGTTCGAATAATACAAGTTTATTTTGAAGTAATTTTATGTTGTAGATTTCCTTGCTATTAGTGGCTGGTTCAAGATCTATGTAAAAGATTGGTAATGGGTATTTCGTTAGTTTATTTTTTAAATTCATAATGTTTCTAACTATGTGTCCTGCTTCTATAAGGGCTTTTTTAATATCATCTGTTGGAGTAGTGTGGTGCATGTGTTTTAGAACTACTCTATATGGGCGATCTTCCTTCATCTGGTACGTGTGATGTATAATTTGATTTCCTGATCCTCTTGCGGTATGTATCAGGGGTAGCTGTGGTAATTTTAACGACATTATTGTGAAAACTTTTGGTCGAGTATTGTTCCTCTTCAGCAACGGAAAGTAAATTTTTTGTCATTTTGTTGAAGTCTATAACACCGTGAACGAGAATGGGCGGCGGTTTAGGTGTAGTTGTTTGTTGCCGTTGTTTATTATTGTCATCGCTTGCTTCTTTCTCTGGGCTTAGGGCTGCGTATCTATTTGCATGAATTAGTATTTCTTTTCCACTGACCGTTTGTGTATTTGACTTGTTTAATCGTTTTCGCTTAATGACCCTTTGCCAGTCATTAGCAGGATTAGTTTCTATTCCTTCTTCATCATCTTCATAATACTCATTTAAGGTGTTGTTATTTTGTATTAGTTGAGATGAAGATTTTGCACTCAATTGAAATGTAGAAAATTGTGTCTTTGGCATCTGGGGAAATTTTTGGTATTGTGGGGACAATAATACTAAATTAGGGGGCGGCTGATTTGTATATTGGGTTTGCTGGTGCATGTTTGGGGTATGGATAATAGGTATATAAGGTATATAAGTATTATTTATTATAAGTATTATTTATTATATATAAGGTATATAAGTATTAAATTCGCCGTTATAGCCGTTGCCGTCCGGCAGTATTTTAATTTATGTAATATGAATTTTGTTGTAGTTAAAAGTCTTTAAATAATTATTTTAAAAATCACTTTCAGTTTTTTAAATTTTAAAGTTGATCGAGTTCCCACGGCACTTATCGCACTTAGTCACTGTCAACCGTTGGCCGGCTGGCAGATACTGATACGATGACACACTCTGCAGCACACACAGAGAAACGCGTCCGTCCGCGTGCACTGCTCAGCTTCGACTTGTTTTAACTTAAAAAATAGAGTTGCTAGGCTCACGGCGGCGCTGGGTTCGACTTCCGGGTAATAAAAATGGCAAAGATTAAATGCTCTCCGGCCGTCATGATAGGCGTAAAGTAAATTATCTTTCTAAATTAACAAGTTAGACTCGTCACCCTTCCGAGGTACGTCCAACATGGCTCTATAGTTATCGCAACATTGTCTGGTTGCAAACAGGCTAGTAGCCTGAAGGAGAAGAAGAAGAGCTAGTACTGCCTACCAGATTAAAATATATACTTTTAAATGGAGAAAGTATGGTTTGGGAAGCACGAAACAAAAAATATAATTAAATTTTTTTAAAGTTGTGTTACGAAGGCTTCTGCAATAGTTAGTACAAAGTTCAGTAATTTGAACTATCTAATGGTAAAAACTTACTTTTATTTTTTTGTTTTTATCTATGGCTATACAAACTTGCAAGTTCTAACATAAATCAAAAAGTAATAAAACAATAAATTTTGTGTGTACTATTGGGTATTAAAAAAGCATAATAATAAAAAGTGATTGACATTTCAACAATAGTTTTTATTATAATTAATATCAATTTTATAATATAATTTTTGAGAGTGCCTCATTTTTATTGACATGGGGTCAAACTATGAAAGTGTCTTGTTTTGTGGTATTATATTTCACTCATTATTGGCACGCTTCCATAACTCATTTGAATTTGATAGAAGTCATTGATATGAGTGTCAAATTCAATAGTACTCTAGATATAGCAATCAGGAATAAATTAAATTATTCAGCCGACCTTTGAAAATTTTACTTTACTTTGTTAAAGAATGTTTTATGTTGGTGGTGGAATGGGCGGAAGATTACTGAAAATATTGTTTGCGTTATCATAACTGATAGTTCTCCATACCATAATATTTTTCAATTTCCTTTTTACAGATCTACGGCGTATTACTAATAATATCGGACATAGTTTCAGGTCCGACAAAATTATGATTTATTAGAAAATACGATTCTACTCTACCCATGTGCTCACAATCCATTATTTGTCGTCTTTAACATTCTTTGTTGCAACAGTGAAATACGTCGTGTTAAATTAATTGCAAATAATAAATATCAAATAAAACAAATTAATGTCATGTAACAATTTACTTCTAATTTGGATGTGTTTTTAGAATCTTCTTGTCTCAAGTACATGTTCACTACTTTTATACAGGTTTATGATACGTCTCTATCGTAAATTTAATAATTTGTTGCTAAATACGTTATACCCATTACGAGGTATTTTCATAACAAAACAGTTAAATGTTAACATGACAAATTTTGAACGGCCAAGGACACTTGCATGTTTATTTTGCAAATCATTTCTGAGAAGGAATATAACTTATTTTTAGATAGTTATAATATATAGTTTTCACTTTTAACCATTCACTGAGGGAATTTTTACAAACATGACAAAAATATTTCACTTAATGGAATACCTCCAGAAACATCAAATAATTTTATTGGTCTCTCGGTGACGTCCATATGATTAATTTTGGGAGTAGGGTCTTACAAAAACTCTTACCTCCTTCAAAGCCGTCAAATGTATAACATTCTGAAATACTAGTCAGTATTGACAATTAGTAATTAGCAAATAAGTACCTTATGTTATAAAAAATCTTTATTGTCTATTTTGGATATACGAATGGTTTTGGGAACTCGATTCCCCCCCTACTTCTTTGTAGACTCCCGTATAACTTTTGTTTATGGAATCCAACAAAACATTTTATATTTTTAGACATAGTACTATTACACATTTTGTACAATGTACATAAGTTAGACTTTTACATTGAAGCATTTTTAGCGTTGTCGAGTTGGTTCTTCAATTTGGTCAATTGCTAATTTTTTCAGGTTAATATTTTTTGTTTTTTTTTGTATTTGTTGTTGAGTGTAAATAGAAAATCTTCTTCTCTTAATAAAATTTCACTTTTAGCTACCTTGTTGTAAAATCTGACAGTCTTACTATTATTTTGTCCACATGGATTCTCCTATACAGCAAACATGCATTTAGAGTAGTCATATGCAGAATTACTTTGTTAATAAATGGCAAAGCGAAGCGGAGTAACTTACTAACTTCATGTTGTCCGTCTGTCTGTCTGTCCGTCCGTCCATCCGTCCGAGCAAAAACTCGAGAACGGCTGGGAATTTCCAAATTCTGTTTTCACCAATCGACAGGTGACTAAAAAGGCTTGTTTGCTAGTGATTAGTCAAAGGTCAGCTAGATTAGAGGGTTCTCAAATTTGGGAGACTGCTTCTCCACTTAGCTATGCGTCGCAATCTTTGCAGGTTTATTTTTTAATGTCATATATAAATCGTCAACTTTTTTAACAGTTTTAACCATTTTAATAAACGCATCTCTTTTTTTCTGCTAATTTTACTCTTAGAAAACAATTTACTGTTGGGAATTGTATTTCTCTTGACAGTTCCTAATGTGTGAATTTCCACCTTAACTTAATGCGCAAATAAGCCAGTAGGTGTAACATACCTTAGAATTAGTTTTTAGAGATTCTTCTACTTAGACAAAGAACAACAATACTAGAAGCTTCCAGGAGTGGTTCAAACGACAGCCTCTGTATTAAATTGTTTTCCTTGAACAAAAGTACCCACATACTTTACATAGAACAAACAGTTTGTAGACTTATTTGTGTGGATTTGGTAATGGATAAAGTAATGAGACTGATTTTTTTTAACATTTTATTTGGCGATGACAGTTACACTTGGACATTGTTTCCTTTAAAGTAATTGTCTTAGACAGCTACATAGCGCTGGAGATAGTTGAAGTTCTTCCACTTCTCATAGGAGTGCTGGAACGCGAATACTTTAGCTGGTCAGTTAAGGCTTTTTCAGTGTTTGATACTGTCCCAAAATGATGTCCATTGAGGTGCATTTTGACAAAAGGGAAAAGTTACTCGGACTCAAATCGAGTCAATAAGGAGGCTGAGGAGCCACATGGATATTTTTACTTTTGTTTCGCGGTCGTACTGAAACACCCAAGTCTCGTCACCAGTAATGACACAAAGGATGAGGGTCCTTTTAAATCCGCTCCAAAAAGTCAAGGCACGTGTTCCTCTGGTTGTTCTTTTGTTCCAGCGAAAGGTTTTTCAAAACTATTTTTTCACGGATTTCCCCAATTCGTTGGTCAAAATCTGATAAACGGTGGTTTGCATCAAATGCAACTCTAACAATCAGCACGCACAAACTGCCGGATTCTGTCGACATTGGTGTCATTCCGTGCAGTTGTAGGCCGTCCGCTATGCGGTTCGTCTTCAATCGTCTCTCTTCTTTCTGAAAATGCCTGAAACCATCGAAACACCAGCAAAACACCTTGACAAAACAGTGACTCCATAGGCCTGCTGAAGTTTTGCAAGCATTCCTGTCGCACTGTGACCAAGTCTGAAGCAAAACCGGATCGCACATCGTAGCTCGACCTTACTGTTACTCATCGTACAACAACAAATCACTACGGACAACGTACTGCTTCGCGAGCGTTCCCACTCGCACTGAACGCGCATTGGATGTGTACCCGCCTTTCCTCCAAACGGGCAGCCCCCGGTGTTCCCAGATGGCACGCTACACTATCAATCACATTACTTTATTTACACACTTTATATGTATACACATACATATTTTAATGTGTAATAACATATTTTTACGTTATAAGTAAAATATATATCAATAAAGTCAAACATATTAGTGTCTTTGCTTTGCTCATACAAAATAAGTATTATATATATGCCATCTTGTATATTGACACCAAAACTCATTTGTATTCTGAGAACTACGTAGTAATGCTATAGAGTGTCTTGTATTTGTCACACCATGTAGTAAAGAAGCAGAACCATCTCCTTAAGAAATATATGGAAATATGTGTACCGGATCATATATAATACAAACTGCAGTGAAGGGTTAATCATTTTCCGTTTTTAGTATGCTTAATTTAATTTAAATATTTAAATACAGTATTTTTTAACTGTACAGTAATTTCAATAAATAATTATGTAGAATGACAAGAACAACTTTGTTCGAGAAATTAATAAAAGTATTATTTTTTCAGAAATAAAGGTGAACATTCTCTACGCTGGCAAAAATTGTTGAAAGATCCGCACACACCCTATAATTATTTATATGCACGCTTGCAATTTTCCACAAACATTTTAGATACGCTCTCAAAAGCTACAAGTTTGCTAATTTCACGCTGTTTCACTCTATGACCGGAATTATCAGACATGGCGAAATGCAGCATTATGCAGATACGTAGAAGCACGTTCTGCGGCAAATCGTAACTTATAATAAAGCAAGAAATGCACTCATTTCATATTAATACACCACCTAGTTTTGTATATAAACCAACTAATATTTTATACAATAAATAATCTTGTACGTGTACGCCACTTCAATAAATCAATTTTTATTTTAAAACCTTTGTAAAAAGTTTGACTATGATTACTTTAGCAATATGATTAAATATATTATCCTTAAGTAATTTTAGAACGTGCAAAACAGGATTTAAAAAAATACTGTTAAACCATGACTGAATGTACTGTGAAGCAAATTCAAACAAATAAATAATACTAAAAAACGGATTGGGTTAATACATCGCAGAACTCGTTATTTTAAAGTAATAAAGCAGAATAGAAGGCGGCCCTTCTTATTAGTTGCAGAATATTTGGTTTTCAAAGAGATAAATGTATATAGTTGAATAATGGAGAAGTATATGGAACAAGTCATCAAAGAACTCTTTAACGTGTAGTTTAAATTATCCCTTGTTAACGGACAGTAACTTTATCCTTATAGGCTATTATATAAATCTGTAATGACAGAGTTATATAAAACGGGAGTTGATAATAATAGATGAAGTTACAGGAAGGGTTTTGTTCACTTTGTCAGTTATATAAACATTGATTTATAAGCCTTGCATATTTCTATGGGACGAATAAAAATCTTCTTGAGAACGAAAATCAAAACGTTTGTACTTAATTAGCAGTATTATTATATTAAGCTATGTTAGGTAATTAATAATTTTATAATAGCATAATATGAGAATTAGTAGCAAGGCAAAGCCAGCATTACTTTAAAATGTAAATAAAAAATTAGCATACAGGATACGTTCGAAAAGTAATGAGATTGATTCCAGAAAATTCGTTTATTTGAAGGTATGTTTATATGCCCTTCATATTCACTCAAATTACGTCCTTGAGCATTGATACGTCGTTAGCGTAGTATTGCTTGCCTGTCTTGAATTGAATTGAAATCTCTTTCAAAACACTCGTCATAGTAAGAGTCTAAAAGTGATTTTCAAGTCTTGAAAAAAGCAAATGAGGTCAGACAGCCTTACTAATCATCAGACCCGAAGACTCCACCTTGACCTTTTTTTGGACAAAATAAATTATTTTACTAACGTACTTTGTGCTAGAGGCATGTTTTTTTATTGGAATCTTATAATATAATTGTCTTATCTCTAACTTTCTTTCTTTCTTTCTTTCTTTCTTTCTAAACTTATAATTATATCTCCTCCTAGACGCTTCAACCGATTTCCTTGAAACTTGCACACCACATTCACAACTATATTTGCTAATTCGGCGCAAAAAATCAGCATTCTAACTTTAACCGTTTTTGAATTATTTAAATATTTTGATTATTGTATTGTATAGATATCACACCTGTGACAGATAAAAACATTTTTTTTAAAAACAGTGCTATCTGTTGGAAGTAAAAGCAAAGCCACAACAACGCGTGGCCGGGTACAGCTATTTTAGAATAAAAACAAACATTCTTTTACTGTTGCCAACATTAATCTAGAGAAACATTAAAAATTACTGCAAATGAACGTAAAACGTAAAAATTACGGGAGTGCATTATGAACGAGCGCATAAGCTTTGTATTAATTCAACTTTACGTATTACGTATTTCCTATGGACGACTTATGCTTACGTCCACCATGAATGGGCGTTAAATTGTTCCATGTTTCTGATCCAGAGAAAAGCCGGTCAAATTAAAAATTTATACGTTCGCACCTTGCAAAAATTTGAGGGAAAGCGGGTGAAAATTGTCAGTCTAGGACGCCAAAAATATCTTTTGGCGGCAAATCCTAGTATTAAATATTGACACTTAAAAGTAATTAAAAATCTAATACAATAACATGTCTAGGTATTGTCACAAGTATAAATTAATTGAAAAAAAATTCGTGCTAAAAATATTCTTATAAACTATATGAAATATAAATTATATCAAACATCTAAACTAAACTGACCTAATATATCAATTTCATTATATTTACATTCTGACGATACTTGAAACTAACTAAGAGTATTGATATTTTGGAACTATTGGAGAAGGTATGCTATTAATATTTTTAACCATTTATTAATCAAATTTCTCGTAAGACATGTTATTGAAATTTATAACATGAAAAGAAGTTCATATTTACTTAATTTTCTTAGTAGTTAAAGACAGTTAAAAAAATCTGATGTTAACATCACACGCCTTTCCTTATCTTATTATTATATATTATACCGGGTCCATCGTCTCGGCCCTGCGCTGCTCTCGTCCCGGAACTTGTTGTTTTAAAAAAGGACGAGGCGCGAGTCCAACACTCGAAAGCTGATTAAAATAAACAGTACAAGACAATAATTGACTCGTACTTAAAATTTTGCTACGTCACTGAAGGTAACCGTGCGAGCTCGGCCGCACGGCCTTCGCCATTATCGCCTGCGTGCTCTCTCCTAGCGGCCAAGCGCTCCCCTCCGTCCTCCCGCAGTCGGCCAGGAAGCTCTTCGAGCGTGCTGTGATTGGTCCGTTTAATTATTTTTTAATTGGCTATAACTTATTTATTTGACCTCGGATCAAAAAATTTTATTGTAATTTTTGTTCGTCTCGGTCTGATCTATCCGGTAATATAAATTTCTGGAAACATTTATGAACACCCGGTATATTAAAAATAAGGAGCTTCAATTTTTTTCGAGTTCCTATTTTACCAACTTTTATTTTAAATTCATGTTTATCTCGTGATAACAAATCATTTTTATACTAATAAATTTTTTGTATTTTCGACCGTTTAAATTCGCAACCGCTTTTCGACAGATTTTGCGACGTTGAGACCAAACGACTCTGCCGATTTTTACCACTGTGTCTCCTACCTACAGGTAACTTGCATACCAAATTTCAAGTCTGTAGCTTTTACGGTTCTCGAGATATCATGTTTACTGACAGACCGGCCGACAGACAGACAGGCACACACGTGCGCAAGCGCGCGCACACACACACACACACTCACGAACCAATGGTCCAAAGAAACTTTTTTAGTGTCCTAAGGCTATAATTCGTCCAGAAATGTGAAAAACTGGGTAGGTCAACTTCCCGCCGATTACATTACTTTCCTTATTATAGGATAAGGAAAGTAAAAAGCGTCGTAGTCTATTTGGATCCTAGTTGTTGAAAATCATAAAAGCATTAAAATTGCAGAACTTTGTTGTTGTTACAAATAATTGTAAAATAATAAAGACCGGTTTGAGCATTTATTTAACTGAAAATCCTGGCATAAAAATTATGGCAAAGGTAGAAATGATTGAGTATCTTTAATGATATTTTTAAAAGCACTAAGAATAATTCAAGTATCTTGGAATATATAAACATAAAAATAATAAAAAATTATAAAGCAAATCCAGGGCGAATTTAAATTCATCAAGAATAAAAAGCACGTTAAAATTCAAGTCGGTAGAATTCAATTTCTTTCAAATTTACTACTTGCCTTTATATGGTTATAGTTACAGTTATTATTTGGTGTCTTTATGCTTTGCACTGTATTAAACAAATACTGAAGAATTTTTTTAATTTATTTATTCACTATTTTCGATCTATTTACACAATAAGCAAATTTGATACATAAGTGATTAAATGACATGAAAAAGGCGTTAGGATTAACGTCCAGTAACTTAAACCTATAAGTAACTTAGAAGCCGAGGAGATGTGGTTAGACAGTGGGCAAGTAAGAACTGCGATCTTGATTGTTAAATAAATCTATAAGGTAGTTGTAGTGGTTTAACTCGGCTTAGTCTTTGAGTGTCCAAACTGTTATCGAGTAAATTCAGCGCAAGAGGATTGATGTGGGACTCCAATTTACTTAGGTATCTCTCAGTGAGTTTGGTAATGGTTTCTTTCACTGTGTCCACTTTTAAGTCGCGCAAAATATCAAAGTTTCTTAAGGTAGGGTGCGTTACACATTGCACGTAGCATTTTGTCTGAAATCTTTCGATGATTTGAATATTGGTGTTTGCTGCTGACACTGATTGTATGCCATAGGCCATATTGGTTTGAATGCAACCTTATAAACTAAGAGTTTATTTTGAAGTGACAACTTGGATCTTCGAGCACCACAGTAATTTTGTCTGAACTTGATCCCCAATTGTTTTCTTTTATGCCAGATGTGTGCCCTCCATGTTAACCCCTTGTCGAGGTGCATGCCGAGATATTTTACCTCCGCAACCTGCGGTAATGGTGTATGGTTGATATGGATTTGCGGTGTATTTCCTTTGCATTTTGTAAAGGTGATATGTAGCGATTTGGTTTCGTTCAGTCTAATCCTCCATCGCTTGGTCCATGTCACTACTTCGTTTAGATGTGCTTGTAGCATTATAACGGCTATTTCAGGATCTTTGTGTTTCATCAGGATGGCTTTATCATCCGCAAATGTTGCTGTTAGAGATTATGTATAGCTGTATGAAGCAGGTATAACATAGGTCCTAAGACACTGCCTTGCGGAACCCCAGAACGTGCCGGATACAGTTCACTTAGTTATTGTCCGTATTTAACCTGGAAGAGTCTATGCTCTAGATAGGATACTGAAGAAATAAAATAATGGTTGCTGCAAGTACGCAGAACAAGAAATGGTTAATGCAATACAATAAAAACATATTGCTAAACAGCAAAAGAAAAACAATTATAAGAAGGCACTAAAATTGTTCCTTCTTTTTCTTTGAATATTATCGTAATATTTTTGTCATATCGAGCGCAAACATAACTTTGATTTTTTATATGAAAAATATTTGAAGGTGTTACACATTCAATAAAGTTTAAAAAATTATATCATATTTAATTAACATGCCATATTCGAGATTTTCGGTAAAATTCTAATATGTAAAAAAATAAAGTGTGTTCCATAATATTGCGTTAGTTTTGGTTTAATCGAAATGCTGTCGCAAGTCGATGTTGCCAGGAATATTCGTACGTCATAGTAGAAAATATATCAAGAATGGCCGCGATAGTTATTGATTTTGTAATGATATTGGCATTAAAATACAATGAAAAATTAGACTTTCAGTTATTAATGTGGCACAACAAAATAACATCAAGGTGCTTTTCACTGCCGTATTATAATTGAAAACAAAAATAAGGAAGTACCGTCAACAAGTAGCAATTTTATAGGGGTCGGTAATAAACGTCTTTGGGCAAGGGCGCTATTATATTTATAATAAAAAAGTTAATGTTGGTAATTAGCTGCTAATGTGCTTTTAATGGCTTTAGGGTTACCTTTTTTATATCAACACCAGCTAATAGGATATAAACAAGTAGAGTACTGTCAGCTGTACATGTAAAGTAAAATGTAGCGTACACTGCACTCGCCGAGTCGCCGATGAAATATTAATTCAACCAATGGAATTTCTTTATCCAACGGAATATATATTAGTTTAGATTAGCAATAGTTAGTATCTTGTACATTCAGGTAACGAGCACCCAGTAATATTTTACTGTAATATTATACTGCTACTGAAATTTCTGCAAATTGCCTACAACTACTGTTACCCCGGCGTTGCGCGTTTTGCAACAGCTTATTTAAATGGCTGGGTGAGTAGAATGAACAAAAGGTTCAATGTAACGTGTAATATTGCAAAATGACATCCGGCACGAGAACCGCGAAGCGCTCTGCAGTTTGTTTTAAACCTGAAAATTGCGGAATAGTTTACTTTAGACGGTTTAATACTTTCTGGAGTTTTCGCGACTGTAAACTTGAATTGTTATTTGTGCAGCCGGATTTTCGTCCTAAAAGGCAGGGACGGGAAGAAAGTCAGAGTGCGTTTAGAATTTACTTTGCAATGCAATTTATTTTGTGACTTTATGTCGATACTCAAGGATCCTTGTGGCCAGTTTTCGTTTTTGATTGCTGTTAGTGACATTTTTAAAAGAAAACGCATTTTTAACTGATGTACTTAACACGATTAATGTTTCAAAAAGTTTATTAATGAAAATTTTTATTTGAAAATTTCGTTTTAAGTTTTACTATTTATTTAATTTTTTCTTACCTGGTAGAAGATTTTAAATCCTTAAAAATACTTCTTATTGAGAATAGCTTATTAGAGTGATTATTTAGTATATTTTGAATATACATGTTTACTGTGTAATATTGCGTACGGCATTCAATAAGCAATGCGGAGAGGTGGAAGAAGGTTGTATTGCAGTTTACTTATCCGCTGGATCAATTGAACATGAATTCGGTCATAGAAAATCCCGCCAAATGTGAAATGCGAAGTTCATTGGTTCATGATATCTGAAATTTTTGTTCATATATATTCCTCAAATTTCTTGAACTGTTTGGAACGAGGTAACACCAGAAAATTTGGAATATTATGAGTTCAGTACTCGTTGGATACCGAACTCTTGTTTGAGAAGCATAAAGCACACCGAATGGCTTTGGACTTTATCTTCGGTTACGACAGAAAGGGAGAACAAATTCTAAATAGAATTGTGATCGGCGATGAAGCCTGGATATTGCACCGCTTTGAAGGTGATACTGGACTTCAAAATGCTGTTGGAGGGTAGTTTCATTTCCATGCGGGAGAGTTTTTTGTAGAAGGGATTTTAAACCTTGAAAGACATAACTACTAGTGTTCCAATTTTCATGTCGTAGGTTTCTAATGTGTATCATTAAGATTCTGCATTTACACGTGTTTTACATTCATAAATAAACGGAAGTTTCTTTCTGAATTACCCTCGTATAAAATTTAATATTGTTCTCTACATTTATTACGTGTGTAAGTTATCTTTAATCTTTATAAGTAGTATTTATTTAACTATTGTTCTCTTATTTACGAAGAGGTTTGCATTTTTCGTTTTTTGTATACTAAATAAAACATTTTATAGCATATCTTTTTTGTTTTCTCTATTACAGTGGAAATTATGAAACAACTCATGTTTATTTATAACCTCTATCTCAATCTTCGTCAACCCCTTCTTCCAGCTGATACGTTTCTTTGTTATCATCATTAAATTTCCCATCTGCCTTATTCTCTGGAGTTTTACTAGGCCATTTAAGTCTGATATTCACGTTGAAATATTTTCTGAAGTATGTTTTTCCGAATTCGGAGCATTCTAAAAGAAAGGATTTGAGAGTCGTATTTGTTGAGTTTATAAAATGAGCAGTTAGGTCATAAAAGCATACGTTGTTAATATTTTTGTAACCGTCAAAAGTCAGACAAATCGCCTTCGCATGGGGCAACTTTCTAATTTATTAAAAACTTCTGTTTAAATACTAGGTAACAAAAATTTGTAAATGTCTTTCGGTTAGGTAGATTATACGAAATGCAAAGCATTTCAACAAAATTATTGAACTCCTCATCCTCGACAATAAAAAATGGGTGGTATTCTAAACAAATTATTTTTAAAAATTGAATATCTAACAACATACTTTTAGAAATATGAATTGGCTTAATGATTTCAACAAATCTACTCATTAGCGGTTGAAGAGCTGGAGGAGAGAACTACAAAACTCTGCTCAAAGTTGGGTGTGCTAATATATTGCTACAGGATCTTGTGAATATTTAAGGTAATGAGAAAGTTTTTGCCGTTGGAGTTGATCTCGACCTTGAAGGAGTTAAAATCGAAGGAAGAGACGATGTAGTAATTTGTGAAGTCAAACCAGACTCAGATTCTGTCGACGACGATCTATCGCGGCATGGCCTATCCGCACGACCAATAGACACTGTTGGATGTTTAAGCTTCAGATGTCTTTTCAATTTTGAAGTGAAACCTGCAGACATCGTTATTTTCTTTAACAATAGCGACATTTCTCTTTTCCTTCTTCTTTGTTAAAATGGTACCAAATATTATTCGACAATCTACTAGTTCTCATTGACATTTCGTTCTAAAATACTTACTTACTAACTTAGTCCTAGGTGTAAGGCTATTCAAAAATAACAACAACATATTATAAATAACGTAAATAATTTAAATATTATATTATAGATGTTATAGAAAAATATTACATACCAAATTGTACAAAGGCGAAGATTGATAGAGTAAGCAAAATCTCAAAGAACTGAGGAGTTATCAGAATCAGAAAAAGTAAAGATTAAGTTTCAGAAGTGAATCAGATCTATGAGTCAGATCGAGACGGGAGAACCAAGAGCTGCTCGCACATGCGCAGACCGCACGACAGGGAAAAGGCAAATCATAACTCACTCACTACCCACCAAGACCTGGTTCCTTTAAGTAACTCGTGAGCGGATCGCCCATCTCTAGTTTGGTGTACAATTTGCGCAGACATAGTAGTAGTACCTATTTTTACAGGCAAAAACGTAACTGGTAATCGCTACTTTAAAATGCCCAAGAAAAAAGTTTTTTTGTACTTCATAGGCTTTGCAAAGGTTAACGCTAAATTGTTTATGCAAGACATCGCACTAAAGAATCTTTGATTTTCTGAAAGAGTATTTTGGTGAAAGGGTTATCGCATTGAATTCTACAAAGCATAAAGGACATGGTATTGAATAGGCATCCTACTCATCGAAACTAAATCGCTGACCACAACGCCGTATATATTGAATTCATTCTTTTGAATTTTACTTACCAAATTCGAAACGACTCTTTCTTCACTCGTCTATTTCACATTTTATTTTACTAAAATTAATTTTTGCTCCTTGTTTTCAACTTTGGTCATATTTGCTTCAGCAAATTTTGTTCTTCGCCGTTATTTTTTCTTATATTGGATTATGAAACGTGGCCTTTTTGTAACTTTTAAATTTGTATCGATCTTCATATATTATTAGTTCGTTAACAGTTCTTTATTTTATTTTATTATATTTTAATTAGATTGTTAGATTGGATTTTTCAATTCCACCCCTCCCCATTTACATAAATTCTTTTATAACCCACCTTCACTTCCTTCCTGTTTTTTTTTCTGTTTTTGCTATTTTCCTTAAATTTGCTTGGACTTTTCATTGTCTGCCATTAGGTCGTTTTTAATATTTTTATTTGTGCCTTAAACTTTTGCCTTTATCACCTCTACCTTCTTTTTATTTAAGCTATTACAGAAGACGTTCCTATTTTCAGTTTTATCGTATCCACTATGATTATTTGTGTATCCATTCTTAGTTTTTCCTTTAAAAACTCTTAGGTTAAGTTTTTACAAAGGATCACATCTTTTATTACTATTTCATTTTGCGTTTCTCTGCTTCCAGGATTTTAATTTCCAACGTACCAATTCTTCTTATCAGTATTTTGTCTTTTTTCCTCGAGAACTTAATTATTTTCTTTATCTTTTCTAATTTCCTTTACAATAAGCATTATATCTTTCATAGTAGTTTTTAAATTTCTTAATTTTGTTCTTGATCATGATTTTTTGCTGTCGTAACGTGAACTTACATGTTTCTACATGTGTCTCTACAATTATTAAGTATTTGGCCTTGCTTCGTTTCTTTTTATTTTATCACAATCTTTGTTTACTTATTTGATACTTTAATGAAAGATTATAATTACATGTGTGCAACATGTATACAATATGCTTCAGTTTTTAATTAACGATGTTTATGCCGTACGTGTATTAACTTTGAGGTTTCGAAAATTTTATTGTAGTTTTTAATATCCTGTCTCCAGATCGCCAGGACCATCGTCTGTTGAAAGCTTTCTTTTAGTAAAAAATGATTGATGCAATTTTTATTTAATTTGAATGAAACTTTGCACGCATATTTGTTTGTTTATGTGCAAATTCGGTCAAAGTAGAGGTGGAAAAAACTGTCAAATGATTGTGAATTTTTTGTAGCTTCTACACTTCTTTCGCCATATTTAGATGAAATTTTGAGTGTAAAAAATTTGATGTTATTTATTGTTAAAGGAAGGGTTTGTTTTGTTTTGCACACATCAACAATAATATCAATAGTATCAATGGTCATTGTTGTCAAGGTCTATTTCCAGAATGAGGAATCGTGCGCAGCGACTTTGGGAAAGTTTAAGACCAAGTTTGAAAAAGACACCACAATGTCCTAGACGCCAATAAAAAAAGTAAAAAATAATTTTTTAAGAATTTGACGTTTCTTTAATTTTTATTTGTTTACATGAGAATCAAGGATGGTCAAAGGTTCGAAGACACCGAAAGTGTGAACGAGCACAAATATGCGAGAGCTGGCTGTAGAGAAGGCTCTTTTTATAAAGCTGAGCCGACAACTTCGTCAAGAAAAGCGGCACAGACATTAGGTATGAGCCAAACAAGTGTCATCAAGATCCTATACAAGGAGTTGGATCTATTTTTTACAATATTTAGATTCAATAGCCACTGACAACACTCAACTTTGCATCAAACACATCTGTTCGCGCCAATCTCCAATTGCTTTTATTTGGATTTTAAATTAAGGCCGGTCAACTTTTGGCTCCCTCTGTATACGCGCTTTAGTTTTGATTTGAGATAGCGGGGCGGCCAATTTGCCCGCTTACGCGGTGCGCCGATATATAAGCGGCTTCGGCTGCGGCCTCACTCTCTTTCGCTCGCTTCGTTTTTGAATTTGAGTTGTGATGGTTTCGAAAACGTACAACCGGTTTTAAATTTTCCCTGTCCAAGGCCGTTTTCACCAAGAGTTCGCCGGCGTGTTTTGTTTAGCGGCAAGAGTTTTCACATCCCGGTGGCCGTTTTTTGAAGGCTCATTTTATTCCAGGATTCGACATTTTGCCGACCAGATTTTCCTCTTGCCGGAGGTCGTTTTGTTGGCCGATTGCATTTCAGGAGTTGAAATTTTTCCGGCGAAAAGATTCGGTTCGGTTTACTTGTATCTGAACCGGCAAGGAACCAAGAAAAACCTAGTCGCAAACTTCGAACACAACCAGCTGAAGGACCCACATCCAAAAAGACGCTTCCGCTCGGCCCCGCAGCAAAGATTGGGGTAACGTCCTTCTTTCCAACTACACTTTTTTTTCCTCTTCCTTGATTCCCCTAGAGTACAGCACGGGAAGCCGATTTCTGCAGCAGAGCGCCCGATTCCCAATGGTGCGTTTTACAGCTTTGGCTTTTATTGAAGTTCTTTTGTTTAAAAATTTTAAAATTACGGTACAGCCCATTTTCGGCCAAAACAGCATCTATTTTACCGACGAGGTATACTTCGAGCTCAATGGCTGTGACCAAAAACAAATTCAGCGTTATCGGAGTACCAAGAACCAGCATTTGGCAGAGTGGAATAATCGAACCTTTCTTTCTTACGAGATATGTGAATGAATCCGTTTACTGCGAAAAGGTGCTGAATAAGTTTATTTTGATTTCACATCAGAAACAAATGATTAACAAATACTGGTTTCAGTAAAACGGGTCGACAACTCATCGTACACTCTATAACTTCACTGTCCTTTCTAGTGAGTTTGGGCACTAAATCATCAGCCACTCCCGAAAAGTGGGAGGATTAATTGTTTATTACCCGATCTCAACCTTTGCGACTATTTTTGTGGGGTTATCTGAAGGAGAATGTTTGCGAAAGAAAGTCAACAAACATAGAGGAACTAGAGAATCGCATTTCTGAAGAGATCTTTGCCATTCTAGATGACACCAGATATCGCGCGTTTCTGTCACTTGAGAGTCACCTTTATTGAGTGATTGAATCGAATGGAGGTTAAGTCGAAAATCTGTTACACTAAATCGCAAACATTTCTCTCTAAAAGACAGAAGAATAAAATTTTTATCATTGATACTTTTTGTGTACTGAATTTCTTAAATCCTAGGTAACATAAAACACATGCTGTATTATTAGAGAATTTTAAGTATAATATGAGATATAATTATCTTTAAGAGAAATTAACTATTAAACAATAATTTCTAGGAAAAAATATAAAATTAACGAACATTTCCAAACAAACAGATAAACTATAATGACAGCAAGTATTAATCCATCTAGAAGAACTTTTTATGGAGCATAATAATCGAAAGTCTTAGAAATACCTAAAATAAACTTACAACAATATTTCCATGATGATAAATAATAAATATAAGTCTTATAGTATTACAGTTACTAAATTAATAAAGAAATATATAGTCTGCAGTTTAATTTTATTATGTAATTAATAATATTCTCATAGAAATAAATCAATTACTTACTTTAAAATTAATGTTAAAGAAATTAACAATAACAAACACAGTTATGATTTTTGTATTTATAAGTACAGTAAATGAAAATTAGCTTAGACATTTTTATGTAGAAATCTATTGTAATAAATTTTTTTTGAAGGTCTAACAAAGTAATTAATTAGGTAATTATGTAAAACTTTGGTAAACATTTATTTTCTCACCAACTAGAGTTCGTAGAGTTACATGTAATGGCTCATTCTTTTTTTAACTTATACATGGGACGCAAGGCGATTTTTTCAATTTAAACTAGTAAAAAATAATGTTAAGAAGTACGATTTTCGGTTATAAATAAAAAATATATCTTTTTTATTTTAGTTGTATAGACTCCACGTTTTAAATACTGAAAATCTGACTTTTGTTGCACTTTTTAAAGTACGATAATTATAACCAAATATATATTTTTTTTAATTACTTCGATTTTAATTGTTTATAATAAGATATGAAACTTCGTGAAACCCTAGTAAGAGTTACTAAATCTTATCATTACATCTATGCTTTGTTAAGTATTGATAATTTATCACGTAACAAGCTGACAATATGAATGTGTCGCTAAGTTGCTTAGCGGCCGCATGGTGGGGGCAGAGGAGGTGTCGGCAAAAAGCGCGTGCGCGTGCCTGAAATTTGGTTCAACTTCAACTAGATGTTGTTAGCAATCAAAATAAAATTATTAAAAATAAGAAATTAATATAAGGCATACATAAATTAAGCTATAGGAAGCCAAGTGCCAATAAAAGGAATTTAAAGGAAAATGGGTACAATAAGTAAATAGTTAATAGTTTTAATAAATAATAAATTAATAATTATATTTCACAAGTTACATTTAGGTACAGTTACATTAAAATACAAAGTATATGTAAAATTTAACAACATTATTTTACTCTTAGGTTTTTACTACAGCTTTCATACTCAACTTCACTCTCATTATCTATAACATTATCGCAATATTCGTTGTCAAAATTTTTTGCTTAGTATTATCTAACAGTGATATCTTGAGTGTAGTTTATTCACGAACCATTTTATTTTCATCCTACTCTAAAGATAGGATATGATCAATGTTTGTACAGCTTTGTCCATAATAACAGGTACATAAATGTGTTTATCGTAAGCCATACTTTTGGTAACTGCAAGTCATGATTTTGCAACCTATGTTTACAGCAACACGTAATTTTTTTAATTAATTCTGGTGAAATCATCATATCGTACGAGGGTGAATCAAATATAAACGAGACTTATTTTTTAAAAAATATTTCATTTGAACTTGAAACAAAAGAATAGTAGATTATTTTTCTACATAATTTCCTGATCTACAAACACATTTTTCCCAACGTAGCTAATTTTGAAATGCATTCCTCGTACAATGAAGTTGGTCGTGTTTCCAGCCAATTGCGCACATAGACCTCAACCTCCTCACCGCTGTCTAATCTATGCCCTCCCATGGCTTCCTTGAGAGGACCGAATAGGTGATAGTCGCAGGGCGATAGGTCAGCGCTGTAGGGAGAGTATTCAATTGTGAACGATGCAATTTCTGCTCAGTTGTCAGAAGGCGAGGCACCCACCTTGCGCACACCTTACGAAACCCTAGTTCCTCTGTGATGATCGAAAAAGTGCTGCCATAACTTATTCCAATCTCAGATGCAATCTCATCGATGGTCAGATGCCTGTCACCCTCAATAAACGTGGACGTTGTTTTCGTTGGTGATGCTGGTGCGAGGTCGGCGATCAGGGTTCTCATTTTCAACATTCTCACGACCCTCCACGAACTTTTTGTGCTATGCGAACACTCTAGCTCGTGACAGTGTCTCTTCCTTGAACTGCGCAGTCAATCTCCTCAGGATTTTAGCCGGTTTTACACCTTCCGCGGCGAGAAATTTAATAATAATACGCTGCGCAATTGACGACGGCACCTCCTTCTCAAACATTATCACGACGGGTACTGACAGGAACGAACAAAATCGCCCGCCTGCTTTTCCCACTCCTGATATCCCTGCCCAACACCTGACGAAGCGAGAACTCTCGCGCGTTAATATTGCGCGCCCGAAATCAAAGTTCTCCTTTATATTTGATTCACCCTCGTACAAGTTGCAATTCAATATTACTTTGTTTCCTTTTCCATTCAGTAGCATTTTTTGGATTTTCATATTATTATTGTATTTCAAAATAAGTTCTAAAACAATATTGCACTGCTGCTGATTCTGTGAATGGTAGTGTTTTCAATTTAAGTTGCGAGCGTACTGTTGATTTTTGAATTGTGTCCCTTTAGTGCATAATTACATTTTGCAAAAACTAATAAACTTTGCAGAACGCGACTAAGCTTATTTTATTTGTCTTAATGCAAGACAGCTTTATATCAAATTTTTAAATCAAGAAATGCACGGATCTTTTCTGTTCAGGTCTATTTTTGTAGATATTCTAAATACCTATAATATAATATATAAAATATAAATTTTTTGTTATATGAAAGACACGGTTTTTCACACACATAAATGGTTATTATAAACAAACGGCCCAGTGAATTTTGGAGTAAATCATACTGTAATTTACTACATTTGTACTTTAAATGAATCTGTTATCAGATATCTGCATTTAATTTTTCTGTAAAATAACTTTTTTAATGCTTATTTGACTGAACTATGTGTGCAAGATACAGGAATATTTGGTTATATAGGCACTGGATTATTATTTGGAATAGTTTGGCACTTGCTGCAATTGTAAATGTTTTTTAACGTGCAGTTATGGTGTTAACCTTTTGAAGTATAGTGATTCCAAACAGAAACCACTTACTTAAATTTTTATTTCTACACGCAGACTGGTTTTACAGAAAAACCTCAATTCCTACATCAGTAGTAGTGCACCATCTACTGATCTCCATCACAAATTTGCAAGTGGCGAAAACTGCATTGCTAGTATAGGTTCAGCATCATCACAAAACCCACGTTCTGTGAATGATTTCGTTTTTTATCTAAATGTTTATAAGAAGTGAGATAACTACTCCGTTTTTTTAGACGAATGTGTTACGCAACCACTAGCAGAGAGGTGAGTATACTTATTTTATATAGTTTCTGGTTTACTTTGTCAACCGGATACGGTTTTGCGTGTACTAAAGTTAAAAATTTGGTTTGAATAAGATGGAAAAACGAATTGATTTGTCAAAACTGACCTGCGACGAAGCTTACGCTATGCTTGATGAAATTCCTTCTAATGGAGAGTCAGTAATAAGCAAAAACGAGGAAGAAACGACAGATATACTTAAAGACATCGTTGAAAATAATGAAGCTACCGAAGCGATTGCTCAAGAAACTATTTTGTGTCACGACTACTTGGCATTTGGGAGCGACATAAATGACGATCCAGATGATCTAAGAAACAATATACCGCTTATCCACTTTGCGAACTGGAAAAAAACAAGAAATTGCTCAAACACTCAATAATTTTTAACAACTAACTAGTCCCAGCTCTGAAGTACCACCTGATGTCACAAAACCAATAGAATTCTTCTTGTTTCTTTTTGGCGATGCTATTCGTCTGGTTACAGAACAAACAAACTTGTGTGCTACCTAAGAAAAAAAAACTTTATTCCGACAACTGAGGAGGAAATGAAAATTTTTATTGTGGTAAATTTACTCATGGGTATAAAAAAGTCTCCCTCTTTTTGCGATTATTGGTCTTCGCGTCCAGAATTGCGGATGATTTTATAGCATCAGAAATAGGCGTAAACCGATTTGGATCTCTGCTAACTAGCCTCCATTGCAATGATAATGCAACAATGGAAAAAAGATGAGTCTGGTTTTGATCAATTGTTCAAAATCAGACCCTATATTAAACTACTAAAAAAAAGTTCCAGATATATTATTGTCCATCAAAAGAAGTGTCGATCGATGGGAGCATGGTCAAGTTCAAAGGCTGAATTTCTTTCAAGCAATATATGGCAATGAAACCCTCGAAAGGGGGGTTCAAAATTTGGGCATGCGCCGATAAAGAAGGTTATCTAAGTAATTTTGAAATATATACAGGAAAGCATTCAGTTAAACCTGTGAAAGGTTTAGGTGGACGGGTAATGCTTGGCGTTTTCTCGATACATCAGTACTCAACTCATGTATAATTTTCAAATAAAGGATCAATAGTGTTATGAGCCTTAAGATTTTTTGATGTGAAGTAATACTTAATTTGATTGGGGCTTCCGTTTTAAGAGGCTCTTGTGGAAGACGATCGTCTGCTAAAAAAGTTGTATCCAGATTCAAGCCCTATGTGCCAACAGATCAACGACGTGATCAAGCAAAACATCTACCTGTGCACGGAATGTAAAGACGTTGTGCTCAGTGTAGTACAACCAAAAAACCGTATCGAACCAGATGGAGTTGCATACAGTGTAAAGTCGGGTTGTGTTTACTGACAGAAACTGTTTTCTAACATATAAATAACTTATGTAATCTTTCGATTTTGTTTAGCCTGAAACAAAGTGCAATTTGTTTATGCAGAAAAAATTTGATTAGGTATGTCATTTGTGTTCACTGTTACTTGCATTGTGGTTTCATAACAAAAGTTAAAATAATTTTTTTTTGCAAAAAGCAAGTATACTCCATCATTTTTCTACACATAAAGAAGGTTCATGCAAAATGTTATTAAAATCAGAAATAAAATCGAAATCTGTGCTTCAAAGGGTTAAATATTTCAGAGCGCTAAAGATTACAAATTGTATTCTCTAACGAGATTTCAGTAAATGCATAATAAATTGCTTCTGGGCCTATCTCATTTATCTTGCTTATCGGGCACATAACGTTAAAATGTTGTTACGTAACTTACACAGCAGTTAAAAAGTTTTAATGACTATCGCTCTACAAATTTCATTCTGCACAAGTGCACGGCGCCGCTGTGTATTCTTGCATCATTTCAGAATTTATTGCATTTCCTAGGCAGAGCATATCCGGAACCAAAGCATGTGAAAAACTGCTATTGGGTCGGCTGCAAGCAAACGTAGCGTACGGAATATGTAAATAATTCCTGCAGCGCTAAGCAGCAGTTGCAACAACATTATTACCAGTAAGTTTAATGGTACTTTACTTCAAAATCAATCCCGCGAGTGCATGTAATCCGGGATTTCGAGAGCAGAGCACGCGCTTCGCTGCACATAAAACTGCTCGAATATACCTGCTACACACGCTGAATCACACAAACGGTAATATTTTTCAGCAAATGCATACACACAAAATAATTCCAGCAATTGCATCCATTGCACGGCGCGGGAGTAAAAAATCCGCCGCAATTTATTGTATTCGTGCCGGAAGCGAAAGAAAATTTCCTATTTCCAGGGCAAAACAAAAATTCACCATTCGCGTTCCTATCTGCGTATTTTGTATGCTTACGGCGGCATAACAAAGGATCTCTTCATTCAGATTGTGCTTTCAAGTCCTATTGTTAACATATACGCCATAAAGGTTTAGATCATTAGTGGAGTTTATTGTAGGTCGCTGTTACAAACAAAAAGTCCGCTTAAATGCAATTTGTTGCATTGGGAGCAACAACGTCGTTTGATGTTTGGACAAAGTAAACATTAGAAATATCTTCACGGTTAGAGTAAGTTTGAATAGATTTGTTTAACGTTTGTACGGGACAACGCTATGAAAACTAAATACAGTGTTGTTGGTAAAAGTTGCTATTTTACGTTATTTAAGGTATCCATTGTTGTATTTCTATTTTCAAATCAAAAGTTTCAGTAAAAATTTCTAAAGCTGAAGAAAATTGAGTAAAATTTCTTTTTCGTCACCTTAAAAAAGTATTTCCAATTTTTAGTATTTGAATTTAAACGTAGCTAAACTTTTTTTAGCAGCAGATTAAGTTTGAACTTTTTTTTTATAAATTTTCCTCTGTTGGCTATTAAAAATTCCTTTAAATCTTTAGGCGATGGGAGTCATGGTAGAGTAGGAACAGCTCAATATAAATTTTATATTTCAGAATATGGAACTAATGTCACTCAAACCAATCAATCTATCTTAGAGCAAAATGGGGGCATAACTTTAAAGTTGAGATGAGTAGAATTTGTGTACTGCGTTTGGAATAGCATTTGATATGAACCAAATTTTGGATGTGAGTAATATATTAATAAATAAATAAGTTATAAATAATTGTAATAAAGAGAGAAAAGTTTGTACTGAATCTAAACGAACCTGTTTGATAAGTCTATTGATTTAAACTTCTTGAGTGTCTACCTCATAAAACTTTCTTCATTATGTGTAGGAGGGGAAAGGACAGTCTATTTTTATATCGTTTACTGGGCTTTGTAATTTACTCGATAATGGTAGGTGTATACAGATTTAGATGCATAAGCTCGTTTTTATATACCATGGAGCATTTACAGCAGCACGCAGTACCTTTGATTGGAATCGTTGAAGTACTGCTATAACGAATTTACTATATAACTGCAGTTCATAGGTCTACACTGGCTTGAAATTTGTTTTATATTGAAGTACTTTGTTCTCTAGAGATAAATGGAACCGGATACCAATTAACCGGTACATCCTGCAAAACTTGTTGTTTTCTTTTGTTACAAATATGTTTTGCCTCTATACTTCATTACTTCTGTCTGTGGAAGATCTTAATTGTACATGAAAATTGAAGAATAAGTTTTTCTAGGTAAAATGAAAGTCACATGACTTGATTTGCGTCAGGTATCAATTTCACTTAAATAATATCCGAATTGTTTTGAAATTCTATACAATAGTGGCTGTTATTATCAGATGTGTAGGTGGAAGAATGGAAATGTATAATATGTACAGCACTAGTTCCAACATGCTTCTCTGAGACATTCTTCTTTGAGCCTTATAAGAAAATGTTTGTCAAATATGATTGTAAGATAATGTAGTAACAGTAAATCATTAAAGATTAGATTAAATTTTTTTTATTGACTCCACTTTAATACAATTTGTCTGCATATACAGACAATAAGTATATCTTATTTTGTTATTTAACTTAATACTTAAATAACTTATTGCTATGATAGGAGAGGAATGCTCATGTGAGCAGTCTCTATAAATTATATTAAACAATAATACAATACACGATTATATCTATATTTATGTATTTGTTTTGTTGTGACTGGATATTTCGTTCAAGTGTAACGGTCCAGAAGGTCTGCTAGTTTGAACCTCTTCAATCCTCTGGGCACATCTTTGTCATCATACAGCGGTCTAGCAAGTGGGGTGAGTTGAAACCCCGTGTTTGTGCTTAGTACTAATTTTCCCTATTTCTTTCCGTACTGTGGATACCTCTGGATCAGAATGTAACGTTGTGTTGGAAACAAACCAAGGCGCGTTAACTGTAGCTCTGAGCACTTTGTTCTAAAACCGCTGTTCCCCAGATTGGTAAACAGTATGTCTAGATAGGTTTAAGCATAGTTTTGTATATAAAAAGATTATTGTCGATTGATAATGCTAAATTTTTTCCCAGTAACCATTTGACTAAATTTCTTGACGAGTTGTTTCTTTTTGTTAAAGATATCGGTACGCCAAGTTAATCTTCTATCTGTGTAAAGGCATAAATATTTAATTTCGTCCCTACGTTGTTTACAGGTACCGTTTAATGTTATACCAGGACAGTTTCCACGCCTACTCGCAAATGTGATGTGTGATGACTTGGCTTCATTAGCTTTAATTTTCCAACATTGTAGCCATTCTTCCAACTGGTTTATGTGTATTTGTAGGTTTTTATATGCAGCAAAGGGATCTTCATGTGACGCTAAAATTATTGTGTCCTCAGCATACGCATCAATAATCGTTAATGTAGGTTCTGGTAGATCAGCAGTGTGTAGAGAGTATAACGTAGATCTAAGGATACTTTTTTGCGGGACACCTGCCCGAATTGGGTATAGTTCAGTGTATGCTTTTGATATTTAACTCTAAAGGTTCTATTGTTTGGAGATTCAATTTAATAAAGAAATTTCACATGCTATACATTTTCAAATATTTAGCGTAATATCTAAAAAGTTACTAATCAATATTTTCTATTTTCTTGATCAATGTGACTTGGTTAATTAAATCAAACACCGGCTTTATAGTAGTGCGTTTCTTTTTAAATTCAAGCTTGTGTTCTGGCATTAAATCTTATAGAAGAGGATTCAATATGAATTGTTAAGAAGAATTTCATGAACACTTCTGATAAGATAGGAAGGACCTGATAAGTCTATAATAGTAACTGCTCTGGAAGTTTTACAGGTTTTAAAATTGGTACTACTTGTGCAACTTTCCAATGGCCAGGAAAGAATCATGTTTTAATATAACACTAAATATGTATGTGATTTATTTCACGTGGTATTTTGGTAGTTATTTCAAACTCCATTCAGGTGGCTTTAGAGTGACTTTTTTATATTTAATTTGGTAACTGTAGCTTGTCTTGCTCTGTTTACTTCTTATTTTGGTAGTGCTATCTGAAAAAAGCGTCAAGGTAATCGTAGATGTAGTTTTCTTTTTCTGAAGTGATATCAGCTGTACATGATGTAATTACTTTTTTAAATTGTTGATAAGTGCAGTCGCCTTATCATGATTGATTTTAGTCCAGGTTTAGTTATCTAAATAGAGGGATCTATTTCTGTGTTTGCTTGAGTCTTTTTGTTGCTTTCCAGAGCGAATAATTTGTTGCATTAGTCGGAGATAATGTGCTTAAGTATTTTTGAATTGTTTACTTCTTCACATTACGTAAAAGATTATTTAAATTCCCACTTGTTGCATTTAGTCTATTTTATTATTTGATACTTTTAAATTTTGCTATATTCTTGTAGGCCTATGCTTCTCACTACTTTTTCTAATTATCAAGTTGGGATAAAACAAATATTGCTTGTCGCGCAACTTATTGTATGGTTGTAGTTAAGGGTTCAAATGAGTTTAAAACATTGTCTTTAAGTTTCAGTGGTACTTTGTAATTTTTTGTCTAATATTCTTTTAAATTCTTCCTAGTTAGCTTTTTCTTATCGCAGCAATTATGTTATTTTCTTCAGATGCCATATCTTCAGTGGATGTTGTCGATCACCGTAGCCTATACTATTTTGTCAGCTGCTGATATAAATAGAGTATCTGACGATAGTCCTGTCCATTGTCGCAAGTTTTTCAGCCATGAAAAGTAGGTCTTCCTTTTCCTTCGATTCTTTTTTGTAATATTTATTGCAAAAGTTCCAATTTCTTATTCCTCATTCTGTGTACAACTTATACGGTTTTTCATAATTTTACATTGTTGAGGATTACATTTTCTTTATTTAATCGCTGTAATACTCTTTTATTTGACACAAGATAAACCCACAAACCCAGTACTCAAATGCTTCCAGGCGTTTCATAGTGTTTTTTGTGAGTGTCTAGGTCTCCACTCTATCGTAGAGTATTGAAAATACATAGCAGCGTAAAAACCGTGGTCTGGCTTTGATGTTTAATGAGAGACTGCATAGTATTTTTTCAAGCAATAAAATGCGCTCTTTACTTTTCCTATCCTGATTTTGATTTTTTGATTTAAATAGCATCGCAGATAATTGATGCTTTCGACTAGCTGTAGGGAGTTTTATCTTCTATAAGGAAGTCAGCATTATTAATATTCCGTTTGCTAACAATAATAATTTTTGTTTTCTTAGTATTTATTACGTGCATAAATAAGTTCTAAGCTTTTTTCTGCAAAATTAAAGTTTTATTTAAAAACAAACAAAAAAAGCTTAAGTATCAAAGTATTCTCCGTTGGCATCGATGGCCTTTTGCCATCTTTCGGGTAGGTTGCGAATTCTCTGGTGGTAGAAGCTCACCAGTTTCGAGACGATAAAGTTATCGATGCATTTTCAGACTTCTTCTGTTTTGAAGTGCATATCAGCCAAGTGATGCTGTAACGACCGGAATAAATGATAGTTGGAAGGGGCCATGTCTGGGCTACACGCCGCATGTGGGACAAGTTCCCAGCCTAATGCAAAGATGTGTTCTTGCGTCGCCATCGCAACATGTGGTCGGGCATTATCATGGAGCAGGATGACTTTGCGACTTCCTTGTCCAGTAAATGGCCCCTTTTCTTCGATTGCGTCGCTCAAATTGATGAGTTGCTGTTGGTAGCGATCCGCCGTAACTGTTTCACCTGGTTTCAACAGTTCATAGTCCAGCACACTTTTCCAATCCCACCAGATACGGAGCAAATTCTTTTTGGCGTGGATATTGGGCTTTGGATTCGATGTCGAAGGTTTGCCAGGGTCTACTCATGATTTGTTGCGCTTGGGATTGTCGTACCAGATCCATTTTTTATCGCCCATAATAATTTTATACAGAAAATCCTTTTTTCGGTTCCTTGAAAAGAAATGGAGTGCGGTGTCACGCCGACGATTTTTGTTGTCTTCGGACAGTTTATGTGGAACCCATCTGCCTCCCTTTTGTATCTTATCCATTGCATGCAAACGTATGGAAATGGCTGGCTGAGTGACGTCAACCTGTCCTGCATGCTCTTTTTCAGTTTGCGCATTGATTTGATCCAGCAATGTCTGCAGCTCATCCGTGGCAAATGTTTGAGGGCGTCCAGCGCGTGGTTGATTTTCAAGATTAAACTCTCCTCCGCGAAATCTTTGGTACCACTTTTTGCACGTTGCATGACTTACAGCATTCTCACCATATGCAGCACAAATCATTTCGGTGGCTTCAGCAGCGTTTTTCTTAAGATGAAACGCGAAGTGGATAGAAAATCGAATATGCTCTTTTGTGATTGCCATCGTGAACACAGCTGATTATTGAAGTTATGTGCATCAAACGCCAAATCGCATGATGTTTCGAAAGACCAAATGTCATTGCTTTAAAACCGAAAGAGGGCGGACTAATACGTTACATGTAACCGGTGATTTGTATCTTGTGAAATCTAAAGCTGAGAACTTATTTATACACTTAATAGTTCCAGGTCATATTTTTTGCTGACTGTTACTATTCGCTCTACCAGCGTGTCCAGATTGTTAGGGCTTGTCGCCAATGTGGTAGAGTGGTTGACACAACGGATATTATTTATGGCCACTTCGTTTATTGTCATGCCTTCATCCGGTTCTTCCAAGGTTTCTCTAAATAGCTCCTCAGAGTATATGCATATTAAATAGCAAGGGTTTTTATTTGTGATAATGTTAATTTCTCTGTTCTAATTGTATCATTCTGGTACCCATATGGGTTTGTTATGATTTGTCTTTCTTCTTTGTCAATGCTATAAGTTTCTAATATCTGACTGTATTGAAAGCTCTAGCTAAATCTATAAAACATGCATATACGTTATTAGTTACGTTTATTCTCTCTATTAAAACCTTAGAGTAAATAGTACTTCTCTTATGTCTAGTCCGCACCTAAATCAGAATTTTGTATTGTTAATATGTTCTATTTTTCTGTATACTTTTTCCTTTACGATCTTCAAGAATTTTTAAGCATGTTACTCATCAGACATCAATCTGTTCTTTGCATTTATTGGTTGTGTTTGGGGATAGGTATAAAGGTAGAAGTTAGACAGTCTTATGAGATCTCTGACTTATATATTTGATTGAATAAATCATGGGTTCCAGGTGCTCTTCGATTATTAGCTTTATTATTTCGGTGTAAGTCTCATCCGGACTGGGAGCTTTTCCACTTTTTATGTGTCGTATTGCTATCATCACTTCTGTTATGGTGATGTGTGGCCCATTAACTGCATCGACAGTTGTCTTCTCTTTCCTCTGTTTGTCTGAAAAAACCTCTTTGATGTATTTTTCGAAGGTTTTCAGTCTCATTTTCGATTCCCAGATTGTCTTTCCATTTAGTTTTTTCAGAACTGTTTCATTTTCTTTTTGGTAATTCCTGCGACATATTTTACTTTCTGGCAAATATTTATTAAGTCGTGTTTCTTTTCCAACTCTTCCATCTCAGCACGTAATTTATTTAAATAATTTGTTTTTGCTTCTTTGATCTTATTTTTTATTAGTTTGTTTAGTTCTTTATATTTCTTGTCATTGCGATTTTTACCTTTTGTCCAGCTGTAATTAATTCTAATATATGGTCATTTATTTCTTTTTTTCTTTGGTCTTATTAAGTTGTTGGTTGTTGATATTATAGTGTTTTTTATAATCACCTGTATATTGAACATAATAATGTTGGGAGTCTAGCCTGATGATAGATCTAAGTTTGATGCAGCTTTGTAGTATTTTCGTGGCATAACTTTTATTACACATAAATCAATGAGATGGGACAGTTTAATAATATCTGTAGGCCAATAGAAGCGGTAAAATTAATTTGGATCCCCAATGATGATACTGTGCATTGTAGTTTGCTGTTGTAGTAAATCGTTTTATTACATGTTTAGGTGAATAAAATGTCGCAAAAATTGTCAGTTTATACTTGTTGATTGCATATGGTCGTATCTGTAATTTGATCGTTCTGTGTGTTTAATCTATATTATGACTGCGCTACCATTGGGCTTATATTCATGGTAGATAAAATAATTATGTGTTTTGAAGTAGGACCTTTTCGTCAAATAAGCTACATATATTATTACAATATCTAGATGGTTGCTTAATGTAAATCCTCTTAATTGCTGTCGGTGATGGCAAATCCTTAGTGTGTATTAAACCATTATCAATTTAGGAGACAACTGTCGTTAAAATATTGATACTGCTACTTGTTTATTCCATAAGTCGTACCAATCTTTTTAATTCATGAATGTTATACTTTGATGCATAACTACATCATGTTACAACATCTGTACATTACTGGTAAATTTATTATTGCCTCTGGTCATTTAGGCATACGGCACACTTTTGTTCTTTTTATTGATGTTGTGCCATAGCAGTTGTTTGGTTTGTTTTTTGTGAGTATTCATTTGTTTTCTTCTTAATATAGAATATCTATTACTTTACAATTTCTTATAGGTAAAACAGCCTTTATAGTTGACTGGGTAGTTTTTTTTTAAAGTTTACGCATTTCATATCCTTACTTTTTCTTTTTTTTTAATCAATAGTAAAATGATTACCTGCACACTTTACACAGCATATAGGGTTCTGCTGCAAAATCTCTTTGTATTGTCATATCTCTGATATCTTGCGCATAGTATTTTAATATGTAGAGGTATAATTCTTACTCTTGTGCTTATTAGGTAGGTTATAAATTTTTTATTGGTGTTGCTATGTGGTGCAACTTTAACGAAATTTAATGGTTACTGTTTTTTAGTACCTCTTTGTTTTATATTGCCACAGAGTTGTCGAAGTAGACCCGGTAAATAAATAAACAGTAAAAATAACGTTTAAATATAATAAAACACTTAGCATAATTAAAGTAAGCAGTATTGAGAATCATATTATTTAATGTAGTTCCCATCAACGACCACCACTTTCTTAAGTCAGAACCTAAACCTGCTGCAAGCCAACACAACTTTCTTTTTTTCTTCTTGTCCACATGTATAGCTATTCCCGGATTTTTCTTGCATTGCGGGCGTAAGTGGAACCTTGTTGGAACACATGCTTACGCTCAACGGCCACCTTCTCTACCCAGGACTTGATAACTGTCTCCAACACGTTGATATAACTGTTGGAGGTCAGACTTTAATCGTTCCTCAAAGAAATGGCGACGTTATGACATTTGCTTCACTACTTACAAGCCTCAGCACCATTACATGGACGGGAAACTTTGTGTGCATGACGGTAGCACTTCAGAGACATCTTAGCAACTCCAACGGTTATTTTGACAATTCTCCTTTCTATTCTGGGTAAGTTTATTTTGCCCTGAAAAGAATTTCAAGAAGCCAGCGCTGACGTATTTGATATCGTTTAGCAGTGCTTGGGTTTTCAACATCATATCCACCTTCTTTTCCTCAATAAACCATTGGCGATTCCTCAGGACGACAGATTTGTAGTGCAGTTAGGTAATGTATTTTACGAAATAATACTTTTAAACTACCATTTTATTTATGTTTACTAGTGTAAAATTTTGTTTTTCTTTCGACTAGGGGTTTTTATTATAATAAAGTATAATGCAGGACCACTACCCCACTATTTTAAAAAAATTTGATCTCTAATAGTTTCCAGTTATTAGTTTAATAAATCGACTTTGAATTTTGATGGTTTGAAAACTTCTTCTATTGCAACGTTTCCAATGAATGCATTTGTATAGATTTTGTCATTATTTGATAATATCTCATATCTAAGGAAGTGGGCTTTTGTGTTGGCACTTTCACAATTTTGTCTGTTCTGTGGCGTATCCTATTTTTCACCATTTTCTATGCATTCTAGCCTCGATGCTAGAGAGTTGTGTTATATTTTTGATTTGTTGTAATATGTTGGATTTGCAGTAGATGTTGTGGGGGTTATTGTTAGGGAAAAACGGCATTTTTCATCTTTCTGTATAAATAACTTATCATCTAATTTGCACTATATTACTCTTTAACACTTAAATAATGTTTGATATTTTGGGGAATTTGGAGCATCATGTGCGTCTTTACATAAACAAATCCAAGACTTAAAACAAGTCATAAATGTGATAGATCTTAATCCAGCGATAGTCGCTGTCGCGGATAATTTGCATGACCTGTCCGGTTCGTTTTGATGTACAAAACAAACTACACGAACCATTATTGAATTAAAAAAAAGTTATTTGAAACATGATTAAAGAAGCCAATACACAATTTATTACAACAATTTTCTGTGTTAATAAAGAGCATTATTAGTAAATTTTTATAAAAACCATTTTTGGATCAATAAAACTACACATATCCACAATATCTGACTCTTGGAGTCAGCAACACTTAGCTTTGAATATATGGGTATTCACTTTTTAAAGGTTGCTGTTTATAAGCTCTGTTTCAAAATATCAAGGAATATTTTTTAGAAGTTATAATCAAAAATTAAAAGAAATATTTTAAAATAAAAAAAAACAGATACATTTACGTTCATCTATAAAGACACAATCTTAGGTATTGCAGATGTAAAAAATATACCACTAAAACAAAAAAACGGTACTTGTCGCGTGTTTGCGTATACTAAATTAAGAATTAGTACTAATTTGACAAACCTGACAAATAAAAGCTAAACATCACTGTTCATTCTCATTGGTGTGGCGGCCTTTTCGCCCTTGAAGCGCTTTATATCGCGGCGGCATGTGGGCCTTTGATATCTGCTGCTACGTTTTGCCGTCGCACACAAAAGGGCATATGGGCTTTTGCTCAGCCGACAAGTCTGCATACGCCGTCGGAGGCACCTTTTGATATGAAAGGTGCTGTCGAATGAAAATCACCCGCAAGAAACATACGCACACCTCAGCGCGGCCAATTCGGTCGTGTCTTAACACCCGCAAATACTCGATCCGCAGCGCGGCCAATTCGGTCGTGTGTTTTTAATACCCCGCAACATACAAGAAGACAGCGCAGCAAGGTGGCCACCGTGGAACCATCGCCGACGAAGCCGAAGCCGATTCAGGTGAACGATTTGGCAATACTCGTTGGTTGATATCGGTAGCCACCCCCATCCGCTTTTGCGACGGCCGTTTAAGGGACGATTTGGGCCTTATCGGTTGACGTTCCAATACTACGTATCCCACACCGCACCACGAGAGCGGCTATTTACACGCCTGCCTCTCCACTCATACTTATTATTATTATAGGAACACTCTGAGAAAATAAGGAAGACTTGTACTTTGCATATTTCAAAAATGGAAAAATATTCAGAAACATATAAAACTCTAAAAAAATGAAGAAGCTTTGAACAATGTATATTGATGTTTGTCTCTTAATTAATAAACTTGAAATTCGAGTGCGTTAGAATATAACAACTGTTCATAATTTTATTTTATAATATTTGCAAAAACTGTTATATGCACGACAGAAAATTTAAAAATAAAAAAAATATTCTACCTTTTCATATATTCAAAAAATACAGAATTTATGCAGATATTTAAATTACATCATGTTTATTTAACTGCATGTACTAACAATTAAGTAGCTGACCCGCTTTATTTTTGTGTTTCTGTTCTTTTATATGGACATTTCTGAGTATAACAGCATATTTTTCATACAAAACTTCCCATAGCTCTTATTTTATCCGGATCTCCGCAGGTATCGATTTCGTAAACTTTAGGCACCGTTTACAACTATCAATCACAATCAATTTCGAGTCAGTGACTGATTAAGCTTTAGATGCATGTCTCCAAGGCTTTGTGGTGTTTCTTGACAAGCAACATCAAGCATCGTTAATCTGCATCAACAGAGTATAAAATTCTTTAGTTTCTTATAAAAATTTTCTGCCGACGAGTCTTCCAGGTTGATTTGATATAGTAGTTAGAAAAATAAAAGTAATTGTAAAATAAAAAGCTGTTTTAATAAATGTTAATAAATACAAACAAGTTCTGCCAAAATTAATTACAAGGGTCTAATAAGAAGAAATGGGTACAAAACAAGCTTAAATCAGATAAATTTAATGATTGTTTTGTGCATTCCGCTCCCCAATTTTATTACATAACGGAGGATACGGTTTGGCAAATGAGAATTAATGAGTTCGTTATCTCTGGAGAGTTCAAATGACCAGTTTATACAACTGTTTTTACCTAGGTGGATAACGAACTCATTAAACTATGTTCCCCAAACAGTCATAATTTTACTTGCTTGTTTTATCTGAATTGATGAATAATATCTGAGCCTGCCATATGTTTTCATACCCACGTGTAACCTGGGTATTCCCTTTTGCCGCAAATGCGATGGCAAGGTGCGTCCCTTCGCCCCGGCAAAAACTGTGCGCATTTGCCGCATTTGTTATTTTTATCGTCTCCGGTTTATCGCGCTAATTAAAAAATTATGCTGAGTGCTGGAATTCTACGCCCTTTTTTGTTAGGCCGAGAAATTGTATTATTAAAGCGATTGTAGCTAATAACATATTGTAAAATCATTTAAATAGAAATATTGGTAGGAAAATATAAATTGACTTGAAAACACAATACCTTATTGTTACAATCTATTAAGTCGGAAGTATAACTGGTATATTTACACTAACACTATTTGAATGACAACATAGTTGTTGAGTTAAATATTTATACTTGCATAGAAACGTGTTATTCAATGGAAGTGTGAAATAATAACTCACCAGCCCAAGTACCTTGCAAACTAAGCGACGCCAACTTCAGAAACGAAGCTCGGAATAAACCGTAAACTACAACTTCAAACAGTAGTAAAAGCAAGGAATTATACATAGAATACTCGTTTCTTGAACAGCAGAAATAAATATTTACATGAGGTAATGTTATTTTACTTGCTTAGATCCCCGATTCGACTGGAGGGCATTTTTCTACCATTAACAATAATACAACTTACATGTCAATAAACACTGGAGGTATGCTTTGATAGCTAAATAAATATTTTAATTGCTAAAAAATAAACAAATATGTATGCACATACGGCTTATCGCGGCATGTACCGTCTATGTTTAGTTTATTGATTAATTTATTAGAAGCTTACATTTGAGAGTGTTAAAGCAGCAATTTCTGTTTATGCGAAACATACATGTTTTATGCCACGAGTACTTCGCTCTCCTGATAATACAGGCAAAACCGCTTGTTTAAGAGCTGAACGTAAATAGACGTATTTATAATTAAGTACAATTATTTAAGCAGCAGTGCTACTATCAAACTGTGCATATATAATGTTTTACGAGGGTCTACATTTAAGACAAACTTATTTCCAGTACTGCATTTCTCCTGTTTGAATAATATATTTATTAATCGGTTTTTATTCTCTTTTCGATAAAAATAAAAATAATTGCTTATAAGAACATAAAAGTGCTATTGCGCATTGCAACAATATTTGATTGAATCAACAATGTTTTTTCTAAAAATAGCATAGTCATAGCATTTTTACTAGTTTTGTGTTTATTTTATATAGTTCTTATATTTTATAGTTATTGATTACTAAATATAAAGGAAAAATTCATTGTGTTTGTAAATAAAACTTTTAAATAAAGAGTCACAATTGTGTAGAGGATTTTATTATTGTTATATTTGTTATAATATCAAATTACATATTTTTGTAACAGAGGCGATATAGTCTTTTTTGTGTTGTGTGAGTACTTAGCCATGAATCAATGATGCTTTCCGGGCTACTGTAAAAATAATCTACCGATATTTATTGATTTATGTAAAATTTAATTATTATTAATACACATAAACTTATCTCTTAACCTTGCAAAGTTGTTAATGAAATGATTTCATACGGTTCTATCAGCTCACTCCCCATGGTATCTAAGTTGCTTGAAAAACTGATATTACGGCGTATTAACAAAAATCTAGCTATAAAACCATCAATTTGCCTTTAGGGGGCAACGAGCAACAACTGAAGAACGCCATCGTTTCATGAATCTAATCAAAATTAAAATTCTTTACAGCTGTTTTTTGGAAGTTAGACAAGCATTAGATAGTGTGTGGTACAGAAAACTACTACATAAATTTAAGAAATAGCTTAAATTGAAATGTTACCGTTCCTTAAGCTCGTATTTTATACATATAACTTTTTTAGTTAAAACGGGTAAGGACGTATCTCAAATTAAAGACATAGGAGCACGAGTAACTCGGAATAGTGTATTAGGGTTTATATTACACCTAATGTGTATTGTAGCGCCAGCGTCGTCGCGCGGGGTTGGGGTGCGGGCTGCAGTGCGAACGGATCCGGATTCATGAGTTCGTTGGTGCCTGCGTTTACTTCTAACAAGGGGTAATAATGGCGGTCATCTAAGGCGCGGTGTTGCCACATCGCCCCGCATTAGAGATTGTGCACGATGGCCTGGAGCAGTGGGCGAACATATGAGAGCCTTAACCTCTTAGTTCTCAGGATGTGCTCCCATGTGGGCTTTAGAGCCTTACCATTAATATATACTTGGGACCTATGTCAGAACAAACAAGAACATATTCCTACATTTCAACGATACGGCAATACCCACATGTAATTAAAATTTAACAGCATTAGTTGTTCTACAAACACATTTAAATACTTATTATTTAATTTAAAATACTTGACCTACGATCAGGAGCAAATTTATGTACGTTTATATTTAGAAATTACCTGCTATAAACCGCAAGTAGATTAATAATTTCAAATTAAATAGCGCATAGGCCCGTAATATACAACAAACCAGCCAAACATAAACAATTATGGAAAACCAAACCCCCAGATCTACTATTTTCAAACATCAACAAACTTATCATACTCGCAACCCATGCTAATACGACAATTATTTCTGCAAAATGCAACCATATACAATAGCGAACCACAAAATAACATCTAAATACTTATTTTGTATTTAAAGACTTAAAGCCAAATGATAATAATAAGGAAATATACATAGTAGATTTACTTCTAAATACAGAAGTACAATATGCAAGTGCGAGCATTGCCAAAGATTCGGACATACAAAGAACTTTTGCCAAAATATTCTAAGATCTGTTAACTGCACATTTAGTAGTCGAATTTCAAAAAAATAAAAGATTGATGTAACATGCGTCAACTGCAACGAACAATATTCGGCCTAGTACATAGATTGCATTAGGTACAAACAAAAATTCTACCCTACACCACGGGAATAAAAAATTCAAATAAGATCAGTTTAAACAGGAAAAACATATGCTCAAGCAACGTACAGGCAACATAGCATATTTACAACTCAAAATTAATTTTACACCCGCCACAAAAACACTCCAACGATATAACTGAACTCCGTCAAATGATAAAAAATATGAACCAAATACGCTTGTTGTATTAAAAGTAGCTGTATAGAACGCAAACGGCTTATGCTAGCATGCACATGAAGGAAAAGTGTTTTTACAAAGTACAGATCTAGATATACTTTTACTATCTGAAACCCATTTTACTACAAGAAATCACATAACAGTGCCAAATTACAACATACATAGCACAAATCATCCCAGTAACAAGGTTCACAAAGGTTCAGCAATAATTATTAAACAAAACAATTAAGTTCGATATTATTAGCGAGCTGAGTACAAATTAAACAACATACAAACCGCTAGTATTGCTATAGAAGACACTACCAGAGAAATCACCGTATCAGCAATTTATTGTCTACCCAAACAAGAACAAAGAAGCCAACTTTACCGATTTCTCTAAAACCTCAGGAAATAGATTTATAGTTGGAGATGATTTTAATGCTAATCATTTAGTATCGCGCTCGAGAACTACCACAACCAAAGGACGAGAACTTTGAAAAGCTGTTCAACGCAATAACCTATTTTACCCAACAATAGGACAACCTAAATGTTGGGCGTCTGACTCCAATAGAATATCAGACTTGCTGGATTTATGCGTTGCAAAAGGCCTAGACAAAAGAAAATTAGTTGAATCCTGCCTATAGCTCTGACCATACTTCAGTACTAGTGATCTTATTAAAACATGTAATTGCTATATAGTAGGACTGGAATCTCCTCAGACAAAATCTAGATCAAATAATAACCTCAAGCATGCCACTAAAAACTAAACATGAGATAGAAGATGCAGTAAAAGATTTAACCAAAGCCATACAAACTGCAGCATTGCAAACAACACCAGACAACAGCGATATACATATTATATAAAAACTTTCCTCAACACTCAAAGAAAAACGTATGGATAAAACGAAAGGTAGGAAAAGATGGCAACTGATAAAGGCTTCAACAGGTAAACAGAGATACAACAAATTAGCTAAAGGACTTAAAAATTACTTTATAAAATAAAAAGTAATTTAATGTAAGGATATCTTGAAAGATTAACCCAAACTGAAGTCACCAACTAGTCCCTTTGGAAGGCTATTCGCAAAATGAAACTTCCACAACAGCAAGTACCACCAATCAGAAAACAAGATCATTCTTGGTCAAGGACAAATTAGCAAAAAGCTACAACGTTTGCTGAATACCTGAGCACAATGTTCCAACCAAATCCATCTCTGCAATTAACAACAGATGAGAAAATCAACAAACTTCTAGACGACTACGCCTCTGAAAAAACTAACCATTTGGAAGTAGAAATATTGATACATGATATTAAACTAAATAAGGCACCGGACAAGGGTTAATTAATGGAAAAGTTCTTAAGAAATTGTGTGAAAAAAGTTATCAAGCACTAACTTGTATCTCTAATGCGATAATACGACTAGAATACTTTATTTTACAGTGGAAAGTAACAGATATTGAAACCCAAAAACCTCAAATGATGTTACTTTATATCGGCCTATCAGCCTACTACCAATTCTCTCCAAGGTCCTAGAAAAAATTACCTTAAAACGAATAACACCAATAATTGATGAACAACAGCTCATACTTAATCATCAATTCGAATTCCGAAAAGGTCACGGAACCAGAAAGCAAATACACCGTCTAGTAAAACAAATCAACCAGAACTTTGAAAATAAACGTTATTGTTCACCAGTAAGTGCGGATATAACGTTTGGCACACCAGCTTATACTACAAATTGAAACCCGCATTTTTACGCCCAGTATTTTCTCTCCTAAAATCATATCTCACAAACAGAACTTTCTGAGTTAAGTATCAAGAAGAACACACTGAGCTGTCTTCAATCCTATTAGGAGTACCATAGGGAAGCGTTTTTTAGTCTATGCTTTATTCCATATACACATCAGATTTGTAAGAAAACATTGAAACAACCATAGCCACTTAGGCCGCCGACGCAATATTCTAGCATCTGACAATAACCCCTTTGTCGCTTCCAGGAACCTTCAAATATACCTAAACCAATATGATGCACGGTTACAGCGCTGGAAAATAAAAGTCAACAAAACCAAATCTGCACATATTACTTTCGCTCTTAAGCATGGAAACTGTCCCTCAGTTTTCCTAAATGCTGCTCCCATTCCGCAAAAAAACGTAATTAAATACTTACGACTCCATTTAAGTAGATATAACAATGACATGGCGCGCTCACATTTAGTAAAATAAAACAATTATGATTGCAATTTAGTCAAATGTACTGGCTATTTGGTAAAAGTTTTGTACTATCTATTGACAATAAGCTTCTGCTATACAAATCTATATTAAAACCTATCTCTACATTTAGAGTACCATTCTGGGGCACTGTGAGCAAATTGAAAGAAATCATACAGAGATTTTGAACATTTATTTAATAATAATAGCACATTATGCCAAATTCTATATAAGTGCATGGAGGTAAAAATATTTATTGTTGACATAAACACAAAATTGGGAAGTTCTGAGCAAAATAGTCCATATATTTATAGTTACCACAAACTATAAATATAAAAATCTTTATTTTTGTTTTAAAGTAAACGTTTATATTTAAAAGTGATAAAGCCTATTAAATTTGGAAGCGTAAATTAACAAGCGTATGAAACATTTGATTTTAAACAGTAACGAACGGTTCAAGTTTGAAAGCTAAAACTTCCATTTGTGTTGTAACATACTTTATTTAAACTTGATTTCTCATAGTACTATAACATTAATTGATACTTATGACTTTTAACAATTAAGTGTAATAATAATAAAAATAATGGTAAGGCCCTACGCCCCGCGTGGGAGCACGGCCTGCGAACTGAGAGGTTAAGGCTCTCATACGTTCGCTCTCTCTGCCCGGTCGTTGCGCACCATCTCTTGTTCGAGTGAACGCAGGTACTCAATTATTTTTAGTGACTGAGTAGGCCACCCGCCAGGTATCAGAGAGCACCGAGAATTGAACCCGGGTCCGTCAGCATCGCAGCCCGCCCCTAAACCACGGGACCACGCTGCCTTTTAAGTGTAATAACAATCATTATTAATGTTAGTAAAACGTATAATACAATAATACATTTTCTTCAATTTAAGTCAATTTTCTTGATATATATTTTTTATATCAATCTTCTGTTAGTGTTCCACGTATTTAAATTTATTTACCTGGAGGATATGATTATTATTAAGACTCACTTGGTTCTTTATCGTAAATATAACTTACGTTGATTTAATTGTATTTACTTTGATTCTCCACTTACGTATCCACTGCTATATTAAATTTAAAGAGTTTGTAGATCAGCTGATATTTTAACTAGATTTTCACGGCATATAATTATTGCTGTGTCGTTAACAAATGTATCTTTTTGGTTTTTTCTTGTAATCCTGGGGGTATTCTTGTTCCATGTTTTGAATTTGGGATATAATGCTTAGAAAGCTTTATGCGTAAGAGGAGATATTTGGATAGAACTGTTGATTTTATAATTTTCTTTAGTGGTCCTCTGTGGCAAACTCTTTAGAATGCTTGTATATCATCCAAAAGACTATTGAAAATCAAATTTATGGTTTGACATTTTTATTAATACACCATAACACTAGTTTTTCAAGGAACTTAGACGTGTAGTTGGGTGTAAGATGATAGGACGATAGAGGGTTATTTCGTTGTGGAACTGGAACAACAAGAGTTTTTTGCTCATTTAGGTCTCATTTATTGGTAAAAACATTTATAGTAAAAATGATAAATTTTTTTCTACATTTTGAGCTACAATTTCCATAATCTCATTTAGGATATTAAAATTGTTAATTTTAAAATTTGCAGTTGAGTTATGGAATTCCACCCCACATAATATACTCTAGTTCTAAATTGATTTGTAGCATATCCTAGTTCTGCTGTAATTTTTAAAGCTATGTTTTTGTCGAATGCTGTTTTATGTAAATCTTAAAATATCCCATTCAGACAAACTGTTACTGTTCGATGGATTGTTTTGTGGGTAATACTTGCGGTATTATCGGAAAATGGTCAAAAGCTATATCGCAATTGGAAGTACCAAAATATAATTCGACAAAAGGCCTTTTGTAATAAAAAAGTCTTATAAATCTGGAATCTAGACTGACAATAAGTAAAAAGTTATAGTTATTATCTGTAATCAGTCGAATTAAATCTATGACTAGTTGCTAAACACCATTTGCAATCGATATGCTTGGCGTTCCAATATTTTTGTACTACCGGAGTTTGTTGGTATGTTAATTTATTTCAGTTATAGCCGAGATAATTAATAAAGTTGTAGGCTTTTAAATTTAAGTCATCTTGACTAGGAAGAAGTCTGTTTTGTGTTTTGGTTGTTTATAATAGGAAACAGAACTGCGGGTAGATATTACGGAACCATTGTGTACCATATCATCAGATTTCTTCGTGTGATTCGTAGAAAAATAAGGTATTTTCATTTACGATGACTCTCTAAGACGAAAAGTATGTTTGTAGATTTTACTTGTAAGTAGTTTTCAAGATATAGTTTTTTGTATTGCAACCCATTAGCGTCCTATAAAGTTATTCGAAGAAGGTTGCCTAAAAGTGTGTTATTTTGTGGACGCTTTTTAGTTAGCATATTTAAGAGTATGTTATTTTCATAAAAAAAGTTGATTTAATTGATTTTTAAATTTGTTGAAAATTTTCTAGAAGGTCAAATTTTACAATTAGTTTAAGAAGAGCTGATTTTATACCTTTTGTGAATAGGTTAGATAATTAAAAATATTGTAAATTTTGTTGACGATGTAGGCATGGAGTTTTATTCTGTTGGTTACCGTTGAGGGGTTATTCTGGCTGCTGATTGGCTAACATTTTTTGTATTTTTCTTATAGCACTTCTTACAGTATCTTTCGCAACCAGATGTGTTCCCTCGCATAGTGAGCATGTAGCCTTAATGTACCTAGTTTTAGTGCAAGTTCTTTTTCTCGTAACATTACGATATGTATAAATATATCTATAACTTTGCAAATTCTTTATTTTTCTGCATTTTTCCTTGGTGATTTAAAGCTATTGTCAATTGGTTCAAGCTTGATAAACAATATTGTAAGTGATTCTTGTTTTGTTTGATTTTTATATTTATAACATTTCTCACCTCCTGTTTTAAGCCTTTAACGACTCTGGTTATTTTTCTATTTAGGGTAAAATTATTAACATATTTTAAAACTATTTTTGTATGATCCTTTTTGTTTTATTATTTTCACACGTGTATTGTATTAGGTTTTTGTATTTTTCAAATGCTTTTGAATTTATTTTAACTACATTATCAGTTGTTAAGATGCTCAGTTAAATGTTTTATTAATATCAAAATTTTATTTGGTATTTAAGTTTTATGCTCTTCTTTTAGTAAAGTCAGAATCTTTGAATGTTTTTATTTTTCACTTTTATGTCATTTAGCTGTCCGTCAGCTGGTAGTATAGTTGTTTCTATGGTATACATCACTGTTAATCTCTGATACTCTCTGCTACATTTTTTTTCATGATTTGTTGATTGGCATAAATGTTCCGATAAATGCAAAGGTAAAAATAACTCTTAGTACTGAGATTGTGGAATTGTTTGGTACTGTGTAATTGGATATTGTAGGCTAATAGGTTGTTGGAACGTTGTTTTACCTGAGAAATTAGGTTTATATATGATACTATCTAGAAAACTTTATGAAAAGTACTATTTACCTTACAATAGCTTATCCCTAAATTTAATTATGCATATATCACGTCCTTAAGTCTTGAAAGTCAAGTAGAGTAAGAAATATGTACAGATATTTAATATTAAAATATGTTACTAAACTCAAAATGTAAATTACGAATGTCTACTGTATGTGATAGTGTTGTCTAATGGACTTATAGATTATTTTGTAGTTTAGTTTTAAAGAGACATTAGCAGCAGTACAAGAAATAGTAAAAAATATTTAAGTAGAACTATTTAGTAGGATGTTCTATAATAATATTTGCAGCATTTTTATGTATAGTTGGCATTTACACATACAAAATTTATGTAAAATTAAACTGCAAATAAACAGATGCAGTGCGAAAATTTTCTTTGATTGGAAAGCAATAAAACAAACAAGATAGTTTATAAAAAATAAAAATTACTTTTTGCATTATTATATTTGTTGTAATATCAAATTAATTTGTTTTCTGTTCTTTATTTTAATTGCAAAATTTGAGTGAGATGAAATGTGCTTCGGTCGGTATTCTATATGTAAGTTTTAGAACTCGATATAACTAGGATTACAACATAATAAATATATCTATTCATATCAAGAATTTTTGCTTAGATTATAAAAAAGTTTAAACTACCGCGGAGCAGTTTAAAACTAATCTTGAAAAAGGCGTTTTCAAAGTAATTATTTAAACTACCGCTTTTTAAAGATGGCCATAGCTTTATCTTGCCAAGTAGAAATTAGATAAACATAATTTGCTTGTGATGCTTGCACATTGTCCTTTATAATAACAACAAAGCGAAGTTAAGTGACTAATTCTTCTTAACGTAAAAATTGAGTAGTATAAGCCGTAACAATTACTTTATTGCATTTATAATACAAACCTAAATTAATTCCGTAGTAAAACAAACATTCACCAACAATTTGGTAAATGTAAATTTAATTAAATTTAATTTGATATAATTTGAAATGGTGTGGGTTATAAAGCCGTAATCAAAACAAGGTTTACTGAAACGTACAATATAACACAAACTTTTAAACGGCATTATATTCCCATATGGCGGTATAAAATTCTATTAATTTTAATTAAATATGTAATACAAAAACAATACAAGTATCGGTAGGTTAAAATTAAGCAATACCATATAAAACTTACATGTTTGTAGCGCATTGGAAATTATATTAAATATATCGTCTATTATACTAATTTACGCTAAAAATAATATAAGTTTTAAGATTATTTCAATATGTAATTGTGTTATTAAATTTAATTTGCAGCTAAATATAAATTATAAGTAATAATTTAAACTGGATAGAGTTTCGATAATGTATACAATATTAAATAACGGTATTAATAATAATTGAAAATCAAACTCTCGATATATGTAACTGATGTGAAATTTTTAGTTTTGTGTAGTTTTTACTGCTCATTCAGCTATATTGACAAAAGTACAGCTATTGTAAAGTATTTCAAGACTGCAAATTATACTTACCCAGGTGAAGTACAAAAGTTCTACATTAATTACTATTATCTATTACATAGACGCTTTGAAGAATGTTACCTTAGACAATCACGCTTTTTTAATTTTTGTTAGCAAATAGAATGATATGCCAAATTTATTAAACGCGTCTGTTTTAATATTATTTATCTTTAAAGCAGTTCTTTATGTGAGACTTTATACTGTTACTATATATTTGCAATAGAAACATTTAACACTAAAACAAACGGATGAAGACATAGTTAATGTTAAGCAATGATCTATTTTACCAAATGTTTAAAAATTTTAAATAAACTTATTATTAGATGCACTAGAATAATTTAATAAGATTACAAATCGTGCTAATAGTTTATTTTACAGTAATTTACAAAATAATTGTACAGACGGCACAGAAACAGGAGATTGCGGTTTGTTAGTTTCCTTAGTATAACTAAGCTGACACACTTTTTTAATGTTACAAATAAATGTGTCAGTAGAATAATTACTTTAAATTATAATTTTTAAATAATAATATTTTGGGACTCTTATGCATACATGAGCCAAATTTATTAACATTTATTTAATGTGACATAAATGTAGGTTTAGCTAACTTAAATGCAGAATTTTTAACTGATGATTTGAACAATGCTAAGTTAATAACTAGAATATAATTCTTCAAATCTCAAAGTTTGCTTTGATCAAAAATAACTTTTAGCTCTAAAATTATACATGCCCAAATACATATATTTTCAATGTGACTTATTTATTTCCAAAATTGAAGAAACTTTAAAAGATAAACTTGATTTGATAACAATGGCGGAAGTGTAATAACAGGAATGCATGAATTCTTCGACAACTAGGCTCAAGAGTTTTTTTTTTGGAAAAAATAACATTTTACTCTAACACAAATAAAATAAGTGTGTCGAGGTGTAAAGCTTATTATTTCATAAATATGTCATACCTATTAAAAAGTAGCAACAACAAAAATAGTATACGCACAATTATTGTGATATTTTTTCTATTACACATTTTATATTATACTTTTTACTTCATTAATAAGTTACTGTAAATTAATTATTTTAAACAAATGTGTATGCTAAATACGTATAATACTAATAACAGGAAGAATTTATCAATAAACAATTCTTTAACGTTGAGTTACAACTATTCACACTTACGCAAAATCTTAATGGTAAGTTTGGTTGAAAATGTAAAACACTTTGGACAGACAGTTGGCCAGTTATAATACAGAACAGAATTTTTTCATTAATGGTAGACATTGTACATATGTCTGCATATACAATAGCTAATTGCGCATTCACAATAAAAGGCAAGGCTATGGTAAGAAAACATGTTAGAATTTTTATGTTAAACGTACATAATTCTTCATTGCTATATATAACATTATACAATGTTAAGAACGATATAAGAATATCTTTTTCTAAAAACAGCTATTTGGTAGAAATAAAGTCGACAGTTCTTAACAGATGTTCTAAAAAAATTAATAAATACAGTTAAAGCTTGAGAAAACAAAAATAATAATTAAAGAGCTAAAAATTCTTGTAACTCTAATAAAAACTTTAATAAACATATATATTAATTGTAAAAATTGACTAAGCAGTTTATATGATGCAACTACACTTATATAGGATTTTACCGTTTGAGAATGAAAAATATAACTAAGGCTTCCGAGTTTTTTCTTCGTTTATATGTAAGTATATTATTAGTCGGAAACTATTTGTATATGGAAAGCTCTAATTAGATCTTAGATATTTCTAGCAAGATAATTTAACAGATTTGTGTCGGTTGTAAGTAGAAGTTTATGTTTATAAATGAAAATTTGGCAAAAAACAATTTAAAATGTCAGCCCTTTCAATGTCAATTTATTTAAAGTGATGAAAATTGTAATAAATATGTAAAAAATTTAAATAAACTTTTTCTAATTATTTTGTTTGGTGCCTTTGAAACAAAAATATGATACATCGTTTGAGAAGCGAGAAAGAAAATATACTTTTTTAGAAAGCCAAAATTATATTCTTGCTTGAATTACTTTATAAGCATACCTCTTTATTTTTGTGATTTGAAAAAAAATTAATGTATATTGTATGAGCTTATCGTTTAACCTCAACTGATCGATTATATTGGTACTTATCGATTATAGCTGGTATAACAAACGTAAAAAAGTTTTAATTACAGTGATTTTAGAAAGAAAACCACTTTTAATAGTTGTCAAAATAAAACGTAAAACCATACAAATAACTATTTAAGAAGCTAATCGAGTCATTATCATAAAATTATTAGCAATACCTTGAACATTGGCGTGAGTATAACTACTATGATTTAATATGATCATTAGTTATAAGATTTTGGTGTAGAGAACGTTGTCAGTGGAGGACATCTCACAATTTAGTAAATATACAAAAATAAAGGGTATAAATTGGTATATAAAACTTAAAAATATATAGTAAAACTGCATTTTTCCTATCAATTAATTTTTTAGAACAGTTAAATTTTTATTATTTAATATTGAGTAATATTAAAACACAAAAAGTAGTAAAAAACTTTAAAGGATAACTGTTTTAAATACAGTGGATTTTTTAATATAAAGTTAAAAAGAGTTAAAATAATTAATAGGGTTTGACTTAAAAAAATGTGAAAATGAATTAGACATGCTAATGCATACATACGTAAGAATTACAATTTTATAATTTACTTTAACTTTTAAACATCTATTTATCTAAAATAAATAAACACATATTTGGATAGTAGACGCATTAAATTATGATAAACAAGTTACCAATTTTAGTTTGATGCTCTTCTATTAACATTAATGGTAATTTTTACTTTTAGTAAATATTTATTTTTAAAATATTATTGTAGTGGAAAACTGCTTTTTTTATTATTCGACTGTGGAAATCTGGACACATTTTTATTTTTTGATTTATCTTCTGAAGATCAATTTTCGTTATTTATCATAACTAAAATTTTCTATTACAGTAAAAATAAGATAAAAGCCCAAATACAAATGATGTATTATACTGCATTCTAAACAGAGCTAGCAGCTAAAAATATTCTGTGACAAATTGTAGAACAAATTACAACATAAATTAGAACACTGTTAAATAAACCAAAAAGCTCAAAAAAGGAACGAGTACCAATGCACAAACATAAAAAAATACACCAGTCAAAGAATGCTTTACTGATGAAGAGGAACTTAAATTTTTAAAAGGAGAAAAATACTTTATTTGAAAAGAAAAGTAACAGAAACATAGAGAATTACTCTGCAAAATGAAGGTACAATATACATAGAAGTAAAAACGATAGAGTTACGTAAACCGCCGCTTATAATATTGATAAGTTATATTTATTCGAGGACAAGTAACGCTAATCTATAAAAGTAGTACCGAGAACATTATATCGTTTATGTAAAACACTATAGTAAAATATTTGATACAAAAGTATTCCAAAATTATTAGCGCTACAACCTTCGATAAAGAGGTGCTTATAAATATATATATATATATATATATATATATATATATATATATATATATATATATATATATATATATAAAATTAAAAAATAATTGTCGGAATGGAAGTGGAAATATAAGTACTTAGGAAAAACAAACTTATCCCTCAGTAGGAAAATTGCCAGGACTGTGTTCTCAAAAATATTGAAAAAAGAGCCAAAATGTGTTAAGTGTGCAGGAGCTCACCATACAATCCATTGCAGAAAACCTAAACAGAGTAAGCTAAAATGCACGAACTGTGGTAAGGTGCATCCCGCATACTACAGGGAGTGTAGAGTAGGAAAGCATCTTCAACAAATAAGGAATGCTAAAAACAAAACTACTAAGAACTACTAAGAAGCATGAACAATATGGGTAGATGCAGCAAGTACAGTCGCCCCAAAATGAAACAGTAGACCTTCCTATGCGCAAGCAGTAAAAAATAACAACAACAAACGTATATAGCAGAAAATAACTAGACAGAACACTTACTGCAATAGTTATTAAAAAGCATAGACATGATTAAAAAAAGCTGGGCAGAGAATTAGGAAACAAAAGGCCGGAGCTAAAAGGAAAACGTTGTGGCAAAAAACATTAGAATTGCAAATTGAAAGAGCAACGACCTGCGGATGTTCCTAGAATTAAATAAAATAGACATATGTTTTATTTCGGATGTTTATTTTACGATAGAATTATACCTGAAAATGATAATGTATATTACGTTATACAACTACAAAATTCAGAAAGAGCAGGTAGCGCTTTGATAATTAATATAACGTGCGACGTAACATAGAATGCAAAATATAAGCAGAAAATGCAGCTAATAGTAGTAAAAATTAAAACAAACAGATATAAGGTAACAACAGTAGCAATTATACTGCTTGCCGAGGCTTGACATAAAAAAATAAATATTTAACAATGTTACATGACGTGGGAGAAAGGATTATATTAGATGGTGACCTCAATGCAAAACATACTGAGTGACCCCCACTCAAAGTTGGTCAAAGGGTAGGAATTTACTTGCAGCGATAAGGGAAAATGACGGTACAGCTTACTTTTAGGATGTCCCACTTACTGCCCCCAACCCAAGCAAATTACCCGAGTTCTTCATCATCAGGAAATGTCACCAAATTACTAAGTCGAAGAGAAGTGGGCTTATGATCTAACAATTCGGTGGTAGCATCAACTTTAAGTGGTTATGTAATTAAAAAAGAAGGGAAGTAAAGGGTAAATAAATATACAAGCTGACAGGGTTTTTGAAGTACCCCTAATGAAAGAATATACTTGAATATACCCTTAAAAAGCAAAGAATAATTAGAAGAATATGTAGAAAAATTTATGTGATACTTAATAAACAGCCTAGATAAATACTCCCATGATTAAAACAGTGATAAAAGAAAACAGCCAGCCAAAAGAGATCAAGGAGTTGATATCAGAAAAAGGTATATTCGACGAAGATGGTAAAAAATAGAATGCCTGCAAATAAAAATACACTTAACAACCCTTCTCAAACAGTAAAAGAAGAAATACAAAAAGTTAAAAACGAAACTACTGCTCATTTAACAGAACTAACCCGTTGACAGCTCTACAAACTACGCTTCGTGGAAAGCCATTAAAAATGCTAAAAGACCTATACTACAAAATCAGACCATACGAAATAAAGATAATACATGTACTAAAAAACATCAGCAAAAGGCAAGTACGTTTGCTGAATATCTAAAACACGTATTTAAGCCCAATATCCTACCAGACGAAGCAGAAACAGAACAGGAAAAAAGTATTAAGAAAAAAAGCACCCGGTTACGATCTCACGATGATCCCGATTTTAAAAAGGTTACTTAAAAAAAATTCTTATCTAGAGTGGTAGTTTCTTCTCGCTTCGAAGGTCAAAATTGCGAATTTTAAGATTCCCCGATTTTGATCTGCCTGATGGGTTCACTGAATGAGATTTTATTTTAAATAATTTAACCCCCCCCCCCCCGACAAAAAATCTAGCGATAAAAAAATTACTCATTTTGCTTGGTACTTTTCTTCTTCATTGAAGGCGAATTGCAAAATTTAATTTTTTGTGATTTGCACCGGCCCAACGAATAACAGTCATATTGTACAAAAAATGGTGGTTACCAAATATTGCTAAAATGACGAACCATTTCAGGCGAGGACTGGTTAACATGGTTCGCGAGAGCAATGAGGATTTTGTGTTTTACGGTGTATTTTCCTATGTGCCTAAAATGTAGGACAAAACTTTTTCGAAATCTAATAAACTGTACTATCAGTAAATATAAATTTATCTTTTAAGAGAGTGTAGTTAATAGCAAACTTCTGTTTTTGATTTTACAAGACTTTTTATCTATGGATTCGTCGCCAGGGGGTTAGAGACAACGATTTAAATTAAAAATCTCATTTAGCGTACCCACCCACTGGGACGGCCAAAACCACGGAATTTTAAAATTTGCGATTTTGACTTTCGAAGCGGGCAAAAAGTACTGAATTAAATAAGAAAAAAATTTATCAGTGGATTCATAGTCAGGGAATTGATACAATCAATTATAACAGAAACCTCATCTAGCGTACCCATTGGGCCACCCTGTAATTAATCATCCTGTATTTAACAACTAGACCATCGAAATTAGATGAGGAAGCTCAAGCGAAAAAAACCACAAGACCTAGTGTATTGATTGTGCTAGTGATAGTATAATACCTTGTGAAACGTAGAACAGTGCAATTTGACAGAATAAAAGGTTGCTGGGCCTTTGGGTAAAAACTGTATTCAAATCTTAAGTAGCAGATTAAGTTATAAATAAGCTGCTATTTAGGCTTTAAGACTATTTGTAGTTATATATAAATAAAAAAATTCTAAATACCTGTTATAACATTTGGTTTAAATAGGAAGCATAATAAACTTTAAGTCATCCCTTAATTATTCTTTTTCTCTCTTTCCCTCTCCTCCTTCCCTTACTCTTCGACTACCCACACACTAACCTCCCCTCGGCCACTTCTCTCGAATGTATTGATGTACCTAACATTTTTGAGTTATGGATTTATTTAAGATTTAGTTCGAAGTGTTAATAAAAGAAGCTGCAAAAGTTTGAATAAAAGAATTTTTCGAACTATAGGAAGAGTTTGTATTGTAATTTAATGACAATTTGACGTAAACAGATGGAAACTTTCAATCAACAAAAAATTGAAATTACTAATTTTAGAATTATAACAGTATTGGAATTTAACTAATTAATACCGTAAAAATATCCTGTCTCAAGCGTTTTCTAAACAATTAAATATTAATTATTGTACATCAAGTTTAGTCATATAAAATTAAAATTAAAATAAGACGTATCGCGATAGCTAATTAATGGTAAATAATTTAGATGACCTACATAATTAATCCCTTAATTAATACATTGATACTAAGCACAAATATATTTATTTCTTTATAATTGGCTAAAACTTTGTATAAATCAAAGTTAAAAATCAAAAATCTTACGATAAAGTTTTAAGTTCATTAACCTAAACAATTTTCACTGCATATCGTTAGTTAACTGTAACTTAATTTGTAAAGAACTGTTTGGTATATTCTGTGATCATAAATAAAATAGGTAATTCGAAAGCAAGACCTAAAATCTGGTGTGAACATCACACGACTTTCCTTATCCATATATATATATATATATATATATATATATATATATATATATATATATATATATATATATATATATAATAAAATATATCGGCCCTGCGCTGCTCTCGTCCCGGAATTTGTTATTTTAAAAAAGGACGAGGCGCGAGTCCAACACTCGAAAGCTGATTAAAATAAACAGTACAAGACAATAATTGACTCGTACTTAAAATTTTGCTACGTCACTGAAGGTAACCGTGCGAGCTCTGCCGCACAGCCTTCGCCATTATTGCCTGCGTGCTCCCTCCTAGCGGCCAAGCGCTCCCCCCGTCCTCCCGCAGTCGGCTCGATAGCTCTCGGAGCGCGCTGTGATTGGTCCGTTTAATTAATTTTTAATCGGCTATAACTTATTTATTTGACCTCGGATCAAAAAATTTCATGGTAATTTTTTGTTCGTCTCGATTTGATCTATCCGGTAATATAAATTTCCCGTAACATTTTATGAACACCCGGCATATTAAAAATCCTGTTTCAATTTTTTTTCGAGTTCCTATTTTACCAACTTTTATTTTAAATTCATGTTTATCTCATGATAATAAATCATTTTTGTTCTCATAAATTTTTTGTATCTTCAACTGTTTAGATACGCGACCGCTTTGCGTCCGATTTTGCGACCTTGCGACCAAACGGCACTGCCGATTTTTACCAAAAGCTTCGCACTGGGTCCCCTACCTACAAGTAACTTGCATACCAAATTTCAAGTCTCTAGCTCTTACGGTTCTCAAGATATCTTGTTTACTGACAGACCTACAGCACACACACACACACACACACATCAATGGCTCAAAGCAACTTTTTTGGTGTCCTGAGGCTATATTTCGTCCAAGAAATGTGAAAAACTGGGTAGGTCAAATTTCCGCCGATTACATTACTTTCCTTATTATAGGATAAGGAAAGTAATAAATTAGACAAATTAATAATCTTGCTTAAATATTCACATATATATTTATACTTAAAAAATATTACTTTATAACAGTACTTTAATGCAAACAAGCGCTATAAAACCTTTTAAAAAATCATTAACCTGTTATTATCGCAAATTGAAGGCATTGTTCTGCCTAAAAATAGTCGTCTTATTCAGAAAAACTTAAAGATGAATTAAACATTTTATGAATAAAAAAGAACGTATTTAATTAATGTGCATAAAATAACGTAAAAATATAAATTTAATTAAATTGAACACTGTTTAGACTTATATTTGGTATATTAACAATTAAAGTACAGTAACACCTCTATTGTTGTTATTACTTTGTCGCTAACTATTAACCAAAATGTAAATGGTACTTGTCTTCATACAAGGTCACTAAAACATTAGACCGACATAACTCAAATATGTGTGTTTCGTATACAATTATATTAAATAGCAAAAATTTCTTTTAGTGTAAATATGTGACTCGTTATCACCGATACATATTTACATTTTAAATGAACAAGTAGATCTCAGGTTAAAATAAATAGTCAATTATGTTAAATGATTTTATTAGGTTGTTTAAGGTACTATAAAGCGTATTACGGACATTAAATTATACGTAATAAATCGGAAGAAAATAGAATAAGTACTAAACGGGAAGACCGAAAATTGCTCCGAGACGCGCTTAAAAACCGAAAAACCTCATTCGAGTTCGCTGACACAATGTCTATTGAAATTGGCCATCCTTTACTAGTGGAGACGTGAGAAAAATACTCAGAAAAGCGGGTGTGTAAGGCTGCAAGGCTAGAAAGAAGCAATAGAGAAAAATAAAAAAACGTTTACAGTGGGCTCTACAGTGCTAACATTTAAGAAAAAAAGGTTGGGCAAATGGTCAGACGAGTCTAACTTCGAGGTAAGCTTAATGTGAAATTTTACTGTTACTCTCAACTTTTAAATTATGACGATATGTCTATTAGACGTATACATATATGTAATAAAATTATGTTCAATTTTATCAATTATTCAGGCGATCAGTGGACAAAGATTGTCTTCTCCAGTATATGTTACTTACAGTCAAACAAGGAGGAAACAATATGATGATTTAGAATTACATGACAGCCGATTACGTAGAAAAAATGGTCATTTGCATAGGATGCTTGAACAGTAAACATTATATTGTTGAGGTAAAAATGGTTCTGCCCCCAACTTACACAAAAAAAATTTTGGTGACACAAATAGCATATAGTTTTAGCAAAATCTTGTATTAAAAAAACGCCACAAAGATTAAAGAAAGATTTTTTTTGTATGGAAAATTTCTATTAGCAATCTGTAATATTTATAATAAGCAAAACTTATAATAGATACTATATAAGAAGAGATGGCGTGGAAACAATGACATGGTGTTGCATCCAATAAAGAACAACACAGAGCGAACTTAAAATATTATGTTTGTTTGACAACATTTGAAATCTATATGGCAAGTCTAATGGTTTATGTCTATGTAGTAGTATTTGTATATGAGCGCTATTGTCTAGGAGATTTAGGACCAACGCATTCGAATGATATTCTAGTTTACTTAAATATTTTGGAATGTATTTAGTAATTACATATTTCGCTGATTCCACTTTTAGATCACTAAGTCCACGTTCCTCACAAAATAGAGAGAATCACACATTACACGTAGGTCTTTAAACTGAAATCTTCCAGTTATCTGTAAGTTAAACTTTGCCGCAGTACCCCATTGTTGGGCACCGTGCGACCAAACTGGTTTAAATACTGTGTTGTTGGGAAATTTGTTGGAGAGGGATAAGTTCAAAGTTTTGTCAAGTAGCTAATAATGGTTTCTAAACAATTCGCCAGGTTTTTTGCGCTTTTTATAATATGAGTCCTCCACCTCAGATGATGATTTAGGTGAATACCAAGATATTTTACCTCCGTTACTTGTGTCAATAGCATATTATCAATAAATACTGGCGGCGTATTGCCCTTTCGTATGGTAAAAGTTATGTGGAAAGACTTCCGTTCGTTTAATTGTACGCGCCATTTTTTGGTCTATTGCACGAATGAGTCCAGAGGCAATTTGCTGCTAACACCAGATCGTTGTCTGTTATCATAAGGACTTTGTCATCAGCAAAATTTGCAGTGAGGAATATTGATTTAACTAAAAAGTACTTTTAAGTATTGATAAATTTTACTTTTACTTCTGACAAATATGACTCAATTATAATAAATGCACTATAGGGAAAATAACCCTTTAGTTTGAAGATCGGGCTTATATATCATAGTTTGTCAAAACTCGAATTTCGTTGAGAAAAACGGCTGTACAATATTTATTTTCCTTAAAAGCTTGATTGATAGCATCTGTAACTTTATGAAATTGTTGTACAATAGAATGGGGTGTTCGAAAGCCAGATTAATGGTCCGAAATAGCAGCTTTTTCCTCAAATAATAGCATTATTTGCTTAAGTAACAGTTTCTTTTAGGAATTTGCCTAATATAGGAAGCAAATTAATTAAAATTTTGTAAGAATTTTCCTAGTTTAGGGATCATAATCATCTGCGCAACTTTCTATTAAGCTGGAAAATGTCCCAAGCACAGAACGGCATTATACAATATAGTCCACATTACACGACTTTGCGTGGAAGTTTTTTAATTAGTTTGTATGTGATTGCATCATAGCCAGGGCTCTTTTAGAGTTTAAATAGGATTTAATTGTGTTTTGAATTCTGGCATGGAGAACAGGTCTATAGGTGAAATGAGTTGGTGTGGCACTTCCAAGGCTTGTTGTATTTCAAGTACTTTATCCATAGGCATCTGCAATGTATTTGGTTAAAATACTTTTTCTACCTGTTGTGCAACAAGATTACTTTCCTCATGCTCTGTGAGCACCAATAAGTTATCTTCTTTTTTAGGAGGAGGAATTGGTTTATTTTAGGTTTTATACTCTTGGTTGCACTCGTAGTTGTAAGTTATTCATTAAAGCTTGCCTAACTTGTAATGAGTTCTTTTAATTCTGCTGTTGCTTGGCCTGTCCAAAAGTTATTTGGAGCGTTGCGGGATCTTTCTATGTCGTCATTTTCAACAACTTTTCTTTTAATTGCTATGGAGCAATGTACTTGCACATTTTTGTTTGCGGATTGGGCTTTCCAAGCTGCATGTGCAAGTAATGTGGTAAAATTTTGAACAGCATTTTCCAAATTCCTGATTTATTTTTAAAAGGATTTGCCTATTCCAGCAGTGAACTATATGTGTGAAGTAGCACCAATTTGTATTTTTGTTATATAGTCGTGGCGACCTTTTGGTTCTTATTAACGCAGAACTCAGAATTGCAATCACCGGGGTATGATCTGATGATAAATCCCAACTCGATGTTATTTGAAGGTATTCGGTAGCAACACCGTGTGTATCAAAAAAGTTAAGGAGGTCTGGCAACTTATTTTGGTCGGTAGGCCAATATATGGGTTTGTAGATTGATAAGGGACCTAGATATAGCTCTTGCATTACCTGGTGTAGAACCCCTCCTCTGTCAGGTGAGGAGAGGCAAGAAGCCCAGAGAGTGTGCTAGGAAATGCTACCACCTGCAAAGAGCGATTTCCTAAGAAGTTAAAATATTCGACAAAGCCTTGTTTATTAGTTGGATAATTAGAAGGACAGTATGTAGCTGATAGTCCTAACGGACCATACCAGTTTACAATTTCGAGGGATGTAGCTTGTTCCATGATGTTTGATACGCTTTTTAATTAGTATTGCGGTACCACATCTGACTAGTTGGTCTACGTCCGGGTGATTTGACAAGTACATTTGATAATTATGAATCTTAAAATTAGTCGTGCTGCTAAATTGAGTTTCAGGTATAAGAAATATATTATATCATTGTGTTTAAGGAATGTCTCAAGCTTTTGTAATCTGCAAAGCCATTGGTGTTCCATAGGCAATATGGTGCGGTTTTTAATGTGCTTTATGTCGAAGATTATTTTATTATCTTCTTTACCTTTGAAATCAATGAAGAAAAAATTAAAAAAATTTTTTCTGTCTAGTTTCCTCGTTTAGTACGTTCATTGTGTTAACTATTTTATGACCTTTATATTTCAGGGGTTTTTTAATTAGGTTTTTGTCGCATATTTCTTAAAACAACTCAAAACTTTTTTCTTCTTATAGGCTATACGTATGTCTCGCCACATTATTGGAATTCTAGCACATAATATTTTAAATATTTCGATAATAAGTGGGATATTATAATAGTGTTTTCTCTTACTAAATTTTTTAACTTTTTGAAAGTCATTTACTTTGAGCGTTAAGGTTACTACTGACATATTAGCAGCATCTGGTGGGTTGAAAAACTGAATTAAAAAAAATATGGAAAATAATCTATTTAAAGTGTTGACGGTGGTTGGTGTAATTATGAAAAGCTAGCAGGTGGTGCCGAGTATTGTTCATCCGTTACATTAGCACGTGTTTTATTTTAGTTATTTACTGGATCTCCAAGTATACACATTAATTTAAAATATAATTTCAATTTTTAAGTGTATGTGTAAAATAATGTAATAATAATACTAAAATAGTATATCATAATGCTACAAAAACTGCAAAGAAATTGCACTGCGTTTGGAGAAAAGACTATTACATCAACAGCCAAAAAAATGGTTTGAAAAATGATAAATCCTTAGAAGATCTGAATAGGCCAGATAGATCATCAAAATTAAATATCTACAAATTAGAGATAATGATTGAATACTGTCATGTGTCAACAGCTTAAAAATTGTTTAAAGTAAGTAAAGACAAAATAATACAGAAGCATATACACAAAACAGGAAAGAGGTAAATGAGAATTACGTGGTCTAACTTCCAATAAGAAATTACAGCGTCTTACAATCTATACATCTCTTATTTCACATCTGTCAGGTAACTTTTTAAATTAAATTTTTACCCATGATAAAAAACGGATTATGTATTTCAACTAGAAACGTGCTCACCACTGGCTATTATCAAATAATCCTGTGCCACAAAGTCATAAATAAAAGTTGACACCAAGAAACGTTCTTTTCTGGGTTTGGTGTATTTGAAAAGGAATTATTCACCATGAATATCTACGATTTGGTGAAAACACCACGGAAAACATTTATAGTGAACAATTCGAATGAGTGCACGCTTCATTGCAATAAAAATAATCGACATTGGTAAATAGTAAGAATTTTTATTTTTGAAGATAGCTCACAACCACATATTTTAGTTGGAATTATAAAAAAATAATAAATTTAGGTGAGGGGGGAGATTCTTTTCGTTCTCCGTATTTCTTAAACATGTCTCCATCATATAGTTATTTATTTTTGTCTTTGGACTATTATAAACGTAGAGGACAATTTAATAACAAAGTACTATTAAAAATAAAGGTGTTTAAATTTTACTTTGAAAATATAAATAATCAGTTTTTTAAAAAGAGAATTTTTAAATTATCTTTTCGCTGTGAAAGTGTTCTTCAATGAGAAGGTAAATATTTTAGTAAATAAAGTTATTTTGTGAAAAAATAAATAAATGTTTCTTTTTAATTTTAAAAACGACAGAATTATTTTATTTACATACTATTATTAACTTCATGTATTTGTATATTGATAAATTTTAATAACTAATATAAGCATTTGTGCTTACCGCAATACGAATAGTAAGAGCAGTGGAGGTTTACATCAATTAATAAACACCAAATTTGCATCTACTGCAATTAACTTGGGGTACCGTAGATGCATGCAATATTCAGATGGAAAATAACGTGAAAATCAACGGGAAGGCCATCGCACAGCCGAAATTTCCCCGAAATATATGATGCAAATGCGCAATGAAAGATGTAGCCTTTCAACAAACTCCGTTTTCGTGTGATTAATATTTATGGAACTTAGTTCCGCACTCTGTAAATTGTTTCTCGCGAAGCCCCCACAGAAGTCGGCAGAGCCGCGCTTATATTTGGACAATACTGCCCGTATTTCAATGAGTTGCAATGTTAAGCAAATATTTGTTTATTCTACTTACGGTTTCCCTGTGAAGTTGGCATTTGTGCAGAACTTTGCTCAGCCACTCCCACTGTCTGATTGCCTCATCGTCGTTGTCTGCCCTCCTCATTAGATTTGTGTTCAGGACTATAATTTGAAGCCTTAGCGTCTTGCGCTCGATCATGTAGTATCCCCCTGAAAAAAAAATAATGAGTCACGCGAGAGCGGATTTTTCGCCGGCAATGAATTATAATCAAGTTGACGGAATTTTATTTGTTTTTACAGATGGTAGCGCAAGAACGTGATAATTTTGGAACGTATCCAATTTAATTTAAACTTTGGCAAAGTCCCTTTTTAACTTCTGTTTTTAGTGTTCCCTTAAAAATTAAAAAGCATTTGCTTTTGTAAATTAGCATCTTAATACATAACAAAATAATTTTTTTATTAAAAAATACTTAATGATAATTTATAAGCTACTAGTTTTACATTTATAAATGTAGTTGTGGTTATTTAGCGAGTTTTACTTTATAATTTACAGTACATGTATATCATGTTCTAACAGTTTTTTAGTCTTCAAGTACATATACTTTATCTTAATAATAATTAATAATTTAATTATATTTTTTGACACTGCCTCAGCCCTGTATAAAAGTTTGTTTTAGTTGTAACTATTTTTTACATGCTGCAGCCTAATTTTATGTCATCTACGTTCTATAGTTCATGTTAAGTTGTTTTGTAAGGGCAACCACTATAAATGATCGTATTGTTTTAGACATACCACACAGCTTTAACATAAACATAATTCTAGAAATTTACTATTAAGTGGGTGTGTGGATATCCTCCTAGAATTACTTTTGTTTTTCTTGGCGGTCCACTAATGAACATTTTTGATATCACTACATATTATTAAAAAATATTTGACTACGTATTCGTAATTTTATTTAATAACTATTAAATTAAATAGTTAAGTTATAGTAAAGAGAAATATTTGCTATAAAAAGACAAAAAAGAATAAAACTACTTCAACTGATTCGGTCAGTCCAACTTAAGCATCGTAAAATAACATTTAAATTAAAAAAATTATGTTAGAGGACTGCGTCTTTTCAATATAAAAATAAATGCCTTAAAAAAACTTTAAATAGTTCTATGGCATCTCCCTTTTCCTGGTAATACAATTTTTTATATTTTTTATATTTCACAAAGGAAAATACTTTAAACTAAACGAGTATCTTTGTCGTATTATATAACATTGTTCTAGATTTGACTTCAATAAACAACATTAAAATATTAAATAATAAAAATGGTTATTCAACTTTACTCAAAATCAATGTATCCAGGGGTTAAAATTGAATAAGCCTTATAAATAACATCCAACGTACGCAAAAAGTGATATGAAAAGCACATATCTACAGACTAAAAAAAGTTTGTAACTAGTGTTTTGAAGAGTAATGATGATTTACTTCAATAAACAAAGTTGTTTATTTAGCATAAATTTAAATTCCTTGATTTAGAATATACAGGGGTAGTCAAACTTCAAAAGAAAAACAAATATTAAGGACCGGTTGCATAAACGTTAATTTATGGTTTCGTTGAACCTCGTTCAATAACCAAGCTGCTATTAACCGCGGTTTAGCTACGCATGCCTTGTATAAATCAAGACTTAAAGTATGATAGGTAAAGCTAAACTTGTTTGCATTTGATATTTGAAAATATTTTATATGTGACAAATTTCTTAATACTAAATTTTATGCACATCTCATTTTTCTCGTTTTTTAATAGACAACGACCGATCAAAAAATTATTATTATATAACAGTGTGTGCAATAAAAATAAAATTAACTATGAAATAGTTTTGAATAGATAAGGGATAGGTGATTTTTCAGAATTACATTGTTATTTACATATTTTATTTTAGTTTTTTATTAAGAATTTTATATACTCACGTGTATCTATTTATCACTAGAGTAACTTTTCTTTTCTGCTAATAACGGTATATACATAAATAAGCAAATTTCAAATTCAATCGTGATGGAGAATACTTATAGTCACAAACACAATATAAAATGTATAATATGGAAACAGAGAGCTGATAAATCCAGAGTACCTAGTATAAAAAATACCTAAATATGAAGAAATAGATCAAAAACGAAAACACGAAAAAAAAGCAACTCATTATTGATACCAGTGGAGGTTCTTCACAAATGGTTACTAATTTAGCAGTTAAAAGGTTACTAATGAACAAAACTAGTTAGAGTAACCAAAATATTATACTTCCTGCATGTTATATGTGTATATTTATATTTTGATTTTAGATATTATTTATTATAAACATAATTAGATAATATTCCTTATAAAAACATCATAAGGAAATGAAAAAGAGAGAGGAACAAATAGTTGAAATGTTAAATATTCTTACTTTTAACTAACTATCAATATATTCAATGTTTTGTGCTTCAGAAGCACTTAAAGAAACAAAGAGACTATAAATTGCAAAAGGCAGATGATTATTAAATAACAAACAAGTAGGGAAAAAATCTGTAAGTTAAATTAACCTTTGCTCACTACAAACGGAGTTAATACACACCCATGAAATAAAAAAATATCAATTTTTAAATATGTAAGGTTAAGAGAGTGCAGCAAAAATCGTATTAAGAATAGTTATCAGTATTTGGCAAAAAAATGATAATTGTTACCCACAAAAATATCTTGGTAGAGTGCAAACAAAAAAGTAATCGCCAACAAAAGAAATTTATTATAGGTACAAAGAAACATGATTTTAGAAATTGTTATAAAAATACAAAAAGCAAATTAAGTTTGTTGAGTAAAAGTATGAAAAAAGATGCTTTTTGTTATTTGGGGTTTTGCTCTATATTTACAACTTATAAAGAACACTTTGGAAGTGTCCGCCACCCATTTTAATAAAACTTAGATATGTTATAAAAGACAAAATAAGAGAATAATATTTTTTTATTTGTCAGTAGTCAGCTATTTGTAAATTTTTTCAGAATATCTAGAGTTCTATTTGAGGTATCTTTAAAATATAAAATGGAAATTAATTATTATAGAAACAGGAACAGAACCGTGGTAAATAACCTAATTTTTTATAAAAACAAATATTTATTTTTTATGATCTTTTATTCTAAAAATTACAAAATCGGTTAAAAATTTTTAAAAATATTTTTTATGAAGAATATAGTAAACCAAATTGACGTGTTTTAAATTTTAAAAAAATAATAATAAGCAAATAATTTTTTTAATATAAATTTATTGGTTATCTATAATCTACAACTGTCAACATTGTAATAAGTAAATTTGATACAAGAATATATCCATGAGTAGAACAATCGTCCACTGACCATTCACTAAAATATCTCGAATAGGTTAGGTTTGATTAATTTACGTCGTGTATTTCTTGCCTTAGGTCTGTTGGCCATGTTCTTTTGAACCTTCTCTCTATCGTTGGTGGATTTATTATTCCTACAACTAGGTCATTTTCGTGTCCTTCAGTTCTTTCAAAGTCGAAAGTCTCTCGATTTTCTCGGTGACAAATGGTATGCTCAGGTCGTTGTGTAGGGTAAAGTTCGATACATACCATGGTGCGTTGGTTATTTTTTGGTTTGAAGGTTTAGTGCGTCCCCATAATTGGATTCCATAAGTCCATATGGATCTAAGGATACATTTATATAATAATAATTTGTTATCTAGTGATAGTTTGGACCTACTTCCCATTAACCATGACATAGTTTTAAATTTTAAGTGGATTTGTTGATGTTTTGTTTTGACATGTTCTTTCCAAGTAAGTTTTTGGTCTAGATATAACCCTAAGTATTTAACTTCATTTGTTACAGGAATTTGAGTATTGTTTAGGAAAATGGACGGGCATACCATTCGTCTTGCAGTAAATATGACAAAATCAGGGCATTTTGTCCCATTTATCCTAATTTTCCATTTATTAATTCAGTTTTGTAATAGATCCAAGTAATTTTGAAGGTTCCGTGTTGCAGCTGCTTTGTCCCTGTTAACTGACAGCAAGGCGGTATCATCCTAGAATGCAGCTATGATAATGTTGGGTGTTGCTGGTAACTCTGAAGTATAGATCAATAAAAGCAGTAGTCCCAGCACGCTGCCCTAAGGCACCCCCGATTGCAATTGTTGGTAGCTGGAGCAACTGGAGTTGTATTTTATTTGAAAGTATCTTTCTGGTATGTAGGACTTTAACAGATGGTAATACGGGGTAGAGAATACTCTTTTGATTTTATGTAAGAGGTCGATGTGCCAGTAGTGCATAATGTCTTTTCCTCGAGGCTTTTGATTGTATTGTTTACAATCCTATGTGTTTGCTGTACGGTTGAGTGACTTTCTCGTAAACCAAATTAGTAGTCTGGAGTAATTATTGATAGGTCTAAACCAGATTTAAATCTTTTCATCAGCAGTTTTTCAAAACTCTTAGATAAACTAGGGAGTAGGCTAATTGGCTGATATGAGTTGGTTTCATTAGCAGGATTTTTTGGATTGGGCACCATTATGATTTGGGCAAATTTCCAAGAAAATAATTGTGGGGGCTAAATCACCCTTTAGTAGTGACCGGCTGGAAGAAGTAATTATACATTATACTAGTGTAACTGTTTTATATGTATTTATTACAAATTTTTTTAAAATTTTTTTATGCATAAATGTAGTCTGTGTTAGCTGTAGAATTAGTTCAGCATACCGATTGTACTCATATATGTCATACAAGTCTACTAATCTACCGTACAATTTTTTAGTAGTTAAAATAAAAATCCATAAAATAATAAATTCTTTGGGGATGAAACTAGTACGGTTCTATTTCTTTTTCAAGAACAATTAATTTTTATTTTGTTTTGACAAACATATCTTAAATACAACTTGAAACACTCTATAAAACTGATTTTTGGGGGAAAATCTTGAGATAGCTTTAACCATTTTAAAGTGTTTATAAGCAGATAAATAAAAAAGCGTCTCTAATTGAAATCGGTGGCGGATATTTTGATAGTATTCTTTGTCAGCTTCTTGTCTTCTGAGTGTTGTTATTTGTAGTTTCTTAATCACCGCTTTTTTTGTTATTCTACCATTTTTCATTCTATACACGAGATTCCACTACACCTGTTATTTGTATAAATTTTACTGCAAGAAAATAAAATTTGCAAATGGCGTCTATAAGAAAACAATATAAAAAGATAAGAAGTAATGTATAAATTATCAATTAATGAAAATAAGTGGTGTAATGCTAATAATAAGTTATATTTAAAATGCGTTAATATTCCTTTTCTTGTTTCTTGATTTGTCTAACCTCTTTTCTGTTGAGGATGTTTATTTTTTATTATTTTACTTAAAATCACTCAAAATAGTTATCAGTGACCTTTCTTTACATATTTATTATTATTTGTAACTGTGTTGCCATTTCGTAGGCCTTGGACAATCTTATAATGCTATATTAAGAAGTATTATTATTGTACGAAACAGAACTTTGGGGATGTGTGAGCAAAGTCAGTACAGCCTTAATCCAAAGATGCCAATCCAAAATATTACGAATGAAAATGCACCTTGGTACGTCGCAATTCAAACCCTTCACGACGACCTAAATGTGCCCTATGTTAAAGATGTTTTTAGGGAACGAAGTACTAATCACCATGAAAAACTGGAAAGTCACAACATACTTCTACACCCATTACTGGAAGAACGCAATGATAGACGCTTAAAACGATATTGGCCAGCCAAAAGAGGACGCCTTCGATGGAAGGGGCTTCATCACGTCATAGTACTGTATTAGTACTTAAGTTACCAAATTAGCTCAAAAAATTGTAAGTTTTGATTGCTAATAAATATGTAAAAAGATATTAATTAGTGAATCCTTTTTTTACAAGCAGAGTTATGGATTATAGCCATAATTATACAAATATAATTTGTTATATGTATCTCTGTTATATATAGTCTAAGCTTGTAAAAAATAATTTATTCAACTTATCTAATGTCTTTATACAACAAATGTTACTATTTCTAAAAGTTATGAAATCAAGCAGAGAAAGCTTCACCCGGGATGCTTCCCGACACATTTGACACAGCTATTTGGATTGCTGTAATATCGTCACAACTCGTTCTTTTCAGCGGCATTTTTACATGAAGAGTCCCATGTAAATATCTAACAGTTTAGTAACAACTTTTTGCTGGTTTATCCTCCTCCCCTATCAGTGTATGACAACTATTTTTTCATTAAGTTTACTTTTTCTAAATCGTTACTTAAAATGCAGTGATACTCATTTTTATTCAATTTCAGCTTTTCTAACATCATGCGCAGTCTTATTTCCAGTAGATGTCTTACACTTTCCATATTTAGCTATACTTTTGGGCTATTAAAAGACAAAGCTTCTCGCTAATGCCTCGTCAACACAAACATTCTGTCATATTCCAAGGTTTACTGGAAATTATAACTAAACGCAGAACTTAATATTTATTCTCTACTACAGATATTGCACAGTTCCAAGTAATGGAAAAATTTGTGGAAATTGGGATATCTTCTATTAATACAGGTGTTGGTCTCAGTTTGGCATGCAATACAGTTTAAATTTTGGACAGAATAAACCGATACAAGTCCTGAATATTGGCGAGTGAAATTTGAAGCCATTATTTAGGCAGCACAGCCTCCAGCTTAGATAGAGACGAATGAGGTGGAAATTGACGCCGAATCCTGTTTTATAGAAACTCGATAATATTCAGGTCTGTGGAGTAGATGGGCCAGGAAAAATATTGAATCTCATTAGCATGCTCTTGAAACCACTCTTGAACAGGACCAGCGGTGTAAATGAGGACATTATCATTCTGGAATATTTGCACCATTGGGTGAACCTAGTTACCCAAAAGTTCTGTGTATACTCTCGCTGTAATGCGACCATATAAAGTAACAAGAGGAGCTGCCTAACACCATGATATAGCGCCTCAGACCATAATAGATCTGCCACCATGTTTTACAGTCGGGCGGCGACAGACCATATCGTATGCTTCAAAGGGTGTTTACAAGTAAAACACGCGTCCATTGGTAGGGAAGAGGATAGAGAGTGACTTGTTCTACCAAACGACACGTTGCCATTCCTCCAACGTCTAGTTTTTTTAGGCATTGCAACATGCACGTCGCCTTTGAGCATTCTTGTCTGTTATTAGGGGCTTCGAAATAGAAACACACCCATGAATACCCATTTTATGCAGTGCCCACCTTACTGTTTTGGATGACACTGAGATGTTTAAGTGGTGATTAAGTTTTGTAGTTACTTTCTCAGCTGTTGCTTTCTACTACGATTTCACAATACTCTTCAAAGCCTGGAGGTCTCTATTCTACAGCTTCGTTTTTGACCAATATTATGCTTCACCGACCCTGTTGTACCGTGCATTGTGTATGTGGTCATGACTTTCGAGACGGTGTCTTGTGTTACACTGGATAACGTCGCGGTTTTGCTCACAGATTCTCCAACTATACGGGCACCAACAATTAGGCCTCTTTGAAACTCCGTCAGGTCGGATATATTGATCACTCACGACACCTGCAAAACGTTCACAATCATTATGCCTTACTCTACTATTAGTGTACAGTTCATTCTACCTGCAACAAACAAGAGATGGTTGATTTTCAGTGCCCAGTGTTACCAGGGACAGAGAAAGTATGTCTCACTTTTAACAAGCGTTTCCATTTTTTTTTTGTCCAATACCTGTAACTTCCAACTAAATGCGCCAACAAGACGAAAAGTATATCTAATTAGAATATACGTATCAGGTGAATATAACTCATTTCTTGTATTTGAATATCATAGTTAAAGAGTAAAAAATTAGTCTGGAATATTCTAATAAAAGCTGTGTCTTTAATAACTTCATAATTTGGTGCGTAACCTATGGTGTAGGTCAATGAGAGGATTCTATGTGACAGGTTGGCTATCGTTTATTGTATACAGGCATTGACAGCGTCTTTTTATTTCTATTACCTTACGACTAATTCTGCTAGTAGGGTGCAAAATGGAGCAATAATGTTGGCATAGGTAAAGTTAATTTTATAACCCGTTTATTCAAGCGTCAAACAATTATCATCTTTCCATACGTCTATAGTGCTCATACATTCGGCTAAATATGTACTGGTTTGCTTGATGTTTTATGTGCATCTCGGGATGTATTAAGGCAGTGATGCTTGGCTAAATAAGTATTTAGTACTAATCGTAAAGTCTGTATGTTTAGCCTCATTAATGTACGACTTATTTTATCGGTTGTCTCTAATGTAAGGAAAATGCACTTTTTGTTGGTCGAGAAGGTTTTTGGATTGGGAGCTGGTATTTTTATTAAATTTTTTTATTTATATGTGATAAAAATTTGTTGGAATGTCCATTTTGTAGCAAGGTAGTGGTTATAATATGTGCTATTTTTCAATTTTTTGCTATATACGTTAACCAAAATGGTATAATCCATTTTGTAATTTTTAAATTTATTTTTACTGTTATTAATAATAAAAAAACTTTGGTGCAATTTTAGCTACCAACGTAAAATGAATGTTATTTTGAATGTAACACAATAAATTCACTCATTATTAATTAAAACATATTTCATTCCACTAAGAATTTCAATTTTAACATTACATCCAGTTTTAATTGGAATAAAATCTGATTGTTTTACAAAACAATCTATTCTTTTATAAAACGTCGTCTGCCAGCTCATTAGTGCTTTTTCTACAAGACTCATTGTTATAATAAATCTTTTGGATGACCCATTTAAATTAAATTGCGTACATTTTATTAAACAGAAATCGTACACTTATAGGTTGTAATTAATTAGATACTAGTAATTAAGCCGCAAAAGATTAATGCTCATCGGTGGTTAACTATAATTTAGCGCGTTGATCTAACGTGGGCTGCATGTTATCTATTACAAATTGGCAGCTGTGCGTATGCTAGGTCCGATCTAATGTTCGCATCATATATTTATTTTGACATTTTTGACGGCATACAAACTCGGAGCGTTTTGTAATACGGACACTGTTTTTTTTTTGTTTTTATTAAGATGAAAATGACCTCTCGGTCAAAAATAGAATTAACTTATGAACATTTTCGATGATTTTTTTACGAGCTTCAACATGGATTATCTCAACAACAGTGCGTCAGTTAACTCACTTTGACTTTTGGTGATAAAGCCCCACACAAAGCTATTATATATAGTTGGTTTAATGCATTTAATCGCGGTCGTAGTTTCGTTGATGGATAAATTTAAAGAAGGCCGTCGAAAATCGGTTGTGGTAGCAGTAAACATCGATTGCTTGCGAAACTAACAAGTTTGTTATGAGACTTATCATAAAATTCAGGTATCCTTACGCATTAGTATAGCTACTACTTGGTTAACCGTAAAAAATCTATGTGTGCGTTGAATCCCAGATAAGTTAACGATTGTTCAAAAAGATCGTGTTGATCGGTCAAAAAAAGTGCTTAAGAAATACAATCGTGGTGCTTCAAAAATTTTGGATTTATACGTGTGAGCCTGAAAGTAAACTACAAACCTATGTATGGGTCTTCCAAAATGATCCAAATCCAACAAAAGTCGCTTACGATCGAAGCAAATGATCGCTTGTTTATTTACAAAAATTGGACATGTTTCAAACGTAGTTTTAGGGATCGTAAAACTGTCAATTTTAAATTGCATACAATTTGTTTGCTAGAAGTTATTGGAAAATAGAAAAACTAATGCGCGACGCTGGATCATTCTCCACCATAACACCACGAGCTCACACACATCGATGCAAACAACTGGCTTTTAATCACTCAAAATGGCGGATTAATGGGTTATTTGCCGTGCAGTCCTGACTTTGCGGCTAACGATTTATTTTTGTTTCCATACGTAAAGAACAAATTGCACGGACAACGATTTTTGACTCCGGAAGCGGTGGTTGATGTGTTCAAAACACATGTTTGTAAGATACTTAATTCGCTATGGAAAAAATCAAAGCAAATATTTTAAAAAATAATAATAAAGTATCCAACATTAAATTTAAATATCTGTTTTTGTTAGCTTTTCACAATATATATCGTGCAGTATGTACTAGTGCAACGCGCAACTAGTGTTTGAACTTGGATTAGCCCTAAGTCTCTAAGTACGTATTCATATTAGCCTTTCGTAAACGTAGGTACAGAATTCGCACAGGTGCATTTGCCGTTTGAAAGTTTTTGTCAGGTAGTGGAAACAATGGGCAAAATTTAAAGTAAATACCTATATGAGTATTCCTTGTCCGCATCCTCCACCCTCGTCATCCATTCTACCAACAAAATTATTTGTAAAGTAGGGAACGCCTACAATACCTTAACAAACGTTATGGCAGTTATCGACTTCCTGTCATTGAACATCCTTAATTATTCCATACCATCGGTTATGAAACATTCTCACAACTTGTATACTTATTATTAATACTTTCAACTGTCTATTATGTTACTAGCCAATTAATATTGCCATAAAAGTTATACTTTCAAACTTATAAATAATAAATTAGGGCGCACAAAAGATTAATTTTCTTCCAAGATTATTGCTAATTAAAACTCTATGTAAATAGCTTAAATTTTTTTGATAACAATATCAAAGCGGATATCGCAATTTTCAAGGAAGGCTGCGTTTAATTAAAGGCACAAACAAAATATATAGAAACAAAGACATATGTGTTGAATATAATTCATTTAAACTGTAAATTCTCAAATATACTTTCTTTTGAGGCAGGTATTAATAAAAAAGAAATACCATATATAATAAATTTTCTTTGGTATGATTAATAAGTTTCAAATTGCTTCAAATAATTTTAAATACTTCTAATATGACATAAGATCTTTGTTTTATAATAAATTACTTAGACTATATCATTTATACTGCAGCATTCCTATAAGGCTTAAAAAGGCTATTCATCCGTAAAATCTGGGGTTTCAGAGCTAACGCCATTTGACTGACCCATACTCAGTTTCTTTGCGTTGTTTTTTGCAACTCAAAATAGATCCAGGTTGGCACAAATAATTTATTTTCTTACAATCGGTAAAGGCTGAATCTAAGTCAAATAGCTTACAAGTATACAAAAAAGCCAAGTTAAACTTGAAAACATCAAATGGCTGTCCGAAGAAATAGTTAATTTGTAAATTATTTTACAGGTAAATTGACAGTTGAGTATCAAGAAAGTAAAAAGTCTACTACTATTTTCTACTTTCTACACTAATAGTTTTTGGTCTAGTTCTTGTCTTACCCTTTTTTATGACTTTATCTCTTCCAGTCTTGCTTGTTACTGTCCTTGGGCACTTCATTTCGGATGCTGTTATTTTTTATCTTACTTTATCTACAAATGCCTATGATTCTGACCCATGGAGTAATGTAGGTGCATATATTGTTTGGAAAAAATGCATTTTTGCTTTGACACTTATTTTTTTCTTGCTTATTAAGCTGTTGTTTATTTCATATACATTTATTTGCCTTGTTTATCCTGTGCCTGACTTTTCCTTCTATTTTTCCATCTTTGTTGATTATTGTCCCTAGGTATTTTATTTGATCCACACACTCCAATCGTCTGTTTTCTATTTGAATATCTATTCTTGCTATTTGTTTTTCTATGCCTTATTTTACTTTTATTGATATTAATCTTCACCCCTTTTTCATCAAGGTTTATTTTTCGAATGTTTCTATTATTCCGGAGTATATCGTAGCATATATTATGTTCTGGGTCATTAAATTGTGATATCCTAGTCTTGTTCTTCTAATTTCTTTTTTGCACTTTTTGTTTGTGTTGTTTATGTATACTATTAAAAGGAGCGGACTATCTTCCTGTTTTACTCCTTTATCCATGTGAAACTGATCCGATTTACGTTTATTGAGTCTTACTATTTTTTCTAAATTTTTGTTTATACTTTTAATTATTTGTATTAACTTGGGGTCGGTTTATACTTCTTCTAGTGCTTTTCATATATGTCCTTGTGGTCAAATGCAGTTTTAAGATGTAAGAAAGACAAGAAGTTTTCTCCATTTTTCTTTGTTTTCTTTTATATTATGTTTCAAATCGTAAAAATTGGAATAAATGAAAAGAGTAATTATAGAAGCAACAGAAGAAGTGGTAGGTAAAAAGCAAAAAAAAATTTAAAGAAACTAATAGTTCCACGAGGCAAGATTAAAAATGTTAAAAAATGTTTCGCTAGAAAAGTGGACAACTTTAAAAATAATAGAAAATTAGCATACGAAAAATGCAGGAAAAATAAAAGAAAATATGAACAACAACGATTGCAGGGAATGGAAAAATGCGGGAGCTTCAAGGACTACCAGAGTATTTAATAAAAAAATAAAAATCAAAAATCTGGTTTTCAGCCAAGATCGAAACTATGTAAAGATGAAGAAGGCAAGCTAATAGGGGGTACGCTTGAAACGATAAAAAATGAAAACAAGACCTGTTTAAACCACCTATTATAAGAGAGGGCAAGCACGTTACAAAATCATTAAAAAAAGTATGAAGGCTCAGAAGAAGACGATATAGCTGCACAGATATTAACTAAAAAAATGCATAAGTCAACAGAAAATATCTGGAAAAAGGAAACAATATGACGAGACGGCGTGCAGTAATTTGTAGAGGCATAACTTTATTAAAAACATAAGTTACAAGATGCTAAGCAAATTGATAGAAATAAAGCTAAACAGCTGAATGGAAATTGCAATAGATAATTACCAGTTTGGGTTTAACGCAAATAGAAGGACAAATAACCAAATATTTACTATTAGACAGATCTTGGAAAAATTTTGAGAATATAGCATTTACATCAATTATTTATAGACTTTCGACAAACATACGACATAATAGTTAGAGAAGAATTGATTAGAGGCTTAGATGCATTTGGAATACCTGGAAATCAAGACAATTCGTAAAAATTTGTTTAGAAAACTCTAAAGCCAAAGTAAGAATGCAGGCACCGTTATTGGATGATTTTGTTATCAATACTACTTAAGATAGAAAGAGGCTATGTCAATCAGACTGTTTAACTTTGCGTATGAAAGGGATATGCAAAAAATACCTACTAATCCTAGAGTTTGAATGTGTAATAAGTAGTGCCCAATGTTATCATATGCGGATAATATGAATATTATAGCAGGACAACAAATGATTCGAAAGATATAGTAAAATATTTAGAGGATGCAGCCGCTGTACAAGGGCTAAAGATAAACACTGTGAAAACAAAATATATGATTACGACGAAAAGTTTGGATAGATATAGAAATGTGAAGAAATAAAAATTAACAATTTTAAGTAACTAAGATCGGTAATTAAAAAAATAGCATAGAACAACCAAAAGCTAGGATTTTATCGGAAAACAAGTGTTACTATGGACTAAAAGGAATAATAAAATTAAAGCTACTTTCAGTCAACAACATAATTAAAGTGTGCAAGTCAGTGTTAAAATCTATAGGAATATATGCTGCAAAAACGTGGTGTCTAACCAAAAGCAAAAAAAACTAGATTTATGGGAATGGAAAGATATATGATCTGGAAAATGAAGACGAGACATGACGAGTGTCAATTAAGCAAGAAGAAGAGTAAAATAACCGATTATCCATTCAAAGTAAAAAGTGACAGAAATTGTCTACTTCAAGACACAACGTCAAACGATTGGAAGGCGGGTGACGACCGCATTTCTGTAAAAACAGAAATAGCTGGAAAGCCCTGAAAAGAGATCAAGACCCATTATAGTCCGTAGAACCAAGATGTAGTAGTGGTAGTAGTAATAATTTATTTGTAAATTATCCAAAAAAAATTACATTATTTCAATTAAAATGTATCGCACCCATTTGGCTTTGATTTTTAATTAGTGAAATTTATATTCACTGGTGTTACTTCTAGATATTTTATCTGTATTAATGTGTATTGTTTTTCTTTTCAGTTATATTCAGTTGAATGTCAACTAAACTTTTAAATTTTTAAATAACTAAAACTTTTTAATATCCGTGTTTTTCATTCTAGGTTTATTAATTAATATTGTTATGTGACGCAACAAACAATTACAAATCAAATGCGTACTAATTTTTGTAATAAATTTATTAAAATTTCACTTTCCAACTGAGGTTTAATTAGATTATCTAAAAAATTATTGATATTTATTAAATAAAAATTTAAAGTAACAAGTTTTGTAAACTTCTAGAGAAACTAAAACTAAATTAAAATTGAACTGAATGAGAGTTGAATTGGAAAGCTGCATGCAACTAAAATAAAATAAACCAACCACTGCATAGTTGAATAGAGTTCGTTTCACATCGAGATGTTTATCAGAACTAATAAAAAGCTAAGTTTGTTTTTAGGAGGTTATTGAAACGTTCGTTTTATATAAATTAGTAATTTTTTTAATCCCATTTTTTAAAAAAATTAGGATGCATTTACATTGAATTAAAACACTATAATGAGAATAATATAAATATTTCTATGCTTTGAATCTAAAAGGGCTCCTTTACTCTTTAGCTGTTATTTTAATTTTACTGCACAGAACAATAAGATATAGTAAAAATCAATATAAATTGTTATGTTTTTAAATATGTTTTATCTTAAAAATAAAATGTTATTAATATATCAATCTTTTTATATGTTCCAAGCATTGTCAGCAGTTTCGCACTCGTACACCTTCTTGCCTTTACTAGTTATTATCGATATCTAAATAGCTCAGCTATTGTTTGAAATACTGGCGTCTACAGATTGCCACTAATTAATGTCATCAGCAATTGTAAGCTCTAGTTAACCTTGAAAATGTGTGTATCTGATATATACCATTTTTATTATCATAAAATAAAATAATTTTTGAAGATTGGTTTATTTCAAACCAAAATGGCTTTCCGTAATGCTTACTTTTTATTACAATAATAATTTTTAGCAAGAAATAACAAAATATAGGGTAACAGTTATTAAAGTAATATATTTTAAAGTAATATATTCTTTTAATAATTATTATCAAATAATTACTATACACTACAATTTTCAATATATTAAGTTTCGTAAATATGCTAAAGTTGGTAGGTTACGGTACAATTAAGGTACATAAATAGTTAAGGATGGATAATGTTTTAATGAAATTAATTGTTTATGAGTTGTTATAACTGAAAATTTTTTGAATAGTCCTATAAATAACTTTGGGAATGTGACGGTTTACTAAAATTAAATTTTTTTTGCGTATTTTTAACTTTTGCTTAAATACATAAAAATAATGTAATGTTTCTAGACTACTTGTGTTAATATTAGTAATATTAAGCTTAATTTATAAATTAAGCAGTTGCTAAAATATATGTATCACTATTTAAACACACATTAACTGATACGCAGTTTAAAAATAACAAAATAAACCCCAATATACAGTAAGTGAATGATCTTTAAGTGGTTAGTAAAAACAAATCTTTCAGCAACGATGCAATTACTTATAACAAAATTTGTTTAATTATTTAAAAGTTGCAACAAAATAAAATTGACTCTCTTATTGTAAGTAAAAAGATATATGGCATTATTGTCAATTGTTTTTTTGCGTTCTGGCAATGTATGAGTATTGTGAAGGACTGTTATCATAAAGAAAAGAAAATGAGATTTTTCGACAAAAGTATGACTAAAAATGGAATAATAAATACATAGGCATCAGGTAGTTCACAGTAGGAGTCGAAAATGGCTTAGGTAGTACCTTGAACTCGTTTTTAACGATCGATCTCAAACCGTAGCACATAATATTTCAATTTTACATATCCGATATTTAACAAAAATTGTTAATATTATTATAATTACCCAAGCCTGCGATTGTTGCGTTTTTTAGTTTTTGACAATTGATTCGTATGCATTTTTTATCGCTGAATTCGAAAATAATCTTTTTACCATCACGACAACAAAAATTGTTAAAAAGTCAAAAAATTGCAATAATCTGATACTGTAAATAGAAGTAAAACATTTTTTTTTGTAATAAATAGATATATTACAATTAGTTTTTTGGATTATATTTTGAAATCTTATAACAAAATAGTTAAGGGGTCGGATGGGGGCTGAAGAGGTTTATTGACTTCTTAAGTTTTCTAACAAAAATTGCTATAAATGAGCCTAATTTTCTATTATATTACATTTTTTCTTTATTTATTTTTATAATTATTTCTTTAATTTTTAAGGGGTGCATTGGGCTCTTGAACTATTTTTCTCCTCCCTTTCCATCTAAATCATTAGACCAAAGAGATTGGCCAAAAAGAGCTTCATTAGAATCTGCAATTAAAAATGTGCTCCAAAAAGCTTTCACAGATCCGAATAAAGTTCTCCTTCCGCCTCTGCATATGAAGTTAGTTTTGATGAAGCAATTTGTTAAAGCCTACTAAGAGAATGTAAATGTTTTAAATACATCTGTGACAAATTTCTAGCCTTATCAACTGCCAAACTAAAAAAGGGTGTTTTTACTGGTCCTAACATTAAAAAACTTCTCAAAGATGGCCATTTTGGGAAACAAATAGAAGTTGCCAAAAAAGGAACTTGAAGAGCTTTTGAAAACGCAATAACCAAGTTTCTGGGTAATAAGAAACTAAACTTCAAATCAACCGTTAAGAACATGCTGCAGAAGCACAAAAATTTAGACTGTTCCCTGAGCTTAAAGGTTGAAAATTTGCTTTTGGAGTATTTTCTTAAAAAGCTGAGTGCCATTAGCAAAGAGATAGGTAAAAGATTTCATCACACCACCATAGAAATGAAAAAAGGTATCTAGGAAAATCGACTACTACTATAATGGCCGACTATTGCTGGATGTTACACCGACATAAACCCCATAGAGAACATAAAAGGAAGCGCGAAGCAAAGCATGAGCCGTCTAAAGAAATTTCGACACATAGAATATAATTAGTATTTTAGATACTTTGTCATTAAGGGTGAGTAAAGGAGAGTGGTGTCCAAAAGCATGACATATCTCATAAAATTTAATTAAATAAATAAAAATAGATTTATTTAAAACTGCACTAAAATAGAAATTAAGCGTAATTTTGTGGCGATTTTCATTAGAAATAAAGGATCAATGACCCCTCCCCTCCCCCATGCTCTCGTCTTCAGACCCCTTAACTGTTTATTTTTAAGCATGCACAGTATAAGCCAGAAATAAGTAAATTATAAAAAAATATTGTTATAAGTCTATTTTCTTCTTCTTCTTCTTCTACTCTTATATATAGGCTATTAGCCTGTTTCTAACTACACATTTTGAAGTTGCATATTTTCACAATTCCACTTTTAACAACTTTTGATGTTTGCTATTTACTAAAAAATTCTAAGCATATAAAAAGATGAAGGTCATTTTTGGATTCAGCGCTAACATATACGTAGAAATTATTTACCAAGCCGAATTTACTTGTGTTATTTTTTAGTTTTGTTTCTAGACAATTTATATTTTATAGCTACATATAAAAGCATTTTTCTAATTTCAATTGTTTTATTTTGATACAATCGATATATTAAACATTATGATTTTTTTGAGAATATAGAATAGTATAAACTAAATCTTAAGATTTACCAATATTCCAATTTTTTAATAACAATAATAGAACTTTGAATTTAAATAAAAATTCAAAAGATAAACTAGCCTTCCTTATTTTTTTTTAAATACACTAATAAAAAAATACACAAAACACAATATTACCTGTATGTGAATGGGCATCACGAGTATGTATATATGTATGTATGTATGTATATATATATATATATATATATATATATATATATATATATATATATATATATATATATTATTAAAAAGTTCGTTACTGAATTCTATATGTCTGTCTGTTTATCGGTCTGTCGGTCCGTCACAAAATTTGAGATTATTTAAAATTTGAAAATTGATTCTTATAGGCTTTTTTACACAGATTTCGAATTCGAAATTAAAAAATTTCTATCTCGAATAACTTTCGAGATATTCGACTTCGACTTTCGGGAAAATTTTCGACATTACGATTTCAAATGTGATTGTTACAGGAAATTTTACGCTGAATTCGAAAATGAAGTCGATAAAATTCTATGTCGAATAATTTTCGAGATATTCGATTTCGAATTTTCCCGAAATTCGAAATCGAAATCGAAAGGTCTTTTTAAGTTCGTTCTGGGATTGTTTACAGAGCCGGCCCCATGTTTTAATAATAACGTAAATGATCGTTCTATTGGTATGTTGTTTCATGATTAATAGTTTATTGGAACAAATAAAAAAGTCTTACAAGAGAATGTCTGGTGGTGTCAAGTCAGATAATATTGGCAGACATTTGATAATTGAATTTCTCTAAATCATATGGAACTTTAATCTCAATAAAACCATCTCAAACAAATTAAATCATCTACTCGCAACTTTCATCAGTAAGTTGTAGTTACATCCTTATTTAAAAAATAATAGGGTCAATGATTCCGCTACTACAAAAACATGCAACAATAGCTTTGTAGAAAAATGGCAGCTAAACTTTAAATTGAATATTCAAATTTTCTCAAAAATAATATTTTTTATGAAATCTATATATTTAAAAGTAAGTTTCATTGCTGAATATAAATTTTTTGACAAAATTCGAATCTGTTTCGATCTGTTCTAGATCCCATTGGGATAACTAAAAACTTTCATTGTTAGGTTTAGTAGATCATATAAGAATAAATACTAAGTCTCACTTATCACACATTGTTTACTGTACAAATGATTTGAAAAATAACTAATTCTTTAAAATGTTTTGAAATTGATAAATTTGAATTTCTATACAGCAATAGCATTTTCTTTATTTGTTATGTACTGTTCCACTGGATTTGAATTTGTGGGGTACACTATGTGACCAAAAGTATCTGGACACCTCTTTGAAAAAGTACATCTGGCTGTTATGACAAAAGTATAATTAGTAAGTACCATACGTAGATCATACATTATTATTATAATAATAATAATAATAATAAAATGGAAACGTGTGGGATATAAAACAGTCGCGAAACGAAGTGGTAGGCTGCATAAACTTAATGATTGGAGTCACTGAACTATGATGAGGGTAGTGATAAAAAATCTAATGTCCTCCGCAGCAACAATTGTTCGTGATTTTCAAGATGTCTCTGACGTTGTTATTTGTACTGTTGGTTGAGGACTAAAAAACATGAATTTTTATAGTTATGCACCCGCTTACATGACCAACACAAAAATCGTCAATGCCAAACGTCGTTTATAATGATGCAAAGCTTACTGCCATTATACTGCGGAACAATGTAAACGAGTCTTTATAGTCTGATAAATCTCGCTACACGGTTTGGTAATCCCATGAATGCGTCTGAGTTTGGCGGATTAAAGGACAATGGTTTTTATCTAAATGTATTGTCCAAATAGTCAAGTTTAGTGGTGAAAGCTCGGTGCTTCAGACTTTTTTGCACTAGTTCGGAGGACCTTTCTGTGCTAACAGGATAACTTCTCTGTCCACACATTGAAGTTTATTTTGCCATGGTTTAAAAGAATGAGTCTTGAAAAACCAGTCTTCACAGAAACCGAATCTCAGTCTCATTTAATAAGTTATGCTGGACTAACTACAGTTCTTATGAAAGAATAGAAGGCAACTTCTACGGACATATATCAAAAACTTACGAAAGGTCTCTTCAGATGTGTGCAGCCTGTGATTGATGTTAAATGCGACGCGACATTTTATTAATATATGACACAACAGTCTCCGATTTTACAGCAGTGAATGTCTGGATACTTTTAGCCGTATAGTGTATGCGAGATACTGTACATTTTGTTGCTTGATTGTCTTGATTGTAAAGAGTACAAAACTAACAAGATTTTTAACTTAACTTTTAATAATTTCAACGTATTTATTTATGATGGTTTGCTAAAATTACTAAATAGAAATATCTGACTATGATAGTACTTTAAGATAAACATGTCGACTGTGACAAGTCATTATTGGAAAACAATTTATGTAGTATGTACAAACGCAAATCCAAAAATGTAATAAGTTAACTATTTTCATAAAATGTCGCAAATAAAAAAGCAAATTACATTTTCCAAAAATTACTCATATACTATACAGACAGCAATGTTTTTCTGCAAAAAATTCACAATCTTAAATTATTTCTATACTGGCGTTGAAATTTGATTTTAAATTATTTTCCCCACTCAGGCCCGTTTAAATTTGCAACAAATTTTAGATGTCTTTAGCAGTGATTGTGTAGAATTTACTGTTCCAAAGGTTATTTAAGCGTGCTACTTGAGCCTTCTAGCATGCCGTTCGCTGTAATGATATTCCATATTTGAAAACATCGTAATAAGAGTTCCCTTTTTTCAATTTTGTTTTGCTCGACCTTTTTTAATATAGGGAAAAAGTATCTGTATGTAAATTGGCTGCTGCCAAACAATATGTAAAGTTCTGTTGTAATGTTGTAAACCGCAGGTTGCTATATTTTAGTAATTGAGAAGTGCGTTATTAAAATATAAATGTAAGATTTATAGAAGTGATCAGTTTTAACTTTTATTAAAATATAAGTAAGCAACAGCAACTTGAAAACTGATTTCACACAAATTAAAAATATTACATTATACGTATATTTTTACTGTTTATAATATGTACTATGTAAAAATTTTAATTCATTTAAATAAAGTAATGTTAAATCATTCGTTAAATTTTAAAATTTGTGGGACAATTACTAACAACAAATATACTAAATATAAAAAGCTATAAATGAATTACAGATTTATTTGTATAAAGTATAGAAGAGTTGTATATTGATTTATTTGAGAATTCATTAAATACACAGCGTGAACAAAATCAAACATTTTTTCTTTGTATACAAACACTTTCGAAATATTCTTCATATAAATATATGTGAATATTTGCTTTAAATTAATACTTTCATTTAATAAATCGATTCCTTATTAAATTTTGTGGCGTTACAACAATTTGAGTCTTATGAAATACATTCGTATCATGCATTTAAACGGGGCGTACGTGTTACCTGCACTATTGCTGGCGCTGACAGAGTAAGGACGCATGAAAGCTAATTTGAGAGATAAATAAGTGTAACCTGGTAAAGCGTAAGTCAATTTATTTGTACATGATAGTGTACAAGATCAAACTGTAAAAAAGCGGCTACAAATAAATAAATCTAACAAAGGAATCGAGCGAAATCAACGAATATAATAAGTGTTTTCACCTCTACACTTAAAACGCATGAACCGCGAAATTACGTGAAGTATGCACTATTACATTTAAACATAAACACATTTCAAAATCCAAATGCATCAATTTACTTTCACATGCCACCGAATACCTTCCTTTTGCAACTAATACCAATAAAATTACTAAATATTCTGTTAATAGCAAATCCAGTACAATTGCAAAATCCAGAATACTTATTCATGCCAAACGCAGGATTCTTCTTGCCTATGAATCCTGAAAAAAGAGGCAAGCAACCAACAGGTGTTGAACCCATAACTTTAAGGAAAAAAAAATATTAGCTTGGTGTCAGCAACAAATACGACACATTTGCAAAAATAAACATGAACGAAAAAGAAGAAGAAGGAATACACAAACAAAATGCTGAATCTAAGCTTACTAATTTTTATATCAGACCTAGATAATATAAAATTATTAAGTTCCTGAATTAATTATCTAAGTATAAATATACGTTAAAATTCTTATAGAATAAGAAAATGAAAATGAAAACATTAAAAAAGATGATATACCAAAATAACTAATGCGTCAGTAGAAAAGACCCAACAATCTTCGCACACACAAGCCTAAACAAATAAAAAGCTTAAAAGTTGTACACAAAAAGCTTCACTTATTGAAAGTATTAATAACATAAACGGCATACAGTCATAAACATATGGAATGCAAAGCACTAAGTGACAAAAGTAGAACTACTAATATATTTTATCGATCTACTGCCACATAAAAAAACAAAGAAATATATAAAATAAATTTGTTATTAAATACGAAAGTACAGCTTAAAGTATCACACGCTAAATGTAAAATATCTCAATGTATGTGATGTTAAAAATTTGGAAAAAATAATTATTATAAAAATAATCCAAAATACGTTACGTATCTCGATGAAACGCCTAACTAGTTCGGGTTCCAGAACAATAAAAAGTGCAGAAGTTAAGTGCACAAATGGTGATAAATATTGCCTACCGAATAACAGAGGCTGTATAGTTTACAAGTAAATACAATATCAAATTCACCCAACAAAACAACGAGACATAAGGACCAGATACGTTCAATAAAAAACAACCTGTGTCTGAAAAGTACAAGACAAATGGGAGCACAACAAATTCCAATAAACATAAAATAACCTACAAATGACTTTTAAACGAACTAAAACATATGACGAACCTCATGTTAATGCTTCCAATAAAAATAAATAATGGCTCAACAAAAAAATAAACGTATTTATAAAAACTTATGACATACACACTTTATTAATTTTGCAAATTTACTATACTAGCAGAAGGTACATCAAACAACTTAATTATAATATATTCAGCACCAGCCACCCTGACGAAACTACACATGCATAGTCTGTAATGATTATCAAATAAACTATCTAACATTATAAAATAGCGCAATGTATGCACAACAAAATTTAAGCCATTAATGTAATTATTGCAGAGAAGCTAGGGGAAATTACGATATCTGCAATGTAATGCCCCTTCGATACAACATCGGATACAAATATAATGGTAAATATCTCAAAACACTAAAAACCAGTTTTTGAAGATCCAGACTCGCTACTATCAAATGAAAAGAACTACTAAAAATTATAAAAAATAATAACCTAAACTACTTATGAACAACTAGCCTACCTATTGGCCTTTTGACCTCAACAATGTATGTTACCTTACCTCGTAATTGAATATACACTATAGTAAGATTCAAATAGAATCGTGTTTAAAATTAACATTCAAAACAAAAATACAGAAAACACCAAAAAAAGATTACACTATAGTAAAAGAACCTATTGGAAAAATTTTCATGAAAATATTAATAAACAAATAATGGACCACAATACTTAAAAAAACAAAATAAATATTAAAGAGGCAATGAATATAGAAAGCAGCATTATAAGTAACTCCAGACAAAGATAAAAAAAGTATTAAATAAGTATGTCTAACGATAATAAAGTAGAATATAATACAACAAGTGCTGAAAAATTACAAAAGCATAATCTGATAAACAACAATATAACAAACTAACTAAAGATCTCAAAAAGCTATTGGACAAGGTGAAAAATAAGTCTGCTCAAGAATATCTTACGCAACTTATTAGCTATACTCAAATGAAAATAGCCAACACAGCAAATAACTCTAATGCGAACAAGGCAAAATACACGAAAGAAAAACCAAAAAAACTAACACTTTCGGCGAAAATCTATAGTTTGCAATAATTTCCACATCAACTAAGTAATACTTGCAAAAGAAGAAAAAATTAAAAACCATATTGAAACTACTTTTAATATAAGCTTACTATTAAAAAAACTTAGTAAAAGCCAGTTAAAGACAGTAGTAGACCACGGGTTACGATCTTAATATAGATAAAGCACTTAAATAACTATCCCAAAAGGAGCTAAAAGCAATAATGGAAAACTTTAGTACAATTTTAGGAACTTGAAATTAGCCGTGTTGGTGAAAAATAAAATAAAACATGGGGCCGGCGAAAGATTGCTCTGTAAGCAATCCCAGAACGAACTTAAAAATTCGAAATCGAATATCTCGAAAATTATTCAACATAGAATTTTTTCGACTTCATTTTCGAATTCAGCGTAAAATTTCCGATAAGAATCACATTTAAAATCGTAATGTCGAAAATTTTCCCGAAATTCGAAGTCGAATTACTCGAAAACTATTCGAGATAGAAATTTTTTAATTTCGAATTCGAAATCAGCGTAAAATTTCCTATAAGAATCCATTTTAAAATTTTAAAAAATCTCAAATTTTGTGACGGACTGACAAATCGACCGACAGACAGACATATCGAATTCAGTAACGAACTTTTTAAGTTCGTTGATTATAGTAAGCTTTAAGCAGAGAAAAATCAAAGAGAGCTCATATTATGGCGCCGCATAAGTCTTCTAACAATTCTGTCTATTGGAGAAAATTATACTAAAATAACTAGTTAACATTATAGATAGGAACAACAGTTCTGATTTGGAAAAGAATACCGAACAATGAAGCAAATACATTAAATTGTTACCACAATTAAACAGAACATAGGAAAAAACGATACTGATTTTCTGTTTACATTGGCATAAACATGCATTCCACAAAATAGAGAATTTATGATGTTCTCATAAATTTAAACGTTTAATTTCAAACATCTTTTATTCTCTTCTAAGATCGTACTTTTTAAACAAACATTCCAAAATAGGTCCCAGGGCCAATAATATATTTACTGTGCCACAACAAAAAAAATGTTAGTACAGAGATTTTGGTTTCGCCTTACGTCTCCAATTTTGCAAGTGAGAGTCTACAAAATCACTTAAATCAACACGAACAGTGGATAATAAAATGGCGAATGAAGGCGAATATCAACAAATCGACTCATGCCACATTAACGCAGAGCAAAGGAACTTACCCTGTTGTCACAATACACGGAAACCCAATACCATAACCAAACACAGTCTTAACCTTTTAGTTTGCAGGACGTGTTTCTACGTGGGACATTAGAACCTTGCCATTATGAGCAAAGTTCAAAACAACTCTACTGGATCATTGGAAGCAAATTCAAATTGGCAACAGAAAGTAAGTCGCTAATCTACTGAACTATAATGAAGCTCTTATGAACATACAGAATATCACTTTTAGGGCTCCGCTAGTACCTCTAATATACAGGGTGGTCGACTTAAATCTGGAAAATAAATAAACAATGAAAATAACATTTAAATATAGAAAAAATAAATTTGTTTTTATAAAACATGGCACAACTAATGTAAATACTACTGACAATTATATTATACAATGTATCCCCATTACCAACTTCGACCTTTTCGAGTCGGTACCTAAATCTACTTCAGGTCAACATAAATTCCTTCTTGTCCATACGTGTCATTATCTCAATAATGGAGTCCCTTAAGTTATCCTTAATGCTATCAAACTTTTGCCTTAACAACATCCCACACGTAGTAGTCGAGAGGGTTGCAGTTGGGGCTAGTAGATGGCGATATCTCAGGGGACTAATGGTAATAGAAATAGTTGTGTTTGGGTTTTTCTTGTCTTATGGACTGCATTGCATGCTGATTTATACAAACCAATGATTTGAAAAATAACTAAATTCGGTGTGAAACACAGGAACAAACTAACATAAGATTTAAACGAACTTGCTACAAGAAGAAGAATAATCATAAATAGCGAACTATTTGAAATCTAGCCTAACTACCAAATTATATAAGTATCTTATACTAATTAGTATAATAAAAGTATAAAGATGCCCAATGGGACATTTATCTTCATGATATATGTAATTTATAGCACATGTTCATATTTTAAGCATTCAAAAATTGTAGTAATGGTTTATAAAATGACCGACTGTACAAAATAAAGTAGCTGCAAAGTAATGAAATATACGTGGGCAGACTAAAAAATTTGTAGACAACATTATCTTGGGCCTAATTGTCAAAATCATTATGATACTATAATTGTACATGCTTTGAAAGACATTTATAAAAATTTCAGCCATTTTGGACGCTTAGTTGTTGTTTTACAGTCGTTTGTATCAGTCAATGTCGCTGCTTCTGTAAAAATGGAAAAAATCAAAAACCGTGCCGTAATTACTCAATTACGGCACAGTTTTTGAGTTTTGCCTTTCAAATGCAAGTAACTCTACTTGCATTTGAAAGGCAAAAGTCTGCCTCATCATCTGCCGCCGTAAAAAGATGGTCAGCTGAATTTAAACGTGGTCGTACCAGCTTGGCTGACGATGAGCGTTTGGGACGACCAACAACTGCGATCTCTAATGTTAATATTAAAAAACCGACTGTCAAATCAGGATTAGAGAGATAGTTAAGGCTATGGATATATCGAAAGAACGTATTAGTCATATATTCACTGAAGAATTAGGCATGAAAAAGCTGTCCACGCGTTGGGTCCCGCGCTTGCTCACTTTGAACCAAAAATTTATTTGAATGAACATTTCCGAAGCCCTGCTTAAGAGGTTTTAGGGAAACGAGTAGGACTTTTTGCGTCGACTTATCACTATTCATAAAACTTGAGTCCACCATTACACTCCTGAGACAAAGCAATAGACAAAACAGTGGACAGCAAAGGGTTAACCTGCTCTAAAAAAGGCGAAGATGGTTTCATCGGCCGGAAAAGTGATGGCACCTGTTTTTGGGGGTAGTCAGAAAATGCTGTTTATTGATTATTTATAAACAGAGAAAAAATAACAGAATTGGACCGTGCATCGTTATTGGACTACTTGAAAGCAGCAATTGCTAAAAACATCCCCATTTAGAAGAAAAGAAAGTGATCTTCGAATTGCAGTTTAAATTGATTGACCACCTAGCATACTTACAAGATCTGGTCGCCAGCGACAATTTCTTGTGTCTTAAGTTGAAAGTTTGACTCGAAGGATAGAGGTTTTCATCAAGCGAGGATCTCACCGCAACCATAGACGCCTGTTATTTATAATTAGAATGAGACTATGTTAAAAAATAAAATTGAATTTCACAAAAAAATAGTTGTTTATATGTTAGGCCCCAAAACTTTTCAAACTGTCCACGTATGATAAAGACCGACCTTATATAAATTGCATTAGTAAATACGACCTTCGGGTTTTGCTTAATCTAAAGTTAATTTCTGATATATTTAATTATATTTATTACAATTATGTCATTCAAATATTGAAAAAAATGTTTTGTTTAATCTATAAATGTAAGTCTATCTAACGTTTGTATTGCGTGGGCCACGTTACTATGAAAGTAGAAGTAAACAACGAGCATTTTCGAAGTACCTTGTTTTATTATTTTAAAAAGGCCAATGTGCTATCTTTTGCACTAAAAGGAGAAAACTGTAGCAAAGCAAAATTGAGGAAACAAATAAGAGCTTACACTTCGTTGATATTCATTATTCTGATTAACTTTTTGTGGAATACGTGCAGGGTGATTTTGTTCTATTTAATTAAATTGAGTTGATAGCATGTAATTCACCTTTCAATAAAAGCTTTTTTTGTCAGAGTAATCACAATATCTAGATCAAAATACATCAATCAGAAACATATTATTACCATTAAAATAAGAAAACTGTTATTGTAATAAAACATCTGGATAGTTAGTATTGATGTTTAGAAGAGCTTGGATAATATCATATTCACCAATAAATTAGTGGATGGAGAGTTACCCGAATATTTTTTGCTCTATACCTGAAATGTAGTAAAGAAAAATAATGAAGCGGATTGTCATGTCATCTATATAAGACATTAATAATTATTATATCTTTTATGTACTTAATGACAAATAGCTTTTTTTGGGCTAAGATGAATTTAACTACAAAATATTATACTCATGTTCTGTAACAAAATTTCCTTGTTAAAGAAAGTCATGTCAAAAACGTTATATGTGTACGTATGTGAGCACTAAGATAATTAAGATCCGTCATTTATTACTGATTATTTGTACCATGCTATGTGCCTTCGGAAAGTCAGTTCGCTAAGCTCCTTTATGTATTAACTGTCTGCAGATGCCATTTCTGTAAGAACAGTTGTTGTTTACGATGTTTGTTGTGAGGTTAAAATGTTCAAGTCTCTTGAAGGACACAAATATTTATTGACATATTATTGAAGTGTATGGTGAAAATGTAGTGAGTGATAAAATGATTAGAATACAGGTTGGACAGTTTAATAAGCGACGAAAAATGTGTATAATGAAGAACAAAGTGGGCGTTACTGACACTTTGGTACAACTTGTTAACGAAAAAATTAGTGAAAATAAACGGTTTACAGTTTCATCCCTATCAAATGATTTTCCGAAAACTTCGAGAACTGCTCTTTATAAAATTGCGCAGCACTGGCTGCATAAAATTACAATGAATAAAAGTTAATATTCCGTAGAGTTCTAATTGCGACACGAAAAAATAGATTGTACCATCAGGAAGTTCGGAAAAAACACACGTTATTTTAAAAAAATTCATATTTCATTTTCATATGTGCCTTCTAAGCCGAGTAACTAATTTTCAACTAATTGTAGGGTTTTTTTGGCGCACTTATAGGCACTGCAGCCTCAAGGGCTTATTGTGCCCACTAACATGCACTTATACTAGGACATTCACACACACCCATGGGTTGAGCGAGACTCGAACTCGCGCGCGCCGGTTAGAGGACAGAGCCAACTGGTTGAACCATCTGAGCCACCGAGACCCCAACTAAGGGTTTACGAGTAGTCGAGTCAAATTAGCAAGAAAAACGCTGAAAGCTCGAAAAAAAATTTTGTTTATTTTATATGCTTAATTTACAACTAGCCCAAAGGCTGACGAGCAAATTTGATGTAATACTTAATTACTAAACTAAACTAAAATACTGACATGTGGAGGAACTGTCGCCCATTGGCGAGTCCCTGGACGTACTAATATAACGAGTACTAGTTAGTAAGGTCTAGTGTTTTAAGCCTTTTTGATCTACGAGTGGTATTATTATTGTCTATTAAATTTAGCACTAACACATTGGGGTGAGTTCTTATTCGATTGACATAGGTGACTGTTCGTCTTTTAACCTCATCTCTGAGCCATGGAACTTTTAGGTCGTCGGGAAGTGTTTTGTTACTAATGAACCATTCAGCGTTGTTCATTACAAGAAAAGTTTTGCTCTGGAATCTTTGTAGAATATCCATGTTTGATGTTTTAGCACTGCTCCATAGATGTATACCGTCCGCCCACAACGGAACTAAAACTGTTTTGTACAGCAACACTTTATTTTCTAGCCATAACTTGGATTCTTCGCTAGAAGCATACATCTTTTCACCAAAGTATCCAGTTGTTTTCTCTTTTTTTGTAATATGGGGTTTCCATGTTAATCGCCTGTTGAGGGTCAAACCAAGATATTTTACTTCTTGTTGGATGGGGATTTGTATACCATTCAGTGTAACCGGAGGAGCAGAGTTGTGTTTTGTCGTAAACGTAATAGTTGTAGATTTGGTTTCATTAATTTGTATGCGCCACCTGTGCAACCATTTTTGTATTATGTTGAGACTACTTTGTAGATTTGTCAAAGCTTGTAGTGAATCTTGGTGAGAAACTAATAACGCCCTATCGTCCGCATAAGTGCACATCATTGTGTTGTCATTGCATGGTAGATCAGCTGTAAATATCTGGTATAGGGTTGGTCCCAGAACACTGCCCTGAGGAACTTTACTTGATAATACCTCTCATTTAAGTATGATTTAAAGAGAAGAAAGCATTGATGTAGAAACGACAGTTTAATTTTGTATAGTAGGCCGAGATGCCAGACGCGGTTAAAAAGCCTGGCTGACATCAAGGAATACCGCAACACAGTATATCTGTTTTTCAAAGTACTTTTCGATTACTCGGCGTATCTGTTCTAATGCAGAGTGTTGTTGGCGAAACCCAAATTGATGTTGGGGGATAATTTCTTGTTCTTCAATTATGATTGCCATTCTCTTTAGTATTAACCTCTCTAACACTTTTGACAGTATTGGTAGGAGCCTTATCGGCCTATATGAGGTAACCTCATGTGCAGGTTTGCCCGGTTTTAATATTAGTATTATTTGGCCGAATTTCCATAACAGTGGGAAGTACTGCACTCTCAAGACTGCTTTTAATATTTGTAGTATACACATTATAGCTTTATGTGGCAGTCCTTTCAATAGTTTAGTAGTAATTAAGTCAAACCTGGGCGCTTTCTTGTCGTTTAGATGATGGATTTTAGTTATAATTTCTTCATGGGTAAAATGTCGTAGATAGGTGTTCTCCAAAACGTGTTGCTTTCTCAGTTTCTGTTCTTGTCAAAAAGCGGTCTACCTTTCTTATTGGTGGAATAGGAGTACAAACATTTTTTAAATTCTTTGTTGCCTTCCAAAGCGTGTAGTTGCTATCTTCTGAAGGAGATAAAGTGCTAACGTATTCGTTAAACGATTAGTTTTTCCACTCCCTTAAGGCTGTTTTTAACTCTCTTGTTAGCCTATTTAGCTTATTTTTGTCTATAGGATTCCTCGTTTGCTGCCAGATTCGCCTGACTCTTCTTTTATCCTCGATTTTAGTTTTAATTTAGAATGGATAATTTTCGATAACTTTTGAATTTTTTGAACAGTCGGCGTTGAGTAGTAGGCTGCATTCCGAATATTTTTAGTTAGCTGGCCTACTGCATTGTCAATTTTCTCTTCTATTTTCAATGAAGCTTTAATTGTTGTATTGTTCGTTAGGTACTCTGAATATGTCCCAGTTTGTGTAAAGGGAAGGCTTTTTTTGTTTTGTAATAATAGAAAAGTTAATTGTATCTATTATAGCCGAATGATCTGAAAGAAGGTCAAAGGACGTTTCTGCTTTACAGTTATCTTGGAGATAATCCTTTGGTAACAAAGAAATCTACGGCATCGGGTACTTTATGTGGGCCAGTCGGGCAGTATGTGGGCTCCCCGGTGTATATGTAGTTGAAGTTGTTAGCCAGTACGTTTTTGTGTAATTTGAGTCTTTTGGTTGTTGTTAACATAGAGCCCCAGATTGGATTTTTGGCGTTGAAGTCATCGCCAGATAAGAACCTGTTACCTAGATTGTTGAAGAATGTTTTATGCTGGTTGTGTTTGACAGAGTGCCTAGGCGGGTTATATACGAAACAACTTTTAGTGGACCACTAGGACTTTGGACGTTGATTATAGTGCCTTGTATATAATAAATATATAAAAGTGAGATATTTTGTTGTTTATAATAATTGCCGAGCCAGCGTGAGATGTTCCATCGGGATGGTCGGTGTGGTATGTAGTATAATTATGGATGTTGAAGTGGCTCCTTTCCGTAAAATGGGTTTCCGTGATCAATAATACATCAATTTTTTTCTCTTTTAAAAATAGTTCGATGTTGTGCTAGCCCATTTGCATTCCAGGAGGCTACTCGGAGGGAATTTATTATTGGTTTTTGGTAACTAGCGTGGTAAGCAGATTTATCATCATGCTATTTTGGTTCATTAGTTCATTGAACATTGATTCAAACTTAGACAAGAATTGAGTTAGTCAGATATCGTTACTGTTGGTATTTTGGGTTTGAATATTGTTGTGATGACTGGACGTTGAGCAGTGATCTGTAAATTAGGCTTTTTTGTGCTTTGTTATTTCAATGGGATTGCTGTCTTTCCTCTGTTTAGTAGAAGTTGTTGATAAGTCTGGCATCTCTTGTAGTTTGCTGGGTGTGGTCCTTGATACAGTGCACACATGGCGGGAGTTTCTCTCTTTTTTGCAGATGGTAGTGCTGTGCTCTTCTCCACCCTTAACACACAAGTAGGGTTTATTACAGTAGCTTTTACTGTGACCATAAGACTGGCACCTGGTGCACTGGATGATTGGATTTTTTTACGTGACGGTTCGACTGTTACCATTTGATGGTTAATGTATTTTATCTCATACACTTTTTTGTTGTTTTCTGCAGGTTAAAGATCTACAAAGAACATAGGTAGTAGCGTTTTTGTTACTCGATAACGGACATTTATGATATTACGCACAATATGTCCTTCCTTTTGAAGTTCACTTTTGATTTAATTTATATCTGCTGTATGATGAATGTTTATAAGTACCACTCTGTAGGCCCTGTCTTCCTTTAGCTGATAGGTGTGGTGTATGACCCCTTCGCCTCTGAGATTTGTAATTAGTCTTCTGTATGAGTCAAGAGCGTTTGTGTTGATATTAATGGTATTGTTTTATTGGGCCTGTTTCTACAAGGGTTATTTTTTAATTTAAATTAAAAACACAATCAGAATCAAGAAAATTTGATATGGAACAATGTGATACCACATTAAGTTACTTTTCGACGTAATCGCCGTTCCGATTCATATTTGTCGTAGCGTGGTACCAATTATCCAATACCTTCATCATAAAAAGCAGCCGCCTGTGTGTTTCAGCCAATTATGTACGCTGGTCTGCAGCTCGTTGTCTGTAGCGAAAGTTTCTCCTCCTAGCCAGCGTTTCATGTGGGCAAAGGGATAGAAACCTGAAGGAGCCAAATCAGGACTGTATGGTGGGTGATCAAAAAAAGGTTAATGCGGCGCCCATTAGTTTTGTGATGGTCAGACAGCATCTTGGGAACCCATCTCGCGCAGAGTTTGCGGTACTCGAGTCTTTCACTACATATAGTATATATATATATATATATATATATATATATATATATATATATATATATATATATATATATATATAAATAATAATAATGGTAAGGCTCTACGCCCGCGTGAGCACGGCCTGCGAACTGAGAGGTTAAGGCTCTCATACGTTCGCTCTCTGCCGGTCGTCGCGCACCATCTCTGATGCGGGGCGATGTGGCAAGCACCGCACCTTAGACGATCGCCATTATTACCCCTTGTTCGAATGAACGCAGGTACTCAATTATTTTTAGTGACTGAGTAGGCCACCCGCCAGGCATCAGAGGGCACCGGGAATTGAACCCGGGTCCGTCAGCATCGCAGCCCGCCCCTCAACCACGGGACCACTCTGGCTGTCTTATATATATATATATATATATATATATATATATATATATAAATATATAAATTGAGAGAGAGAGAGAGAGAGAGCTGACCGTGAAATTTCTGGAAACAAATCACTCAACCCAAAAATTGTGAACCGACGATTTCCGCGAATCGCCTGATCCACGCGCTGAACAAGATCATCGGTTGACACTGGCTTCCTTGTCTAGCCTCCTGCATCATGAACATCTGTGCGTACAGCATCGAAGTTCATGCAATATTTCCGCACTTTGCTGTCAACGTTTCTCCGTACACTTTACTCATTCGTCTATGAATTTCAGCTGCATTGCTTTCTTCAGCATGCAGAAATCGAATGACTAAACTCAATTCACATTTGGCGGGAGACTCTATTTTTCGAAGCATGTTTATGTGCTCCCTACGTACTCAGAAATGACAACCGCGAATCGACGCGTTCCCCGAGCCAACTACAGACACAGCGCAAGACGTCTGCGCATAGACCTACCGGATTTTCCCCGATACTTTCCTTTAGCGACCAATCGGACCTTGAAACAAAATAACCCTCATATTACTTTTGTTAGGTATTTAATCATGTTAGTATAGTTTGTTACGCCATATATAAATATTAGGGGAGTTTTAGGAATTTTCTTTTCTTCGTTTACATGATGATGTTTGCGTTATATCGTTGGGACTAATATCGGCTAACACTTGGGATGGAGTCGGGTTATGCATTATTAAGTTTATCCCTGATGTACGTGTAATTCGCTTGCGTTTTTTAACTTGTTGCCAATCATGTTGATTATCTGCTATGTCCTCGTCGAAATCATCAACAAGTGTTGATTTTGTGTCAACAGTTCTTTGAGGATTATAATTTTGGCTATTTACTGGTACGGATAAGGGTGTGTTAATTAGTGGTAGAAATGCCGATGTATGACTTGGATATTGAACTAATGGTGCACAGGAATTATTTGGTGCGAATTGCAGAAATCCAGGGCTGTTGCATGGTGAATGGGAATCGCGCAAGTTGCGATTGTGGTAAATACATATTTTGGTCAGAACATTGCATAATTTGCCGAAGCAGAGTTTGGTAACGTATTTAAATTATTAAATTTAAAAGGTCATTGAATGTGTTTAAACTTACACTAGTTGGAAATTAAACAGCTGCTATCCGATACCGCTGTTTGCAAGGCCTCCGCGGTACGGATAAGCCGCATTCACTTAACTTAATGATTGTTATACGCGATATCACTTGAACTATTGTGAACTGGAACGTCAATTACTACGTCTTTATGATATAAAAGTCAAGCGAGAACTCCCGAAATTTTTAGTGGGTACACTTATCGAGACGTTCCAAGGCGCATTCGATTCGTAAAAGCTTCAGAAAAAAAATTTCACCACATAATTTTTAGTTATAATGCAGAAATGCATTTGTGCACGCAAAAATGCATTTATTTGATGCACTTTTTGCAGACCCTAAAGAATATTTTATTTCTGGCTTAATATTGCCGAAATAAAATTTTTTTTAAATGTTTTTAAATGCTTACCCCCTATTTAGAATCATCGTCTGAATAAATTTTCCATGTAACATTCTATTCTACAAGCGACAGTTTTTGAGATAATCATAAAAAACCAAAAAAAGACGTTTTCAACGATATTTTGCAATAATATACAATGACGAGTAACTAGCTCAAAGTAGACACTTTTGGATGTTGTTTCCTATATTTTTCTCTTAATTTTAAGACCAATTTCGTCGTGTTGGAATCGACCACCATGGTTGACACCTCTGGCGCCCAGACTAATATTGATAGAAATTAAATAGAAAAATAGTTTCAGATTAATTCCTTCATTTAATTAATAAGTTATTAAAAAATAAACTGTCGGAATTTTTTCTTAAAGTAAACTTTTTTTTTGACTATAAAACTAGTTTAATTTCTTATGGTTATTTATTTTTACTTTAAATATATTTTACATTTAAGTTAAATATAAGTTATTAATTTTAGAATATAATTTTTTACATACACATAAAAAGAATTTTGATGTCACCTTAAAGATTCTTTCTATTAACAATATTTCTATATATTTTATATTGCAATTTTTCAGTTTTTAAATTTTTCTTTTATAATACTTTAAAATGTTCTCTGTAAAAAGAGGCAGTCTTTAAAATTTCTTGTAGCATACGTGGTGTGTCTAAAAATTTTGTTGAATAGTCGTATATTACAATGGTAGCATGGAGCAGATGTATATGTATCTACATATTGCAGAGATACTTTGAGGATCGGAGTACACGTAACCGTAAGGGTTAACCCACTGCATGCAGCCTAACTTAATCAGTGTGAGAGCTAGGGTTATTGTGCAATAGAATAATAACTGAACATAGATTTAGGCTTGAAATTTAGTAAATCGGCCACAAAGATACATGAAATGTTGGTGTAAGTGTGGGGCACAAGCTGTAAGCGGAAAATGTGTTTACGACGGTTTCGTAGCAGAAAGAAGGATACTGAGAATAAGCCACATTTTGGCTGGCCGTTCACAAATCAAATCCCAAATATGATTAAGCAAGTAAAATCAGGCATTAGCAAGGACACGATGCTCACCATCGTCCGCGAGGATTTAGGTAGACGAAAAATTTACTCTTGATGTGCCGGTGCATCGCACAAGCTGATAGATGAACAGAAAATAAAAAAAGTAGAAACTTTTGCAGATTACGTTAAAGAGTTCATCTTTTCTCTGTATGCTTTGTGGACGTGATGGCAATTTAAGAACGTATGATAGCAGTTATGCAGTCAATTCCTAAATGAGCTTTTACTGGCGCTTTGCAGAAGATTTATAAACGTTACCAGAAGTGTGTTATAAAGAACCGCAATTATTTTGGAGGCCCTGGAAGTGACTTGTTTTTATCTTCTCTTTTGCTTTGGTTTGTAATACCATTCACCAAACTTTTTAGACATATGTCGCATTTTGATTTAAAATGTTTCTTCATAAACATTTGTTCCAATTTGTTTGCTAATATAATAATCACTTGTTAAAATTTATACACACACTATGAAGTGGTTTACCAAAATTTAATTTTATTTATTTTATCCTTCATTCTAGAACATTCTGCTATAATCTGTTATATTTATCGTTTGTTTCTACGTTACTAAAGATAAATTGACTTCTCTAGTTTATTTGATAAAAATGTTTTAGTTAATAAGAGCTTTTTTCTTTAATATGATTTAAACTTACTGTGGCCGATCCTTCTAAAACGTCAGATCCTTGAGCTCAACTTGAAGGAACGGCGGCTCTGCATCGCGGTTCAACTATAACTTTTTATGCGGTATATCTCTTGGTTATTAGATTACAAAGTTTTCGACTTTTTCCATGTCTACTTAAAGACTCCGATCAAATTTGGAAGTTGGGAGTGATCCGTAGCGCATGATTAAATTGGAGAGATTTCAAACATTTAACATCCTAATAAAGGATTTTACGGTCGGGCTGGTTTCTCTGCCGGAAATTGCAACGGTCGTGTTAGTATCAAAATGTCGTTTCTAGTTTTACTTTATTCAGTGTTCTGTAATAAAGTATCCCGCACAGTAAACACATCCCTCGCCCTTTAATCACAGCTGAAAGTTGTGCGTTCGGCTATATTAACAATTTGGTTAGGAATTCTTTCGTTATTGGTTTCCGCTGCGGCAGCACGCAAGAGGAAAATAATATATAAAGAAGCAATTTTGAAACTTGGCAAACCGGAGCGAGCTTTCAGTGCGGCGGCGACCGTTTCTAAACTGAATAGAATGGAAATGTTCTAAGCGACGGCGCTCGCGTAGAAAAATTTTTGTTTTGCTTCCGCTCTAAGAGCGTGGGACATGGGGCTGAATTTCACGAACTTTCTCCGAATCGAGCCGGGTCAAGTGCCTTCCAATAAATGCTGGGAGGCTGACACAAACAGCGAGCAAAATCGACCAGAACTTATTGTACTTATAATTGCTCTTCAAGGACGCGTCTTGAACATCGGCAGGATTCAATAATATTGTTGGTTATAATAGCCCAGTATAATTTACAGCGTGTTTAGTTTAAAAAGTAGTTTTCAAGTACAAATCATTAAACATTTGTATATACAAAACCAAAATATCAGATTGCAAGTAATCTTTACAGGTATTTTGAAGTGTTTTTTTTTATAATTGACAATGTTAATATTATATTAACATGTTTATTAATTCTTTAAAATCATATTTCATTTGCAAAGCTAAACGCAATAGTAGCTAAGCAACAACCGGTTAATTTAAAGTTTATGTAATAGTAAAATTTTGAATTTACTAGCTATTTCTGTATAAAAATGCTTGAAAAGTGCAATTAGTTTCAAAATATAAAAACATGCTGTGCAAGATAAAATTTGAATCCTTGAAGGAGTAAATTTAATTTTTTTTTATACAAATGGTTGAGGATTACACTTTATAATGCACTTTGCCGTTCAATAAATGAGCGATATTTGAAGACTGTATTCTAGTACTTCTATAATTTTTAGAACGTGTAAAATGTTATGAAAAATTACCTTTTTATAAAGCTTAACTAACTTTGGACAATCAATAATGTGAAGAAGGTTCTTATAAATAATGTTATTTTTAAACTCTACTATATAAAGGAATACGTAAGAAAATTATAATGGAGCATGTATATTCCAAATACATCAACAAAACTAAAAACTTGTCTTAAGAGGCTTAGAAGTAGTCTATAGTTTTTCTAAAACACGTGAATGAAATTAATACAGACATTTATTGTCTAATATAGAAATATTGAGGAGGCGAGTAAACAATATTATGTGTATGGGAACGCGTGTTATCTACACTTGGTTGTTACTGACTAGTATTATCTTGCCAGTTCATTTTAAATATTATAAAAATTTTAAAATTAATGAACGCAAATCATCCAATAATGGCATGCAATAATATCAAATCAGGATCATTTACGGCGTGTTATGCAAATAACACCCTAGGCCGTAGAATTCCAATAATTAGTAATGCAAGAAATAAGTAATAGCCAACCATAAACAAGTTCACCCAATTAGCAAATAGCAAAAAAAGAAATAGGTATTTTATACCTGCTGATAGCAATATAGAACTGTAACACCAAGCCACTAATTCTAATAGGTTTAATTTTTTAAACGACACAAAGGAAGACAAACACGCCATACTTATATAATAACATTTAAAAAAATCATAACGACAATGACGTACCACCGTCTCCATACTTATCAAAATTTGAAGCCACGCTCACCCAGTTAATGCAACAAAACTATAATACCTAACCTACCTACAAGTGTGATAAACAAAATTCACCAATTATGGATACACTAAGAATAAATATATTGAACGCAACACTGCCTGGAAATAGAAGCTTTTCTCAGTAACCAAAACAATTATATTGTGTACTATCCGAAGCACATTTGCTACAGTTTCCTCACTGTTTATGTTATAGAACATACTACACCAGCCATCCGCTAACAGAGCTCACATCAAAACAGCAATAATTATTACAAATAAAACATTATATTATAAAATAGATAAGTATAAAACTAACCATATTCAAGATACAAATGTTAAAATTAAAGACCACGATAAAGAGATGATAAAATCTGCAATACATTTGTCAAGCCAGACGTCCAATAATAGAAAATTAGTTTGACGATTTCTTTAGAACATTGAGGAGAATATATAGCGGTGATTCTAATTCTAAACACTCCTTATGGAATTCTACACTAATTCATTCAAACGGAGGACAACTGATAAAACTATCAATGACCACCTATTGGCCAAACGATCTAAATAAATTACCAGATGCTTAGTTTATTTATTACAAAAAACTACTTACCAAATTGTACGGACGTTATTGACTATTACAACTAATCTTAAATCACTTCGCTGTAATATACACGTTAAGCATATCAATAATTGATAAACCTATAAGACTATATATTTGTACATAATGAGATGTTCTTAAATAATGTACATTTAATTAGAACTTAAGAACAATTAGAACTTAGAAAAATCGAGTGGTAGTATTCAAGCAATTAACGCATATTGTACAGCAGTGTCTTGGGCAGATACTCTTACAAAATTTTAGCACAATGACAATAGTACTACCAATAGTTATTCATTAAATGTAAAAAGTTCGCTGAGAAAAGAGTAGGAAGACGAATTGGACAACAAACATAATACCTTAGTGATAAAAATAAAATGAATATTCTAACAATGCAACTAAGGAGACTAATACAAAACAGCAAAACAAAACATTCAGCGACTACATTAGCAATTTATTCTTCAGATAACATAATGGCAACTCCTTATATCGAGCATCTAGAAAATTAAAACAACCCACTACTACTACTTTTCCATCCGTAAAATTGATGGGACTTAGGCCCACAGCGATAATAAAATACTAGATATATTTTAGGAACATCTAGTTGTTGTTTTTCAGCTACATTAAACAACAAGTACTCTCCTTGATGACATGCAGTGCTTAAATTCCTTGAAGCACTACTCCAACTTGATCTTCTCATTGAACATTGTATACCAAAGAATACAAAATAAAATTAAATGCCTTAAAACTCGTAAGTACCAGGCAACAACCTTATCATAGCCAAAAAAAAGTCTTAGTAGCTGTGACACAAATATTTAATGCTATATATCCCCATTGAATGGAAACTTAAGTAAATCATTCCCGTGAAAAACTAATAAAACTAGCTCAGTTAATAGATTTCTATTGGTAGACATGATTGTTGCTGCTACTTTTAATCTATTTTAACGAATATCACCAAGAAGGCTCAGTCTCTCAACATCAATGTGGTTGTAGCGGTGCTTAGTGTATTAGGTCGTACTTTTAAGCGTAATTCTGGCTTCCTAACATTATAAGATCATTAAAAACCCTTCTACCAATATTGCGTATTTTTACGTCGTATTTAGATTAAGGACTTCCTCAATAAAAATAAGCAACGGTCGCTTTCCAATTCATTCTTTTGAGGCTGGTGTACCAAAAGATGGCACTCTAAGCCCACATGATACCAATCATTTGCAGTAGATCATGTTTCTAACAATATTATAATTGTCACCTACGTGGATAACACAACCATACTATTTTTCCATAATGACCCATTCCAAGTAACAAAAATTTACAGGATACATTAGAGGCTTTAGAGAACTGGACAACAATTTGGCGAATCAAAATCAGCAAAAATAAAATAACATCTACAATCCCTCACCTTCAATTAATCTTCAATAGAAATCGTATAGCATATAAAAAAATATTAAATAGCTTGGCATACACATCTTAACAATAAACTGATGAGGAGACATGTATAGAAACCGAAAGAAAACAAGTAGACATCCATATGAAAAATAGGACGTTACTTCTTGGGCGAAAATCTCAACTTAGTTTAACAAAATGTTGCTATATAGGACCACATCAGTACCGATATGGACATACCGGGTCTACTTTTGGATGTATCAATTATCAAACGTATAAATACTTTAATGCTTTCAAAGTAAAACATTTTTCGCAGTGGCAAACGCCGAAAAGTATGTGAATAAACATTCATTACATAATGACTTGAGGATCATGTGGATTAAAGACGTACTTCAAAACTTCTGCAGCAGATACAACACTCGAATTGGGTAAATATAACAAGATACTTAAAACAGACGAAGATTGGTGACCTAATTAAATAATTCAGCAATTAGTAATGTGGCTTTCTGTTGGAGACCACGTTACGGTGTTACTCCACATATGTACGTACCGGCAACCGTGTGACTGCCAGCTGTGATATGACGTTTGATATTTTTGACGGCATATGTAGTCAGAATGTCATACGAACGCTATTTGTTTCATTAAGTTGAAAATTTCTTTTCGGCCAAAAATATGATGATTTTTACGATTTTCGACGTGGATTGTCTGAAGAGTGCATCGACTTTGACTTTTGGTGATGAAGTTCCACACAGAGCTCGTCCAAAATCGGCTATGGTACCAGCAAAGATCTATATCGTGCGCGAACTGATAAAGCAAGATAGTCATGTGACTTATTGTAAAATTCAGGCATTTTTAATTATTAGTATATATATTCGATACTGGATAAACATTTAACCGCGAAAAAACTGTGTGCGCGTTAAATCTTGCATAAATTAACAACTGCTCAAAAACAGCTTCATGTCTATTTGCCGTAAGAAATGCTCAAGAAATACGATTGCGGTACTTTAAATACCGTTTATAAAATCGTTCCATAAATCTTAAATTTATGCGTACGAGATGGAAATTAAACACTAATATGGATCTTCCAAGATGAGCCAAACTCAACAAAAGTCATTCGTGCCCGAAGTACTTCTAAGCAAATGGTCGCCTGTTTTTTTTTTAAACTAGACATGTTGCAACCGTGGTGTTAGAGAATCGTACAACGATCAACTCTAAATGGCCATTTGTTTGCCAGAAGTTTTTAGAGAGATAAGAAATAAGGTGAAAACGTGGAACAATGTTGCACAGAAAGCCTGGGTTTTTACACATATAAATTTTCATTACAAAAGTGTCATGGTGTCAGGATGGGCGAGTGATGTAAGGTGCTGCGTTCAGGCGTAGGCACTCTGTGGGCTTGAGTTTAAATCCCACTTCTGACAAATTACATTATAATTTAAATAAAAAGCTGAAAAAGCGACAGACAGACTCTACGCAAAAGACTTTTCTTTGTATATGAGTAAAAGCCTAAAATCGACGCACGATGCCGGATCATTCTCCACCATGCCAATGCATACACATCAACGCAAACAATTGGCTTTTTGAGCACTCAAAACGTCGAATTGATGGATGGTTCATCCGGCGTACAGTTGTGATTTGGCCCCTAACAATTGCTTTTGTTCCCACGCGTCAAAAACCAACTACGTGGACAAGGATTTTCGACGCCAAAAGAGACGGTTGATGCGTTTAAAACCCACGTTTCGGAGATACCTGATTTGCTATGAAAAAATGCTATGAAATTTGGTTCCAGTGTATTGATCGTCAGAGAGCATATTTTGAAAAACGCCGTTTCAAAACTGTGTAATTAGCATAGTTTGATATTTTTTAAATTACGATTGTTGTTGAAAAAATATATAAAAGTTTTTATATCAGAATTATTTTTGTTATGTAATTGTAATACCAAAAAAAAAATATTAAAAACAATTAGTTTATCGTCACTGACAACATCCTCTAACTTAATTGTCTACTTTTTTTAACTAAAAATATATTCTAATTGCACTCTTGATGTTAAAAGTGCCTATTTGCCACTAATACCAAAATAATCTTCACTAAAATTTAGGCGTACTATTATTTTATTATTTATCCTCTTATGTGAGCTCACTGAAACAGCACGTGTTTAGAATCAAACTTTTTATCCATATAATTTTTTTTAAATTAAAATAAGGTTTTATTAAACAATAAATAAGTATTAACGGGATTTAAAAAACTTATAAAACAGCACTGTTATTTTTACTTATACTTCATGTTGACAACCCCGCATTTATAAATAAACTAAATATTCAAAGAATTCTTTGTAAAACAATCAAACAGTTTTTTAACAAAAGATTTATATAAAATATATTTATAAAATATTTATTTAGCAGTCTCTCAAGTGTTTAATGTGAGTGAAAATGAAAGTGGCAAATTTTTTATTGTATTGCAAATTCTTCATAAGAACGTTTATTCGTTAATTAATTAAATAATAATAATAGTTTAAAAAATGATTAGTATCTTTTATATACGGATTTATACTATATATTATAATATACAATAGTGAAAAATTACTAGGTTTTACTAGTTTCATGTTTTTTATTTTATTACACAAGATTACATGGTTTACAATAAAAATGCATACAGTTACTGGTGATACGTTTATGGAAAACAAAAATTGATTAAAGTAAAATTTATATACACAATTTAATTTTTATTACATCTAATTCCTATATTTAATAATTATTGAAAGAAATTATTAAATTTTAACAGCTCAAATACCGTTATTTTGCGGATTAATTATTTAACTACATAAACAATGTGACTGTAAAGATAGCAAATAGGGAAACTCCCATTAAATCGATGGTTGGCCAAAACCTATAAGTTTGTCGTCGAGTTTGGATGCTAAAAAAATCCGTAACCTATTGATAAACACAGCAAAGGAAAAAGGTTTATGTCGTAATACAACCAAAAAATTTTCAATATAATACATAAGAATAGAATTAATAGAAATACTGACAAACAATTTCAGCTCCTTTTTTCTATATTTCTGTAATGTCTACCTTTAGAATTTTGATTGTATTGTAAAGCTGAGTCTTAATATCTACAATAAAATTTATTTTGCTAGAGAAATAACGAATTAAAAGAATAGGAAGTAATTTACAAGGATTTTAAGGAATTTTAATATCAACAACGTTTTCTTTGTTTATTTGAAAACAAAACATAGTTTACGTTTTGAGGTTATTAAAAGTGTTATCCAAATTATTTTAACGTATAACTAATTGAACAATAAAAGAGAAATATTAATATTAACCAATTTATTACAACAATACACGTTCTCATAGTTAAAATAGAGTTTTATTGTGACAAAAATATGTGAAGTAAGTTTTCATTTAAAGAATGTCTATTTGATTATGAACGTTATATTACCTTTACAGTTTGTACAACCAATTGCACGGAAAAATTTAAGAGTGGGACACAAGCACTCTCATAAAGCAAACAGACGCGATCGCGCGGTCTATTTCTTCCCAATCCGCTGGGAAATATGCTCGTGTCGGTTTCTACAATTTTTAAAAGCAACAAACTACTGTGCATCCGGGTTGCACCTCCGCTACGACGTGGGCTTCCGGCTGATCTAAATATTAATTCGCGCATGCAGCTTCTTTGTTATAATTATGGAGCAGACTTACACATTCGGAGAATGTTGCCAAAGGCGCGCAGAGTTCAGACCTCACTTTGTAAAGATAAACAATAATGAGACTGGCGAGCGCGAGCTAACCCTGATAACGTATGCGCTTAGGCAAAAGTTCAGGAAGATTGCGTGGTCGGGGGAAGAGCTTGGCGGCAGTAACATGTGGCGTCTGGAATCTGACCAAGATTCCGCCACGATCCCTAATTTATGTATTTAGATCGATCCATTACGTGCTGTTGCTAGATATCAAGGTAATTCTCTGACGCCTGCAGTAATACGCGTGAAATCCACATACGCGACCTGCAATACGATACGAAGCCAATGATGGAAAAACGAATAGAGGAAATTCGCATCCCATTGGCTTTTTTCACTCATCCCCGCAACCCTCGGGGAATATCATCATGCACGTGAAATACCGAACCGGATCAAACACCACAGGTAATATAAGGCGAGGACCGCTGGGAAGGCGAAACGGGAACTTACATTCATTTTTTATTATTTCTACCTAGACATATTTTAACTGAACACTCACGACTTAAAATGTTTTTTCTTACGTGTTCTTGTCCATCAGTTTTATAAATTGAGAACTGTCGTTCGTGACGGAAATTTATATATTTACATTTACACTTGTTGATAATAAAATTGCAGGAATGGACGGAAAGAATTTTTTAAATGTAATATTATTTAGGGCACATTCAAACCGCGCCATTAAATATATTCTGGCATAGCTCCCTTAATGACATCCTGATTACTATTCGTTTTATCTGCTCTACTACACGCAAACGCGTGCTGGTATAAAAATAGAATTAGTGTATTAGTAAACGACGTAAAATGTAAAAGTTTATTATAACTTACAAGAAAAGCAAATTAACTTAAATTGATATTGAATTGCGTTACATCAAAATAAAAATTTAAATTACTTTTTTTAAAAAATATTTTTCTTGAATAAATTACTATTTATCGGAAAATTATGTGTATCTGTAGATATTGTTATTCTTTAATTAAATCTATTTTTTATTTTTAACAGGTAAATAAAACAAAGTAACAAGTTTACTAGAAATAACTTCTACTTTTATAAATTGTTAGCGCCTACATAAGTTTGCTACTACTTTATACTGTTTTCATAAAGTTGGCTGCTTCAAATTGTTCTGATAGAACCTCTTTCTAAAGCTAACAAAACGTAGCTGCTAGTTATTAAGTTAAAATATATTTAATTACTTGATGTAATTTCAGCTAATTTGCAGTATTTTTATAATCACAATTTTAATAGTTTGATATGTTAATTAATTTATTATTTTATTGTATTGATTTAGTAAGCTTAAGTTGACTAAAGTATGTTATAACTTATTAAATTATATTTGGAATAATAACGTGCTATATATAGGTTAAATAACTTTTTCTGTAGAGAGTTACTTTAAATATTATAAACTACTAGATTTAAAAGGCACAGTTTTACTTATGAATACACAAGCTGCATTTTGAACGGTGGAAAACAACTACACGATTAATTAGAGGGTAGTGGCAAATATTATAGTGATCAGTTTAGAATAAATCATAAAAGATTTGCTTCAATGCTGTAATCTGTACATATGATTTTTTTTTTATTATTAAAGAGTAAACTGATCAACAATTTAATATTGTTAAACTAATACATTTTGTAATATAGTAAACATTACAAGTTGTAGTTTCATTTTATTTTAAATTACATGTAGATCATTAATGTTGCCTAATACTACAACTCGCGGTGACTGTCTCTTAAACAATATATTGATATTCTGGCCGAAATGATGATGCACTGTGCTTAAACATCGACGGATATTTTTCAGAATCTTTTATAACAAACAATTTAATTATTAGAACCGCTAGCTGATTGCGGATTTTTTATTTTGTAAATGTCACATTTGATGTTTCAGTGTGATGACTTTGTTGCAAAACATCGATGAGTTGACAGTTATTTACTATTCCGAAAATCATTATTTAAGATGTTTGATTAATGTTGGAATCTTTAACTACTGTTGTGATGCAATCGCGGTGTTTAATTATTGCTGTCGTAATTTAAAAAACTAAAACCAAAGCAAGGTCTTGATTAGAACCGACTTTACACGTGGAAGAAAGTAAGAAAAGAAAGAGGAAGAAGCAAGAGTTTCCTCCAAAAGTAAAAGAAAAACAGTAAAAACACTTTTCAAACGAACCGATGAACATCAATTTATATGTAAAGGTTACCGTAAACAGGAATGGAAAAAACAAAAAGATATAAACATGAATAAAATTATGGAAAAGTTATAATCACTAATAACTGGTTTAACTATTAAAATGCTTAGTGGTTTTGAAGATCGGAAAAGAAAATAAAATAGCTAACGGACAAAGTGAAGATAAAAACAATTTAGAAAAAACAACATTAATCACAGCACTAAAAGTAAAAGAAAGTACAAAAGTCTGCAAACAACATTACCTGTAACTGGAATTACAAGTAGACCCGAAGTTAAAAGGTATATATAAAATAGGAAAAAATCAGTACAAGTGGAAATAGAAAATTTGAAATAAAAAAGTGAAATAGTGAACTAAAAAACAAGTTGAAGAATTTTGGAATATATATATCAAAAACGACCTAACCCAAAAATAAAGGGCGTGAAAAATCAAAGATGGAAAAAATAAAAACAAAGATATAAAATTAAATATTGGATATCAAAAGCTAACCTTGGATAAGATTACATACGTTTAAAGAATGACAAACAAGAATATAGTTTCGGACTAATACAGGCAAATGCACTCATTCAAAAAATAAGTGAAAACTGGTAAAGAAGAGGATAATTTAATGACGATTTCGCGATGACATAGATATACAAAAATAAAAAAAAAGTTAAAAAACAACAGAGGTAAAGAACACGAAAAGACAAGTAGAAAAATAAAAACATAAAAATCACAATTACCATCTTAGAACACCTAATGCCTAATTGGAAGAAAAAATATAATAATTAGTAGGAGAAGAATGAAGATATAAAATAGGAATTTTAAGAATACAAGAAACCAACTTCTAAGAAGAAGTCAATATGGAAATTTAAAGGTATATATGCGGGCTAAGGAGGGACCAAAGGAAAAATAAACATGAAACAGACTTCCTTTTACATAAAGAAATAAAAAAAGTAAAAGATAAAATATGCATATTGAGACTAGAGTTAACACATAAGAATAAGCATTATCAACACATATGCCCAAAAAGAGATAACAGGGGAAGAATGGAAAGGCAAATTTTATAAACATTAAGAGAACACAATTAGTCAACTTCTAAAGTACGACAAAAATAATTATAGGCGACCAAAATGCAAAAATAGGAAAAGAAAAGAAACCAAAAAATGTGAGAAAGAGAAAGTATACATAAAAATAAATAACAATGAGAAAAGATTAAACAATCTTATGCTAAAAAGTACGAAACTCGAGCAAACGCACTTGGTGTTTCCCAGACAAAAAATCAGAAACTATGTAAATCATATGTTAATCGCAAAATACGTTATTAAAAAAATATGACTATGTAGAGGAGCAGAGATTGAAATGGATCAGTTGCGAAAAAAGTAACAACAAAGTAACTTAAGTCAATATTTAAAACAAACCATCTAATTTCAAAAAACGGCGCAGCAAAAACTATGAAAAAGGAAAACACAAAGAAAAAATTTATAGAAGTTAGTAAATAATGGTATCAAAAAAGGGATAGAAGGGAATGGAGCTTTTAAAGACAACTACATTAAAGTGCAAGTAAATAATTAGATAGAAAAAAGAAAGTAAAATAAAACTTGGTTCGATCAGGAATAGAAGGAAGCAATTCAGAATGGTAGAACAGCAAAAACACAGTAGTTAAATCAATAGACATCTAAATCTAAATGTTATTATAAAATATTGCGACAAAATGTCAAAATAATATGTAGATAAAGGAAGAGGCGAAATCAGCAAAGAAATTAAAACACTGCAATAATCATATAAAAATACGAATAAACAAATACCTTGTAGAACTATAAAACAACAAAGGAGATAATAAGACATACCATTGGGACTAAAAAAAGAAGAATGAGAGTGTGAGAAAAAGCCAATAGCAAAAATGATACAAGATTTAAAATGAATGTTAAGAATCTTAAGAAAGGTGAAGCAAAAAGAATTGAACAGAATTCGAAGAAGAGCTACTAACGTGCGAGGTTTTTCTAAAAATCATAAAACAAGGGAAAAACAATAAGAATCCTGAAACGGATAACAACCATAGTCATGAAATTAATAAAACATGGTAATGAAGAAATAGGAAAAAATTTTTAAATTACTAAAACGGAATTTGGATAGCAAAGGAAATGCTAAAGAAAAGTGTAGAACAAAAGGGCAGCTCAAATATGTAGTAAATAACTTTAAACACAAGGGGTAACAAGTGGGATGAAAGTTTATGATATATAATTATGGGGAAAAATATTAAACAAGAGAGGAATTATAATATGTGTATAAAAACAAAAACCTCAAAAAAGGAACTAACCTGCAAGATAATAAATAAGGTGGCATATTAGAAACAGCGAATAAAATCAGGATAAATAAATAAACAAAAGAATATTAAGTGCCTCAAAATGTGCGGGTTTATTAAATCATCTATTAACAAATAATAGTGTTTCAAAACAATCAAAATATGTTCTTACAAGACAATTATCAGACCGCTCTTAACTTACGCGAGTGAAACTTAAGTGACAAATAGATAGAAAATAAATTAAATGTATGGAAAAAATGATTCAACCTAACAAGGAAGTAAAAAAGGGTAGAGGTAGTGTAGAACAACAGTTAAAAAATAGTGAAGTTATATCAAAAGCCAAATATTACTATAAAGGTTAAGACAAAGTAAGCCAAGGTGATTAGGTCACATTATAAGGAAAGAAGAAAATGATCTCATATAAAAAATAATACGATAGGAAGCAGAAGGAAAAAAAAGATTCCTAAAGAAAACATGGTAGCCGCAGATAGAAGAAGACCTACAAGCGACTGATGTTAGAAATTGGAAAATGGAATGCAATGACAAAAAACATAGAGGAAGACAATTTAATACATAGGCCGTTTAAGAACAATGTGGTAGCAAATTGTTTATGTTCAGAACATTTTTCATTAATTTTGGAGATTTGTTGCAGTGGTCTTATCTGAAGCTAAAGTGAGTGAAATGTAATACTGCTAGATTCTAAGGGTATTTTTAGCCAATGACTTTTTTTTCTCAACAAATTTTGAAAGGCTGGTAAATGAGTGATTTTAATACATGAACATGCTTTTACTTCTCTGAAAAACGACCCAAACAAGTTTTAAATAGGGTGACTAGATAAGTTTTTCTTGTTAGGGATAAGATAATTTCTTGGAGCTGACAGAGGTTTTATATGTCATAAGTTTGTCAGTTGTTACTGTAAAGTCAAAATTATTACTGAAAGTTATGTTTTGTTATAAGTGATGATACTATTACATTTTTTTAAGTTTTCTTCAATACCAGGAGTAAACCTAGTATTTAGCTGTTTTGAAAAAGGCTATATTTTTCATCATTATAAAATGGTTTTAAGATATTAATGCTACAATTACTTATAGTCTGGTAACGTAGTTGGTGGTTTTCCACATTCTGGGGTAATTTAGTTCTAGATTTTCTATATTTTAGCTATGTTTATTAATTTTATGGTCATCTGGTTCTTTTAGTGCAGTAAATGGCAGTATTTTGAAGATTTTTTAGCCGAAAATCTTTTGTTTGTTGTCACTTTATATGTAACCTAATTTTGTCTCTGATAAGGTTAACAATAAAAGCAAGTGGAGTATTTGCGTATCCTAATCGCTTTTTGGATGTAATTCTATTTGCAAGACGGGGCTGATTCAATAATTGCTATGGTGAACATTTCGTAGTATGCATCTATTTCTCTATAATTATTTATTGAATATAGATTTGCAAGCGAGCAATTTAATTTTCTAAGATAGTTTTACAATTAATAATCTAATCATATAATTGTCTTATCTCCCTAAACTTATAATTCTATCTCCTCCTAGACGCTTCAACCGATTTCCTTGAAACTTGGACACCACATTCACAATTATCAATCAGCCTTCTAACTTTAACCGTTTTTGAATTATTTAAATATTTTGATTATTGTCGCAGAAAAATGTGGAATGTTCTACACGACTACCTGGCGTCTAGATCAGGCTTCGTCGACGAAGCCTGCGGGGTCCCAGATTCTTTAGAATAAAAACAAACATTCTGTTACTGTTGCCAACATTAATCTAGAGAAAAATTAAAAATTACTGCAAATGAACGTAAAACGTAAAAATACGGGAGTGCATTATGAACAACGGCATAAGCTTTGCATTAATTCAACTTTACGTATTACGTATTTCCTATGGCCGGCTTATGCTTACGTCCACCATGAATGGGCGTTAAATTGTTCCATGTTTCTGATCCAGAGAAAAAGTCGATCTAATTAAAAATTTATACTTTCGCACCTTGTGAAAATTTGAGGGAAGGCGGGTGAAAAATTGTCAGTTTAGGACGCCAAAAATATCTTTTAACGGGCAACTCCTAGTTCTTTATATTTACTGTTTATTCAGATCATATGATTAAAACAGGCAAGTGATCCAAATCCATTGCATTGATCAATATTTGATGTACTATTTTGGAAAAATTCCTTGCCAACACGATGTTCTGTATGTGCGATTGGTTTTTGCTGCAATAGAAATGTTATGTACATTTAGTGAGAGTCATTATTTTTAAATGCTGATTTATGATCTGCTCGACATCCACAGAAGGTAATTTGCAAAGTGTGTTATTTTTTAACACATTGAATTTGATCAAAACGTAGTTGTTTAGCCCTTATTTTATTTCTATGTTACTGGAACGTATTGATATACCTTTTATAATAACTGATATATATTTAATGTTTGAATTTTCTAAGGAGTGGACTTGTGTTTGGTTATTTATATCACATTTAGTTAGCATACGTGGTTAAATTTATTCTGAGGCCATTATTATTCAGTTCAGTAATAATATCATTTTTTGTTACCTTTGAAATGATATTGATAATCTCTTCGTAATTAGTGAATATTGCATTATAAAGAAATATTGGTAGAATTTTTATGTTTATTCTAATTTTGTTGTTGGCTTGTTTGACTGATGTTTTATCTTGACTTGTACCTTAATCCGTTCTATTTAATGGGGCGAGTACTAGAAAATGATTTTATTGTGATAGTGAATTTAAATATCTTTTTTGAATGGTGTTGATCGAAGAAAGGAGTTCGTCGGCTTTCCATTTTCTGGATTGCCTGTTGTCTATGAGGAACCCGACTCTTAAAGCGCCAGGTTACTATAGGGGTTTCAATTATTTAAATCAAAAGACCACACAAAAAGAGCCTTATTGTCTTTAGCATGACGCTTTTCGCTCGAATCTGAAACTTCTGCGATCAAATCCATCGCCACCAAGAGATGGAATCTGTTCTTCCGTCTGTTATATTCTTTTACTGTCCCATGCTAATCAAATGAGCAGCAGTAATTGAAGCTAATGATTATGTTTCGGACTAACTAATATAATTTGTTTTGCTATTCATTAAAAATTGTCTCCAAAAATAACGGATAGTTATGCATATACATACTTTTATAGTTTACTTTAATTATATTGCTCTATTTGCAAATCTTCTTATTTCTAGTCCTTTATTTTTAATGATAATTTAAAAATCAAGTTGGCTAATATTCCTGATAAAAGATATACAGACTACTTTTTGTTATTTTAAAAAACTGTTGTGTTAATTTTTTATACTTAAAATCAGTCAAGTTTGCTCTCTGTTTCTTAAGTGGGACATATATTTACCCAATATTTATTTTTTTAGTATCAGAAAAGAAAGCTTTTAAGTGTTACAAGAAATGTTTTGTGTGCCCAACGCAAAGATATTGAAGAAATAAATTAATAAATTAAAATTATAATTATGAAAATAGAAGAAATATAATGGAGGACTGCTGCCCACAAAACACAAAAGTAGAATTTTGCATTGTTTGAAAAATAAATTTTTTTTGTTGATGTATTAAACAGTAGCATTCTATTATAAATATATATTATACATACAACCAATTGGATTAATAGGTATTATTTTATAATTAATAAATTTTAATGTAATTTTTCATTGATATTCATGCCATAATTAGATTGTATTATATCTTAAATGTTTAATATAAAGTTGTGAAAAAATCTAATGTAATATAATTTTTTTAATTAAACATCCTGTTTGATAAATAAAAAAAGATTGTAAAATTGGTATTTGTTCCAATTAAAAGTTAATAAAAATGTTTTAATAAGCGGCCCTCCTTCTGGAACAAAATTAGATAAATATGGAACTTAATAAAAGTTTCCCAAAACAGAACGTCCTCTCTTCGCGCGAAAATTAAATTTAAAAAGCATTACGCCGACGGCTTTTTAATTTTAATGCCCTTTGAAATTACAACCAACTTTCCTCTGCGCATATCGAGAACCTTGCCATCCCCGCGATAAAAATCCTATTCATATGTAACCGCAAATTCCATAAATCACGTAAAACTGCAATGAAACTGCAGTCAAAGTTTGCAAATAAGCCCGCGCCCATTCGCGGTAAAAACCTGCAAATGCGGTTTTCAGCGAGCAGTTCGCGATCAAATTTTACAGCGCAGTTAGACGAAGGCGCGATGAAAACAGTCGTTTGGCGACACTCGCGACGAGTAACCTATCACAATATTTATGATGTGTCAGTGCTGACTCGGACGCCCAAAGGTCCCCGAGGACGAATACTCCGCCAGCCAACGGTCGCTCACTAAATTGGGGTCCTGTCGCGCTGACGCGAAAACTGTCTTTTTTACTAGATTTTCACACACAAAACAAAATTCTGTCGACAAAGATTTAGCTACTAGCGATATTATGTCCCAACAATTCGAAACACTATGTGCTTTTTTTCATTACCTTTCGTATAGGGCTCTTTATCGTTCCTTACGACGATGTGTTTTATATATATATATATATATATATATATATACCTATACACATTTTGAGGAAACTTTTTAATCAATTAAATTACTAATTATATAGTTTTATATATAAATTTGAAACAAGTAGAGATCAATGTGCTAATACCGTAAGTTACTATTTTTTGTAAGTATAAACTATATGTTTTCAGGAAGTTTTTTCATTGAAAATGGATCATTCTGTTAAATACATAAATTTTAAATTAGATTTTTAAGAAATAAAAACGAGTATTTTTGCAATTTCTAAAAATAGCATTTTTAATAAAAAATCAAAAAACACTCTCCCATGAGTGCTCATAGGAAAACAATATTAATATACAATGATAGTTTTTTTAATAACTCTTTATTTGTACTATTGGTCTTTTTTCATGCTGTAAGTATGGCTTAAGTGCCCTTAATATAAAAACTAAATTAATAATTATGTAGCAGGTAGAGTAATGTTACAGCGGTAAGTCTGTACAATAATTTTTATCTAATATAATTGATTAGTTAATTTTATTCACTTAAATCGGGTTGTTACATCAAGGGTTCTGTAGCGTTTTAGTCTTTTTGGCTCTTGTTCTACTTGGATGTATTGTTTTTTGTATGTGGTGTTGGTTTTTGTAATTCCTTCACGAATAGTCGGGATATTTAGATTAATGTGTAGGATTGAAATACGGTTTGTACCTTGCGGTACTTCGGATTTTCATTTGAAAAGTCTTGTTAACAAGATAAGATTTTGGAAGAGATTAAAATAGATGTGGAAGTGAATGTTTGAGTTTATAGAGTAGTCCTAGGTGCCATATTTTATCGAATGTTTGGCTTGAACAATAAAAGTAGCTGAGCGTTATCGCTTCTATTTTATATTTTTGCTGATTTTTTTTGTCGATACGATGAATTTGTTCGGTAGTTCCGTGTTTATTTCTAAATCCAAATTGATAGATACGTACTATTATTTCTGTTGAAATATTTTACTAATGACGAGGTCGCAGCTCGGAGCTATTTTGCATTAATTTCATGGTGCATCATTGCTTTTATTTCACTTTTCTAAACTTTTTTTATAGACAAGGTTACGTGAAATGGGATTTCTAATTGATTACTTCCTCATATTCATCAGCAACTGTTCGCAAAGATGTTCGGCAATAGTTGTGGCCTTTTGATGTTTCGTTCTTGTCTAAATATTTTGAGTGGTTCCAATTACAAATATTTGATTGTAAAATTGTTTCATTTTATATAAAATTTTCTATAAGGAATAGTTTGTTGCATCAGTAAATGTTAAGTCTTTAATACAATCTCAGATAGATTTTTACCTTATTTCTCTAGTTTATTATACTTTTGCTTGCTTAGCAAATATCTTATCTGCCATTTTTTAGGTTTCTGTTTTTTGATATTTTTTTATTATTATTATTAGAGGACATTCTTTTTAGGCTTTTTCTTCAATTGTGTCTGGGCTTGTATGCCATGCTGCGCTTTGTATCGTTCTTGTTATGCCTACTGGGCCTTATTCTATGTCAATTTTGATGTATCTCTTTCAATTATTCTCCAAAACAATGGGTTTTAAAAAATTGGCTTTAGAATGTTGATTTTGTATAAAAACCAAACTGCACGGAATATATTGGGCTTCTTTATTTTACATTAAAGTAGCATCGATTACAATTGAACATGAGAAATTATATCGTTTAAGTATTCACCACGACTACGTTGGCAGACATCGACGCAAGCATTGAAATTTTGTAAAATATTTTTAAGCATGGGAGCTTCAATCTCTCTTATGGCAGCTCGGATGTCATCTTTTAGGATCAGACTGTTTGCTGGCTCACTATCATAAACTTTACTTTTTAAATAACCCCATAGACAAAAGTCTAAAGATGTTAGGTCTTAAGACCTTGGGAGCCAGTTCACATCGCCGTTTCGTGAGATAACACGTCCAGGAAATCTTGTGCAATAACCTGATGTTTTGTCGTAGGCTGATGATTTATCTGAACTATAATTTAAGGGTTTCCTTTTCCCAAAATAAAACAATTTTGTTTGTGTAATTAACTATTTACTGTAAAATGAGCTTTACCGCTAAAAATGATTTTATGTGCAAAACATGGATCTGTTGCTCTTTATTCTAACATACAAGTAACAAAATTTTTGCGTTGCCGATGATCTGTTTTCTTTAACTCTTTAATTAGTGGAATTTTGTATGCATGTAAATGCAAGTCCTTGTGTAAAAGTTTCCGTAAACCAGTTTGACTAATGCATAATTCTTAAAATCGCCTTGGAATTGATGCTAATGAATCATTTGTGATACTTTCCCGTATAAGCGCAGAACGTGCAGTTTTTGGTCTCGCTAAATGTCGTTTGCCGTAAACAGACCCACTTTCTTCAAATTTTTTATTAAAGTTATAATAGCTTGTTCAGAAGGATGATTGAAAGATCCAAAAATATAACATTCTGACACGAGTTTTTCTTTCAAGACTGAACATTTCTATAATAAGTTTTTTATGATTTCAATAAGCTGTTCTTGCGAAAGCACAGTCATTATTATATTTATATATGACTAAGTTTATATAAAACTTTTACCCGAAACAAAATAAACAGTATACAGTTGTAGTCAAACTCCTAAAATCACTTTTAAAAAACTCTATGGTTTTAGTACTTTCCCAGTATGTGAGTATAGATGGTTACTAAAACTGATGTACAATAAGACGTTAGCTTTAACGTTGACTCTATTAGAAATTTTGACTATGCAAAAGTCTAGGTCTGGTATTTTATTAGAATCAGAAAGCCAACACGTTGGTTGTAATATTAATAGGTAATTTAAGTTATTGTTTTGTATGACTTTTAGTGGTTCTCTTTCTTAATGACTATAAGCCTAGATCTACATTAAGCGCTTTTCGGATTATAGTAACCTCCACCTATAAATCGATTTTCTGAAATAATCGTAATTATGGTATTTAATATTATGTCGTGGTCTAAAATAAATTGCTGATATTGTTGTTTTCCCTATGTTGTCTACTATGTTGAAATTTGTAGCTTGCATGTTGTTACGTCTGTATTCAGCTTTTTCATAATGTTCTGTCTTAATTATTACTGCTGTACCACCACGTATTTATTTAGGTGGGAAAGAAATTCGAAAAGCGTATCATATTTATGAAGCTAAATAACAAACTCATCGTCGATGTACCTTATCCAACAGACAGGTCTTAAGAGGAAGAAAAAAAGGGCTTCTATTTTAAAATCGGTCATAAACAAGTTAGCTAGAACAGCTGAAAGTGGGGAACCTCCTTCAGACTGTGATTTTTAAAATCTGCAAGGTGTCAGAAACCAGCATATTAGTAAACAGAGAGACAATGTCAAAACTGACTTCACGTATAGAAAAGCATTTGAGAATTTCTAAAAAGTGGTAGGAGTTTCAGACGCATGAAGAGGCTTGTTCTGTAAGGGGCTGGATAATTTTGGGCAAGTATTTGGCCATTTTATGGGTTATTAATTAAGTTAATGGCTCCTATATCGTGCTTCAACAACAAATAATGTTACATAATATCTTCAAATGGACCGTGAAAGTCAACTCTCAGTAATTGTTTGAATGATAATTTGCAATACATTTAATACATTATGAGAGAGCGTAACAACTGCATTAAGCTTGCCGCAAACTCTAATAAAGATATTTTTTGAGATTTTTGCACACTAATAACCGTATAAGCCGATGGAACGATCACTTTATAAAAAACTAATTTTATTATCAGAGGTACAAAAGTTATTCTATGCATTTTTCAAAAAAATATTATTAATATTTCCTAATTAAGATTTTTTTTGACAAGCCATCCTTAAAAACCACTAATACTTCTCATATCACTGTCTTGAAACAAATAGCATAATGGAACGCTAATGGCTTGTAACACTGCAGAGAAAAATATTTTTCTGAAGATAAATAAAAATGACGAAATGCAGGTATCTGAAATTTTATTTCACTACAAAGGCCTATATTGAAATACACAATTATAAAACATACCATATAAAATAACCAGAAGTAAGAAAATTGTAAAGCACCACGAACTAGTTCAATCCGTAGATGACAACTTGTAAGGCACTTACTAGTATACAAATAAAAAAATCTAGCTAGTCCCTTTACATTGTTAGCCGTCTATTATTCATTAAGGAACATAATTTCTCGAGAAAAGCTAATAAGCTCATTTTGAAACGATAGGCCAGCGATTCATAGCTATAAGTTACTTAAACTCAACACATGTACTGGGGGTCGAAGGTTATTACTGCCAGAGGCACGAAGCTTTACAAAGTTGGTATACACACAAGGTATACACGTATATTTACATATAATGTAAATTTGCGTATTGGCCGTTAGATCGAGACAAAGTTTTGGACTTACTAGGTTCCTTTATCGCTAATATTTAACAATTAGAATGATAATATTAGCTTAAACACCTGAAGAACTTGAACAAATCGCTAACCATTTAATTATGATTGTTCAACAAGCAAAACGGAATAGTACACCCTCACCACTACACAAAGATCAAAATATCATTTTGTTACAAATAAAATAATTAATAGTTAAAAAATATAGAGCCACATCCAGCCAGACTTGCAGTTATAATATAGCAAATAAATGAAAATGTGATTTTTTAAATAAGCAACTGAAGCCAACACCAAAGTATTTACAAAATGCATTTAAATAGTATTTAATATATATATAATATAAATCCATCCACGAAAGATGAATGTATCTAGAAATCTGCTAAGAGCTTTAAAACCCCAAAAGTTTATGCAACCAATAGGAAATCAAGCTGGTATTTGGATCAGATTAGCATTAGGAAAGGTTGAAACATATGCACAACTTCTTGCTGAAGCTCATAAACCTCATGTGGAAGAGATAAAGACATCGATAAGTAGTACCTCGATGCCTTTTTTACAATTATTACCACCTATTCGGTTTCTTTATGTTTATTGGTACAAAATACGAAATCAAACGTATAAACAACTATAAAGCACCTGGATTATACCTAATAGTCGCAAGAATACTAAAAAATTAATAATTTTTGACAATAATTTTTACCTTTTTTTTGAAATTGTCATACAGGTCTGCTAAAGTGAATTTGCTAAAGTCATCATAATCTTAAAACTAAACAAACCTCTTAATGAGATCAACTCATATCAACCAAGTTTAATAGCCATCTTCCGTTCATTTTCAAATTACTAAGGAAATTAATATTATAATTTAAAAAAATTTAATGGTATTGCCTATATACCATCTTTCGAGAATAAACGGTACTGTTCTGCAATGTTTTTAGATGTTCAACATTAATGTAATAGAATTTGACATAAAGGTCTTTTATTGAAAAATAAAGTAATTATCGTTAAAATCTTACCTAACCAAACGTCATTCCTAAGTCATAACTGATATCGAAGTTTTACAGTATTATCTGCCAAACGCAGGATGAAACTGAAACAAGCACATTTGCAGGCAATACAGGTAATTATATAATAAGAGAAAATTTAGGCTTACCTGAATAATAAATTGCTTTTGTACGAAAGTATTCTAAGCACATATCGATCCACAAAATTGAATTATGGAAATGTTCTAGTTCTTTAAATATTAAAAAATAAAAAATATATTATTCCAAAACTCTTCACTTAATGGCTGGCGCATCATATTAAAGATATAATCAATCAGTATACCAGGAAATATAAAAATCGGCTGCATCCCAACCAAATTTACAGCTCAATCCTTACTAGATGAAAAAGAGCAAATAAAATTGAAATAGGAATTTAATACAACTATCTTGAATATTTTGTTTGTATTAGGAACAACTCAGTATTATTTTTTCAAGTATTAGTTGTAAATATATAATTAGTTCACAGAAATTTTCTGTAAATAAGTTTATTTTCTGATTGCCACTAAGAAGTACTATAGAAAAATTTTACACTTGTGCTTTTAATTAGAAAATAGTAAAAATTGAAATAAATACATTCTCTTTTTCGCATTGTCAACAAAATCTGATTTGAGGCCACACAATTATTAATACACAATCGATATTTCGGACACTTGTATAACATTATAAACTTTGACAGGCATAATAATATACGTTGGCGATAGGGTTGTGATGATTAGAAGTAATCAAAAGAGAAACTATACTGTTCTTCAAAAAAACTAGAAGAAACAAACAAAATGAAGCAGATATAAATGCAGATATAAATATATGGATTTAAAAAATTAACAATTTAAATACCAAGGGTCAATAACATAAAAAAACATATAATAAAGTTACAAACTTAAAGCATAACGCAATAAAAGCTTATTATGAATAAAAAAATTTTTTTAAAGCAAAGTAAATTTTAAATTTATTTTTACTAAAAAGGTATAAAAAAGCCAATTTTTGACAAACTTGGAAAAGAAATGATATAACATTTTACACAAAAAAATTACTGACGTATTACAAAGGTAGAATATTAGTTCCTTTTAAATCATTAAATTGATACCGAAAATTTAAGAATGTAATTGTTATGTCTTTCTGCTATGAGTTTTTTAAAAAACGTTGCAATATAAATGATAAGATAAGTAGAGATGAAATTTGAGACAGTTTGTAAACATAAATAGTTATTGAATAGAAAAATAGCGACTCTTATCGTTCTTCGAATATAGTTTTATTGTTTTTGATTATAAAACGAGGGATCTTAAAGAAATACAAATACATACAAACATACTCATACTTTTCTAACATATTTTTCACATATTCTAATGTTTTGAAATCCTTAGATTTTAAAAAATAATTTGGGGGAAGAGATCAAAATTTGGATGATAACAATAATTTCCGTAGTTATATAACTATGCAGAAAAATGGTGGCCCTATCATCACATTATATAATAATTTTAAAGTATTCTACTTTTATGGGGGTCTTTATTTTTTAAAATAAATAAAAGAAACTCTTATTGCAATTTGTATACTCACATTAAGAACACCATGTATAAAAGTTATGAATAAAATTAATATTCTATTTAGCTTACATGCGTACCTTTAACTTGTAACTTAGTAGTTTTTTCCTCTTGAGCTATTAACAATTAAAATTTACAATTGTCAATTTATATAAATTAAATCGCATTCAGGTTGTGTAAATGTATTTGTTGTAACATATAACTTTATTGTTCCAATATTTATCCCAAAATTTTACAATTGCGTCTTTTTTTATTTTCTCGAATCTGTTCCTACAGCTCGTTTAGCTGTTCTTTATTGATTTTGCGTAGACCCCATATATCATAAGTTACCATTTCACATAACTTTACATGTCAAGATTATTACTGCTACAAACAGTAGCAAAAGATTTATTTTTGCTTTATATAGGTTATTTGATTTGTGAACTATTGCTGATGTATCGCAGTTTAACTTTTGCAAAAAATTTTTTTTTGCAAAGATTCAGATTTCTAAAACTAGTTTACAATTGTTAACGAAATTTTGTTTCGCTTATATTTTAATGAATTTTACACAATGTTATAAGCGAATTTTTTGCAAAGTGTGTTTTACGTGTAATTTAATTGAAATAGGTAGAAATTTTGCATTCTTAATTATTTTTATTTTTCACTTTGTTTTGCATATACTTACATACTTTGTAACAATCAGTTATTTTTCCGTTTGTTAAATACGCAAACAATTTGTTATTTAATGGGTTGCTTGAAAAGTTTGTATCAATTTTTACTAGATGCTATTGGAAAGTGTCTGAATACGTTGCAGTTATTAAAAACACACACTTTACGCACATATTTTTGAAGGTTACATTTAAATGCAAATTTAAAATAAAGTTTCTTGCAATAAACTGATTTGCGCCATTCTTGTCCTGTTTTGAAGGTTGGACAAAACAAAGAGTATTTTAGACACTTAATATACTTTTTATTACCTGAAAGGCAAAAACCACAACAAGCAACAATAAAAATATGTGTTGTTTAAAAAGAAAGTTCTTTAGATAAGAAAGAAAGAACTGTTCGAAAGTGGTTTAAGGCTGGTAACTTTGATCGTAAAGATCAACAACGCCCGGCTAGACCCTCCAGCATTAACAATTAGTAAATCAAGACACTGTTTTAGAATAATCCGCGATACATGACACGATTGATTTAACAAAGACATTAAAAATATCGCAACCACCGTCGTAGGAGAATTTAGTGAAGCTTGCTTACCTAAATTGCTATGATGTTTTGGTTTCGCACAATTTTATTGAGAAAAATTGATTGAATCGCATTTCCATCTGAGACGTACTGTACAAAAGAAAACGCACCGTTTTTGGATTAGTAACAGGCGATAAAAATACATAGTCTGAAATAATTTTGAGTTGAGAAAATCCTGTGGTAAGTGAAATTAACCATCATTAGCTACCCTCAAAGCTGGTATCCATCCAAAGAAAGTCATGCTTTGTATCTAGTGGGATTTGAAAGAGATCCTGTATTATACGATCAGTCAGTAAATTCACACAAGCACTGCTCTCAACTGGACAAATTAAAGATCATGGATACTAAGAAAATGTTTCTTATAGGTATAAGCCCCACTAAACTTCAATATGAAGATAGTCCTCCTTGTGAAAACCATTTTGCAGCTACAATCGTCCATGCTTTAAAATATGCCTGTAAAAATCTCAGCAACTTTGAACCCTTAGTTGTTCGTTTCCAGTCGTTTGTGTCAGTCGATGTCAGTGCTTTGGTAAAAATTGAAAAATATCAAATACCGTAATTAAGTACTTGTATTTGAAAGGCAATATGCCTACGCAAATTAAAGCCGAGTTAGACTCTGTTTATGGAGACTCTGTCTCATCATTTGCCACCGTGAAAATATGGGCAGCTGAATTTAAACGTGGTCATACCAACTTGGCTGATGATGAGCGTTCGGTACGGCCATTAACTGCGAGCTTCACTATAACATCAAACAAGTTCGCTAAATGGCACTGGACAACCGTCGAACCAAGATTAGAGAGATAGCAGAGGCTGTGGGCATATGGTTGGTAATATATTGATTGAATAATTGGGCATAAGAAAGATATCCGCGCGTTGGGTCCCGCACTTGCTCGCTTTGAACCAAAAATGCATTCAAATAAACATTTTCAAGGCCCTGCTTAAGCAGTTTCAGCCAAAAGAATCGGACTTTCTGCGTTGATTTATCACCGTCGATGAAATTCAGGTTACATTCCTTAGACGAAGGAACAGTCAAAACAGTGGACTGCGTAGGGTAACAATTTTATTTGCCGGAAAGGTGATGGCGACTGTTTCTTTGGGATATTCAAGGAATTTTGTTCATGCACTGCTTAGAAAAAGGGAAAACAATAACGGGGTTATTGGAGTAGTTGAAGGCATCAATTGCTGAAAAACGGACCCATTTGGAATGGAAGAAAGTGATCCTCCTTCAAGACAAAAGGCACTGGCTCACACTTCGGTGGTCGCCCTGGTCACGAGTTGAATTGATTGACCGCCCAGCATATTTACCAGATCTGCCCCCCAGCGACTATTTCCTGCTTCCTAAGCTCAAAGTTTGGTTCGGAGGACAGAGATTTTTATCAAGCGAAGGCCATAGACGCTTATTTTCAAGTCGCCAATTTGGATCGGTTAGAGGTTGGACCATCGTATAGACTTAAAAGGAGACTACATTGAAAAATAAAATGAATTTGACAGAAGAAATACTTGTTTCTATGTTAGACTCAAAACTCTTCAGACTGCCTACGCGTTATGTATTAATTGAGTTATGTAGATTAAAAACGATATGCTCTTAGACAGCCCACCATATATTTTTGAGACAGTGTTCACTCTACTGGCAAACAGTAATGTAAGTTAAAGTTGGCTGCCAAATAGTTTCAAATAATAATAGCTTTAACATTTCCGTTATGCCTTGTTAACAGTTGTGTAAAGCGCTGCAGGTAGAAAACGTATCAGGTTATGTATACATTTACATAAAGCAATTACTTTACTTCTCAGTTGTTGGCTGGGCCCCGACACGCAAGTGGTTGTGTTGTAAGTACGGGCTTCGTTAAATATCTAAGATAACTGTGCAGGATAATAGTTAGGATCATTATAACTAACATTTTTGTTAATAAACTTTTCCTCATAGGGCTGCTGTAAATTATTATTATAAGTTGTATTTCCAAAAAATAATTTGTTCTCGGCAGGAATGTCGGCGATAATTTAATTATAAAGATATACAAACCTTTTTTTCTTTATTAACTACTTTTGTATCTTGAAATTTAAGTAAATCTAATTTTGATGTATTAAATATTTAACTATAATTATAAATACAATTAGACTTGTTTAATTATTGTTTATATTCCTAGTTCCTCTAATCATATATGACGCTGAATGTTTTTATAAGCAGATACATTTTTAAAATAAAATATTGAACATTGATTAATAAAAAAAAACAGCTAATATATCATCCAACTTGTATTAATACTAATATCATATTGTTGTGTCACCATTCCGATGTTACATAACCAATATTTAAATTTTATGCTTATTTAACTGCATTTTTACAATATATTCTTAAGTACAGAGCAGTAAATATTTTTTTATTTATTATTATTTAAAATTTATTAAAATCAGTGCAGACTTTATATATGCTATACATGATTGGGTTAGATGTATGTAATTAATGTGTTAGTATGAGGATAAGATATCTCCTCCTAAATTACATACTTTTAATACACAAAAATAGGTATTTCATGTCAATGTTTCCTTTTTAGTGTAATGTGTATTTTCTTTTGTCGAAGCTTGTAGTACACTGCACTATCACACTGTTTAATATTTTTAAAGAATTTAGTACACTGTTTATTTATAAATTCTGTTGTAGTTGGTAATTTCAGTTCTTTATGTTGTTCGTTACGCACGAACCACGTGCAATACGGATGATTTTATTTTGGACGACGTGGATTTTTCTCATGTGTGTTTAGATGCATTACTCCACACTCGACACGCATAAGTTAAAATAGGCCTTAGGATTGACTTATAAATTAGCAATACGCACTGTTTTAAGATGCGATTTCCTGTTAGTGAATACAAGATTGTTTGTCTGACGTAACATCCATTTAGTTTTTTGTTTATGTGAAAACCCCATCCGAGGCGGGTGTCTAGATACACCTCTAGATATTTAATTGTCGAATCGTTGGCATTCCACTTTATTACGGTTTGTCTTAAGTGTACGATTGGCAGATTTTTAATTCGTTTTCGACTAAATACTTTTACTTGGCTTTTTCTGTGTTTATCAACGAACTTAAAAAGTTCGTTACTGAATTTTATATGTCTGTCGGTCTGTCTGTCGCTGTCACAAAATTATGGATTTTTTAAAATTTTAAAATGGATTCTTATAGGAAATTTTACGCTTATTTCAAAATCGAAATCAAAAAGTTTCTATCTCGAATAGCTTTCGAGATATTCGACTTCGAATTTCGGGAAAATTTTCGACATTACGATTTTAAATGTGATTCTTATAGGAAATTTTAAGCTGAATTCGAAAATGAAGAAAAAATTGTATGTCGAATAATTTTCCAGATATTCGATTTCGAATTTTCCCGAAATTCGAAATCGAAATCGAAAGGTTTTTTTAAGTTCATTCTGGGATTGCTTACAGAACAATCTCTTCGCCGGCCCCATGTTTTTTATTTGCCATTTATCGTACCATTGACATCTATCGTTCGGTGATTTTTGCAAACATTGGGTAGCAATTATCAGATTTTAGCCTTGGGCCCTCACAGCAGTATCATCAGCAAACATTGCCAGAGTTACATTACTTGTAGTTATGAACGTATAAGTTGAATAAAGTTGGTCCTAATATGCTTCTTTCTGGGACGCTTGATTTAATGTAATTTGTGTTGGATAATGTTTTATTTACTTGTACTGCAAATGTTCTGTCACTAATAAATGAGGTAATGATATTAATGATGTAGTCTGGGATTCCAAGTTTAATTATCTTATATCTTAGTCCAGCTGTCCATATTTTATTAAAAGCATTTTGTAAGTCTATAAAAGCCACCATTTTATATTCTTTGTTTTTAAAATCTTTTTTAATATCTTCTGTTATTCTTATTAGTTGGTGCGCTATCGAATGTTCCTTTTTAAAGCAAAATTGGTATTTGACCATAATATTTTGTTCACTCAATGTTGTTTGAAATCGTGAGTATATTACTTTTTCTAATAATTTAGTACATAATAATTTAAGTAAACTTGTGATACGATAGCTCTCTGCTTGATTTTTATTTTTGCCGCTTTTATAAAATGGAAGTATGTACGTGTATCTTTATTTTTTTTTGGAATATAGCCTAATCTGAGACAGCCATTAAAGATCGTAGATAAGAATGCCAAAGATTTGTTGGTTAGGTTATTTCTTATCAAATCTGGATCCGGATATTTTTGTCAAATAAGCGTGCCATGTATTGTTTAATTTCAGTGGGCGAGATTGGTATAACATTAATCGGTTCCTGAGCTGAGTTATTTATTCCTCCGTCTCTTGCCGATGGCCTTCAGTGCATGTCGCGTCATTAGGCGTAAAAACTAATTCTGGATGTGGAACTAACGCATTAGCTTTTTGTTCATCAGTTGAAAATTTGTAGTTAGTAATAGTTAGGGGATATATAATATTCGGTTGCCTACTTAGTCCCTTGCTTACTTAGTGGCTTGCAACATTGTGGCGTTTCATCGTTGAAGTTCTTCATTACAGTTGTTGTACTGACTAAATTTATAGTTATCCAATTTTTCTTTAACCCTAAGTGTCAGTTGATTTAATAAGATTTTTAAGTAAAGCAGGCGTGGCTTTGTCATTCACGTTTAGTTCGATTTTTTAGTTTAATTAGTTTAGTATTTATATTAGTGTTTGTGGTTTATTATGCTGTTTTTGTTTCCAAGCTGAAGAAATGTTAGTTTTAGTGCTTCTGTAAATTGTTGCACTGTATCATCCAAATTTTCAGTTGTTGAAATTGGTCCTAAGTTTTTCATATTTTTGTCTAGCTCAATATGATGAATGTCCCAATCTATTTTTCCTTAAATGAATTTTGGCATTACTGAAGGTCTCTGCAGTTTGCTGTAAAATAAAATTATCACTGGCACGTAATCTGAGTCAAACAGTTTGGTAGATAGATTTGCTGAAATGTTTGCGTAAGATAACATCTAGTATATCTGGCTTACGATCAGGTCTATATGGATAATATGTCCAATCCTTTGCGACTGAAATTTGTATGCCATGGCTTGTCATTAAGTTATTTAGCCTGGGATCATTCTGGTTGTTGGTTCTGCAACCCCAAACAGTGAGTTTGCAGTTAAAACCTTCTATCAGCAAGATTAGTTTGTTACTTTAAAATATTTTGGTAATATCTTCTTCCAGAATTGTTTTATTCGACTGCTCGTGTATGCATCAGAAAGAGTAACTCTAGTGTTGATATCGAAGGTTAGTTTTACTGTCACTTGTTCCAGGTTTTCTAGATTGATGTCGAGTAGTGCGTGATGTGCTAAGCGGCGTTTAATTAATTACGCTACTCCTCCTGACGCTATTTCGGCTGCTCTTTCTTTTCTGTAAACTATGTATCCAGGAGCTTTAAATGGTTCTGTTTCGATAAGGTGTGTCTCAGATATTCATGCGATATCCACATTATGTCTTGCTAGACATTTTAGTAAAATTGCGTGCTGTCTTTTTACACTGTCAGCATTCCAATTTAGGTTTATTTATTATGTGCTGTTTATTTGGTTTCATGGTTAGATAATAGTTATAAAATTATTGTTATAAAAATGGCAATATTTTTCCTATATGTGGAATTATTACCTCTCTTATCTTTGTTTCAAGCGTAGTTATAAAATCTGAGGTTTGCTGAGTTATTTCCATTATGGTTTATTTCAAGTCTCGGAAATTCTCTGTTAAAATTTTGTCCTAATTGTTATTATTTATAATGGTTTCTGTAGTGGTTGGTGGTATCCATTCTTGTGGCTAATTTTGTCTATTTTCTTTGTCTAGAGACTAATTCTTTTATAATAGGTCCAATTTTTATAGGTAGCATGGTACAATTCTCCACAGTTGACACATTTAAGAGGAACTTCCGTTCTTTTTAGGCAGTTAGTGTACACAAGACTTCTTGTGCACTTTATACATCTGGATTTCAATTGGCAATATTGTGACCATATCACTGGCAACTTTTACATAACGGAATACTTTTAGCTTCTTTTCTAGGCTCTACTTCTATTATACTATATTTGATTTTTGTTAATTTAAAAATATCTTTGGCAATATCAGTATTTTCAAGATCCACAGCAAACAGTGGTATCACTTTTTTTATCTTTGTTACAAAGTCTTACTACTTTTGGCACAGGGTATTTATTTTTATTATAAAATTTTGTTATTTTTCTGTAATCCTAAATAGTATTTAAGTTGATGTGGTTCTTATCTCTTTTTTGTGCTGTCTCGAATTTTCTCTTACCTTGCTATTTTAATAGTTCTTCTATTCTTTTAAAGAGAGCATTAACAACCTTTTGATTTGCCCGGTAATAAATGGAATGTTCAGATCATTGTAGGATAAATTTTGATGCGCACAAGAAATACTGGTAACAGAATGCAAGATTTTGAACATTTTTTTACTTAAATATTTTCTACACCTCTATAATTTTATGCCACAGGTTAAAATAGGCTTAAGAATGCATTTGTGTAACAATAGTTTATTGATAATTTAGATTTTCTTTTTATTAACCATTACGTTCCTCTAAATTTTAAGTTAATTCGCTGTTTTATTTTGAAGTGTTTTTTCCAGGTGAATTTTAGTTCAAATGTAACCATAATTATTTTACTTTATTATTTATTGGTATTTGAGTATTGGTTAGGAAAACGAGCAGACTTGTTATGCGTTTTGTAGTTAAGGTAAGTTGTACCAAAATATAGTCTTGTTTATTTTTATTTTACCAGTTCCAATAAAACATCCAAGTAATGCTGTACATTCTGTGATGCAAGCACTGGGTTAATGATTATTGCTATTAACAAAGTATTATCCGCAAATGTTGCTATAGTGATGTTATTTGCTTTTGGTAAATATGAGGTTTAGATCAAGAAAACCGACAAACCCAACGCTCCCTTGAGACACTCCTGATTTTATTTTGTGATAGCTATAGAAACTAAAGTTTTATTTTATTTGAAAATATCGTTCTGACTACCGTTAAAACTGTCTGCTTGCTGTACAGTTGAGTGGCGCTTTCGAAAACCAATTTTATTGTCTGGAATAATTTTCGATAGTTTTAAATTAGCCTTAATTTTTATCATCAGTAGTTTTTCGAAGACCTTGGATAAAATAAAGAAAGGGCTAATTAAATGACATGAGTTTGTTTCATTAGCAGATTTTCCTGGCTTAACCACCCATATAATGGGAGTAAATTTTCAGCTTATGGGATAATATGATAATCTCAACATACTATTATATATAATTGTTAGTAATAGCATTGCTTTTTTAAACAGATATTTAATAGATTTATACCCATGTGCTTTATGTGGATTTATTTTTTTAATTTATTGGAGTGCTTCTCAGAAGGAAATCGCTTTAATTGGAAAGTATAATAAGAAAATCCTCAATAACATCATCCTAATTAATGCAAAAATTTATGCCTTTTCTGCATTGATTTTAACTCATATTCCGTCCAGTTTTCTAATTGGAGGTATAGCTATTTTAGACCTTTAAAACTTCTTGTAGTCTTCCATATCGTGCCATCGTGAGTTTATATATGTTTAAATGTGGTGTTTTTGACTTTGAAAAGGATTTGTGTAACTTTTGTTTTAGTCTCTTGTATATTAGTTTGTTTTTATGCTCCCTGTCTGATTTGTGCTCTTAGTTTTCTACACGCCAATTCTCTAATATCAAGAGGTATGTTACGGCACTTATTTATTTTTTATGGTTGTTTAGGAGTTAAATAGCACATAGTCTTTGGGTTCGTTAGGTACTTAGTAGCGTCATCCAGTTCATCAGTTTCTTTAATTGTAAGTTTTAGGTTTATATATTTGTTATAATTCCAAAATTAATCCAATTAATTGCTTTATTTATTAGTATTGGTATATGTTATTTACTTATAATGGATATACCTATTGTTACAATTACTGAGATATAATCTGAAGATATTTGATAACTGGATTCGACATTTAGATTATTGTAATACGTATGTATATAAAGAAATCGAAGAGGTCGGATAAATGATTGAGGTCTGTCGACTAACAAGTTAGTTCACCAGGTTATAGGTAATTGCAGTTAAGTTTGTTTAAAGTCTGTAATAAGCTTCGTTTTTTATATTACTAATTTTGCTTCTCAAATTTTATTTTTTGCATTTAATTATTCTTCTATAAGTAATTCATTTGTCAGTGATGTAAGATACTCAACATATTCTTTTTTGGATATGGTATGTCCAGGTAGAGAGTTAGGTGAGATAATCAAAGATTCTGACTTGGTATTTACCTCGATATTAGTTGATTGTATTTGGTTTATCTATTTGTGGATTAGCTTATAATGAGATAATGCAATGTGAATTATAACTGTTATACCATCGTGTAACATATCATCTGGATAAGTTACGTAGCAAAACTTATAATATAGATTAAAACTTTTTTTGAGGTAAAATGTAGATAAAAAAATTTTCTAGCTGTTTTCTATTACATTATTAAATATATTTAATATTGTGTTGTTTTAATTAATCAGTTAATAAACATTGTTTTGCATACATTTCAAAGAGACTGTTCTCCATGTTTCGTTTTGCGTTTAGTTTTGGGTAAAGCATATTGTGATGTGGCTGGCTTGTTATTTTTTCTCTAATTTTTTGTAGATTTATGATTATCAGAGTGATTACCCTAGTAAAGTGCGCATTTAGCCGCTGTATTATCTGGTTTCTTTTACAATATTTTGTAATTGTCTTCACATTGCGGACATGCGTATTGCCTTGTATAACATGTTTTGTGTGTCCATACAATTTTAATTGTCTGACTGGTTTTCGATAGAAATGAAGCATGGTGACATTCATTTTAACTATATTGTTTGATTGGGTTTTCTTGTGTATACATTGCGTGAGTGCTATTTAGGTAGTCAACTATTTGCTCTGTTCTTAGTCACACCGTAGTCACATATTGGTGGAGGTTTTACATCTTTTGGGCCTAGATTTTTTGGTTTAGATTTTGAATTATTGTCTTCGTTGACTATCATATTTTTGGACTCATTTGATATATTTGATAATTTTCCATATCTATTATGGGCACAAAAAGATATCTCAGAATATAATTTGGATAACTTGCTCTTTTTGACTTACTGCCATGCAAATTTACTCTTTATTCAATTTCTACACTTTTTGTGTGAGAATTATATTGATTGTTTATATTATTCTTAAATTATAGGTTTGTTGATTATTCGCTTTGTTTGCATTATAATAGGATTGCTGCATATTCATCATGTTGTAGTAGGGTTGCTGAATTAGATTTATTGTTGATTATTTATTGGTTGTTGTAACATTGTAATAGCCATGTTGGTTTTATTATTCGTTTTTGTTCGATTAAATTTTGGGAGAAAGCCCACTGTGCAGTAATTTATATGCGATTCTGAAAAATTTTTATTTCTTTATCAGTCGGTCTTTTAAAGAGACACTTTGATACCTTAATTACAATAACATACTGTTTCAATGTTTTTAAAATTACCGGTTAAGGTCAGCAGTTTAATTGTAATCGCAGCTCCAGACTCATAATTGTTAACATACCGTACTTTTGCTTTAACGTTCGTACTCTTTGAGCGCCTAAATTCGTCTGAGATTTAGAAAAATGTCTTTAGTTTTTGGTTATGGTCTTTTCAGAAGGATTTATTTTTATTTGTTGTCCTAGATGCATGTAACTATAAATTAGTATATTATATATAAAAAAATATGCTGTACACAACCTTAAAAGAAGCTAATAGTTGAGATTTACTATTTCTAAAAATTACTTCAAATTTTTCACGTATTTTATATTTGTATTATTAGTAGCAGTTTTGTAGTTTGTATCAAATCAAGTTACATGCGTTTAATTATGAATTGAATATAAATAAGTAAAATATCAAAAGTTTTAAATAAAATTATTTTCTTCTAGTGTAGCTCTTCCACATCTAACTTAAGGCAAACTGTTTGTAGATTTTGTACCTATATTTTGTGTTACATTTCTTATAGAATGATCTAATAACTAACGCTTATTATTTTTGAAATTAAGAAGAAATAAATGAAAATGTCATATTTAATAACTTAAACAAATATAAATAAATAATATAAATATAAATAAAGTAACAAAAATTCCCCAAATGAAAGACAACCGTATAAATATTTATTGTAAAAAACAGTTACTTTAAATTAACCTTTAATTTAGAGGAGGGGGTAGTGTGTTCTTTAGATATTATAAAGACAGTAAGAAAAGTATTATCAGAAATTATGATTTTGCAATTTGTTATTTAGCAAGCTTGTTAAAGCCACACTCTTCTACTCTATGTGTGTTTCTTTAAAGTTACTCTTAAGAAGTGCCAACCTTACCAAAAATCTATGTTACAAAAGCGACAATACTCGACCTACATGTTTGTAAAAATTTAAATGACTAGCGCTGATAACACTAAACAACCATTGATGCACTATGGGCAACACATACTTTCTTAACATACATTTTTTAAATTATTTTATATAGTTATAATTAAACTACTGGAACCGTAAATGTCTTCTTATCCTGACTAGCTTAATTGCCTTACAAATTTGCCATAATAAATCTTACACAGATATAACAAAGCGAATGTTATCATCATTTAATAGCCGAAAAACGAAGAGAGTTAATTAATGTATCTAAAATTTTTCAGTAGGTATTTATAAGTATCAGCCTTACGTTCAATCATTAGGATTTTATAGTTTTTTTTATGTAAAAATATATTAGCTGAGTATATATAGGCGATTAATATTCAAACAATACATTTGTTGCAAGCAATACTAAAAATAGTTATAAATATTATAAGGATAGTTTATTAAAAATAATCATTATTTAACAAAATTTAGTTTATTTTAACTTCATACGAACATCAATTTTATAATTTTTTTTATATAATTGTGTTATCTTGTGGTTAGGATAATTTAATTTTTTTTCTTACGTCATTTGTAAACTAGATTAAAAAAATGCTTTACATTTTATTTTTCTTTGAGAGTTTTAATTAGCACTAATAAGTTGCACCATGCTTTTATTTTTGAATGTATTTTGACAGTCAGAACATAACAACAACATCTTGATATAATCCAAGAATGGACAAGCAAATGGAGAACAGTGAACATTCACAAATAAACGATGTGTATGCTCACAAACTAGATTCAATAACACCCCCATACCAATGAAGTCGGAAATAAAATACCTCGGGATGCACCTTGATGAAGAACTTACCTGGAGCACACATATCAAAGCCAAGAGGAAAAAACTAAATTTAAAGGCCAAACAAATGTATTGGTTTATCGGAAACAGATTACGACTATCCTTATCAAACAAGTTACTATTATACAAAATAATGTTGAAGCCGATATGGACCTAGGGGATACAGCTGTGGGTCTGTGCAAAGACATCTCACACTAAGATTTTGCAGAGATTCCAATCGAAAATCGCGACGCGCAGTGGTACGTCAGTAACGGTACTCTCTATACCGAACTGAAAATTAAATTCAGAGACTGGCAAAAGCATACAACCTCAAGTTAGTATTGTAAATCAACTGTCAAACCAACCACTAGTCACAAGAAAACTTACGCGGACTTTGTTTTACAACCTAATCAAAACTGATTTATTTATTATCCGGAAGAATAGCAAAGGCTAGATCCTCTCATGCCATGTATATAAAGTTATAAAATTAACTTAATACTCAATTGTAAGAGTAGATTATAAATATGCAATTGAATAAAAAAAAACTACGAATAGAAACACGTAACATGTTAATATTTAGATTTTTATCTAAATAAACGTAAATCAAATTTAGCTAGAATATGTATAGTATCGAAAGATAAAAAAGAAAACAAATTTCCCGAGAGAATCGTTTACCAGAAGTATTTGCACGGTAAAAGGTAGCTTTCCTGCATATTTAACAATGATCGAATAAACGTTTGCACTGTATCGACAAAAAAATGTCTATTTTAAAATTTATTTTTAAAGTGAGCAAATGATTAAAAACACAATTAGATGGGATCTTGTAATGGCCATGCACATAAAAATAATTAAGGCAAATAAGAATAAACACACTTCTTAAAAACTAAAATTAGCACACAAATTAACTTGAATTTTTCATATTTAAACTTATATTCAAATTTTTTTATGACAACTTATAGATAATTTAATTATAATTTAAATATTACAACTTTGCAATCTATGTTATACATAAATATACAATGTAGTTCAATAAAGCACTAATTTTTAAGCACTAAAGATAATTTTATTCTTGTATATTACAAATGTTTATTGTTAAATAATTAATAAATTAAATAAAGGTTAATTGCAACAAGCATAAATTACGCAAATAAGAAATTTGTAATATAAAAGGTATTTATAAAACAACCTGTAATAACTAGAAGATACAGTAATATTTTAAATTTAAATGATAATTGGCAAACACTAAGTATTTTTATATAAAAATGAGACAACGTATTTGTATTACTTAAAAGTTTAAGGTTCAAATTTATCTGTTAGGATGGTACATGACATTAAATTCAGCAAAAAGATAAATCACTGTTTTTATGGAATTAATATTTTAACGTGCGCCCTAATGTCTTACACTTTTGAAAGCACAAAGTATTGTAAGACTGGAATTTTTTGTACTGTTCTTTATAACAATAATTTTGCTATACATTAACATGAAAGTACTTTCATGAGTTAATTAGTTCATATAATTATAGAAGTTGAGAGTAACAACTGTGGCAGTTGTTTAAGCACAAGCACATCGAGCAATAAAATTGGTAGTTGTGATGTGATTCAATAATTCCTAAAAAGATTTTACTGTAGAGTGTGATTCATATGCTTTATACAAAAAAGTTCGATTTTAAAAATTTCTGCGCAAATTCACAGCATGTGATGAAGATTTACAAATCGCTGTCATGCCATTTGACAAAGTATCAACTGCTAAAAAATATAATCACGTTAGTGATTTGAGGTACAAGAGGAATTCTATTGAAAAAAGAAAAAAAGGCGTTACCGCTGAATATTACATGGTGCTTTGAAAAGATAGAAGACAGCAATCTCACAAAACCTGTCGTGCAACTTCGGCAATGCAGCAACACGTTCAATCCGTGTTCTTGAGGTTTGAAATTATTTGACATCTACCTTATATTCCGATATTAGGATTATAATCTGTTCTTGAAACTCAAAGCATTCTGCTGTGCAGCTGTACAAAAATTTAAGTCAAAAGAAAAATAATAAAGAACGTAAACGAGTATTCTGAGGGCTTCAAACAAATTCATTTCTGAAAAGGAAACGACAAGTGGTTTGAGCTTCGAGGCACTATTTCGACATAACAAAGTATTTTATAAATCACAAATGTTTAACTTCAAAGCAAGCTGCTCATTAAATCACTTTGTAAACCTAAAATATTCAGTTTGAAGAGTTAACATAGTATGGAATAATTCTATGGATCTTAATTTTGATAAATGTGACAAATAATTATATTAACAATATAAAATTGAAACCGGTCTAACTACTAAATAAATAAATAAAAAAGTTTGACGTTTTGCTTTATTTTTATAGATTTCTGTAACATGAGGGGATGCAATAAATTTTAAGATTTTAAGCTAGATTTAATTGTAAAAAAAATTGCTACCTTGTCAGCTAAAGAAATTGTACGCAAATAAATTGTAATATTTGTACCAAATGAAGGATAATTACTATTTTTGTAAAAAGTGTAGCAACTGTATTTGAGAATCTCGTGTGCCAACCAAAATACAAAAGAAACCTGACTTTGTGCCTTAAACACAAAACCGAAAATTGCGTTATAGTTTCATCTGAATTTGACTAGTAAATAGAATATTACATATTTGAAGAAAGTAAAGCAAAAACAAAATAGCTATAACAAAATCTTGTTTTCCACTAGTTTTTAGGTTGTTTCTTCATTTAGGTAGTTCAAAATTTATTGTTATTTTGTTATGAACGTTTTCTCCGTAATAAGGTCTTTTTTGTCTTTAGACTAATTCTTATGTTTTATTTGCTATTTTAATTTTGTACATTTAAAACACGCATCAAAAACAGGTGATACAAATTCAATGTTGGAATCGTTCAACACAACATGAGTTCTCGTATTTTGAACTATAGAATGTAGCATCTTTGTAATGAAAAAAGACTTTTTTGACGGTTTTAACTCCAATAGGTACTTTAACTATGGTTTTAGCTGACTATATCCGGTTTATTTCATAAATAAACATACCGTTCAATAGCGCCCTCAAAACTAAAGAGGAAATAAATAATACGTGATTTTTAAAAAAGTGTATATAACCGATAGCACTCAAGTTCCTCATTTGTTTACAGTATTTTTTATTTGAAACTGTTTGTGGAAAACCTCCAAGATATATATATATATATATATAGATAGATAGTTAGATAGTAGATGTTAATGTACGATATGTCTAATCAGTATTTAAAGTGAGTTACAAGTAAAAATTAAAATTGTTTATAGTCATAATTTTTTCACCTTTTCAATGGATCCCTCCTCTTATTTTTAAACTATACCTAAGTGTATACTTCAAGAATATACGTGGCAAATTCTCTAAAGAGAACTGTAAAAATTGGAAAAACAACATTCGAGGATGCTTTCCTCCATCTTTTTGATCGATTTCATTAAAATAAATTAAGAATTACTGTAGTTATTGAGTCCCTAAAATTCATTATTTCGTTTATATACAAATGAACATCTAGTTACAGATTTTTGGTCGCGTCGGTTTTTCGAAAAGTCTCAACGTTTTGGCATCTACTTCAATGTCATTATCAATAGATAGATGTTAGTTCTCTATACTCGGGGTGTCAAACTACCTATTTTTCAAGTAAAATGACGAATCATAGGAAATTAGACTTTTTCATGCTCTACTTTGCCATTTTGTTCAGTAAGAATAAGTTTTGGCAGGAAATATACTTGGTTAAGAAAAGTTTGTTTGTTCTGAAGAGCTATATAACTGATGTAGAATAATTAAGGGTGTTTCAAAAATAAGTAAGCCTTGATCATCCTTTCAAGTATTGAAGGTGTTCCTCTATTTCAATAACTTTACTAAATGTTCTGCTGGTGAGATTGGAGGTGGGAGCTCGTACTTTTGAATTGGAAAGTTTTTAACGATAGGTGGTTTTCAGGCGCAGGAGACGTGAAATGAGAAACTGTATTGAAGTTTTTTTGGAAGTGAGTGTATGCAGTAATAGATGTGTGCTGAATAGACACTTTTTAGTGCATTCTTTTCTTATAAATATTTTTGTCACTTCTGATAAATAATAGTTGTACAGGGTCGGGCGCTATAACAGTGACAAGTATTTTTTAGCATATTTATCAAACAACTAGAAATTATAACAGTGACAAGTATTTTTTAGCATATTTATCAAACAACTAGAAATTCAACAAAACAACAAACAAATAACAACTAAAATAGATGCGAAGGCTTTCACGGCTGGTGTTCTAAAAATAAAGAAGAAATAGAAGATTTTCTTCTGCCGCAGTTGTGGACGAAACGTCAAGAGTTTCTGAACTCCGACCATGGCCTTATAACTCGAGAACCAACCATACGATGCACCAAATAACAACTATATAACTATTAGGACACATATGTTCAACGGGCTTCAAAGTGGCCTCCCTGACGCGGATACACGAGTCCAAACACTTCTTGAAGTGCTCGGCGATGAGCCGCAGGTCCTTGGGAGACAATCGATCCTATTCCCGGCGCAGCGATTCCTTCAGCGACTCCAGGCTGTGATTTCGCTTTGCATTGACTCTTGACTCCAAAATGGACCACACATTGTAATTCATTGGATTTAGATTTGGCGAGTATTGTGGCTATTTCGAAGACGAAGGGAAATTGGCTTCGTACCACTCTTGCGTTTTCTTGGCCCTATGCGCTGGGGCAGAGTCCTGCTGAAACGTCCATTCTTGATTGCCAAAGTGCTTCTTGACCCACGGAAGAACCACTACCTCGAGGATGTCTCGTTGGTAGACTTCTTGGTTGATTTTGGCCCCTTGATCAACGAAGCCCAGGGAGCTCTTGCCGCTAGCGCACATTCCGTCCCAAACCATGACCGACTGTGGGTTTTGACGATGTTTGACAATGGCAGAGGTGCCTGGAGCCTCTGCGGACCAATCCCTGTCGTTTTGTCCGTTCCCACCCACGACCTGAGGCCCGGTCCTTGAGTTGACGGCATCGTTGGAGCCGTACGCGTTGTTTGTCATCTGTTAGGAGCTGGACTTTTTGAACTGGTAGGACTTGCATCCGAGTTCCTTTTTGATGATTTGTCGAACTGATCAGTCGCTGATACCGATGTCACAGGAAACTTTATTCATAGAGACCCGCGGATTTAGGTCCGCTTTATTTTTTATGATTTTACGCACCCGAGGCGTATTGACAGTGTGTTGTCTCCCTTGTCCTGGATGGTCACCATTATGGCCATGCTTTTTGAATTGAAGAATTGTTTTGGAGATATGCTGTCGGTTGACAATGAGCAAGCGAGCGATGTCGCATTAATACTTTCTTTGATGATGAAGATCTAAAATGGCAGCGCGCTCGTTTGGCATTTGAACAAATAACGTCATTTACACGACATCAAACTCAAAACATAATAACCATCACCATACTGCGACTTTCGCGCCGGGAGTCATCAAACTTTGTCATCGTTATTGCGCCGAACCCTGTATTATAATACGTACAATATTTTTTCTCAAAAAACCCACACTCCTTACATAATAATACGAACCTAAGAGGTCCAACTTGTCCTGCAGTATAATTTTTATTCATGTGTACTATAGAATTAGAAATAAAAATGCTGGTTTATAATAGTAAAATTTTTGAAACATATTAGACTTTAAATGATACTTCAAATTGACTGTGTTAACTTAAATTTCAGAGATTTACCCTTTTTGATAAATTTCTGCTTGTCTTTTACACTGGACAGGTTCTTCCAAATATTCCTTAATTCTTCGAAACCTTGTGCGCACCAATAACTAAGCTTATCTATTGCTGCATGGTTATCGTGTATATATATGCTGCCATATAGAGAGTTCTAATCATTCAAGATGTAAATAGTTTTATATTAATATAATCTATTTTATAAAACATCACCACTGCTATAATTAATAGAATAATGAAAAGTACGCTGCAATATTAAAAAACTAGCAAATTAGCTATAGTAAAATAGGTTTCTTAAATTTTGGGAAATATACAACGTGGTTTTTAAAATTATTGTACCTAAATTATAGAAATTTCTACAATTTCAGTGCTGATTATTGATTTTGTTTTAAATTAATTTATAAAAATAGTTTTTCTAGGTTATTATAAAATAACGAAACCACACATTATATTTGGCAACAATACACATATTTATATTTTTAAAACGAACTGACGTATTATATTCTACATAGTACGATTACCGTTTGGAATTGCGGGCGTCGACTTAGAAGTTTTTCTCAGCTTCTGTGTGGTATTCCACAAATGTCACAGAGTTGCACAGTGCGACTAACTGTAGATTGTTATGAACTCCGTTAGCAGTTTGCTTTGGAACTTTAGAGTATAGACAATGACACATACACCTTTCGGAGGTTTCCTTACTGCTACGATACAAGAGCTCGTTCCATAGCGACAACCAGATGCTGGCTTGTATAAATATAACTTTAATAGCAGCAACCTTCCTGCACCTAATAAACTATTACTTGGATATAAAAGCGATATGAAATAACAAAATTGTTATATTGTTTTTCTGTGTATTTTGCAAAACAAAAATAAACAGTTAGTTGTATAAATCTTTATTATTTTAAATAACAACAAATTATACATATAAAAATGTTTTCAGAGTACACATAACATTTTACTGCAACTAAATACACTCAATTCATTATAGTTTTTAATTTGCCCCTAAAAAGGTAAAACGAAAATTATTTGCTAGTAAAATAGAAGTTAATTATTAAAAAATATTTACTCCAATTTTGATGGTCTGTTGAATTTGTGTAATATAAAAACTGTTAAAGTTATGAATTCTGTTTGTTAAACTATTAACTACGCTTACAACAAAAAACTGAATTTTTAAGTTGTTTTTATATAGTCAGTTAAATAAAAAATTTAAATAATCTTAAGTTAATTTAAAAATAGTCATTTTTGTTATGGCATTGAATCTCTATAGCTAACTTATTTTATTAGAAAATAGAAAATTAATCGACCTCATGGACTTCCTCTGTGTGTGATGATATAGAGTCCCTAAAAGAATGAACTAGAAAAATATATGACAAAAGTTGAGAAAACAACAGTGGTAGAATGGAGGACCATAGAATTATCAGATATTTTAATCTACATTAAAAAATCACGAAGGTTTATTGACAAATTAGTAAAAAAATGCGATTAAGCTAAGAATTCTATTGATATTTTATTACGTTTTTATGAACTTTTTAAATTATCATTTTTTACTTGTATAATTAGTTGATTACAATTCAAAATACCATTTAAAGCTTAGCTACTAAAATTTTGCTAAAGTCGGTTCACTTTAATTAAACTGTACGAAATGCTCGTTACTATGATTATTAATGCCTTATTAGTAAGAAATATTGTACTACTCTATAATACGCGTGTAGTAAAGTTGTTATTTTATACTTCTCAAAGATTTGGATGCTGGGTGTTATCTATACATTATGAAGAGTTTTCTTTTATTGTTGAAAGCTGTTTGACTCCTGTTTCTGATAGCATTTTTTTACCGCTTCTTTCAGTATCCTCGTCTCTTGTACCAGTCTAAACAAATTCCTTACTAAATAATTGTTGTATTCTTCTAAATACATTATAGGTTTTCCATAAATAGCTTATATTCGAACAAGAAATAGGATTGCTGTATCTGGTTCTCCAGTGCATTGTCTAGTTTTTATTGTACAGCTCTATTTTGTTACGATGTCTTCAAAGAAAAAAATTCTCTATAAAAAGACGTGTAACAATTCTTGCTTTGTACTAAGAGTTTTTCAGTTCGTTTACAGGATGCTGTTTTATGAAGGTTTTCTTACTCCGGTACACTTTCTCAGTATTTTTATATTGTTTTATAACATTTAGATATTCCCCAAGCTGGTTTTGGGCCTATATATGGAGTTTATAAATCTTCTTTGCTAACACACACTAGTGTTTCTCATAAAAAGTTAATTTGTTGTGAAATGCCAGATCTTTGATATTCCTATGGAATTTTTAGACCAATCTGGATACTACCTTCACATTTTTAACGGCTCAAGGGATATAAAGTAGAGGGTAACCAATCACGCGCACATAAGCCTCAATTAAATCCATTGTACTATCTTCTCCATGACCTCTCCCCGTGCACCTATCAGTCAAGCCAATTAATCCTTTGGATAAACTTGAGGATGTACGTAAGAGGAGTGGCGCTGATGCTGGCCAGAACTTCCCCAACATAGATCCTTTAATTGAAGCAAGCGCAGAACATTCGTAAAGAATGTTCTCTGCCGTCTCGTCCTCTAAATTGCAGCCTCGGCAGAATGGGTCCGCTACGAGGTTCATTCTTTATATATGTTTTTTTAGTTTGCCTCTGTCAGAAGTTAGTAACCTTCAAAATTCATATGAAATGTAAATTTTGGCTTCATATGGTCTGTTATTATATCCAGGATGCCTCTGCCCATATGTCCAATTTTTAGATGTCCAAACTTTCTTTGTGAATGGATGCTTTGCGCAACCTATAGAACCACTCTTGCTTTTCCCATGATTTCAAACTAAAGTGAAAATTTTTGCATAGTTAGGAACACCAATTGGTAATTCACTGAGGACAGAAATAAAAATCTTTTGTCTTGTCCGTTAATTTCATGAAAACGACTAGTATTGAATAAAGTAGAATTATTTTATTACTTAATTCCTGCGAAGTGATAAAATAAACACGCTCTTTTGATAACTTCAAATTTAAACTCACTTATAATAGATAGTTGGTTAGATAGTTAGCTGTTAAAAGATATATTTATTATGATTTAGTTTACAGTAGATTATGCATATTTTACACTATAATTCTATTGCGTAATCAGCATACTTACATTGCAGAATTATGGTACGACCAATAAATTGCACATATTACATTTTTTTTAATATATCATTTAATTAGCAATCAGAATTACAATTCATTCTATAAGCTAATATGCTGTTCTTTTAATTACTAGGGTAGTCATGGTTGGTGTGAAGAGGACTTCTCCAGTGAGTTTCCCTCGCTAATCCTGTTTCAGATCTGCTGGTCAGTTTCGTTTCAGTCTTCTACCATTTTGCGTATCAAGCAGTGGGTGCAACAGGGGGTTGACGTGGGTTTCCAGTTTGTTGTGATGTCGTGTACTTTTTTCTTTTATGGCGTCCCTCACGTAAGGAATTTTTAGATCATTGTGAATCTTCAGATTGGAGACGTACCATGGTGCGTTCGTGATCATACGAAGTATTTTTGATTCGCACCTTTGAATTTTGTTTAAGTTAGATTTACTCGCACATCCCCATAGTTCTGCTCCATACATCCAGATTGGTTTAATTACGGTGTTGTAGAGTAACAGTTTGTTTTCAAGCGTGAGCTTAGATTTTCGTCCAATTAGCCATTGGAGTTCTTTCATCCTCAAGTCAATCTGTTTACGTTTCTTATCTGCATGTTCTTTCTACGTCAATTTGTTGTCCAGGTGTATTCCTAAATATCTTGCACTTGTAGATTGCGGTATTGGTATATTGTTAAAATATAATGGTGGGCATAACCCTTTTCGTAGTGTAAAATTTACTTTTGTCTCATTAATTTTGATTTTCCATTTACGAGTCCATGTCTGTATTTGAGCTAGGTGGTTTTGTAGAGTGGTCGATGCTATGAGTGGTTCAATGGCAGTTGAGAGAATGACAGTGTCATCGGCAAACGTACCCATTGTTGTGTTTTCATTGGTGGGAAGATCGGCTGTATAGAGCACGTAGAGCAGACGCTGCCTTAGGGCACTCCAGATTTAATTGGACGTTGGACCGACACCTCGTCATTGACTTTGATGCAAAATTCTCTACTACTTAGGTAAGACTTTATCAGTTTGAAGTAGGTGATGGGTAGAAGTTCTTTGGTCTCATATAGTAATCCAGTATGCCATACCTTATCAAAGGCTTTACTGACATCTAGAAAAACTGATAGACAGTGTTTCTTTTGGTCAAATGCTTGATTTATTTGGTGACTGATTCGATGCACTTGCTGTATAATGGAATGATTATTGCGGAAGCCAAACTGATGCATAGGTATCCAATCTTCTGTCATTGGGTCAGAGTTTATTCTTTGCAGGAGGAGTCGTTCGAGTAATTTTGAGATAATTGGTAACAGACTTATAGGACGGTACGATGATACGTCGTTGGGTTCTTTATCTGGTTTAAGGATTAGTATTATTTCGGCAATTTTTAATTGTTTTTGCCAGTAGTTTAGTCTTGCGATAGCATTGAAAATGTAGGTAAGTAAAACTAACCCTTTCCTTGGCAGCTCCTTTAACATTTTTGTAGTCACTTTATCTATTCCTGGAGCTTTTCGAGGATTTAATAAGCTGATTTCCTTCTCAATCTCTTTCGGAGTAAAGGATTTGATCTTTGGTATGTTGATAGGGATCTCGGATAAATGTCTGTCTATAGCATTGTCTGTAAGGTCATCATTAGGCGTAAATACTTCGGCAAAGTAGTCTGCAAATAAGACGGCCTTTTCCTTATCACTTCTAGCCCACTGTTGATATGCTATTGCAGTGTTACGGAGGGGAGGTATTGGCGCCTTAGGTTTTTTTTTATGTTTTATAGGTTTCCATATGGAATTGTCATATCTGTTGAGATTGGTAACATAATCATGGAATGACTTTTCTTTCATTTTTTTTAGTTGACGCTGCAGTTGGTTATTTAATCTGTTTAGTACAGTTTTATCTGCTGGTGCATGGGTACAGTGCCACTTTGCCCTGGTTCTTCTTTTTTCTACTATAAGCCTCTTAATGACCTTAGGTATTATATTCTTGTGATTTTGGAATTCTGTGTGAGGAGTGGCATGTTGAGCGGCCTGTTTGAGGATGTTTACTAGGGTGGTTAGGACGGTGTCAATTTCCTCTGGAGTTTTCAGACTTACTCTCAAATTTATGTCTTCTTGTATCTTGTTCCTGTAATGTTTCCAATTTGTGTTTTTGTTATGAAGTCTGGGCGTTGGTTTTTTATGAATAGCATATTGACTGATTGTTGCAATTACCGGCGAGTGATCAGAGGAGAGATCGTAGCATGGTGTTACGTTTATATACGCTTGCGAGATCCCATTGGTTACATAAAAGTCCAAAAGATCTGGGATCTTATTGGAGTCTGACGGCCAATAAGTTGGTGTACCCGTTGAAAGGAAGGAGTAATTATTTTCCTGTATGAGATTAGCCAACTGGCTGCCTTTTGTTGTGATTAGTCGAGATCCCTACAGCGTATGCTTACTATTGTAGTCTCCACCTGCAACAAATTTATGCCCTAGTGTCTGGAAGAATTCCTTGAAATTTTCTTTTTTGATATTGTGCCGTGATGGGCAATATACTGCTGCTACTGTTAATTCGTATGGGAGTGTCTTTACTTTAATGGCTGTGGCTTGTAAGTAATTGACTACATATTTTGGCAGTTCGATGTGGTTTATAGAACTTTTTATTAAAATGGCGGTCCCAGAATGTGTAGTATTATCTGGATGTAGGTTGTGAAGTTAGGTATGAGAAAATATGATCTATCTGTAAAATGTGTTTCGCTGACTAGCATGATGCCCATTGAATTATGATGAAGGAATATTTCAACTTCATTTTTGTGCTGTAGAAGGCCATTGGCATTCCACAGGGTTATTGTTAGAAATTTAGTGAATTTTACTTATCAGCGTGGTAAGCAGATTCATCACCATGCTGTTCTGTTGTACGAGTTGCTGAAACATAGCCTTAAACTCATCTAGGAATTTGCACAGGCTGATGGAGGGTGTTCCTGTGTGATGTTCGTTGTGTTCTCTACTCTCAGTTGAGCGTAATTTATTTTGTTCGTTGGTTCTATTATTTTCACTGCTCCAACATAGCTTAAATTTTATTGGATACTATTTGTTTGAGGTTGGTTTTCTGTATATATGGCTGTTAACGGGTTGTGTTGAATGTTTAGTCTATTGTTAGCATTGTTGGATTTTTTTAGTAAGCCTTGGTAGAATTCGCAGCCTTTACAGCTAGCCGGATGAGGACCATTGCATAATGCACATCGTGCAGGTGTGTCTTAATATTTTTATTGCTTTGTGCTGGCTCTAAGTCAACAAAGAATAGATTTAAAGGTTTTTTTGTTATTCGTTTTCTTGCGTTCATAATATTTCTGACTTGGTGTCCGTCTTTACTAAGTTCTTTTTTAATGCTTTCTGTGCTAGTTGTAAAATGTAAGTGTTTGAGTACTACTCTATAGGCTCGTTCCTCCTTCGGTTGATATGTATGGTGCACAGTTTTGTTTTCTTGCATGAAGTGAATCAGTTTTCGGTAAGTATCAGAGGTATTGCAATTGATTTTTATTGTATTGTTAGCTAGAGATTTTGTGCTATACTACTCTATTTCTATGATTTCATTTAATTTGTTTATCATTTGTTGGTAATTTATTACGCCATAGACAAAGATTGGCGGGGGTCGTGGGACCTTGTTTTCTACTTGTGTTGTGTTAGTTTCTTCTTCCATGGCATCGGTTAAGTGGCTATATTTATTTTGTATCAAAGTGTTTTGATTGTTGGGTATATTTATTTTTCTTCGCTTGGTTTGTTTTACTTTTTGCCATGGGTTTTCTTTGGAGTTTTCATTGGGGTTTTCTTCTGTTTCATCATCGCTGGTTGAGGTCAGTCTGTAGTACTGGCGTTCGTTGTTGGTTGCTGCTGCTGAGTGGGATGGGAATGGGCTGGTAGGTTAATGTTCTGTTGCGGTATGAAGAAGTTGCTACTAGTGGGTATTGATTGACTTTGTTGTTGACAGTTATAGTACTGCGGCATTTGTGTGTTAGCTAACGTAACACCCGGTATAACGTTGGTCATTGGGATTACTTGCATGGGATTATTATATGGTACGCCATTTTGGTTATAATTAACTCCTGGGTTACTATATGCTGGTAACATTTTGAATTTGTTTAATGAAGTTTAATAGGTAAATACAGTTACCTTTTATTTAATTTCCTAGTAGTTTATTGAGCACGAAAATATTAAGCTGACCCCGCGGTCACGTTATCGTTCACAACAGCCGCTAGCCGATAAAACGCCCGCACACGTGATATGACCGCGGCTCGGTTTGCGCACGACCGTTCAACTCAATTTCAAAATAAGCATCAAAATTAAAATTAAAATTTGTAATGAAAAGTAAAAATTTCCAAGAGCGACCCAAGAAAATATAAATTGGAACAGGTAAAATACGGCTGACCTTAAGCAAGGCGGCAGTCGCTACCGGTGATGACGCAGGCACGAGCTGGCTAGTAGATCCGTTCGTTTTCCTTCAAGGCAGGAGGGTTAGCGTACACATCTACTCACTAGCACGGTCGCAAAGCGAATGCACATATTACATTCGTTAAAAAAAGCTTAACACGTTGATAAACATATTTGAAGCCATTTTAATTACGTCTTTAAAAACAACAATTAAATTGATAATACCGCGTTGATTTGTGGAAAATTTTCGACATTTCAGCATAAATTTTGATGTCATTTTCAAGAGACTAGAGTCCGAGACTGTTCCCGAAGAAGAACTATAAGTCAAAGAAAAAGACTGTTTTTTGGTATGCTCTATTTCGCTATTTATTAAAACAGAAGTGAAAGGGCATATTTTTGCGAGAAATGTACTAGGATGGGAAAAGTTTGTTTGTTGTAAGGAGTCACGTAAGTGATAACGTGTGATAACTCACGGTTTCTAAATAACAGGCAAACGCTGACCAACGTCTTGAGCATCAAAGCAGTGGAGGTGTTTTTCAATTTTATTAGTCCCACAAATAAGAGGTGCATCGTGTGGTTGGTTCTCGGGTTATAAGGCCGTGGTCGGAGTTCAGAAATTCTTGACGTTCCGTCCACAACTGTGGCAGACATTTTCAAAAAAAAAAAAAACCCCAAATAATTGTATCGGTGTTATAAAAGATGGGCGCAAATGGTTCAAAATTAAAAAATTATTTTTAGATCCGATTTTTTGTCGTGTTTGACCAAATCAAAAGAAATATCAACCTTTCGCACAGCCAAAGAATGTGGGTGTATTTTTATTTGTTCTGGTGTATGTACGTTTTGTCACAGTCGCCAGAAGTTATTACGGAAGGTCCTTAGGATTTGTGGGAATAATGCTCCTTAGCTAAGCGGATAAAGCCAGCTATTTTATTATTAGTCACAAAAAATACTGGTATATATTCTTTGCTTTACTACCTTTGGTTCACCTACACATAACTTCTTCAGTCGCTTACAGAACAAAGATCATCATACATTCGAAATTCCTACCACTCCCTAGAAATTCTCAAATTCTTTCTCCAAAAAATTTTATCGCAAAATTAACGGTGATCCTATAGGTTACCCATTTTTCCTGTTGTAGCAAACTTGTTTATACCTGATTTTGAAATAATAGCTCTTGTCCCGTTTTCCTTAAAATCTGCTTATTGGATGAGGTACACTAACTATACGTTTATTATTTGACCTCATAGACATGATAAACTTTCCGAATTCCGTACACACCTAAATAAACTTTACACCAATATCAAATTTACAATGAAAATCAAACAAAACAACTTCCTTAATTTTTTTGTCACTTTTATAACAAGAAATTCTTCCAACGACATTTCGTATCATACTGTTCATGGTTTTCCAAAACGCGAAATCCCATCATCATTCTGCTCAAGTTCACTCAGTTGCAAAATATCTAATTACTAGATTTCTCAAACTTTTCGAGAGTAAAAACTAACAAACTAAAAAAAAATACCATTAGCAAAACTAGTAAAAAACGGATGTTCTTAAAAATCTTAAAAGGTGTTTTTACATTACCTAAAACTTATTATGACATATATATATATATATATATATAATAATATAATAAGTAAATTTGATAATAATAATTATATATATATATATATATATATATATATATATATATATATATATATATATATATATATATAACATGGCATTCAGAAAATCGTGCCTTCTAACAGTATGGTATATATTAAAAAATAAATTATTCTATCTTTATTTTTGGATACAAAATATAAGCACTTGGTAAAAATAAAAATCAATTATAATAAAATATTTGTTATACGTTATGAAATGCTTTTAATTTATAAATTAGATTGTACAAAACATAAAAATGTTTTGCACTGTCTTAAATAAACTTTGTGCAGTGTTCAGCATCACGTAGTTCAATTTCATTAGGGAATTCACATAATAATCCTTCTAAATATCCTCCGTCATTTAATAGCAAAATATCACATCGCAAAAGGGCATATGTCAAACGATGTTAAAACCTTTGTTAGGCGTTAGAAGGGTAAACGGCACTTCTGAACTGTGTAGTTCAATATTTGGCCTGTGGACCTATTTGATGTTTCATAAAATACCCTTGATTGGGCAGTTTCTCCTCAGTTTGAACGTATTAATTTAACATATAAATTATCAACATAATATACTTAGAGGTGGTGTAAAATGGTAAATAATTTATCTGTTACTTTTTTATACACTTCTGGGTGAAACAATTCTTCAACTTCAGACCGCATACTTCTAACTTCTTTACTTGGCATGTCAATAATTCAGTAGCCATGCATTGTCGTCAATAATAAATGATAAAAACGGCGTGTGCTTTTATAAATGTACAAAAGCACAAAAGAAAGCTTAAGAATCTTCAAGAATTCATGGCGAGAAATTATTTATACACGAAATGGGTAGTAGTAGGTTTGTCGATGTCCTTCCATCTTATGTTCTGCTACAGCGTTTCATAGGAACTCTTCAAATTGTGGAGAGCTTCGCAGGAATATTAATATTTCATCCTGCTCTCAGTTTTATTGGCTTTCAGATCCACCTACGGAAGCGGTGATTAATTGCCGAACGTGCTTTAGCAGAAATTAGGCAACGTGTGCCTATAGAGCGATCGCTTTGGAGCAATTTGACATTTAAATCTAAATGAAAAGAAAGAAGTCTATTTAGAATACATGTTTGTCCAAAAATATGCAATATATTTATTTATATGACTTAATCAACAGTATGTAGGTAATATATTCATTATCATGTAATAAATCTTAAATTTACTAAAAATTTGAGAAAGTAAAAAAGTAGCTTAAACATCTTTCATATCTATTTTTTTGTATATTAATGTTTAGTTAGTTTATAGTACATTTTATAATGTTTATATGGCGAGCTTATGTGCTTAGATAATTGGAGATCGGAGAAATACTAAATCCATAAATGTTACAATTCAAAACATTAAATTTCAAATTTTTATTTAATGTTTATGTAATTAATTTGTAATTATGTTCCACATACAGTAAGTATATAATATTGTATCAAAACTGATTCAATTTTAGAGCTTCATTTTATTTTTATTTGTGCATGCCGTCACCATAATGGTACAATGACGTAATAATAAGCATTTTATGCGTTAATAAAATTTAGTCGTCGCAACAAATATAAATGCAGTTTAATCAAAATCGAAGGTTCCTTGGAAACTTATACGAGCTGCATTAAGCTCTGCTGAGGTCACGATATTATGTTGGCGTCTTGTTAACCGCTGACAACGCTTTATTGAGAGAAAATTGTTTGTTATGTCTCCTATTTTTCTGAAAGCTTTTCTGTATCTTCCAGTCCCTTTTAGTACTGGAAATAACACTCGTAACGATGTAAGCAGAATTTTCTGGTCTAACGCAGCAGACAGGCTTCAGAAACTGCTTGTTATTTCTTTGTTCTTTAACATGCGATTGTTTTGGTTATTATGTACGTTATCAACAATTTATTCCAAAAAAATAAATAACGACAAGACTGACATAGCCATAAATAAAAGAATGTATTACTACTACCATTATGTAGAAGTTCAGGAAGCCGAAGTGTAATAATCAAAGGTCTTAATACAGAAATGTTTTCTCATTAAATATACAACAATACTTTATAAAACACCAATTTTTTAGTGATAAATATCACTTAATTCATAAACATTTTCTACTTTTAGGTAAAGGCCAGGCCAATAAAGTATTTTTTGTTAGAAAGCTGGGTGTAATTGGAACAGGAATTGCTTGTCCCCAAATAAGGGTGACTTAATTACAAATAAGGGTGGATTAATGCCGGCCAAGGGGGTATTTATTGTTGCGAGAAGGTTGTTTGTCTTCGAATGGGAAGTATTTAATTCTGAACAGGGCGATTCATTTAAACGAGCGTTGCTTAATTCATGATTTACTGCACTAAACCTTGATAATTGTGCCAACAGAGGCTGTTACACTGTAATGGAATCCGCAATCTAACGAAAAAGCAGCAGATTAAGAGTAACCGCTTAATTTATTATTAAAAAGATTGCGCAATTTTCGGAGGTGCACATTAAGCTCCACACACAGAACGCCGTATTAAATTTTAAATTATGGTAGTAAGCCTAAAGCCATTGCGCGGCTGTGGCTTTTCGTCGCTTTTGTCAGAATAATATGAAAGTTATGAAATGGCTAATCCCAGAGGTATTTTGCTATTTTTAATAAGCACGTGTTTTCTACGCGCGATGAAAGAGCAAATGCGGAATACTGCAACAGGAACGTGTCGGGTTGTTGAAATGAAATATGATCTACTTCTAAGTAAAATAATTTTATTGTGCCATGAGTTCATAATGTCAAGCATTTTTCAAAAAGGGGGATAAAAATAATTTAACGTTCACTAAGCAGGTTCTAAATATTTATGACAACACAGCAAGCTAACGACTGTTGAAATATATCATGTGCTTTGACTGCCAGTTTCCGACTGTTTAACAAGGACTTCGTAACTGACTTTGATGCGAGTGCAATTTTCTCGTAGCTGTTTGTATGTGTGCTTATGGACGAACTGAATTTTTAGTGGCACCCGAACAAAGCGTGAAGTTCGAGCGGTGTTTATTATTTCAGTAAAATTGAATAAGTTCGACCTTTTCGAATGCCGGGTATAAGTTGTCAACTTATTTTTAGGTCACGTATACTGACAAACTTTTAACAAGCAGCTTCGCAAATTTTGTGGACGAAGGAAAAGAAAAGTTATAATCGCTGCCGGGCATATATTATTCAACTGGAGACATAAATCTTGGCGTTTTCTGCTGGGCTATTTAATATTTTGCTTAGCTAAATATATGCATATAAAAAACTAATATTAGCATTTTTAGTACAGTTGGGAATTAGTCAAAGTGTCCCCAATTGTTATATTCATAATTTTGTCTCTAACTGTCATACACATTAGATACAATTCGCTAGAGTGGTTTGGAATTTAATATTTAGATATGTGGTAAATAATACACACAATAATCTCTTACTTGCGTATTTGTTTTATATAATTAAATTAGATAATTTTGCCCAAATATGTTTGGAGTCCTTTTAAATATGACATGGAAAACAGCAACAGTGAAAGAAAACAAAGTAAAATAAAATAACTTAAAAAATAGATTTGCACAAAAGTATCAATAATAAAAAATATGTAAAAATGGTCTGTTTAATGACATGTAGGCAATTCGAACACAAATTAGAGAAGAAGGAAAAAATATAATAAATATTTGTTGGTAACTCGATATAATAATAAAAGTATACATATGAAATGATAAAGTAACATAATAAAAATAGAAACTCCGTGTTGTTCTGTATTAAAAATAGAACTGCTAGATAAGCACAATGATTTAGTAGTACTAGGGAAATATTTAAAACAGAATAGTGGGAAGAACTGGCTGAGGCACTTTAAATAATAAATGAGAACGTGCGTTAATTACTATATGCAACGCACAAAAACGTGTAAACTGAAAAAAGCAAAAATTATGCATAAATATACTATACGCATAAAAAATAATAAGAAAACATCCACCTACTGCTTATAAAATAATGGCTTTAAAATGTTGATAAATAATTGTCCAAGAATTTTAAAAGTATAAATGTTATTGTTGCATTTATTAGAAAAAATAATGTAAACATAAAGGATAAGAACTAAATGATATCATAAGTAAGGCAATAAAATATTTTATGTAGAAAATAAATACATTAAAAAACGGCCGGAAGATGGTTAAAGCCAACTGAAACTCATAAAGGATGTTGTATAAAAAAATTAAAGTACAAGAGAAAATCGAAATATTTTAAAAGATTTAGTGCAAAATAAATAGATTTAAAAAATGGCTTGGACTATTAACTGAAGACTCGGGTGTTCTCAATAGTACAAAACCTATATATACATAACTTTTAAATTAATGTATGTATAACATTATAAATCGCTTATACAACAAAGACGACTGTAATATATAAATTATACAAAATAGTAATAAAAACAGCTTTTAAGTACAGAGAAGAAGTTGAAAAACTATCAAAACTTTGGGAACAACAAATAATTAGTACTAGAGAACCTTACAATAAAGTAATTTTTTTTCACGGCTCTAATTTTCCGTGCGGGAGTACGGTCTGTAAACTGAGAGGTTAAGGCTCTTATATGTGCGCCTTCTCTGTCTGGTCGTTGCGCACCATCTTTAATGGGAGGAGATGTGGCAAGAACCGCGCTTTAGACAACCGCCATTGTTGCCTTTTGTTCGAGTGAACGCAGGTACTAAATTATTTTTAGTGACTGAGTAGGCCACCCGCCAGGCATCATAAAACTCAAAAGCTCGAAGTATGAAACCGGGATCCGTCCTCAGAGCCTCAACCGCTTGGACCATTCTGGTGTAAAATAATTTGATAGGCAAACTCTTAACTAAGGAATTTCAAAATATAGAAAATAGGAAAAACGTGCCACAAGCATAAATTTGGTGTTACCATATGCTTGTAATTATGCAGTAATCAACAAATTGCAAAGTAAGAACTGTGCAAATAAAATAAATATAAGAAAAATGAAACTTATTATATAATAATTTGTTAAAAAATTTATAAAGGTAAATGATATTTATTATAAAAAAGGAAAACACAATTACATATAAACAAACATAATCATTATAAATTATATATGCGGTTTGAAATATGTTTTATACTTTTTTCTCCCATTATGACACTTACATGTGTTTTAGGTCTTCTATTTCGTTGTTCGTCTTTCTCTCATTTTATTGGACTCGCCTATTAGCTGACTGCTTTTGGTTTTAAAATACGTTGTTTACTATTTTATCATCTTTTTATTCTTTGTACTCTATGGTAGATGTCTCTGATTACTTTGTCTTAGAAGTTCTTCTCTATTTTCTCTTATTTTGTTCATTTCTTCTTCTACACAATCTTTCGAACTTCTGTCGTACCTCATTTTACGAGTTTATAGCTAGTTTTTTCTAATATTATTTTTCTTGCCTTTGCTCTTTTGTCCACCATATTGTCGTACCGTACCTCTTTTTCTTTTTTGTTTTGTCTGCTATTCTTATGACTGATTATTTTAACACTTTTGTTTATTTTCTGCAGAGTGCCTTTTCGAAATTTTGCTTATTCTTGTATTTACTCCGTCGATATACTTTGGCTTATAAGTTATTTGTCTCAGTGTATTCTCACTTCGTTCTTATTTCTTTTTTTTAGTTGAATCTTGTTTCAGCCCCATTCCTAACATAAGCGTTTGGTCCTCTGTAGCTTCCAATTAATATTTGTGATTCACATTTTTCCTTTATTTGTTACTAAAACGTGATCGTTTCAGTTAAAATAACTATAATCCAGATATATCTATGTATATATATATATATATATATATATATATATATATATATATATATATATATATATATATATAGACACGCTTCCGTTCAAAATAAATTTTCTTTATTTTTATGTTTTGGTTTTAGCAAAATAAATAGCATTTTTCATTTTTGTTACTTATAGTTACAATATATATTTACTATAAATTTTCTTATGATAGATTATTAAATATTTTCTTTTTCTATTTTTGAATTAAGATCCTCCAGCACCATTTTCAGATTATATTTGGATATGCTTTATATTCTTCTAAATGTTCATAAAATTCTTTATCTGCTTCTCCGTTGGCGCATTGATCTTTTATAAAGATTTTTTTTAAGTCTGTCTATGAGTTTGAAAATGCCCACTTTCTCTGATATTGACAAAAATTTATAACTGCAGTTTTATGATTTACCAAAAAACTAGTATGCAATATTTTATTTTCGTAGCCACTACTAGAAAACGTGTTTTTCCTATCACTATTATTTGTTAGCCTTTTGCTTAGTTTTCTGCACCGCCACAATATCTAATCTATATTTTCCAAATACTCTTACCAAATTTTCAGTTTTTGTTCTTTATTTGTTTCTTTCACATTCCAGGTTGCTGAAAATAATTTTCGCTTGTTATTTTTTTACTATAATCTGATTTGTTTCAAAAGTGTTTTTTTGTGTATTTTTCAGTCTTTTGGGTCCTCTAGCTTGCCTTTTCTTGTCTTCTTTAATTTAGATAGGTTGCTAGAGCGGACAAGCCAGTCTCATTTCACCTCCGTTTATATAAATTCTTCTATAACCCACCTTTATTTTTCTTTCATTTTCTTTTTGTGTTTTGGCTATTTTCTTTAAATTTGTCTGGAGCTTTCTTTCTTATTTCATTAGGTCGTCTTCAGTGCGTTTATTAGTACCCTACAATTTATTTTTGATTTCATCATCTCTAACTTCTTTTCTAATTCTTCCATTTTAACTATTACAAAGAACGCCCCTATTATCGTTTTTAACGTGTTTGATATGTTTATTTTTGCATCAACCTTTAGTTCCTTCTTATCACATTTTTTACTCTTTCTGTAGCTTTTCACAAATATCCAAGCCCTTTGTCATTATATTATTTTCCTTTGCTTTTTCTGCTTCTGAATGATTAATATCTAATTTTTCTTACCAATTTTTTTGTTTTGTTCTTTCAAAACTTTAATTTTCTTTTTTTTTATTTTTGATCATTTTTAATTTTCTTTACATCAAGCGTTCATTTCATCGTAGTTTTCTGAAATCCCTTTAATTATCCGTTTTCGTGTTTTTTTAACTAATGATTAATTTTTTACTCATTCTCAAAATATCTTTACTCAAATCTCCCTCTTTCTCTAATATTTTGTCTTAACGTGATACTATCATGTTTCCTGTATTAAGTTGTTTGAGTTTCTTTCTCTTTGTTATCTCCTTAAGAGCGTTTTTGCCTTTTTAAAATTATTAAATTATTGCAGCTTTGCTGTCTTATGTTTCCTTTTTTTATCGCTCGCTTTATTTACTTATTTGTCACTTTATTTAAGCACGTTATAATATACGTGTATAAAATTAATGAAATAACCTTTCGTTTTAAGCAACATTGTCGGCGCTTATTCAACAAAAAATTGTCGCTCTAAACCACAACACATATAAATAAACATAAATTATGTAACTATATGTAGAGTACGGCAAAAATAATGTAAATAGCACCGAATAGGCTAATAAAATCATTGCACTAAAACTATAACAAACAAAGATAGGAAAGACTAACATCAAAATAACCAAAACAAGTCAAACTTCTTTTATTAAGAGATATATAAAAACCTAGGTAAATGAAATTTTTAATATGAATTATTATTTTAAAATGTTACATTTGGTAAAATATTTTATATACATACTACTCCATAGGAGTAAAAAATAATCCAACACTACAAAATAAAATAATTAAAAAATAATATATAAGTTAAAAAGGCTTAAGAATGTTGCTAAATTATGAAAAAAATACTAATGTTAAAATAAGCATTAGATTTAGAAATATACCAAACATAACAAATAGGAAAATAACTAAAACAATATGGCACATCTTAAAAATGAGAGCACAAATCACTAATCGATTAGAATAAATGTATTGCCAGTATGTGAGGAAATAAATGGATAAAAAAATAAATTGTTAATCTTGTAGCAACAAACTAAAAACATAAATAACCGATCGAAAATTTTATTTGTATATGTTCAAACCGAATAAGATCTTATACAGTGTAAGTATAAAAAGAAGTGCTGTAAATACGTCGGACATTTTGTCGTCAAAAATTTTGACTCTTTAAAAAACATTTAATTGATATTGTCCGCTTGCGCAGATTAGCATTCCTTGACTACATTAGTTGCAGAGAAAATACCATATCAATCTTAAGTGTGCAGGGTAAACGCCGACAAGAACATGATCTAAAACGTTCGCCTTAGTTTTGAAGGGACCATCCATCTTGCCATAAATATGCTGCAAAGTCATTCAAAAAACGGTTAAAAAATTTAAGTTATGTAATACTTTTATAGATTATAAAATATCTAAAAAAATACCTACTTCAAAATGATTTATATATATATATATATATATATATATATCCGGCAGTACATTCCTATGTGGAATTGTTGCCGCTCTTTCGAGCTCTTCTGACTTTTAAATTAGTGGAGTGGTTCGTCACTCCTCTCCACTGTTCTTTACAATCCTTTGTGATTCTTTGCTTTCTCTACTATTTCTCTCCATAATTTTCTATTTTTAAGTTTTTCTCTCCAATTGTCAATTCTCATTGTTTTTAAGTCTTCTATTACTTGGTCTTCCCATCTTGTCTTCGGTCTCCCCCTTGGTCTCATTTTCTGTGGTTTCCATTTCATTATCTTCTGCGTAATTGAGTTTTCATCTTTTCTATTTATGTGTCCATACCAACGTATTCTTCTGGTTCTTATTTCTTTTACTACATTTTCTCCTTATAGTAGATCCTCTATTTCTTGGTTTGTTAATCTTATATATAATTCTTCGTTTGTCTTCTTTGGTCCATATATTCTTCTAATTATTTTTCTTTCGAATATTTTAATTTTTTCTGCGTCTTTATTTGTAATACACATGGTTTCGCTTGCATATAATACTGCTGATCTTATTGCAACCTTGTAAACTCTCATTTTTGCTTTCTTGCTTATCTGTTTACTTCTCATAATTTCTTTAAATCTGTGGTATGCATTATATCCTGCTTTTATTCTTTGTTATATTTCGATTCTTCTCTCGTTTCTATTACTTATTACTGTTCCAATATATTTAAATGTTTGGACTTGTTCGAATTTATGTTTTCCCATTTGTAATTTGTTTAAATTGTATAACTGCCATACTTCTGCCACTTTTAAATCATTATTAATGTTAATAATTAGTAACTGCTTTTATAAAACTTTTATTCCTATTACTTAATATTATTTTAAATAATAATGTGCACTTTCAAGGTTAAATATAAATTTGGTAAACCTAAAATAAAAGCAAAGTAATTATAGTAAATAGTCGAGTAAAGCTTATTTAGACATAAAATTTGTTAACATTTTAACAAAATATTTTTTAAAAAAATTTGACTGTTATTTCTGTTTGCATAATGTAACTAAGTTTTAAATCTCTCTCGCTCTCTTCCTTTCCCCTCTCCCTCTCTCTTCATGTATTTTAGCGGGTACATGAAATTTCGTTATGATAATGTCAAAACTTCCAGCTTGTTTATAATAGAGGAAGTATTAAATGTCATAACCTGTAATTTTAGATTTACCGGTAAATTAAGTGGCTAATAAGCGTAAATAATTGATAAAGGCATATTTTGTAGCTTCCGATAAATTAGTAACCGCAAAGGAATAAATCGGATATTGCCTTTAAAACAGGAGGTGCGGAAATTAGTTACATGTTACTGCCAATCATCGGCAAATGCATTAACCCAGGCGCAGATAAAACATATTTTTGTAATATTTTTAATTTTTGTGTGTTCTCGCGGATTTTTTGTCTACGCCAATATTCAAAAACTTTCCAAAGAGACTCAAATAATATTTTTTGTGTCACGTTAATATAACATGTAATATTTTATAAGTCTGGTAGATATTGCCAAATTTAAGAAATTTATGAATGTATAAAATCTCTGTTCAAATTATTAGCGCATATTTAAAATTGTTTGAAATCGTTATCATCTGCTGCACTTCAGCCTATCCAATTTAATATAAAATGCAAAAAAGCAGTTTTATTATTTAATAACCACAATTTGTTTGCATTTCTTATTTCAAACGGGAATTTTATAAAAAAAAACAAGTTTGCAGCCAAACAGACATAATACTGTCATAAATAACTTTTATACGTTGATACATACTATAAAGAGCATGAATAACGTACAGAAAATTTATGTGTCATATTAAAACTTATGTAAATCTCGTATTGTTGCCAATTCATAAAACAATAACAGCAATTTTATCTGTTTGCCTTTGTACTGTTTACGCACATAATTTTACAAACTAAAGCTGAAGCAGATCTTTCGACACATAAATTACAGCGAATTAACGTTTGCCAACTGCGACGTTCTAAAGGATAGCAATTTTAGTGATTTAAATTTAACCTGGCATTTTAAGATTCTGAAGAATTTCATATATCTGTATTAACAGAAAGCGTTATTACATTACAATAAAATTCTCTGCAGTTCGCGCTCGACGCTTCAAAAATTTCATTACAGCAGCCTTCACATACCTTGTGTAATATACTGACAAATCAGTTTTACACCATAAAGTACAAAAATAATGTTATATTAAATTTTTTCGTAAGTAAATGTAAGACATGCAAATTAGTTCTGCGCTTTTTGGCAAATTAAAATTTTTAATTAGAAGTCATAAAAAGAATATTAAAATACTATTTTTTTTGTCACCTAGCACATAATTCTCAAATTGCGTCGGAAAAAATCTAAGCCATTTCGAAAGGGTAAAGTTGTCTATTCTTGTGAAGTTCTATTTTTCGGGTTTGAAATGTGTCAACTGAGTAATACTGAATTTAGAAGATATAAAACCAGGATGACTTTATACGTTTGTTGATCGGTTCTGGTAAATTCTGCGATTATTACACTTAATTTTAAGACCTTCTAATACATATTCTGATGTTGGAGAGTGAAATATTTTTTGGCTTATATATCGCCTATTGTAATTGATCTTTTCAATCAGTTTGATTATGAGCTTATAAAACTTTTAGCTTTGATAATGTTTCAGTATACTTTTTTATTGTTCCATTTTTAGTTTGTCATCTTAAAAAAATAAATTTGTTTTTTTCAAACTTTAAATTGGCTTCAAATAGCTTAGAAATATTGTGATTGCTTATTTTCCTAAAACAACTAATACGTGATTTGATCATAGGTATTATCGATACTGCTATTATCCAAGATTATTTTTAAAAGCATTACACTGTAGGTCAAATCATATGATTTTTCTACTTTTCAGAACTAAACTATCAAATGTAATAAACTGTTTTTATTGTATTATAATAATATTTTATTATCTGAATTTGCACAATTTGGTTTTTATGATTTATTAATATGATATAGAGTTTTAGATTAATACAAAGAACTATTACATTAGATAGCGCCAGAGTGAATGGGCGGTTGACATGCTGGACTTGCGTTCACTTCGAACAATAAGGGGTAATAATATGATCATCTGAGGCGCGGTGGTGCTACATCGCCTTGCATCAGAGATGGTGAGCAACGACCAGGGACAGAAACGGAACATATAAAAGCCTCAACCTTTTCAGTTCGCAGGCCATGCCCCAACACGTTCTGTTAGAACTTTACCATTATTATTATAATTATTATAATTATTATTATTATTATTAATATTATTATTATTATTATTATTATTATTAAATTACATAGTATATAGTATACTTACTGAGATAATCGCGTGAGTGAAGTACAAGCAGCGATAAATATTCTCTCTAAACGTATACAAATAATTTCTACAAATTGCTGACTCATCAATCGCTTATTTGTAAGAAACGAATGTAAAATAAATACAAACGAATATAAACAACAGTTATTTTTAACATCTTATTAATGTAGCTGTATCTAGTAAGTAGTATTACAGTGGATCGAAAACATTTTATTTTCAACGAACTTAAAAAGTTCGTTACTGAATTCTATATGTCTGTCGGTCTGTCGGTCTGTCTGTCTGTCTGTCTGTCTGTCGCTGTCACAAAATTATGGATTTTTTAAAATTTAAAATGGATTCTTATAGGAAATTTTACGCTGATTTCAATAATGAAATCGAAAAAATTCTATGTCGAATAGTTTTCCAGATATTCGATTTCGAATTTTCCCGAAATTTGAAATCGAAATCGAAAGATTTTTTAAGTTCGTTCTGGGATTGCTTACAGAGCAATCTCTTCGCCGCCCCCATGTTTTAATATGAAAATTATTTATTAATTGATTAATTTGATTTTTCTCTTATTATGTTTAGTATCAATTTAGCTACAACTTTTTTTATACCTCCTTGATACTCCATATAGGTGGCACTCTTTTACAATTCAGAAAAACGATCCTGGATACGCGTGCCTTAGTCCTCTCTCAACTCCCATCTCAAGTCCCATCCCTTAAATTCTACTCATAATCTACGTTATTCCATCTCTTCTTATCTTGTCTCAGGGAAGCAGCAGGAAACTACCTGGAGTTTAAATTATATTCCCAAGATAACCATAAAGGCTAAAAATAATAACAAAATGGCCGCTGGTCCGGGGCACTCCTTAGATGGGGAAGCGATGCAAAGAATCCTCCCGTCAGCCAAGAGAGTAATTTGGGGTGTCATTAATCGAACTTTTTTGTGTGTGTACATCAAAAGTTATAATTGCCAAAATCGTTGCACACCTTTCACAAAAATAGGAGACGGCGGAACAAGAAGAAGATACTCCTTTTGTGGTTTGAAATTAAAGTTAGCAAAATTACGCCCGACCAATAAGTAAGCCATTGATCAGAATAAAGGGTAATTCAATAATGCCAAATCAGGACTACAAGACTAAGGTGACAATTTTGTTTCATCAAGTTTCTCCTATTTCTGTCCGTTTTTTTTTTGGGCCACGTGTAATCTAACATTCTTTACCTGCAGCAGTATTAGTCTTTGATTAGCCATACCGGAGTATCATTATTCCAAGATAGCGTACATATTGTTAAAAAGTTGAAGATAAAGTTTGCCAGTACGCAAAACGTAACGTTGGCTTCAAAACTTTTACTTTTTACGACGGATTCTGCAGTTTAGCTTCTATTTAATTGTTAATTAGTTTGTCACTAAAAATTTCAAGAAAAAATCTATGATTATGAAGATTTGTCAAACAATTATCTGCACACATTATTCCAGTGTTCAGCTTGTTCTTGCTCTAAAGAGTAAGACACTTCTTTGCATTGTCTGCTGACTTTGCGTAGCTTACGAAAGTGGATAGCTTATTATTCATCAGGATACTCTAAGCTCCACTACTTATAATTGAGAATGTTTCAACAACTTGAAGTAAAGCTTTTTCGTTGCTCCTAGAAGACCGTCCGGATCATGACTGCATTTGAAACTGTTGTCAGCGCTAACAAAAATTTTTATGCAATTTTGGTTCGCATTGTGATCTGCAATATAGCGGATAATTTAAGTTGCATCAATAGCATTTTGTCCTTACTCCTAGCAATGCCAAAAATGGCCAAAATGATAACAACGCATCAGACTTGTTATCTATTTTTAAGTTTAAACTTCAAGATATTTAATACACCAGAAAATAACTCTAAAAATTATATTTTTTAATACAACATATAAATTATGTAATAAATTATTTATCATTATTTACAATTCATTGCATGTAAAAGTGTTTGTTGGTAATAATATAGCAAAAACTGTGTTCAAATTTTAGTCAACTATTCTATTAGTAGCAAACGTATTTGTTTTGACTTGGGTATTATATACTACATGAGTGTACTTTTTTGTGATGTTATACACAAGCACATAATGCTTCCGATTCTATTAAAAAGTGATTTAATTGAAGAAATTATTAAAACGCGGGCTTGGAACCAACATACATATTTTATAGCATTCTCGATAGAGTTTTATCTAAACCTTCTATATTGTACTTAAATTTTATTAACTAAAAATTAATTACATAACTTTAAACTATGTTAAACATATGCCCAAAGAAATGCTTGTAATGTTTTTTACTGTTTGGTTTGTAGAGCAATTCTAAATGACGGCAACAGATTTATTTTTAACATTTATGGCATAAAATTTATAAATACAGCAGCAATAAGCAGTTTTTTCAAATTTAACTTATCCATAATGCAAACTTGAGTTCTAAAATATTTCACTAACGTGTACATAAAATACTGTACTTTACTAATTCAGAGAGCCACTTCCTTTCTAATTTTTTTTTTATTATACCTGTGTTACGTAGGAGCTGGATAATAATAAAGTTATTAACTACTAAGGGTGGTATGGCTAGCAGTGTTTATCTCCATATGTTCGTAAAAATCCTTTCCAAAGTACCAAACCTTGAATAATAAGAATATTACTATTGCCAGCACGAGCTCAAGCTGAATTACGTACGTTGCTACTGATTTAATTATTTGTTTATATGGCAATGTTTTATTATATATCTACAGTTTACAATAATCTTACAAATCTTATTTTTTTAACATGCGTTCCAGTGTTCTTTATGTCAATAGTAATATCTGCGTACTCAACTGACAATGAGTTTGCATTTGAGATCTGATTTTTGTTTATTTTGATCAGCAGATGTTTGTTATTATTATTGACAAAGTTGATATGCATGCTTTTATTCTTATTTGATTTGATTCTCCATCAAAGAGTGGAAATATTAAGTATTACATTCCAGATAAGAAATATCACTAGTGGATAATAGATACAAAACTAGGATCAATATATTGCTCTGCCTTTATAATATTTAAATTTGAATAGGCGTCTTATCTTTTAATGACTGAAAATATTGCTTTAGTAGACATATATTTATTCAACTTATTAATCAAGTCTTTATATTATATTTTGTCGAAAGCCTGTACCAAATTTGGTAGTATAGTAAAACACATTTTCTCTTAATAATTTCTGCAAAATATCATATATTATATAAATAGCTGTATAATTGAATCACTTCGTATGTAACAGATTTAAACGATTTAAATATTGTTTCGTATAGTTTTGAGATTATAAGTGACATGGAGGAAGGCCTGTAGAACTAGACTTAGATATCATTATAACCTATGCAACTTTTCACATATTTGGTACATACCTCGATTTTAATAAAGCATTAAATGTATGCGTAAGTTTAAAAACATATAAATTACTTCTGAAGTTGTTGCAAGACTTCTTCACTGATAGGTCAACTTCTGTAAATTTTGTAGGAAATTTTCCTTTATCTCACTATATTTTCTGGGGATGCAAGTCTAATTTGTATCTGCTATTTGTTAGAATCTTCTTATGTTCGATAGCAAAAATATTTTCTAATGTATAGTACGTCTATTGGCTTTTTGTTCGTTATTACAAGGCCTAGTTACCACTTGCTTTTATTTTTTAAATTCCTTAGTAGCTTTTGAGAGGAAAAAATTGATACTATTGTTATGTAAGAAAATACATTTTTTTTAATTCATTCAAATTCTTTGCTATACAGTTAATTCAAATCAAAAATTTATTGGTCGTTTTATGAAGTAGATGAAACGTGGGTTAATTACTTCCGTAGTGTAAACAATAACGTATAAAATGGTGACATCCCAGATCTCTCTTTATCGTGAGTCTATCCTGTAGCGGCTATGGTTGTGGCCATAATTTATTGGTACACAACAGGTATTTTAACAATAGACGCATTGTAGCAATTACAGAGAAATATTATTTAACATTGCTTTATAAATTTTGTGATTGGTTTAAAATAAAATGACGTGGAAATTACTACACTTAAAAATCTTATTTCTGGAAACGCTTTCAAGTGAAGTTTACAATATCCAGTTATCTTTATTTATACCCAAAGCTAAATGAGAATCTTAGATTAATAAGATTGAATAATGGTGGTGCAGCTGTAACGGTAGTTGGGGAATTTTGTGATAACCGGTATCAAGAATAGTTTAAGAATTATAAAGAAATGTAATGATATTTTGATGTACACGGAAATTATGTGGAAAAATTGCTGTATAGACTGGAAGAGAGACAATTGTGTACAATACGTAGTTGTGAATTGACTAGATTATACAATTTTGAAGAAAAAGTAGTAATTTATCTAAAAAGTTCTAGTTTTAAGGTGAAATATAGTACCTAAATATAAACATTTTAATGACACATAACTAATACTAACAACACGTATACAGAAAAAAAGTCATAAAAATAGAACTAAAATACTTTAAACCAAATGGTTTTTGGGATGTATAAACTTAACAAAATTTCAAATACCAAGAATATTCAGAAAATAACTACAGCAAGTTATTGAAAAATTAGGAATATGTAATATATTTTTAATGATATTTTAAAAGTACATGATTTTTGATAATATTTGAACAAGTAGGTTCGGTTCCAGGCAACAAAAAACAGAGCGTTCTGCTAAAAACATTGACGCTGCGAACGATAGAGTGACACATCGTCGAGAAACCTCGGTGCGCTGGCGGTTTTACTCTAACTGAACATATCAAAAAGTACCATGCAGCAAATTTTAACAAGACATCTACGTCTGCACTCTTTCAAGATTTATTTAATACAGTAGCTAAAGACAAACAACTATTTGAACCGCCGGGTATTTTCCATTTGGCTACTAGACAATCAAGTAGCTGATGGCGATTTTGATAAGAAAATTATCCTTAGCAACGAGACGCGTTTTCATCTTAGCAAGTATGTCAGCAAGCAGAATTGTTGCAGAACGGTCGTTGGATACCAAAATAGTAACAGTTTGATGTAGATTTTATATTGCCAGAGTAATTTGGCCTCTATTTTGAAAATGAGGCCAGAAACGCAGTGACTATTTATGGTCAACATTATTGCAAAATGATAGTGCATTTTTTATGGCATTGATCCAGATAACTTGTGGTTTTAGTAGGACGTAGCCACTTAGCATACGACGTGTGAAACAATCCAACTGTTATAACAAATTTGTAATGGACAACATCTCCCAAAGCAATAAACTGAACTGGGCAGCAAAATCTTGCACGCTCATACCTTGCGATTTTTTCCTCTGGAAATTTATAGAGATAAAGTTTATGCTACAAAAATAGGAAGAATTTCTGAATTAAGACAAAAATTGAAAGAGTTATCCACGAAATTGAGCCGTAGTATGCAAAAAAGCAATCCAGAAATCTACCAGAAAAACTCAAGAATGTTAAGTGAGTCGTGGAAAACATTTGTCAAATATCTTATACCATATGTAATGACAATGTTTAAAATTATGTTATAACCTTGCCAACTAATAAAGAAATAAAATATTTTTTTAACGAAATCCTGCGTTTCCTTTGGTATATTAATCAATATACATATATGAGAATTATTCACAAAACATTGTTTCTAATAAATTTCGAAAACCAGTTTTTAATATAAACAGTTTTAAGTTAAAGTATTTTGATTAGAACATTAAATATTTTTATAAAGGAAAAATATTAAGAAATTTAAAAATTTTGAAGTTATAGAATTTTGAAGTCACGCAACACACAATAATGTGTTTTCTTTAAATTTTAATTTACATGCATTTGTGTCGGTTATCTAAGATTACATTTTTTATACTTTTAATTTAATATGATAGGCTTTACACAGGAAACAGCGAATTTCAATTTATCGTCAGATGTAATTTAAAAACTAAATGAATAGAAGTACAATTGCAATAATGTTAGTACAACAGTAAAAGTTCAAGACTTAAATTAAATCAAAACAAATGCGAGTGAATTGTTTTAGATTATTTTATTTTGAGTTTTTTATTTAGTTATCTAAAAAGTAACATTTTAAATAACTCCTTGTAATTTTAATATGGATAAAATTAAACACGATGTAATTTACTACATAACAACAGTAATAAATAACGTTAAAAATATACAACGTAATATCTAATCTCAAACTAAATGTTTCTCTTGGCCAAATTATGATCCTTCGTAAGTACAACACGAAAATATACTGCTGTTTACATATAAGCACGCAACAGCGTTAGTAATCACTTCTTTGTAACATTTTTCCATTAAAATATTACAGCCGCGTTTAGTTAAACTTTTAGAGTAACGAGAATTAGCAAACAAAGCCTGTTTGAATCTCAGAACGGCCCAACGACGTGCCTGCGGATACAACACTGTAAGGAATTTAAGGGGCGTTTGAATGGCTCGCGCGCGACCTAAGGGAAGTTTGAACACGAAAACACAACTCTAGTACTAGCCGGGGGCAAAAAGAGTTGCTCTTAATCGGGAATTTGCATTTTTACCGCTCCAAGTAGCGCTTAAATCGCTTAATCGGGCGAAAATGTTTTGACTGATCTTCAATCTTTTGATTTCTAGCCCTCGCTGCTTTAGTGCATTCATTCACTCTAAGAGGCTTTTAAAAAAGTTATTCGCCCAAGAATGGTCCGCGAAAAAGAGATAGGGAAATAAAACGCCCGTTCACGGTGCGAATTACCGCTAGTCTATTTAAGATAATTTAGTGCTGGTATTCCGCCGTAATCCATCAAAATTATTTAGTTCTGGCGGCGCTTTTATTTCTTCACGGCTTTAATTTATTTATGAAACGGTTCCATGCTGATTTATATGTACCGTGCGGAAACGGGATATATTCGGCGCCGTAAAGTGCGTATAAATAATGGGCGGCTTGCGCTCGATAACAGAAACAATTAAGAGCGCCTAAATTGGGCCGATAAAATTTTAATATTTTTACGTATCATTTCATCTCGCAGGATTTATTGCATCGCCGTAAAACGTGCATTATATGGTTCTCGGCGTTCGGTTATAAATATCGCCGGTGAAGGATGCACGTCTCAGAATGGTAACGAGCTTTCACTTTTATTGGAACCATAAATTCCATGGTTGTATGAAATGAATTTGAATAATTAATAAGTCTCTGGCGAAACTGCATTGTTGGATGCGGGGGCACGAAGCAGGCACTGGGTCGCTTAGAAATTAGGCGCTGCTCAAGTTGCGCATAAAATTATATCTAATTAATTCAGTGTAATATTGCGACCGAGCTCGAACCTAATAAGGGCCCGTAGTTAATTAAACGCTAAAAATACATAATTATTATTAATTTTTCAGTTAGCTGAAATACTATTACAGTGAAAAAATAATCTAAGCTTGATATTCATCGTGCAGTAAAATATATATAGGCTTGTTATAAAATCTTGATTTAAATATAAATGAAAAATTTTTAACTTAAAACGTTTACATAGAGAGTTAATGAGACGCCGAAGTTTGTAATATATTTTATGGTATTCTAGATTAAGTAATTCTAAAGCAGTAATTATTTTTTTCTATTTTCAATGCTTTTTTATTATAACAATAATAACGGCATTGATAGAGATTTGAAAAGACAAATATTTTGTGATCTAGAAATTTTTGAAAACAGGAGAAATGTAAGTTTTAGGATGGGCAAGAAAATAAGCGAGGATGCAATACAAAACAAGAGACAACTATCTGAATCTAGAACGTCTTAAATGCCGATAAGATGCTGAAAATTTTCAAGAGAAAAGTCGAAGCAGCCATATGGAATGTAGAATGTAGGTACAAAAAAATTAACCAATATGATACAAGAGATGAAAATACTGGGTATAGAAGTATTAGAAATAAGTGAAATGCGCTGCTCAGATTGTGGTATGTCTGAATCAGATAATCACATTACACATTACTCAAGAAACGATGACTATAATCATAACAATATAATTGCAATCATAGTATCTAAAGAGATAAATAAATCTGTTAAGAGTTTTGATCCTATCTCAGAGAGACTTCCAATACAGCAGTTACCGGAAAATCTTATATAGGATAAGAAGTAAATATTATTCAAGCGTAAGCTCCCACAACAGATAAAGAAGAATATAATTATGAGAAACTTTAATTCTATAATTGCTAAAAGAAAAAGTACGGTTATAGTGGGTAACTTCGGCTTAGGAATTAGAAATAATCATGACTACATTCTGTCAAAACAAAAATTTTGTAGTTTTAAACACTTTATTTCAATTACCTGAAATTTGAGTGATCGGAGAGGTGTACATTATCTCCCATCTTACTTAATGTTTATTCCAAATATATCTTTAAAAAAGCTCTAGATGAACAAATCAATGTAATTTTGGTAGGTGGACAATACGTTAATAATATACGCTACGCAGACGATACAGTAATAACGAAGGCATGCGACGTTTATTAGACAAAGTCATAAAAACTACTCAACAATACCTCTTAACAATGAACACTAAAAAAACTAAAATAATTGTTACATACGAATAATAAATATCAACCACATATTACAATTAATAATACGGTTGGTGAAAGACCAAATGATCACTACATCTACAGTACAGAAATAAAATCCCGCATAGAGCAAGCGAAGCAAATATTTTTAAGAACGAAGAAATTTTTATGTAACTGAAGCATAAATAAAACTTAGGATGCAAATAGTTAAATCCTATATATTTTCGACTTCATTCCGAATGTTGGACGCTCACAGAAACAGCCATCTAAAAACTAAAACATTAAATATTTTATGAGTTGAGAGAGTACGTAATACGTATAAAAGCGACACAGAAATAATGCCAGCAATTATAAAGAGACCATTCCAATATTTTAGACATTTATTGCGACAGGAAAAGTATAGGATTTTACAAGTAATTATGGAAAAACAATTAAAAACAATAGAGGAATTAAAGGAAGAAAACATCTTAATTAAAAATCTGCCTGATTGGTATGGTAAAAGTGCAACGTCAATATTGGGAGTTGCTGTAAATAAAGTGCAAGCTGCATTAATGGTCACTAACCTATATTAAAAGTAGTAGTATCAGAAGAAGATGCAGTAAAAATAAGATTTTTGTTGTTTTTGGGAGGGGTGTGATTTTAAAAGAACATAAATTATATATTTGAAATATATGTTTATGCAAAGAAGCCCATAGTACCATAAAAAATAACTTAAGGTACCTATTTTTAAAATTTCCTAACTTTTCATGACTACATTAATAAAAGGGAGTAAAACAAATACAATGATAATAAATTATTTCTAATTATGGCGTTAATTAGTAAACTATTGTAAAGATCGATTTAATTTATGGCAAAAACCGATAAAAAAGTCAAAAAAATAAAGGTGAAAAAATTATATACAAAAGTTAGAAAATAAGAAGGCATTGATTTTTTTTAAGGATAACTGTGTTATGGGAACGTTTTAGAAACAACCTAGGCTTCATAAATATTTGTTGCATTAATAAAAATATTTGTATATTTAGGCTAAATTAATTCAAAGTAAGAATTACACCTTTCTTAATTTACATAAAGAATCGCAAAATAACATATAGATTTTTTACTATATTTTTGTTGTGTATTAACAGTATAAATAAACAACACCATACATTGGGCATAAAAGCGAGTCCAACAAATGTGCAAAATAACAATTATAAATACTATAAAAAACATTTTTGTATAAAAAAAAAATTGTAGAAATATAAAAAGTAGTACATGCTGTAACGAACTTAGTCTGTGGATTCGATTGGGTTGCCGCTTTGGCTATGTGGGCACGAGCACTGCTCCTCTGTTCGCGGTCAGTGCAGGCGAGTTCGATTCCCGCTCAACCTATGGGTTATGTGTGACATTGTATTATTAAGTGCATATTAGTAGGAATAATAAGCCCTTGAGTTTGCAGCGCCCCAATAAAAACAATGGATTCAATTATTTATTTTTACATAACGATTTTTTACAATTTACAGCCTACATATTCTTACAGTCCGCTAAAAGCAAAGTGAATAATGCATTAATATTATTACTGATTATCTATTTTTACTGCCAACCTGTTTTACGTAATACTTTGATGACCACAAAAATCATATATGACTACGACTACTTTACAGGTAGGTGGCAGCTAAATAAATAAATACAACGACAGTCTCGAAAAAGACCAAAGCAAAAAATATTGAGTACTGGATATTGGCCGAGTGTGTGGATGAAGTCGATGCTGATTCCGTTACATAAAATGGGATCCCGGGAACAATGGAAAACCACTATCTTACTGCATTACTGCCCCATGCAAGTAAAATTTTGCTACATATTCTTAACAAAAGACAAAAAACATATATATTCTGGCAAATACCACTGTAACAAGCAGGCTTTGTTAAAGGCAGGGAGACTCGTGAACATATTGCGAACTTGAGACAAATTATAGACAAAGTCCCATGAAATTAACAAATCGGTGTATATTTGTTTTGTGGATCACCAAAAAAGTTTTCAATAGTCTACAGTGGGAGAAAATATAGACCGATATGCTGAATTGTGGATACAACAACACTTTATTTAATTCATTAAAAATTATATGCAAATAACAGCATAGCAGTGCATCTAGAACTATGTAATTTATTGAAGATTTAAAAGGACGCTATGCAAGGATATATACTGGGTAGCCAAAAAGTCGGGAAATATTTGATTTGGTCACTATTGTCCACTACATTGTCCGAATACATATCGGACGTCATTGATGTGAAGGACAGACAGTTGATGACCATTCGGTGAGATGTCTTCAGATCCGATCAAATACATTGTTCCCGAATGGGTGTTTATTGTCTCGGCGTATTACTCAAATGCTAAATCGTCACTATGGCTCTCAGAAAATTCGGAGCAGAGTTCGAGCGGAACACAAAACTGACTCTGAAGACGATAACAATGTGAGTAAACAAAAATCAATTTCTCCCAAAATTTTCTAATCGATTATTTTTAATTGAAAAGTTTGAGCGAACCGGTAGTGTCCTCGACGACAACGACTCCAGAACTGGCCGACCAGTGATTGTCACCACACCTAAGAATGTGGAAAAAGTTAGAGAACACTTTGAGCAGTACCCGACAACCTCAACCAGAAAAGCGCCCCAACAACTGGCAAACACATCAGAACCGCTACAAATTATCGGAACATCAGTGCAAAACGTTCTCAAAAAGTTGAATATGTTTCCTTACAAGATTCAAGTTCAACAACCACTCACTCAAGTAAATGGAGATTCGAATTCGCCAATCACGCTTTGACCTTAAAAGATGACAACACTTTGGACTTCAAACACATCCATTTCACAGACGAGGCTTACTTTCACCTAGATGGCTATGTGAATAAGCAAAATTACCGATACTGGGGCACACAAAATCCACACCTGGCTGTAGTCAAGAGTCTTCACCCCCAAAAAGTCAGTGTCTGGGCAGCCATATCATGGCGTAAATGATTAACCAATACTGGTTTCAACAAGATGGCGGGACACCACACCAAACACAAGATTTTAAAAATTTTCATGGTTTAAATTTTGATTTAATCTTCATGATGTCTCTAGGAAATTTGGATATGATCGCTGAAAAATTCGGTGTACGAATTATCGGTATGGATGCGGAGAAGAAAACTGGAAATGGAATTGATTGGCCTGCGTGTTCACTGGATCTCAATGTCTGCGATTTTTTCCTTTGGGGTTATTTCAAGGATAGAGTGTATCGCACTAACCCGAAGACCATCGACGAACTGAAACAACGAATCAAAGAAGAGTTTGCGACCATTGATCAAGATATGCTCCACAATGCAATTACCAGTTTTGAGGAAAGGCTTTACCGCGTCGTTGAAAATAATGGCTCATACTTTGAGAACCTTGTTCCTTAAATCCTATGATCTCTACTAATGTATAGTCAATGAATTAAATTTTTATCTTTGTTAATTACCGAGAAATTAAATTTTACTTCATTTCCCGACTTATTGGCCACCCAGTACTATTTAGTATACCTGGAGAAAATATTATAAAAAGGGCCTTAGAAAACATGAATGGAGGGATCATTATAGGAGGAAAACAAATTAAAAGCTTTTGTTATTGGTCGGTAGAAAAAATAGAACAACTGTTAGAGGTTGCAACTACGGACTAAATTTCAACAATGAAAAGCGAAAACTATGATCTTCGATAGATTACAAAATAAGAGGCCAAATATAAATCAAGTGGGAAAATTCCAAGTAGTAAATGTATATCTAAGGGCTTTTGTAACTAATGATGGCGGTAGTACTTCTGAAATTAAACGAAGATATGATATGATATGATAACGAAAGTACTCTAGGATCTAAACAAAAAATCAGCTGATAGTGACATAACTTTAAACACAAAAAAGTGATAGAAACGTTAGTTTTCTGAATCTTATTATATAAGACGGAGTCTTAGACACTAAAAGACCGAAACAGAAAAAAATTGGTGCAGTAAAGATGTGATGCTTGAGGCAAACGAATGAGTAAATCTTAACAGAAATTACAGAACTTTAGCGATTATCCTAAATAGTATATAGTCGCATCTTCAAATATTTTAGCCATATATCAAAAATGAGAAAAACAATATAGTAAAACTAGCAAAACTGAGAAAATCAAAGGTACCAAAGCAAAAGGAAGGTTGCCTATATGATAAATTGACTAAATAAAGAAAAATCTTACACCTCAGTACAGCATGGTCTGTCTGTCAATCTAGAAATAAAAAAAAACAAACCCAAGAAAAGTAACGGAAGCTTGTGAATAAAGCCAATCACAACTTCTTGTTAGGAGAATATGAAGAAGAAAAGACTTGCTGATGTTTTCCATTACTTGCAACTACCTTCTTATTGTTATATGAATATCTACACGTTCACTTTTAGAAATTCCGCCTCCGTGCCAGCATACCAAGCGAGTTATTAGAATCTTCCTTCACGATACGCTTAGAACTCTATGCATGTCTATGCGCTGTTCAACCGCCGCAGCTGTCCGTATGAAACATGAAACATACAATTCCATTTTGGTTAATCCACTTTTATTTTTTATATGCAAAGTAGGTCTCTTAGACTGCTGTATAGTTAATTTAATTATTTAAAATATTTCTCAATATATATATATATATATATATATATATATATATATATATATATATATATATAAACAACTTAGTTCACGGGATGAACCGCGTCTATTTTGGGAAAATTCTCGACGTTTCGGCATCGGCTTTGATGCCATTTTCAAGAGGTTAGCTATTCACTCGGGGTCTCAATATATATATATATATATATATATATATATATATATATATACCATCCGATACCAAGAAACTCCTAATACCCCGAGAAAAATCTTTCAGAATTCCAAAATTGTATGGTCTCCCAAAAATTCACAAAGAGAACACTCCTTTACGCCCTATAGTTAGTGCGTTTGGTTCTCCCACCCATAACCCAGCCAAGTACCTTGCCAAGACTTTTCAACCTCTCACAGAGCAGGCATCATCCTACGTCCATAACTCCTATCTTTCCTAGAAATACTGAAAACCTTCCCTATACGCAAAGATGACATCATGGTCAGCTTTGATGTCGTTTCTTTGTTTACAAACATCCAAATTCCTGATACCCTGCAGTTATTAACGTCAACGTATAATATAAATAACAATATCCTCTCCCTAATAAATCATTGGCTATCCAATATTTATTTTACCTTTCAAACTAATGGTTCTAATGGGTTCTCCACTTTCACCTGCCATTGATAACCTTTTTATGACTGATTTTGAAACCAAAGCCCTTGCCTTCTTTCACCTTAAACCTGCTGGATACGATATGTCGATGACAGTTTTGTTATCTGGCCTCATGGACATGATACCCTTCCAGAATTCCTTTCCCACCTCAAAAATCCACACCAATATCCAATTTACCATGGAAACTGAACATAACTATTCCCTTCCCTTCCTAGATACTCTCATAACAAGAAATCCTTTTAACGACAGCTTGTATTACGCTGTCTACAGAAACCCACTCACACTAACCGCTACCTAAATGCCAAATCCCATCACCATCCTGCACAAATCCATTCGGTTGCAAAATCCCTCATAACCAGATCCATCAGACTTTCCGATACAAAAAATCGCCAAACAGAAATTAAATCCATTACCACCACCCTACTGCAAAGTGGGTATTCCAACAAATCCTTAATTAAAATAATCAAAAATATAAATAAAAACACTAACTCTCAATCCCAAAACCCTCCTGGCCAACAAAAAGCATTCCTACCTTACATCAGAGGCATCACCGATAAAATAAGCCGCATACTAATGCGAAAAAATTACCCTACGGTCTTTACGACCACTAACCAAATATCTGGGCTTATTCGCTCAGCAAAGTATCACTGCCCCAATGAAGCCCAAGGAGTGTATGAAATACCTTGTGGAGACTGCCAAATCGACAAATATCTAACCGAATCTACGAGCATACTCTGGCCATACGGAAAGGCGATAATGGTTCGGCACTTGCCAAATACAGCAAAGAAACAGGCCACAAAATTAATTTCTCTGGGGCTAACACCATTGCGCGCGCGCGCACACACACACACACACACACACACACACTGAGGATGCAATTTGTGGAAAATGTACATTACTCATATGACATTCGCACTTAAATTAACTAAAATTAAAATGTGTTAAAACGTATATGGTACAAATAACTTTAATACGGCAAATTTGGTAATTATATGTTAACCGAAGTATAAAGTATTTTATTTCAAATAAACAGATATGGATGTTAACATGATTATATTGAATTGACATTTTTGGTAATGCTAAATTCTTTGTGATACTTTAAAGTAGCCCCAAAGATACTAATAGGATCAACTAAAAATTATGACCGTAAACGGAGTTTAGCTATTTCTTAGTTAAGATGTTTGACATTTCAAAAACTCTTTTATTTATTTTTTAGATTATTTTAAAAAGTGCTACTTTTTATTCGATCATTTTTTATAATAACTAATTTTTAACATAAAGAATCATGACTTGGTGTATTACTCACTTGACTACAATTTTTCTGCTATACATACGAGTAACACAAAGGAACATTATTGGCGGAAAATAATAGGTTTGCGAATTATAAAGGCACTCACGAGGAAACTTTTTTGAACTTTCAGCAGTCTCCAAGTTGCCACCCTGACGTGCGCCAAGTGTGGTTAGCGTGAGTATCGATGAAAAATTCCGCAGCTCTGCGGCTCATTTCCGACAGCGGAGCTGCTGCGCTTTCTTCGGCGGGCTTATCAATCACACATGAATTTAAAATAACCCTGGAAGTTAAGGATTTATCCAGAGGCGGCGGCCCGTTTTACTGCCCGACACAAACACGTCCGGCCAATCGGTCGCTTCGGGCGCAAATCGCAACCCCGGCGGCCATAAAACTATGTCACGTACTCATCCAAATATAAAGTTGCCTAGCCGCTAAAATACTTGATCAGATATGCAGTTTACAGCATCTAAAGTCGAGTTTATTATTCATCTAATTTATAGTTATCGCCGTAATTGCGATTTTATCATTGGAGTGGTGTCAGTTTATGCGCGCCAAGTTTATGTACGTGTGCTAAAGCGGCGCGTTAATTAATATAAAACGTCATTGCTTTATGCCTCCCTGAAATTGGGAGCCGTTAACCGCTTTGCGCCGCAAATTGAAATTAAAAAGCAGTTAGAGCCCTGGATTAATAAGGGTCAGTTCGGTTTTATGCTTTCGGGCCATAGAAAATGGAAGGATAAAGTTCACCGAAGACCAAAACTATGAATTTAGAATGATCACGTTTATTGCCCTTTTTTCCCCTAAGTCTAAAAGTTCCTAAAGTTGTGCAGACTAAATAATTATCGGAAGATACAAATACAAGTAAATGTGTACGTTATAGATGAAACGTGTTTAGAATTTATAATGACACAAAATTTCATAAAATGTGGATAAAAAATATATAACATTTAAAAGCAGGAAAACAAATCACCAGATAAAGCAACAAACCAGGATGAAGATATATTTTACCATCCTCTTAAGCGGATCGTGATTAAAATTACGGTTAGTCAATTAACATTAGAGCGGATATCGACGGTGGTAGGTTAACAAAACAAGTTATTAAAAAATTTACTGTGTCAAATAAATGAATACTGCAATTAAACTTACGAATTATTAGTGATGGTGACATGTAGAAGTATAAAATAAATAAATTGAATATTTTCTAGTATTATTAAAGAAACCTAAATAAAAACATAACAACAGTTAAGAAATATAGTAATAGATGATAACTATATAAGGAAAATGTGAACTTACATTTTAAAAATAATTTATAAAATATGATAACTTTCTAGTTTTTGAACATTACAGTACTTTCAAGATCTTAGTTTTCATATTTAATACCCGTACAAAATATTGGTTCTATATAGTTACTGGGCAGAATTAGATAAAGAGAAGCATGCAGTGTGTAACATTAAAGTTTGTCACATTTTTTATCTACTACCCTTTTTAAAATAGTACGGAGCAAATACAAAGAGACAAATAGACAGCATAAGTGGACAAATTCAAACTTTAATTATTCATCTATGCAAATTGTCATATCTCATCAAGTAAGGTATCAAAATGTCTAAAACAATGTCCTCTGTGATTATTAATTGAAATTTACTCAAATCAAAACAATGACACATCACGAAGTTGATCCCGAACTTGAGGAGCGGTCTTTACAAAATTCAACAAATGAGACTTGGTTTCGCTTGGCTAAAGTCTAAAGTCAAACAAAAATTTAATACGTCAAAAGAAGCGATAAGAATCGTTTTTGAAAGGATTCATGATCTGAATGGAAATGTCTTACAACGGCAAGACTGAACTCCATTTTGTTCAATCAAATTTTAAAGCTAATAGTAAATACTATTGCAACATCATTTTAAAGAAGCTCTTGGCCAGAAATGCTCGGCGACTCTATCCAAATGCTGACTTCATCTTCAATTAGCATTCGACATTCGTCATACCTTTAGTGGCCAATGGAACGGATGAGGCCTTGGATGAAGTTTATCACATCTGGTGAAGTGAATATCAAAGAGTTCGGATGCTGGTTCAATAGATTATTTCGTTTGGAGGTATCTTAGAGTTAAAAGACGTCTTTGAAATGTCCAAACTCAAGACACTCATCAACAAAGCACTTCAGGGTTAGCCGAAGCGTGTCTATAAAATCTACAAGAATAAGGGATCTCATATTGAGTAATTTTTTGTAAATAATTATTAAAATAAAAAAAAATTATTAATATTTTAATTCGTCCACTCATTGCATCTATAACCCACTGTAGTTGAAGGTCAGTAATTTTCTGCAGCATGTTTTGTGTTTTACATCTAATGGACTATTCCCCAAAAAAAAAAATCTTTAAAATGAACAGCTTTTAAAAATATATAAATAATTAACTAAAGCGACAGGGCTTTCTCCTGACCTCCGCTACCCACGACCCGGCGCAGGCAAGTTCGAGTTTTGCTAAACCCATGGGTATATGCGGTGTCCTAATTCAAGACATAGTGCATGTTAGTAGGCACAATAAGCTCTCGAGTATATAAAATATGCATTTAGAATTGAAACTATTTTTTGTGCACCAATCCGAGAAGACCGAAGATAACGATTACTACAATTGCTAAATATATGCAGCTTTGTAAAGAAATGAGTAAATCTAGATATGTATGATTAGTTCGAACGAGGTTTTACAAATAGTTTTTTGAAAAGCAAGTGTCCCGTATAGTATTACTAGCCATTAACAATCTAACTTGCATGTTCGAAAGAAATTGTTAATCGCGATAATTAAACGAAAATTATCTAAATAAACAAAACAGCACTATGATAAAACTGCTCTCAGTAAAAAGCGACGTTCCAAACAGTATGTGATGAGCTATGGAAAATTTGGACCACACAAATAGGATTGTAATAGGCGCTTCTTTTGGAAATCGATTTCAAGTGAAATATTAAAAAGGCAGCCTTTACTACAGAGGTTAAGCACGCTCTTGGGGGTCTACGTCTAGGGATAATTGAGTTTATGTAGACATAATCGTTTATGCATTTAGCAAAAATAGTAACAAATGGAACATAAAGAGAATAATGACCCGAAGCAAGAAATAACTGTTGCAACGATTTAAAGATGTACAACAGCAACCAACGTAATTGCAAAAAAAATGTTTAGTTGTATTCTACATTTTTTATTTAGCTAGAGATCAGGGCAACTAATAAAATTGTTATGTGTTTTATATTTTGTCACAAATACGCCTTGCTGCTAGAACAGAAATACCAAAAACATAGTGAGTTAAAGTTAGAAGAGGCAAACTATCGTCATCCTGTGTACAATGCAACACGAAGACGTTACCTTTGTGAATATTTATGTAAGGTAGTCTTTGTGAAATCAGTGATTTTGGCAACAACGCTACCGTCATTTACAGGCAGATTTTGTTAACTGATACTACTTGATTATTTTCAGATGCAGCATTCCAACGAAGAAGAAGCTGTCTTTACAGCAATATTATTTTTCTGTTATGGGAAAACCATCGCTAAAGGGTTTATTCAACGAAAAATTGAAATTTGCATAATTGTTCTTGACGTTAGATTTTTGATGTTTGAATCTTTTGTTAGTAATCCTGTTATTTTACATGCCAGAAAAGACTAAAGCATTTAATTTCAGCCGGTCGACTGACTAAAAGTGTAAAAGATATCACAAATTATTTTAGTGTACTCCAAATGTATGCAGTGGGTCTTTCATGTGATTATTTCTAGTTTGGCCGAACATGACTGTATAGACGTCATTTCAGTTTGTGAAAACATGGTACAATATAAAATGGTTTGCTTAGACCAAATGTAATTCTTCCATTCACTCGTTAGTACCGCTTTATTTTTGGTCAGTTGAATAATTTCCAAAACAAATCTAAACACGTTTAGCTAAGAATATTTTCGGTTGTTTAATTATGATAAGAATAAACTGAGTGGTAATATACTAGATGTTGACATCAACTTAATTAAAATAATAGTTGTGTTAGTTTACTTTTATCCAAAGCCAAATTATGTTTAAATGGCCTTAAAATAATTACATTTTCAGTAGAAAATAGTTTGATCAGCCAGCTGCGAGATAAAATATATATGTCTATGTCTGTTCAATTTAAAACTAGTGCTGGAGCATTATATCGAGATCCTTAAAGATCTGTATCACAGTGTATTTACAAGAGTGGTCAGCCCAGCAGGAACAAGTAAAGCATTTGAGGTCAGAATAGGTGTTCATCAGGGCTCGACTCTGAGCCCCCTACTATTCAACCTGGTAATAGACTATATCACTTCAAACATACAAAAACCAGCACTGTGGTCGCTGCTATATGCCGATGATGTAGTTCTTATAGCCGAATCGTTGACAGAAGGGCAATCAGACCTGACGACATAGAAGGAGTCCTTGGAGGAGTCATTGAGAGTCAGTAGACAGAAGACCGAATATATGTATTGGGACTTTTCCGGAGCTAATGTGGGTACCATACCATATTCAGCCATCGAAAACAGACCTCTTAACAGAGTTGAAGAGTTCAAGTACCTCGAATCCATTGTAGCAGCACCAAAAGCCTGTGTAGAGAGAGACATACGCAATAAAATCCAGGCAGCCTGGCTGAAATAGAGATCGTTGTCTGGCATTCTATGCGACTCCCGTATGCCGATTAAAGTTAAGGGCAACGTATGCAAAAGGGCACTAAGACCAGCTCTACTATATGGATCTGAGTGCTGGTCGATGAGGAAGACGGATGAACAAAAAAATTCACACCACAGGGATGAAGATGCTATGCTGGTCTGGTGGAGTTTCGAAAATGGATAAAATATATCCGTGGTACTTTTAAAGTCGTTAAGAAACACGATAAACTTCGGAAAACCGTTTGCGCTGGTACGGGCATGTGATGAGGCGAGATGATGACCATATGACTAAAAGAGTCCTGAATATAGAAGACGGAAAAAGAGGCCGTGGACGACCACCAATAACTTTACAAATAATAAAAAATGATATAATAGCGAGCAACACAACAAATAAGACAACCCACAACCGTACGATGTGGCGCATAAGTACTAGGAGGGCTGACCCCAAATAAATTGGGATATTAGCCAGGAGAAAGAAGAAGAAGAGTCTGTTCAATTTTCTTTTATTTAACATAATAAAAAATAAATATTATCTGTCACTTTTTCTATTTTTATTGCATTTTGTTACTTAAGCTTTGATCAGATTTATTATTTGTAAATTTGTAAATTTTATGTATTCGATTGTATTTTAATAATAAATATGAAAAATTTGATTAACCCAGAATACGCGTGTGCATCGAAAAAAATAAAAATTACTATAAATTTAGTTCAGCATATTGCACAACCTTCTAAAACAAAAACTTAAAAGTCTGAAGGTTTAGCATCGTTTTGTACACAATTAGTATTGTTATTATATAAGATAGCTTAAGAAATAAATAAAACCATACCTATCTTTTGAGGTGCACTGAAACACGTAACATGGGAGCACAGAAAAGAAATGGGACAAATGTGATAAAAGGAATATGCCGCTGCACAATAAGATCATGGGGTTCCAAATGAATATGAACGGTTTATAGATTCTTACACTTTTGACACTTTTCTTCAAAGTTTAAGCTAAAGTTTACATAGCAACAGCAGCAACTGACGAATTTTATTTGTCATAAAATCTTGACAGATAGAAGAAAAGCAAAAATTTACACAAACATAATGCAAAATAAATAAAATATGTATGTTGCTATTTCACATAGCAAATAAATTGTTAATAGAATTACGTAATTTTCCTTTTTCCTTTTAAAACTCGGACAATGCTCAAAATATAAAAAATAACCGTTACTAGAATCTCTTGCTGTACTGTTCTTTGCCAAGTTGTTTTTGGTCAACCTCTTTTTCTGCTTCCTTGGGAGGTTCCAGTCTAAAACCATTCTTGAAATGTTCAATACTTTTCTTCTTAAACAGTGACCAGTCCATTTCTATTTACCGGGTTTTATTTCCATTTTTAGATCTTTTTGTCCTCTACGTTTCCATACGTCTTCATTTAGTGACAAAATACGTTTAGCGAATTCTTAATATCCTCCATAAACACCTGTTGCTGAATCTTGTTACCAATTACACTGAAAGATTTCCATGTTTCACATGCTTATAAAAAACGGATTCTGTATTAGTGTTACAAACCTTGACTTTTAAATTTATTGTTAAATGAGGGCTGTACCACATGTCTTTGGACATTGCAAATGCAATTCTGACTTTATTAGCACGTTAGTTTATGTCTTCTTCTGTAGCTCAGGTGGTTGTTACTGTACTTTCTAAGTAGTAAAATTTTTCTGTTTTCGAGTGGTTTTGTTACATATATGCAATGGTTGTCGGTTATTGGTGTTAATCTGCATTATTTGGTTTTATTAGAATTTATTTCTAGTCCCATTAATTTTGCAAGTTTTGTAAGTCTACTGAATTTGGTTTGTATAGCTGCATAATTGTGAGATAATACGCAAACATCATCTACATAGTCTAAACCATAAAGCTGTCTATTAAGTGTCAAAATTATGCCAAACTGTTCAGAATCAGTGTTTATTATAACCTAATAAATTATAATATTAAATAGCAGAGGAGAAAGAGCACATCTTTGTTCATTACTGCTTCAGTGTAAAATTTTGCAAATTGCTGAATTGTATAGTTGTTTTATCATGTTTATTAGCTTAGAAGACATCAGTCAAATGAAAAATTTTCCATATTGCAGACTGATTCAATGAGTCTAACGATCGCTTATAGTCTATAAATGTTAAATAGAATCGATATCTCCATTCAACGGACCATTCAATAATTATTCGTAGTGAGATGATGTAGTATACGCAAGATTTATTTGGCCTAAATTCACATTGTTTTATAATTTTATAATACAAAATCTAATAAAACATAACCAAATGTAATCTAAATAAAGGGAGTACAAATAACGGAACGAAACCTTACGTTTTATTCAATGCATTATCCATCGCTAGCCACTACCTTTTCCATTTCTCTGACAGTATACGGATACCGCGCCGGAATAACGCTTTATCTTTTGAGGCTATCACGAATCGACACAATTTTTGATATCTTCATATAATGTGAAGTGCTGCTCAGACCGGCCATGTGCCATCGATCGGAACAAGCGATAATCGGAAGGGGTAATGTCTGGTAAATATGGCGGGTGGGATGGGACTTTCCAATTTAGTGTTTCCAAGTAGGTTTTGACCGGCTCCGCAACATGTGGACGAGCATTATCACCAAGCTGATCCTAGCAAACACACAACATGAGTTTTTTTCTATGAATATTCGGCTTGGCTGTCGATGTTGAAGTATGGCCACATGGTTCCCATGATTTACTTTTCTTTGAGTTATTGTAGTGGATAAATTTTCATCACCAGTGACTATACGATGCAAAAAACCCTTTCGTTTATGCTTGCCAAGCAGCAATTTATATGCGCAAAAATCGGCGTTGAATGTTTATCGGCTTCAGTTTATATGAAACCCAATTTCCTTGCTTTCGTATCATTTCCAACAATTTTAAACGACGTGAAATTACTTGTTGAGTCACTCCTGATATAAGTGCTAGTTTTTCTTGCGCTTTTCCTCCAATAATGCTTTCAATTTTGCGTCTTCGTACACTTTGGGCCTTCCGCGTATTAGTGTAAATAATTATATTTAAAAAGTATGTTGTTTTATAAGAATTGCCTATGCGTGGTATGAACATCCTTTAACTAACTCTTTTAAACTTAAAATAAGTTTATAAATCAACTCACAAGGTTAATATTAATATTGTAATTAGTATAAATCAAAGCGTTTTTTTTATAATTTTGTTGGTTGTAATTAATTTGAAGAACAAATATATAAATGATGTTAAATATTCCTTTTTCACGTTTTTGTTTTATTTTGTTGTATAAAAATAGCATTTGCTCGTTACTTTCTGCACAATCTTAAAAAAAAGCTCAGTTGCAAGACTTGCCTGCCACATGTTATATAAAATTGTAATTATTTTATTTTATCAAAATGTATCTATAAACTTTATATCAATAGGAATAAAATTTAATATTAAAAATCGTTAATTACTTAGTCATAATTGCTATATATAATAGAGAACGTAAAACTGATATCAAATTTTCATTACACACAATGCAACTTAACGTCAAGGGACTCTCTTGTTTATGCTATAAAAATAATTATCTTTACGTTTATTAACTCTTGGGACCACACCATTTCCATAATTAAAAAAGCATCTATATTTCATTTACATTAAATACCAAATAGTTATTTTGGTTTATTTATGTGTGAATATTAAAAATTTACATTAATAGTAGTTTTAGAGGCATAAAATATATACATTTTAACTAATTGTGTAATTTGTAATTTACAAAAAATAAATTCTCTCAACTAAATAAGTTAATGTAAATGCGACTTTTATAAATTTGATGTAAAGAAAGAAAATTTGTTTAATAACACATGCCAGTATCACTGACAGAATGATTTGCAAAAAATAAAGTAGACAGATACGCATAGTAGAAATGCAAAGATGCTTTAGTACATCTCATAGTTTTGTAAAAAGATATTTATTTAAAATTCAATACCATAGAAATATTATAGGTCGCAGCAAATGTAATCGCGTTATATAACATAATTTAAAAGAACTTTTCAGTATTTTAAAGTACGCGCGTTGTCTACAACATTCGCTTAAGTCGTTTTTAATCAGTTATTTATATGTAGACTCTATAAAGTAACCGTTTTCTAATTACTATTCTGACAACCGTAAAGTATACTTAGTTTCTTTGTCAGTAAAGGTACATAATGTTTTGTTAAGAATTATCGCCAAACAATGAAAAATTGGGAATTTTGGATATTTAAAAACATGGTAGGGTTGTACGGGGGTTATGTCTAGGAGTAGTACCTCTATACCCAGGATTGCCGGACCTGCGAGTTACTCTAGAATAGTGGTCTCCAGATGAACCCTTACTTTCATTTATGATAAGTTGTCGGCATACAGGCCAAACTAAATAGGAGACAACCTTTAGTTAATAAATTTAATGGCTCTATAGTAACTATATCTCAGCGAAGTCTACCAGTATAAGTAATGAGGCACTTGAAAGCCAACAAATTTGGGTAGAAAAGCTGACAAGTAAAAGGGAGCTCTTTTGTCCTGGGATTGAGAAACTAATCTTATGAGAATGAGATGAACGACATGAGAATGCAAAAGGCACTGCGTACCAATTGAAAAATCTACATATATTTCTAATATAAACATTATGACAAAGTTCAGAGCAAAATATTCCTGAGCTTTAAATCTGCCATTTGGATCTCCGGGTGCAAAAATAAATAGACAAACTGAGTACACCTGGAATTAATGATCTGCAGTGGACAGGATCAGGAAGATATATAACCGATAAAGGAGATTTGTACTATGCAGGTAGTGACGACCAAACCCATAGATATGGTGTTGAAATTATTAAAGAAAAAACAAATCAACATAATCCAAATATATGTACCAACGGCAGACAAAGAAGATAAACGGATAATCTGTCTTAAAATCTACTAAAACTATAACGTAACAATGATAGTGGTTGATTTCAATATTTAAGTGGGTAACATCTGAAGGATGTACTGGAGAACATGAATTGGGAAAGAAGAATGATCAAAAAACCGACTCATAGAATTAATTTCAGCTAGATTTAAGAAAAAGCTTGGATGACAAAAGAAATTTTAGACTCGATGGAAGAAAGACGGAACAACAAAGCTAAAAATAAGCAAAAACATAAAAACACTAGTCAAATAATCAAAATAAAAATTAAAAAGGCAAAAGAAACACGATTGATTGAAGTGCAGAAAAATTGAAGAATATGAGCGAACATGTGATAGTTTTAATATGCACAGGAAGATGAATGTAACAGGTATTCAAAGAGCAAAATGTATTAATGTATTAAAAGACAAGAATGAAAAAATAATCACAGGCACAAAACAAAAATCACAAACATTAAAAAAATACGTGGAAGTATTGTTTAAGGACAACAGATCTGAGCTATTAGAAATAGATAATAGAAAACGAAGCCGTAGAGACAGGGCCAGAAATATTACAAAGTGAGATACAATATGTTATTAGAAATGCAAGAACAGGAAAATCTGTAGGTTCAGATAGAATTTCAGTAGAATTGTTAAAACTTATAAGCGACGATACAATGGTCATAATAGTAAACTTTTTTGTTGCAAATTATAGAACAGATGTTAATCCAGAAGAATGGCTGACGTCAACTTTTATACCAATAATAATACCAAATAAAAATAATACATATAATTGTCCTGATGACATTAAAAGCTTTTTTTTAAATAATTTGTAAGAAAGTATACACGAAACTTAAAGAAGGCATCAACGATTCATAAATGGAAGTTAGGAAGCGATTAGAAACGAGAGAGGCCTTATTTATATTTATATTTAGACATAAACCAAGACCTTTACGTGTGGTTTATTGATTTTGAGAAAGTTTTCGGTAAAATCAAACAAGAAAAATATCGATAGTCGTGACATAAGGATAATAGCCAAATTGTACTGCATGAAATAGTTAAAGTGAAAGTAGAAAATGAAAAAATAGAAAAAAATCGAGATATAACAAAGTGTCTGCTAATATATATATAGTGGAGCAGTACGCCAGGAGGCTTTAATGGAAGAAAAAAGGAAATAACTAAAACAGTGAAATTATGAACAATGTGTAATATTTGACGATACGCTAATAATAGTAGATAATTTGGAAGGCCTGCAGCGTTTGGTTGAAAACATAAACTTAAACAGTAATAACTATGGCCTGAAATTAAATCTTAACAAGGCAAATCTAATGATTATATTAAAAAACTAAATGTTAATGACAATTTGACAATTTATAATAAATGAATTAAAAAGGTTAACTGCTATAAATGTCTGGGAGCGTAGATTACAGAAACTAGCGGTTAAACTAAAAATATTACAACAAAAATAGATATAGCAAGACCAGTGTTTATAAAAAGAATTATGTGCTTCTTCGCATGCGTATGTATATGATCTGTTTTTTTTTACGTTGCTATACGAATCAGAGACGTGGACATTAAAGCAAATAAATATTAAGAACCTTCAGGTGCTTGAAATGTGATGCTATAGAAGAACACGGAGAATAGCATGAATGGAAAAAATAACTAATAAAAGATTATTACGTAAAATAGACAAGGGATATAAAATAATATATACAATTAAAAATAGGAAATTACTGAGAAGTAAAAAATACTCATTGCTGACGCTAATAATACAAGTAAAAACAAAATATGTAAGAAGAGTGGTATGGCTGTAGTACCAACAAATTATTTAAAGCTGCTGTCAAAATACAAATCGCCTTAATGATTTCTAACCTCCGATAGGAAACAGTGCTCTAAGAAGAAGAAGAAAGACGTGGTTCATCAAATTAAACCACTATCACTCATAGAGCTAAAAGTGGACTTTTGGCCTGTCAATGCCACTAAGAACACAACAAAATTAAATAATAAAATATTTACTACAACAGCTTAAAATTTTCGAATAAACTGCTAATTTTTTAAGGAAATGTGGTGAAGCTTCAAAACCTATAAATAAATTATAAATTATATCAAGTGCTAAGGGTGTTACTATTTTAGTACGGCTTACTGCTACGATAAATATGGAGGGCATCACCCACAATAATTTCTTTTATTTTTTATTTTCATTGCTAATCAATTGAAATCGATTTTCAAATCTCTCCTACCCATATAATTTAAGATTTAGACACTTTTAAAATTGCATATCTAATATAAAGTGCAGTCTATTTTCTATATCTCTATATTGACTTGACAAAAATTGCAATAATAAAATACAAATTGCTATGATACGAAAAAAGTTGCAATATTTGATTTGCTTTTTAGTTAAGCGTTAACGAAGTTGTATTAAGTGAAAAAGTTTCAATACTCTCATTAACGTTGAATAATAAAGTTTCCTTCAATAAAAAGCTTTTAAAAAGTTATCTGCTTTGATTCCATTACAAAATTAAAGGTGATGCCAATTAATTGTTTCATTTATTAAATTAGCTCACAAGGTAATTAGTTTTTTAACAAATAAATATTTAAAAATAATATATCGCTAGTGTTACTGTTCAGTACTGTGCAACTTTCCTCGGCAATAAAATATAACATTTCTTACAAAACGTACAGAAAACCCTTTTGTTTCATTTTGTATATATCGGCTGCTTAATTTTGTATTTTAATAATATTATCAGAACTTGAATTATGTTAAATAATAAACCCCATTTCTTATTACATCCCACCTTAATTAACTAGACATTTAGTAAATTACATATCGAAGGATTAACAACAACAACGAGACGGGTGTAAAATCCACAAAGGCAACTTTCGAAAACTAAGTAGGTCATACATGTAAGCTTGTGACATTTGTAACTCGGGTCACACGAGATCTACAGGTATGAAATTCAATATCAATTAAGCTAACAAGGTATCATCCGACTAATGTGAAGTAAATCGGTTAAGTAAACCCAGAGATATCGCGTCTACAGACACACAGATAGACAGATAGGATCGTGATCGCATTAATTTTTGCGTAAGCCTTATAGACTTTCGAAAGTTAATAACATAAACAATTAAGTTGTATGGTAGCATCCATTGGCACAACAGTATTGTGCAACGTAAAAATAAGTAAATAACTTATACTTGTGCTAAACACAAGCTTAAATTAAATTTAACTAATTCACTTTGGTAATTCTATTGTTTTGAACCTCTTAAGTCTACATATTCTTTCTTCATCTGGTAAAAGGTTCGCGCTATTGTGCTAAAGTGAAGGAATAACCTATCTGATATTGCATGCTGAACTTTGTAATTTCTTTGGTAATGGTAAATACATGCAGATCTCGATGAACTAACTCGTTTGGTGCACGCCATAAAGCAGTTACAAGAGCATTCAGTACCTTTGACTAAAATCGCTGAAGTACCGCTAGGTTGGATTTACTAGCAGGTACGTAAAACAGCCTTAATTTACTTTTATTTATCCTAATGAGATATTTTTTAAGTCAGGTTTAAAATTTATTTTAATGGTGTTGTAAGTAACGGGGCGCTTTATTCAAGTTTTTGTGAGATGTCATAATGTTGCTGTCAGATTTGTAAATGGAAGTTTAGAAATATGTTGGTCACAACACGCTTCTATGAGGAATTCCTGAATTGATAAAAAAGAGTGACGTAAATTCTTGTTTTAGTTTTACTAGAAAATGTAAAATTGTGAGGCATTCCAGTAACAGTAAGGCAAATTAGGCTTAACTTAGAATTAGTACATAGTTTTCATGTGTTATAGCTTGTCAAAGCCTGCACAATATTTAAAAAATCTCCGAACAATATCTTTGTTTTCTTAATAAATGTGGAATTAGATCAAATAATCTGTGCTCCCAATCTATAGCAGCACATTGAACTCCAAATACAAACTGGTGTTCTCCTATTAATATTATAGAAATTTTAATTGTTTAAAGAAGATTTTTCCGAACACTTTTACAAGGCAGGAAAGAAATTGATATGTCGATCGATTTTGCACGTTTTAGAGTTGGTACTGTCTGTACGACTTTTCAATGGCAAAAATAATCTTAATATTAATGCACTATTAAATATATGCGATTAATTTCACGCAGGGTTTTGATAATTGTTTCAAGGTTCGTTCAATTGTTATATTATATCTGGGTAAACTTGTTGTATTTAATTCGGTGAACATGCTTTTTCTTACTTTGTTTACTTGTATCTTCTTAATAGATCAATGCCATCTGGAAGGACAACGCGAAGTATTCGTGGTTTTTTCTAGAGATATTTTGGTTGCATATGGTGTAAATACTTCTTATAAATAGTTGGAAAATATGGCAGTTTTATCTGACATGCTTTTTGCTCAGGTTGCACCTGATAGCCTTAATAAGAAATATATTGCTGTACTTGTTTTAAATAGTGTTGAGTCACTTGCTCCTTGATGTTACGTAGAGTAATTTTTAATTTTCCAATTACTAAATTTATTTTTTTATCATTTTGTGTTTTTGAATTTTATTCGCTTCTCAGCAATGCTGTCTTTTACTAATACAGGAAAAGCTTCTCAAATATCCAATTGAAATGAAACCGGCGTTTCTTGCTGTGAAGCTTATTGGATAGTTGTAGTTCCGTGTTCAATTGAGTTTAATTTAACGTTTTTATTTTTGAGTGGTGTTTTGATCGTGACTTTTCATCTAATATTCTTTCAAATTTTGTTCACCCTTCTTATTGCTTAGTGGTAAGTATCTGAACCAATTGGGTAACTGAAAACTGATAATTATGACGAACAAATGACCTAATAATGGATTTGATTTTGTTTCAACTTTGAGATAATCTTGGGATGTGCCTTATACTATACAGAAGTCGATGAAATTAGGTAGTTTATTGATATTTATAAGCCAGTGGGTTGACCAGGTAACAGATCGTAAAGTTTGTCATTGTTTTCAGCAGTTCTCTTCATTTGAGTTTAATCATCCTGAATCCCCAGTAGTGATCCTTGGCCTTATAGTCTGTTATTGCAATCAATTGGGTTTCAAGAGTATTAAAAAGGTAATCAAGTTGTTTTTATTTTATAAGACGTCTGGGTGAAGAATATACCACAGAAATTGTCAAGGTTTCCTATATAGTCTTCTACGTTTACACTTGAGTACTGCAATATCTGTAATTAGGTGATTTTGTGCATTTTATATAACTTCGTATAATGACAATAGTATCTCCACGTGGAGTATAATAGGGGTGATGTGTTTTGTAGATAAAATAATTATAAATATTTAGATTGAAACATTCAATGAAATGCTCTTTGAATATTAATACAATATCTAGCTTGTTCTTGCCAATGTCGGCAAAATCCTTAGTGTATGTAGTTAAAAAACTGAGAATAGTAATCCAACAGTATTCCATAAGTGTTACTAACATGTCTTCTAATTGATGAATGACATCTGTTTGATATTCAGATGTACCTTGTCACAGCATCTGTCCATTATCAGTAGATTAGGTTATTTTCTTTTACTATATGTTCACACAATGCTGGTCAATTTTGTGGGAATGTCGTTAAGGGATCTGTTTGATTACCATTTATTTGTTTTTTTTTCTTAACGAAGTATATCTTTTACTTTGCACTTGCTTATATTTGAGATAAATCTATAGTTGATTGGGTGCTTTTATCTACAGTTTAGATGCTTCATGTCATCACTACTTTCTTTTTTGACGGTGAGAAGTTAAATGATTACACAGCATGGAGTTCTGCAAAACAAACTCTTTTTACGGTCGTATCTGTGACATTATGTGTATTGGGGTATTTTCCTTCTAGGATGTGGCGGTTTAGATGTTGTATTTGTGTTTATTAAGTTTTTATTTTGTAAATTTATTTGTTGGTGCTGTTACTCAGTGCATTTTCAACGAGATTGGAAGATAACTTGTTTTTTGCCTATTTACCTTACATCTGTACGTTTCGTGCTTAGTGTTTATGTCCTCGATGTTTTCTTTGTATCTTCTGTATCAGTTAGATAATCAATTTAAATATCAGTATCACTTTAAAATTATCGCCTAGTTTGCATTTACGGACGTGAACTTTTATTGCTTTTTTAATACAGATTTTATTATAATATATTAATACTTTGGCAGTTTTTACTTAAATCTTATTTGATTTAAAAAAAAACTATAATTTTGTAATAGTTCCCAACTATTTTTTAGCAATTGTGTAAGTGGTGTAATATATTCCATAATTCGGTGTTCAACGCGATGCAATATACAGTTTATTTCTTGCAGCGTGTTGTAGAGGGAATTGTATTTTAAGCGAATATGGTGGTATGTATCTGAAATTTTGTTGCAATTGCGATAATAAAGTAATTTGTGGGGGCATTTTTATTGTGTGTTGTATTGCCGCACCGCACTTTATAGAAGGTTGTGATGAGTGAATAGGTGAGTTGTTAGGTAAAAACGACATATTTTTAGTTTTTTGAGCAAATCGCTTATTACTTAATCTGCACCATTTCTCTGGCAACACACAAGCCCAACACTTTAATTTTCTTTCAGAAAATTCGAAGCACGCCACAACGCCACAAAGCCTAAGTTAGAACTAAAAAAAAATAAAAATAAATTGTAACTATAACTGACCTTAATCAAGCTGCTACAGATACTGTTACTTCTTAAAGTAATCTTCGTCTAGACGTACACAATTTTTACAACATTGTCACCATGATTTCGTGGCTGCTGAAAACACTTCTTTAGGGGTGCGTTTTGCCCACTGGAACATTACTAGTGCAACAGCAGTTCGATTGGAAAATGAGTGGTTATGGGGAGTGTCCTTTATGCTAGAAATTTATGACAGCATCACGTGTAAACATGCCCTGAGACATTGCTACCGACCCAGCCTTACGTTCGTCAGTCAGCATTTGTGAGACTTACCTAAAAGAACTTTTTGCGTTCTCAGGTCATCATACAAAATTGACTCTACAAATCCTACGAAAATGCTATGAAATATGTTATGTTATGTTATGTTTAGAGGTGATATCACGCACACCTAATCAATGGTCTTTCTTAACAACCTTTTCCACTCGCGCAATCATGGTTTCGGCCTGTCCGATTTGTGTCCGAAACTGCTTCAGTTTATAGTCACACAATTTTCGATCTTCTTTAAACTATCGCACCCACGAACGCACATTCTTAACATCCATAAAACCTTCTTCTCGTGTCTCACTTAATTGGCGATGAATTTCGATGGGCGTTTTACCACGCAAGCAGAGAAAATGTATGATGGCACGTTGTTCTTGAACACTAGGTATACAAAACAACACTCACTGTAATGGTGGTAATTCGACTTGTCTAGATTATATGGTGCTGCCATTTATATTACAAATTCAGTAATATTTCGCGCTTCACTTAAAATTAACCGTATTTTTCTACTTGCTCTCATTGCTGAGAAAAATATGTGAAAACCTTGGAACTTGAACGCACCTTGTATTTATACAATTTTCGTTCAATGCAAGTTATAAATTTTTTTAATGTTCTTTGAAAGTAACTAACTTTGTCGATCTTTCCACAAGTTTATAGCTGATTGTTACATTATTAATTATACTTACTTGTGCAATTTTTATGTACAAAAAAATTATCACACGCCAATATATAAAGAAAGATATAATTCATTTCAACGTAGCTGCCACTGATTTCATTATACTCAGAATTTATCTGGATGAATGAAACTAAAAGTTTTCGAATGACAACAGGATGTTTGTGATACTTATATACCTTCGAATTCCTCTAAAATCATTTTCTACTTTCAAAGTATGTAGTCAAACATGTTTTTTTTAAATAATATAATAATTAGTTTTATTTAAGTATATGTAGTCTTATTTCAAACAAAACCGGTGTAATACGTAAAGGAAACTTTCTACAGCGGTGCAAAATTATAACGGTCACTTCCGGTTACCGTTAACCGATTTGGCTGACCTAAGATGTGTGTATGCCAAGTTTTAAGTGAATCCGTTCGATAGATCGGAAGTTATCTTGTCTCCAGGTACACAGACAGACAGACAAGTTGAATATCTTATTAACTTTCCACTACAAGCTTCGCTGTAGAAAGTTAATAAGATAAAACACACGCTTTTTTTATTTAAAATATTCTTTGTTATTTTAATTAAATAGGATGGGCCAATAAAATTATTAGCTTGCACTATTAAGTCAATATGGTTCACAATGACCTCCAGAAAGCTCACTTGTACAAACTACAGAATTTAAATTGAAAGAAACAGTTTTCAGAAAAATAGGTAAAATGGAAAAGCATTTTTTAAAATACTGAGTGTTTGTCAACTATGGATAATTTAAACAGAAAACTTTGTAATTTGCAAAAGTAATTTATTATAATTAATATATATTTATGTAGCTTTGCTTCAATTGAATTGTTCACATTATGAGATAACTAAGTAGTTTTATTTCTGAAATTTAACTTGTTTTGTTTCGGTTTGAGATATTTTCTCCGTTGCAGTTTCCATTGAAAAATAAATAAAGTACTTTTTATTGTTGCATGTTATCTATTGTTATTAATATAACAAAGTTATTTCACGAGAATGCTTTAAAAGTCTGCAGCCCTTTGTGAGATTTTCTGACCGTTCTTTCAGCACAAGTGGTTAGAAATTTTGAAATGGTTTTTGGCAGCTTAAATCAAAATGGAAGGTTTGGAAATGAGATACTTAGTTTTGTACAAAAAAAAACACTTGTTATAGAAAACAATGGTTTTAGAGAATTATATCAAATATTGTTTAAATTTTCTCCCTTCCATCAATAATTGTAATGGTTTGTTCATAGATCTAAGGTTTGTTTATCACACGAAACGTAAGTTTTCAATTGCTATAATATGTATTGGTTTAATTTATTTGTTTTTATATACGCAAGCGAACAGTCCGTGCGTGGGCACAGTGAAAAAAATTAAAACAAAACATTATTGTAAAGTAAAACCCAGCATGGTCCAGTAGTTGAGGCACAGGGCTACAATGCGGACGGACCCGGGTTTCATTCCCGGAGCTCTCTAATATTTGGCAGTTGGCCTACTCAGTCACTAAAAATAATTGAGTAGCTTAGACCAAGGGGTAAAAATGGCGGTCTTCTAATGCCGGTGCGCGACGACCGGACAGAGAGAGCAAACATATGAAAGCCTTAACCTCTCAGTTTGCAGGCCATGCTTCCATGAAGAGTGTTAGAGTCTAAAGTATCATTGAACCAATGGTCATTATTTAATATACTGGCAGATTTTAAGCAGTTATTTTAGAGGAACCGTTGTGGCATGAACATTATCATTTAAGAAATTTTACCACTAAAACCTTATTTGCAACATATTGCACCCTATAATACAACAATTGAAAGTTCAATATTTTTGAGCATTCTCAGGAAGCTTATAAATTGCTTTACACATTTTGGGGTTACGCACATTTGGCAGGTAATTTTAACAATCCGCTAGATAACTGGAGAGAGGGCTCAACCCATCTACTCCAATTTATCGTCTGTAATGTGCAGATTTAAAGAGTTGTAAAAAAGTCAGAAGAGTGTAATACAAATATTATAAGCAAATTTCGACGCATTACGCAAATGTACACCAAAATCATTGTCATAAAATAACGGGAAAGCGTGCAACTATATTTAACAATGTTACAATTCAAAGGGTTGTAAGAAAAGATAAAAGGGTTCTAGACAAACTACAAAAGCTTGGACGCGTTGCCTGTCTAAAAAAGTATATTTTTGTACTACCACAACCATTTCTCTCAAGGTAACTGCTTCAAGTGCGCTAAGGTATTAAATAATTATTGAGTATTGCTCAAGTGTAACAATATTTGAAAGAATGATGACTTTTTGTTGTTTGTGCTTGTTGCCCGTGTTATTAGCAGGAAAGTAAGATTCAAAGCCAGTGAGAAAGCACATATGGTACAAGAAGCATTGGTGACGCTTAATTGAGATACAAAACAGGCACAATTTGGTAAAGAATATTAAGATACTAGTTCATTAATTTAAAAAATATGGTAGCATTTTCGCTCCTTACAGTGCACATAAAATAGATAAAGTAATATTACACTATATTTATCTGTAACTTTATTTATGTTGACGCGCACATCTAGCGTTTCAATTTACTTTACTGTCGCCACTCGAATTCCCGCGGCCGCTCCCCTATATTTATGCCTATTTGTGACCTACTAAAAGAGCCGCGAAACACCTGGAAGCGCTGGAAGGTTTGAATCCGCGCACGTGTGTAAGCGGCAGCTGCTTTCATGGAAAGCAACAAAAATTGCAGCCGCAAAAGGGGTGTTCAAAAATTCGTTACAGAATTATTGGCATTAACGTTTATATTGCTTTTAACTTAATTTGTGTTATATAAATTGCGTCTCTTATTTAGTATATTCATATTGTTTTAGAATTTTGCACAATATTGATGGTGTTTTTTTTTTATATTATTTGTTATTTTTAATTGTATTAGTTTTCTTAAACCACTTAAATTACATAACTAAATACAAAATTTCCTTATATTTTCTTTAACCGGCAACAAATAATTAGAATTAAACTAATAAGTAATATGCACATATAAACTCAAAGTTATACTTGTTTGGCTTTACGTACTTATGGCCAGAGTGGTAATAACTATTTCAAAAATGGTGGTAATTTACCACTAACTTACACAAGAGATTAGGAAATTTACATATTTAGGTATATGTAATTGAAGGTATGCTTCTAAGGTTACTTTATTTATTATAAAAGCAGTTGCGTGTATTCTTAAAATTACGCCTTGGACTGCTACAAACGGCTGGTTGTATTATATAGGGGTCATATAAAATTTTATTACGATACGTACATTAACTGCAAGTTTAAAATGTATTTGTTCCTAATTGCGCATTGCTTAAGTTCGTGTTTGCGATTGAATGCATTTAATACGCCGCACACCACTCAGTCTTACTACGCACACGTCATGGTTATCACAACTCGCATACCATGCGAACGTGGTGGCATGCCTACTAGCAGACCACATGCTTATAGGGAACTTTGTGACGTTCGACGAATGTCACCGAGGGTTGTTAGCGCGATAGCAGCTCAAACAATAATTTTTCCTGATTATAAGGTAATTTAATACCCAGTGTTTAAATATGCCAAGGTATTTGCGGAAGCATTTACTTTGAAGGTAATGTTTTATGACGGTTATTTCAAAAATGTAAATGAGCAGCAATGCAAATAATGCTTAAAATCCCAGTTGTAGCGTACGTTTGTTATAAGCAACACCGGTTTAGCAATTTGTTAAAATTTTAATTTTGTTACACAAACTCGTACGTTGGTATAATTAACGCATTTTTTAATTGGATAAATTTGTAACGCGGCTTGCATATTTAATTTTACTTAAAGCTTTGACTGCGATGCATTTGCATTTTATGCACCTGCACTCACTACTCTAACGTAACTAAAAATTTAGTCCTTATGAAGGTATTTACAAGCAACAAATCGTATTTTCACTACGAATCAAGTAGAAAATTATATTTTTTAAGTTGATATATTGCAATACACAGAAAGTGTACTTGTGCATATTTTGAGTTTGCTTTGGTTAAGAAGTAAATTGACGTTTTGTGTTTATTATAAATTAAGATAAAAGAAACATAAATTATAGGGTAATACAAATTGAATTTCAGAAGGTTTTTGGTAAATAAAAAACAGAATATTTGAACAAATCGAATTTTATTGCTATCAGTGTAAAGTACAGACTTAGCAACCATCCTTTAGCCAACTTTTTTATAATGCTTTCTCATAAATGCGGCTCCATTTTAGCAACTGCACCTCAGATGTTTTTGTTTAGACCAGAAGTTGTAACAGGTTTGTTGACATAAACCTTTTCCTTCGAATAGCCGTGAAGCAAAAGGCTTTATAGGGTTAGGTCGCAAAACAGCGGTGGCCAATCGATGTCACCTTTCTGTCATATAACACGACCAGGAAATTTAGTTTTAAGTTACGTGAGTATTTCACGTAGTGTGTGACATCTTGTTAAAACCACTTGTTATTCAAGTTCATTGAAAAACGTCGATTAGCATTTACCTATAGTGTACAACATTGGTAGTACGGAGTTGTCAGATTTGTCCTTAAAAAATGATCAATTATTCCTCCAGCCCACAATACACACCAATCAGTACTTTTTTGTGGATGCATTGGTTTTTTTGTGAATAGTATTTTGATTTTCATTACCCCAGACGGGACAGTTTTGACGATATACAAATCCATTAAAAATGAGCTTTATCGCTCAATAACCTGTTTTCATAATGAAATTGAATGATACTAATGCGCTGCTGCATATTGTATTGTGCCATAGCGACTTTGTCATGTGTTTAGATACTAACTACAAAAATGCAAACTTTCAATGTTCACTTTATGCAAATGACGTGCAAGTTTAATTTGGATTACTCTATATTACAAAGTAATGACTTTACAAAACAGATTACATTTGAATATTCTCAACTAACAAATGTTGTACAAGCTTTCATATCAACTCTATTAAATATTATTTACCTACACAAACGAGATAAAGAGTTGTTATTAATAACCAAGTATTTACAATTTTTTTTAAATGTTTACATTTACATTTATTTAATGTATCTAGAACATCATAAATATGAAGCAAACAAAAACAATAAGGAAATAAAAATGTTAGATTATTTGCCGATGGTTTAATTATAATTTAATTATAAAATAATATACTTATCATATCCCCTCTTTTTACTATGGTTAATGTATGAGCATCGTGAGCCCTCTATCTTCTATTATATTTTCTATGTTTTGTTTCATCTTCGTCTCTTCCTGTTTTGATTTTTTTGCTTCCCACACTCTTTTAACTGGCTTGGTGTCATTTGTTCGCTTGAGGTCTTCATACTATATGAATTATCAATTATCAATCTGACTTATTTCTAGTTATATCTCAAAAGGTTCTCTGACAGTGTCATTTCTTATAAAATCCATTCTTGTAGACTCACACATTGGGATCGTGTTCTAATTTTTCATTACTATCCCGGTTTCAGTACCGGACGTTAGTATGAGTACAAAAACGTCTCTGTGATACATATTTTTGCTTTTATAAAAAGTATGGATTGTGAGGAAAGTTCGTGCCGATTATTAAGCAAAATTTAAAGAACATTTTTTTATGAGTTCATGTTTATTTATTAAATTATGGATTTACTATTTTGTTTAATAAAATTTCTACATCATTCATGTAAATTGAAGATTCCATTCTTCTAGAACCTTTCAGGCTTCTAAAGGAACTGTCTTATGTCTTTCAAAGAGTTACAGTTTTTGCCGCTAAAAGAATTTGCAAATAATTAACTAAATGAAAATTCAAGGTACTATGTCTGGTAAATATGACGAGTGGGGCAGCACATCTCAGCAGAGCTCCTGCAATTTTTATGGGGTAGTCAAAGAGATATGCGGTCTAGCATTATCCTGATGGAAGACGAAGCCATTTCTATTGACTAATTCTAGAGTTTTTCCTAAATCGTTATCTTTAATTCGTCCAGTTGCGAACACTGTTTATTTGGTAAGAATTCTTTTTTATTCTCACCAGATACAAAACACAACTTTTTTGGATGAAAACTAGCTTTAGGAGTGGGCAAAGGTGGTTCATGCCGCTTACTTCAGGATACTTTCCATTCAACATTATTGTAAATAATATATTTTTCATAGCCCCGTTATCAATTTCTTCAAAAACGGTGCTTTTGGTTATTTTTTAATTTTTTCTCGGTCAAACTGTGCAGAATCCAAACATAGTAGTGATTTGCGCAATCAAGTATCACTAAATATTTTTGGACGGTGGTTTTCGATATTTCCTGTATTTCTATTAAATTTCGTGTCGTGTGTGTTATAAAAGACCAGCGTCTGAATTTGCTGATAATAAATGATAGATGGTCTACCCGAGTACACTGCTCTAAATTTGGTGGACAACTTTTGATTAATTCTTTCAGCTAACGAACTTTCTCGGTAAACAGCACATACGTGTTTTGTTGTTCATGTGGCATTTTTGCCTTTCCGGTAATAGGACAACGTTAGGTTTTTAAAATAAATTTTGTTTTTTCCCAATTTATAAAGAGTACAATAATTAATAATTACACAAATCAATTCATTGCAAGGAACTTTGTTCTGAAGTTGCGTTGAAATATTATCTTTATAAATCGTGCGTTTTCTAGAACTACGACGTATCCCCAATTTTGAAATGCCATCTAGCGGAAACCAATGTGCTCTTTTAGTATATTCTCCATATTAGGCTAATCAAAATTGGGTTCAGGACACCTATTTGCTTTACCTCTTTGTTTTTTGTTTTTTTTTCTAAAATTACTTTGGGACTGTTTGAACCTGGTGTCCAGTTCCTCGTTTATTTTATTTTCAAGATTCTTTTGTATGCCTCTAATGCTGTAATTCCTCAATAGTAGTTGCAATCTTCCCTATCATCGGTTTTGTAAATTAGCACAATAACTAATCTCTTCTCCCCAAACCATATTACATATTTTTGTTCACATTTGTACTCTTTTGCGCTGATGTAGTTCATTATTTCTCTTATATTACCCAATGGCCTTTTCTTTTCTAAATCTCTTTATAGTATTTTAGCCTCTTCTAGTTGTATATGCTTTCTTTGATGTTTGATTTCTTTTACATTGTATATACTTTCCTTATTGTCTCCAGTGTTTTCCCTGTTTAGCATATTTTCAAAATGTTTTCTCCATATTTTAGTTACATATTTTTTTATAGTTCTATACTTATTCTTAGTGTGCTTAATAATTTCATGTTTATTCTCAGATTATAGGTTTTCTAGTGTTTTAAAGAATAATTTTTGATTTGCTCGAAAGCTTTGTACTTGCTTAACTTCGCGCATAGTTACAAATAGCCGTTGCTTGTCAAGCCAACAGAGGCCTATTTCTTTGAATGCCTAAATTTATGTGTAAACGTTATTGTCAAATTGAGTTGATAATTTTAGTTGGACTCTCGTCTGTAATTGCTTGTTTGAATGATATACGAAATGATGGCATCTCTTGTACGTAGCGTGTAAGAATGTTTAAGTAAGCAAGAAGAACGTATAATAACAAGGTAAATAATTGTTGATTTATTCATATAGATATTAAAATTATTTAAATAAACTTAAATAATATTCTTTATCATTTAATCGTTTATTATTATATTCGTCATTTCTACTGAGAAGGGCATTTCAGTTATTTCCACATAAATCAGTAATAGCAACATAAAGCTATCGATAGATTAGTAGTATACTGAAAGCATTTGTAACACGCGGCTAGTAGCAAGTATCCATTGCTTTACTGAAATGGCGTAAATTATGCTTTCGCTAACACTGCCATTTCAGATGTCGACGGCAATGATCGACTTACTACTATATTATTAGCACGCGGTGCAAACTAGTAGTCTAGATGTAATAAAATGTAAACGGGCGCTACCCGACAGTAGTTATGCTGTCTTGTTTTAAAACTTCCTGGAAGCTTATTCTTTAACATTAGATATTGTAAAAATAGAAGCGGAGCGTTGCAGAACTAAGTTCAGCTCAGCTTATGCATATTTAAGAAGCAACATTCTCCTACCTGATTCGAACGTATTCATGGAATCCGTGGGCAACCACCGCCTCCACATTTTCCCGAGCTCCTTGCGCGAGGTCGGATCATCGTGACCCAAGGCAGGAAAAACAAACTGGGCGCTGAAGGTTTTCCCCAGCAGGTCGGTCAGATTTTGGAGCATTTGGAACTGTCGGCTCTCCTGCATCCGCTTGGCGGCGTGCGACAATGCGTCCCTGCAAAGATTGACAACTGAGACCCGTGGGCTCGTAAACCAGCGGAAGGGCGGTGCAAGCGCGAACCCAAAATGCGCGTTGCAATTTCGCTTTTACGCCGCGAATCGAGGGCGTAAAAATTCGCGGTTTAAAGAGGGAAGCGTTTACTTTATTTAGTTTTTACGGCGCTAAACACATAAAGCTTCAAATAGGGAGCGGCAAAGCGTTTTATTGTGGCATATATCATTATTCTGGGGGTGTTCACATGTTAGCGTCGCCTGCAGCAAGACGTAATGAAATCAAACGTGCAGCGCCGCCCCGGCAGGCATTTCGGCGTCGTGACGCCAAAGACGGTCATCACGTCTCGTGTACTTTTCTCGAGTGTAAATGTCAAAGGATTCGAATATTTCACGTCTGCAGATACACTGCCAGCGGAACTATACGTCTCTGTCAAATAAGTGTCGGGCTGCGGTACGAACAGCCTCACTAAAATTTTGCTGTGCAGAAATTATACAGGCTTCTAGTTTGGAGCTTGCTACATTGACAGTTTGCTTCTTATTGGAGACATTGATCTCGTGTAATATTGGAAGCACGTGTTACATATATTTCTAGATGAACCAATACATTATTATTTCTGTGTTATAAACGAGGGTTCTTTTAAATAATACTTTGTATTTTATAATTCCAACATCAATATAAATTAAAAATATTAATATTACTTTAGTAGCTTTTGGTGTTATATCAAAAACCTTCCAATATACTAATAAGTATCAATTAATTAGAAATTCAGCACTGTAAATATATTTCAGTAATTTTTAATTTACATTATTTTAGCGTTAAAATGTATCTTAATGTATTTACTCGTTTAGTAGAAATTCTTGCGCCAAAGAAAATGTTTTTAATTAAAATCTAATCAATAACAAAACTTTATCAACAAATTTTAAAATATAATAGCTGCGCTTAAATGAAGAGTTAAGTGTTCCTACTGCAAAAAAAGAAAGTTTATTATCGTCTCCTACGTAGTTTAACATTATTTAATGTAACTAACTTCAAGATATATTCGTTATGTTTAAAATTTCTGAGGCAAGACAGATCTAATTAAACCAATATGTGCAACGTAATACTATGGGATGATCCACATTGAAGTTTAGGATGTTTTGTCTCGAATAAATCTTAAGATATTATCCTCCTTAAGATATATCCGAATTTTATTGCTATCGGTATAAAATACAGACTTTAGCAGTTACGTATGAAATATGATGTCGGCCAAATTCCATCCACGACTCTGCTAATACGCGATCATCCTCTAGCGAATATTTTCATAATGCTTTCCTATAAATTAGGCTCTATTTTAGAAATTACACTCGTGATATTCTCTTGTGACACTGGAACCGTATCAGGTGTGTTGACATTAACACTCTTTTTCAAATAGCCCCAGAGAAAATGTTTAATGGGATTAGATAGCACGACCGTGGTGGTCAATCCATATCACCCTATCTGTGAGATAATACAATTAGGAAATTTGGTTTGTAGTAAAATAAGTGTGTCATATGACATGTAGCTCCACCTTGTTAAAATCTGAAGTTATTTAAGTTCAAATTATGTGTCATTGAAAAAAATCTTAGTATCTCCTGTTAGCTTACAGGAACAGTGCATTTTTTGCGATTTTTTTTTGTGAATAGCACAGGTTTTCACTATCCCAAATATGACAATTTTAACAATTTATAAAAGAATTTAAATAAAAAAATGTTATTGTTTAATAGCCTACTTTTATAGACATAACAAACTTGAATGTTACTGACAACGTTGCTGTGCAACATACGGTGCCATAACGATTGTGCAATATGTTTAGATACCTACTGTTAAAATGCAGCATTTCAATTTGAATCATCGTATAGTATAATACAGTACCATTTTAGCTTCATATGCTAAGTTATTTGAATGAGTATAGTTAAATAATTTTTTTAAAATCTTAATAAACTGTTACATTAATTTGCTTTAGATACGTAATATTTCCTTATTCACATATTTTTATATTATTTGAATGTTTATTAACTTATGGCATGTTAATACAGATAGAAGCTCACAGTACAGAACAGCATTTCTAATATCTTCTTCTTTCCCGTGGGTATGTCCTACATTTTTTACAAGTACTTGAACAGTTTTTTATCAACTCCACAGTATTAGCTATTTCTGAAATGATGACAGGAAAAGTTTTTAACGGAGTTAAAATCTAAAATATTAATTAAATAATTTTTAAACGACTTATTACCTTCGTCATTAACGTGAGCTGCATAGTTCCATCACTATTGTTAATTTGTTAAAGTTTTCCGACTCTGACTTTGGCACTTAGATGTTAGAATTTTTTTAAAATTAAAAAAAAAATAGCGTTCGATGCTTAAGTGGCTTGAGCAGACAAAGAAAATCCTTAAAGAATTTTAAAGGTTAGTAACGTTTGAGTGTGCTATATAATAAGTTGTTAGTGACGCTGCTTTTCTTTATTTTGTTTTGAGCTGCAAGACTTACTTCCTCATGTGTTTTTTGAAGAAGTGTCTATACTTTTTTGCTATAAATATATTTCATTCAATTAGTTTTTATACAAAACTAATGAGGGCTAAGCTTTTCGATAAAAAGAGGTTGCTTCTTTTTGCTTAAAGCAATAGCACAAACCAAAAAAGTTATTTATTGTTTAGACCACTTATATCAAACATAACACTGATTCTTAAATACTAATATTCTGAAACTTCTAAAATTGTAATAATGTTTAACTTATGTATACAATACCGAAATAGAAACAAAAAATTATAATCGCATAATTGTTGAAATAGCCGATAGCTGCAATTTTAACTTATTTTACAAATCTAATAAAGAAACGTAAATAATATTTATTCAGGTATATACATATGTTATTAATATTATGTTAAGCTTTTAAAGATTGTTAAGATTGGGTCATTGAAATATCCCAATTTTTAAATGTAATAAATAAGTTTCTTGTAACATATACCGTTTGCGTGGAAAATTGATCTGAAAATCATTTTTTATGTAATAATTGAGGATTAGCTTCCATGAAGTTTGTTCTAATTTAATTGTTCAATAAAATACATCAGTTATGTCTTTAACACTCCGCGAGGCAACACGGCCTGCGAACAGAAAGGTCAAAGTTCTCATATGTCCGCTACTATGCCCAGTCGTCGCGCGCCATTTATGATATGGGACGATGTGGCGAGCACCGCGCTTTAGACGACCGCCATTATTATGCCTCGTTCGAAGTGAACGCAGATACTCAATTATTTTTAGTGACTGAGTAGACGACCCGCCAGGAATTAGAGAACTCCGGGAAATCAATTTAGATTCGTCCTCGCCCCAACCTTGCTCTTAACCGCGAGACCATAATTTCGATTATCAATTAATATTAAGGAAATTATTTTAGCAATTCTAGGCAAATAACAATAATTTATTATTTATTATTTATTATATATACATATACATACATTAAATATACTCCAAGTTATTAAAGAGCGCGACAGCCGCGACGCTAAGGCTTCAGGCCTGCCAGACTAACGCGCGCGGACTTCTGGGTTTCGACTCCCAGGTCAATAACGGCAAACATCGAGCGCCTCCGGCCATCATACAAACACCTTTGGGATCGAATTTAGATTCTCCTTCTCAACGTGTCAGACTAGCCAATTTCGTTACATAAATTGGATTATTTAGTACTACAATCGAAATTGTATTAGAAACAGGCTAATAGCTAACATAATTAGAAATAGAAGAATTATTAAGGCTATTCATTCATTTATGAATGTATTTGTCTTACTTCCGCTATTTTTTTACTTTGTTCCATGTCTTTCTTCTGTTTTTCAGACTTTTAATGTATATTTTATATAGACTACATATTAACTTCTTCTTCTGCGCTATTGCCTATCACTTGTTTTGTTGTCTTGTTTCCTCCATTTTTATTAGGAGCACAAACTATTTTAAATTTGGTTTTTATGTAAATTTTAATATTACATCCACATTCTCCAAGATATGTACAATATCAAAACCAGAATTATAAGCCCGGAAGGTAACGACTCTCTATTCGAGGTGATAATGCAGAATCAAAATAGGAGCAATACTTTTGGACAGGCAATTGCACCTGGTAGCCTAATCTGGTAGATGGTTCTAAAACCAGAGCTGGGTACCGGAGCTGGAATATATGCTGAGGTTCCCAGGGTAGAGCAAAGCTTTTCCCTGCGTCAGCACGCTTCTGTCTTTCAAACAGAAATATACGCCATACTACAGTGTGCGCGCGAAAACGGTAAGAGAAGCCCTCTTACTTACTTACAGGAGCAAGTGGATCTATATTATATCAGACAGCCAGGCAGCTTTAAAGGCTTTATCAAGCACAAAAGCATCATCTAGACTAGTATGAAAATGCATCAATGAACTCAATACACTGGCACAACACAACACAATAAAACAAACGGGACATTGCGGTATCTAAAGCAATGATAAAGCCGATAAATTGGCCAAACAAGGATCTAGTGAGGCCCAGAACCTGTATTAGGAATTTAGCTTTATTAAGGAGAGGATACGCACTCATCATCGAATATATTTGAAGAATCGACCACGACATTATTTCAGCAAAACCTTCAATAAAAGACCTTGCCAAAAGAGAGCTTCAGAACTTCTTAATCTAAGTACGCCACAGCTAAAGATAACGATAGGGTTTCTCACAATACATGCGACTGTAAAATAACACCTCTGGAAAATTGGTAAATTCAATGGTGTCCTTGCATGCAGACTTTGTAGCAAGGAACCAGAAACAGCCTTACACATCCTATGCAAGTGCGATGCGCTGTGCAGGAAAAGGCAACATATATTCGGGAAACCAATCCTGGAACCGGAAGATTTCCAGACACACCCTGTAAAGGACCTGTATCTGCTGATTCAGGGGACATCAATTAAATATTGGTTGTAAATTTATTTTATTAGAGTAATCACAATAAGCCATAAACTGCAGTGAACATGGATCCATTAAGGAAAACATACCCTAAGCGCAAAAAAAGCCCAGAGGGTGCCGGTAAAAGGGGGCCTATTTTGAGCCCTTTGCTGTTTAATCTTATTATAAACTACGTCATTGCTGAACTCCAAAAGCCAGCAGCTTGGACTCTGTTATACGCCGACAATATAGTACTGGCAACTGAGTCACACCAGGAAATACAAGATGACCTAAATATATTGTGCACTGCGCTAGAACGAAGAGGACTGAGAATAAGCAAAACCAAAACAGAATGTGTGTACTACAACTTTTCTGGCCAAAGTAACGAAATGCCTTCATCACAGTAGACCATTTCAAATACCTTGGATCAGTAGTAACATCAACATCTACAACTTGTAAAGACATAAAGTACCGTGTAACAACAGGGTGGGTTAAATAGACACTTCTATCTGGAGTTATGTGCAATAAAAAGATGCTAGTACAGGTCAAAGAAAATGTATATAAAACAGTAATTAGACCAGTTTTACTATCAGAATGATGGGAAATGCTCAAAACAGGTAAACAGAAGTTCCACATGATGGAAATGAAGATGCTACAATGGTCGGGGGGAGTAACTCTTGAAGACAGGGTTCAGAACGAATATATCCGAGGGACATTTAAAGTTGAGAATATAATAGATAAAATATAATAAAATCGCTTGCGTTGGTATGGACGTGTTATGCGTAGAGATCCTGACCATATGACTAGAACAATCATGGAGATACAACAACCAAAAAGAAAATCAGGGCACCCGGCGACGACTTGGATTGGGACCATTAAAAAAGATATGAAGACGAAAAGTTTAAAACCTAAGATGACTCAAATATGCACAGAATGGACAAAAAGGACTAGAAGGGCCGACCCCAAAAGAAATGGGACATAACGGCATAGAAGTAGAAAAAGAAAATAAATTTTAATATTTATTTCCTTTTTAATATTTCTCTTACTAGTTTATTCTTGCTTCGTTTGTTATTTCTTTATTTCTTGAAAAATAACTACTTACCGTGTAACACATATATGTTTGAAGTGTTTTTTAATTGGCTTCTTTTACAATGTTTTTCACTTTTATTCTTTGATCGTTATAGTCATATTTATTTTGTTTGTTGTTAAAAAATGTTATCTATTTTTCTATTTCTAATTTTAGTCTCGTTTTTATATTTTTATTCGACCAGGTTTGTTATTTGTGTGGTCACCTGTATTGTTAAGTAATTAATTACAATTACTTGAAAAAGTAATACAATTACTTCCACAGTAGTTCGGTTTGTTGTAATTTGTTAGTAATTCAATTACATTTTTGGATCAGTTATAGTTTAATCTAATTACATTTTTCAAAATATTTTGAGTTTCTAGTTGCTGGAATAAAATGTCTACAAATTCTACATTTTAAACCCATTTAGATAGTATGAAGTTTGAATGCCACAATACCAGGTAAGTAGTTATACAACCGGAAGGTAATTACTTTTCTTGCTAGTCGCTAGTCGTTAAAGATTAGAAAATATGTCCACCTTTGAAATAATAAGCATTTTATTTTCATTTCCTCGTAAACTCGACAAGTCAGAATTAACAGCGGAAAATTGCAATTGGTTCTAAATAGTAGAATATTTAATCTTGTTTCAAGTAATGAAAACAAAATGTAGCAGAATACCAAATATGTGTAGGTGCAAATGTTGGTTTAATAAGTGCAACATCTAATTTCCTAACTTATGTAAAGATACGTAAACATATTTAACTTATTTAAACATTGACATACTACATTCTTTTTCAAACTTAACTAAATAACTTTAATTCCATAGCAAAAGCATCCAGAAAGACTGGTCTTATGTTTTATCCCGAAAGAAGGTGTCAAACGGACATTAGCTGCCTGTGATACTTAAACATTAATAGGGAAAACTTTGAATGATATTCACGCTTAATTTTGCATTACCAACGAGAAAAGGGGACAGTCACAGAAATGCTACTAATTTCGGTAAAGCGTTTAGAATTTTTTTATTTGGTCCAAGTAAATGTGAACAATTGAAACTGAAAAATCAAAAACACGATGTTGGTATTTCTGATATAAATTTTTTAAATATTGGTATAAATGACGACTTTGATGATGTAATTTTCCTTCTGCCACAATTTAGGCGTTGTTTGCATACACTCAATCTGGTTGCAACAAAAGACTATTTGTGCAAACAAGACCTTTTTGAAAAAAAAATTATTATTGTGTTCTTAGAAAACTCACGTCTATTTGAATAACGTCAGTAGATCTACTAAAACTTCCAATGAAGTAGAACAAATCTGCGGTAAAAAAGTAGAAGTGCCTTGTCCAACACGATGATACTAACTTTTTGATTGTGGCATAACGATTTTTGCTTTAGAAGAATACATTGGATTTAATTTGTGATTGAAAACGGGACAGCTAGATTTTTTGGAAGAATATTTTATAGTTATGAAACCAATGGCAGTAGCTCTCCATACTCTGGGTTGTCCACAATTTCAATTCATCTATAGCAGAAACAAAATTGGGAACTTAAAGTTTTGCTCTGAGCTCCATGGATTTATTGTAGTAAATGTGCAAAGTCGGTCCATATTTTGGACTATAGTAAAATCTTCAGTAGACTATATATTTTTGCAACGCCTTCTTTGCCTACATTTAAACTCAGTTGGATTAATTTTAAGAAAGATAAACAAAATTATCTTACAATTAAAGTCCTATTTATGAATGAATTTAAAAATAATTCCATCTTTCTCCCGAATATAATCAAACATTTCCGTATTCACGTTTGCAAAATAACGATGTTGTTTTCGATTTTATGCAAACCGCTACTGCCAGTGCTAATAGTAATCTCAACAAGAATGCATCTCATATTAAATTGTTTTTATTTAAAATCGTAAGTTAAAATATTATTGTCCTTAACCAACTATGCCACAATTCTCAAGATTTTCAAAAATGCTGTTCTTTTCTTATCTGCACCCGTTGAACGCATGTTTAGCTCATCAGGTTAAATTTTAATATTGTTACAAAATAAATTGTCTGATCAACAATTTGAACGTTTATTATTTTTAAAACGTAATAAGGATTTGTAATAATAGCTCGAATTGTATTTAGTTTAAGTTAACTTTACATTGATATTAATACAATATATTATTAATAGTATTACGCATTTCGGCTTTGCATTGTACTATAAGTTTCTATTTCTAAGTTCTTATTCCTAAATATTAATATATAAGTAATGAGTTGTATTCCGGTATTATCTATCAAGTGTTATAGCTTTTCCCAACTACTTACAGTACCTATTTACCGTCTACTCGAAGATACCGCACGTTCAAATCTCGTTTTTTTTAAATTTTATAATTAAGTATTTAATTGGGTGTTTTCTATTACACTAAACAAATAATTGTAACTAATTATTTTATGAGGCGTAATTTTAACAGAACTGGTGGTTATTTTTATAATTCTTTAAGTTTTCTTTGTTATAAATATTATTGTATCTTTGATACTTACTCATGTTCTTTTTAGAATTTTTAAATATTGTATATTTTGATATTCATTTTATTGTCCTTTTTTATCACATAATTTATATGCTTTTTTTTAAATTTCATTTTCAACGATTTCATTCTATTACATTATATATATATATATATATATATATATATATATATATATATATATATATATATATATATATATATATATATATATATATATATATATATATATATATATATATATATTATATATATATATATATATATATATATATATATATATATATTACATATTAGTCCCCAGTGCTTCACGCAATTTAATCAGTATGATTACATTTAAATCTTTCGCCGTATGTACTAATTATTTTTTTAGTTTATTGCATTTTCTTCTACCACCACGTTCATTAAAATATCCCAAAAATATCAGTCTATTTTTAATATCCTCTACTATCTCTGTTAATTTCTTATAGAACTTATTTTAGTTAGGCCTTAAATGATTATTATTGTTGTGTCCGCTATCGAGCGTTGTCTTAGCAGATCAGACAATTTCTCCCATAATATTGGGAAATTAAAATGCCTGGAATCCGACTGAAGATAAATGACATCGGCAAGGCTTATGATCAGAAAGGCTATACCATTACGAGCAAAAAGCAGCGGAAAACCACCATGTCATCATTTTACCTTGTAAAATATAACATAATAAATTTGAATAAAAGTTTGTCCCGATCCTTGATAGCCTTTACAGAGGCTGCTAAAAATACCTGAGCAACCAGTTAGAATTTGCACTTAATATGTTAAAACTTTATATGTATCTGGAAAAATTCACAACGCCATTGGAAAAAAAGTCGTTCTAATAATGTGAGTGTAAGTGAAATGCATTTAACAGATTCCAAGAATTGTCGTGTTAGAAACTACTAGGTTTATAATTTGAAAAAGACATTTTACAATGACCTCAAGAAGATCTTGGAAGACGTTTATAAAAGTAAAATAATACTGTTGATGGATAATTTTAATCAGAAAATAGACCATAAGAGAAGTGAGATAATTGTGGGTCTTTTTGGATTAGAAACCTTCCCCTCCTTTTTAAACTTTATCCGTGTATGTTCCAATAGATGACCGATCTTCAATAATCGCTAAGTCACAAAGAGTATATTGTCGATCAAATGACGGTTTACAATCAACTTTGATTTACCAAACGCATATTTAAAACAGATTAATGTTTCCAAAAACCCTGCATAAGTTTAATCTCATTGCCATGATCAAGACAGCGCAGGAAAAACTGTGATAATTAGGGATGCAGAATAAGTGCAGGCCACATTTTGATCTTTAATTTAAACTATAATCTGGGTTTATACATGGGTTTTTATTAAGAATGTTACTTCGTCAGATAACAAAAATCAATTTATAAAAAAGAGATTTTTTTTGTAATTTGAATAGCAATACCACGTGGGCAGTCTAAAAAGTTTTGCGTCTAACAGAAACGAGTTATTTTTTTTCAAACTGATTTTAATTTTTCCGCATGGTCTACTTTTAAGGCGACACACTTTTTCTAAGAATGCTCCAATCTCTTTAACCTGTTCAAATAGTATTTGGCGTTTTACTCTGCAAAATAGGCGTCTACGGTTGCGATGACCTCATTTTATAAAAATCTCTATCCCCCGAGTTAAACATTGAAATTAGGAAACAGGAAATAGTCATTGGAGGCCAGATCTGGTTAATGTGCTGGGTGCTCAATCAATTCAAAATGAAATTCGTATATTTTGGTCATGACAACCGCCAAAGTGTAAGCCGATACGTTGTCTTGGTGGAAGAGCACTTTTTTATGTTCCAAAAAGGGCCATTTTTCAACAATTGCTGCCTTCAATTAGTCCAATAACGATGTGTGGTACGACCTCGCTATTGATTTTTTTTAAGTAGTCGGTGAACAGAATTTCCTGACTATGCCCAATATGCGTCAATATATGAAAAGAAGGTTTTTTGACATACCCACAACCGCTGACATCTTTGTAACCTTAATTTGGCGATCGCCGGTGAACTTTTTTGATGTTATCGGTCAAAGTCGCACTTATTGGCTGTCCCAAACGCTCATCACCAGCCGAGCTGGTACGACCATATTTAAATTCAGCTGTCCATAGACAGAGTCCTCATAAACGGCAATTAACTCAACTTTAATTTACGTAATTCCTTTCAAATGCAAGTGATTAATTTCGGAACGGTATTTGATTTTTCTATTTTTACAGAAGCACTGATATCGACTGATACAAACGACCGTGAAACAATATTTAAGCGTCCAAAATGGTTGAAATTTTTACAGGTATTTTTCAATGCATGTAAGATTATAGTAGCAGAATGGTTTTGACGAATAAAGCCATCTTCATGTTGAGGCTCAAAACTGTTTAGACTGCCCATGTATGTGTGGGAATTCTTTTAATTACATATTTTTCTTTCTCTCAAATAGTGTGCTTGAGATGCAGTTTCTCAGTGTATTATAAATATAGCACGAACAATTTATTCTCATTTATTATTATGAGAAAAAAGTACAAAAGCAAAAATTTTTATATGTTTGTTGTCTAAGGAAAATATTTTGTTAAAAGGCTACACATGTACTTCATTAATATTATTTAAGATGAATTGAAACATAAGATGTTTTTGTTATCAGCATTAGAGTACTCCACAAGTTTGTATATCGTGATTTCCTTTTATTAAGGAAAAGATCCCACCAACTTTATTATAATTGTTCAAAATTACAAAAAGGTGAACACTGTTTATCATAACATTATTACAATAAAGGAAACGGCTCATCGATTAGACATGTAGGAAATTATTATTGGTAATCAAAACCTGATAGGGTTAAGTTACATTTTGGCTTGGTATCACAGTGATAACGCAACTCCAAATTATACACAAAGTAATTATCACGTCTTTTTAAAAATAGATGGATGTAATAATAAATTTAATAATAATAATGGCGAGTCTGCATTTCCAGAAGAACATGCCAGTCACATGAAGTCTTTCATATGTTCTCCCTCATAGATTGGTTGTCGTACGCTGTCTCTGATACGGTGCGATTAGACTTTTATACTATGGTCACGACTTTTAATAGCGTCCTGCATACTGAGAGTCCAGAGCATCTTTATTTTGTTAAAAGTTTTAAAGTTTATCAACAATGTCGTGCAAGAAAAAGAAATGTAATATTTAGGCAACGTTACTTGTAAGCTGATATAACAGTAGAGAAATAAATTAAAACATAATCTCTATAAAATTGGGTGTTTATAAACAAATTAGAAATGAATAACAGCCAATATCAACAAAAGCTAAAGTAAATTATTTTACTTTTATCTGTCCTTTACCAAGTGTCCAACAGCCTAATAACATGTCTTAAAAGAAAAGCCAAAACTCTAATTACCAATTGAAATCTATCCCCGATACTAAAAAAACTTTCTATAGTTTAAAAAAAATTTAAAAATGTCTAAAGTTATAGTCTTACTAAAATACTTATATTTAACGCCATTGATTCTCTTAAAATTCTTTAGCCGTTTGTGAAACAAGTCTCATTATGCATTCGTAATTTTTTCTCACTTCTTAGAAATTCTCAAACATCATACGTAAAGGCTAGGTGACAGTCAGTTTTAATTTTGCTTTGCTCTTTATTAACATTCCCATTCCCAGACTTTACAACTTCTGAAATCTAGTTACTCTCTCACTAATTTGCTATTACCGTTGCCCATCCACTATTACCTCCAATTGCTACATTAATAATCTTATTTTTTGTTATCTGGCCTTATTGATAAGATATATTTTTTCATTTCCTACAATGTACAAAACAATATTACTTTTGTTTCTGAAGAGTTTTATAACAAAAAAAATTAATGGCCTTTTCTATGACACTGTCCTTAGAAACTATTTATATAATCAGTCATTTAAAAGTAAAATCTTTTGCTTACATTTACTGAGTTACAAAATGCGTTATTATCAGATCTTACAGAATTTTTTAATACTATAAATAATATATAGAATGTAGAACAAAACCGCACTAAAAATTATTACCAATTTTTTTATAAATCGTAACCAAAACACCAAAAACCAAAAATATTCATAACATAAAAATACTATTAGTAACATTTTTACCTTTGAAGTACCGACCTTACAAGAAATATTAGTTTGTGTACCAATTGTCAGTGGTTTGGGCGCACGAAGAATTTCTACCAAATGAATCAAAAATACACAATATATTACTACACTCGAGAATGTACACAGAAAGTAGAGAACAACGCAGTAAAATATATATATTGTTAACAGAATCATCCGGCTAACTAACAGTCCATTATCGCAGAAATTCAATCCAAAATTACGGTAAAACAAAATGATATACAAAAGCAAAATATTAATGCTCAACGAGCTAGGCAGCAAAATTAAATCAACTATAATAGCATCCAATAATATCCGATGATATCACCTCAAAAATAAAATGATATGACAAGCTTAAACCTATGATAAAATATATGGTCACAGAAATGGGAATATTAATAAATCTCATTACGGCACTAACTAATAAAAAATAATTAATTAATGGCACAAACTTTCAAAATTGTAATATATAGAATACTAATTGTTTATGCTAGCATGTACATGAAATAAAATAATATATCTTATTGGATAAAGAAATAGGCATACTACTAACAAAAACTCACTTTATAAATTAATAAATATACGATATAGAGCTATACGCGACGGCACGTTTATAATAATGAATAATAAAGTTAAACACAATGAGTTATCAAAATATAATGAAGAGCATCTACAAGTTACAGTTTTAGAAATACAGAAAAAAGCAGTAAAGCTTAAGACTGCATCCGTGTATTGTTCAGCAAAGAATACCACTAAGGCGCAAATTTTTCAGCACTTTAGAAAAAAGATGCCTAGCTGGAGAAAACTATAACTCCAAAAATCAGGTAACTAGGCACTAGTAACAGGCAACTACTAGAAATATTGCAGCAAAATAACTTGGGCTGCTTGCTATCAGGAGAGCCAACTTATTGGCCCACAGAATTAAAAAATTTTGAATTTTCTTGCTTTTATGTAATCAAAGATATTGATCCTAAAGTTTTCGATACAAAATGATGTTTTAATTTTTCACTTGGTCATTCGCCGATAATAGTAAAAATGCAACCATTAGCAGCAAAATATACAATAACTTAATCAAAGACTATCTAGATGAAGGAACCGAATTAGAAAAACCCCTCTAGACATCTTTGGAAAGTTGTAAAAACATTAACAAAAAACATTTAAAATGCCGGTTGGGCAATAACTCCGGAGAGTGACGCAAGTGCAATAAAGGAAAAAGAACGTTCCTTAATTCTAAAAGACAAAATCAAGGAGAAACGATAGGCGAACAAAATATGGCAAACCACGGAAATAATAGAAAACAGTACTGCACTCAATAAAGCAACAAAAAAGCTAAGGACGTCAATAAGATAAATCAAGAACATCTTAGCTAACTTTCGGCTACCGAGGCAACTGAGTACTCACTTGGGAATGAAACTAAGAAGATAAAAAGACCCCAGCAAGCGGTACCATCGATCAGTCAACAGAATGATAACTGGGCAAGAATAGATAAAGAGAAGACAAAGGCCTTTACGGAACACTTAGAGAATGTCGTCCATCCATCAGCAATGTAGAATCAGCTTCATGAAACAACGATAAAATTGAAGAATTTTTTGAAGTACCTAATTAGATGTGTCCTCCAGTTGCAAAAATTAAAATTAAAATTTTGAATATCATCTAATTAGCAAATGCAACAAAAGCGCACGGATTAGATTTAAATACTAGTAAGCTCCTGCTGAAATTACCTAAAAAGCTTATGAAACTATTACACAAATTCTCAATGCAGAAAATAGGTTATTTCTCAAGTGAATGAAAGTTATTATGCTTGCAAAACCCGGTAAAGAAACAGAAGATATAACATCATATAGGTCTGTCAGCCTTTTTACTGTGTTGTCTAAAGTCTACAAAACAAAAGGAACTCGTTTAAAAGGATCAACTTTGCTTCAAAAGTCAATATGGGACAATCATATAGGTCTATCGCATGGTAAATAAGAATAGTGTTAGCCTTTGATACCAAACGAGTTAAGTGCTTCGCAGTATAACGCACTGTGGTATGTAACAAACCAGATGAATTTAAGCGATTAAACTTTTTAAACCTCGTAACTATCTACTAGGTTTGACTATTAGTGTATGCTCAATTTACACATGAAGAGAAAGAAGAGCTTAATAGGAATTTTCTGCAACATGTCATTTAATGTATAAATCTCACAAAATACTTATTGTAAGATTAAGTGGAGTCAAATAAAAAAAATTAAATTGTTTTACAATTACATTAGTTATATGCGGTTTAAATTGAGAGACTTTGGTAAATAAATACCTACACTATTTGCTTTGGTAAAACTTTAAAACTAAACCAGAAAGTTCACATAATGTTAGTTCTTGTGACATTGTTATCTAAGTTAAAGTATACAAGCATAGACTAAAGATAGCAAAGTTCTTTGACGTAAAGAAATATATATATATATATATAATATATATATATATATATATAATAAAATATTAATCAGAACTAGAAAAACAATCTAAGATATACATTTTAGAAAAAAAATGAAATATCAGAAAAAACTGAAAGGTACAGAGAAAATCTTAAATAGATTACTAAACTCTTTATGCAATATTATATTCGGTTGGAAAAGGAAAACATCACCAATATTCAAAACATTTTAAAAGTAGTTCAAAGCACAATAGCAAATTAGTAAAGTTGCGTCTCTGAGCTACTTTGATTTAGCGAATGTCGCGGCTTAAATAAAAAGTTGCGGATCGAAAGTAAACGCCCAGTATACGAAATCGCATTGTAATTTCAGACAATTTGCATTTATATGAGGTTTTTATTGCGAAAAGTGGCTGTAATCTTATGTACGGCATTTAATGGTATTGCTCATTAATGCCCAATTTTACACCGACGGCGCCGTTTGTGGGGCGCGCGAAATTCATTATGATACGAGTCGATATTGATTATTGATGCTGCAGCTGCGACCGGAATTTTCCCTCTTAAACGGTCCTTGAATGGGGGAAATTTTATTCGGGGCGTAATCGCATAACTTGGAATGTGATTTAGCGCTACTCGCAGCTAAGTTAGAGTTTGAAAACTTTGAAAAACTGTTAAGGCGTGACGTAGGTCAGAGACTACCGTTGTATTTGAGATGCTCCGGTTCAGCTGCAGCTTTCGGCTTAGCTCCGAAAGCAGGGGAGCGTTTCAGGATGTCAACAGTCTTTTAAGATATTAATTAAGGGCAGCCGTTGTGAGTCGTTGCGTTCGCCGAACTTGAACGAAAAGCTTCGTCATGAACTACAATGGAAGTTATGCTTGGCAGACTAAGAGCTTAAAGGGAACGAAATTTTGTTTTATTTTTTACTTTATATTATACTTTATAACATGCTTTGTAACCATTGATAGTTATTAAATGCACATTTTAAATATCAATAAATTGTACCTGGTTTTGGTCTTTAATTATGTTAGTGCTTTTATAGCATGAAGGTTTACATTATTATCGCTCCCAAAGTGTATAATTATAATTTTCAGCTTAGTATCATTATTTGTGTAGGTATACTTTATTATAGATGTACTTCTTACAACAGTTTAAAAACACCCTATCTCTCTTTATGATAGACCGCGTTGTTTAAAAGCTCGCCTCTAGTTGCAATATTTGGACACTTCTGAAATTGCAAGTAGAAAGAAAACTTAATACATTTCGTGGACTAACAAAAACCGCTAGCGTTTGACTGAGATAAGCGGCTGCTAACAGCGTTTTGGTAGACAATAGAGAGCTGGTACCAAAAGTTTTTTATAACTATAAAATTAATTGTTACACGAGAAAGATAAAAAGATAATAAATGGTTTATATTTTACAGAAAACGCATTAAAATTAAGGCGCCTTAATGTACGGAATAACGTTGTAAAATTGTTTATCAAAATATTTCTTAAGTACTACTATATACATAAAACCTTTAATATAAATTAGATAACATCAAAAAATAGGTAGATAATAACCCTACTAATAAGTTAATTTGCTTATGAAATTTAGAGAACTTGATGTTTCTATGGAAAAATACAAGTGCATTGCCACATTATGTTATTCATATTTAGTTAACTTTCTATTGCCATTTCGAAGCAAGCAGACGTGTGTCGTGTTTGATACCGGTGCCTGAGATATCTCAGATTTTATCACAAATAGCCTGCCATCTAAGTACCTGCATTATAAAGGTTAGATAACATTTTTAAATTTAAATGCAACTTTGCTTAAGGTCAAGTGCACTGATAAACGTACTGAATTAGCTGGTGAAACTTAATTTACTATTTCATTTAATAGAGCAATACGAGGTGCGTTTAAGGGCTATTTCCAAATTTTTTCGCAGCAGTGATAGCAAATAGAAATATATGATTAATTTTAAAAGATGCCAGAAATATTTTTAAATTTGTAATATAGATGTCAGGGACATACAATGTACACAGGTCAAATTCCCACCATTTAGTGAGTGTTGTTTTGTATATTTCAATTGGCATCGTTTAATGAAAAAAAAACAACTGTTCATTATTCATTTTCTTCTCTTGCGTAATGACACTCCCATCGAAATCCATGCCAATTGAGTGATACATGCATTAAAGACATTATGGCTGTTAAAAATGTGCGTTTGTGGTGGCTAAAATTTAGAGAAGATCAAGAGTTGTGTGATAATAGACTGAAGTAGTTTCAGCCACGAACCAGCAGAACCAAAACCATGATTGCGCGAGTAGAGCAAGTTGTTATGGAAGACCATCGATTAACTATGCACTTCGGTAGGATCTGTTGAGTCCATTTTGCATGATGACCTGAAAAGTTCCTTTAAGTTAAGTCCTACGAATGCTGATTGACGAACACAAGGATGCGCGGGTGGCAATGTTTTAGGATGCCATGAATTTCTGACCATGAAGGATACTCTCCGTCGCCGCTGATTTTCCAATCGAGCCGCTATTGCATCAGCTATTTCCCAGTGATTAAAACACATCTTTAATGACGTGTTCTCAGTAACCATAAAAATTTTAATTTTTTCAGAAAATAAAAATTGGAGACCTTAGAACTTGAACGTACTTCGTACGTATACAACCCGCACCGGCAACTTAAAACGTCACTTACGAAAACGTAACTAATTTAAGCTACAAACAGCCCTAATCACAACAATCTTATTAACATTTATTATGGCAGTAACAAAACTTACAAATACAATCTAATCATACTTACTATTTACCAAAACAACCATTTTCTTCTACACAATTTTTAACCTTTGCTTCTTATGCAAACGCAGCAGCTTAATCTGCCCACTCACCAACAATCCAACCCAACGAGATAATAGAACAATAAAACTAAGGTAATAATCACCCCTGGCAAGCTGTCAAAAAAGGAAACAGTTGAATAGATCAGCTAAAAATATATATTTGATAAAACCGCAAACTTTAACACAAAATAAATTCAAGCTCTTTAGTCAACAATAATTTCGATCTAACCGGCCAGCAACTTTCCGAAAGAAAAAAATGCTGTTAAACTTACGGTGTTAAACACTACAGTGGAATGATTGATGATATTGCAAATTTAGGAGAAGCAAAGATCATTCACCAATCACATCGGTCCAAGGAAGAGTTGCGATCTAACATCTTCATTACTTCCATCTTGACTGAAGTAATTAAAGAAGAACTCTAAAACTCCGACCCACACAATAATAAAATATATGATGTTGAATTCCTCTATAACCAAAAAGTAGCTGTTGAAGCACTACATAAAAGAAAAGATATTATAGAGTGCACAATATGCCAAAATTGAGGCAAATCAGAGATTTATTTCTTATTAGTATGGTATTCTAAAAAATAATAAAAAAATAAATAAATAATAATAATAATAATTTTAAAACATTTTTTTATTCAGATAAATTCCAGGTTGTTTAAGCTATGACTAATAGGATAGTTTTTATTAGAAATGACATATTATATTAGTATGCCCATAATGATTAGAACAAGAAAATAAAACGATTAACTGTTTTTAAATAATTTTTTAAGATTCATAAATAGCTGTTAGTGAGTATAGTGATAAGGAATTTATTTAAAATGACTACTCTTAGTCCCTACTCAAGCTTTAAGACGCCCGAACTACGCCAAAGCTCACTCAAAGAATCAATATTAAGGTACATTTTTGAGAAAACTACTCTAATACTGCCCATAATTTGTAATCGAGATCTGGGTTACTAGAAGGCCAATCTTCTACTGTCAGGAAATGAGGCACTTTGTTGCTCAGCCAAATGTGAAAACATGATGAAAGGTCAAAGACTCTCATCAAAAAGTGTGTTGATTCAAAGCTTTTACTACACCTTCCAAAATATTCTGTGGATACACAGCGGTGCAAAATTTTGACTCCCTTTCCACAAAAATTAATTTTAATTACTCCATCGTAGCACACTTCCCACCACTAAACTATTACAAATGATGAATGATTGGTCGTCTAAACCTTTGGAACTAACTGAGATGCTTCTCTTAAGAATCTAGAGTATACCCTATTATTTTCTTTATTGATGAATTTCTTTACTGTAAACACTTGTTCATCCGCAAACAAAATTTTCCTGTGATCATCATAGGCGAACTCTTTGTTTTTTCGCTCCTATCTTCCTTTAAACCATCCGTCAGAAAATATCCCGTATGTATATTGTAAGCAGCCTTGTTTAATAATAGGAGACATAAAAATCTTGGAAATTTGCACCACTCGAGACATAATATTCTCTTACAAAGAAGATTATATTTAATTTCAGGAACTTACGGCTTAGACTGCATTAAAATGAATGTCCGAAATGAATGTAATTTTCAGAAATTAGACAATCCTTGACACCTCCAGTCTCATTAAACAATTATAAAGACTGATACACAAACATACGGCTATGCCGAGATGTGGGGACTTAAAGACTAATTTGGTTTTCAGTTTCACCACCAATACGGTTGACAAGAAACACCATTATTTATAACTTTAAAACTTAATAATTGAAACCATGCGTCAATGTGATATATATTTTAATGTTGTGTAAATTTTAAAAGACGCATTAAAAATATTTTTAGAATAATACTAAAAGTCACCTGGCATCTATAAACAGATACGAAAAAGTAACTTTTTTTCATTTATATAAATTAACACTTTTTTGTAATACGAATTAGTCATTCAGCAGATATGACTTTTAGTAATTGTGTAATTCTGAGAATAATTTCTGAAAATAAAGAAGAACACATTCTTACATCCCTAGATTCGCCGCTACAAATGGAACTCCCACTAAAAATATTCAAGATCCACGAAGTCCAGCAAATAATTGACAAGGATCTTAACAGCAGATCCCGGGATGGGATCAAATCACCGGTAAATTACTCAAAGAACTTCCAGAAAATATAATTCGAGATATAACCGCAATCTATAACGCAGTATTAAGATTAAATTATTTTCCAGACTCCTGGAAAGTGGCATAAATCATACTAATAGCAAAACCCGGCAAAGATCCTGAAAACGTAGAGTCATACAGGCCAATCGGCCTTCTACCAGTACTGTCTAAAGTACTAGAAAAGCTTTTGCTTAAAAGACTCAAACCGATACTTGAACAAAAGCACCTAATCCCTGAGCATCAGTTCGGCTTCAGAGAACAGCACGGAACAATCGAACAAGTACATCGTATAGTACGACATATAAACTCTGATATCGAAGAAGGTAGATATTGCTCAGCTGTGTTTTTAGACGTATTCCAAGCCTTCGATAAGGTTTGGTACGCGGGATTACTGTTCAAAATCAAAAAACTACTGCCTCATAATTTATATCTTTTATTAAAATCATATTTAGAAGAAAGGCAGTACTATGTCAGACATGATGATGAACAAACGAGCTTAAAACCAATCCAATCAGGAGTCCCCCGAGGAAGCATCCTAGGGCCAATCTTGTATCTAATCTTTACTGCCGACCTTCCAGTACTTCGTGGTAATTTGGTATATTGAGAAATGGCTGAAAACTTGGAGAATTAGGGTAAATGAACAAAAATCTGTACACGTTACTTTCACTACAAAAAGTTCTACTTGCCCAACAATCTATCTTAACCAGCAACCTATACCTCAAGATACAAAAGCCAAATATTTAGGTATCACCCTAGACAGAAGACTAATATGGAGACCCCACATAGAAAAAAAAAGCAACTGAACATCAAACTTAGGCAACTGTACTGGATAATAGGTAGAAAGTCGCAACTTACCCTCGAAAATAAAGTCCCAGTGTATAAAGCAATATGAAAACCAATATGAAGCTATGGAGAGCAGCTCTGGGGATCTGTTGCAAATTCTAATATAGAAATATTAGAAAGGTTCCAGTCTAAGGTCCTACGCCTAGTTATCAACACCCCATGGTTTGTGACCAATGCGATACTAAGAAGAGACCTACAAATTCTAACGGTTAAAGAAGTTGCCAAACAACTTAGTGACTACAGTGAAAAGTTATCAGTGCATCCAAACCAAGTAGCACGTAACCTTCTTGATGAAGCAAATGATACACGTAGACTCAAACGCTTCAAACCTTCGGATATTCCAAATAGATTCCAATAGCAGAAATCAAAATAAACTTCGTTAGTGAAAATTAAAATAAGGCTTGTCAAGATGAAACTTGTAGAGGCACGTATCATTGGATTCCCTGCCTACGCGATATGTTTATTGTTTCTATTGTTAAAGTGTTACCGCATTTACTTATTGTCCTTTAGACAGATTGTAAATTACCTAGGAGTTAATAAAAAAAAGTAATTGTGTATCATTGTAAATTTACAAGTTTGTACTTTCTACGATACGTAAATCTTAATTTATTTAAAGTTTTGCAGACATAAAACAAATTAAATTTTGTTGCCGCTCCATTAAACTAAATTAATTTGTTTTTCAACATATGTATTGCCGGCTTTCTTTAATTTCTTGTGAACTGAAAATGTATTGTATACTATTTGGCATCTGCTACTAGTTGTTGAACTGCTAATACTTCTCCACGAACTATACTTCTTTCAGAAAATTGTAGAATGCTCTGAGGTTACAATTGTTATTTTAAATCATAAACTTTTGAATAACAGTAATTGCTAGATTGTCATAGCTTATAACTACTAGATTAATAATGTAATGGAACAAAACTTACACAATTTGAGTTTTTGTGTGTTGTATGCGAAATCTGTATTTATTATTTTAACCCTGTACATTAAGAAGAAAGAATAAAACCGTTTTTATTTGAATACTTTTAAACAAACATAAAAGAACTCTTAGAGCATGTTTCTACTAGTTCCAGTCAATTGGAATAGATACAAATTTAAACAATTTATGTTAGTAAAAACGTAAGATTATCTTTTAATTGTAATATAAAGAAAGTAAGAATTCTTGAAATTCAAAATAAAAAAATGTGATAATTTTGCTTATATCTGAATAAAAGCATTGCTAGACATGAATATTTTATCATAATTTTGATTAGTAGTATATAATGCGTACGTTAGCACCAATTGTAGATTATTTCAATTTCATTATTATTCAAATTTATTTCTAATTGTAGAAACTTAAATAAATACTTTATTTTCTGTGTATATTAAGTATATATTTTTATTATTTAAATTGTTTATTTGTTAATTATATAGAGGTTTCCGGTTCCTCAAATTATATTATTATAATATACATTATTGATTTTTTTTTTTAACATACCTTTAATAACTTTTTCTTTATATAATTCAATAAACATGCACATTTAGTGCAGCAAATACAGTCAGCAATTTACACTTCAGCTTGAAATGCTAGAAGCGCAACTCCGCTTAATTCAATACACCAGTAAGCGGCAGTGATTTAATCCGGGAGTATTAATTGTACTTTTCGCTATGATTATTTGCACAACCAAGAGTTAGCTTTAAAACAATACGCAGACATATTCATAATTTAATTGCAATAAAACGTATGAAACTGGACAGGCAAACAAAGTTAAATTAAACTTGCTCGAGTATTAAGGATTTGATGATGTTTATGGAATTCCTTATTAATCAACTTACACCGTTGTAAAGGTTATTAAAAGTACCTTTGTGGCTGCACGATAGCAAACAGCATTACATCACAGCTCAGCAGGAAAGTTTTCAAATAAACAGTTGGAATACAAAGAGATTTGATTATGGCCAAACAAAACGGCCACGTAATAACCTAATAACTCGGGAGAGATAATTTCTGAGAACTGAGGCTATATTAATGTAAAATGCAGATGCAATCACAGTTGTTTTGATTAACAGGAGTAATAGTATAAATAATGCATGTGTAAATCACTATTGTCACAGTAACCAAGCAATTTACTTATGAGTATTATCATGATATTAAAAGGTAAAAAGTTTTTACTACTTGTCGAGTCTTTCCTATTTAGTTGGCTATATAAAAAAATTTAAATATTTTGTTGCAGATAGTAATCAGATTAAAATGAATTGAATAACTATATCACGTTGCTGCAGAAATAATTTCAGTTAAGATACCTTGCGTAAAATCTTTTAAAAATCAATTGGAGATATTAAGGTCTACTTGTTAGTTTTATAATCACGAAGTAATGTTGTACTCGGTAAGTAATCATAGTTTCTGCAGTTATCTATTATATAACTTTAAATCGAGAGTGAAAATTAGAGAATGAAGTCGGCACATTAACAAGGCATTTAACAAAGGTGAAAAAATCAATTTTTTCCTAATGATAAATTTACATCAAAAATTAGTATAGCTTGGGATAGTTCTTCATCCTTAATTAGAGCTAGTTAAAGCAAATCTACATTGACTAAGGATACAGTTGAACAACGTTCTCAGACATATGCGTGTACTAAATTAATTAGCCACCGCACCATTAAGAGGTTGGAGCTTTTCTGCGGTCATGTCGCCGCACTAACACTTGGCGCAATTCCATCGTGACAGAAGACAAAATCGGTGCCTTTACCTCTTTTACGTGTAAACATGATTAAAAAAGTATTGTCTAATTTTTTTGGGAACTGCTCTATGGTTAACATAAAAGCAAGTAAAAAACTTCGATTTTAAAGCCATCTAGGACAGAATTTTGTTTGGGCTAAAGTCACTTGTTTTAGTAATAATGCAGTTAATAAAGAAGGCCAAAAAGTTAACAATCGGATTGTAAAATCAGTTTGCAGTAATTAATTTATACAACAGCACTAAAGCTATTTTCTCTCTGATTCGATAAACTTCCTTTATTGGCTGGGAGCGAGGTATAATGTTATTTAAGGTCAATTAGTATTGAAGAAACAAAATGCAATTACCTAGTTAGCACTCCAGCACAAAAAGTCGCAAATAAAATTCCAAATATTTTCAAAAACCGTCGTTACAATTATAATAAATTTAATATTGAAAAAAATATTGAATTTATGCAAAAATAGTAAAAAACAAAATAGAAGACAATATTCATGGAAAAATAGGAGAAGACCAAACAGGATTCACAGCCGGAAAATCCTGTATAGACAACATATATACTAACCAACAACTTATAGCGAAGAAAAGAGCGAAAAACAGGGACATGCACTTGGCCTTCATAGACCTCAGAAAAGCGTACGACTCGGTTCCCAGAAAAAAACTGTGGGAAGCGATGAGTAATATAGGGATCAACAAAAGTCTAATCAGGGCAATACAGCAACTTTATGGAAACAACCAAGTGGCAGTGAAAGTGGGGCAGACGATCAGTAATTACTTTAAGACAACAAAAGGGCTCCTACAAGGATGCTGCACATCTCCAACCCTATTCAAGATATTCTTAGAAGATACCTTAAAGAATTGGAAAAGGAAATGTGAGGGAATGGGGATACCAGTGCGCAATGAACATCTTTATACACTAAGCTACGCAGATGATCAAGTGATAATAGCCCAAGATGAAGAGGACCTGAGTTATATGCTACGAAAACTAAAAGACGAGTACACTAAGGCCGGTATGGAAATAAACTTCGACAAGACAGAATATTTAGCGATTACAGAAGAAGAGGTAAAAACTTAGAAATAGACGACAATGTAGAAATAAGAGGGAAAATAAGTTCAAATACCTAGGCTTTACTATATCAAAAATACATCTACAGAAGAAGAAATAAAGAACAGGTTAGGACAAACTAGAATAAGTATCAGACAACTACATCCCATTCTATGGAACACACACATTGCAAAAAATACAAAACACAGAATATATAACACAATTATCAGAAGTATTATGACATATGGGGCAGAAAACTGGATAATTAATAAGAAAAATAGAGGAAAAATAAAAGCCACAGAAATGGAATTTTGGAGAAGGTGCTGCCAGGTGACACGACTGGACAGAATTAGAAATACAGAAATAGAGAGGAGAATGAATGTAGAAAAAGACACACTGACTTACATCGAGGAAAAGAAATTAATATGGTACGGCCATGTTAGAAGGACGGACAATAATCGATGGATAAAGAAAATAACAGAGTGGAGTCCTCCAGGAAAACGAAAGAGAGGAAGACCCCGAAGATCTTTCAGAGATGAGGTGGACGAAGCCATGGAAAGAAGAGGGCTAGCAGACGGAGATTGGGAAGACAAGAAGGAGTGGAAGAAACGGTTGAGTGAACGAAGACAGCGTCAGCTGTGAAGATCCTTTTGTATATATATATATATATTGAAAATTCTAAGTGACTTCAAAATTACAGCATTATGTGTTTTTTCGGATAGTTCTTTGGCATTAGACTCTATAACTCTATGAAGCCTTGCAGTTAGGCTCGATTTCTATTGACACTTTATTTGTGTTCCAATTTTCTTCCATTCAGAGACCAAACAAAATGTAAATCAAACTATCTAATTGTTGTTAACCAACACTCCTTGCACGAGTTTTCTGTTGGCAATGGTTTATAGTTTGTGTAATTTCACTTTGCTTTATAAGCACCGCTAACTACCTAAAACTGTTTTAAAGCAGCAAACAGTGCCTAAACTAATTACCTTCAGCATTCAACATGTCAAACTCAAATTTTTCATGTCCTCAGAATCTCTGCCTTACGCAATGAAAAATCGCAAGGTTCATCATTCATAGGCAGAAGTGCCTTTAGTTCTATCCCTCAATGCCTCAGATAAAGTTATCAGAGAGAAATTGATCGATGTTTCTATCTAATCGGATTATTAGTTTTAAAGTCTGTCGTGGACTAAAGCGGGTTGTAGCAAATTCGATTACAAATTTTTAGTGATTTACTTAAACAATAAGGCAAGTTTGCCACAGCCCACATCAAATACAAACTGCTAAAGTTTGTAATAGTGTCCAACTCCGATAAGTTACATGCTTAGCTAATTTTTACGCAAAAATTCGGCATCGTACTAAAAAGATAAAAAACATTGAAGATTTTTTTTAATACCTGAAAGTAGATTAATATAATCTTGCATTTAGGAAAAATTGCTTTGTAAACTAAAGATAAAAGAACCCTCCAATAACTAAGGGGCCCCTATACTATCACATATTTATGAAAACGACTTGCGTCTCCTTAGCCCACATAAAAATTAAGACAGTAAAGAAGTTTTTGTTCTTTCGTCTTATAAATTCTAATAGTATAACGATATGCACAACCTGATGATACATTATGTATTGTTTGTTAGAGCTCAAAAATGCCAATGCTCAGCTCCAGTAGGACAGTGTCAATAAATAGATAGACGTTTTGAATACATATATGTTGTAGACAGTCTGTTCCATTTGATCTGGTGTGCAACCATTGGATGACTTGATAAATTATTTTATGCACTAACCTTAAACTGTTGGTCATGTCTTTCTTTTGATCTTAACCTTGAGACTTTGGGAGCCCCCTTGCTATCTCAGGAACCAACTCGTTCCGGAGCAAATTACTTGGTGGTTATAATACCATAGGTTGATATGATTCGACAAACTATTGAAAACCCCGAAGTTTTCAGTTTCATGTCTTGCCGAATCCTCGTTAGTAAGAAGAAAGAATTAATGTACCATTGGCAAATATTGATAGAGTCACATTTTCCTTAAAAGGCATATCGACCGTCTAGACTATATGTAACTTCGGATTCAGCACACTGCCTTACAAAGTTCTCGCATTTATAGAATAATAGTCAAAAAGATTATCGGCAACTTTTATTGGAAAAATCGGTCTTTGAGATACGACTTAAATGATATGGAAAATTGATTAGGTAGAGCATGTTTAATTTTATGTATCAGTCAGCTATACCAAACAAGGTCAAAGGCTTGCTGGATATCCGAAAAACATTAAATAACGTACTCGTTTTTCTTCAAAGTGTTACTTTATTAACTCGTTCGAGTGTGGAATGGCTTACTCTGAATTATCTTTGCTGGAATTTGGGGAACTGATTAACAGGGTCGTTTTATTTTACGTATCACTATTCATAGACAATGGTCAACTAATGGATAACGAGACATGATTACTGATAGAATCATAAAATATTTTATTTTTAATTTTGTATGATAAGTTCTGCAACTGACTGTTGGCCTACCCATTTTTATCTGTCAGTAGAAAGTTTGCTTTGTTGCCATGTTTATCTAACATTTCTTTTTTCAAAGACTTTATCAATTATTTTTTGCAAACAGGATGAGTAATGGTCTGTAGATTTCCCTTGTCAGAATTTCTGTTGTAAGTTTGATGTCTGTTTCCGATTCCTATAATATTTTCATTTTGTTACTACTCATGAATTACTTCCTAAACATCTAATCTGTATTTCAATTGTACAAATACTATTATTTCTTTGTTCTAGTAGTAAGAATTGTACTTGAGATAGTTATCACTGCGGAATAGTCTGATTATAAGTCAAAATTTGATTTTACATGTACAATGGTTAGAAAGACTTTTGGTTCAGTAAATAGGTCATCCGTATTTAAATATTTACAACTGTTAATGTTATTGCCTTCTGGAATTTTAAACTCTTAGTTGTTATAAATCTAGGTCTTTTATTGGTGGGGTTTAATGTTAAAATTCCTAGCGCTGCAACATAAATCGAAAAACAAATTTTTAGTGAAGGAATGTTCAACACCACTAATGTACTGTGTCATTGAATGTAACTGCAGTTGATTGTAAATATTTTTTATTTTTTTTGGCACTTCAAAATGTCTAACTTTTTGTTTTATCATTACAGTTATTCTACCATGTGCAGTTCTATCAAGATGCTGGGTATAGAACGCAGATTTTATGCCATCGATGGGAATAGAAAAATGTAGATCTGATTACTATTCTACATTTTTTAAGTATTATGTAATTTCTTTAAATTTAATTGATATTAATCTTTACTTTTACTGTACTTATTATTACTTAGAGGTGTAGTATAATATTGTACATTTTCAATTATTTCTGAAAAGCTATTTTTTGCTGCGTTATCAATTACTCCATAATCATAAAATAGAGATCTAGGTACATTCGGTTAATTGATGTTTTATTTTTAACATTGTTTGTATCATTATTTTTGTTATTTTGGGTTAAGATATTAAACTTATTTTCCATGTTGGTATTTGTTGATACTTGAATTATGTTTATTATTTTACTTGTGAGCGTTATGATGTTAATGTTTGATTGAAAATTAGTATAAATTGTGTATCCTGTATAAAAGATTGATATGCAACGTTAATTTAAATATAAATTGGAAGGCATTAATTGTTAGTTAGCTTAATTGTTGCAACTGCATTTGATTTTGTCATTGCAAGAGTATTTCATCAAATGTAAATAGACAATTAAAGTTGTTATATAGCTTAATTGTTGATCAACTGCATTATGCATTGCTATTGTTGAGTATTTCGTAAGCTTGTTGAAACTTCGTAGACAATTAAAGTTGTTTATATCTATTTAGAATTTATAACACAGCGTCGAGCACTCTCATTGTTCGTATCGCATCTGTTATATTGTTGAAACTTCGTAGAAATGGGGTCATGTTGCCGCTGAAAATATTTAGAATAAATAAAATCATAGACATCTACTTTCGCGGATTGTTGATCAATCAGATTATATAATTACAGGAAAATTTAGTTATAGATATGTAGTGGATGTATGTGCATGTATAAAAGCCATTTAACGTATTAAAAATGAAATAATGTACAGCAAAAGGAAAAATAGAATATTTTAATATAATAATAATAATAATGGTAAAACTCTAACGCCCCGCGTACAAGCACGACCTGCAAACTGAGAGGTTAAGGGTTCTCCTCATATGTCTGACTTTACTGCCCCGTTGTCGCGCACCATCTCTGATGCGGGACGATGTAGCAAGCACCGCGTCTTCGTCGACCGCCATTATTACTCCTTGCTCGAGTGCAGGTAATCAATTATTATTAGTGGCCTAGTAGGCCACGCGCAAGGCATCAGAGAGCTCCAGGAATGGAACTTGGGTCCGTCGGCATCGCAGTCCGCGCCTCAACTGCTTAGCCCACTCTAACCATTGTATTTTTTTTTAATATAAAGTCATTTAAATAACAAAATGAAGAAATTAAGATTGAATATCAGGATAAAATAGGAGAAAAATTGGATTTAAAGGAAATACATTAAAAGAGACAAATATCGAGAAATTTGAAAAACATTTGAAAATAAAGTTAAAAAAGTAATAGCAGAAGTATGTACAGAAAGCAAAAGTATTATTAGGGGAAAACAAAATTTATAGTAGAAGAGTGAAATAAATGAAAAAGTTAAGGAAAAGAAAAAATTGCTCGCAATCAGAGACAAAGGAAAAACACTGGTTTAGAAGGCAAAAAAATTGTTAGAAGATTTTGGAACGCAAATGGAAAGAAACGCAGAAGAGGGCGCAAAGTGCTATGGCGTACCCTAAGAAACCTACAAAAAATAAACTTCCCCACCTCCCAAAAAACATCAAATATAAAGAATTACAGACCCTAACAAACAATAGTAGGATAATAAAAAGGAAGAAGAAAATTGATGAAGAGAATAACAAGCTAGAGTAGAGATTACAGTAAAATAAAATAAAAATCAGTCGAAGAGAAGAAATAGAAATAACGTAAAAGATGCCTTAGAAATACTGAAAATTGGAAAGGCTCTAGGAATGCCTAAAATATATGTAAGAGAAAGGCATACTACTACTACACACGCTAATAAATCAAGTTTGCTTAACAATTAGGATTCCTTCAGAATGGACAAAGCAATAATTTTCCCAATCCATAAAAAAGAAAATTATGCGAGTTGTGATAATTACTAAGGTATATGCGAGCTATCTACTACTTTTAAAAAATACGAAAGAATAATCGGAGCAGATTTAGAAGAAAAATACAAAGTACTATAAGCGGCAACCAAACAGCATTTAAAACAGAAAAATTAACAAATAACTGGAAATTTGTAACAAGACAAATTAGTGAAGAAATAATGGAAATTAGAAGGAAAATATTCGTAGAAGCTATTGACTTCGAAAACCATTTTATAGTATAAACAGAAATGAGCTATAGAAGACTTTGAAAACAGAAAAATATGTAAGTACAAAAACGATTGAGGGTCTAAGATATATGTACGAAAACACAGGAAACATAATTAGAGTAGAAAGAAGCACGATAAGTCGTTTCTACACATAGAGAGGAATAAGGCTGGAATGTATTTTTAACCGATTATTATTCAGATAGCCAAAGGAATAAATAACGAAATAAAAGAGATGTATTTGGGGAACATAAATCTTAGTCAAATCAAAATAAAAGAACTGCTATAAGCAGATGACCTTATAATGTTTCCCAACTATACAACAAACTTAATAAAGACAATAGGAAAATGGAAAGAATAATTGAAAAATTACGATTTTAAAATAATTGTGAAAATAGCCAGCGAAGAAAATAGAGACTGTGACAAAAATTGATAAAATAAGGAGTAACATAACACAAAACAATTTAAAAATAAAAAATAAAATAGATAAAATTTAAACGCAGCAGCTGCGGTGGTTCGGGCACTTAGTGAGAATAAACCATAACAAAATGCTGAAAACTATATGGAAGACGTAGACCGAAGAAAAACGGAGAAGAGGAAGACCAAGAAGAAAATGAACATCAAGAATACTCGAAGCACTAAGGGAAAGAGGTATGAACTGGACCTAAACAAAGAACAAGGCCAAAGACAGGAAGAAATGGAGAAGAATTATCACCTCTACACCTGAGGCAGGGGAAGTAATCGATAAGTAACTAAGTAAATATTAACAACATTGCTATTATGATATAGGTACTCTTAAGCTATTATAATAAATTAAAATTTATCTTACCTATACACATTTGTTTTTTAATCTAAGATGTTAAATTGGAACGAGTGCGGGCTTTCATTTCATTTCAATTTGTTCAGGAGTATTTTCAATACACCTGGATTAACTCTGACTGATTGTGCTTCATTCAGAGTTGGTGTATTGCAAGCTTATTATCTATCGAGTCAAATCTAAAATAAACTAATAAAGTTTTAATTTTTACCAACGCTGCATACCAATTTGCAAGCTCCGCATTTCATTATCAGCTTAAGCTGCTCGCGGAGATAATAACGAAATATGCAGCTCTATCGAGCCCTAATTAAATGCCGGGCATTATTGTATCACCGTTGCTTTTTTAATAAACTGCTCCATAATTAACAAACGCGAGATAACGGAAAAGCGTGTGCATCCTGCTAATTCTGTTTTTGCGGAAACCGCCTAGCGACGGCGGCGGCGGCGGCGAGCAGCGTCGTCGTATCGCTAACACAAATCTCTTTTAATCAGGGGCTTTGCCAACTTTATCGGGTTATTTGCGGTCGTGCATAAAAAAGCGGCGCCCGATAAAAAGTGCAACGGCAAGCGGCCTATTATATTTGCAAATTAGAGCCGTAATTACGGGCGCTGGTGCCGCACGGCTGCATTATGCACGTGAGGATGTACGAACGCATGCGACGAGCAAATAATTAATAACTTTCATGCTGCACGCTACAGTCGCGCTGGAGGCACTATGAAATCTCATTAACACCCTATGCACTCTCTTCGAGGTGCAGCTGTGAAGTATGGAGAATACCTGACTGGCGGAATCTTAGCGGACTTCGCTAATGAAATCTGGAGTTCTCACATTCGTATTAAACTCGCGTTTATTATTAATTCGCGCAGCGCCAATTCCCCTTCTGGGATGCAGGCATTGGATTCGAATTCTTCTTCATCAATATTGCATTTCTGCCGGCATGTTTGAAAACAGCCGATATTGATTTTAATTCAGTTGAATCCATCGATTGCGGGCTTCGCCTCATAATTTATATTCAAGGATCTAATGCTCAAAGAAAAAGGAATACTCGCATCTGCATAATTTTGTGTAGTGATGGTGATATAGGACAAAAAGTTTTTTTTCTGTTGATTATATATTCACAGTACAAAGTAAATTATATTTGTATTAGAGTATTTTAGCACACGCAAATAATCCTACAATTAAAGCTACATTGCATGTATGAGGTGCGTTCAATTTCTAGTCTCCATTTTTTTTCTGAGAAAGCACAGGGTTAGGCAGTAAAACCGTACTATTTGTAGATAATAAAAAATAAACAAAAAAGTTTTTTATTTTTTATTTTTGCAACAACTATTAAGAGCACAAATGGAAATTGGTATATATAAAAAAAGCTTCACTCTTTGAATATCACTTTAGGAAGATTACGACATTGTATAAGTCTCATACGGAAATTCTCATTGACACGTCGTAGTACCGCCGGTGGTATTGCATGAACTTCTTCTTCAATCTACACTTTTAAGTCCCGTATAGTTGCTGGGTAAGTCTTAAAAACCTTCGACTTGAGATATACCCATAAAAAATAATCACAAGGACTTCAGGTCTTGTGATCTTTAAGGCCATTAAACATCCCCATTCCTACTGATGAAGCGGTTTGAGAAAAGGTCTTTCAAAAATTTTATTCGCACCCCAACTGTGTGACTAATTGTTCTATCTTGTTGGAAATTTACAGAAAATCGTTGAAGTTCTGAAATCAGGAAGGTTTCCAGCATTTAAACATTTGTTACACTAACTGCATGGCCATCAAGATTCTTAAAAAAATACGAGCTAATTATTCAATTTGAAAAGATTACACACCAGAGTGTAACTTTGGCCGAATGGAGAGGCCGTTGGTGAAGTTGTTGAGGGTTGGCAAGAGCCCACTAGTGAATATTGTGTTTATTTATATATCCACTGAGGTGGAAATGAACTTAATCGCTCATCCGTAGATTATCATTGATCTATTATATCTATGATATGATTATCAGCAATAGTCTAAGTACAATCTTTAATGCCTGCCTAAGGCTAGGTTATTTTCCTCAGGCATAGAAACACGTCCAAATTCTAGTGTTCTCAAAACCAGGCACAAAAAAACTAAAATTAGCAGCTATAGACCAATAAGTCTGCTAACCACTCTATCTAAATTGTTAAAAAATAATTCATGTTAGTTTAAATACTGCAATTAAAAGTCTCTACACAATTCCCACCTTTCAGTTTGGATTCAGAAAAGGACGCCCTACGTGTCACCAATTACAACAAATAATTAACCATATTGAGCGTGGCTTTGAAAATAAATATATGCTCAGGCTTTCGACATCATTTGACTTGAAGATTTGAAAAAAAAAAATCTAGATATTAACTTACCACTCTATCTAAAAGCCATCTTATTTTCATTTGTTGAAGATAGAATCTTCGCTGTCCAAGTGAACTCAATACTATCAGAAGCCAAGATCTTCACTGGCGTCCCGCAAGACAGCGGTCTGGGTCCAGCCCTATTCTGCATTTACACATTCGACCTGTCCGAAACTAAGGCAATTCTTGGTACCTTTGCGGATGATACAGTAATCTTCACCCAGGCAACATTATTCAATCAAGTAGTGATAGCACACCAACAAGCTACAAACCAACATTCTCGGTGATTCCAACAGTCGAATACTCAAATAAACTCAAAGTCAAAATATTCACGCTCAAAAGATTCACGGATCCCAACTCCGTACACATTAATAATAAACCAAAACCATGGAAATCAAATGACTCAACAGTAAAATACCTTGTCATCTACCTCGACACATAACTGAGTTGGAGATTTCATATTAATCAGAAATTAATTCAATGTTATACCAGACTTAAACAATTGTATCCACTAAATAACCGCAAATCTTCTTTAAAAATTGAATGCACTGTCTTGCTATCGTATATAAAATCTTGTTATAACCTTTAATTCTTTATCGATAACCGATATGGTGTAATACATCTCAAACCGACATGCAAAAACTACAGAGGTTCCAAAACAAAGTGTTGCGGATTGCAGTCAACGCGCCCTAGTATTTTCGAAATACACAAGTGCATCATGAACCAGGAATTTTGTCCATTGAAGACTACATTAAGAAAAAGTGCAAAAAAGCTTATAATCTCCTTTAAACAAAGATCTACACAAAACTCAAAAGTCAACTATCTCAGAAATATTATATTTTATTAGCAGTAACAAATCAAGTAATTCGAAACTTAAAACAAAAATAATTTGTTGCTAAACTTTTATGTTGAAGGAAGTTTGAGAAAAGCAAGACGTAGGATATTTAGAAAAAAAAACATTTAAAATATTATATTGTTCTTTTGCAATTAACAACGATAAAAAGCACCTATTATAATGACAAAAAAAGAAGAAAATAAAATTCATTTGATCTAAATTCAAAATGAAGAAAATAAGCGAGAAACTCAAAGCAGTTGAGTTTAAATGATAAAGTAAGAGAGTTTAAATTGTTTGTTTAAAGCACATAAAAATACACAATCAGACTAATATACCTTAAATATAAAGTTATAGTAAATTTATTTCATATAAGGATGTCAAAGATATTAACTAATTATGCTAAAGTTAAAAATACCTTACTACAATGATAAAACGGTAAAGATCATGAGGTCCTCTGTTTTCCTTTACAATCACATAATTCGTTTAAAGTGAAATTACAAAATTTAGACTAACTGGGCGCTATTTCCTTAATTGCATTCCTCCTTTAGAAAAATACTAGTCTATTACGCCACTATAGAATGTAGAGAAAGGAATGAAATAAACGCGGGAAAAATTTTGCAGGTACAATAGTATTTGGTCTATATTTATATATATTAATTATATATATATATATATATATATATATATATAATTAAAAGACTATTATATTAAATTTTCAGTCTTCCTAGAGTGCAATGATACTTTCTTAAGGCCAAGATAGCTCAGTTAAAAGCATACAGCTTTTGAAATAATTATCAACGTTTTCACATCTGCTTTGGAACCATTTTTAAGAGAATTTGATTCTTTACTCGATATCTCAATTTACCTTTTCTACAAGAGTTATGGATCACTGAATAATAGTTGTTTGTCAGAAAATACACTAGGTCGAGCTGTTATGTAATTAATGTTACAGGACAATAAAAGGTTTCCATATGACAAATAGTCGTTGTGTACGTCTCTAATATTTAGACGTAAAAGGCGTTTTTCTATTTCAATTTTCTCATACATAATTCTGATGGTAAAATAGGAAACAGAAGCCATAATCTTTTTATAGACAAAATTAATTTTGTGGCCTGTTCTTTTATGATGTTTGGTGAACAGTACAATCAGAGGGTACTCATGTATTAGGTTTGATATTTGCTGCTTTGTTTGACATACATAGGTTTTTTAATAGGTTCCCCAAGTTATTTAATATAATTATAAGAATTTATTAGGGCAGTGATCCTTGACTGAACGAATAAAGTCGGCTATTTTGTCAATGGTTGTGAAGATTGCACGAGCAAGGAGTAATAATAACGGTCGTCTTCGCCTCTCATCAGAGATGACGCGCGAAGACCAGGCTAAGATAAGGATTTGGTGATATACCCAATTTGTGGTATTGTTATTTGTGGCAACAGTTCTATTGCTTGTTTTTTTGTTTGAATGTCTGATTAACATGGAAATTCTTTGCAACCGAAAAAATTGTGCAGGATAATAATAGGGAGATTTGACTGTAATTAAAAAACCTACTGTTACAAGAATGTCTAAGTAAGGAAAGAAATTTATTTTTTTTTAGTTTCCATGATAAGTTTAATGTTAGTGTAGATTTGGTTCAGATGGGAAAGGAATTTTGGAAACGTATCTTGTCCACGCGGTTACATAACAAAACTATCATTGACATATCGTATTCAGCAGGTAGGTTTAAGATGAAAGAAGGTAAGGGATTTTATTTAGCAATTGGTTATGAAAAGGTTGGTTATAACGGGTGAATGTAGCGATAAAAAGTATTTTGAAACGTAAAGTACATATGGAATAGACCAAACTTCTTGAAATACTCAAAGCTTTTTTTTTACACAAAGATAACAATATGATCTCATGCGTCTCCTTCTTTACTAATATCAAAAATCTAAAAAGAAAATTATAGCTTCATATATAAAAAATGCATTAAGAAATGATTAAACAATAATTTTGCAAAGGTAACAAAAACCCTTTGTACGTATTGGGTTCACAGAGACGTTTGTTCCCCCACTTTATTATACTTTTCTTAAATAAATTATATAATTCTTAGTTTTAATGGTAATGGAAACATTAATATTTGAATATATAAAGAAAAAAGCAGCTATTAATATTGTTTTTCAAAAACAATTAGGAAAATATCTTTGACGAAATATTAAGATACAATACGTTGTATTTTGTTTGTCTGGAAATAGAACACAATGTAGAATATTATTGCAACGCAACAGTTGAATTACTTTTAGATAAGTTGCTATATAAAATTATGTGGTGTCAAAGCTTCTAGTGTTATCCTCTTTGCTTATTTTTATAACTACTTGTAAGATACGATTTCGAAATTGAGAAAAAAATTTGATGTCTAATGCGTTAATGTCAAATACTTTTCAATCTTTCAATAAATTAATAGAAATAAATACAGATAGTGTAATGCAAGAAATACAGTAGAGAAGTAATTTCTGTTTAAACATGTACATGAACAAGGAATGTTACTTCAACACTACACAATGTATATCTTAAATCTAAGTTGTTATTATTATTATTATTATTATTATTATTATTATTCTTATTGCCCGACTCCTTTTTCTGATAACCAATTTATATCTTCTAGGCATGGTTACGTTACTAGTTTTTTTTAGCTTCTCCTCCAAAATTCAACAACCTCAAGCTTGAATTAGAAACTCTTAGTTTTGTTACTTTTGTTGTAGGTTTCTGTTTGAATAAAATGTTTAATATTCTTTGCTGCGAGTTTTTTATGAGACTGATAATAGAAGATTGTACTGACTAGTCCAGTCTGCTAATTTTATTAGTATTTATTTAAGGTACACTAGTTATGTCCTTTGATAATATAATATTCATTATCGCGTCGAAACGTAAAATCTACAACTCTAAACAAGCACTGTCTACAGTATTGCAACATACCAAGTGTGTTTAAGTTCTAAGGTCTCTAAATTTTTTGTCCAGCAGTGAAAGTAAGTAGAAAGATAAAGTTAATTTTAAAAACGCAGAAAATATTTTTGAAATTGTAGTATAGATGCAGTTGTAGTGAGTATTGTCTTGACCAGCGTACAGAATTGGCTGAAAACACAGGCGGCTGCTTTCTATGATGAAGGTACTGGAAAATTGGAACCACGCTACGACAAATGTATCAATCGGAACAGCGATTATGTCGAAAAGTAGCTTAATGTTGAATTACATTGTTCCATATAAAATTTTCTTGATTCTGTGATTTTCATTTAGCGACCAATTGGACCTTGAAAAAAGAATAACCCTTGTATTATAATAAAAGAGGCACTGTAGAAATAAAAAATTCGCATTTCTTATTGTTCTGTAATATACCGTAACTCTATAAAGTATATACAAGACAAGTACGGACTGTCTTAGGCTTTTATACATAAACACTTCCGGTTAAACCGGTCTCGATTGGGCTGATTTTTGCCGTCTGGACTTGACTTATAGTCATTAGTTGAATACTGAAAACGTTATGTCTCTATCTATCACAGATCAAAAATTATAAGCCGTGGCAGATCTCAGAAATGACAGAAATAGAAGCTAGTTTCCAGCTTGGAAGCTGCCTTAATCAAAACTTATAAGGAATGACATATTGGAAGCTGGGTTCGCTAAAAACCCTTATTGTATTGTTGTGGGACATTCTACCTATGCCAGATCGCGGATCTGAATCCGATAGGCCAAGGCTTTTGAATAAAACCCCCCTTATGTCTTTAGTTTTAGTAGTTCACGAGTTGAAAGTCGCGACGGACAGACAGGCGTTCGCACTAAATTTCATTAGGATTCCCTTTCAGATATAGAAGCCTAAAACGTGTTAATTTACAGCCAAAAAATCTTCACCTTACAATAAAAATACGTACACTAACACCAATAGCTTTGCATTATAATTATGTTGAATTGATTAATACGATAACGTTTTGATGTACCTAGCTAATATTTTGTGCATATAATCTATAAATTTCAACTAATTTGCAACCAGTCACACTGGTATATTTAGACAAGGACAACCAGATTAAGAGCTAAGTTCTTTGAAATTTTTTTTATCTATTCGTGAAAATCAATTTTGTAAAGAAAATATTAAATAATTTTAATTACTCTGCATTGGCAAAAATGTATTTGAAATCTTTTCTTCAAAGCTTTTGTAATGTTATTACCATTTTTTCAAGTAAAATTTCCATTTTTCTATATTTAAAATCTTAAACTGTAATATCAGGTAAATTGCTTTTCGTATAGGATAAACTGCATTAAAACTATACCAAATACAGCATACTGATAATGTTAATAAAAAATTTAAAAGTATAATTTATAGGATACAACCAACAAAAGCTACATAATGTAGTCATATCAGACACATTAGTGCATTTGCATACGGTGCGAAGAGTTTGTACTTCATGCAAATTTCAGAAGATTTATGACTGTGAAGAGGTGCTAGTATTAGTTTTATCATTTACGTAATACGACAGCTTCCTCTCACGTTGTTAATGTAAATAAATGTAACATAAAGAAGTAGGAGCTCAATTTGATATGCAGCTAGACGCAAGATGGTGAATGCTATGATTTGAAACTCCGGCTGCAGTTGCTGCATCGTTGACAATTTATAATTTTGTAAAAGGTTTGTGTCCCTTATATTTTGTAAAATTAGAGCAATATACAACGTGTAATTTTCGTAAAATTTAAAAATGTGGACCGAAGACAGATTCCGGCCTAAACCGACATTAAATATTTAAAATCGTGTTTACAAAGGCTGGCTACTTGTTTGAAATTATTATTGGCGTGTTCACAGTTTATTGCTTTCAATTTGCTTAAATAGCAATAAGTCACATTATTTCATTTTATTTTATTTAAAAAACATTGGTCTAGTGATCTGGAACGGTAAAAAAACTTTTTCAATTACATTTATACTTAGCATTTGTTACTCCTGTAGATATTTGTAACTGGTAATTAATTTCGATAGCGTTGTCACTGGACAACTCTCCATTCGCGCCATAAACTGTAAAACAATCTGCTTATTGCTTTAAAAGGGCAGATTATAAATATACATTATTCAACAAAAAAATTATTGATACTTGCTAATCACAAACAATATGCTATTAAAATGCAAAAGCCTTTACATTATAAAAAATCCCACAACTGTATTCACGAGCATCTTATTAAGACGACCAAATCAAGTTAGTTACTTCGGGAACACGGAACGTGATGTTAAAAACTTTAACGAAGCCAGCTTTGACGACAAAATTTAAAAGTAATGAAAATAAATTCATGAAACTTCGCGATAATGGAAGATAATGTAAGATAATAAAATAATTTATCTTAGACCGCTTGTTATATAAAGACAAAACGACGTTTCAAACTAGAGATTGTTCTGTCGCATTTTCAGGGAGCCTTTCATTCTGCGTACTTTCTCATCATTAAACAGGAATTTCAAACTTTGCAGAAAAGAACGACTTATGCAAGTTTATCACAACTGAAGTACGCAGGACAGCACATCAATTGAGGAGAAGGAATATTGCATCAGTTTAATTCTAACTAGGTAATTCTAGCCGGTTTAACAGGGCTTGGTCACCGTATGTAGGGGTTAAATTAGGTTTGTTCCGCATAATTGGTCACTACCTACACGGCAATTCAACAACTCGCTGAAGCCTAGTAAATGTTGAAACTATTCGCATGCTTGTAGGGATTACAGCTTCCGGGAATATGCGTGCTCTACCGCAAATATTCCGTTTGCCATGCTTAACTGCAGGCTGTTTTACAGCCTTATTACCCCACAAAAGTTAAATATTTTGGTTAATGGTATGTTTCTATTATAATTTCAAAATTTTTAATATCTAAATAAAATTATAAGCCTTTTAAATTGCTACTAACGTATTATATGCTTCCCTTATTCGCTTTTTTGCATTTATATTTTTCGGAAAACGTGGAACTTTTCTTAAATTACAATCTTGTCTGGAACTTCTTTATAAATTGGTTGAAAATATTGAACTCGCTTTGTGTTATACAACGGCTGAAAAATTGTGCTCAGTTTCAAGGAATTGCGGAGCAGTCATTCCAATAACAGCATTCTTTATAGCCCAGGATCTCCAATCACAAGTAGACGGTCCTATCGAGCATTTTCACAAACGTAATTCTGGTAGTTGCGATGCGGATATGAGAGCGGACTATCGTACGTCCAGTTCGTAATCGGTTATTATCTCTCTTGGAGTAGCGAGAGATTTAAGGAATAAGAAACCACTAAATCCTTTTAGTTACTAACTGGAACGGTTCTAAGCTTCATTTCAACATTAGAGATTTTTAGAATTTTAAATCGTCTACAAATTTAAATATATCACTATAAACAATTTTATAAGCAATTAAAAACAATTATACGGGTTTAAAATTTACTAAAATTAGAGGACAAATGTAGGTTTCTTTAAGTTGCATTTAAAAGACAAATTCTCGATAGTACAAATTTATTGCGCAGCCAGATAGTTACACATATCTATTATTCTCTTCTTATGCGTAACGTTTGTGTGTAGACTTAAGAACAAATTGCCTAATTAAAAGAGCTATTTGTTTTTATTTGTAAATTATAATTTTTTACTATAAACTCATACAAACTTTAATACGGCTAATTTTATTTTAAATTCTTTATCAGATAACTTATTATTCTATATATAATACGGAACAAGAGTGTAAGGGGTCCCACAACATCTAAGGACTGTTAACCAAACCTACACGAGAGGCAAATACCGCTCAGCACACCCTACTAGAAAACAAAGAGGGCTCTAGTGACCCAGCATTGGAGGGTATAACCTGATACCAGTTGTTCTAAGGTAACGGAGCGCTTGCGGCTAGGCTAATCACCCGAGCAAGGTAAGAAGATTTAGAGATCAAACAATAGTCTTGGAAACGGATGGAATACTGGAAAACGGGCTCGCAGAGAAACAAGAACAAGAATTAGAACATCGAATATAAATGGTTAGATCAAGGGTACCAATTTATATACTCAGGATTAGCAGGACGGGTTAAAGAGAGAGTAGGAATAATACTAAGTGCACAGATCGCCCTCAAATAAAACGGTGGGAAGCGCTGAATGCAAAAATATTATATGTAGACCTAAAACTGCAAGATGTAGTAATTATAATACAGAATTATGCCCCACACAAAAATCTCCACAGAAAGAAAAAGAGGCATTCTACGAAGAACTTCAAATACAATTAGATAAAGGTAGAGAAAGAAACAGACACATACTAATAAATGGGGACTAGAATGGTAGGACAGAAAATAGACAGGATATAGGATACGGAACAATACATGAATACGGAGCAGAAAGTGTCCTAAACCATAATAGAATAACATGATGGATTTTTGCGTCATTAATCAAATTCTAATTAGAAATACCCATTTTAATCACAAGATAATACACAAAGTTACTTTTGAGGCGGAAAAAAAGAAGCGAAAAGCGTTAACGACTATATAACATACAACAAAGAAGCAAAATATGCTATACTAAATGTAAAACTAATAAAAGGTGCAAATCTCTATACAGACTATAAACTGCTAATAAGAGACACCAGATTTTATTTAGGCAATCCAGAAAAGAAAAGAAAATATGAAAAAATAAAGATCGCTGAATTAAAAAACCAGGAACGCGAAGAATTCAAAGTTGTGTAGAAGAGACTCTAGAAGGACGAGAAACTAAAGAAGCAGAACAAGGAAACAATTAGCCTGTAGAAAAGAAAACGTAAAGATTAAAAATAAAGCTTGTAATAGATATATACAAAGAAAGTTTGCGATAATCAGCACTATGTAAATGAAAGAAACAAAGCTAAAGAAACCTTCATTATAACAAAAGATTTAAGTAAAATAATAACATTGGTAGTAGAGAAAGAAGAGGAACACTCCAGAGAGAAGAAAAAGAAAGAAATATAGAAATGGAAGGGGTGATAGAGGCCGTGGCACAACCAGAAGTAAAATAACGGCGAGTGAAATGAAATTCTTAAGAAGACTAGTCGGAAAAATCAAACAAGACCCCATACAAAACACAGTAACTAGATCAAGGAATAAAGAAAAACTAATTTTAGTGGTATGGGCACATAGTTAAGATGTCAAGAAATAGAGACCCAAGATTGGAAGCAAGGCCAAAAGGAACAAAAAGCAGAGAAAGACTGAGGGAAACGTGAGAACAAAGTTTAGAAAGCAGAGCAGAACGGAGAGGAAGACAATAAAAAAAAAAAAAAGAGCACCCAACCGAAAGTGGATAGAATATCTGACATTCTAGAGCATAAGCGAGAAGGAAAAGAAGAAGAAGAATCATACGGAACATCCGAATGGGGAGCGGTCCAGTGTGTACAGCAATCATAGTCTAAAGTTTTATTGTGCATTACAAATTATTACCATGTTTACAGATTTTTTGCAGACCACAGTAATTCAGAAATATTTCAGCGTTTTACTGTCCACCAACGCATAATGTTACGAAGCAGATGTTGCAACCCTTCTTTAGTTTTTTCAGGCCAAAATGTATAGCAAACGGTGACTACAACGCAAAAGATACCTATTGGAGTGCTGGATTAATAACGACAAAAGGCAGAAAATTGTACAAATTCATAACAAAAAACAATTACAATTATCTTTCTACATGAAATGCAGCCTCCTGGCTAACGGACATCAATAAAATTCCTAATCTATTAGACTTCTTTATCACCAATGGTATATCTTCTAATTACATTATGATTTAACATCCGACCATACTCCAGTAATTGTCACCATAAGCGAAACATAATTTATATAAAATTTTTATATATAATCAGAAAAACAAAATTAAAAAGCATATAATAAACATATAAAAATTAACGTTAGTCTTAAAACACCTAACAAATTAGAAGAAATCACAAGTAATCTTATAACCACCGTTCAAGAAGTTGGATGGACTACTTTCCACAACCAAAAAACTTGAAAAACCACTTCTTTAATATCCCCATGGAAATAATAAAGCAAGGGCACAATGGCAACTCAGGCTCAATATTAATGGCCGTACAAGTTTTAACCAGTTGAACAATAAATTGGGACGAAAACGCAAAGAAATTTAAAACAAAACTTTTTAAACATATATTAATTCACTTAATGTGCATGATAACACAATTTGGAAAACTATCAAAAGCATTAAACGGGTCATAACGCATATTCATTTTCTACAAGACCAAACAGGAAGGTGTGCGAGAACTGAACAGAAAAAAGCAGAAGCATTTGCTAAACCATTAGATTTTATTAGTATTTACTTTACATTCTAAAGAAATCGGCGAGGAAGTTAAAAACTACCTAAATTTTCCAAAGCAAATCTCACCACTAATATATAATTTTACTCTCAATGAAATTTCTGAAGAAATAAGATTATTTAATAACAACATGTTTCCTATTGCTAATCTTATAACAGGAGTAGTACCAAAACAATTACCTGAAAAGAGAGTAGTAAGTAATATTCAATGGATTTTGCGTTTGACATATTGCCTATTAAAATTAGCATTTGCTCAAGTTATACTTATCCTCAAACCTGAAAAACCCCCCAATGAAATAAAGTCTTACTATTCCAATAGTTTACTCCCTCTGATGTCAAAATTGCTAGAAAATTGATATTAAAACGAATAAATCAAAATTAACATTAAAACGAATGGCTTTCAGAACATTAGTATAATCCAGCAGTGTCATCGAGTAGTAAACACTATCCAGACGACTCTGAAAACAAAGTTTATTGTTCTGCAATGTTCTTAGACATAAGCTGGCATTCTATAAGGTTTGACACAGAAAACTACTTTATAAAATAAAGAAATTATTTCCACACCACTACTATTTACTTAAAAATGAGGGATAAAACTTTTGTAACAAAAAATTGAAGCAGTTGAACCTCAGAGTTGCAGAAACACCCATGTCGCAACAACATCTTAATCTGATTACACAAATGGGGAGTAAAGTTAATGAAAATAACTCTGTACTGTAGTGAAGGTGATCACTACAAAACAATCAACCTGACCTTCAGTTGCCATAAATGATAAACCAATGCCTCAAAAAAACATGGTCAAATACCTTGGTTTACATTTAAATAAATAGACGTTATTATATTATATTATACATATAATTAAAAACAAAAGAAAATGGATTTACACTACATAATAAAATACTTTTATACAAAACCATAATTCGCCCCATTTGGTTGTATGGTTGTGAACTTTAGAGTTGATCTAGTAATTTAACGATAGAAATAGTTCAATAGTTTCAATTTACGAAATATAGCCAATGCTCTATGATTTGTATTAAATCAAATTTTACACTTTGATCTTAACATCCCGTATGTGAAAGATGTGATTAAGCAAAAAGTCTTCAAACATTATGTTGTAGTGGAAAATTATCCAAATGAAACAATCAATCAGCATATAAAACTATAGGCTGTATTTTAACCTCATTATTGTAAAGCACCTTAATTTTATATCCATTTTTGGGAATTGTTTCTAGAAGTTCCACCGTTATGACGTTTAAGACAAAAATAATAAAAAAATGGAGGCTTAGGATACGCCTTTGCAGGACCGTGATTTGAGTTTTGTCTTTATTTACATTGGTGGTATCTAACGGATTGTAGCTATTGGTAAGATTTAAGCAGTGGTTTGTGGTTTTTATTTGCTTGATCGGAGAAAGCATTTTAGCGCTAGCTTCTTTACGATTACGTTTTCTACTATCTATGACTTGCCATTCAGGGTCTTGTCCTGGAGAGGGTGGTGGTTACAACTGCTGGTAGATTATCCCATTTTGACCAGATGAATTTGAAACTGGATTGTTTGGTAGTTGTAGTATATTATTTATAGAGAACTGCGTATACAACCCACTACCAACAGGCTGCTGCTGAGGGCACTGATCTCTGTGAAACATGGTGGTTGGAAATTTTGCTCGACTTGTAAAGGGCAAAATTAGTGGTTTAGATTTACTGGCTTGGCAAGTGAATAACAGTAGGACATACTGTCCTTTTAGTTAGAATTAGGAACTTGTTCATGTAAGTTATTAAGGCTCTTGACACGAGAGACACACTTTATCTTATTACTTGACGTCAGATGCACTCGGACACGTCTTTATGCAGGTGTCCTATTGGGACTGATAACGTGGCGCGGCCACCGATACCGCGCGAGTAAAACCCAGAAAACACTGTTATATAGCATATATGCACTACTTGAGCTACAAAACTCGGATACGGTCCTGGCAAGTGATTGAAGAGTGAATGCCTCTCAGTTTAAATATAAATAAGTGAAAATTTAATGAAATTAAATTCAAATAGTGATTACATTAAGGTAAAATAGGTGAATAGTGTTAATATAAACAACAGATAAAGGTAAGATTAGCGAGTAGAAAACTTAAAATAGATCGCGAAGGAAATAAACACCGAGAAGAAGCGACAGCTGACCGGCTGAGCGCGTGAACGAAACGGCGGAGCGATACCAAACCGCGGGCTTTTCAAAATACCGCAGGACCGTATTCCAAATCTTACAGAATTTTGAGAAGTAACGAGCTTTTTATAAAAAGAGAACGACGACCTCCGAGGAGTGGATCCGGGTCGGTTCTTAGTCGGTTTAGTAAAAATGGAAAATAAAGACGAATATACCCAAAGTATGATGAAACTACTACAAGAAATAAATGGAAAATTAGACAAAATGGAAGATAGTAACCAGAGACTTGAAACTAAAATAGATAACCTTCAGGCAGAACTAAATAACGTAAGAATGGAAAATGAATTACTGAAGAAAGATAAGGAACTACTAGAACAAAAAACATCAATACAAGAAGAGAGAATAGAGAAACTAGAAAGAAAAATAAGAAAGAAAAGAATAATAATACATGGAGTGGATGAAGGAAATGAAGGAGAGAACGGAACTAGAACTAAAAGAAAGAGTGAGAATTATAATAAGAGTATGGGAATACAGATAAATATGGAAGAAGAAATAACAGAAATCAGAAGATTGGGAAGCGAACAAAGAGGAAAAGAAGACCAATACTAATAGAACTAAGGGGCCACAACAAAAGATGGAGATACTAAAAGCTACAAAAAATTAAAAGGAACAGAAATATACATGGAGGAAGACTTCACAAAAGATATACAGGAACAGAGAAGATATCTAGTGAAATACATGAAGCAGTATAGAGAAAAGGAGATCACGCAATACTACGATACAATAAATTAATAATAAATGGAGAAATTATGTCCCTGGAAAAACTAAATCAAATAGATAGACAGAAGTATAAGGAAGTAGAACGAAATGACGCAGAAGACGAGTATGAGAGAGAGAAGAACACAAAAAGGAAGAACAATGAGTCAAAGATCCCCAGAGAGCAACGAGGAAGAGACACTAAGAGATAAGTTAACTAAAATAACAAAAACAGGACGGCATACAAAAACTAGTAGGGAGCGATGGAGGAAACTAGACACGACAAGGCAAAGAATGAAGGCTAACGCAAATGGAAATAAGAAAATTGGCGAAATGGACAAACCTAAACAGACGGAAACATATAATATACAAAAACATAGAAGAAAAAGGACAAAATTAAAAAGAAACAGGAAGAAAAATGGGGAACAAAAGAAATGGCAATAGGAATATGGAATATAACAACACTAACAGGGAAAGAGATAGAGGTAACAGAAGAAATGGATGAATATGGAATTGATATACTAGGAGTAAGCGAAACTAAGAAGAAAGGAAATGGGACAATAAAACTGACAAATACACACTACATGTATTATTCAGGGTAACAATGGAAGAAAGAGCAAAAGAGGAGGGAATCATCGTGAATGAGGAAATAAACCAAAAGTCATCAAATCAGAGGCAATAAATTCGAGAATGATAATCTTACACCTGCAAATGGAAGAAAGAATAGTAATTATACAAATATACGCACCAATAGAAGGAAGTGAAGTAAGGAAAATTGAAGAATTCTATAACGAATTACAGAAAAACATAGATGAAGTGAGAGAGGATACCGATAAAATAATAATAATGGGGACTGGAACTCTGCAGTAGGCAGAGATGTGAATAGAGGGCTGGGATGTATGGGCGATATGGAGAGGAAATAAAGAATACAAATGGAACTAAAATGATAGAATTCTGCCAGTTAAACGACCTATTGATAGGAAATACTTTCTGGGAACAAGAACTAGAAGACAAGTACACGTTTGTGGCAGAGGAGAGACAGGCCAAAAGTATAATAGATTATAAAACCTATACGCCGGAATTAAGACATAGTATTCAACAAATAATAACCGAGAAGAGGGCGGAACTAGGAACGAATCATAGATTAGTAAGAGCGACATGGAAAATACATAAGCCAAAAACAGAGAACGAAATAAAATTTATAAAGGTAAAGATAAATAAGCTAAAAGAAGAAAAAGACAGGATAAAATATCAAGAAGAAACAGACGAAGAGTTTCATAGACAAGAAATACAGAAAAGTGAGTGGGCAATGGAAGAAAGATGGAAAGTATTTAAAGAAGTAATATACTCAAAGGCAGTAAGTGTCTGTGGGATGACAAAAATAAATAGTAACAGGAAAAGAACAAACTGGTGGAATGACCAAGTAAAAGAAGAAATACGGGAAAAGAAAAGGCCTGGAAGAAATACATACAGACTGGACAGCAACAAGATAGAGAGAAATATAAAATAGGAGAAATAAAGTAAAACAGGCAGTAAAAGAAGCTAAAAAGAAAAGCTGGGAAGACTTTGGAAGAGAGATAAATAAAACATATAAAGATAATAATAGGATTTTCTGGGCCAAAATAAGAAAGATGAGAGGAAGCCAACGAAAAGAAATTAGAGGATTAGAGATAAAAACAACCATATTACAACAGACAAAAAGAAATAATGGAAGTATGGAAAGACTACTTCGAGCAGAAGTTTAAAAGAAAGGAGACAATGAATAAAGGAAATCAAATAGAGAAAGGGAAGAATCAGGAGAAGAAACAGAACAGATAACGAGAGAGGAACTAGAAAATTCACTGAAAAGATAAAGATTGGGAAAGCAGGGGCGAGGACAAAATAGACCCGGAAATGATAAAATGGATGGGAGAAAAGGGTAAAGAATGGCTCTGGAAAATATGTGAGGAGGCATGGAGAACTAAGAAAATTCAGAAGACTGGGAAAAGAACTTGATAGTTCAATATATAAGAAAGGGATCAGACGGAATGCGATAATTATAGAGCCATTTCTCTCCTCGGTGTGCTTTAAAGTATATACCAGAATTCTGGAGGGGAAACTTAGAAAAGTGATAGAAAATAAACTAGAGGAGGAACAAGGGGCATTTAGGGCAAATAGGCAAGCTAATGACAACATATGCATATTGAGGAACATTATAGAACGAAAAATAGAGGAAGGAGATGAGCTACTGCTTACCTTTCTAGACATAAGAGCAGCTTTTGATACAGTTGAGAGAGTAAAATATGGGAATGCTTAGAGGAACTGGAAGTGACAAAGGAACTAATAGATGGCCATCAGAAGTATATACAAAGTAGTTAGAGGAAAAATTCAAATAGCTGGACTGACATCCGAGGAATTCAAAATGGAGAGCGGTATAAAACAGGGCGATAGCCTAAGCCCACTACTTTTTATAATAATAATGGATAAAATAGCAAAAATTCTAAAAGAAAAAACGAAAGGATTGGATACAATAATAGGATATAGAAACCTGGAACCAGTCAAGGTGAAAAGTTTAATGTATGCAGATGACATAGTCATAATGGCAGATACGGATAATAAATTACAAAAGCTAGTCAACATATGGGTAGAGGAAATAGAGAAAATGAAAATGGAGGTCAACATTAAGAAAAGTAAAACAATGATAGTGAATCAAAACCAGGAGAGGGACAAAATAGAAGTAAAGTGTAAAGGGCATAATATGGAAAGAGTCTCAACATTTGAGTATTTGGGAACAATAATAACAGATGATGGCCGAATAGAAGCAGAACTGATTAACAGAATGAGGAGAGGGAATAGGATCTACTATGCATTACATAGAACGATATTGGGAAAAAGGAGATAGACCAAAAGTGAAATTAATGGTACATAATGCAATAACAATACCAACAGTATTATACGCCAGTGAAAATTAGACGATACAAACCAAACATGAGGGTGTAATAACGGCCATAGAAATGAAACACTTGAGAAGGATAGCGGATAAGACAAAGTTTGATAGAGTACGGAATGATGAAATAAGAGAAACTCTACAACAGGAACCAATAATGAACAAAATCAAAAGAGACAGTTAACATGGTACGGTCATATACAACGAATGAAACCAGAGAGAATATGCAGAAAAGTGTTCGAAGCAAGAAGTGTAAAGAAAAGAAGAAAGGGAAGACCCAGGAAGAAATGGATAAGTCAAATCATTGAGGTTGGAAAAGCAAGAGGAAAGACAGTAAACGAAATGAAAAGTTTAACAAGAGACAGAAAAGAATGGAAGAAATGGGTTAAGGAGAACCGTGACGTATAAATCCGACGCTGGAAGGCATAAGGATAAGAGCAAAGAAGAAGAGCTACAAAACTCAAATAGTACATGAAAAGCTGGACATTCAAGAAAGATCACATCAAAAAACTAGAGTGAAGTGTGTGGAGTTATAGAAGAATCTTAAAGGTACCTTGGATTCACAGAATAACAAGTAAGGAAATGTTATTAATAACGGGAGGGAAACGTGAAATTATAAAAACAAAAATCAGGGAATTGCTATATTTAGGACATGTACTGATGGGAGAAAATTACAAAATACTACGAATAATAATGCAAGGAAAAATTAGAGAAACGCTGGAAGAAGAAGAATATTCTGGTAGAAAAATCTAAGAGAGTAGTTCAAGTTAGCTCTCTGAAACTTTTTAAATTAGTCGCTAATAAAGTCAAAACAACTACAATGGGAGACGGCAATAAAAGAAGAAGAAGAAGGACTGAAACTGCAGAGATGCTCTAATATGTCCAACTGAAGCATTATTCAAAGATTTTAATCTAAGGTCGTCAAACAGATAACATATATTCCGTGGTATGTTAACAACCATCTCTCTACTTCCGGATTTAAAAATGCCATATGTAAAGAACAAATTCGCCAACATGCAGCAAAACATCATAACCCTTCTGTTAGCACATTATATCTCTAATTTTTAAAAGCCTTATGACCTGCTCAACCAATAACGTCTCTAGGGTAATGCCAATAGGTTAATTTCCTCAAATCTTCTTATCAGCAAATCAATTCATAGGACTAATATATATTTATTATATTTCTAGTGTATGTACATAGTTCTGATCGCCAATGTATTTTAAATAAAATTTAAAAAACCTGAGATATAACAATGTTCTATTTCATTGTAAGATTTTCATCTGAAATAATCGAAAATAGTATTTCTTAAAAAATTGACATTTAGGAGATTTTGTTACACATGGACCAATAAATGTCGGCTTAACATATACAAAAAGTTTCACTACCTTTTGTTACATTTTGTTATAAAGGTTAAAGTTAAATATACGAATCATTTGAAATTGAGTGTTTAAAGTAATCATTATATTCATCTTTATCTTACTGTAACTAAGACACAAGACTGCTAACATAACTGCTTGCTATAAGATAGTTAGATTTAGCAACTGATTTTTATGCTGAAACATTAAAATTAACTACAGTTTAAAGATATGATGGATTATTACTGCTAATGCCATTATTAAGATATAGATATATCATTTCAATATTAAAATTATATCTAGACACTAACAATTTTAACGTATTTTTGTACCTCGGTATTTATATAGAAGCAACATGATACATGGTTTATAATTATTTCAGAAATAAAATTAAATAAACTATGTGGGCATATTTATTTAAAAACAGCAATTTTACTTTAAATTATTCTATATTTAAGGTTATCAAAAACTAATTTGTTTCTCTAATGTTATATTTAAAATGCTATACATCAAAATACATTTAGTTTCAAATAAACATATATCAAATAATAACCTAAAATTGAAATTATATTAGTAGTATTAACTTAGTTGTCTATTTTTTAAACATTCCAATTTAAAAGACAGCACCAATAACCTAAAATAGTTATGCAGTGAAAGCGAACGGCGAAAAGGGCAGTTTTTAGGGTCATCAAATAAACTGTTGATCTTAACGATGCGGCTTTGTGGTTATTTGCCGAAGCTTTGTGAAAAGTAATGTTTACAAAGGATAGAAAAGTGTTCCCTCCAACTCCAATGAGTTTGAATTTGCAAACTTTCCTCTACTCGCTGGCGTTGCTTTGCAACTAGCTAATTGCCTTGAAGGCAAGCAACCGATCCTTTAACACTTTTATTTTGATTGCGTAGTATTTTAATTGGTTGAAGTTGCAATGCCACTTAAGAATTTAAATGAATTTAGTTTAAACATTTCGAGTTCGATAATTTATAAGATAAAAGTAACTTTGTCGTAAAATTTAAAACGCGAGTCGAACAAAAAGTTAGATTTCGGTTTTAATAGTTAATTTATTTTACAATTAAGAATAAATGCAACATGACATTATCTAAAAGTATTTAATACAAATGATAAATTGTAAAGCAGATTAGACCACCTAATGAAAACGGCACTAAACGTGCTGAGTTGAATTTTACAAAACTAATCCAACAAGTAGTATGAGAGGCTACTCATGAACCATCAAACTGCTCTACAAATACAAAATGTGCTATTACTATTAAAATATATATATAAAAAGACGACTAAGAACTGGCTGGCAACTCACTAGATCCGATGCAGATGAGAGAGAACTAAAGAGAGCTATAAAACAGCTCATTAAACTATTACTGCAACATAACAAGGTCTTCCTTATTTTTTTCTAAAGAAATACTTAAACTAAACCTCTTGCTAGTGGTTTTCTAAAAATGGTGAAAATATCAAAAACCTAATTCGTCGAAATTTTCTAAAGAAAATTTTTCCACCCTACTACTAAATTTATTAAGTTTAAATAAATACCCACAAACATCTTCATTAGATTGTTTGTGAAAAATGTTTAATTTTTAATACATTCGAACGAAGCTACTGCTTATTTATTTTTATATTTTTATGGCAGTGTAACTGCCTCACAAGAGTCTTGCGGAGGAAGGTTCCAGTGAGCTCCCTCCATACAAAAGGTTCTTACGTAACTAAATAAAATAAATTAAAAAATTTGAAAAATTAATGAAGTGTACAAGTTAACCGAAGCCAAAAAGTTTATATCTTTTTAGCTTTCTTGGTTTTTTATCTTTAAGAAATAAAGGATGGACAAGTTCATTTAGGTGAACACTCAGTCTGTGTTTGTACTTTTTGTCAAAATTTTGCATTACAATTTTCACTGAAGGAACACAGGGATCATTCAATATAACTATTGGGCACTTACCACGGAGCGTTAACGATCGTATAAAGCACTTTGTTTTAAAAGCGTTCCAGAATCTCCACGTTGGATTTGCTCGTTGTTTCCCATAAAAATATTCCATAAGCTTAGATAGACTCAAGGGCAACTTTATAAACTAGCAGTTTATTATTTAACGATAGTTTGGAACTTCTTCAAATTAGCCAGTAAAGTTTACGAAATTTGTGTCCCAAATGCTTCCGCTTGGTAAAAATATGCGTTTTCCAATTTAATGTCCTGTCAAGGTAAAGTCCAAGGCGTATGATTTAATTGTTGGCCATCGGGAATCACTGGCAGTTACTTCTTTTTAACGTGAAATTAATAAGGTTGAACTTAGATTCATTCATTTGGATTCTCTAGAGTCTAAAATTGTTGAATTTTATTTAGGTGTGCTTGCAAGTATCCAGATGCAGCTTTAGGTTGTAATTGGGACGCTAGTACTGGTATGTCATCAGTGAAAGTTGTTATAATTTTCCGCGATGTTGGAAAATTAGCAAATAAAGTAAAGCTCCGAAGACGCTGCCTTGAAGGATCCCATGGTATATCGGGTGCAGAACGGTGGTTTTGTCTTTGTATTTAATGAAAAACTTTATCAGTTTGACTGTTTATTAATTATGGTTTTATCTACAGAATAAATAAGAACGACTTCATTACTTGGGTAGGTATATATTATATAATATTTTATAATACTATAAAAACACTCCTACATATTTATTTGTGGGTATCCAAACACGAGAAATCGTTATAAAGTAAAAGATGGTTGGTAATAAAGGAGACTCAGTACTTCATCAACAGAAACAAGTATGTACAAGGGATGTAGCGAATAATAAAATAGCCAAAGTGTTATCCGTGTGTAAAAAGCGAGCTAGAGCAGAAACGTCCGTTCCGATGAAGCACATTTTCAAAACAGAAACTGATAAATGTTTAGATCGCGGGCTAGGCCTTGTTACGCGTTCACCGACTTATGATAATGTTAAATGTCGTTGAATCACTATAGGTGCAATGCTTTTGGAGATGTGCAAGGTCCTGTGAATGCAGCTGAAGCCATGGCTTTAGAAAATTTGAAAGCCTTTGATGATGGAACTCTTTTTTGGTGTATGACGGTACCGAGGACCATAAAAGGATGCTTGCATTTTCTCAAAATATTTACAAAAAAATTCTCAAGGATGCACGAATGCTTTTTATTGATGGCGCATTTAGTATCTGAGCTAAACAATTTTATGAATTATACACAATACATACTGACGTAGTAAGGAGCCATGTTGCAACGAATGTGGTTCTAGTAAATTGAAAAAAATACTAGCAGGGTATATCAAAATGCCTAACGCTTAACTTTGAAACTGCAGTTTTAAGGTAAGAATTTAAGTATATTATCTTCATTTATTTTTCGCTTATCAATTTTAGAAATTGCAAACGAATCTACTGTTTCCGTTGCTTCAGATGCTTACAAAGGTTTCTACGGAGTTAAACATACGAGGCTGCCAGTACCACTTCAATAAACGATTTAAAACACATAAGGTAATTTTTTAAAAAATGTTTAATATTATAAGTATACAAAACGCATATATAAAATAGAAAAAAAATAATTTTGATAAAATAGGGCAACGGTGCTGCAGTAGCATTAATTTAAATTATAAGCTACCTTTTTCAGAGCACGAGGTTACTTAACATGCGCCAAACGCTTACATTTTAATAAATTAAAAGCCCATTACTTTGATTAAAATTTGGCCCATCTAATAAGAGAGCTACTTCCCGCTAAGCATCTTGTAGGATTGGCGAAGGAATGAGCGATTCGCAACAGAAGAGTTCCTAACTTTTTGGCCAAATTCTTGATCTATCCGTTTATTCGCAAAGTTCTGGGTATGCGCTGAATGGGCCGTAATATTTTCGTAAACAAAATTAGGCCGCTTGTTGTTTTGTGGCGGGGAAGAAATTTATGCGCCGTCAAATTATACGTTTGTTGTTAGGCCGCTTTCCTTCTATATTCAGCTATAATTAAATTAGGCTAGTTTAGGAAATCCCCCCGCGTAACGGTAATTCATATATAAAGGCGCGCTGCGCTAAGGTAATAAGAAGATTTCAATTAACAGCAAATTTTATTGGAAGTTTGCTTCTGGAATGTTATACTAAAATAATTGCGTTAATGGCCGATAAACAGATCAATTAGTTAAGTATCTACGAATCACATTTATATAATAATTATATTAATATTACTAACCTCAAAGTTACTGCAAATTTGTTAAAAAGCTGCAATTTTTATTATTGAAAATATCTCAGTTAGATTAGGCTTTTATAAAATAATTGTTATTTGACATTTAACTTTTTTGAGCACAAAAGTATTTTAAATGCTTCTATAAATGAATATAAGAATACTCATTTTGTTAAAACTAGTTAACAGCAGTATTGTTCCAAAAAAGTTTCAGTACTGTAGAAGTGAATAGCGATAATATATACTCAAATATTTTTGTTAATTAAACTTTAACATTTTAAAATAAATTGCAAAAATAAAAAGTTAACGTTGCCTTTTCTGCAAATACAGAAATTTTTTTTATATAAATTAATTGCTTATTTACAATTTACAACTGTCAACATTGTAATAAATAAATTTAATACAAAAATATATCATGAGTAGAGTAATCGTCCACTGACCATTCTCTAAAATACCTCGAATAGGTTAGGTTTGACTAATTTACGTCGTGCATTTTTTACCTCAGGTGTGTTGGCCATGTTCTTCTGGGCCTTCTCTCGTTGGAAAATTTATTATTTTTACAACTTTTTCGTGTCCTTCAGTTCTTTCAAAATATATCGTCGAAAGTATTTCGATTTCTTCGGTGACAAATGATATGTTCAGGTCATTTTGTGGGGGAAGGTTCGATACATACCATGGTGCATTGGTGGTAGGACGTAAAATTTTAGACTGGATCCTTTAAATTATTTTTTGGTTTGAAGGTTTACTGCATCCCCATAATTGGATCCCATAAGTCCATATGGGTTTAAGGATACATTGATATAATAATAATTTGTTATCTAGTGATAGTTTGGACCTACTTCCCATTAACCATGACATCGTTTTAAATTGTAAGTGGATTTGTTGACGTTTTGTTTGGACATGTTTTTTCCAAGTAAGTTTTTGGTCTAGATATAACCCTAAGTATTTAACTTCATTTGTTACAGGAATTTGAGTATTGTTTAGGAAAACTGGCGGGCATACCATTTGTCTTGTAGTAAATGTGACTTGCGATGATTTTGTCCCATTTATCTTAATTTTCTATTTATCAATCCAGTTTTGTAATAGATCCAAGTAATTTTGAAGGTTCCGTGTTAAACTGCTTTGTCCTTGTTAACTGACAGCAAGGCGGTATCATCCGCGAATGTAACTATGATAGTGTTGGATATTGTTGGTAAGTTCGAAGTATAGATCAACAAAAGCAGCGGTCCCAACAGGCTGCCTTGAGTCACCTCTGATTGAACTTGCTGATAGCTGGAGTTGTATTTTATTTAAAAGTATCTTTTTGGTATGTAGGACTTTAACAGATGGTAATACAGGGTAGGGAATACTTTTTTGATTTTATTTAAGAGACCGATGTGCCAGACTATATGAAAAGCCTGGGGAAATAGGGAGAAACAGCAGTGCATAATGTCTTTTTCTCGAGGCTTTTCATTATATTGTTTACAATCCTATGCTGTACGGTCGACTGACTTTCACGGAAGCCAAATTGGTAGTCTGAAATAATTGTTGATAGGTCTAAATCAGATTTAATACTTTTAATCGACAGTTTTTCAAAAAACTTAGATAAACTAGGGAGTAGGCTAATTGGCCGATATGAGTTGGTTTTATTAGCAGGCTTTCCTGGTTTGGGCACCATTATGATTTGGGAAAATTTTCTGCTTAATATATGATAGTCTTAGCATTCTGTTGTATATGGTTGTTAGTAGTACTACCGCCTTTCTTGGTAGGTGTTTAATAATTTTACCCGTGATGATATCGTTCCCGAGTGCTTTATGTGCATTAATTTTTTTGATTTCTTCAAGTGTTTCTCGGGGTGAAATAGCTTTAATTGGGAGTAACATTTAGCAAGGTATGTTGAGGAACTCTTCAATATCATCATCGTCGTTGGCTATGTGTGGTGTAAAGACTTGGGCAAGATGTGTTGCAAACGTTTCCGCCTTTTCTGCGTCGCTTTGGGCGAAACTGCAGTTCGGTTTTCTGATGGGTGGTACTGCGATCTTAGGTCTCTTGAATTGTTTTGTCGTTTTCCATATCGTATGATCATCTTTGGAGAGAAAACTTATATAGTGTTCAAATGTTACATTTTTGGCTTTATCAAGAGTTTTATTTAATTTTCGTTTTAGTCTGTTGTATATTGTTTTATATTCAGTGCTTCGCGATCTGCTTCTTGCTCTTCGCTTTTCGCACACCAATTCCTGAATATAGAGAGGTACATTATTAAATGTTAAAAATATTAAAAATTCATAAACTGTAATGAAAACTTTTATGTTAGTGCCACTTGATAACTGAGAAAGATTATAGTTTTCTAGAAACTTAAAATAAAATTAGCCTAAACATTCACCAATAATTTAAGCAATAATACGTGCGCATAATAAACAATAACATAATATATAACTAGTCTTAAGAGAAATAAATTTGTAGATTTCTTGAGACCTTCTATCACAACTTTGATAAGACAATAATTATAGGAAAGAAGTTACAAAATAGATAGTTATATTTACGAGTAGATTCCAAATCACCGACCTAAAAAATTATAAGAAGAGTAAAAATAAAGGCAATATTTAAGCCTTTGTAGTCTAGTGGCGTAGTATCAATCTCAATCACATTAATAAAATTTGGTGATACTTTATAACATATTTTGTTTCAAGTTGCATGCACCGACGACTTGCAAAAACAACACTTGTTATTTTGTGATGAGCCATTAGTTGAGTTAATAATAAATTTGCAAAATTTAAACACGTTTATTACATGGATCAATTATTATAGATAGAAGTTTATTCTTTTGCACAAAGCATTTCTAGTAAAAACTTCAGTACGACAATATTCCTCCAAATAACATTCATTTTGTGTAGGCCTTCCTTGAAGATAAGAATATATTGATTTTTCCATAGTCTGTAGGATTTTCAAATGTGCTGTTTATTTATGGGATATAATAAGATAACTTCTACTGCGATATTCCAGAGTTTTTGCAAACGACAATAATTTATGAAAGAGAGTAGAACGACATGGCTATTAACTAACACATGAAATCATCCAGTCTGATTCGATGGAATGACAAATACAAATTGTCATTCATACATGGAGTAGATACACCCAATATTACATATTTGTTGTTTTAGTTGACTAAAGTTTAACAATTTGTTTGGTTGACTTTTAAAAATATATTTATTTAAAATTTTAAAGCTTTATTGTTATTCCTTCTGGGTGCTGTTGTTTTTAGACTTCAATGTAGGTACATAAAAGCAAAAACCAATTAAGTAAAGGAAAACCGAAAAGAAATAAATATTGAAATTTTAAGCAAAAATTAATTTTTTAAAATGGCAATTAAATAAAATAGTGATAAGAGAAATTTCTCCATTTTTTTTCATTAGCCTGTTATCATCCAATGTTAGATATAGGCATCTCCTTTATTTTTCCACATGTCTCTGTTTTGAGCTATTCTATCTATGCTAACCTTTCATCTGGTTTGCGGGCGATTCACTTTTCTTCTACCAGTCCGTGGTCTTCATTGTTGTATTTCTTTATTCCATCGTTCGTCGTTCTGCCTCATGGTATGGCCAGCCCATCTCCATTTTAGAAATGCTACATGTTTATTTTTAATATCTATTAATTTTTTTTCTAATTATTTTGTTCCTTATTTTGTCTCTTAATTTTACGTTCAACATTTGCCTTTCTATGGTTTGTTAGACTCTAGCAAGTTTTTCAACCAATGGTCGTGTCTGTGCAGCGTAAATCAGTACTGGGAATACGCATTGATCATATACAGATTTTCTCAGTTTTAAAGGTATCTTTTCGGTTTTCAGGATTTTATTTTCTTTTCCAAAGGCTGACTATGCTAGCGCATGCATTTTTCAATTTCTAAGCTGTGACTTAATTTCTACATATTACATTCTTTTCTAAATAAATATATTCTTGTACTGTTTCTATGCGTTGTTTGTCAATTACGATGCTTCCTAGTTGGTTAGTCATGTCTTTCGTTTCTTGGTTATATATTTTTAATCCATTTTTTTCCGATTTAACTTTTAGCTCTTCCAAGTTCTTTTTTCTTCTAGTTTTTATATTTTCAAATGAACATGATATTACTACATTATCCACATACGTTAAATGGTTAAGCATTTTGTTATTTATAATTATTTACCTCTTTATGCTCCCTTTTAAGGTTTTTAAGAACATTTTCCATTGCTGTAATAAATAACTACGGGCTCATCGTGTTTCCCTGTGTTATTCCACAACCTATAGGAATATTGTTAGTGTTTTTGTGCAGCCGTATTACTATTTTTGCTTAACCATAAATTTAATGAATAATTTGAGAATATCGATGATCTACTCTGCTATTTTTTAATGCGTTTTCTATTCCACACAATTCAACCGAGTCAAAAGCTTTCTTTTAACCTATATAAGTTATGGATAAAAAAAATTGTACTTTGCAGCTTTTGCTATAAGTATTCCGATAATAAGAATATGGTCACTAGTGCTCGTTTTTCCTAAACCCCGCTTGCTTAATCGCCTGATAAAGTTTTAGTTTTGCATTTAACCTATTTATAATAATCTTAGTAAGAGACTTGTATAGTTGTTATTGTAAAAATTGTTTAATTTCCTCTTATTTATGAGAAACTTACAACTGTATAATACTGCCCAAAAAAACAAAAAAACATAAAGTACAAAAAAAGAACATAACAAATTTCCAAAAACTCAATAAGTAATCAGATTCTTTTACAAAAAAATGTTAATAAAAACATAAAATGTTAGTCTGAAATACAAGATACAAAATTTTGTAGTGGTCAACTACAAATTTAAATAGTCAAAAAGTAAATCAGTAATAGTCTAAAAGAACAGGAATGACAAAAATTAAGTTTATGTTCAGCAAATAGCTAAAAGCAATATCTGAATTATTAAGGTCATAAAAATATGAATATACTGGCATTAAAGAACATAAGTATATGCATCAAAGCAGAATTCTACGATAAGTTAGAATAAAGCATGTTCTTCAGGTAGCACTTAATAGCGACATAAATATAAAACCAAAAAAAAAAAATAATATACTATAAAATTAAAAATAAAACTTTACAGTGATTTTCCAAAAAGATGGAAAATATTAATTTAATATTTCTCAAAGATAGTACATACGGACACGCATAAAAATTATTGGTTGAAAGAATATAAATTTTATACACTATCTATATATATTATTATTATTACAGCGCCAAGGAAAAACACACGCTGTAAATTGAAAAAGCAACTGATTTTAATGGTTGTGGGCTTTTTAGATTCATCTTGAAGAGACAGTGTGCGAGTTATAGTTTTAGATGCGATCTGAATGGACTATGGTCAGATAATAGCAGAAAAAGGGTAATTTTTTGACCAAAAATGGTATTGCGAGGGAAGCGCGCGCAAAATGGGGCCAAGCGCTTGGCATCTGTTCTATGTTCATTTTATTTGCAACATTTTAATCAACAACAACATGCACTGTTGTGTCATTTTCTCGCTAAAAAAATAAAAAAATTAGTGATGCATGGAATTGACAAGTTAGTAAATTGTTTGACTTTAAATGGGACACAATTTGCGTCATACCGTGTTACCTGTTTACTAAAAAACAAACAAAATCCAATACAAATATCACTTATATTAATAGTAAAAATTAAATTTGGCCTTAAAAGTTTCATTCCTTAAAATAATAAAACTAAACTAACATACAATAGTATCAATAAAATAAACAAAAGAGAAATTTTGAAGTTTGTTGAGTAATATAAAAACACATGATTAATGAGCAATACGTGGTCAAAAAGATTTAGCAAATCAGAATAATAAATAAAAAAAAATATCTGCAAAGATAATCAATATCCATAAAGTTCAGATGATTCTAAGGTTCAAAACATATGAAACAAAAAAAGTTATGTTGACAAACAAGGCTTGATAGCCCGATTTAGAAAAGATTTTGCATACATACTGGTACGGTTATCTACAATGATTATACAATTTTATAGATAATAATTATAAACCGACCATGAATAAACGGCTTAATACATTTTGATGTTATTGAGTGATTAGAAATTATTGATTTATATGAAAAATTTGACATTATGCTTATGCAACAAGAATAAGTAGGGTAATTTTTTAAGATTAATTAATAATAGATGTAGAATAAATTATTTGAACATTCAAATTATGTAAATATTGAAGGTTTACTAATAATTAAATTAAAGACAATGTTATTCGTTTCATATTTAGTTAAACTTTCTTTCTGGGATTGTTTTATTAAATCTTAGATATGTTAGGCACAAATGTTAGACATATCTAACTTCTATTTATAGAAAAAAATTAAGTAAAGTTTTATTACATGACTACAATATCAAGCAATTAGTCAGCAATTACTTATATCAAAATATATTTAGATATTCAGATAACAAAATGAAAATGTTCTTAATTATTCCAGCGAAATACATTGCATGAATATTGAGAATTACTAAGGGTACTCAAAGAATAAGTACATAAAATTTGGATCAAATCAAGGCGTTAGGTTGCGTAACACTTGTTGAAAGTTTAAAAACAAAAAAATCTTTGAATTTAAATTATATAATTATAAAAATAAACAATTGAAAAAAGAACTAATAAAAATGCGTATAAATCAATTGAAGCAATGGTAGAAAGTCTATTTTGAATTCAAGCGAAGCGTGTGTTGTACTAATTGCATCTACATCGTTCCGAGCGCAAGTAAAATGAAGTGCGTGAAAGTCATAAATCCGATGTACGTGAATCGAGGGATAACCTGCGACATGGGGGTCAATGAGCTATTACAAAAAAAACATAGTTTGACCTTATTAGCTATTATATAAAGTATATTTTATAAGCAATAACAATGCTTTTTTGTTAGAATAAATTCACTCCTGTACAAGGTGTTCCTTAATCCGTACGCTACTACTAGATTACACTTACCAACTATAGTAAGTTTGAAGTTGTTAGTAAATAGTCAACAATTGAACAGGTTTATATCAACCATTCATAAATCTCTGACTGACAAATGGTCAGTAACCAAAAAAGGGCATAAAGATGGTAAGGACAGGAAACAAAAATAATTTAAGCAACCAAAAAAATTAGAATATTAGTTAAACCCCAGAAATCGATTCCAGTCGTTAGATGACAGCAAGGAAGAAAATAACAGAAACCAACATTAAAACTCAGAAGCAAAAAAACATAAACCACGTTTAGTATTAGATTTGGAGTTAAAGATATCGAACCGTTAATACAACTACTAGAATCTATAGTAAAAAACATGGGGCTGGCGAAGAGATTGCTCTGTAAGCAATCCCAGAACGAACTTAAAAGACCTTTCGATTTCGATTTCGAATTTCGGGAAAATTCGAAATCTAATATCTCGAAAATTATTCGACATAGAATTTTTTCGACCTCATTTTCGAATTCAGCGTAAAATTTCCTATAAGAGTCACATTTAAAATCGTAATGTCGAAAATTTTCCCGAAATTCGAAATCGAATATCTCGAAAATTATTCGACATAGAATTTTTCGACTTCATTTTCGAATTCAGCGTAAAATTTCCTAATAGAATCGCATTTAAAATCGTAATGTCGAAAATTTTCCCGAAATTCGAAGTCGAATATCTCGAAAACTATTCGAAATAGAAACTTTTTGATTTCGATTTTGAAATCAGCGTAAAATTTCCTATAAGAATCCATTTCAAAATTTTAAAAAATCCATAATTTTGTGACAGCGACAGACAGACCGACAGACATAGAATTCGGTAACGAACTTTTTAAGTTCGTTGATAAATATACCCTAAAATTAAAATAATGGTGAGGTCAAGATCTTACTAAAAACCTAAAGATATATATAGTCAATTATGCTCTTGCTAAAAGAAATTTAGAATTTCACACCTATCAACTTAAACAAGAGCGAAACCTTAGAGTACTTCTAAAAAATACACATCCACTGATTAACGTAGGTAAATTGAAGAAAGAACTACAGACCCACGAAAACGTAGTTACCAACATTACCAATATTAAACAAAGAAGAACAAAATTAGCTTTACCAGTGTTCTTAGTAGAACTGAAGGCTGTCAAAAACAATAAAGAATTGTACACCACAAACAAACTGACATATTCAATAGTAAAGTTTGAATTAAAAAGCTACAGTTGTTATATTCGGCAACGATACTGCCATATTTTCATCATACACTGACGCTAATGTTGCATCTCAAAATCTTCAAAGTCATCCCCGAAAGATAGAAAATTAGAAAAAAGTACGTATCAAGGTCAATGAGAGTGAATAACTACACGTGATGTTTGCCCTAAAAACCAATTCCACAAGATGAGCACGTTAGGTATCTGAGAATATGTTTAGCTTGAAGAATAACATGGAAAAAATACGTATGGATGAAAGGAAAGCAGTTGGGTCTCAAAATACGAAAATATTGGCTTATTGAGAGAATATTACAGCTTTTCATAGAAAACAAAATATTCTTCTACTAAGCCATCATTAAACCGATTTGGGTATATGAAGTACAACTTTGGTCAACTGAAAACAATTCAAATGTAAACATTTTAAGACGCTTTAAGTTCAAAGGCCTAGGGTTAACAGTAAGTTTTTTGTTTGTTTCAAATTACGTTATTCAACGAGACATTGATATCCCTTCAGTCACCGACGTAATTTAAAAATACCGTATATGCTATCGAGATCATCTCAGTGCTTATCTAAATGCGCTAGTAGAAATTTTACTAGAAAATCATGACAAATCATTCGACCTACTAAATTGGTTCGTGTAACATTGTACTTATGTGTAATTTTAAATGACAGAAAGTTAGTTACTGTTAATAAAAATATTCACTAAATTGTTTCCAGCATGACTTTTAGTTATTATATGCACATACTGTTAAATCCTTTACTTAATGTCTCTACAAGACAGTATGTAATTAATATTAAATTAGCGTTAAAAGTAATTGCAGAAATGACAGAAACACAACATTATTCAACAAGGCTTATATTAGGTAAAATATATAAAATATAAATTAACAAACTAATAGCAAAATCGTGTAGTTGGTTCTCGAGTTATAAGGCCGTGGTTGGAGTTTGGAAACTCTTGAAATTTCGTCCACAATTACGGCAGATATATTCAGAAGCAAATCTTCTACAATTTGTTTAGATGACTACGACTTTGTAACCCGAGAAACAATCACACGACGCACCATAACACCGGCCGTGAAAGCCTTGGAATCTATTTAATGGAAAAATTGAATGTTAGTGAAAGAATTAAAATCAATGGTGCATCGTGTGGTTAGTTTTCGAGTTGTTAGGCAGTAGTCGGAGTTCGTTGACGTTTCGTCCACAACTGCAGCGGACACTTTCAGAAGAAAATCTAAAAATGAAGTGACTGCACCGTGCTGGTGAGAGGTTTGTTGATGTCACCGGAATGGTAGATAACGTAATCAGGCTGGCTGCTGACGTCAATTGGGTCGTTGCAAGTAATATTTTGGCATTCTCTGACGCCACCCTTCCTTTCTCCGTATAGCGGTCCAATTAACGAAAATGCATGAGACAGTCACTTAATTTTTAGAAGATATTCTTCTGAAGATATCCGCGGTAGTTTTTGACGAAACGAACTCCGGCCACGGCCTAATAATCCGAAAACTAACCACACAAAGCTTTTGCATTTATTTAAATTAAAATTAAATTCAAATATTAAAAAAAATTAAATTAAACAGAGTAGATTCTATGTGAAATATTCTATAAATTATATATTAATACTAACTAGGACTCAACAATAATTAATGTAAATAAATATATTTGAAGTACATAGTTTGTAATAGACAATATACTAAAGTTTGGTTACCTTTACGTCTATTTAACTATTTTTTTAAATATTCTTGTGTCTAGCAAAAGATTAACTTTCTCGTTTTTATTAATTTTAATTTATAAAACATCGAATTTTTTAGAAATGCTCGTGTAATTATGTAGTTTTCAATTATAGTTCAGGCACTAAAAACTTGTGTAATTTTTCTAAACATAAACATAAAAATACAAAAATAACGTTTCAGTGATTAAAAAATATGTTTTTTATTTGTAATGTCTATTTTATGAAAAATACTTCTCCGATGTATGTACATTCAAAGGTCGATTATTAGAAAATTCTTTACTCCACAATGAGAGCTAGGACTGATGATAAAAAAAAATTTCTGCATTCTATTACACTATTCATTTTACTCAAAGTTTAGCAAAAATTATTTTAGTAAAATATGCACCAGATTGAGGATTTTTTTCGCAAAAGGTGCGAAACTGATGACAAAATAATTAGAAATTTCTATTTAATGGATAATTGTTAACTATCGTTTAGAGAATTGGGAGACTTAAGATGTGTTTTTATTTCAACTACCTCATTTTCTTTATTAAGTTTGGTAAATATAAAAGAACTAACACCCTTTTGTGTGGTTTAATAATATTTATAAACCTTCTTTCGTAGTCTCCACAAGGTATTTCGCATACTCCTTGGAATTCAGGGAGATTATAATTCTAAGTTAAATTTTAGAGATTTTAGTGTTAATTGTAAAAATCCTTTATTTAAATTTGGCTTTTAATATAAAGCACTGGTTAACATTATTAATGATATGGATTAACAAATAGTTTGAGTGTTTCCTTTTGTATTAGTTTCGGTAATGGTTTCAATTTTTTTTTTTTTTTGTTTTTTGTATCAGGAAGTTCGAGGAATTTAATAGTTTTGCAAATTATTAATGAATTTATGGGGAATGTTATTGGGATTTATGTAAATAACAGTTGTAATTGTAAAAATTGTTGTAAAAGGTATGATGGAAAGAGAAATATGATTGTTTTAAAAGAAGATTTATGGCCCAAACATACGTAAAAACATTTTTCACGTTGTTGGAGATGATGTTCCTTTCTAGCAAACAACAAAAAATAAGAGTGGCTTGTCAAATCTGTTAATCAACTCAAATTTGTAAAAGTATAAGAGACTGTTGGTAGTTGAAGTAATGTGGTAATAAGAAGTTACCATTTTTATGTTTGTTTACCGTTTACACTATACTAATGTTAAATGACTAATTTGAATTATTTGTAGAATGAAACTTTGAATAATGACGTTTAAGTAAAAGCAGGCCTAAGACTGTTTTTCACCCACTTTTTTAATGCATTGTTTTGTAACAAGAAATAAAACTTAAGTTTGCTATTTCGATTTGGAATATAAATGACAGAGCATAGCCACCATTATATGGAATTTCTAAGCAACTTTGACACCGTTCTTCTTTTCTACGTTTTCCTCTATGGGTTTGTCATCTTCAGCTTCCTTAGTTGGTTATTTTCCTAGTCTTAGCTCTGTAAATTTCTCTTTTCCATGATATTATTTATTTTCCTTTTTAGATGTGGTATTTCTCTTCCATACTTGACTGTTTAAAACAGTGTCACGATCAACAAGAAATATTCATTGTTAATATATAAATTTCAAAGTTTCACAAAAATCGTATAAATTGTGTGTAATTATATTTTCTCAGGACAAGGCTGTCATATATAAAAGCTTGATATATAAAAATACAATTTGTAAAAATTGATTTTAACTAGTATATTATCACTGCATTGTTATGGTCTAGTTTTTAGTAATTCTTATTTATTTTAAAATTGAAACTAAATAGCGGCCTTTAGAGAAACATTTTTATTTATAAAGGCGTCTTGGATGTGCAGAAGTTATTTAATTAATATAAACAACAATTTTTCAAAAAAGTGTTACTCTGCTAGAAATATCTTAATGTTCAAAGGAATTACGTGGAAAAATTGCTGCGCAGCCTATAATAGACAAATTTCTGTACCTCGGTCGAACTTCATTGTCTTCATTGTTAGGAAGAGGTGAATGCAGGTTTAACTTAAGGTAATAAATTGCCAAGCAGCAGTTACTAAAGCCAACATTTTAAAGTAGTTACTGCTTAATTACAAATACAATGCATCATAATTACTAACGGAGCCTACGACTAGGCACAAGCCATCAACAAGTAGAATGGTTTGAATAGCGTCGAACAGAATTTTGTTTCGTAGTAAGGTGTAAAACTTAGCTCAACTCTCCATCAGCTTTAAAGTTCGTAACGACCTCAATAATGTGGATAAACATTTAAGGTTTGGTTATTTTCTCAAAAAATCCATTTTCAGTAAACACTCTTGATTCTATAGAGTATTTAAATTTAAATATGTACAACTTCTAATGCTTACTATTGAAACTATGAATTTAGTAAAATAAGTATAGCAGCGAGGAAAACAACTGGCTACAGTGTTTTTATTTTTTGGAAAACTTGTTGTCTTAAATGTCAATAAAATGTATAATTGGAGACCAAATCAAGTCAGTAGAGAAAGTGTCTTAATAAAATTATTTGTTTATTGACTAAAAACTTCTCTATAGCTCTGTGCTTCTAAGTTTGTATGTTTACATTTACTGTACTTCTTATAGTCAGCTAACAATTTTGATACATAATCTGATAGACCTTTTTAGTGTTTTCCTCAGTTCTGTTTGTGTTTGGCCGCCATGGTCTTTTTTATTAGTGGCGTTTTTCCTTTTTTAAAAAAAATTAATCTGTTTATATGTTGCCGTTTTTTGTAACATTATTCCCATAAATTTTTACTAATATATCTTTAATTTTTTACTTTTACTTTTTTCAATTTTAACAACAATTGTTTATTGTTCTTATTAAAGCTACAACATTTTTGTGACGACAGTCAAATCACAAAATAACTGTTTAATACGGAATACTTATTAATTTATTATTAAGAATAGTTGTAAGGATTATCTTATTTCAAAAATACGATTCTTCAGGCAAGTTAAGTGACAGATTTATAAGTCTAAGTGGTCGGTCGGTTCCTTTCAGGTAGATGACCGCTGTCTTCTCTTTTTGTGTTAAATACAAGTTTTGTGACCCTATTCAAAAATATATTTATAAGTTTAAGACTTGTCAGCGGGTTCGCTCGCCACTAAACTGAACAATTGCAGCCGTCTGCCTTTTTGCAGATAATTATTGGCCCTGATTTCAAAAACCCACCACTTGAATTTGATGTCACTCACTTGCCGACTTAGTTTTGTAATTTTAGGCAGTCGTTAACAAGCAACATCATCGAAACCCTAGACTAACGCACTCGGTCACATTCGCAACTTTGTATTTTTGTTCAAACTTTAGTCAATTTTTTTTTAATTACTTTTTTTATTAGCAATCAGAATGTTTACAATATTCTATGAGCTAATTTTATGTACAAACGATAAGAAAGGTCATGAGAGGAAGACATCCAGTGAGGCCACCCCTAATTTAATCTCTTAAGTCTATTGGCATTGTCTTAAGGCATTGTTACATTTGGATGATTTGCTAGGGTGCCGTGATGCTTCATTGCTCTTGCTTTTATTACATCCTGTACGTATGGCACATTGAGGTCAGTGTGAAGAGTTACGTTTGACACATACCACAGAGCATTAGCAAGCATTCTAAATGTTTTAGACTGAAATCGTTGTATTATGTTTAAGGTTGAGTTACTAACGCATCCCCAAAGTTCGCAGCCATATAACCAGATGGGGCGAATGATACTCTTGTAGATTAGTAGTTTATTATCTAATGTAAGGGATGAATTTTTGCCAACGAGCCAATACAATTTTTTACAACATAGGTCCATTTCTTTACGTTTTTTACTGACATGTATTTTCTATGTCAAACGTCGATCGAGATGTAAACCTAAGTATTTCACTACATCTGTCTGCGGAATAGGTATGTTGTTTAGTAGGATCGGTCGACACGCTGAACGTTTGGTGGTGAATGTAACATGAGCATATTTGGATTCATTTACTTTCACTTTCCATTTTTCCATCCATGTTTCTAGTAAGTTAAGATGTTCTTGTAATAGTTGTGACGCGATAGCTGGATTCTCGTGGCATGAGAGCATTGCAGTATCGTCGGCGAAGGTTCCAAGTTGAGTTTGCGTTGTGGTCGGCAAATCGTAGGTGTATAGAGGATATAGTATCGGCCCGAGAACGCTGCCTTGGGGACACCCGCTTTTATTTCTTTAATCTGAGATGTTTCACTACCTACTTTAGTTTGAAAGTAGCGATGTGTTAGATACGATTGTAGAAGTAAGTAATAACTGTGTGGTAGTAATTTCTTAATTTTATAAAGGAGACCTCTGTGCCACACTTTATCGAGTGCACAACTTACGTCCAGAAATACTCCATTACAAAACTTATAGTCAAATGCCGAGCGTATTGTACTGATCAATTGTTGTGTTGGGGAAAGCCTGATGCGAAAGCCGAACTGATGAGTTGGTAGCCATTCTTCCTGAAGTTCACTTTCGTTTATGCGTTTTAGTATTAACCTTTGCAGCAGCTTAGAAATTATCGGGAGCAGGCTGATGGGACGGATTTAATTTGGTCAGTAGGTTTGCCTGGTTTTGGAATTAGTATAATGTGTGCAAACTTTAGCACTAATGGCCAGTACACGAGTCGTAGGATTTCATTGAACAGGATTTGTATAAATCGATGACCTTTCTCTGGTAGATATTTTAGAACAATTCCCGTTACAAGGTCATACCCTGGTGACTTGTTGTTTAATAGTCTGATCTGGGTTTCAATTTCCTGTAGTGTGAAATTACGTATGGGAAGCGACATTTGTAAGGGTGTTGCTAGGTAGATTTCTATTTCTTCATCAGGCTCATGAGAGTTAGCTTAAAAAGTGGTTTGTAAGTGTTCCGCAAGTGCTTCAGCTTTTTCTTTGTCGGACCTGCTCCAGGGTCCCACTTCATCTCGTAGGGGCGGCACGTGTCCCTTGGGTCGTTTAATTCCCTTAGTTGATCTACAAATTATGAGGTCATGTACAGATAGTGAGTTAGTATAGTATTTAAAGGTTTAATTGCGGATTTCTTGCAATCTACGTCTTAATTTATTGTTTAGTTGATTGAATCTAGTTTTATCAGCAACATTACGACTACGATTGATTGCATATTCGACGTTGTTAAGCGTAGGTTTGTATCGAGAAATTCGTTAACATGAGCTTAGAACGCTTCCCAGTTGGTTCTTGCATTACTGAGGGTAGGTCTGGGTTCTACATATAGTATTGTTGAGCTCACAGTTGCTATTATTGGCGTATGATCAGAGGAGATATCATAGTTGGAGACAATGTCCATGTAATTTGAGGACATACCGTGGGTAATAAAGACGTCTAACAAATCTGGAATTTTAGTGGGGTCCGTTGGCCAGTATGTTGGGCTACCCGTTGACAGAAAGCCATAGTTTTCATTTTCTAGAAGTTTGTACAGTTCTCGTCGTATGTTTGGCGTTAAAATCTCCGCCGGTGAGAAACCTTGGCCCTAATAATTCGAAGAAGGGCTATATCATTTGGTTGGTAATGTTATGACGAGGTGGACAATAAACACTTGCTATAATTAGGGGTGCTGGCAGTCTCTCGACTTCTATCATGGTACCTTCAAGGTAGTCTGTGGAATAAGAAGCTAATTGATAATGTTTTATGGAACTACGAATTATTATGGTTGAACCACCGTGAGCAGTGCCGTCTGGATGTTCTGTATGATATAATGAGTATTGAGGTATTGCAAAATAAGTTCTTGATGTGAAGTGTGTTTCTGAGATTAATAGGACATCAATATTATTGAGACGTATAAAGGCGTCTACTTCCAACTTTCGTTGTTGTAACCCGTTGGCATTCCACTGTGCAATCTTTAAGTATTTAGCCAATAGTAGAGTAATTTGTTAATGACTGTAGTTAACATATTTAGTATCATACTGTTCTGCTGGAGCAGTTGATTAAACATATTTTTGAACTCTTCAAGGAATTGTTTCAGGCTAACATCTTCACTAGAAGGGGGTTGATTTCGTACTGCTTGCGCGTAGTTTGGATATATATTTGTTTGTTGGTTGGTAATCGACTGACTGTTTTGGTGTGGTAATGGAGGAAAATTCTGTTTTGTTAAGTTTGGAGGTCGGAGAGTTGGCTGTTGCTTGTGGGGCTGGTACTTTCGTTGGAGCTCTTGATATACGGAACATCCCTTGTAATTAGCTGGATGTGACCCTTCACATAGGAAACATGTAGCTGGAATCGCACGGGTTTTTTGACAGTTTTTTGTATCGTGCGGACCTGCACACTTCACACAAGCAAAAGGTCTATTGCAGTAGCTTTTAGTATGCCCGTAATTCTGGCAACGGGTACATTGTACTATATCTTTACTTGGTTTTGGTGGTTCAAATGTAACGTGCTTATTTTGTATTGAGCGTATGCTGTATATGTCTTTGTTGTTTATAGCTGGCTCAAGATCTACATAAAATATTGGCAAGGGGGTTTTGTGTTGTTTGTTCATGATATTGCGTACTGTGTGTCCTAGTTTTTAGAGAGCTTCTTTAATGTCCTCTAATGGGGTAGTAGGATGTAGATGTTTTAATACGACTCTATAAGGACGATCCTCTTTCATCTGATATGTATGATGTACAATCTTAGCATTTTGCAAATACTGCTCTTCTGCAGCTATTAAGTGTAAACTTTCGGTCATCTTCGTATAGTCGAGAACGCCATGGATGAAGATTGGTGGTGGCTTGTGTTCACTCACTTTTTGTTGTTCTTTATTAATCGGTTGATTTGTTTCAACGTTTTCAGCTAATGCTGAAAAGCTGTTTCCATCTATAGTTAATGGTTCATTTTGAGTGTTAGATATTTTGTGCGTGGAGATGTTTTGTTAATCGTTTCGGTTTATTATTTGTAACACGTTGCCAACAAATGGCGGGATTAGTTTCTATTTCTTCATAATTTCCTGAATCATCAGGTTCGTTTGTATATTGAATTGGTGGATTCACTTGTTCGCCGTTGTGGTGAGAGGCGTAAAATTGTGATGGACTGAATGTTTGCGAAATTGGATGATTCGGTGACGATAAATATGACGGGGTTGAAGGAGGTAGGAATGGATATTGTGGTTGTTGATAAGAACAATGGGGTTGTGTATTGGTTAATAACGGTAATCGTGTAGGATTTCCATGCATTTGCTGCTGGCTGTTAATGTTAAATGCGCCGTTAAAGCCGTTGCCGGACGGCAGAATTTTTATGAAGTATTTAATTTATTAGTGTTTTAAAGTTATTTAATTGATTGATTAATAATTAATAGTCACTTACAGTTTATTTATTGAATATTTAAAGTTGAAAGTATAAGTTGACCAGAGGTCACGCTTAATCGCTTGGCACTTGATATGATATCTCGCAGACCGCTCGCAACGTCTTGATTCTACGAAATTCAAAGAGTGACTTTTAGTCAAATAAATCATAGTTTAGAAATCGCAGTGTCTGATTGAAAAAAACACCATTGCAAATAAGGGGATTTATTATTGCAATTTTCCCCTTATTAACTATCGCGACAAACTAGCCGCGGTAACAAACAATGACAATAATAAACGCCACATATCAGGATACTGCTACATATCGAAGTGGCATAGCTGTGGAGTCTTGACAAATTAAGATTATATATTCTTTACAATGTTAGTAATGTAAGCGCTCGGTGACAAATTTACAGTCTTGACTGTCAAACCTTGTACATTTTAATTAATTCGGAAATATTTGCTTTTTATTAGTACAGGCTACACTTCCTAAAGTTCAGTTTGTTTTCAAAAAGGTTCATGCAAGTTTGTTTTTGTTCATAAGGGCGGAGTTTTTGATGGACTCTTTGCTTACCTTCCTTTTATACTAAAATTACAATGTAAAGTTTAATGTTGTTCTTTATGCACCTTAATTATTTTAGCGATCCCTTAAATGCTTAGTTGAGGTTCCTTTTGAAGAATTTTATTTAATGTCGGCAATGTAGGTGCATGTACGGGTTGATTATAGTCTTTGATATCTTGTATTCTCACTCTCCTGTAAAGTAAACGTTAACTAATGTAACAAATTATAAATTTTACGACAAATATTTAAAATTTTAATATAATGCATATGTAAGATTTATTTCAGACTAACGTTTCCAACTTTTGCAAATGTAATCAAAACCACAGTGTTTTTACAAAACATCAACCCAATAATTTTATAGTCCAATCTCCTGACTGCTTCTGATAGTACGTTAAATTTTTAATTATAATTAATTTAAAAGAAATTTATTAGGGATTGATTGGTTTTATATTTAAATTTAATAAGGTAGGGATTTTATTGACTAAAGTTTTCAAGAAATGCAAATTGTGTCTGCATATATAACATATGTCGTATTATTAAAGATATATTACATTTCTTTACTTAACACCCTAACTAATTTTCCTATTTTAACATAAGAATAAATAAAAATCTAAATATTTTATGTGGTTGTATGGCAAACATTCATATAAATTGACTGCTGCTATCACATTCACCAGTCAAACAGTGTGTTTATAAAAAGCATTCAAATCGAATAACTTTCTTTTCAATGATAAACTTTGAATGCCATTCATTTCTTTTATTTGTAACGAAGAATCGCAATAAAGATAAAATCTAAGTTAGATGTTATTTCATGTTCTAAATATTGGTTTTTTAAATTAAAACGTTGCTCATACACATAAAACATAAAAACAGCATAGATTCAAGAAATTGTGAGTAAGTACATAATGTGACTTTATCTAAACTGAATTATATATAAAATTAAATAGTTTATTAATGTATAGAAAATGTAAAAATAAGGCGTACACCAACAATCTGATCACATACATTTTGATACTAATAATAATAATGTACAAAAATAAACTAACAGACAATTAATGAATAATTTTTTCTTGCTTTATCAAGCTCTCATGATCGTATTTCTTTTATAAATATTTACAAGACTTCACAAATTTATTTTGCATGCATATATATCATTGTATTTCAGTAGAGAGATGTTATAGGTTACATAAAATTTATAGCAGTTGAGATCTCAGAATCTGGTTTCTATAATTCGAAAAGTAAAAGTAAAAGCAAAATTACAATTAACAACTACAAATTATTATTTGCTATACTTTTTTATTTTTCTATAAAAATATAAAATTGTTGGAAAAACTAAAATCTATCACGCAAAGAAAAGCATTTATTTTAATTGATTATAGTTATAATAAGATCTACATGCGTATTTTACTAGATGAGGCAAGTTTTTGATTATTTTTATTATTTATCAATATGACATATCCTTTTGAGTATTCATTAATTGTAACGTCCCCCTCAACTCTCTCTTCCTTCCTCCTTCACCCCTCTCACCCAAACTTTTTTTATTTTATTCCCCTCTCTCTGTACATGCGCGTGTGTTTAAAAAAAACATTTCTCGTTGTCCAAGGAGTTTATTTTTATGTGTTGGATCAAAAAAAAAAACCGCTGCAGACCAAATCATGACTGTATGTAGGATGACCTATCAAATCGATTTTTAGTGCTCAAAAATCCAGTGTGCGCCAATGTGTGTGAGCTCGCATTGTTATGGTAGTACAATAGATATCGTGCAGCCCACGTATTAGCTGTCTGCATATTCTATTTCATTAAAAGCGGTTATTACTTATAGTGTTTGTTATAAGCTTAAAAAGTCTCTTGAAAGACAAGCCGACTGTGAAATATACTCTGTGATCTGTTTCTTGAAAGTAAGAAATGTAAACTTCAGTTATTTATCGAAAAATTATTAGTGTGCGATAAAAATTTAATAAGTGATAGAATGGTTAGAAGATGGGTTAAACAGTCTAATGAAAGCAGAGAAAATATGCATGACGAGAAACGAAGTGGGCGGTCATCTGTCGTTACTGATGATATTTTGTGCAGCTTGTTAACAAAAAAATCCGATAGGAGGGACGATTTCAATTTTGTCTCTCTCGAATTTTTGTAAATTTCGGGAGAACCGTTTTTAATAAAATTTTGCGGCATTTTATTCAGGTATAGAAAATTTGATTTTACTTTACAAAATAGGTTCTAATATTAGTGAAAGTTGTGTAGAAAATCAGTTTAAAGTTAATTCTTTTATTTAATAGATACATCGTTAAAAAATAAACTGTTGTTTTCTTTGTAGCTAAATGAAACTTGGTTGTGTGTGTGTGACTTTACAGCGTTTAAAAAACAATTGGCATGAATAGGTTTTCTGTAGATAGTATTCTGGGGCTCTGTTGCAGGCTACCAGCGGGGTCACATATGGCAGATAGTAAACGGCATTTAGATATAGAGATGAGCTGCAAAATAAGCAAAATGGCTTTAATGAATAAGCAGTCCCTAGTCAAGCAGACCGAATGATCCCCGGTATAAGTAATTCTTTTATATATTATCAATAGTCCCCTATAAGTCAAAGCACTCTCTTGTCCTAGGAATGAGAAATATTCTCAAAAACTTAAATGAACTAAATATAATCAACGGCATGAAAATGCAGAAAGCAACGGGAAACTACTGCATTAAAGATATGAAATGAATATCTCTAGTAAAATTATTATGGCAACTAAGATTCCGCAGGAAAGGAGCCATCTCTGACCATAGAGTCTCCCAGGTCGTCATCATGCAAAATCCTTGTAAAAAGGACAACCGTAATATTTAAAAAACTAACAACCATAAGATAAATGCAGTCATCAGTTTTACATGATGGAATGTAAAGAAGCTATGCATAGCAGAGAAATTATAAAATGTCATAGTTTAAATGGAACGATTAAAGTTGAATATACTTGGAATGAGTGAAGCTCAATGGCCAGGAACAGGAACACACTTGACTTGTAATGGAAAAATACATATGGTATTCGGGAAACAACGATAATGAACAGAGATATGGAACAGGGATAATAACAAAAGAAATAAGTATGTTAGTGATAAATTTTATTCCATATTCAGGCCTAATAGTAATAATACAGCTACAATCTAATAGATATAAAATTAACCTACTACAAGTATATGCCCCAACAGCAGACAAAGAAAAAAAATGAGATTGAGGAGTTTTACGCTGCAATTGAAAAATTTCTGAAAGGGTCAAAAAATACGATGTTACGATTATCATGAGTGACTTTAACGTCAAAGTAGGCTAGAGAATAGTTCAAGGGTATGTAGGACACTAGGGAATAGAAGAACGTAACAAGAGAGTTGATCGACTGGTTTAATTTGCCTGGTCTAATAAAAAACCACTAATGAATACGTATTTTGAGCTGCCAAAGCAAAGTCTTTATACGTCGAAATCTCTAGCAGTCCAACAGGATAAAATTGTACGAAATCAGGTAGGTTTTGTAATAATATCAAGAAGATTTAGAATCTGAATTACCTCGGCAAAAACCTATCCTGGAACGGATATTGGGTCAGATCATAATCGCATAGTTGCAACTATGACAATAAAAATGAAGAAATTAAGGAAAGGTAACGAAAAATTTATGGATCTTAAAAGACTAAAAGAACCTGGAATAAAAGAAAAAGTTACAACCAAATAAAAGAGAAAGTAATAGAAATAAAGGAACAAAATAAGCACACCGAAAACGTGAACGATCAGTGGAAAAGCATAGCTAACGGAATAAGAAAAGTAGGCAATGTAAACTTAAAACCTGAAAATCAAAAACACAAAAGCTGGATACAACAAAAATACTTACTCTCATCAATCAACGAAGAACGTATAAGACGACTAACCTAAAAAATACCAACTAATTAATAAGCTAATTAAAGTAAAAATAAGATGGGCAAAGAATAAATGGTTACAAGAATAGTGCCAAGTGATAGAGGAATACCAAAAAAAAACATGACACGTTTAACACACCTACAAAAATCAAAGAAATAACGGGAACAAATAAAAAGACGTAAGTAGGCATGATAAGAGATGAGAATGGGAACATTATATTTGGCATCAAAGAGAAAATGAAAAAATAGGCTGAATACATAAAAAATCTATTCAAAGATGAAAACAGAGGAAACAATTATCAGATAGATTATAAAGCAATGGTATGTGATGATGGTTCGATAATGATTGAAGAAGAGATTAGGTATGATTAACAAAAAAAAAATGGAAAAACTAGTAGCCCCGATGAGATTCCAGTAGAACAACTAAAATTAATAAATGAAGAGGCTAGAGATATTCTCCTGGATCTTTACAATAACATTTACATAATACCCACGGAACGGCTAATCTCCATTTTCATAAACCAAATGTAAAAGAAAATAGCAAACATAGAACAATAGGGCTAATGACCCATACACATAAGATCTTTCTCAAAATAATACATAAACGTGTATACAAAAAACTAAATTCAGAAATAAGTGACACCCAAATGGTCTCCAGAAAAGATTTAGGTAGCAGAAAGGCCATATTCGGGCTAAACTAACGCAAAGATGATTAGATATGAACCAAGAAGTGTATGTCTGCATCACCGATTTCGAAAAAGCATTCGATAAAGTCAGACATGAACAACTAAGAAAAATACCTATTAATATAAATTTGGACAATAGAGACATTAAAATTATTTTATCAATCTACTAGAGCCAAAAAGCTGGAGTAAAAGTCGAAGACGAATATACTAATAAAATAGAAATACGTTGTGGTGTATGTCAGGATAGTGTCCTGTCTCCCATGATATTCAATTTTTATAGTAAAAAAATCTGTCAAAAAGCACTACAACGAGAACATAGAGATATTTTAATTAACGGAGAAATAGTAAATAATTTGGGGTACACGGGCGACACGATGATAATAGCAAGCAATTAAAAGATGTAAAACACCTTGTCGACAACACCAATTTATACTGCAACAAATACCGTATAAAGAAAAATCTAAACAAAACAATATTTATGATAATAACAAATAATCATAACAGAGATACTCTCGGTATAAACAATGTACATATTGAAAGGGTAGGCTACTACAAATACTTAGAGGTGGATACAGGGGTATTGCAACCAAACTAAAGAAATCAGAACCAAAATTGAAATTGCCAGGAATGTCTTTAATACAATGAAAAAATCCTCTGTAGTTGAGACATCAATAATAATTTAAAACTGAAAATGTTCTGCTGCTACGTGTTTTCCACACTACTGTATGGGGTCGAGGCCTGGATTATAAAGAAAAGTTAAAGCCTTTTAGATGTAGTGTTTCAGGAGGATACTCAAGGTTTCGTGGACAGAAAGGATATTCTGATATTTTTCTTAGATAGTATGTTTAAATTTTCTTTTTTCTTCCATTAAATACAGTATCTCTTCTGTCATCCACTCTTGCTTCGTACACCTGTATGTATCTTTCTGAAATGTCTTTTCTGCCAACGCTGATATTTCTTCTTTCATCTTATTCCACATACTATCCACGTCACGTATTTCTTTAAACTTATCTATATTAAGTTTGTTTTGTAGGTCGCTGACCAGTGTTTTGATTTTATTTTCATCTCTAAATTGTCTCGTATCTATGTACACCTTTTTAATTTTTTTGTACTCTTTTTAACTTAAGCTTCATATTTGGTATTAGTGGGTTGTGGTCAGAGTTGATGTCACTTTCTGGTTATGTCTTCACACATTTAATACTATTCCGGAATCTATGGTTAATAATAATGTAGTCAATCTGGTTTCTTATAATATTTTCTTTAGTATATTGCGGGGAAATCCAAGTGTATATTTGTCTTGGTGGTAATGCAAACCATGTATTCGTTATTATCATTTTCTATTCCAAACAAAATTCTATTGTTTATCTCTCCGTTCAGATCTGTCACCCAGACCATAGTCACCTACAATTTTATCGACTCGACTTTTTCCAACTTTAGAGTTAATATCTCCGTAAATTATAGTAATGTCATGTCTTTTCAGCTGTTTTATAATATTTCTTAACTGATCGTACATTTCTTCAATCTCCTCTTCTTCCGCAGTCGTCATCGGGGCGTACACTTGTATAATGTTGATGTCTATATGTGATCCTTTAATTTGCAGCATTATGATTTTATCTGACACTGGTACAAAATTCTTCACACATCTTTTTACATCTTTTGTTACTAGTATTGCGACACAATGTTGATTATTCATTTCATCTCCTAAATAATACACTGAAATGTTATTATCTGTTCCAAAAGAACCTTTACCTTTCCATCTTGTACTACTAACTCCGAGGATTTTTATATCTAAGCGTGACATCTCCTTCACTATGTTTGCTAATCTTTCAGCTTTATACCACGTTTCCATTCTCATATTTTCATTTGTTAATTTTCACTCGGGGATTCTTAGCACCCTCTTCCCATTTAAGAGATGCCGAGGACTGAGAGCCTTTTTATTAATTGTGTCTGCCATGTTAATTTCCTTGGGAAAGTTAATGTGTTGGTTTACCTCTGCCTTACAAATCGCGGTGTTATAGTCGGTTTTAGAGTCCTCCTCTACTGCCCATAATTGTATTGGTATGAAGCTGTTCCGATCCAATGGATCTCCACCCTCATTCCATAATAGAACTGCTGCCTGCTTCTAACTTTCGGTTTTGGTCCACCCCGGGTATTTTATTTCTCCGGTAACCACTATATTTAGTGAGCGTTTTCCTATCCGCCATCTTGGAAGGCGCCCGTTAGGGGACCGAGAGCTAACCCCGCGGACTTAACAATATGCAATTATCTAGGTTGATTTTTGATAAGCACTTATTACGGTACTCAATAAATTAAACTCTTAAATGTTTATTAATAATTATCTAAAATGTAATAAATATACCGTACATCAATTTTTTACATGTTTATCAACTTCACAACTATCTCGTAGAAGTGATTTTGAATCAGTAGCATTAACATTGTATATAACAATGTTTTATTACCTCTTATTCAATTTACCCATTAGCGGCTTACCTTCAATAAAAATAATAACATTCAAACAACTGGTTATATTTATATTTGAATTGCAAAGAAACATTACATTTTATGTGTAGGTTAGTATAACGATAAAAAGAATATATATTTATAAATGGGCAGAACAAGGCGGCTACAGCAAGAAACTCGGGCATACATTGTATATTACTAAGAGCATAAATATCGCCATATCTAAACATAAAATACGCGATACGCTTTCCATGTACGCGTTTAGTGCAGCAACTTTATGCGAACAATTCAAACGAAATACCGTTCTCCTTAATATAAATTTTTGATTGTCAAGCATCATGGTACAGATCGAGTTTGTATACGGTGCCGCTAGGTTTTCGCATTTTAAAAATGTATTGGCAATATCGCGGCATTTGAAACACAACGGCACAAACGCGCATTGTAAATATGTTTTATTCACGGATTGATTTGTTCTGAAATCCCAGACCGGCAAAACGCGAGCAGTATTTTCTGTTTGGAAATCGTTTAATCTCTGTTACACGTTGGAAATCGCGGATTTGTAGAAATTTTCGAATATGTCATGGATCCTTTGCGAATTCCATTGTAATTTTGCACGCCATCGGAGGCAGCCGTTGTTTCAAAATATGTGTGCTGAAATTATTCTATAATTGTGCAGAATATTTATGTGTTCCGTTTGTTTTACTTTGTTTTATTATTACTAAACTCATGGTTAATATTTAAATGTATTAGAGTGTAATCGTTTAAAAGAGCAAACTGAAATTTATATAATATAGAACTGTTTGATTTAAGAAGGAATATTTATTATAGTTAAGTGATGTATACTACTTACACAAAAGGTTTAGTAGTGGTTATGTAGTAGATAGTAGTCTGTACAGATAAATTTCATGTAAAAACAAAAACAATCAAAGACAAACAAACATAGAAGATGCTATAAAAGAAACATTTTGTAATAAGACTTTATAAACTGGAAGTTTATTAACAATGTATAAAAGTTAATGAAACACATCAATTGCTACTGAAAAATGATCCAGAAAAAAGAAATAATTAAGTATAACAAGTGGACCATATGCATGAAACTAAACTACAGGGTTTAACAAAATTTTATTGAAACGAATGACAGTGGATTATATTCAAATGAAAGTGAATAGCGCAAAAATTTAGCGGCCGAAACCAAAAATTTGCGGCCACTTCCGATCTTGAGTTTCTCGAATCAGGCTGCTTTTTGGCGTCTGGACTTGACTTATGGTTGTTAGTTGAATACTGAAAACGTTATTTCTATCACAGATCAAAAGTTGTAAGGCATGACAGACGACAGGCATGACAGAAATAGAAGCTGGTCTCCAGCTTGGAAGTTGAGTCCGCTAAAAGAACTAATACTGTTTCTATTAGTGCTTTGAAACCGAAAATTAAAAAATCAATAACAAATGAAACAAAATATGTAAATGAAATAACAATAGCAAAATTTTAAAAAATTATTGGATATATAATTGTATGAAGCAGAAACAAAGAAAAAGTAAAGAAAATACAACAATATACAAATAAAGAAAGTTTGTAATTAATACTTAATGCTAGAAAGAATAATTTGCTTTTGTGGGTCAAAACAAAAATCAACGTATTAAAAAAAATTAAATTTATTTTATAATATATCCTAATTGTAACTGTTTTTTATTTTATTAATGGTAATTGTATTCTACAAGGAATATTAATTTAGTAAGGTATCATTAATAAGCATCGTTAAAAAACCGGTCGCTAGCGATAACCTTGTTGCATTTCTTCTATTTTAGGGTGCTATCAAGTCGTAAGACTAGGTTATATTTTGTTCTCTTATAAGTGGTCAAGCGATGGATAATTGGATAACTAAACTTATACGCATTTGACTTTCGTAGCGTAAAGACGTGCAAGGGGTTATCGCCCCGAGAGCAAGAAAGTTCAAGTGACAGCGTATCGCGCGCCCGCGTGCTATAGCAAAGCCGAATTTATTTTAGTTTACCTACAACTGTAAAATACCAAGTAAGCCTATAGAATTAAGTTAACAATAAGGGACATGTTCCCCGTAGCACAACAAAACTAACCTATGGGGTACCCACCCTCCAGCGCTATAAACCAGTCATGCTGGCAACCACCAGGCACACCCATACTCGACACTCCACAACTTACATTCTCGATTCAACAATTCCCCACACCCACTCCGCCAATTACCTACTAACATAACTACCCCCCAATTACCCCACAATACTACACCACAGAACAACCCAAGACATCAAACGCACAAAACAACATATCCTCAGAAACTGCAAACCTAGACGATGACAAAGACATGGAACTAGACTCCAACAACAGACATTTATGGCAAATCGTAAAGAAACGCAAAAGAGATAAACAAATCACCCCATCTGACACCTCCAAAACACCACAAACAAACGTCCAAAACCGTTACAGCCCCCTATTCATTGAAAACAGCGACAATCCAATTGAAATAGAAAATACGGTGAAACAACCACGACCAACAAAACCACCTCCTGTATTTATATATGGCGCAAAAAACTTCAGCGACATGATTAACAATCTTTCTCAAGTCGCAGAGGAAGAAACGTACTACAGCAAAGCACTAGCAAATGAAACCGTCAAAATCACTCCACATATAATAGAAACATACAGGGTCCTAGCGGCGCACCTAAGAGAAGAAAACATAATTCACCATACGTACCAGCTAAAAAACTAACGTGGATACAGAATTGTAATTAGAAACCTACCTTATTCCATACCAATAGAAAATATTAAAGAAGAGCTTGAAAAAGCAGGCCACAAAGTTCGCAACGTTTTGAATGTCAAACACAGACTAACCAAAGATCCCCTATCATTATTTTTCATTGACTTAGAACCACAAGGGAACAACAAAGAAATTTTCAAGCTATAATTCTTATGCAACACCAAAATCACTGTACAACCTCATAGGAAAAGCCACAAAGCGTATTGCACCAAACCCTTTAACTATGTAAAATGAGGCGAACAGCACGATTCGAAGACATGCACGAAATCCAGACATTATGTGCAGGAAATCGCCCTGCTAACTATAAGGGCTGTAATGCTTACCAAAACCTAATAGCAGCAAGAAACAGATCTAGAACAGCAAACTACCAAAACCAGCCGCAACTAATTAACATACAACGTATTAATCACTCTTTCCCAAATATAAACCTATCCCACAATACTCTCTTGGTAAACAGTCAAACAACATACCATCAAACATAGAAGAACGATTAACCATATTTTTGAATAAATTCAACCCTATGTTTACCCAAATAATAAATCAAAACAGCAAAATATTAAACCTACTAACGACAGTCATCGGGAAATTAAATAAATAATGGCCCACATTCTACTGCTTAACCATAAGCAAGAAATCATAACATTCTTAGATTTAAATAAGATTGACATTTTACTTATCTCTGAGTCTCATTTCACAGATCGAACAGCGTTTTTCATACCTCAATACTCCATATACTATACTCCTCACCCTGACAATACCGCCCATGCCGGATCTGCAATAATAATTAGGAAATCAATTTCCCATCATGAACTACCTAAATATCGAACAGAAAATCAAACAGCATTTATCGAATTAAGAACTCTTCCATGGAACATTAAGGTCAGTGCCATTTACAGTCCACCACGACATAGGATATCAACGGAGGAATACAAGGATTTCTTCCAAACCCTTGGAAACAAGTTTGTCGTAGGGGGCGAATGGAACGCCAAATATACACACTGGGGATCGAGAATTCTCACTACAAAAAGCAGAAACCTTCTACGTACTATGACTGGAAGCCATGACGACTGCCTCACTAATGGAGTTCCCACCTACTGGCCCACAGGTCCTAGAAACTCCCCGACTTACTTGATTTCTGTATAGTAAACGGAATCCCTAGAAGGAAGTGCATAGTGGAATCTAACTTTGATCTCTCAACTGACGATATTCCGATCATCGTCAGTACCAGCACAACTGTTGTTAATAATTCGCCTCCCCCAAAGTTATCCTCAAAAAATGCTGATTGGAATAATTTTCAAGGCTACATAGAAACAAACATAAATCTCAAGATACGAATAAAATCGTCTGATGACCTAGATGAAGCAGCACAATATTTTACTAGATTAGTGGAAGAAGCAGCCTGGCACTCCACACCTCAGAACGATTTTACTACAACCAATACTACCAACACACCGTTGCATAGCAGTCAATTAATAGCTCAGAAACGCAGAGCTAGAAAAATATGGCATAGGTCAAGAAACATTGCAGATCAACATAATTACAACAGACTACCGAGATAATTAAAAACAGCACTCAAAGAAGCCCAAAATACTACCTTCCACCATTACATTACCAGTCTATCCCCAGATGATCACACGCTGTGGAAGGCAACAAAAAAACTAAAAGGACCCCAACTGTTTGTACCCCCAATCCATGAACTTAATGGAGAATGGGCACGCACTGACAAAGACAAGGCTGATACTTTTGCAACGCATTTAGCTAAAGCATTCAAACCCGAGCCAGGTGGCAATGACAGGGAAGTAAAAGACTCAACCGATAAAACCCTGTTCACCAGCAGAAGTTAAGAGAGAAATAGATAATACAAACATACACAAAGCTCAAGGCTACGATTTAATAACCGGAAAAATATTAAAGCAATTACCTCCCAAAGTCATAGTTCTACTAAGTCTGTTCTACTCCCCCTTAATATGGAAATTCGTCGAAATCATCATGATATACAAACCACAAAAACCTCCACACGAACCATCATCATATCGACCTATCAGCCTCCTGCCCATGGTAAGTAAAATTTTTAAAAACTCCTACTTAAAAGGATATATGTAGAGCATGACCCCCTGACGCTACTACCTAACCACCACTTCGGATTCAGGAAACGCCACTCCACTACACAACAGATTCATCGGGTAGTCAACGCAATTGCTAAGAGTATTGAAGGCAAGAAATTCTGCAATGCAGTATTCCTTGACATTTCACAGGCATTCGATAAACTGTGGCACACGGGCCTTCTCTACAAAATAAAAAACACATTATCCAGCATTTTCTATCTTCTTTTAAAATCCTACCTAACAGACAGAAACTTCACAGTAAGGCGTAGCTGTATTATCTGTAAATAAAACCCAGTATTGGCCTCTGAAAACCAACAAACTCATCTGGACCTTCCCACCGAAAACAACAGTTGGAGAATGAAAATCAAACAAAATCGATCCAAGTTACATTCACCACCAGGTACAACCACCACTGCCCTCCTGTAACCATCAATAATGTACCTATACCTACTAAAACGGAAGGGAAATACTTTGGACTCATTCTAGACCAAAAACTCACCTGGAAAAAGCACATACAAACAAACGCAGACAGATGGACATCAAATTTCGACAGATGTATTGGCTTTTTGGACGAACATCCAAGCTCTCCCTAAACAACAAGTTACTGTTATACAAAGTTATAATCAAACCGATATGGACATACGAGCTCCAGATGTGGGATGCGAACCGGCCACAAACCTAAAAATCATACAAATGTTCCAATCTAAAGTGCTGAGAACAATGGTGGATGCTCCATGGTATATCACCAACGACGCGCTCCATAACAACCTAAGATCCCCTTTATAACAGAAGAGATACAGCGAGCTGCCACCAAATACAAAGATCAAGTAACAAACCACGAGAATGACCTAATAAAACAACTAAACAACAGCGGTCCCACTGTGAGAAGACTACGCAGAACCTGGCCTCAAGACCTAGCGTAACGAACAAATTACAATCTACAAGGGGAAACATCAGTAGATTATTCCCCCTTACAAGTCTAATACATTTAACACATTTACTCAATACTCTGTATAGAAGTAGATTGTAAATTCACAAATTTTCAATTAAAAAAAAATTAAAATAGCAAGAACCCCTTGCATTGTTTAATTAGTTTATAAGCATAGAGTACGTTAGATTGAAACTGTTATAGTGTTTTGTTAGAATTGGTCTACAATATTCCCAAAGTTGGACTCTGTACGTTTAGATTGGTTTATATATTTTAATTAGTAGAAGCTTAATACATAAGGACAATTTCGATTTGTGGGAGAAGTTCTTAGCCTAACGGTCGGGCATTATCATGGAGCAGGATGACTTTGAGACTTCCTTGTTCAGTAAATGGCCTCTTTTCTTAGATTGCGTCGCTCAAATTGATGAGTTGCTGTTGGTAGTGATCCGCCGTAACTCTTTCACCTGGTTTCAACAGTTCATAGTACAGCACACCTTTCCAATCCCACCAGATACAGAGCAAATTCCTTTTGGCGTGGATATTGGGCTTTAGAGTCGATGTCGAAGGTTTGGCAGGGTCTACCCATGATTTTTTGCTCTTGGGATTGTCGTTCAAGATCCATTTTTTATCGCCTGTAATAATTTTATGCAGAAAATCCTTTTTTCAGTTTCTTGGAAGCAAATAGAGTGCGGTGTCACGCCGTAGATTTTTGTTGTCTTCGGACAGTTTATGCGGAACCCATCTGCCTTCCTTTTGTATCTTACCCATTTCATGCAAACGTATGGACATGGCTGGCTGAGTGACGCCAAGTTGTTCTGCAAGCTCTTTTTTAGTTTGCGCATTGTTTCGATCCAGCAATGTTTGCAGCTCATCCGTGTCAAATGTTTGAGGGCGTCCAGCGCGTGGTTGATCTTCAAGACTAAACTCTCCTCCGCGAAATCTTTGGTACCACTTTTTGCACGTTGCTTGACAGCATTCTCACCATATGCAGCACAAATCGTTTCGGTGGGTTCAGCAGCGTTTTTCTTAAGATGAAACGCGAAGTGGATAGAAAATCGAATATGCTCTTTTGTGATTGCCATCGTGAACACAGCTGATTATTGAGGTTATGTACATCAAACGCCAAATCGCATGATGTTTCGAAACACCAAATGTCATTGCTTTAAAACAGCAAGAGGGCGGACTAATACGTTACATGTAAACGGTGATTTGCGTCCTGTGAAATCTAAAGCTGAGAACTTATTTATACACCTATAGTAGTATGTTTAATATGTTTAACATACTTTTTGGTTGTTTAACTTTTTTATTTCCTATTCCATTTCTGCCAACAAAAAATGTTTGATGAAATGAAACATATAAATATTCTTCTAAATTTATATCAACTTTAATTGACGAAAAAGTTACAACACACTCGATATGTGTTCAGCAAAAGCATAAAGTCATTCTCTATTAGACATAGCTTAGAATCTATTAGTATAGGTAACGTAAAAGCTTACAGCTATTTGAATTTATTAGTTATCCCAAAATAATACGATCCTGTTTGATATTTTTGAAACAAAAATTAAAATTATTATTTTGACAGTTCAGTGAAACCCCACGGACTCATCGAGTTAACTTGTTAAAATTAAAATTATCAGTTATAATGCAAGTTTTTTTTCATTTTGCTCAAGCTTATTTTTTATAGCAATTAATTCTTTCAATATACGGGCACATGCTATTTTTAGCTGTTTTTATTTCAGGTAACTTTTTTGATGAACTGATGAACTGTTGAACTGCTTGATCTAAATTTTAGGTTAAGTTATATACATTTTAAAATCAATTTTATCCTTAATATTTTGGTGAAATTTGAGCTAGTTATTATGTTTTAATACAAATCTAAAAATTAGCTTTTTAGTGATAAACCCAGCGCTGAAACTAAGTGTTTTATAGTTTAACCAGAATAAAATTTGTAACTAAATTAGGTATATACCAACTGGGAGGACTTATTTGGAACAGAGAGCCAAAGTTTTAGTTTTGCAGTAACGTGGCATTTATAATTATTTGTCATAAATAGGTTTTTATCTCCTGTTATAATGAGTTCAAATCTCTATTGGGGTTTAAAATTTAAATCTTTCTTTTCCCCCTCTGTGGCTTTTCTCTCTATATGAGTTAGCCGTTCTCAATCCACACAATTGCTTATTTCACATTTTCTTCTTTTGGGTCTTTTTCTATCGTGATCGTCTTAACGCTTGTTTTTCAATTAACTGCTAGCCGACTCCCACCGCTGTTCTCTCTAGATGACCTATCCATAATTGCTCTCAGTAATCTTTCATTTTTGGACATGGGCGTACCATCTAAACATTTTGTTTTTTAAATTCCTCGTAATAGACGGTTCTATTACCGTCTTTATTCAGATTTTTTCTTTTCCTGTATATTGTAAATTTTGTCTTATATAGTAGTCTAGCTCCACTATTCTACATGTATTTGATATTGTAGAGGCTAAATATTATATTCTCTACAATCTCTTTTTGTTTTATGTCGTATTATTAAGTTAAGTGTGACTCCCCCACTACAAATGAATTTAGTTTTCTTATTTTTTTACTACTTGTATTCTTTTGTAATTTTCCTCATCTTGTGCCAGAATTACCTGGTTATCGTTAGTAAGTGTAAAGTTTTGTTTTCTAATTCCAAGCTTCTCAATGAATTTGTTTTCTAAGATAAAAATTTCTTTTAATTATTTGTAGAGATTATATGCTTTGAAAATATCAATTGCATATACTACTAATACCCAAGAAACATTTACAGTTTGTATTTTTTTAAATAGATTTAATTAATGGCACAATATACAGTGTTTTATGGTTACTGTTGCTCTTGAGTTTAGGTGGTAAGTACACTAATTAGGAGTACGAAGAATTGTTCTGTTCGCAAAGTAGCTTTTGATATTAACATTATATGTGCTCTATTTTATTAAATTGATTTTAGTTTGAAAGATCAGTTGCATTTCGTGCAGATATTTATATTGTGCTGAATATTATTAGATTCTTTATTTGCTAGGATTGACAGTAGATGGAGAATAAAGTATTTTAATTTATTAGTTATATAAGCATAGTTTTGAATTCGTTCAAAAAGCAGTTAATTCTTCTTCTGTGCTAATATGTTGACCGCTGTTGCAAAGTTACCGCATATGTAAAGTTTTGTAGTTTATGGCCGACAAGTAAGATTTTTGAGGTGTTAACCATTTATGTTATTCGTACAAAAATTCAATATTAAGTCTCTATTAAATGTTATGTTTCTTGCATTTGTTATTTCTTGCTACACATAGCAACCTCTACAAATTATTAAGTGATATTTCTCACTTAAATTTTTGTATTAAATTAATTTTCGTATTTTACATTCGGATATTGTTTGATATAGTAGGTTTTAAAGTGCTTGTAGTTTTGCATCTGGTATATTGAATAATCTAGCGGTAAAACATTAATTTTACATTTGCAAAGAAATTGCAATTCGGATACTTTTTATTGTGTGGACCAAATTCAAAGTTAACCTAAACAAGTGGAAGTGCTTATCTTATATATTATGTTCATTCGACGACTTGGTTTTCTAGTTTTCTTTTAATCTTTCTAGTAAATATTGAATAGTGCATATTCCTTATGCATTTTTGTCTTAAATTTGATATACATAATAAATTTCTTTTTCATCTCTTAAGTGCTCGACGTTTGTTATGTATTTGTTTGATAAATATTATGTATATTAATATTAACTGTTTTTCCTAATGTTTAAGAATGTTTTGTCAACTGTTAAAATATTTCAACATTTCATAAATGTTTGATGTAATTGTAAGACAATAAATACTGTTAGCAAATTTGTTTATTTTCTTTTACTTTTTTAGTATAGACTGGCGATTTGTTGACTTGAAAATTAAATGTTAATATTTAGATATTATATATTAAGGGATTTGGAAATAATAGGTGGATTTGAAAAGTACGTTGTTTACTATAGGATAACTGATGTTAAAAATATTAAATTGTTAGTTGATTGTAAAGTAGTTATATAGCCTAAATTAACATTTAAATTACCAGTTTTGTGGGGAATATGATGTTTCATTGGATAATTTTGTTTAGTGCATACCGCATAGTGCATACAAAATAAGACCATCTCTATTATAAGACCTTCCTAATTTTTAACGTATTTTTTATAAAATAATATTTTGTATGCAAATATTAAAATATTAAACCCATAAGGAAATAAAAGCAACATAATGATAGAGCCGTATCTAAAGTAAAACTAAGTTTTCAGAAAATCCTTGTCAAGGGAATACAATAGATGTCTAAGTTAATAGAAGGATTAGGCTCTGTCCAAGAGCATACCGTACTTCACCCTCTACCAGTATCTTTTAGGAGAAACAATAAGATCGCACATGAATGGAAGCAATAAGGCCCGCTTGACTTTGGAACCGGTACATACTCTTGACATTCAGCATTACAGCTCTATTTTATAAAATCGGTAGTAAGTTTTTTTGCTTGAGTGCTGAGTAGCATAGTATTTAGTGCGTTTTGTGATTCAATACTGCATAAGAAAATGAATTCCTAGAAAAGTTACACGGTAGCTTTTAAATTGAAGTCGTCAGTTCTCAGTGAAACCGAACTTGGTTAGATATTGGAGAAACCAGATAAAAAAAATCGAGCCGTGAAGAAAGAAACTCGCTCTTTTCGAGGTCCGAAAAAAGGACGCCTCTCTATGGTGGACGATGCGGTTATGGATTGGGTGGAAGAGAAAAAAAGAAGGTAGTGCCGTTACATGCGAAATGATTCAAATGAAAGCCCGAGAAATATAAGACAACACAACAATGCAAGTGACTTCAAGGCCAGTCGAGGTTAATTGGTAAGACTGATGAGAAAAAAGGGTTTCAGTTTGAAGAAAAAAACATCATTGTGTTAACGGTTGCCAGCAGACTACACTGATAAAGTATTGCAGTTTCAGCGTTTCGTGTAGCGTCAGAGGGGAGCACATCAGTATATGTTCTCACAAATTAGTAATGCTGATAAAACGCCACTGTACTTCAAAATGCCGCGTAACACAACTGTGAATAAAGTAGAAAAACGAAGTCTACTTGTAAAAACAACGCGCTGCAAGAAAAAATTACGGGATTATATTATGAACGAGCGCATAAGCTTTGTACGGATTCAACTTTAGCTATTACCAATGTTTCTTATTGATGACTTGTGCTTACATTAATTATAAATTGACGCTAAATTAAATTGTTCCACGTTTCCAATCCAAAGAAAACCAATTCAATTAAAATTATATATATATATATATATATATATATATATATATATATATATATATATATATATATATATATATATATACGTCATTTTGCAATATTCAATAACTTGAAAATAGCAAATACATTTTTTCAAAAAAGATATCAAATACACGTAGAGAGTCAAAACAGAAAAAATATTATCAATTACGTTACAGAAAAACAGAAACTGGGCAGGTTAGTTGAAAATACACATGTTTTCAGTATATATCGATTCTGACTATTAGATTATTAAAAGTAAAATTGTACTGTTACCGCCTTGGGACAGAAGTTTTAATAAGAGATGAAACAAAACGAATAAATTATAAAATAATAATAGTTCCCGTAACAGGCCTTGAAGGTCCTTTGGGGTCGTAACGGGATAGGTCTGCTACAATCTAGAGCCTAATATAGTAAACACTACCACTTAGACAATCGCATTATTACGCTTTGTTCGAAACGAACGCAAATACAATTTAGTGACAGGATTACACCGAGTCCGAGCCGATCATCTCAACTGCTTGGCGATACTAACGTTGCTTTACTGTTTGTGTTGCTAGTATAAATTATTTATAATTTTTCTCTTGACTTCTCTTCCAATTTTTTGTACTAATATGTAATAATACGTGTAAATATTTGGGCCCCGCGTGATAACCTACATTTTGTTTCTTCTTTCTCTTTTTATTAAGATTTAGTCTATTATAGATTTATCTAAGATATTGGTAGCTTATGTATATTTAAGCATGTCTTTATAAAAGTAAAGGATATTAGTTTTTTATAAGACAGAAGTCGATTTACATTTCGATAGTATTATTCTTGTTTCTTTCTTTGTGTTTACTTATTATTTCCGTATACATATCTTCTTTTTCTACTCTGCCGTTTATATTTTTAGCATCATGGATATTTTCGCTGTTGTTCTCAGTTATTAATTTTAATTAGTTGCAAAATGTATTTTTACTTTCGTCCATGTCGTCATCAGTTGGCCTGTAGACTGTCAGAATCGTGGTAGTTTGTCCTAAGTTTATTTCACTGGTAGTATTCTTTCAGCCTTTGTTATCTTATGTTACTTGCTAGCTTTTTGTATATTGTTCCTACTGCCACTCTTCTCTCCTGTGGAAGTCCGCTATACATCCACAAGAGATCATGCTCTAATATTTTCATTCTTTGTTCTCTCACTTTCTTTCCGATACTTAGAACTTATGTTCTTTGCCGTTTAATCCTCTTTTATTCCACGTAGCTATTTGTGTTGTTTGTATTTTCCTTTTTATAAGCCTTATTAGTCGTGAATGGTATCTTTGTAGATTTACAATTTTAAGTTTTTTGAGTGTCTGGCATGGGATATTTTTAAATTGTCGTACTCTTCATCTAATCGCCACATTTCCTGATTAGTTGTTAGTTTTCTGTAAAAAGTTATTGTTGATTTTCTTTATTTCTTTCATCTTGTAACACTTTACTAATTTTTTTCTGTACTTCCATCTCAGTTTTAGTTAGGTCTAAGTCAATATACATTTTCGACATGTCATTCTTTAATTTGCTTTGGTTATTGAGTATATTCATTTTGTTAGTTATACTTTTTGTTTCTATCGCACATTTTTTACGTTTATTTTCTGCTGTTTCTACTGTAAGCTCCGCTGTAGAAAGTTAATAAAAACTACAGGAATAAAGCTGTGGAATGGGTAACTTGAAGTTGTAGTGCGACAAAACCATCTGCCAAGACAAATTTCTCAAAATAGAGAAACTTACATACAAAAAGAGTATATTGATAAATGTATAACACAATGCACATTGTCATATAAGTTATATAGAAGATTATATATATATATATATATATATATATATATATATATATATATAGTATATGGTAGTAACATAAACACATGTAACAAAGAGCAACAACAACATTGTTGATTGCATAATTATAAGAAAGTGTGAAAAAGTTTGAAAAATAGAAAAGCATCCGAACTAGACACCTTGAATGTAGAGATTTTTAAATGTGGAGGAATACTTTTTAAATTTCGATTATTACATCTGCTTAATCTATGTTTGAAAAAAGGGCAAATCTCAAAGGAATGGGCAGTAGCAAAAGTAAATGGATGCCAATAACTATAAGGCCATTAATCTACTAAATTCAGTCTGCAGAATATACGCGAGAATAATAACTACAAGAATACAGATAATTACAAAAATTCTTCTCAAAGAAGAACAAAATGGGTTCCGTAAAAAACGCTTATATATAGATTCGATATTCACATTGAAACAAATAATAGAAAAAGTGAAATGAAATGAATTTTGGGACACCTTGTTATTGTAGATTATACAAATGCTTTTGATAGTCATTAGTTATCATGTGGAATATATTGTAGAATTAAAGTTTTCTGAGACATCTAATAGAAGTATATAAGAACTTGTACAAATACATTAGAATTATTATTAAAAATAACTGATAAAGATACAGAGTCACTTAATATAAATCAAGGCGTAAGGGATGCTGCTTGTCTTCTCTACTGTTTAACCTTCGCATAAATGATCTTATTAAAAAATGAAAGAAAAAACCATCATCGGTAATGAAGTTATAACATACTAAAACAATAAATATCTTATTTTTTGTTGATAATTAGGTAATTATTACGTGTGCAGGAAATGATCTACAAAGAGTGGTACACAAACTAAACATTCTTACAAAGGAGTAGAATTGAGAAACATCAAAAGAAGGCAAAAGTAATGGATTTTCTAGAAAAAGTACCAATTAGGTAAAAAATTGTATTATCAATGTTTGTCTAGAACAAGTGACGCATTTTAAATATTTGTGATGCGATGTGATCAGTGACTATGACCAGAATCTTAATAATAAGGCAATAACATTTCAAAGAACATGCGAAGTGAAAAAAATATAAAAAAATACTACATATACAAAACGTTACTAAAGTGATTATCAAAAAAAAAACAAAACAAAATGTGCTCAAAGTAGTCGACAGTGGCTTACCTAAGTAAACTTTGCAATACAGTACATTACGAAAGAGAAATGTAAGACAACTTAGAAGAAGGTGGAATGTTGAATCGAAATAAATCAGAGGGCCTAATCTATAAAGTTGATAATGATTATGATTTTATCATTATGAGACTCAACAAGCATTATAGAAATTTCAATTAACATCTGGAATAATACAATATTATCAAAAATAAAGAAAATTTCAACAGACATCAATTTGAATTGATTTTGTATAAACATTAAGCTTTTTCTGTACTCTGCATTATCGTTGACAAATATTAAACAATAACTAAGTGGTTTAAAAAACTATGCTATAAGGTACCAAATGTTTAATGGACTATAAAATCATCGGAAATAATATTTGTTTCTGATAAAATAACTTGAATCCTATTAGATAAATTTGTCACACCATTTTGGAATATCGAGAACTAGAACATATACTCTCTTTCTTTTTCTTTGAATGTATGAGAATTGTTACTAGTAACAATGTTCGATTGTAGTTAATAATTAATATACAATAATTGATGTTCCTTTTAGCGACGATTCACGAAGTTAGACAGCACAAAGTGCACCCCATAAAAAGCAGGCTTGCATTCAGAAAATTTTATTTTCACACAGTTACAAGACAAAACTAAGAAATCTACAGAAAATAAACGTAAAAAATGTGCTATAGAAACAAAAAGTATAACTAACAAAATGAATATACTCAATAACCAAAGCAAATTAAAGAATGACATGTCGAAAATGTATATTGACTTAGACCTAACTAAAACTGAGATGGAAGTACAGAAAAAAATTAGTAAAGTGTTACAAGATGAAAGAGATAAAGAAAATCAACAATAACTTTTTACAGAAAACTAACAACTAATCAGGAAATGTGGCGATTCGATGAAGAGTACGACAATTTAAAAATATCCCATGCCAGACACTCAAAAAACTTAAAATTGTAAATCTACAAAAGATACCATTCACGAATAATAAGGCTTATAAAAAGGAAAATACAAACAACACAAATAGCTACGCGGAATAAAAGAGGATTAAACGGCAAAGAACATAAGTTCTAAGTATCGGAAAGAAAGTGAGAGAACAAAGAATGAAAATATTAGAGCATGATCTCTTGTGGATGTATAGCGGACTTCCACAGGAGAGAAGAGTGGCAGTAGGAACAATATACAAAAAGCTAGCAAGTAACATAAGATAACAAAGGCTGAAAGAATACTACCAGTGAAATAAACTTAGGACAAACTACCACGATTCTGACAGTCTACAGGCCAACTGATGACGACATGGCCGAAAGTAAAAATACATTTTGCAACTAATTAAAATTAATAACTGAGAACAACAGCGAAAATATCAATGATGCTAAAAGTATAAACGGCAGAGTAGAAAAAGAAGATATGTATACGGAAATAATAAGTAAACACAAAGAAAGAAACAAGAATAATACTATCGAAATGTAAATCGACTTCTGTCTTATAAAAAACTAATATCCTTTACTTTTATAAAGACATGCTTAAATATACATAAGCTACAAATATCTTAGATAAATCTATAATAGACTAAATCTTAATAAAAAGAGAAAGAAAAAACAAAATGTAGGTTATCACGCGGGGCCCAAATATTTACACGTATTATTACATATTAGTACAAAAAATTGGAAGAGAAGTCAAGAGAAAAATTATAAATAATTTATACTAGCAACACAAACAGTAAAGCAACGTTAGTATCGCCAAGCAGTTGAGATGATCGGCTCGGACTCGGTGTAATCCTGTCACTAAATTGTATTTGCGTTCGTTTTGAACAAAGCGTAATAATGCGATTGTCTAAGTGGTAGTGTTTACTATATTGCTCCGTAAATAATCGTACAGTGAGAAAAAGTATGAGAGTCTTAATCTACCAATTTAAAGACAATGCTCCTAGGACGGCATTAGAGTCTCCTCCATTATTATAAATTATTAAGACAGCAAAAGAAGTATGTGTTACATTAAAAATAGATAAAGAGAAAAACAAATAGGGTGGTGAAATCATAAGTAAAAATTACGAGAAAGGGTTGGAAAGAATACTTGTACGAGAAAACAGTAACTAAAGAAAATGAAGAATATGGTAACGAAAAGCAAAGAGAATAACTGGATAAAGTTTGGAAAATAAATAGTAAATAGTAGCAAAGACAATCATAAGCTATTATACAGAATACTAAAAAAAACATGACCATCAAAAATAAAGCAAGGAAAAACATACGTGAGGAGAAGTAGTGTCGATATTTTGGCTTCGTTTTTACAACGAATAGGAAACTATTAATTAAGTTAGTAAATATGCATCCGTTCCTACACCATAAAAGGAATAACAGGTACAAAGGCAACCGCGGCCTCCCAGATGAGCGAGAGCGACCCCAGCGTGCGTGCACGAACGCACGGACCTCGTGTAAATTAAGAGTTCAGAGCGCGGCACGCTAAATTTCATGTCCGCCGTCTTTGTTTACTTTCGTTCAAATGTATAGGCTATCTTTGTTTAATACCCACGGATCTCCTCGTGTAAATCAAGGGCGTAGGGCAACGCCGCATTACGTTTGTTTACTTTCTGTTCAAATGTATAGATAGATTCTCCCTTTTTCTATTACCAGTTAGGTATCTCCGAAACATGGATTTTGAACACATCAACCACCTCTTCCGGAATCTAAAATGGTAGTCCACGTAGTTTTTCACATTTGACAATATAAAGAAATATTTAGGGGAAAAAGCTGGACTATTCGGCGGATGACTCATCAATTCGACGATTTGAGTGTACAAAAAACAAGTTGTTTGCGTTGAAGTGTATGAGCTCTGCATTGCCATGGTAGAGAATAATCTGGCGTCGCGCATTAATTTTTCTTATTTCTCCAAAGACTTCTGATAATAATTGTGCAATTCTTTAAAACCACGGTTGCGATATGATCAGCTTTTTCAAACATTTTCTTCGAAGTGCTTCAAGCGCAAACGACTTTGGTTAGGTTTGGCTCATTTTGAACAACTGCTGTTTATTTCTAATCTCATACACACAAATCCAAGATGTTGTAAATAGTTTTTGAAGTACTTCAATCGTATTTCTTGAGCAATCGACTCGAACCTGTTTTTAAGCAATCGTTAACTTATACGAGGTCCAACGCGCACGCAGTTTTTTTACACTTAAATCTTCATGCAACATCGAATGTATGCTAGTCATACTAATGCCTAAGGATGCTTAAATTTCGCGATAAGTCACAAGACTATCTTGCTTTATCGGTTAGCGCACGGCATCCATGTTTGCTGGCACACAGCCGATTTTGGACGGCTTTCTTTAAATTCATGTTCTAGGAACTAGGACCACGATTAAATTCATCAAACCAACAATATACAGTAGCTCTGTGCGGCGCTTTATCAACTAAAGTCGAAGTGAGTTGATCGATGCACAGTTGGTGAGATAATTCATGTCAAATTTGTACTTTCACAAGATGTACACTTTTACAGTGATGTAAATCTTAAAGAAAAAATCAATACAGTATTCTTTTTTTGAAATTTATGTGTACTGTGAATAAAATGAAAAGAAAACTAAACTAAAATACCAATATTTTAAATTATATATATTTATTCACAATAATGTTGTAAGCTATCTAAATTGCAATAAATTAGTTGTGTTGAAATTGGATCTCTCAACTGTGTGGTAAAAAATTCTATATATAAAATCTTTAAGTTAGAATTAGTTATTGCTATGAACCTAAGGATTTGTGCAATGTTATGCACAATATTATTATCAAAAAACTTGTATTTATTGGCTTTATATAAAAAAAATATAAAACTCTAAAAGCCACAACAATAACATAGGCATCATCAACATAGATGTGTCCAGCTTTTGACAAGGAATATTCCATATTGCTTTTTATTTGTTTATTTATTTTTGTTAATTTATTGCTACTCGTCCGTTTACTTACTTTTTGGTTTACAATGCTCCTGAAATACTGCAACAAGAACGATTAACTACAAACAATAAGGGTATTAGATAATTTAATTAACATCTATCTGTAATTAGTTTTTATAATTAAATTTTTTTGCAAGAACGAATACTTCTTAAATACGTCCGTGTATGTGTATGATTTTACTTCTCTTTATCAGTATACTTTTTCGCCATTAATTTGCTTCCATGAAATTTTTATATTTAACCTTATACTTGTTATTTGGTTTCTTTAATATGTTCTTAAGTCGGGACGACTTCAAAATGTTTCATTTTCACATTTATTTACATTTAAAATTTAATTGAAGGGTTGTAACAGTGTAATAACATTTATTTTGAATGAAAGCGGTCAGTAATGGAATATTTTATGTAATTTATACAAAAATGATGAATTTTAGAATATCTCCCCATAAAAAGCAACACTACAATGGTAAAAATAAACACGGGTGTACTCAGCGCTATAATATGAGTCGGTTAATTTATTTTCATCAGAGATGGCGCGTAGAAAGCCGACTTCCAAATGCGCTGCGCTGTTTGGCTTGGGGTTGCCGTATCTTTGTGTATTTATTACCCTGGGCTTAACACCCATATGTTTACATATCCATCGAGGATACAGAAGGGATATTATTTGTACATTTGTTTATATAAAATTTGTAACGACCCTGTAAAATACCATTAAAGTTCAAAAGGCCAGGGGCTAAATAAAATTTTGTTCGATGTTGTGAATTTAAAGCAAAGGCTGCATTAAAGAATGTCAGATTATTTTTTGTCCGTCCAGTTATTATCATATATGTTTATTACATTATCTGTTTAGTGTTCTTTAAAATAATTTTTATGAATTTGTGCTTTTGACAAAAAGGATACCTTGTTGCTAAACACAGATAAGTGTATAAAGATAAATTTGTTATAATAGATAAATACGAAATTTGGTACAATTATCACAAATCAATGACAATAATGCTTCAACGGAACAAGTTGAGATTTGAATATCCATTAAACTGCATATTTTAAGTAAAGTTTATAATAAGGAAAGTTGCTTCAGTTTACTATATTTTAGGTAGCCATTTCGCAAACACGAAATCATTAGTAATCCGAAACTCCAGCGCAAAGCTTGTTATTTTGCTGTGCCATCCTTTACAACGCTCCAGATACCACTCGAACTCGACCGTTGTTTACGTTTACTTTAACGGTATTAATTAATACCTCTTGCAACTATCATTATCAGAGATGCTTAAATGGTGAATCGCAAGTTCCGTTTATTCGATAGTGCAGTACAGATGGGTACTTCTTATTCAAATTATTATAGAGAGCGGGCTTGCCTGAATTTTTTAATTTAACATAAACCTGAACAAGTTTACTTTACGAACATACAATTTTTTAATATAAAATTTTTGTATTTTCATAAAATGGTGCAAAACAAACTAATTACTGTTTAATTTTGTAATATTTTTTATTTTCTATCTGCCGTCAAAAAACGGATAAATAATGGAGATGTGGTATATGGAAATTTAATTATTTATATGCAGCGACGTTTTAGGATACATTTGGTGTCTCAAGATGCCGTACAATTCCCACTTGCAAGGCCCTTTTTTAATTTGCTATCTCTATCAAAAATTTCAATTTAACTAAAATATACCTTGTTTACAAACACAATTTTGTTTAAGGTATTTTAAATACTTTTAGAAAAAAGAACAATAAACCAAAAAGAAAAATTTAGTCAATTTTCTTTAAATTGGTAAACAATTTATACGGGGTTCGTTAGAATGATCTCCCTATGTAAAACAGCAATAATAGAACAACATTAAATGTTTTATTTCATCGTCACATAGAACAACGCTTGCCACTAAGGCATCAACTAGTTCTGAAAATGATACCGTCCACATGTTTACCCTCACGAGCGATAACTACTGCAGCCTTATCTTAAAGTTTGGCATTGCGTTCTTTAATTCCCCAATAATCCGCAGTTAACGTTGAAAGACATCAGTTTTCAAGTGCTCCCACAGACAAACATCGTAATAGAACAGGTTTGGTGATATAGTTGACCATGAGATATCACCATGTAATGAGATAAGGCGGCCTGAAACATTTTTTTCAAAACTTTCCAAGAAATTTCCGCCATGTAACTCACCTCTTGGAACTACAGTGGTACATTTCAATATTCATTGAGTCTGAGATGCAGGAAATTGCATAAAATTGAGGGTCGATATGAGTCACTACGCGTCCTGCTTCGGGAAAAACTCGGCTTTATAACCAAATTCCGTAAGAGCATACCACAGAGTTACTTGCTGCAGAGAGGTCACTCATAGAGTTGTTGAAGATTTTATTAAACTTTTTAACGCAGCCCGATGAAGGAAAATAAACTTCGTCACTATTGAGCACAACATCAGCTGGAACATTTACCACATTTCTTCGCAAGCAGCTTGACGGGCTTACCGATATATATTTTATACTTTCACAATTTCTAACAATTAAATATGAATGTTATTTATATACAGTGAGTATTATAATTATATTAACCTACTTTGTTTATTACATTTGTATTCTAAATAGCAATAGGTGTCAAGTTCAAGGAAATAAAAAAGTATGATTCAAATTTACTATTTCAGCACTATTTAATTTGCCATTTGAAAATTATTATTTTTTTAATCTTTTAAAATAAATAAGCATTCTGTGCGTACAAAGATTATAATGCTACGTGATGCCATCTGATAGCATTGCTGGAATAAACAAACTGAAGGATGGGTTATTTATGTAAAACTGCGGATGCAGTTGTAAACAAAGTGGAAAACTATGCTAGTCACCAACTATTGCCATTCCTGAAGGCTTGTGGATGCACCATATAGAATTATGCCCTATATTCACTTTATTTTGCACTAAGTGATTATGCTCTATTGAACCAATCAAAGAGACAATGTGCAATAATTTTTTCAACAACACGATTCAGTCGTCTGTCGACAAACGGCGTTGTACTATATTCAAAGAATAGCTTGTAGAAACTGCCAAAATAGTGACAAAATAGGGCAGATATAAAAAAAATAAATACCTTTAATAAAATATGCACTCAATTCTTCCTAATGAAAGGTTAATGAAGAGAATACAATTGTAGTACCAATGATTTGTAAACAAACTAAGAAACTAAAATGATCTAACAGTAATGGTTTTAAACGACAAGTTTAAGTTACATAATTACTTGGACAAAAGCTTTATGACGTGTAATTTCTATTAGAAAATTATTGATAGTAATTTATTAGAAAAAATAACTAAATATGAAACTACTACAATATTTGGATGAATGACAGTGACTTTTATTAGGAATGATCCTGGATAGTTTTTCTTTGTAGTTTGTTAAGACATTCTTTTATCAAACTTGTGCATAAGTTCTGTGGGGTTAGAATAATCCAGCTCCTTGCATTACTTGATTAAGTATATGTTTTCTTCTTACTGGAGGTTAACTGTTACATTTAATAAATTAAGCATCACTCAGCATTATTGCAAAACTCAAATCTTCTAGAGACATTGAAATTATCATCTGATATACGTTTTGTACACTAAATTGTCATAACGTTAAAGCTACTATTAATGTGATATTTCGAGCTATGCTAAAGATGAACTAGTCAAATTATAGTATTATAGGTGTGTTTTAATATAACTTTTATTAAATAATTTTTGTAGGAGTTAGAAACTGTTGAAAATAAGCGAAACATTTTCTTACCCTAGAAAACTGCAAAATTTAGCTAATAATGTTCTTTGAATATTAATTTTTTTATAACCTAAGCCAATTTATTACACCGCTGCACTTCAAATAATGTAGCGCTACCTCTATGCTCTAAAACAGCAACAAAAATAGTGAATAACATTGCATTACATTAAAATCATCTTTTAACTCGCAGTTTAATACCTTTGTATAAATGTAAATTAAGTGAGAAAGTTAGTTAAACTATCTAAATGTTATTAATTTTCTTACATTCAACAATACTATACTTGGTTGAGACGGTGGGGTAACAAATCAGAATTCTACAACTTTCATGTGGAAAACAAATTATATAGTAGGTTAAAAACATATAACGATTATTGCATTTCACAGATATTCAATGTAGATACACAAATATCTAATAAAAATTAATTTTTACAAGGCACCAAAAAGTAAAAATTTCAGCTTTACTACCGATTCCTGAGGTAAATATGATTAATAAAACAAAAGTTCGAGAGCCTTAAAAAATATTTAAAAGAATTCATGTAATATCACAACATACACAAATTTATGTAACATTTACCTCATCGATTTCTATAATTTTATCTTATTTATAATATGGCTGCAATTCTAGGTCCTTTATAGAGCGGAAACAAATCCAAAGTAAATTCTTTATCAGAAAAGAAACAAAACCACAAATATTAAAAGCTATAGTTTCTTTAGTGTTTATAAATATATACTGGCATTTGAAGAATTATATAAAAAACGCAAAAAAGCTGTTGATGAAATTTTCAAGAAATTTAGCTCTTTACTTGAAGACATATGAATCTTCAAAGAAGAGTAGTCTTTTCTGTCTCGATTTATTATTTATAGGATTGGAAATGAAGCGTTAACGGAAATGCTATTCAGCGGAAACCACGCAGGGTTGGCGAAAATTTGTTAGTTTGAAGATGTTGGCACGAAGTAATAAGGAGTTTTCCGTATAGCAGACAAGCGTTGGTATTGGCTTTGATAACTCATAGCTCTCTTTATGGTTTAAGAGTTGGGGACCAAAAAAATCATAAGGTTCATGGAATTTCAATAAATAAAAATGGCCGACAGTTAGTGTTAAAACCAAAAACGGACATCACGGACGGACAGGTGAAAATGGATAATTTTCGATTGAACTAAATGATGAGGTTCATGTTTGAAAATTTGTACATTTGTTGATGATCTATGAAAATCATCTATAAATGCACGGAGGGCTACACGGGTAAAAGGAGTGTAAATTGTCGAAAAATTTATGATACGGTTTATGTCCGTGTTTTTGATATTTTGCTGCTTATGGACTAACTAAAGTGTATGCAGTAGGACGGACACGTAAAAGAGTCCGCTATCGATTTATAAGCTCTTAAACAAACAACGCATCCTTAGCGCATCACGCGCTGCTGTGGAATTTTTTTCAATATTGTTGCATAAAATGATCGAGTACATATCCTTGCTTTTGCATATGTTAAAATCATATTCTAAACAAAGCCTCTGCAAAAGGCGGACACTTCGCTGGGGACAAACGATAAAAAAGCTTAATGTTGTCCTTTTGCTGTAATTTATAGATAAATTGACGCAAAAACACTAATGCACACAAAAAAGGTGAATTGTTTTACAAATTATTGAACATAAATAAATAATAAATAAACCAAAAATAAATAAATATAATTTTTTGGCAATAAAAATCATTTGTGTAGAAATAGATAGCTTTCACACTAAATTTATTTTATATTTTTACAATTACAATAAGAGAATTTTAAAAATTAAAAAATTTACAGATAAACTTGAGCCTACAAACTCTAATGAAGAACAAAAACATTATCACAGCAGCGCAGCGTGTAGTACCGACGAGGTAGAATCATCATTTGTTGATGACTATATGGTTGCTCTGATTCTACAAATACTTTATTTTAAACAGCTTTTAAAAGTTGAAAATATAATATGATATATTGCAAAAGTTCAAGTAAAAAAAATTCAACTATTACATTTGGTGATCGAGAGCTTTCAATAATTTTAGATAACTATTTTAAAGCTAACAATCCTTAATTGGAACTCTAACGGTATAAAAGCCCAACGATCACTATTAATTTCCTTTATGGCAAGGTATCAATGTGAATATAGCATGTGTTACAGAAATCCATTTTTTATCAAAAGATAAGCTCAAAATACCGTGCTACTAATGCACAGAAAAGATCGAATATCAGAAAAATCAAAAGGAGAAGTAGCCATATTAGTCAAAAAGCAGATCAAACACAACATCATACCAGATTCCAGATACACCAAACATTGAAACTGTCGGTATTAAAATAATAATTAGTATGTATAAACAAAAAAAAAACTAAAGCTAGTAGACCTGCTTGCAATATTTAACTCGTCCGAACTTGCTCTTGTAATGAGCGACCCAAATTGTAAAAACACGTTATGCTGCAGAGCGACAAACCCGGAAGTCATTAAACTTGAGCAACTCCCTACAGAGATTGTATTTCTAATTCTAACCTCAGCTGACTATACCGATTACCCAAATCGTATAGATCACCCCACATCCCAACTGAAATCCATCAAACAGGCATCGACGAGCTCGATTCCACACATAAACTCACAGGTTCCTCGCCTAATAAACAGAGTAATAAACTGGGAAAATTTTGAAATAGCCCTAAATGACGATTTACAATATTCATCTACATTAAAAACACCAGAAGGAATCGACGTCGAAATACCGAACTATAGAACTTCCATTGTAAATAGCTCAATCAAGGTAACATTGAATAAAAAATTGTATCATAAATCCAGACGTTACTACCACTAAGATTACATAACCGAACTTATTAAAAAAAAGAGCCAAGAGAGACTCAAATGGCAACAAAGTTGAAACTCATTTGATAAGCGAACGCTCAACTACCTAACACACTAGCTAAAAAAGAGTTAGACAAAATAAAAATAGCCACGCAGCAAAAGTACATTGAAAAGCTTAAACCGAGCGACCCTCGGATATAAAAAGCAACAAAAAGAATCTTAAAACAGCCGCGGCATTCGCCAACCATCTGGAAAGTGCTTTCATACCAAAAATCACATGCAGACAACAGAAACAGCATTTACAATTGACTACATCTTAAAAAAACTACTTGTCATCATCAAACACATAGAACCACAAGCTCTAATTGCCAAACTCCCCAAAAGAGCGGAAACACGCCATAATACTGCTATTCCCTAATCCAGGAAAGGACAAAAAACACTTAGAAAACTACAGACCTATAAGTCTATTAACATCTTTATCAAACTATTAGAAAAAGTCATCTACACGCGCCTCAATAAAGAAGTGACCTCACTTAACATACTTCCTCTACATCAGTTCAGCTTCAGAAAAACCTACTTAACCGCACACAACTTTATAAAATAGTTGAAATAATCGAAACTAGATACGAAAACAAACAGTACGTAACAGCCGTTTTCCTTGATGTAGCCTAGGCCTTTGATAAGGTCTGGCTAGAGGAGCTGAATAGAAAACTAAGATTACCCAACTACCTAAAGGCAATACTATTCTCCTTTCTCGAGAACAGAAACTTTGCAGTGAAAATAAATGCCGAAGTCTCAGATACCAAAATATACGAGCTGGAGTACCTCAGGGCAGTATACTGAGACCACTTTTATTTAACATCTACCCTTCAGACATGCCAAATGTAGAAGCCACTTTAGCAACATTCGCTGACGATACAGCCATAATTACACTAAGCAACGATCTAACAAAAGCAACACAACTACTACAGGTTGCTATAAAAAAATTATGCAAATGGTTTAGTGACTAGAACATCCAAATCAATTCGAGCAAATACCAGGCAAATTATTCACACTTAGAAGAATCTGCAACCCACCTAACATTCATGTTAACAATCAAATGATCGAATGAAATACTCTTAATAAAACAGTGAAATATCTAGGAGCACTTCTAAACATAATTCTCATGAAATCAGCACATCAACCATAAACTTAATCAGAGTTATGCAAGACTAGCACAGTTATACAAATTATTAAAGCGAAAATCAAAACTAAAAACCAAATGCGCAATAATGATGTACACTTCCCTCATAAGACCATTAGAACTTTATGCAGTACCAATCTGAAGTACCACATCAAGAATAAACATAATCAAACTGCAAAGGCTACAGAATAAAGTTTTAAGAATCTTTGTAGACGCGTCATGGTTTATCAAAAACAGTTAATTACATTACGAACTAGGAGTTTCAACAATAAAAAAGTACATAAAAACAAGTACCAGAAAATTTCTTAACAAGACATGCGACGGAGAAGCTTACTATAACCTTGGTAAGCGGAACATTTACTCCTGGCTAAAACTTATACTCCCTCAAGACCAATTCTTATCAGACGAATACAAATAATCGCACAGCGGTGTCCGAGGAATCAAGATATATCAGCAGTTAAATTAATCATTTGTAACACATACTAACCATGCCATGTATAATGCAAAAGTCGTGCTGATCTGGCAAATTTTATAAACAAAAGATAAATATTTTGAGTACAAAAACGATACTACTAAATGTAAACATGACAAAATAACGCAATTTTACATGACATGCGTGTTTTCTTGCAGCATACGCACTGGAGTTTTCAAGCTCTTTAAATTTGTTATAATTAAATTATGGAACAAATTTTTTGTTTTTAATCAAAATAATTATTTCCTCTAACTTCTTAAATATCATGACAATCTAGTAAAAGTTGAAGATACTCATCTAAAGTTATGTGTTGAAATTGGAAAAGGTATGTTCGGGGCAAAAAGCCACTAAACCTTTTTCAAAAATTCCAGTAGACCTAATATTTGACACACTATCAAAGTAGATGCTGCAAGAAAATTAACAGGCGTGTCACATTTTACAAATTCTGTATCTGCATAGCAACGGTGGTGTAAAAGCCACAGTATTAGACCAACTATTATTTCTCATGTATTAAAAGAAAGTACAAGATATATTATCTGACCTAGAAAAGCACCAAATTTACGTAGATTCAATTCAGTTAAAAAAATTTATAGAAGTAATTAAAATTAATATGAATCCTTTGCAAAATGATAAACTAATATCACTACCGGGCGTTCAACTACAGATATCGCAGCCGACTTGTTCTTAAATGTTATAAGTGGTAATGCAATGCGCATACAATTTGTTACTAAATGTTTAATTTCAAATATTCGCTTTGAAGCGCAGATAAAGCAAAATAAAATTTTGAACTTTTTTTCAAATAAAAAAAAAGTAAATGTAAACAATGAAGTTCAATACTACGTCTATAGAGAGACCTATTCGGACAATGCTCCGTATATCGATGTCAGATAATAATGCCAATATCCAAAAAGTTCTTAATTTCCTGATTACAACGGTTTCTATGTCATTTTATCACTTAGACGGGACTATTTGCAAAACCGAGAAATCTGCTTTGATAAAATTTTTGAAATTAACGAGTCGTATCTCTCAGCATACGGATATGGTAATTATTGATGGCTTTTATATTTTACACTGTATTAAAGATTTTCCAAAATGTTTTGGTAATATTTACAAGCAATTATTGGAAGTTATAACTAATAATAGTGCATCTGAAGTCCATATTACTTTTGATAGATATTTTCAGCCATCTGTTAAAGATTATGAGCAACCGTTAAGAAAAGGATTAAGCAATGATGATGGAAGCTTTCACATTTTTGGGTAAAATCAAACACGACCAGCTAATTTTATCAAAAAGTTAAGATTGGCATAATAAAAAACGTGCCTCGTTTACTGGGAGTAAAAAAATATTACTCAATTTTAATAACTGCTATATTCGTGTAAAGTCCAAAATGATAATATCTTTGCACCGTAGAGCCAAACTTCTCATGTCCCGCTCACGAGGAAGCGAATACAAAAATAATTTATCATGTTTGTCAAATTCTTACCGATTCTAACATTTTGATCATATTGCTCATAGTGTAGGCAATATGAAGCATATAAAAAGTAAATCAAAGGTTTGGATGGAATATAGGATAGTGTGAATGTAGATGGTGCTATAGGAAAGAAAGAATTTATTGATATTCGGAACTTGCATGAAACTTTTGGAGAATCATTATGTAATGCTCTTCCAGCATTTAATCGGGTGTGATTATAATCTTTCTACAGAAAAGGAAAAAATTAATTCCTGAGAATATTGATTTAGTCTGATAAATATCAGAAAGCATTCTCGGGTCTCGGCAAAAACGATGTTGATATCAAAGCTGTTTATACGAAATTAACAGCACTTGTTTGCCATTACAATATAAAAACAAGGGACCGGCGAAGAGATTGCTCTGTAAGCAATCCCAGAACGAACTTAAAAAAACCTTTCGATTTCGATTTCGAATTTCGGGAAAATTCGAAAATTTTTCCCGAAATTCAAAGTCGAATATCTCGAAAACTATTCGACATAGAATTTTTTCGATTTCATTATTGAAATCAGCGTAAAATTTTCTTTAAGAATTACTCATAAAATCGCAATGTCGAAATTTTCCCGAAATTCAAAGTCGAATATCTCGAAAACTATTCGACATAGAATTTTTTCGATTTCATTATTGAAATCAGCGTAAAATTTTCTTTAAATTACTCATAAAATCGCAATGTCGAAATTTTCCGAAATTGAAGTCGAATATCTCAAAACTATTCGAGATAGAAACTTTTATTACAATTTTGAAATCAGCGTAAAATTTCCTATAAGAATCCATTTTAAAATTTTAAAAAATCCATAATTTTGTGACAGCGACAGACAGACCGACAGACCGACAGACATATAGAATTCAGTAACGAACTTTTTAAGTTAGTTGAAAATACTCATGTATAATATAAGCACAGTAAAATCTGTAAAGTTTTCTCTATTCATTTATTTATTCTTTGTTAGCTTGTTATTAATTTATATTCAATATTTGTATAAAAAATTCTGCTCTTTTTTGTGTGTATTGGTGTTTCTGCATCAATTTATCTATAGATTACAGCAAAACTGCAAATTCATTAAATTTTTTTATCATTTGTCTCTGGCCAAGTGTTCGCCTTTTTTTACAAACTTTGTTTAGAATATGATTTTAACATATAAAAAAACACGGGCATGTACTCGACCATTTTATGCAAAAATATTGGGAAAAATGTCCACAGCAACGTTAAAGGCACGTTGCTTTGTTTAATAGTTTATAAATCGACAACGGTTTCACTTACATGTTCGTCGTACTACACTTTAGTTAGTCTATGAGCTGTAAAATATCAAAAACACGGACATGAACTTTATCATAAATTTTTCGACAATTTTCGCTCCCCTTTACCCTTGTCTATTGCCCATTTTGCTCCACCTAGCTGTCCGTGCATTTGTCGATGGCTTTCGTACATCATCTCCAATAAATTAACAATTTTTCTAGCATGAAACTCACCATTCAGTTCAACCAAAATTAACTATTTTCACTTACCCGACCGCGCTAAATTCCCCAGGTAGCTGTCTGCGATGTCCGTTTTTGTTTTTAGCACTAACTATCGGCCACTTTCACCTATCGAAATTTTGTGAACCTTAACATTTCTTTTAGGGCGCCACCTCTCGGTGTATTATCCAGTGAGTAGACTAAAACCCCGAATAAAGAGAGCTGAATTTGCTTGAAAAACCAAAGCATATTCCAAAACGTTGTAACCCGTAAACCAAGTTGTTCAAATATATTTTTTACGAATTTTGACGTGAACTATCTCAACAACGGAGCGTCGATTAACTTACTTTGACCTTTTGGTGTTAAAGCCCCACACAGAGCTACACACATTCATTAAACCATCGTTGGTTCAATGAGTTTTATCGGGGTCGTAGTTTGCTGGCGGATAAATTTAAAGAAGGCCGTCCACAGTTAGTTATGGTGCCAGCAAACATCAATGCCGTGCGCAAACTGATAAAGAAAAATTTAGGTATCCTTTGGCTTTAGAATAACTAACATGCATTTTATATTCCATAAACATTTAACCGTGAAAAACCTGTGTGGTGTCTGATCCTGCATAAGTTAAAGATCGCTCAAGAACAGGCTTGAGTCAGTTGGTAGAAAAAGATCTTAAACAATAGCACCGCAGTGCTTTAAAAACCATTTACAAAATCGTTACAGGTGATGAATCTTGGATTTATTCCAGAAACTAAACGGCAGTCGACTGTATGAGTCTTCTAAGATGAACCAAACTTAACAAAAATTGTCTGCGCTTGAATCACTTTGAAGTAAATGGTGGCATGTTTTTTTCTGTAAAACTGGATTTGTCGCAATCGTGGTTTTAGTACATTGAACAACAGTCAATTCCGAATGGTACATAATAACTATTTGTTTGCCAGAAGTCGTCGAAGAAATAAAAAAGTAATGCGCGACGCCGATTTTTTGAGCACTCAAAAGGTCAAATTGATGAGACATCCACAGAGTAGTCTTGATTTAGCCCCTAAAGATTTCTGAATGGATAACGATTTAAACGGCGGAAGGGGCGGTTGATGCGTTGAAAACGCATTTTTTTGGAGGTACCTGATTCACCATAAAAAAGTGCTATGAAAATTGATTCGTGCATATGCAACAATGTATTGACAGCTCAGAAGAATATTTAAAAAACAATAAAATATTTTCAACATTAAATATTTTGTTAGTTTTTTGATAACGCAGCGTACGTATTGCCTCTTATTCTATTTGAATGCAGGTACGCACTTATTTTTAGTGATTAAGTAGGCCACCTTGCCATATATGTGAATCCGAGTGCTTTAACCGTTCAATTATAAACTAGCCGATTTTGACAAAACGTAAAAAATAACTTATATAGAAAACAAGAACTAAATAACAATTAGTGTGCCAAATCAAGAAAATAAATAGCACTTGTATAGGGTCACAACAACAAAAAGAATGCAATTAACACTATGGAACAAAAATTATAAAAAAGCTAATAAAATGTCTTAATAAACTATTGGACATAAGGAAAGAAGGATCCAATAATGTCATGGATGTAATAAATAAAATTAACAAGGATGGGATAACGAGGCAGCAATAGCATTTTCCTTGACATTGATTACTAAAAAATAAAGGTTTATATTGTATGATTAAGTCTGTATAAAATTATACAGCATTATCAAATTACAGAATAATTATTACTTTTAAATTTAGCAGGATTATAAATTACAATAATTAATTATTTTTAACAACATTAGAAACAAAAATAAAAGACAAAAGTAATAACTTCATACAATTAATAATGAAAAAATTTACAACAAGAAATATATGCAACATCGGCATATAAAGAAAAGAAATACGTGGATAAAAACATTGCAAAATAATGGGTATGTGGTTTCCTATTAGCCAACAAGTAACTTTATAGAAACTTATACACCTGTTTTAAGTGCTTGAGATTTCTTCTTGTGGGATTACCTCGGAGCTAAAGTTTTCTCCCACAGAATTCACACGATTGATGAGTTGAAGGCGAGAATACATCAGAAAATTGATGCGATTCCTATCGACCTACTGGAGTGGATGGCACGAAATTTGATCACGAGAATGGAGGAGTGAGTGGCCAAAAATGGAAGACGTTTGACTATTGTAATATTCAGATTGTAAAAATTTAGTTCTCTGGGAATATTTTATACTATTCTTTTTTTATACAATTTTCTTTAAACCCCTAAATTTTTATTTTAATATCCATCCTGTCGTAAAAGACTAACCACTGATCGACAAAGCATTTTTGTATAGCATCAAGCTTGTATAAGCTGTTTTCTTTTTATTAAGTTTAAGAACACTGTAAAGAATATGAAAAAATTGTTAATTCTTAAAACTTTTTCTTACAAAGAAATTCGCTTTCAATTACCCATCGTAATGACACAAATTGTTTGTTGCTGATATAACTTTATTATGCTGATACATTGTTCGGCTAATCCAAATAAGGGCAGGAAACACGTCATGGTTGTAGAAAAGTAGTCTAGTGATATGGTGTACCATCTTTTTGGAGGATTTTTTCACGGGTAATTTTCATATATTCATAACATTTACTAAATACATATGTAATGACAGATTGCAAATTCTTGGTAAAAAAATTTCCTTTTTTTCTGCATCTACAAAAAGAGAGAAAATATTAAATAATTAGTTAAAGCAAGAAATTTTACTTAGTGTCGTTTGCAACACAAGAGTAGTTTTTGTGTTTATTTTCCGTGCAGCAGTCGGAGTAGTTTTGTAAACAATCGTTACATTTCTACGTGTAGTAAAAATGGAAGTTTATTCTTGGCATTCATGCAATGCATTAGAATGCAGCAATTTATTTGCGCGGTGTCGCAGACACATTTTAAGCATTATGTATGGACTCCGGCATAAAGCTATCTCTTAAAGAGAAAACTCTCGTTTAAAAGTTCAAGCCCGATAATAAATTGTTCCGTAGTGGCTGAGCTTCCGCCGTATTTACAACACCCCATGAATTCATGAAACATGTATAAACGAACATAAACGCGGTTGCTTCACTTAGGTTCCTCGTCACTGAAGCAGTAAAATATGGATCTCCCCGTCGTATACGGCAATATTTAACAAATGGCTGCGAGGTTCGGAGAATTTTACTGCTACGCAAAATTTCGCAACTGCTTGATTTATACTTAAACTTATTCTAGTTAATGAAACTTTCGGAGCGCTGCAAGAAAGTGATTATTGGCTGCTAGGGTTTTACGGTAAATAAATATTCAAATAAAAGTATTTTTTGAGTAAAGCATTTGTTTCTGTAATAAACGTTAGTTGTAATTATCCGGTTTTCTTACAAGTTGAACATAAGTCGAGAAGCACGTCAACGATATAAAATATGGTCGGTTTTCTTTCACAAAAACAAAAAGTCAATAAGTCAGCTGGATATCAAGTGCTAACGTCCAGAGAATTGAATTCCGTGAATGTATGGCCGGAAAACTATTTCATTTCCTGCAAATCCGTAATGTAATAGATTTCACTCTAGGTTATATCGACCATAACATTAACCTCCGTCACCAAGTAAACAACTCCGGACGTCTAACAAATACTGAAATTGACTTGTTTACAGTACACAAATGAATTTGTGTTTCTAGGATAGAATAAATAAAATATATTTCTTAGTGCTTTACGTACAGCTTGTCTTGCTTCCGATCAATAATTTACTACTCTGTAATTTCTTCGTTGTTTTAAGTAAAGATCTTTATAGAAAAGATTGCTTAATTTTTATTAGATACATAAAAATAACTAAATTAAATATATTATAATTTTTTAGATTTCTCTATTTTTATGTAATCTTTAAATACAGTTATAACATTATAGTAATAAAATAACGATATCATTAAATTTTAATCCTTTATTACAACTATTATATCAACAGGCTAAGTTAAAAATCATTTAAATATTTTAAAAATCTTTGAGTTAAATTTTATATAACTTCAGTTTGTAAAAAAACGAAGACGAAAAACCTGTTGTTACTATAGCGGTATAAATATTATCCCGTCTATAATGTAACTATTTTTTAGTGTTATAGAAAGTAAAATAGAAAAAGAACATATAATCTAAGTGGAGAACAAAGAAAAAGAAAAAATTTCATGACTAGACTACATATAAAATTTTAAGCAGCTAATATAAAGAAATAGGAACCTGTAGGACTATTATAGATTTTTAATGTTATGTGAAATTATAGAAAGTTGTAAGCAAAGTGAATATACACGAAAATTTAATACGGATAACTCAAAAGATGCATTACAAAACGAAAACATGTATAAAAATGGACAATAAAATAACTAGATTGTAAAAATAACAAAAGATCTCAAACAGGGGTGCGGTCTATCGCCATTGCCGTTTAACATATATATTGCACAAGCATTGGAAATTAAATTAGATAAATTAAAGTAGATAACTCAACCTTACATTTTGTACTATTTATGGATGATCAGATCAGGTTCGTCCAAGATAAGGCAAGGCAAGAAATGCGTAATAAAAAATTAAATAAAGAATTTGAGAATTGAAATTTGAAACTTAATTATCAAAAGAAACAGGTAGTGGATACAAGAATAGAGAATAGAAAGATCGGTACAATATTAAAATATCTGAACAAAATTTCAGCCAGAATATGCACCAAAGATATCAACGAAAAAAGTATTATGGTAAAAAAATTAAATTTTCTAAACGCTTTTGGAGTTATATCCATTATGTTTTTTTACTACATAATGTAAATCGTTCTTACATATATACATATAGTTTTAGGCATGGTTTTATTTTACATAGTCTGATGTTTGTCTCTTTAAATAATACAAAAATTGATTAAGTCATGGATTTTCCTGTAACCTATAAGCCAATGCATGGGTTCGTCAATACATGGTCGCTAACCATAAAAACTCTATTTCTTAAACTTTTTAAGAAGTGTGTATAATTTTCTCTGTTTGTTCCAGATCTCAGTAAATGAGAGAACTTTATTGTAGCTGGTTTATTTATATTCAAAGTAGTTGCAACTTACAGATAGTGTTTTTTAGATATTTTATATATATATATATATATATATATATATATATATAGAGAGAGAGAGAGAGAGAGAGAGAGGGAGAGAACGTTAAATTATTAGTGAAGTCAGGTCCCTAGGTACCTAACACTACAAAATAGACAAATATTTCTTGTGTTGCTCGGGAAAAGATACAGGCAAAAAAGTAGAGACATTTTATGAGAAATTATTACGACTGTATAAACAAAGCTCTCCAGTCACGAAATAAACGTAGTTATGGGAGATTTTAAGGCCAACATAAGAAAAGGGAGAACAAATGTATTCACATTGCACCACAAGAATAAACGAGGCAATAGATTTGAGAATACAGAAAAACTTGGTCTTAACATCTTTTTAAATTACGACCAAAACGGTTGTGCATCTGAAAGTCATCAATGAACGCCCTAGGACACCTAATCAAGAAACCAGATTAACTATATATTAGTCAATAACGCAAAGAGTTTACGTCCGCTAAAACATACCCAAGAGCTGACAAGCCATAATTCGTTAGCAGACGTAGTAGACACAAATTTAAAATAGTAAGAAGAACAAACAACTAAAAATAACATAAAAAGGCTAGAAAATCTGGCATTTTATTAAGAATTATGAATAAACTGGTCTAATATGTAAATTGAAAAAATATTAATGAGCAACAAATATTAAAATAGATATAAATAAATTTAAGACTTATTATAAATACTATCATTGGGGCCAATTTAAATTTAATAAGAACACTAATATTACAACTAATCTAAGTCTTTATAAAACTAAAACAGCGCTTAGATTCGTTGACAAACAAGGTAATATAATAAAGAACGACGAGAACAGCTTGGAAGAACTACACAAAATAATTGTTTAACGATGCAAGACACAGATAAATCTGGCCTCCCCATCACTATAAATAAAGTCAGAGCAGCCGCTAGCCAGATAAAAGAAGAAAAAGTTTCTAGGCCAGACAACCTTAATTCGGAATTGCTCAAACTATTAGATGACTGTGGTGTAAAATAGTTCACCAGTACGTATCGTAACTGTATACATCAAACAGGTAATGTTCTTCAAAATATATATACATCTGTTTGTCAATTAGTGCAAGGCTTTCGATAAAGTTTGTCATGCTAAGGTGATGTATATAGTAACTGGTGGTGATATGGATATAAAGGCTTGCCAATAATTTTACAGTTATATTAGGGTCAATCCGCTCATATCAAGATAATTGAAAAACAATCTAAAGCAGTAGAAATATGTAGAGTATTAAAACAAGAGTGTGTTGTCCCCGTTATTATTTAAGATTTGTTATAAAAATGTATTTGAAGCATTCGAAAGTAGTAATTACGAAAGTCTTTTTCGCGAACAAGTAAATAATACCAGGTATGCTAGTGACACTGCTATTGTAACGGATGGTTTAGAACATTTACAACAGCTTATGAATAGACTAACAGAGGTCAGCATGTAATACGACCTAGACCTTAATGTTTTTTTTTAACTAACTTATAATGATTTTCAAAAACCAGACTCTAAATGACGACTTCCTGGTGAATAACAAAAGAAGAGTGCAACAGGTATAAAACTTAATGACCATTACAAATATTCACAGGAGAATTGATGTCATATTAAAAAAGCAATGGCTGTTTTTCTTAAAATGTTGTTATTCTCAGATGGCATTTCTTCATTGTCACGTCTTTTCGATTTTGGTGTGGACTCTTAGACTCCAACCACCAAGATGTTAACAGCTTTTTAAATTTGGGTTAAGAATTTTATAGATGGACCATATGTCTAATGAAAACGTTCTTCAAGAATGAAGGGAACATAAAATAATAATTATTAATAAAAACACAAAAGCTCGAAAATAGAAGATGTGGTTTAATGCAACGAACATTATAAAAAATATCCCGAGAAGACAACTGGGTCGTAAAAAAATCTTCTGATCAAAGCATTTTCATAGTTCTCCACCTGCGAAGTAAATAATTAATTGTAGCTATATTGATAGGAATGGATTTGAACTTAAAAAAAATAATAATAATTTATTTTAGATTTAACTATAATTGCTGCTCCGCCATGGTCGCTACCATCAAGATGGTTTTTATTATAGATATTATAGTTGGAAAATTGGATATATCTTTTGTTAGTGAAATGAGTTTCAGAGATAAGTAGGATATTTATAGGTATACTATTTTTGGAAAATATTTTGTGAAATAAGTTCTTGTGAGTGCTGACAAAGCTTATTTTCTCCATATCGTTTGTCTGTTAATTTAATTTAGTAATGTGATGTTTGTGCATTTACAGTATCAACCGAATTTTAAGAGAGCGCGACAGCCGCGACGCAAAGGCTTCGGCCTGCCAGACTAACGCGCGGCGGGCTCTGGGTTCGACTCCCAGGTCAAAATAACGGCAAACATCGAGTGCTCTCCGGCCATCACACAAACACCTTTGGCGGTCGTAAAGTACATTCTCCTTCTTCTAAAACGGGTCAGACTAGCCACCTGTCCGGGGTACGCCCAACATGGCTCATAGTACTACACGAAATGTGTAGTTAGAAACAGGCTAATAGCCTACATAAAGAGTAGAAGAAGAAGTAGAACCAAATTTTAAATAGTTTGTAAAGATTCCATGTTTTATCTTGCGTTCCTTCCATATGCTACTTCGGGTACTCTACTTGGTTGAGAATGTAATCTCTTGATAGGTGTAGCAACTTTATTTCTTAGCCGTGGATAGAGTCTTTCTTGTATTTGCTTATGTATTATGTACCATATACTCTATAATTGGCTAGATGGTTTCCACCACAATTTTTAAATTTTATATTTTTATTTATAAGAGGTTTAATTCTACCAGAATCTAGTTTAGATTTTAAATTATTTATTTCCAAGAGCTTTAATTTAAATTTATCTTTGGGGCAATTCCAAGAAAAGTTGACAAATGCTGGGAAAAGTTTTAAAATTTTTTATACTAATTTTTTATCTGTAAGGCCGTAGGCCACAGGTAAAAAGTGAATACCAAACGACAGCCTTAAGAAATAAACTGATTTCACGCAAATATAGCCAATAGCACACGTGCATTGTGTCAGAAAAAAATAATTTAAAAACATAGAAATTGGTATCTTTAAAATTTTTTTCTACAAAACTATTGCAACTATAATCATAAACTTTTGATTTTGGGTATCCATTGGTCCCATGTACGTACTACAAAAATCTCATATGTATATCCTCCATATCGCATAGAAGAATTTTTTAAAATTTGCGATTTATGTAAAATTCGTTAAAAATTACACCCCTGGCCCAATTAACAGTTGATAATCATGGTGTGATACATTAACATGTTGATAATAATCATCGGTCAAAACCTCGTTTTTCATATTTTTATTATTGGAGAAATTAATTTTTTAAAAAGTTATATTTTAGACATTTAAATCAATATTAAAAATGCAATAACTTTAGCTAGAAAAATATTATTTATCAACGCTTCTGCTTATATACAATTTCGCTAGATGTAATATAATTTGACTAATTTTATATATTCTGTCTATTCTTATGTGAAAGGCAACGATGAACTTAAGATATTATTTATACATAATTTCTAAATGTTTCGAAAATAATATATATTTTCCGAAATTCCAAAGTCAAGTCTCATCTCCTTTTTGAAGATGAAGTGACCACAAATTACGAAAATTTACTACTTTTCTGATAGATAGATAGATAGATAGATTTAACTTTCTCAGCTTATTTATTCTAAAACTGAATATGGTATTGATGCTAAATAGAATTATTTTGCCACCAGCCATGGAAAAATCCCATGTGATGGGATTGGTAGAGTGGTCAAACGTGAGTTCTACAAGTTTATAATGCGCAATAGGATACCAGGTGCGATAACTGATGCTGCTTCTTTCTGATGTTTTAAGCAAGACTGTTTTATTCATGTTCACTACAAATTCCAAAATCAACCTGATGAGATCAAGACTAGAAAATAAATTTGAAAAAGCGATTTACATTTCTGGTACAAGAAAATGCCATCGAATCAAACCATCAAGCAACAACTGTTTGAAATGGGTGAAATTATCAGTGTTCTCCAAAGTTTTTCTTATAAATAAATTTGTTTTTAAAAATAATTCTTTATTATTCTCTTTATAATTATTTTTTATTTTTTTTTTGAAAAAATGTTTTATATCTACATATATCAAATTTTTAAATAACATTCAGAGCTTAAGCACTGGACTAGGAAATTTTGAAGCCTAAGACTGAGCCCTTATTCTCGTAGCTCTCCCTGATAGGAATGAGGTGGAGGTAAGCCATCCCTTCTTAGATGGTTAAGGTATTATATCTCAACCATCTGCAAAAACTATGGATTTTCAATATGTAGTTCCTGGAAGTTCAGTAACCTTCCAAGAACGGAAAGGTTGTTGATCAAGGACCTCCAATAAAAGCTGCTTCCACGCAATGGAGATAATAATCTCCGGCTAAAACATTTAACTTATATATAAGTGAATCAGTAAATTCAATTATTTCAATTGAAGTCTATGTAAACTAGACTGATTTTTTCTGGCTAAACGGTATGGTTTACAGGCTTAGTCCAAGAAAGATTTTTATTCCTCATATTAAGTTGTCTATACATGTCATAGTTTTAAAATTTTTGTCATTGCATTTTTTGATATCGATTAAATATGTCAAAAATATACTTTCTCAAAAAATTAATTTTTACAATAATAGAGATATAAAGACATTGTTTTAAATGAAAAATATTGTGAACATGTTGGTGTATCACATCATGACTATAAACTATCAATTTAGATTAGGGGTGTAATTTTAAGGAATTTTACAAAATTCGCAAATTTTAAAATTTTTAATTTTCAAAAATTTTTCTACGCGCTACATAGTACATAAATGGAACCAATGGCTACTCATTACCAAAAGTTTATGATTATAGTTGCCATAGTTTTCTAAAAAAAATTTTAAATATACCATTTTTACGTTTTTGGGCAATTATTTTCTTGACACAATGCACGCAAGGTGCCTGATAATTAGCTATATTTGTGCAAAATCAGTTTATTTATTAAGACTGTCATTTGGTAGTAAAAAATTACCAAAATTTTGCTTTTACACCTATTTAAAATTAAAAATCTTTGAAAAATGCGAGCTAAATGCTAAACCCCTATTTACTTTTTATCTGTGGTCTATGGCCTTACATATAAAAAATCAACATCGAGATTTTCAAAACTGTTCCCATTATTTGTCGACTTTTCACGGACTGATCTTTGGCAGTTTCGTATAATAATATTGTTAGAGGATTTATGTTCGTAAGATTGAATACGTGTATAGGTGGTGATTTTGGGTCAATTAAATTATCACATCTGTTAGCAGTTTGTACAATGCTGTGTAATCAATATTGTTTTTTTTTGTCTTGTGCTTGTTTATTTGATAAAGTTTAGAAGTGTAGTATGTAAACTGTACTGCAGCAATTCAATAGCAGTATTAATTAGCCAACTGTAAAATTACAAATACTTGATTTTTTTTAGCTTTTGTTAAACTTGGTACTAGTTAAAATCGAACTAAGAGGTTTATTGAAAGACAGTTCTTTGCATAAAGTAATCATCGTCGCATAAATGGACAAAATATTTTAGAAAAATAATAAAGTGCTGCAAACAAGCTGCAGCTTATTTATAAATTTATTATTTTATTGGTAAATTAATTTTAACTTGTATATATAAGTTAGTAGAAATCAATTTAAAAAAATGTCCTCACATTTAACAACAAGGTATTTAATAAATTATGAGACTAAAAATATAGCTAACAGTTTGGCATATTTAAATGTTTTTTTTATTTAAATAGTTAATTGAAATTTACTAAAGCAAAATTTAAGGGTACGGGAATGTTATTCAGAATCAATTTTGAAAAGCAAATTTCCGCACAGGTGGCATCCAAAAATTATAATTACGGATATTTTTAAGTAGTTTATACGATGTATTCATAACATGTGGTAGCTGCAAATAAAATGTAATAGAAATAATTTGTTATAGAAAATTTGAAAAATATTGTAAAATTATGTCCGTTTATAATTCGTAAACGAATGCATGCTATTTTGCCGCCGTTGCAATTATCCGAGTCTGTTTATGCACTTTTGAACAAAACGTTAATCTCAGAAAGGTGATTAGCAGGAAACCTTTAATTTCGCCGGCAATTCAGAAATGACATGGTAAATTTAACTGAAGTCAAAGGCAAAGTAAGGCAGGCTATATTCGCGCAACCTCCGAAGCTTTAAAGGATTCTATGCTCGAGTGCTCTCGAACATCTTTAAATCGCGGGATGTAATTACTGCCTCAGAAATGTAAAAAGGTCAGCGGCACTCACCCTGTCCATAGCACGAACTCCACGTGGTCGCTTTGCCGGGACATCATGCTCTTCGCTGCGGATTCGATGAGCTCCCAGGGGGCGTCGCAGCTAAAGTCTCCAAAGCGCCCTGCAGGTCTCCGGGCAGCTCGCGAGGCGCCCTCATAATCGGACTGCCAGCACCCTGACATCAAACCCATGTTACTAACTGTCAACATATATATGTTTCTGCAAATGTAAATGAGCAGGGCGCAACGACCGTTACGCCGCTGCGTCCTGGCAACCCCGCCAGCAGGGAATAATGAAGCGAGTTCGTGGGCTTCTCGCGACGTTAAGAAAACTGAAAATCCTGCTTTCCGGAATTTTCAATTTGAAATCAAAGTTAAAGCGGTACTAATCTATTTATTCAGGAGCTCTCTTGTAATACAAATATTGCGGCTGCAAAAACATCCCTGCGCCAAGTATGCCTATCTATATTTAATGTTATTGATTTTCTTGAAAGCATGGCTCAAGAGATTACCATTTTGAACCAGAACACGATTTTTTACTCCTGAGTAAAAGTATTTTAAATTAACGAGTTTTGACTGCCAAATTACAATTTGTAGCTAGAGGAGATTTCTTTAAATTTTCGGAAACCTACAAAATTCTATTATACACTTATTTGAATAAAAGTTTTGACTATATATATTAATAATTTAAATTACACGCCCAGTATCTACAGCGTCGTTTATATAAACCTAGAAAATAAATGAATAAAAATAACAATAGAATAAAAAAAAGTTAAATTTATTTACATAAAATAACAGCATACTTAAAGCAAATAGTATCGAATATTATATTATTCAGTGAAGTACTCATTAGCGACTACAATTTCCTCCTTGTTTATATGTATCATTATCTCCATCACGGACGCCCTTAAGCTCTTTTTGGTATTTTTATGCCTTTCATTGATCTTTGTCTTGACCACGTCCCACACGTAGTAGTTAAGGAAATTGCAGTCGAGGCTAGAAGGTGGCGTTAAGTATGGGTACTAACGGTAATACAAATTGTTGTATAATCAGGTGTGAGTGTTCCTTTTCTTGTGGTTTGGAACGGAGTCTTGCAATCACCTCTTCTAGTAGGGGCTTGACAATTGTCTCCATGACATTGATATAAGTGTTGGAGGTTACCTTTCGGCTTTCCTCCCCTTTGCTACTCACAAGCCGTTGGCAGACCCAACGGTTATTTTGGGAATTAATGTTCTCCTTTAGATGAAGATCTTTTCGTTCAAAAAAAGCTCAGGAGTCCAATACTGTCGTACTCGGGACTTTAAATTTCCGTCTATCTTGTTCTTCTCAGTTAATAGTTGGAAGTTCCTCAGAACGAAAGAGTTGTAGTACAAGTTCTGGTCTCCTTCAATTTGCGGAAGAATTCATCACTGCTTTTGCAATAAAATGGCTTGATGCGAGTCGCCTTTTCAGCAGTTATTTTTTCCTGATGAACAGATTTTGTGTACTTCTTGGCTACGTTGTAAAATTAGGTCTTTATGTAGCTAAATCAGGCAATAATTTCTTTTTTTTATTTTCATACAAATTTACAATTTGTTACATTCATAATGTTCAATAAATAAATAACAATAAATGTGATATGCAAGAGAGCTTTCCAATGAAAACACTCTTTCCTAAGATATCTAAATTTAACTAATATTTTATAACAGGTAAAATAATTATTAATTACAAATAATAATAATAATAGTTCCCCGTAATAGGCCTCGAAGGCCCTTTGGGGTCGTAACAGGATAGATCTGTTACAGTCTAGAGCCTACGGTACACAAGGGTAGTAACGTGGCCAGCGCTACGTACCGACCGCCTATTATTACCCCAGAGTTTGACCTTCAGGTACTCATTTATTGCAGCCTGAGTCGAGCTGGGCCGTAAAAATGCCAGCGATCGAATTGGCGAGAGCGGGATTCGAACCCGCAACTCTTGGTTTCGTAGTCTAGCGATCTATCCACTAAGCTACCACCAAATAATATTTAAATAAAAATGCACAACACACACGCATACAACTAATTAAATCTAGCTAGGTAAGTCTAATAGATCAGATCTTTTAATATTTGAGTGTTTGTCCTCTATAGTAAATTTGTTTCCAGCTTGTTGGAGTGACCTTAAAGTCTGTCTTGGTATTTTATGCTGTGTCTTTTTATTGCTTCTCTAATGGTGACTACAGAAATATCTTCTTGAGTTAGCCAGTTTCGAACATACGAAGGAGCGTTGACGTTTGCTTTTGGAACCTTTGTGGTATTTCCAGACTCGAATTACTAACTGACTTCTATAACTAGATGCCATACGTCCAAATAGGTTTAATTATGCATTTATGGAGTAATAAAATAGTTTATTTTCTATTGTTAGCTGAGAATTCTTGCCGATTAACCAGATAATTTTCGAAATTTTAACACTAATTATAGCCTTTCCTTTCAGAAATGGGTTTTCCAGGTACGTCGTCGGTTTAAATGGATCCCGAGATATTTAACGCTATCTTGTTGAGAAGTTGCCTTGTTGTTTAATATGATCAGAGTACATGCATCTTTTCGTAAGGTAAATGTGACATAACTGATTTTTTTATGCACAATATTTTCAGCCAACTTTCTATTTTTTGTAAGGTTGTTTGAAGTATTTAAGAAACTGTGTTTGGGTCGTCATGCGAAGCTAACACTGCGGTATCGTCAGCGTATGTGACTACCATTGCCTTATGGATGGTAGGTCTACGGTACACAGTAGATATAAAAAGGGTCCTAGAATATTGCCATGCAAAACTCCTGATTATATTGGATAGATCGGCGACAGTTCTTGATATTTGGAAGCTCCTTTTTGATTTTGTAAAGCAGTCTTGTGTACCACACCTTATCGAATGGTTAATTGACGTTTAGCAAGACCAGAGAGTAGTATTTTTTAAGGTATAAGTTGTAATTAGTTTTTGTGGTTATTCTATGTACTTGTTCTACGGTAGCGTATATATAGTTGGTATCCTCAAGGATTGGTTTCATTGTTTTTAAAAACTGAAGAAGACTGACAGGGCTATATGACGTAGTTTCCCCCGGCTTCTTTTCTGGATTTGGAAATAGAATTGTGTGTGCTATTTCCTAATGTTGCAGGGAGTTATAATTATAACACTACTTGCTGGTAGCTTTTTTAGAGTTTTGGCAGTAATTAAAGTGTAGTCGGGGGTTTTATTTACCTTTATCTTTTTATAGCTTCTTCGTCTTCTTTGACTTTAAAAGGTTTGATGATCCGTGTAGGTGTGACATTTTTTCCAACAAATTGGTGAATTTGCTTTTCTTGTTCTGGAGTGCATGTCTGAGTAAATGGTTGAAAAATTTGTGCTAACTGGTCTGCAAATGCTGCTGCCTTTTCACTTGCTTGTTTCATGTGCTAGTCGGATAGGTGGAATTCTTATCCGTCACCGTTTTAACTTTTTAGTGGCATTCCATATCGATTAATTTATGTTTTCGCATAGTCAAATATTTTTGTATTCAATTCCTGGGTTGCCTTTTTTCTTGTCTCTTGGATGTCTAATATTTTGCCAAGTTTTTTGGAGTTTCATTTTTTTTGGTTATTTTTTTTTAACTAGCGGCAGACAGTTTTCTGGTTAATGGTTGTGCTCCGAGGAGAAAATTGTATGACATGAGTGATGTTCTACAGCACTGTATACGTTTCTTTCTTTTTTTATAGATATGTTTAGATAAGCATTAGTATCAATTAGCTTCGTTATTTATTCCAGTTAGTGGTTTTATTGCAAAGTGAAACAGGTTTTGGTTGTTTTGAACGCTCTGCTACAGTATTTGATAATTACGGGCGAATGGTAAGAGGACAGATCGAAATATGGTGTAGCGTTAATATTGCTCGTTACTATTCCTTTTGTAATGCAAAAATTAAACAGACCAGGAATTTTGTTAAGATCTGAAGGCCAGTAGATTGGTTTTCCAGTTGATACGTAGTTTAAGTGATTTTAATTTGTAGCTTTGAGTAGCTCCCTTCCTCGAGATAAAATTAATCTTGATGTGCATTCATTATATTGCGTTATAGTCTTCACCCGATATGAAACGTGATCCAAGGGTATTAAAAAATTAGTTATTTTTTTTACAATTTTGTGCTGCAAATGTTATGTCTCTATTAACTTCTACAACTACGGTACTTATAGCTTAAAGTAGTTTATGTTGATATTCGTGGCTTAAATAATGCCTTATCGAGTTCTTCGCTACCACTGCTGTGTCCGCATGAGCTTTGCCGTCTGAGTGGCTTACAGTATAAATGGAATATTTCAGTGTTTTTTTGTACGATTGTTGGGTAAAATGTGTTTCTGAGATCAGCATAATATCAGTGTCATTATTTATTATAAATGTTTTAACTTCCTGGCTATACCGTGTTTGTTTTATATATATATATATTAGCATTCTAGAGTGCAATGTTTAGGAATTGAGCTATTATGGTAATTTAGAGATTATGGTACTAAGCAAATTAAGTCCAGTAGCTGCATTTAAGTTATACCACCTCCGATTTTTTTTCTCAGGACTGGGAACAGATACAAACATGCACTTTACTTTTGCACAATACGCGCGCACTTTTTGTGAATGCGTGAGAGACATGGCAGTACTGCACGGCACACAGAACTCTAGCGGCAGCGGCAAGAATGAGGACTGTCTTTAATACTTAAAACGGCGACGTTTTTATTACAATAACAGCGTGTAATCATTTGTTTTCTCAACGTTCATCGCCATTTGAGTGAGACATGTGGTGATGGTGTTATGGATATGTCTAATGTGCGTTTGTAGGTGCGACAGTTCAAAAAAGGCAGAACGTCGTATGACAACAAACCAAGACAATCTCGGCCTCGCACCAGCCGGTCTAACGACATGATCGAGCGAGCAGAGAAACTCGTTTTGGAGGATTGCCGACTGAGTGTGGAACATCGCCTCCAAAGTTGGCATTTCTGTGGAATCTGTGCACACAGTCCTGCATGAAGACCTAAAAATGAAAAAAGTGTTCTCCACGTGGGTGCCACAAATGCTGACAACTTTAAAGTGATTTCTCATGCTCCCTACTCATCTGACCTCGCTGCTAGTGACTTTTGGCTGTTTTTAACAATAAAAGACACTGTCCGTGGTCACAAATTTACTAGTCGTGCCGTTATTGCATCAGCGATTTTCCAGTGATCGAAGAAAACTATTAAAGAAGCGTTCGCAGCGACCACGGAATCATAGCGTTAACGTTGTGAAAAATGTGTACGTCTGCAGGAAGATTACGTCAAGAAGTAACACAAGTTTTACAGTTTTTGTGTGATTACAATAGTTTGTGAGAAAAAAATCGGAGGTGTTATATACTTTATGCTTACAATTATTAATTTCTTTGGCGAATTCTTTTAGGTCGACTGTAGGGTGTTGACTGTTGCGTAACACTACTCTCAATTTTTTGTCTTGTTTGTGATAGAAGGAATAAAATTCCGTATGTTCCTCTTTAAAAATTTAATAACATTAGTAGTCGTTTACATAATTTAATCTTGGTTTGAGTATCACCTATTAACTTGATAAGGTAATTGTCTTTGGCTGTGGATATCTAGCAGCTTTGTTAACGATTTTAAATTGTTGACACTATAAACAGAAATAGGAGTTCTGTTTTACTGTTTTCTTGATTGTCTTTGTTTTATGACATTGCTTCGTACCTGTTCAATGTTGTTGGAGCACCTAACCGATAGTCAATTAGCTTTTTTTGTTTTGTACGTAGTGAATCTGTACTAGGGCGTTTTTGTTCTCTTGAATTTTTGGTCTGCTATTCTTACTCTCCATTTATCTACATTGGGATATTCCAATCCTGCTGACTTGCAATGGGTGTACTAGTTATGCTTAATACGGAGTTTGGATTTGATATGAAATGTTTGATGCACTAGAGGTATAGATAATTGTAATGTTTGATGGTACTGCACGGGATTTGATTGTTGGTACATACAATTTTTATGGCCCTGGTCAACACTCATTTATGGAGTGGGTGGGTATTGTGACCTACAATTTGACACTCCAAACATGGCGACCCTGCTCCCTTGGTTTTTGTTCAGTTTAATGTTTGCTTTAATTTATGCAGACTTTCACAAACTTGGGCTCTATGGTCTTTATTTAACACTTAACTTCTTTAGCTGTTTATCTCTTTACTGAAGGCAGAAGTGCTAGTAGGAAAAGTGAAAGGAGCCGCAGGCTGACAAATCAACACGCCGGCAGGTGGCAGGTCTCCACTTGCAGAAACTGTCCAGTTTTCACAACACGGGTGGCCTACACTGATAAATCCGTCACTCGTTACACAGAAGCGAACCAATGATGCAACAAGCAACACGTCTGTTCCGTTTAGAGGCGCAAGCCAAACTCAATATAATTTCTGTTGGCGATTTTTCGGCGTGAAGGGCATCGAGTACAGAAGTTTTATGGTTGCCTTATTTTTTAAATTATGTGGTTCAATATGTGAAGCTGTTACATAATAAGGTATTACGCATGCCACATAAGATGGTCTTTGTGCTCTCCGACAATATAACTTAAAATAATTCTAGATTTACTGCGACGACTCTCTGTCTATTTGGAGTAAAATTTGGAATGCATACGTATATTTATATATTTTTTATACTTTTCAAATACTTGATTTTGTCTAGTAATTACCAGTAAAATGCATAAGTTTTAATAATATGCATTTGTAACTTGTAAAATATGGTTTTGTTAAACAAAAAGCTAATTTTAAATATTAGAAAATATAGCGACAATAAATTCAACGCTTTAGTGCCATGTATTATTGTAAGGAAAATAAAGTAAGAATACATTACTATATAAAAAAAGGAGACAAACACTTCTTCAAGTTTCCTTCGAAGAGTAAATAGCTGTGATTATTGTTGGCTTTTTATCTACTACAATATAAATATATTTCTAGACACATTTCAGCAACAAATTCCTTGCCAACTCTAGAAAATAGATCAACCATCGAACAGGGCATATGTTTAGTAATAGGTAAAAGTAAGAACTCACAAATAATAAAAAGAGGGATAAGGACAAAAACAACGCTGTTGCAATTCAACATAATTTAAACCACATGTGGTACGTCTATATAATACCATATTTATTACTTTGGACTTATTTATTTTAAACATTGCAAAAATTCGTCTGAAAACCTATTTGTATATAAATCATAATTTTTACTTTTATGAGTCTAAACGCCCAGAAGATATTTTACACAATGACTAGATTTTTGTAAATGTTTTTAGTTTAGATATTTCGGTTGTGCAAAAGAGCATACAATAAACATAAAATAATTTAACTTATTAGTTTAAAAAATAATAATATTTTATAATGTTTAAACCATTTTAATACAAATATGATTACTACCCATGATTTCAACTGTTTATTACCATATAACTAAAAAATAATTGTTTTTGCTTTGAACTAATTCTTACAGATAATTGAGCAATTATTTAACAGTACTGTTTTAAACCTTATTATTACTTCAGAAAAACTTTTTTTATTTTTTGAATTATTAGATAATATAATAAAACAAATTATAGTGTATTGATTATAACTTATTTCTATAGATAGCAAATTGTTAACTATTAAAATAATAATATCTTAGCTATTTACCTCATGTAGTTTTTTGTAAATTTAAAATGCGCTGATTTATAAACTTCCAGATTTAGTGCGCCATGCTAAGCAACTAAACTTTAATAATAAGCACCTTGTAAATGGGACTGCAAAAGGAAAAAAGAAAAAATTTCTTCAAAACCTTCCTTTCGATTAAATCAATAACAAGAAACTTCGAAAGTTTCTTTACGTTTGACCTGACATATGGCGCCAACAGCAAAGCGGCGGCGGCGGCGGCGGCGGGCTGTTGCCCTTTGCCTTTTATGGGTCGTAAGTTGCAGTTTTTAGTGCAATCATAAAAAATTAGCGACTTTTCAAATGCGGTGAACAGCCAAAAGTTTCGCATGCCGTTGTATCGGACTACTTAATAATCCGGGCTTAAATGAGCCTGGAGTTTTAATTTTTATCGTGCAAAAGCAATAAAACACTTTTTAATTAAACTGCAGATTAGATTACAGGATAGCCGTAATGCAATTTACCTGAAAAGAAACAACAGCGAGTTTTGTATCTACATTTAAAGAAAATAATTGCTGGCATTAAAATGCTTTTATTTAAGCGCGGCGACTAAAGCCGAACATGTCTACTTTTGTTTGTATTTTATTTACAAATTTTTGTATTTCATACCAAAAAAGTTGGGTACTTCCAAAAAACCATAAATCTGTATATTTGAATTGCGAGTTAATTTAACTGGATCTGTTATTGGAAATAAATTTTAAATATAATCTCTAAAGTGGAACACAAATATTCCCTTCTTACAACTTAAATCTTCTAACATTATTGTTACTGTTACAAATTCTAGTTTATGTTTTAAGTTTGGCGTTGGGTTTAATAACTTAAATATGTATACAAGAGCGGCTCAATATTTAAAAAATGGACGTCCACTATAAATTAATTAAACGTACTGTCACGATGAATCGAATAGCTATCGACATGTTGAAGTAATGAATCTCTCCTCTTTTGAAATCTATTGTATTCTCTGTATTATATTCCTTGTTTTACTGGAAATTTTTTCTAGCTTAACACAGAAATTTATTGTTAACTCTCCTAATTACATAACTCCCAACTAAATGCACCAACAAACCAAACAGTAGATTGCTAAGCACAGCCGGGCCACCCAATAAAAATATTTCCAGGTCGTGTCTATTTAGAACACACATCAGGTGATGAATAATATAAATTTCTTATGTTTGAATATCAAAGGTACAAAATTAAACAATTAGCTTTGAAACTCTTCTGACAAAGGTTTTCTCGAATACACTACAAACATTATGAATTTTCTACTATTACTTCGCTTGTATTACTGTACCTTGTTTTCCCTTATTTATTAACATCCCCCCCCCCAAAAAAGTGTATAAGTAAATAAATTATGAAACAGTGAACGGGTATGACCTTAGCTAATAAAATATATCTAAAATCTAATTAAAATAGGAGATGGCTTATTATTGCAACTAAAGTATAATGATGTAAAAAAATAAATACTAGTTTTTTAATTTTTTTAAAACTGTTTACAAGTTGATTGCAAATTAACATTTTAAGTGAAATGTAAGATTTTTTGCAGTTCGACCTATAGTTCAACAGCATGGTTATCGTCCCCTACAGCGCGAATAAATTCTTTGAAGTACAAATTAAATCTTCTATAATAGACATTTGCTTGTTGCGTGTAGTTAAAATTACTGACGATTTTTTATTAAAATTTGTAATAGCTCACAAAATAATTATTATATCTTAATAAAGTAATTACAACAACAAAGTGAAAGGTAATTTACACCTAAATTAATTTTTATGTCCGATTTAACATATTTAGCTTTGTTCGTTTTCATCTTCAATTAAATGAATATCTTAAAGTTTAATTTTTAATCGCGGATGTGTTTGTCTTAATTTTAACTTAAAATGCTGCACCTACACAATCATCAAACATCAAATAAAAATTGTTTATCAATTTTTTGATATTCTTTTGAATATAAACCGTATCAAATTTATGATGCAGTTATGAATAACGCACCTATGAGTGTATTTATTGCTATCCTTAGTATTATATTTTACAGTTCGAATTCCATTTAAATTGGTTTGCCGTATATTTTCCCAGTTTGCACATTCATATAAAATTGTTGGTCATATCAATGATTGATAAAGTGAAGAATCTAATTTGTAGTGAATTGAGGTGGTAATGGCAGAAAATGTAAAGGCCGTTAAAATCGCAGATTTTGCAGAAATTGAAATGCTGCTAACAGAGATAAAGTGGTCTAGTAAACAGTCTTATACACTTATCTCTGGGTAATCAAAGAAATCTGTTTGTAGTTGCCTGACAGTGAAACTGCTCCTCACATGTGTATCGTCCTCAAAGAAATCTAATTATAAAATCGAAACTAAACAAATGTCATGCAATTTGGCGCATTATGAGAATATTTTCCAACTCAGCACTATTTATCCTTTATAAATCACACCTTTATAAGCATTGTACACGTCACATACTATTCACATAAACTACACAAAACATTTAAAGTGTTCGTATATAGCCTATATAAATTACAATAATTTTCAGTCAATAAAAAATTAACACGAAAACAAAAAATATCAGAAAACTATATTTTACAAATGTACTACATCTGTAGTCATTTTTTTAAGTTAAACATTTTTTGTTTACGATTAGCATTATTATTATTTGGGTTTACTTGGGAATATTTCAATAATATTTCATTTTTCGTATTGTGGTTGCCAGTAAGTACGCCTGGCGAGTGCTCACCTGGCTAATAAGATATTTCTCCGACATCCAGCGCTTCTATTACCAAAATGGTCTACTTAAGAGAAAAAAATGTATCGATACTTTAGTTATGACTGAGAGTTGGAAATCGAAGAAAAACATAGTAAGATATTTACACACCCTTTAGTTAAGTTCATTCTAATCAAATTTACGTCGTTGCCAGTTTTGTATATGTTTAAAAATGTAGAGTTACAAAATGTGCAAAAAAATCAAATAAAAGCCAATTAATATCAGTGATCAAGAATCACACAAAGGTAAATAAAGCGCTGTTCTACCAAACAGATGAAATAATATTACAAATTATATCGTATGTCAGTTTTTCTATCCCTACAAAATGTTTTTGAAGATGACTTCAACAGAAAATTTGCGAAAATTTTGTAAACAAAATTCCAATTTGAGAAAAAAATGTTTTTTGAATCTTTACATAGCACATTTCCAAGAACGGCCATAATTGTCTTGTTGGAACCAAAATAATCTGCATAGGATCAAATGTATCAGAAATTAAGTGTTAATAGATTAATGCGTTCCAAGCAGACGCATTAGATTAAGAGAGGACGTAAAATGGCCAACTCAATCAGCAGTCTCCATTTATATTTATGGGATTATATAGCAGCTAGAATTTATAAGAGACGATAAATTACTCTACACAATCTGAGTACTAAGCCATTAGTGCACTTAGGACAGTAAAGTATAAAGTATTTTAATTGTAATGTAGTTTTTCATATAGAGATAATTTTTTTATTTATGAAATATTTGTTTGCAATCTGTAATTAATACATAGAATAAGCAAAATTTACGGTAAATCGTAAGCCAAGTGTATGTAATGGTTTGAAAATGGCATTCTTTTGAATACAATTTATTGGTTACTTGCTAAGACCCATGAGGTTTAAATTAATAATACAAATTTTACAAATATCTATTTGGCAAATCTAAACCTATCTAGACTATAAGTTTGTTCACTGTTGCTAAGCAAGTTCACTGTGTAAGCGTATGGGTAGGAGGATATGTAGTCTGTTTTAATATTATTTATTGTATTTATTAATTCACAATTTCACTGTGTCTATTTTAGGTTCTTTAAGATGTTCACGTTGCTTACAAAGCATGGGGTGCTATATATTGTGCAAAGCACTTTGTACTAAAACGCTCCAATCCAAGTAATGGATTGTCGAGTCTGCTGCAGTTCCCGATAGTTAGAGACTGTATGTAAATATTAATTTAAATGCTAAATTATATACTCAACAGTTTATTAGGATGTGATAACATTGATCTATGACCAAGCGGCTAATAATGTTTGCTGAATTAGAGGCCTAGAATTACATTTCTTCCACCCGTGGCTTCTCCAAATCAGTCTCTTGTCTAGGTATTTTATTTCCTTGACTTGAGTCAATGGTGCATTGTTAAAAACTTGTAGCAGAATATTTCTTACATTTGGTAAATGTTACATTAGTAAATTTAGCTTCGTTGATCTTAACTCTTTGTGTATAGCCAACTTTTTGGCTTTATATAGATTTAGTTGTAGATGTATGGTTGACACTCTTAGGTCTTAATGTTTTACTAGCATAACATTATCATCTGTAAATGTAACAATAATGGAGTGCGTTCTTATGAAAAAAACTGCTGTAAAAAGTAGACATCACGTTAGATTTAATATGTTTCTTTGAGGACTTTGGATTTTATTGAAAATACCTAGTTTTGATGTTAATAGTTATATTCTACTTGAAAGTATATCTTCTAAAAAATGAAAAGAATAGTGAAGTAGCCGTATGATATTGGTGTCTTGAGATTGTACAAAAAGCTTTTTTGCCATATTTTGTGGAAGGTTTGGCTGTCATTTATAAATGCTACTGATCAGTATTGTTTATTTTTAAAACCTTCATTAATGGTGTCTATTATTCTGTGCACTTGTTCGATCGTGGAATATGTTTTGAACTCAAACTGGTCATCTGTTATCAGATGCTGGTCTTATATAATATAATCTATTCTTTCTCTAATTGTTGGCCCATGGTCGATAAACAAATTGATGAGTCTACAAGAGGGACCTCGTTTTAATGTTTCTCAGGTTTTGGCATAAGAATCATTTATGCGATTTTTCACTGAGCTGAAATTATCCTAGTCTCAGCACTGCATTGTACATAATTATTAGCATGACTATTCTTTTAAATGGGAGCTCTTTGAATTTGATTTTAGATTATTTCAACGAACTTAAAAAATTCTTAGGTTCAATTAGTTGTTTAGTAATAAAATGTAGTAAGTCCCAGATGGTCCTATTGTTAAATAGTTTTATTAGTATGCTCATTTTCATAATAGAGGTACTTATTGTAGCTATAACAGTCGAGTTATCCGACTGTAAGTCCCAACACAAAGTAATAGACAGGTAGAATTTTGTTAAAGAAAAGTCGAGCAGATGCGGTCTCTTCCCTCTGGTCAGTGGTTCAATAGGTGCGTTCATATGTGGACAGTTGTTCGAGTGGTAATTCTTGTACAACCTCATAAAGAGTATTTTCTCTAGCAGGTAGCAAAAGTCTCGAGTTCCGTACGATATGTTTTAAGTTACAGCCTCACCCAGTTCAAAATACATTACCTAGAAATTTGAAAAGATCAATATAGTCCTCATTGTTAGCAGGGTAGTTTGGTGGTCTGTAATTGTTAGAAGTTCTTATCAGTCATCTATGCTGATACTCGTAAGTATATAAGTTCAACTTGAAATTTTGACAATTGATGGTATTTAATATGGTTTCTGACTATGACAGAGCCACCTCTAGAAAATCTTTCAGCATTTTGGTGATTTGTCGTCTATTTATGTATTATTATTTGTTTTTTAGGAAATTTTTGTTGGAGAGGTAAGTTTTAGAGACAAGAAATATATCTATTAGATTACTTACTGTGTAGAAAAACTTTAATGTTTATTGTTGAGGTTATCATATGCAGAAAGCTATTTTAAACATTTGAGTCATTTCTTATTCAAGCTATCTCTGAGAACTTTGATTTGTGTTATAAGGTCGTTTATGGTCTATTGCTGTCTTTGAATAGTTTGTTACATTGCTAATATACCATAATTAGTGTTAGATTGTTAGTTCATTGATCAGAAAATTGTAAAGACTTTTTATTAATGGTAGCTCTCCCTTCCCCTTAATGCTTGGGCGAAGAAGTTTCAATTTCTGCCCAAGTTTTTAAAATTTGTTTTAGAAGAACTATATATTGTTTTGATCGCGTATTACTGTATTTGTATTTATTTAGGATTGTTGTTGTATTTAGTGGGAGTTAGATGTCAATATTTTGGTGTTTTGTATTGGATATGAGGATAGTTGTTTATTTTGGAATGCATTGAAATGGGGTTAGTTAGGAAATTTCCCGTTTAATATTTCAAGATAAACTTTATAGTCTTTGTAATTTGCTGAATAGTCACCTTGCTATAAAACACATTGGGTTGGCTGGGTGTCGTTTTTATTTTTGGATCAGGAGCTGTAGTCGTGTGCCCGCGCAACTACTTCTCGTGTGATCATTTCACTGGCAGTTTTTACATTAGAGAATTTAATGTTTTTTTGCTTTATTTTTAAATGCGATCATATCGTTTCCTATACGTTTAATGTTAAAAATGTCTTTGTTGTTGGTTTTACGTAAAATATTAATGAAGAATAGGTTTTTATTTTGTTTTGTTTCTCTATTGATTACGTTCATGACGTTTACGGTTTTGTATCATCGTTCTTTTAGGAACTCTTTAATTAATTGCTCGCTGGTAGAGTAATACAAATTTCCTAGTCTTCTCTACACTTTTTTTTCTTTATTTCAAATATATGTATTATCTTGTTACTTTCGGGCATCTTCTTACAATCTGTTATGTTCTTGATTGAATTTTACTTTATTTCATTGCATTAGTTGGTTTTACCTTTTGTTGATATTTCCTTCAATTAAGGCGATCAATAGGTCTATAAATGACACGTAGTGTAAGATAAAGACTTATTATTTTTTGTTGAGGTTTTTATCTCTGATTGCGTTAGAATTCTTTGTAGTTGATAAGGGTTGGAATCTGTTGTGGTTGTTGTTGGAGTACTTTGTGTATATTTGGGGTTACTCTCTTATTTTATGGTCTTACTTATTGAAAGTCGTTTAGTATAATGATCTTCAGTGATGTTTGGCGACAGTGTAGAAGTAGATGGACTCAAATAGTTCGTGTAAACCACAGTTGGTGTTTGATTGTTGACTGCGAGACTGCTGATAAAAACAGTTGTGCAGTGTACATCTCAGGTTGCTGGTGGTAGTCTTGTGGCCGCCATTATTGCATTTGGTTGAGTGTATGATTTTGAGAATGAAAACTATGTAGAACCGTATAATTTTGTTGCGTATGTTGTTGCATATTGTAAATTTTGAGGGTTGTTATACGAATTAAGTACTGCTCAGCATACCCCCTTTTATTCGTATTTATCCGTTACTAGCTTTTATGTGTAAATAAACTGCATGCATTTTAGTAGATATAAACTTGACCTTAGTTCGAATAAGCGCTGGAAGATAACGGTGCGAAATGTTATCATGTCTATCAATTTTAATCACTCAGATAAATTTTATGTGCTTCGGATAACTATATTATAGAGCACAACCATACGTCGCATTCTACAAAATAAAAATGCAAACTCGATGCAGAGGTACAAATTTAATAACATAATTCAAAATAGTGATGAAAATTGTGAACAGTAAAATAAATAAATTTGTATTATGTAACTCATTCGACTTTTATACAATCGTATTTAAAAAATAAGCTGATTTCAAAAAGTTGCCATAAAAAGTTAAACTTTCTGAGAAAGAGAATAATTAAGAAAAAATTAAGGTAAACTCTGGATGTCACCAAAATAACCCAAACAGATGGACTTAAACTTTTTTAAGTAAAACATTTTAAAAAACTAGTATTATGAGCCATCTTGCATATATAGAATAATATTAATAAAATAGAGATAAATGAGGCAACGCCAGATAGGGCAAATATGCACATCAAATTTTTAAATTCTAATTTACATTATAATAAGAAGTATATGTTTTTACTGTTATCTTATAGATATTACATTTACTTTTTCGGTAAATTCCTTAAGAAAATTCTTTATGACTTATATGTTTACGCAATAGATGAAAAACCATCAAAATTGCCTAAATACGTTGCTATTTCTTGCTCATATTGTAATATTCTTGCCCATTATTATTTGTACAAATTTATTTCATGTTTTTTAATCCAAAAACTCAAATAAAATAATAAAACTAACAATAACGTGCATAAGTATAAGGTTTTAAATATAACGGGTAGTTAGTATTATTTAAAATGACATTGAAATCACAAACAGTACGATATTTACTTTGTCTTCCTCTTTAACATAAAATTGTTTTCTCTTAATACTCTCTGTAAGGATACTAGTAGAGCCACATAAAATCATTCGGAATAAAATATTTAGCGGAAAAATAATATAAAAAACTTTACAGAATTGCAAAATTGGCAAAAAATGGCAAATTACAAGACCGTGCTTCAGGCTGCTGGCTTTTATTAAAAGTCTATATGTAACTACAAAAACGTAAAGCATAAAGCTTGGCATGTTGTTGTTAATAAATACTGCCGAAAGACTTTTACTGGGCTCTAAAAACATTCCGATAATGTTATAAACCATATCTAAAAAATTTTATGGCTCCTTGCCCTTTTCATGCTGGATATTAAACACAGCCCCAAATTGAATTACGTTTTCACGCTCGGAACACCGGAACGTGTTGAAGCGCGGTGCCTTTTCAATTATTCTTTAATTAGCGGCGCGCTATCGATTTAAATTTGTTAAAATTACAGAGCTGCGTCTAATGCGGATGCAGACGCGCTGGCTGCGGCGCCATGACACGGCGGATTAAATTGAATTTAATTAAACATACCGCAGGCTGCCCGTAAAAAAATATTTAAGAGTGTTTTAGTTATAGCTGCTTTTAGGAGTTACTAGATTTTTTTTACTACGACAGTAAAATTACACTTCAACGAATGCTTGGAAAGGTAGCGTGCTAACTAAACAAAAAATGTAATAAAGTGTATATGGCACACAAAAAATGTTAACTTCAATATTTGTTCGTAGTGACTTTACTACAAATACTTCCACATAGTTTTTTAATATTTACTATATATATACGAGGTCTGTTTTAAAAATGTCTTCTTAATAACCAGTTAGGAAGTAGAGAAAATATTTAAACAAATTGCTTTTTTATATAAACAAATTAAAATTTTGAATTTCATCACGAAACAACGTCACTGCTAAAGCGTTGTTGACTTCATTAATACCTTGTACAGTCTGCATGTCAGCAACGTCATCTATGTTCATCCGTGAAAATCTTTATTTCGTGTTATTTTGCGTAATACATAGTTTGCCGGTACGTTGTGTTGTTGATGACAGTAAATTCGTTATCTTTACATTGAGTACAAAATTCCTAGAACGACACGAAGCAGTATTTTTAGTGAAATATGCAAAATGGTGAAAACTGATGTATAAGGCGGCTGGCTGTAAAATATATGCAATATATTTTTAATTATATAAAACGATTAGTAACAAGAGAAAAGAATGATCAGTGGAAAACCATGTGCACAAACATTGACCAATACATAGGGGGAACAAAGAGTTCAGAAGCATGGCGAATACTAAAAACGTTAAGAACAAATTCAAAAGAAAAGGCATACATACCGTTCATACAACAAGAAAAATGGGAGCAATACTACCAGGATCTGCTAACAGAAAATAGAGAAGAGTTTAAAAGACAAACGATAGAAAATAAACAAAATGACCAAATAGAACACGAAGAAGTAGAAATAACAATTGGAGAAGTCAAAAGGCCACACAATCATTAAAAATAGAAAATCAGGAGGACCGGGAGGAATAGTACCCGAAATGGTAAAGTATGGAACCCCGAAATTACTACGCATGATGCAACATATGTTTCGTAAAGCACTAAATGGGGATGTACTACCGAATGAATGGACAAAAGCGTATATAACGTCGATATTTAAAAAGGTAATCGCAGAATATGTGACAACTATAGAGGCATTAGTGTGATCTCTAATGGGAAGAATTTATGCAAAAATAGTAAAAACAAAATAGAAGACAATATTCATGGAAAAATAGGAGAAGACCAAACAGGATTCACAGCCGGAAAATCCTGTATAGACAACATATATACTATCCAACAACTTATAGCGAAGAAAAGAGCGAAAACAGGGACATTCACTTGGCCTTCATAGACCTCAGAAAAGCGTACGACTCGGTTCCCAGAAAAACTGTGGGAAGCGATGAGTAATATAGGGATCAACAAAAGTCTAATCAGGGCAATACAGCAACTTTATGGAAACAACCAAGTGGCAGTGAAAGTGGGGCAGACGATCAGTAATTACTTTAAGACAACAAAAGGGCTCCTACAAGGATGCTGCACATCTCCAACCCTATTCAAGATATTCTTAGAAGATACCTTAAAGAATTGGAAAAGGAAATGTGAGGGAATGGGGATACCAGTGCGCAATGAACATCTTTATACACTAAGCTACGCAGATGATCAAGTGATAATAGCCCAAGATGAAGAGGACCTGAGTTATATGCTACGAAAACTAAAAGACGAGTACACTAAGGCCGGTATGGAAATAAACTTCGACAAGACAGAATATTTAGCGATTACAGAAGAAGAGGTAAAAACTTAGAAATAGACGACAATGTAGAAATAAGAGTGAAAAATAAGTTCAAATACCTAGGCTTTACTATATCAAAAATACATCTACAGAAGAAGAAATAAAGAACAGGTTAGGACAAACTAGAATAAGTATCAGACAACTACATCCCATTCTATGGAACACACACATTACAAAAATACAAAACACAGAATATATAACACAATTATCAGAAGTATTATGACATATGGGGCAGAAAACTGGATAATTAATAAGAAAAATAGAGGAAAAATAAAAGCCACAGAAATGGAATTTTGGAGAAGGTGCTGCCAGGTGACACGACTAGACAGAATTAGAAATACAGAAATAAGAGGAGAATGAATGTAGAAAAAGACACACTGACTTACATCGAGGAAAAGAAATTAATATGGTACGGCCATGTTAGAAGGACGGACAATAATCGATGGATAAAGAAAATAACAGAGTGGAGTCCTCCAGGAAAACGAAAGAGAGGAAGACCCCGAAGAACTTTCAGAGATGAGGTGGACGAAGCCATGGAAAGAAGAGGGCTAGCAGACGGAGATTGGGAAGACAAGAAGGAGTGGAAGAAACGGTTGAGTGAAGGAAGACAGCGTCAGCTTTTGTATATATATATATATATAAGCTGCAATGTAGATAATCTACCAAAAATAAGAATAGCCCACCTCACAACAACGAAGAAGGATAAAACGATCTTTCGTCTCTCTGAAGACAAGATAAACTTTTAGCTGAATTTTGCTTTAATAAAACTCCGCATGAAAAGAATTAAGGTCTATCTAAATACGGTTCTGAAGCCCCTTTGTAAAAAAATCGTTTCTTTTGGATCAACTTTGAAGGAAGCTTTATTAATAGAAAAAGATGTAAAAAGGCAACTGGCGTGGGACAATTTGGATCAAGATTAAAACAAAGTTATCTTTATATCCGAGTTTTGGAATTGATCTTCCTTTTCGAAAGCGAAGAGTAATAGAATTATTTAGTGCACAGTAAAAAAAAACTTGTAAAAGGGAATGATTCTGTAAACGCGAAAACGTGGAATCGTACATAAAAATAAAACTTAAATGAAAGCCTTTCTACACGGTGAAGAATCTGTCATTCTGAATTAAGAAGGTAAAAAAGAAGAAATGGTTATGAAGAAAAGCTCAACAAATCTATAATCAGTAATAAAGGTGATTGGATTAAATATTAGGTAATTGCACAATAGCTTATAATATACAACAAAAAAATTTATATTTTTGTTTTTTTGAAACACCACAATATCGAAATGCCTATTTAAAATTGCTTAGAATAAAATGATTTAGAAAATAAATTTTCTTGGTAATTTACAATACACTTTTGATATTGTCGCTTGACGTCCCTCCAATAATTTTTTTTTATTGTGGGCGTTACATGAATAATAAAAACTACTAACTAACGGATACAAAAATTTATTGGCAACTCAAAGCAACTTATTCTGACATGATAAACATGTAGTGTTACATGAACTAAAAATAAATACTTGGTCAGTGCATACAGATGATTTTGCACGTCTGGACAATGAAAGTGCAGTATTTATTTTCTTTCAAAGTCTCACTATGGTACTAGTGATATGATGACCCTGTTGAATTGTGGAGTGGTTCTTCCAAAAACCGAACCGGTGATCTGGGAGTAGTTCATCAAGTATGACGTTCTAGCATAGTCTCTGTAGTAGTAATAGTTTGAGGGGTTTAGATAAAAGTTGATTCGTTAGAATCTTTGCCTGGTTTCAATATCATAGTAATCTGAGCAAATTTGAACTGTACTGGCAATGAGTCGAAGAATAGAATTGAATAAGCTGTTTAATAAAGTAATAGCTTTTTGTGGTAGTTCTCTTAATATCATTGCTCTAATTAAATCATAAGCAGAAATCTCGTTGATTTTGCTCGTCAGGAAAAAAGCTGTTATTAGAAGTAATACCTCTTCTGTATAAAAATAAAATACTTCAAAAAGCAGATATGCAAATTTTTTAACCTTTTCATAATCTATAGCCTCTCCACCTACTTAGAGGTGAAACGTGAGTTTGCAGATGCTTAATTTTTGTGATTCTTTACAGGGAGTTATCATAGAAATATTTTCAAGATATTGGTGGAATCTTTCGAACTTAATTAAAACATATAATTAATACTTGATTAAATTCCATTTATTATCAAACCACCCTTTTAACATTTGGATCCTTGTATTGATTAAATCGTCTATAGGTATTTTCTACAATTTTTTTGTCACCACTGCCCTTAAATATGATTTGTTACAAGGCTATTATGGTGTCTCAAATTTCAATAATTTTGCGGAATTGGCGATGTTTTCACATAGAAATAAACGTGACTTGTTACCATTATAAATAGTTCCCTACATCATTATACTAATTTCTCAATGTTTTGTGTAGTCTGGTAAAGGAGTTTAAAACAGCTCCACACTATGAAAATGGTGCTGCTGATCTTGCTGAGGGTAGCGTCATTTTGACCTCTGAATAACCTTAGCACTATTCATGTTGCTTTGACAGTGCTAATCATACTAGATCATTGCATCCAGATAAGCGTGAGATTATTAAAAAATACTAAAATTGTCTACCGATATTTAAAGATATCATTTAGTTCTTTTTTTGGCTTACTTTAGTTTATCCCTTTGATTAGTAATTTTTACTTAGTGTCTACTTTAATCTGTATTTTTTATAACTTATAGTTCGCGAAAATACAACCATATTTTTGAAATATAACTTTCTTAGCAACCTTATTAAACTAAGTTTTTAATTTTAAATTATAGTTGTTTATAAATAATAAAGTTTAATCTAAAAATAAATATGGCTCAATTACAATATTAGGTTGTAGTAGCTTTGCTTTTTAAATTACTTTGTATTATTCTTATGAATGCTAAACAAAAAGCGACCGCTCTAAAATACTAACGAAATTAATGATGCCGAACTAATAACATGGAACTAAATTAAATGATTGTTTGATTTGTTTCACAAAATATTATAAGGTAATAGAAGAGAGCGGTGAATCCGAAAGCAAAATTCGTTTTAATTGTGCGAGTATAATTACTACTCGTCGCATACCGCAGAGAGGACTCGTTCTGCTTTTTATACCCGGGCGCATTTCAGCTGCGCTGACATGAAAGTCAACAAAACGCAACCCCATTACATCGAATAAATAACTCTATCAGAGATTCATTATGCGGTCGGCCCGAAATTAATAATTTATCGAGCGTTCAAAAATTTCCAATATCTTTTTATACGAAACTGCGCTGCCTCTCGCTCCTTATTTCGAGATACATTAAATAATGGAAAACCTCATCTTCTGCTGATATTAGATTTTGCATTACATAGTTCCACATTTAATGAGGTAATCAATACGTGCATGACTTAAATGTGAATCTAGTAAAATAAGAAATTTATAGTACGTAAGGTAAAAATTTGGTATTAGTAGTCATTAAGTTGTCACGTTGTTGTGCTTGTTTAAACTGGAAACAAGGCAGCGATGATTCAGCATCAAAACTGGCGGACAACTCAATAAATTATTTTCCAGGTTTAGCACGTAGCAAATCTTTCAGAAACTTAATCCGCCCGAGCTAGCAGACACTGCCAGTAACTCCCATAATTTCTAAAATTCTGGGTAAACAGGAACTGCTTAATGCGTTCCTTACTCCTTTTCCCCAAATTCAGTTACTCCAGAATTAATATATTTCCTTGTATATCATCAATATCTGCTTGTCTGCAGCCTCCCGCTTTCTCCTTGCTTTGCGCACTACAAAACAAATGATCTTGTTTATCCTTTTTCCGGGTCATTTCTATCCAGTAAATGTTCTCTAACCTCACAATTATACGGATGCATTTTACATTATTCAGCGAGAGTCGCCTTAAAAGAGCGTTTTAAAAAATAGCCCACAAATGGACATTAATTATTAATTATTACGATAAACGCTTTAGATCTTATGATCACCGTATTTTGTTTTATACTTATTTTAACTTTTTATGATATTTGTAACATTGCTAATCCTAATAATATATTTTTAGATAAAATGCACCAATGCAACATAGTTTATAAATAACATTTTTTAACTGTTATACAATTTAAACAAAAAACGTTTACGTTCTAATTACGTTTATAAATTATTATTCCTATAAAAATTCAGTCTTATAACAATTTTTTATATCTTAAAAGATAATTAGCTATATTATTTGTTTACTTCAATTTTATAGTAAATTTGCCATTTGGCTTTCAGTGAATTACGACGTCTTCGTTGCGCTCAGAATTCTTGTAGTGATAATCGCTATATGAACAAAGCAGTTATGTTATCTAGTGTTGTTTATTAAACAGTTGTTAAACTGAGTTAAATCCATCAGGGTAAGAATAACTTGCAGTTTAATATTTTTAACCTAAAATATTTAGCACTGAGAGGTGTCGGCCTCCGAGAAGTCGATTCGGCAGGCGCTATCGCAAAGTTTAAATGCATTAGAAATTCCTGTTTTGTGAACATTGTAAACAATATAAAATGTCTTCGACCGGAATCAATCCTGAAGCAGTCAGCAACATGAGCAATATGTTACAATCATCCCGATTAACAATTAATCAAGCACCACTGCAGATGAATTCTAATTGCCAATTTCTATGTATTTAAACCAAGCTCCCTTAGCTTAGATACCCCAACCAACATACTTTTCTCAACAACAGAACATGCAACTCATATTCACCATATTTATATAATAATACAACTCCTCTGTCTGTTTAATATCTTGGTTTATTAAATCAAAATAATACTACTAATAAAAATATGGACTATGCAACTGTTGATAGCGCCGTCTCTATGATCAGTGAAAGCGAACATGTCCCTATGAAACACACATTACAGAAGGTCAGTAACTTCAAAAGAAAAAGAATAAATCGTCAACTATCAGAAGAGAATGACCAGCAGCTTAAAACCTCAAATAGACTTCGGCCTCTTGCATGTGAAATCGTCACATCCAATACAGAGATATCCCGCTCTAAACCACAAGACCTTAAACCTCCCAATTTATATTTATGGATTCAAATATTATAAAGCTATGGTAGATGACCCGACTAAGATTTCTAAAGAAAAACTTATACAACTAAAGCCATGTTCAGTGATACAATAAAAATCACTGCCAGAATACCTGACACACATAGAAAATTAATACGCCATGTTCATGATAAACTCATTCACCATACTGATCAAATAAAATAGGACAGAGCCTACCGTGTGGTGATACATGATCTCCATCGTTCCACTCCACTATCTTATATAAAAGACAAACTAGGAACTATAGGTCGTAAAATGCAAAACATCATTAATGTCAGGCATAGTCACCAATGTTCTTTATTGATTTAGAACCCCCCCAAAATAAATGGGAAATTTTTAAATTGGAATTTCTTCAACATTGTAAGATCTGAGTTGAACCTCCTTGATCTAGATCAGGTATAATTTAATGTATTTGGCGCTAATATCATAGTAATTCAAAATTATATTGTTCAAAATCATTCAGATGTGTTAAATGCAGAGGATCTCATGACACCAAAACATGCAAAAAAAAAACAGAGCAATACTAGCAACATCCTGCTAATTATAAAGGTTTTACAGTTTATAGCGACCTAATCAATCTTCGAACTAAAGATAACACAGTACAACACATGATTTTGGGACTCAATTCTGAGAATTGCACGTGAAAGTAGCCCCAAAAATAAGAACTTCTGCATCATTCGTTTTGTCAAGTTGGCTGCATTAATAATTTAATGGCCATACGAATTTTTTTGCTCAAGGTGGATTTGTATCACTTTTTCTATATTTTAACACGGTTATATCTCGGTATACCGTACGGAATATCTCTTTTGTGTCTGAAGCAAAATTGTAGATATTGAATAGGAGAAAAAAAAGCGGAACAAACCTACCCGAAAAAAGTGCATCCAGTGCCTTAAAAATCGCAAAAATGCCCATTTTTCCCCATTTTTCACCTTTTTGCTCAATAAGTGGATTACAAATCCACAAATATGCTGTTTTTTTCTTTATAAACTTTATTTTGCATGAAAATAAAAATTCCGATTCATATTACAGCTATTCTTACACCATCCTCGTTGAAGTTGACGCTTGTGGTTCTGATGATCTTGTTTTCTTCGTAGGTTGTTCATATTCATGTTCTGAGTCCGCATCATCATCCGACTTAGACATAATATTCAAGGGCATGTTTTCTTCAGTGTGTACACCAATTTCAGTGTCATCTTCATCTTCGGTGCTTTCATCTTCAAACTGCATCATTTTAGAACTCCACCAACAAATCTCTGCAAGCAATGCATCTAATTTTTTGCCTTTGAATCGCTTTTCCATTGGCATGGTCACCTGGTGGAACCTCTCTCCTTGTTCGTCCGAATCCTGAGGTAATTGTGCCAAAAAGGTATCAAGATGGAAATGCATCAAATGTAATTTTAACGTCATGGATGCATTGATTTTTTCAAAATAATACAGCAACTTGTCCACTCGTGTCTGTATGTCATCTCGCTGTACACGGTTCTTTCCTAAAACGCATTCAATGACTTGTTTCAATGCGTCCCATGCACATAGGTGGTTATAATGGATCGAAAGGATATTTGTGAAAGATTCGCTTTTCATTAATTTTCGTATATCCGGTCCATTCAGAGTACCTGTTTGAAATAAAAAAAGCATTTGCGAAAAAATTATTGGTAATGCGAATATATCGAAGTGAACAAATTTAGTTATGACAATATTTAAATACAGACAACGATACGTACCTTTTCTAATTTTAGCTTCATTGAGTTTTGGAAAGATGGATTTCAAACAGTCATAGGCGTCCTCAATATCTTTGACTACCACTTCAACGAATTTCCCAGCTATTCCTAATTTCATGTGGAGCGATGGCAACAAAATATCATCTACATCCTTTATCAAAGGTTCATTACGTAATTTTAATTGTTTCTCGAGCTCGGGAGTTCTTGCCTTCCAATCTTTACATTGATATTGATTTCCTGTGTATCGTAAATCCCAATTACAAAGAAAGCAGTAGTATTTTAGAAAACCTCCCTTTAATATAATGCCTTGTATTATGTTGACAACCTTTAGATCACAACATTTGTGTACATTGTATTCGATTTTCTCCAAAATTTCGCCCAATGTTTCATACGTTTCCTTCATAGTTGTGCTGAATTCCAATTGAATGGACGGTTTTTTGTTTGTCTTGTGCAACAGCACAGCCTTCAAACTTGAAACTGAACCGTCGATGAATAAACGGAAGTCGCCAGCGATATAATCCATTCCCATATTTTTCACTAAACCTGGGATATCATGGCAGTAAGTGAACGTATTTGCTTCATCAACGGAATAAAATTTCTGAAAATCAGCTTGGCATTTTCGGTATGATGTTGCGCTGACATTTTGCTCTGTCAGTTTTTTACGCTTCAAAAATGATGTCAAAAATTCTGAATTTTTTTGTGATAGTCCCATCTTAGCCACAATGTAATCCATTTCGATTTGTGTTACCGGTTGTGGTGCATTATTTTCAATATCGGGTGTCCAATCTGAATAATTCACATTGGTCGGATTGGTGAAAACGGTTTCGGCTTGCAGGGACACACTATCCAGACTCGGAGGTTTAGGTGGATCGGTAACAGCAGCGCGTTGTACTGGAAGTGTCGCAGTAAAGCGGGAATGTATACTTTTGTTTTCAATCCATAACCGGAATTTATGCATGCGTAGCACCTGGATTCATCAAGTCCAGTTAGGTCTTGCACCCAAATTACTGGCTTCATAAAAGAAAACTGTACACCTTTTCCATGCATCCACATTATAAGGGTATTATAACAACTTTTGCTCACTGTGTTCGGCGTAAAATTTGCATCACTTAAATCTGTTTCATCAAAATAATGACAATACGCTGTTTTGAATTCCTCAGTAAATAAGTTTTTTCGATCCTGTTTGCCTATTTTTGGGGCGATATGACCACAAACGTAACAAAAATCATCCAATTTTGGGCACTTGTTATTTTCCATATTGAAATATTCAATGTTCTTCTGGTTTTAAAATGTAATTCACTCTGAACAAAAGAGTTGTTTATTCCACAGCCATTAAATTATTAATGCCGCCACCTTGACAAAACGAATGATGCAGAAGTTCTTATTTTTGGGGCTACTTTCACGTGCAATTCTCAGAATTGAGTCCCAAATCAATGAGCTGAAAAATGTTGTACTGTGTAATTCAAGGACACCAATTAGACGTACCTCTTTAATTCAATCTAGCCCTCAAAATCAACATGTTAACAAGAATTTACCTCCAAACACAATTTAATTACTCTTTTGTAGCGTCTTGCCTATCAGTCCCTCAAATAAACAATTCCAACAATATAGATGTAACTGAAAAACTATCCAACTTCTGAAATAAATTAAAAAATTTATTTTCTCAATACCTTAATCAAAATAGCATGATACTGATCATGCTTACAACTGTCACAAATAAACTAACAAAATAATGTCTACATCGCTAAGAAATGCGGCATGGGATGCAAACCGGATAATTAACCAAGTTCTAGAAATAATAGCATTCTTACAAATAAACAAAATTAACAATCTTTTAATTTTTGAAAGCTATTCAACTGATCGAACAACAATCAAAATACCCTACTACACCCTTTACTACGCAAACCATCCCGACGACACTGCGCACGCGGGAAAAGCCGTAATAATAAAGTCAGCTTTAAAGTATTAGATCTTATAACCATATATAACTAACAAAATACAAAGTTACACTTTCTCATTTTCACTAAAATATTTTGTGGTGTAACTTATGGTTGCTACTCTTTAGCGCCCGATTTTACATATTTGCACGTCCGCTCGTTTAGAGGTCATAACTCAGCTCAGATTTCACAAGTTCTTCGTTCTGCTAGATTTTCGCTTTAACTTTTTACATTATTTCATTTTATTTTATCACTGTTAAAACTTTAACACTATCACTACTGTGTACAGATGTGGAAAACTCTATTGTATAAAATTAGTTCTTAATAATTTCACCATCAAGTTAAATAAATAAATAAATATTTTTATACATTTTCAAATCAATGTTTTCATGTTTTACGAATTATGTAATTTGTTTATAAATTTCTTCAGAAAATATTTGTGAAATTTGTCCAAAATGTTGTTTATGGGACTTAAATTTGAAGTTATGACTTATAATGTTTGTAGTTATAGGCATACGTAATACTAGCATCAACAAACAATCCAAATTAAAGATTTTAATTTAATAGGCTGTTCATGTTCTTTCATATTATATAAGAATAGCTTGGATATATTAAGCAGAATGTTCATTTTTCTGAAACAGAAATGTCGCTATAATTCAAATTTGTCGGATTGAAAAGGTTTTTTTCTTGATAAAAATTAGTATATATAAATAACCATACAATTGCACGAACTCAAATCATATAGGAAGTAAAGAAGATTATAATGTATTAAAAATTAATTGTTTGTAAACAGAAATTTTTAAAAAATAATCAATAATTTAAAAACTAGCAAAAGTAATTAGTAAGATCAATAAAATATGCGGGCGCAATGATAGCAACGAAAATGCTTGTTTAAAAAGAATATTCAGTTATAAACATTTCTATAGAATGTTACAATCCTTTGCTTGGAACACTTTGGGTAAATATAACAATTATTGTTAAGGCGTTTTGTATACATATGGAAGAAACATCAATAGTATTTTTTAATAAATTTCATATTTTAAAAATATTAAATTTTAATTCAACTTAAAATTGCAAGATTATTAGTAGGAAAACGTATGCCGTTTATTCTTTAAAGGTAACATTAAATTATACCTCGAATAGTTCAAACTGATCGATAAAATTCATAAACCAACGTAATTCGTTCAGACGGGTAACGTCGGTGCGTGTTCGTCTGCAAATTTAAATTTCAGCTTTATTTTCAGAGGAATTCTGGGAGATGTCAGTGTTTGTCCTGCAGTGCGGCAGCAAAAACGAAGAATGAGACGTATTTTGCGAATAAATTCTTGTCAACCTTTAGCTTTCCCGAATTGCCGACCGGGCTAATTTGCTAAGCTGTCAAGGCGATTTGCACGACGCAATAATGCAGGCGTAAGAAGGAATAAAATAAAAATAAAATAAATCCGGGGCGATGCTTAAATCCATAGCCGCGACCCGGCTTATTCCGCATAAAATATGGCCCGAAAAGCGAATAACAGCCTAACCTTAGACAGAATTGGTTCCCCTTCGGATGCATCGGTTTTTCGGAAAACTCAATTTATCTCTGCGTCATCAATTCCGGGCCGTTTTGTAGGATTTCTTCATCCTTCCAGTTATTAGAGCGAGTTGCTTGATTAGGGCGAACGTATTGTCCTGGAAGTGTCGGAGCAGGGCCGTTATGTAAAATACGTTCTAACAAGCCTACCGCCTGACGTTCGGCAGCGAAGGTTTAATTTCGACCTGATGGTATGGGGCCGCATTCAGGCAAGCCCTGCTCGTCGCAGCAGTAAATACCAATAAATAGCCAACAAAACTTGAATCAGGAACTCTTTGTATTCGGGGCGGAAATTAAGAACAATTTACGTGCGATCTGCGCCATAGATCATGTATTTCTGGCCGGTGGAGCCCTGCAGAACCAGAACGTTCAATTTCCGCTAAGTGGGCTGGTCAGCTGTAGTGCTGTGTAGATGCGCCGCCGCTCCGGCACGGTTTAAACAAGTTAAGCCAGAAACTTATAATTAATGTCCTCAGATAAACTACATGTCCTATTAGAAGCAAACTGTACGAGCGCCAGTTCTAAGGAGGCGCTTAAGTATTATTCATGGCTGCATAATTTTCTCGTTTACCGTACTTTCGACTAGAAACTTCCGCAGATTTGATTCGATAATTCGTTTATGCGCTACGTGTTTCATAAACACATCTCTCTGAAGAATCATAAACCGACTTATGACTTCATATACAGAATTACAGTCAAAAATGATCGCTATATAAATAGAAGCGTCTACTAAGAAAATAGTTCAATAAAACATTAAAATTTTAGTATCGCTTTAATTCTTTCATGAGTCGATAGAGGAAGTTTTGATCCTTGATGTTTTGTCACAAAAGATTCAGTTGGCGCTTAATTCTTGCTAGAGAAACGCGTAAACCCCATGAGTGCTGCGTATGCGACCTGCTACGAGGCTGGCTTTCTCTGTACCCACCCGAAACGTCCGAAAATGTCTTATGTAACGGATGCTAAGTACATAAACAAATCGAATATATTCGTCGATGACTTGTTGGAACGATAGGCAAAGTGTCCTCTAAAGTCAAAAAACAGATTGTAAATTTGTCTTTGCGGAACCCGGGCTTAACATTGCGCCAAGCAACAGCAAAATTGAAACAGAAAGATGTAGATATATTGTACGTAATTACCCTAACCCATCTTCGTGCATGATATTAAATGCCGTAGTTCAGTGAAGAAACCTTTGTTAGGTAAAAATTATGTGACGAAGCAAAGGACAATATCGACCGAGATTGGAGCAATTTAATTTTTACGGTCAAAACTTCTCTTTGGAGATATGTTATCGTCCTACGAACCTGGTTAACCTCAACTAACAGGTTAGCACAGCGGACTGTTAAACATTCAGTAAAAGTGTATTTTTTGAACCTGTTTCTCAAAACCGGTTTTCGGAACACTGTATTTGTTTACGTATAACCTAAATGTTCCTAAAATGCTTGAGATTTTTAAAAAATATTTGTTATCAACTGCCGAATGTTGGTTCATAAAAAAAACAAACAAAAAAAAAACAAGGAGAATTCTACAGAAGGACAACAACCCCATACATCGAGCAAGCTTTGCATAGAGTAGAAAGAACAGTATAGCATTGATACATTTGATTGTCTATCGCAGTCGTCCGATGCAAATTCGGTTGAGAATGTAAAGGCATACATCAAGCACAAGCTTCGTGGAAGCAGTTAACACAAATTCGTTGTATTTGGAGATCCTTGATGGATGAATACGCCAACAATTTGGTCGAAATCATGCCTCGAAGATGCGAGGCAATTATCGACGCATGTGATGACTGGACACATTGTTGATACAATAACGTATTTACTCTGATAGAGCACAAAGTTCCCATGTATTTAAAAATGTTTTCTCTATATTCACTCGAATACGCTCTTATTTAACTAACGTCTATGTATGTACACACTTTATCTAATTTTTTTTTAAGAAATATATTTTCCGCTCACACGAGAAAATCTTGCTATGTACCCTGACGATATAGTGATCATATCGCAAAGCTGGAATCTAAACCAATCAATCTCTCAGCTTCAATCAGCAATGGATGAAGTAAACAACTGTCTAATCAAATGGAATATAACCCTTAACACAACAAAATGTGAAGCCAAAATATTCACCCTCAGGAAAATTAAGGATCCCGATAGTTTAGTAATAAACGGTACACACATTGAATGGAATCCCAACACTGAAGCGGTGAAATACTTGGGCGTTTATCTAGACACACGCTTATCGTGGAAATTTCATATTAATAAGAGGCTTAACTTATGCTACGCTAGACTAACAAAACTATACCCATTAGTTAACAGAAAATCATCACTAATAACCAACTGCTCTCTACTTTTATATAAATCCCTAATTCGACCGCTAGCAACATATGCTTGTGCTATATGCAATGCCTCTAAATCCAACATCAACAGAATAAAAGTGCTCCAGAACAAAATCCTAAGAATATCAGTTGATGGCCCTTGGTATGTACGAAACAACCAACTCCATCATGAGCTAAAAATTCCAACCATAGAGGAATATTTGAGGAAAACCACCAACTTACTATCACCAACTGCGAAGGCGCTGTGCACTATAAACTAGGACGCAAGAATCTGCATAGAAGATTAAAGCGTAAACTTCCACAGGATCTGTATGTATAACAACGGATAACACAAAAACTGACTAATTAACCCACCAACACCCAAGACCCATTGTTAATCCTTTAGGACTACCTGATACGATAATTGTGTATCTTATGTTATGTATCCAAATGACATGTATACCTTACTTTATCAATGCTATGAATAACAATGTACAATTGTTGAACTGACAATAAACTTAATAAAAAAAAGAAATATATTAATGTTTGATTTAGACCGTGGACAATAAGACACGTCTATTTATTTAGAATGTGTACCCCTGTTTTAACTGTTATAAAAAACAGAAACAAAATGATAGAAACTAAATAAACATAAAATTTATTATTAAAAAACTTTGCAAAAAATATTTTGTAAATTAATGTATATACCAGATGTTCTTTTAAGGGATTAAGCAAGTAAAAATTCTCAGTGGCGATGTCCTAAAGTTTAGACAGCGAACATTACTACGAACAAGTTTAAAAAATATAGTTTAAGCCCTTTCTATCAGATGTACAGAGTTTTAATTTTTTGAGCAGAGGCACCATTCCATTGAATCCAATTTCCTATTGAATACAAAGTAACATAAGTAGCTATAATCTTAAGAAATTTATCACTTTTTCAAATCGTTGGAATAAAGTGGTGCAGACACTGAACTTATTGAGCTTTCTATTCAAGAAGCAGTTATTTGAAAACCCACCAAGCGCTGACTTGGTTGAACTACAGTTTATCAAGGATCATGATATATCAGCACTAGCTCGTCGGTTTTTGTGAATTAAACGGTCAACACGTGCAAAATTCTTGTCTTCTCTTTTGTAATTTTTGAAAATTTTGCACCAGTTTTAGAAACTTTTACCCCTTCTATAATTAAACACATTAAAAAAAAAATTTGTACAACAGAATTTGACACGTCTACGTTTGCCTCTCAACAATTTTCCTTTATAACTGATCATTAGTGATCCAATTGCAACAATTCTAAAAATGAATATCATTTTAATAAAAATAAAATTTGGTAGCTTTATAACAACTAAAATTTAATAAAAATAATTTTTTTTATTATGACAAACATCCATAAGAGAAATAATACAATTAATTGGTCTACAAATCTGTAAACATTCAGATTATGTTTAAATTATATTTAACTAGTCCTTCGTCTTGCAACATTGCACCAATACCGCCGAAATTGCATCACTTCTTTAAACCTAAAGTTTTATAATGCACAACGTTACCTTATATCTATCATCTATCTGCCCCGATATTCGACTTAGTGTAGGACTTGGAAAAGCTACAAAAACACAAGTTGGAGCAAGAGACTCGAAACCCCCAATGGCTCCGAGTCCTTGTAATGGTTATGATACTATGCAAAAAATAAATTAATTTACTTTCTAATTTCTTCGTCTTTGATTAATTTGTTAACTCTATCAAGCGATTAGAGAAAAAATAAAATAAGTATTAAATCAGCTTTTTGCTTCTTTTATTTTTTATGTATAATATACACGTGATAATGTTTTTTGTCAAATTTCAATCAATAAGAACGTTTAGCAATCTACGATATAAATTCGACATTTAGAATCAACTGAGTGATAGTTTCTTTACTAACTTAAGAACGCAATCAACTACAAACTATAACAATGAAAAAAGTTGATCAGTCAGAAATTTTTTGTTGTTAAAATATTTACAAATTCGAAATTTGCAAAATTCCTTTTTAATTTATAATTTTCTAACTGAATTTCCAACAAAAATGTATTGTTTTGAAATAAGGCCTAATTAAAGTATTTGACGCTCTAAGCTGAAAAATTTTTACCCACCTCCCTTTAAATTCGTACATGTTTGGGAGTTATAAAAAAGACAAAGAATTTGATTGTTTAGGCAAAACATTTATTTTTTTTTCAACTTTTATTACGTATATACAGTTCAATACTATATTCATACATATTCAGAAATCAATAAAAAAGTAAAAACAAGTGCCTATTTATTTAAAAAAATTTATCTTAAAAAATTTTATTTGTATGGTTTTAGAAATGGTAAACCTCTGGGACTGTCATCAAAAGAAAGATTCTGTAGAAAGTCCTTCTTAATAAATAAAGTGCAAGGCACCTCATGTTTTCTTGTCTAGGTGTTAATCTCAAAAAAAATTACTCTTTTTGAAGAATTGAAAATGACCGTTCTTCAGTGCAGTTGGTAACTGTCATACATAAAAGAATTCCTGGAACGACGGCAGTATGGGGAAAAATTCTGTTTTTGTTTGCTGTTCTTACTTTCTTTATTAATGCTTTTATGGATTTTTGAAAATGCTGCTGAATGCACACATTTATAAGCGAATGTTTTATCTAAATCAAAAGCATACTTTTCCAATGGCTGATTTGCCATCTGTCGTAATCTGTGATTTTCTATTTGAGTGATTTCCCACAGAAATCAGAAATCCTTGTGTATTATGTAAATTGAGGTTCAAAAATCAATTGCTCCATAATATATTTTTATTACAAAAAAATGTCGCAATTTCTTTATTTATTTTCACAAGAAAGAACTTTCGGCTTTCTATTTTTGATAATGTCAGTTTCGTACACCAATTTTGCTTTACTTTGTGCCTTGAAATCTTATCTTCGTTTCGAAGAGTGTTTATAAAAGCTTCTGAAGTACTCTATAGAGCATTGTTCCAAAAATTTACTATTAATGCCATTTCAAAACTCTTAAGTTTTTCCAATATTACATTTACTTTACACTGCGCATCCTGGTCATCACTATTACGGGTATTAGAACATCAAGAACTTCCTTCTATAATGCTTCACGAGTATCAGTACGGGCACTTCATCGGGTTGTTCACAAAGGAGCCCTTCTTAAGGTAAAACTACAAGATATTTTACTTTTTGGCTGTAAAACTAAAAAGTTGTAGACTTTTAAATAACAAAAATGTAATAAAGTATTTGTTACTCTCTGCAACTGTAGAACCAACTAACTATAAAACGTATCCGCACAAGCAATACATGTGGCCGGAGGATTTACTTATTAAGTGGCGAAGCGAAGCGGAGTCACTTACTAACTTCATGTTGTCTCTGTCTGTCTGTCCGTCCGTCCGTCCGAGCAAAAACTCGAGAACGCCTGGGAATTTCCAAATTCTGTTTTCACCAATCGACAGGTGACCAAAAAGGCTTGTTTGCTAATGATTTTGAAACTGATTGGTCAAAGGTCAACTAGAAGGTTCTCAAATTTGACCTCTACAGAATTTGAAAAGATTGCTGGTAATGTCATAGCTTTGTCTTCTACAATTACTAAGTGGTGAAGCGAAGCGGAGTCACTTACTAACTTCATGTTGTCTGTCCGTCCGTCCGCCCGAGCAAAAACTCGAGAACGGCTGGGAATTTCCAAATTCTGTTTTCACCAGTCGACAGGTGGCCAAAAAGGCTTGTTTGCTAGTGATTTTGAAACTGATTGGTCAAAGGTCAGCGTTAGTGCTTCGCCACTTCGCTATGCGTTGCAAGCTTTGCAGGTTTATTTAAAGTTGCATGTTAGTAAGTACAATAAGCCTCTGAGACTACAGTATTAGTAAGTGCGCTCTAACCGAAAAGTTACCTTTATTGTCTACTATAAGAAATCTTCTTCGTCTTTAATGCCTTCTCTAATTAGAGGTTGGCGATCACCTGGTGAAATTGTTGACGATCCATGGCAGCTCGGAACAGTTGCTCAACACTCATGTTAGTCCACGCTCTGATGTTTCTCATTCACGATAATCGTTTTCGACCGACACCTTTCTTTCCCTCAATTTTTCCTTTGATTATAAGCTGCGGTATATTGTATTTATTATTTCTTAGAATATGCCCAAAATATGACGTTTTTCTCATTTTAATTGTAGTAGTAATTCTTTCTCTACCAATTCTGCGTAATACTTCGATATTGCTTACTCTTTCTACAGGTATCTTCAGCATTCTTCTGAATATCCACTCTCAAATGCTTGATTTCTTCATTATAGCTTTCTTTAGGTTCCATACTTCAATGCATACAATAAAATAGACCACATAACACTTTACAAATTTTATACGGATTGATAGATTTAGACCTTTATTACACAGCATACTTCTGAATTTTATAAATGCGTTTCTTGCAATTTCGATTCTTACTTTTATTTCATCATCCGGATCTAATTCTGTATTTATCCAACAGCCTAGATATTTGTATTTGAAGACTCTTTCAATTGACCTATTATTTACTGTAAGTCGAACTCGACCAACAGGCTCTTTGCTAATGACCATAAACTTGGTTTTCTTAATATTCATACTCAGTCCTGCTTCCTCACATATAAGAAATCGACACACATAAATCAAGACCTGTAAGATCCACGATAGACATTACAGCATTTGCCATCTCCTCACCTTTATGGTCAGAGTTGGAAATAAACGTCAAAAATCATTCAAAGGAGTTCCAGTGGGTAGCACATAGGGTACCATAAAAACTAGTTGGCTTGTGTGTCACACTCTAGCACGGAGTCTACAATTATATATGTGTATCATTTACAATTTCTTGGACTATTGGTTTGATAAATGTATAATGAATTCACTGACAGTTGTAATTTATTAATATGAGGGAATACATCTTCCTTCATTTCCAAATTTTGCTACATTTTCTGTCATAAAAAGATCGAATTCTGAAATTAGTTCTGCACAATTAAGAAAATTACCATTTCTTAAACAATCTAATATGTCATTATCGCCATGAGTTGGCAGTCTACAGGAAGCTAAAAACTTTACAATTTCAACAACTCGTAAGACAATATTTCGCTAATACAAAGCTTTCTCCTTATAATGTTCTGCTATCTTAATATTCACTCTTTGTAAAACTTAACATTTACTAATAAATTTTGTGATGCACTCTTTGTGTTCCAGTTGATGTCATGATTGTTTATTATTTGTTTTTTTCCAATCGTCAAACCCTTTAGTTGCTAGGAACATCGTCCCTCTGTAGAGTTTGCACGGCGTACAAAATACTTAGCTGGTTGATTTGGAATGAATCATCTTATTTCTCTCGAAGCGTTCTCCATTCATTAATTTTTTATAAAATAACTGATTGTTACACCTTTTTTGAGCGACATACTGTCTTTATAAACTTTTAAAGTGAGTCATCATTTTGTTAAATAATATTGTAAGTCTCCAACTCACAAAGTTTATCATTTACGCACTACGATGCCTGGCTATCAAGTAATATATTGGGTTTAACTCTTTGAGATTATTTTTAATCTCTGCAAGTTCGAAAGTTCTTGCAGCTGTAAATATGATGCACTATAATTTGGGTTTAAAGTCGCCGATGGTGACGATTGCAATTGCTACATACTACGTGAGAAAAATTATTTAATTTTGATATTTTCTTAATCACAGCATCCTGTTGTTCAAGACGCTCATTGGAACGTTTTCTAAACTCTGCTCCATTTAGTATTTTAATAAATTTTGATCGTTTTTCCACTCATTGTTTAGCCTTTATGGTAGTTTAAAACTAAACTTTGTTCATATAAGCTGCGCTGCCGCCCCAATAATTATAAATCATAATACTATTAACGCAACGATCAACGTTACTATAACAACACCAATTTATTTGCACCACTATTTAGTCTATGACTTCTCCTATTGGATTACCACAAATGACCATCTGCACTGCCTTAAATTTAAAGAAGTTTCTGGTATTTGAACTTCAGAGCGTTGCTAAAATGGCGCGGTTGATTTCTTTGTGATGCGTTATTTCTGTGGCAATATGAATGTTTTTAAAATTTATTATTCGTTGGTCAACGACGACTGTACGGTTTTAAAATTTAATAGTTGTAACTTATTTAAAGTTTCTTTGTTTGAGTAAACTTTTTCAATTTTTTAATTCAAAATTTGGCGCCTTCTAAATCCTGGCTTCCCAGATCGCAGCTTACTTAGCCTAGTGGTTAATTTTTCTAAATAAAATATATAAATTCCTAGTGTTCTAAATGTAAAATGAAATTAAATATATTAGTATCTCATTAAATTATAGAAATGTATACCCAATAATAACAGGTGATTAATAGTTTTATTTCTGTGTTTTCAGTTAAACTATTATGTAATATGATAAAATTTTAATGGGCTTGTATTATTTTACTCATATTGTGCTTTTCGGTCAACCAACAGTATAAATCACTGAGCAGAGCTCTATATTGAGTCCTCAGTAGAAACCAACATACAGTTGCATGTCAAAATGTACAGTGCCCTATCTCGTGATTAATAAAACCGCCAATGTCCCGCAAAAATGTATATCGTAATTTAAATTTTCGGACCGTGTTCGACGCCGCCAGTGTTATCTGGATATTTAAACATTAGCTTGCTGATTTACTGTTTTTGCTACACGCATTCCGATGGATAATAGGCTATTAGTGGTACATAGTTGGCTGAAATGCTGCAAAGGCCGCTTGCTGGGAGCATTTGTAGTACGCCGCCTGTTCTGTATATTCTGTATATTTACTGTTCTAGGGAGAAATGTTTGCCCACCGTAGATCGTTCGTGATAAACTGAGATTCCACGAGCATTACGACACCCGAACTTAGTTGACAGTACCTGCGAGGGCTATCACGCTAACGATCGGGCTAATCATTGTGTTGCGCCGCCGGAAATCGTTCTGGACTTTCGCATTACGCCGGTCGTGTACACGGCATGCATGACTACTAATTTTGTTTCAGAAAATTTCACTGCGACTTGTTTTAAACATAAACCTAACAGTCTACCCATTATAATAATCAACAATTGTTCTGTTAGAATGTACCTGCTTAAAATTGTGAATGATAAATTATAACTTATTAAAGGTATTCCAGCGGTACTTTATAACGACATCAATCCTTCTATGTGTGTAACAATAAGACATTCATGTACGAATTTTAAATTACCACTTTTAACTATAAAATTCTAAACACTATGTTCTATTTAATTTAATTGGGTATTTACAATGAAATAAAAATAAAAACACACACAGATAAAACAGCAATCTTAACAATAATTACAAATAACTAAACTTTTAAATTATCTAAAATTGAAAAAAAAAGAAAAACAGCCTAATTAATTGTAATAAATATTCACTGAGAAATAACATAATTTAAACGTTATATTTTTTGTTTTAATTTTTTAACAATTAAAACTAATTAAATTAAAAAAAAAGAAACATCGAAATCTTAACATTGCATTTTTGTATGTGTGTAACGAATTACTATTGTACAAAATTATATAAACTATTCTTTATAAGTAGAACAAATAAGACAATAAGAATAATTTAATATCGATATTAAGACATATGGGTTAGAACTACACACAAATAACGTTTGAGGAGAAAAAGTTATAGAATTGTAAAATTCCCTAATATATAATAACGGTGAATAATATCCAGTTCATGAAAATATTCCATTATATAAAAATAAACACAATCCATTTTAATTCTATTGGCGTTTTATTAATATTAAATAATTTTCCTTTTCAATAAAACTGTTAAACATCGTGCAACTCTTTTGTGCTATTCTAGGCAGGCCTTTCAATACAATTTTTTGAGGTGATAAGTAAGCAATAAATAATCTGACTTCATTATGTTTCAACGGCGTAATAATTTTATGTAAATTGTGCTATTAAATGAATGAGTCACTATAATAAAATAAAACAGTAATCTGATATTTACATAAACTAATAAAATATCAGATCTTATTAACGCAAAGTTTTGTTGAATAATAAAAAGATATGAGTGTGATATTATACTTAAAACCTGTTTTATAAACAATTTGAATTAATAACAGTAACCAAATGCTGCAATAGGAAATATATTACAATGTAAATAAAAAGAAATTACATATGTGCTTTTATAGTTGCAAATAAAATGTCTTAACATATCAAAAAAATAGTAATTAAAGAGAACTACAACATATTTTAACAAACACAAAACATTATAAGGGTATATAAGATATCAGTAGTTAAAAAAAAGAGATAGCTTTGCAGAGGCTCTAAATTTATTGATTCCTTGTCGTGCTTAAGAATTAAAGATTAGGAGAACGACAACTTGCGTATTTTGCAAAAATATTTGAGTTTATACTGTGTTGACCCAAGAACTGAAGCCACTTAACCATAGTAAGCATCGTGACTTTGCTGTTTCAGCTTTAAAACAAAATGAAACGGTTCATAATTTTGGGCAAAAAATAATCTTTTCAGATGAAACTTATTTATGGTTAAGTGGATATGTTAACAAACAAAATTGTTGTTTTTGGTGTGAGAACAATCCATAAAAGATTTATAAGAAGCATTTCATTCGCAAAAGATCACTGTATAGTATGGTTTATTTCATGGTGGCATCATTGGACCATTATTTTACCAAAACGAGGTAGGAAATGCAGTTACAGCGACTGGTGAGCGGTACCGATTGATGTTAACAGATTTTGTGGCTACATTTAGATGAAATTTATTTTAGATGGAAGAATATTCTGACGACATAATTATCGGAACAGAATTATTGCCATCGAGGTCAAAATATTTAACTCTGCTAAACTACTCTTGTTGGGATATTTAAGAAACCAAATTTATAGATCGATTACATACATTACAGGAGTTGCAAGAAGCAACAATAGATGCTGCCCGAACAATCACCGAATAGCTGCACACCTCATTTGACAATATAATGAGTAGACGCGTATCTTGTTAATGATAAATCAGTTTTCGAAAATGTTTTTTATAATACAGTTTCAGAAAAATATATATACTTTTACGGTGTGTATATCGTTTATTATTATGGAATAACTTACCGTTTAGCTCAAGACTTAAACTAAAACGACACCCGAAATATAAAAATACATTAAATTAAGTATTCTATATATCCATAGATAGCGCGTCCCCAGGTGGTGGATAGGGGAATTTCCGGTAGTTATACCGGATAGGAGGAAAATAAAATACTTCCTGCGGATCAAATAGGCAAACAGTAGCGTCTGTTCTAGATTGGGCGGCTACAAACAGCGTCGGACCCATAATGGGCGGCTGGAAAAGAAAGTCTTCCAAAAGGGGGTTGGGGTGTTAGAACTTAGAACCTTAATACATGTAATAAAGGAGGAAGAGAGAAACCAGCAGAATAAAAAACAAGAAACATAAATTAAATTTCCTGGTGGTAATACATACCTCGCAAAGAGGGTGGTTACGGGGGAGGGGGGTCAGTACTGCGTGGGACTCTAAGAACCTAGTTTATAAAACCCCAGAAGAAAAAAAAGGAAAAAGCGAAACAAAGTGCACCGAAGGAGACGAAGAATAACTGTTGATATCTGAAATGTTAAAAGAATCAGTAGCAAAATGTAAGAAGTCATAAGTAAAATCAAGACAATGAATATAGACATTATAGTGCCCACGGAGACCAAAAATAAAGAAGATTGGGATCAAAATATGGAGTGGAGTGAAAAAAGAGAAATGAGCAAAACAAGGAGTGTCCATGATGATTAAAAGTAAATATCTAAAACAAATAAAAAGCTGGAAAGCAATTGACGAAAGGACGCTAAGAGTCAATTTAGAAATACAAAAGCAAAGAATGACAATGATGAAGAAGCAATAACAGGGAAAGGCTGTATTTATAACAAAATGAATGACATATTAAACAAACATAGAAAAAAAAGAGAATTACTGCTAGTGGGAGATCTCAGTGGAAGAGTAAGGAGGAAAAACAACGATAAAGTGCATGTGAGAAGTGCACCAACTAAAGATATTAAATGGATACTATGAACACAAAAACATAGACAAATACACATGGCGGAACGAAGCAAGAAAAAAACATTTAATAATCGATTGTATCAGCGCTCGACAAGATTTGAGATTTAGAATCGAGAATATAAGAGCTTACAGAGGACAAACATATAGAACGGATCATTACTTGGTGAAAGCCAAGATAGTATTTCTACAAGTACGAGGTGCATTCAAGTTATAACACCTCAGATTTTTTTCTCATAAACTTATCACACGAAAACTGTGAAACTTGTGTCACTTTTCGACGTAATCTCCCTGTAGTTGTACAAATTTTTTACAACGGCAACACTGAAAAAAATTTGCTGATGCAATAGCGGCACGACTAGTGAACTTACGACAACGGATAGTGTCTTTTATCGTTGAAAACAGCCAAAAGTCGCTAGGAGCCAGATCAGGTGAGTAGGGAGCATGCGAAATAACTTCAAAGTAGTTAGCATTCGTGGCAATTACCTGGAGGACACTTTTTGCATTTTCAGGTCTTCATGCAGGACTGTGTGCACAAATTCCACGCTCACACCACCCAAATGAAGGAGACGAATAATTACACATGTGCACTGCGCAGTGCTGAAAAGTCTATCACGCATTTATAAAGAGTGCGCGCTTATTTTTAAATAAACCGCATGTCTCTATATGTTCCTAACCCCTAAAAAAATTTAAAGGTGTTATAACTTGAACGTACCTCATAAACATAAACAATATATTAAACCAGGAAGAGAATGAAAGGTAACAGGAAAAGAAATATATTCTAAACAATCTGGAACAGCCAAGCACATATTACCTATACCAAAACAGATCAGACTAGAAGGTCTGGGAAAAATTAGAGATGACAATTATAGAAATATATGAACATACTAAGGGCAGCAGACACCAAGCGGCATTTGATTGACTAGGGTATGATCCTAGAAAGAAAAAAGGTAATATATTAGGAAAAGGAGAACATAAGAAAATACAAACAAGAACAATATAAGAGATGGTTAAATACAAAGAACAAAGGAGCCAGAGAAGCATATAGAGAATAACAGGGACTGGTTAAAAATAAGGTTACAAAGGCAAACAGAATACTTGTGAATTGAAATGTAGTTAGATACATATATAGGAGGAAAATAGACGAGTGAAGTCTGGAGATTCATAAATATAATAAAGTCCCTTGCAAAAAAAAAGATAGAGATCAACCAATCATAGTTCCAAACTAAAAAATTCAACAAATCAAAAACGATGTAAAGATAGGCATAACTTAAAGCACAATAGAAAACACAGTAAAGACATTAAGAAACAATAAAACACAAGGACCAGGGGAAATCCCAAATGAATTGACAAAACGTCGAACAGAAAAGAAATTTAAACTACCGATGAGAGTAATAAAGCAATGCATAAATAGAGACGAAATTTTATTAGAATAGAAAACAGTATGGATATGACCTATACACAATAAAGGAAGAAAAGAAACATGTAACAAATACAAAGGAATTGCGGTTCCAAACAGTTTTAGTAAATTATACAGCAGAATAGTAAGGAACCTAGTCAAAGAACAATATAAAGATAAGGAATCAGAAGAACAGAGTAGGTTCAGAGCGGGTAGGTCCTGTCTAGATAATCTATTCACATTGTCACAAATAACACAAAAGAAACAAGTCACAGGAAGAGAATTGCACCTAGTAATAATTGACCTGGCAAAAGTGTATAATAGCGTACCAATACAGGAAATGGGGAAGACGTTAAAAAAACATAGATGATACGCTAGTTAATGCTGTGAAAAACTTGTACGAAGGATAGATAGCCAAAGTCAAGATAGAAACATTACTCACTGAGGCAGGGATGCTTGCTGTCATCAACTTCATTCAAAATGTATGTGGACGAAGCATTACGAGAGTAGAAAAGAAAGTGTAGTAGAGTGGGTATACTAGTAGGGGAGAAAAACTATATATACATTACAATTCGCAGACGAGAAAGTAGTTATTGCTCGATAGAAAGACTATGGGGAGTTTATGACTAGGAAACTAAGGGAGGAATACGAAAAATGGAGATTAAAGGCAAAATATTTACCGTCAGGAGTACAGTCAGAAGGGTTACAACAACAATGTGTGACAACAACAAAAATGTGAAAAATACACATACTAAGGAAAGAGGATAGTAGAAGAAAGTAGGAATGAAAGCAAAATAAATAGAAAATTAAAAAGAGTAAAAAAGTAATTGAAACAATAAATAGAATACTGTGGGATAATGATCAAGAAAAAGAAAAATACAAATATATAATGCAAGGGTAAAAAACATAGCACTATATGGAGCGGAGGAATAGCAAATCACAGAACAAAACGAAAGTAAACTGAGAACATTAGAAATGGACTTCCTGATAAGGGCAGCAGGGATATCAAGAATGGGCAGAGTGAGAAACGAAAGGATAAGGAAAATTGTGGGAATCAACAGCGACATAGTAGACGAAACAGAAAGGAGGCAATTGATTTGGTATGGACATGTTCAAAGAATGGTAGAGCAACGAATACCAAAATAGCTATGGAATAGATACCTCCGGAAAAGAACAAAAGAGAAGGCCGAGAAAGAGCTGGAATAAAGGATACGAACGGCAACAGAAAGAAGAAATATACAAGAACGAGAATAGAAGAACCGAGGACAATGGAAAAATCTTTTCGGGGCCGGAAGGGACAGATATGATTTTGAGAAACCGATGAGAGAGAGAGAGAGAGAGAGAGAGAGAGAGTAATTAGCTCTTACAAATCTCAATACTACACATAATTCAAATTTTACATAAAATAAGAAACATACTAATAAATTTAAAATTAATCAAGTCATTCTACAAAAGTATAAAAAACAAATTTATACATTTTATCCATTACTCATAAAATGTATGTAAATAAACGACAAATAGTTTATTATCAATACAAAATAAGTTTACTTACAAAAAATAAAATAGGTATGTGAATTTCAAAAAGTTTACGTAGTTTTTATATACTTTATAGAGTTTACGGTATGTTACAGAGCAATAAAAAAATGCAAATTATTTTTTTCTACAGTGCCTCTTGAATATTAATCGCTAATAGTTTCAAATACGTTTTTCCATTTTACGAATGTAATCTTAGGCTTTCTAAAATAAAGTTGGTAGTAAATTTTTAATCAAAAATATTCTAATTTTTTATTTAAGACTTATTTCTAAAAATGAAAGTTCTGTCCACTCCAACTTTAGTTATCTGTTATTCAATTAAAATTATTATTATAAATTAGAAGGAATTTGGTGTGCAAATTAAACTTTAAAGTACAGATTATTCAGGGATAAATTTACAGTCTATTGTTTTATAGAATTTCATATGTATAATTGTAAAGTATTTGTTAGCAATAAAGCTTATCTTACTTATTTAATTATGTGTCAAATTAATAACTAGCATTAAAATGTTTGAAGTACTTTAAGTGCTTATTACGCATTCTTTAAATTACTTATTGTAACTTTATGTGCATTATTTAAGTTATTCAGCGTTAGCCTTACTTTATTTATACCCCAGGTGGTAGCAATAGGGTATCACTATTATTTAAAAAAATAACGTTCTTCATTGGCATTCTAAATGCGACTGTAGAGTATCAAAAAGTGATATTGTGCTGTTTTCCGTTTTATTCTACCCATAGCAATAAGGATGCTAGAGCCGTTTTTCTTATACCACGCCTATTTCGATTACATAAAAACGGTTATAGGCTCAGAGATGATCAATAACTTGATCGAATGCTCATTAAATTTGGGGCGTATTAAAATAGAAACAGACGATGTTTTTCCATCATTTCTGGTTAGTTTATTAATGCGTAGTGGTTGATTGTACGGATTTTTAATGTAAACAACTTTAATCATCCTGCTTATAACGTATAAGTAACATTGAATTGAGCATATAGTGAAAACACTAAGAGCTTTATTTTCTGCCTTTTTATATTTATTAGTTATTAGCGAGCAGATATTAATAATAAATCTACATTTAAAAGCTTAACTACAACTGAGAATGACTTGACTAGGAAATTACATCAGCTTCCACATATATCTGCATTTTTAGCATTTTTATGAAGCTTAAATATTCATGTATTTTCGACAGAGAAACTCGCAAATTCGGAAAGTTTGGGATATTTACGTAAATTATTACACTGCAGATTCTTGAAATTCAAATTTACCCTGATGGTTTTTAAGAACTGCCAAATATGTACCTCTAATTACAAGTACAAAATTGTCAACTTGTTGACACTTAACAACTTATTGAAATTTGGTTTTGTTCAGATGCAAAAATTTATGTTATTGTATCAGATAATATTTATAAATACACTTTCGAATGTGTATCAAAAGATTTATTAATCTCAATCGTTGCTTTTTAGGAATGTCTATAGAATTCAAAAATTGTTCTTAAGGTTTTATATTATACCACTTGTTAACGTATTTTTAGTAATCAACTTAATAAACAATTTTAGGATTTAATTTTTTTATATTTTACTAAGTTATAATTATTTGAATTTTATGTCACAGAATTTTTAATTTTTTATGTTTCATGGATTTGTAGATTTTTTAATCTAATAAATATTTCAATTTCTGTGTCTATGTGCCATATCAGTATAAATATACGCGCTATGCGATATTTCTTTTCTAACTTAAAGAAATTACATTTCTCTTGTTCTCATACAATTTTTTGTCAAGATGAATAACTGTTAAGCATCTTCTTAATACAGAATAGCTAATAATCATTGTTTTAATTTATTTTTACGTAAAACTATAAACATTAATAGAATAATTTTATTATCCCTTAATTAGAATAACGTACTAGGTAGTTCTCGGAAGCTATTAGGGTCATTACTGCAAATTCACGGATACCTGCAGTTGAGTTTCCGAGTTAATCATTAAGTCAGGTAAACTTCTTAAAGTTGTCAAGTTGCAAATTCCTGAATTGACAACTAACCTAAATACAAGTATAAGTTATGAAGTTCAACCAAATATTTTAGGTACATCTCTGGAATACAGGAAATTTTCAAGTGTACAAAGTTTTGTAAAGTATGATAGATTAAGAAAATACCTTTCGCACTCTTACGAATATCATTAGGAACTTTAACAAAAAAATTGTAAACTAGTTGTTTGATGCTTTAGAAATATTTTACATGTGATATCCTCCCCAGTAACTTCAATCGTAAATACTTTTGCAATTAAAATGACAAACATTTTGCTTAGATTTAAAGGGTGTGACATATGTTTGTGTATAAAAAAACGAATTATTTTTTTAACAGTTCCTTCTTAAGGGATAGTTTAGTCCCGAAACTTTCAAAAAAAAAATTAAAAGACTTTTTAAAAGATCCTTTAATACATGTATAATATATAGTTGATTTTTCCGAAATTCCAATACTAGTTAGTCTACCGACTCATTATGTGAGCGCTAAAGTAACCTTTTAGCGCGCTCAAGTACGGAACAGTTTTCGACCTTTCCTTTTTTCTCAAGCAGATGATTCACAAACACTGTTTAAAATGCTTGCGTGAGTCATTTTATACCCGTCTTTTTATATTCGAAAACCTTTAAAGCAGTTCTAAATAAACCTGCAAAGTTTGCAACGTATAGCGAAGTGGCGAAGCAGTCTCCCAAATTTGGAGAATCCCCTAGTTGACCTTTGACCAATCAGTTTCAAAATCACGAGCAAACAAGCCTTTTTGGCCACCTGTCGATTGGTGAAAACAGAATTTGGAAATTCCCAACCGTTCTCGAGTTATTGCTCGGACGGACGGACGGACAGACAACATGAAATTAGTAAGTGACTCCGCTTCGTTTCGCCACTTAATAATTGTAGAAGACAAAGCTATGACATTACCATCAATTTGTTCAATTGCTGTAGAGGTCTTCATATTAGAATAAATAAACCTGCAAAGCTTGCAACGCATAGCGAAGTGGCGAAACAGTCTCCCAAATTTGAGAACCCTCTAGTTGACCTTTGACCAATCAGTTTCAAAATCACTAGCAAACAAGCCTTTTCGGTCATCTGTCGATTGGTGAAAACAGAATTTGGAAATTCCCAGGCGTTCTCGAGTTTTTGCTCGGACGGACGGACGGACGGACAACATGAAGTTAGTAAGTGACTCCGCTTCGCTTCGCCACTTAATAACGAGTTTCAAGTTAAGAAGGATGACTATAGAGGTCATGTCAAAAAGAGAATGGAAAGCCGACTATCTAAAATCAGGAAAGATGAAAAACGTAATTAAAAGGGAATTTTTTTGAATATTTGCATATTTTACAATCTACTTATTTAATAACTAATTAGTAAACGGTATGTGGTCATAGCCATTGTCGTTTTTCCCAATAATGTTATTCTAATATTGATTGAATTATTACAAGTCGTGTGGCCATTGGCGTTTCAATCTCCCAATGACGTTTGATATTTTAAACTACTTTTTTATTAATTTATTTTTGTGCCCTCTTAAGTTGTGTTTCCTTGTAAGCCTTTGAATCTCGTTGGCAGCGTATGGGATTGCTAAGTCCTTATGGAGAGTTTCAATTGTTTTATACTACGGGGTATCTGCTATTGTTCTAAACATCTTTAATTGACATTTTTGAAGGGTTATAATATGGGAAGCCTTTGCATATCCCCATAGTTGAATCTCATAGGTCCATATAGGTTTTAATATGGTTTTATACAAAAGTATTTTTGTCGTTAGGAAAATTTGGGATTGTTTCAAAATTAAATAGATACGAAGACTTTCACGGCCGGTGTTATGGTGCATCGTGTGGTGGGTTCTCGGGTTACAAGGCCGTGGTCAGAGTTCAGAAACTCTTGACGTTTCGTTCACAACTGCGGCAGATATCTTCAGAAGAAAATCTTCTAAAAATTAACAAACACCACCTGCACACCCCTCAAGCCCAACGAATTTATTGGAAAACGGAAGCTGCCTTAGTCAGAGAACATGTGCACGCTACTAGAAAAACCCTCGCTCTGTGTTCACTAGAACTGATGCAAGTCCATGTCAGCTTGGCCAGCAGAATCCATAAAGATGACTGTGATACTGTAGACCGCATCACTTTCCATTCTGCGGAGAAACACGGACCAACCGCCACTCTTAGACAATCTTCTAAGTTTCAGCGTTTACAGAAAAAAAGAGCTCTCACACAATTGGGTTATAAGCAAACTGTAATAAACCTTTCCAAACACGAGCTTAGCCAGGAAGCCATCAGTGCTCTTAGCAAAGGTGAAAAGTTTGCCGTAACACCCAAATCCATTCCGGTAGAGGACATTATAGCTAACGTAGAAGCAGCCATACGGAACCTTCCAACAGACGAAGCAGAGGAAGTACGAGTCGAAACTTCACGCATCCTGCACCGTACTAAGCCGCCTAAGAATTAAAGGCTCTACGTGAACTCAAGAATGATGATTCCATGATTGTTTTACCAGTAGATAAAGGTAACGTTACTGTTGTACTAGCACAGGAGGACTACACGAAGAAGATGACCGAACTGCTCGATGCGAACACTTACACTGTGCTCAAACGTGATCCCACATCGCGGATACTATGCGACACGAGCAAAACGATAAAGAGTTCCTCTCTGGATGACACCACCAAAAAGAGACTAATAACATCAGAGGCGCTGCCCCCAAGAATATACGGGCTCCCCAAAATACACAAGGATGATGTACCGCTGCGACCCATTGTCAGTGCCATCGGGGGTCCTACCTACAAGTTGGCCAAATACTTATCCAGTCTGTTACAACCGTACATTGGACACATCAGCAGTTACATCAAAGACTCCGCACATTTTGTCAACCAGCTTCAAGACATCTAGCTACAGGGAGGAGATCTAATGGTTAGCTTCGATGTAAATTCCCTATTTACCAAAGTACCGATTCAAGATGCCCTGGATCACCTGACGAAAATGTTTGCTAACGATATCTTACAGCTATTTCAGCAGTGCCTTACGTCCAGTTACTTTGTTTGGCAGGGCGTATATTACGAACAAAAAGACGGAGTAGCAATGGGTAGCCCACTTAGTCCTGTAATCGCCAATTACTACATGGAGAAGTTTGAATAGATCGACATCAATACAGCACCTTTAAAACCCGCGATTTGGCTAAGATACTTCGATAACACCTTTGTAATATGGAGACACGGAAAGGAGACCCTACCACAATTTCTTATACACTTGAATTCTATAAACCCTAGTATACAGTTTACTATGGATCTGGAATCGGACGATAGGATTGCTTTCTTAAACGTACAGGTGTTAAGATCGGAGAATGAATATTTACAACACACAGTGTACAGAAAACCCACGCATACGGACAGATACCTTAATAAGCAGTCGAATCACCACCCAAGTCAAAAAAACGGTTGTGAAAACATTGTTAGATCGAGCACGACGTATATGACAACCACAGTTTTTGGATAAGGAACTCAAACATTTGGAACACGCCTTACGAGGGAATGGCTATTCGAGGACGGAGATAAATAGAGTAATCAAACCTAACAATTATGCAAGAAAACACAATCAAAATCGGCTACGGTAGGCAAAGCTTTTTTACCTTACATCAACAAGGTTACGGGCCGGATAAGAAAAATTCTCAATAAACACAAGGTAGAAATCATCTACACTACCACTACCAAGATACGGGATTTGCTTAGACCAGCCAAAGATACAAGAAACCCATAGGATACACCAAGGGTATACTGCATACCTTGCTCATGTAAGCAAGTCTACATTGGGACTACGGGCCGAACGATTACTACCAAGATCAAGGAACATAAACGTCATCTACTCCTCAATCAACAAAACATGCTTTAGAAAATCTTAACCACGAGATAGAATTCGGGCAAACACAAGTTCTATCCAACTGTAGAAATTACTACCTGAGATTATACAGGGAGGCGGTGGAAATTTATAAATATAAAATAATTTTAACAGAGACCACCGGATTCAATCTACCTAGGTCTTGGTTTATAGTTCTCAAGGGGCAAAAGCAGACCGCGATACGGCGAAAGAGCGAGTGACGTCAGAAATATTACCTGTAACGTCCGATTGATGTCAGCAGCCAGCCCGATCACGTCATCTACCATCCCGGTGACGTCAACCACGCTCCTCCAACACCATCCATACCATACTCGCACGAGTACAAAAGCGAAAACGCACGGGACAGTCACTTAATTTTTAGAAGATTTTTTTCTGAAGAGTCAAGAATTTCTGAACGCCGACCACGGCATTATAACCCGAGAACCAACTACACGATGTCTCAAAATTAGCCAGTTTATTTGCTTAGTTATAATGTTAATTTATTTTCGCTTAGCCTTAATGTATGTAATTCAGTTTAACTTTTAAACTAGATGCAGGCCTAGATATTTTATTTCAGTTCTCTGGAGTATTGGAGCATCATTGATTTTGAGCTGAGGACTTATTACTCGTCTGTTGGTAAATGTGACTTGTGCTGATTTGTCAGAATTAACTGTGGTGCACAATTTGTTGAACCTGCTTTGGAGGGTATCGAGATAAATTTTTAAATATTTGCTGAAAGAATATCCGTATCGTTTGCGAATGTAGCCATTGCGCCGCGCAGGTTTTAGAAATGGACTATAATCATTCGGTCCCACTTCATAGTTAAAGCTCTCATATGTCCGACTTTACTGCCCGGTCGTCGTGCACCATCTCTGATGCAAGGCGATGTGACAAGCACTGCGCCTTAGACAACCGTCATTATTATCACTTGCTCGAGCGAGCTCAAGTACTCAATTATTTATAGTGACTGAGTAGGCTACCCACCAGGCACTAGAGAACTCCTCAAATGGAATTCGGGTCCGTCCACATCGCAGTCCGCGATTCAAATTCGCCATAATTTAAAATAATAACTGTAATTTTTTATTTTATACCCCCAAATTCCCAAACCCGTGTGGGGTTGCGAGATCCGTGCGGGGTTTCGAGATCCCCCATCGGGCGCCTCCCCAGGTGGCGGATAGGGAAATGCCTCTCAGATATGAGTGGTATCGAGGAAATCAAATACTCGAGACGGACCAAAACCCGACTGGTGAAAGGTAGCAGGTTCATCAAAATTAGGCTCTAGCGTGAGAAGAATAACTTTGAAACGGTAAAGTACTGAAAATCGGAAAGCGCAGCTGTAACAGCGAAAACGGTTTTCGAACTGCGATACAGAAAAGGAACGGAAATCTTACTGTATTGTAATTTCCAAACAATCCTAATGGCTGAACAGAATAAAATAATAGCCCTCAGTCCAGGGCACCTCTTAAATGAGGAGAGGGTGCTAAGAATCCCCCGAGACATAATAATAAGAGCATTAGAAACAAACCAAAAATTAAAATATACGATAAAACTCTACGTATTGCTACGTGGAATGTTCGCAGCTTATTTATGCCAGGTAAACTAACAAATGCAGAAATAGAAATGGAAAGGATGAACATAGATATCCTAGGATTAAGTGAAGTCAGATGGTCCGGATCAGGAAAGCAAAGGACACAAAAAGGATACATCTACTATTCTGGAGGAAGGGACAATGAAGACAGACATGGAACAGCAATAATTCTTACACATAAAATTGCAGAATCAGTTATAGACTTTGTACCCGTCAATGAACGAATTATCTTCATAAAACTTCAAACAACAAATAGAAACTTGAACATCATTCAGATTTACGCTCCAACGAATGATAAAACAGAACAAGAAATAGAAAAATTTTACACTGACATTGAGGAAGTAATATGCTTTACAAAAAAAGGAGAAATTACCATGATTATCGAAGACTTCAACGCCAAAATAAGTGCTGAGAGATACAGACTACATGGAAGGCACTAAAAAACATAATAACAGATGTCCAGGAGCAGGATATTGGATTTAAAGAAAATAACAAAAAACAAGAATGGATGACAGGAAATCTTAAATCTCATGAGTAAACGAAGAAAAAATAAAACACAACCAACTCGATATAAAGAAGTAAATAAAGTCATCAGAATAAAATGCAGAGAAGCAAAAGAAAAACTAATGTCGGAAAAATGCCAAGAAATAGAATTGCTGCAAGATACGATACGTTCAACATGCATAAAAAAGTAAAAAAAAATGACAGGCAAAACCAAGAAACACCAAACAGCTACTTTAAGAGATTCGAACAACGATATAATTCTAGGTATAGAAGCTAAACTCAAAAAATGGAAAGAATATGTAGAAGAACTTTACAATGATGATAAACCGAATGAACCACCATTAGAAAACCAAGCAATAAATGAAAAAGGACCTGAAATATCCAAAAGCAAAGTAATCCACGCTATAAAAACACTTAAAAACAGAAAAGCTATTGGCCCTGATAAAATCCATGCAGAAATTCTTAAAATAATAGCAGATAACGAAAGTAAAGGCCTATAACTTATAACATCGCTATTTAACAAAATATGCGAAACAGGCAGGGTACTCTCCGATTGGCTAAGATGCACGTTCATAACAATTCCGAAAAAATCAAACTCCTCACATTGTGACGAGTATCGCACGATAAGTCTCATGTCCCACGTGTTAAAAACATTTTTAAGAATTATTCACACACGTATATATGGAAAATACGAATACCAACTGGACAACACACAGTTTGGGTTTCGAAATGGATTCGGAACACGAGAAGCTCTTTTCGCCCTTAACGTAATGACCCAAAGATGTAAAGATATGAATGTAAATATCTACGCTTGCTTCATCGATTACCGTAAGGCATTTGACTGTGTAAATCACCAAAAAATGATGGAAATCTTAAGACTGACAGGAATTGACAAAGAGGAATTGCGCATTATTACTGAACTCTACTGTTACAAACATCTAAAGTTAAAGTAGAACAACAAACCACAGAAGACATACTAATTAAAAAAGGTGTACGACAGGGTTGCGTACTCTCCCGCTCCTGTTCAACTTGTATTCAAAAACAATTTTTAAAGAAGTATTAGACGGGGAGAAAGGTGGAATTAAGATAAACGGCAATATAATCAATAACATCAGATATGCGGACGATGCGGTAATAATGGCAAACAACCTCCTAGAATTACAACACATGACGAACATGATCGTTGAACATAGTGAAAGATATGGCTTACAACTTAACGTATCCAAGACAAAAATAATTGTATTATCGAAAACACATGTGTATGCAAATTTATACATTAAAGGAGAAATCGTGGAACAAGTAGCCTCCTTTAATAATATCAAGAATAGAACAAGCTCGAAGAACGTCCATAAACATGAAAACTCTTTTCATTAGATCAGACCTGAACTTGGAGCTTAGAATTCGAATGATTAGGTGCTACATCTTCCCCATTCTGTTATATGCATGCGAAAGCTGGATGCTAGATCCAACCATTGAGAAACGATTAAATGCTTTTGAAATGTATTTATACAGACGGATGCTACGTGTTTCGTTGATGCAAAGGGTAACCAATGACGAAATTCTAATACGAATGAATAAAAATAGAGAATTAATGAACACTATAAAAGAACAAAAAACACAGTACATAGGGCATGTAATGAGAGGCGAACGATATGAATTATTAAGAATTATCATTGAGGGAAAAATACAGGGACGACAATCGGTCGGAAGACGCCAAAATTCCTGGCTAATAGATCTGAGAAGGTGGTTCGGGTGTACATCCGCAGAAATTTTCCGAGCCGCTGTCTCTAAAACTATAATCGCCATTTGGATCACCAACCTTCGACAGGAGACGGCGACATAAGAAGAAGAAGAAATTCCCAAAACCACTCATTCAAGACTTTATACGCAATCGTACACATACGTGTACATATGGGTACACACATATACAACGTATTTCCAGAAAGTAATAAAATTATAAAGTTATTTAATTAAAGATCTTATATAATTGTCTCTCTCCCTAATTTTCTTTCTTTCTAAACTTATAATTCTACCTCCTCCTAGACGCTTCAACCGATTTCCTTGAAACTTGCACACCACATTTACAACTATATTTGCTAATTCGGCAAAAAAAATCAGCCTTCTAACTTTAAACGTTTTTGAATTATTTAAATATTTTGATTATTGCCGCAGAAACATGTGGAATGTTCTACACGACTACCTGGCGTCTAGATCAGTCTTCGTCGACGAAGCCTGCGGGGTCCCAGCTGGTATGTTTATATACACCCCAAATTATATCATTGACCATCAGTATATCGTTGCCAGCGGCACTGTCATGCACTGCAACTCGCCTGGGAGTTTTGAACTAAAATCTCCCTCAATATGCACATTATGCAATTCCAATATGACGATTTCATGTACACCGAATTTTGGAAGTTCAACTTCACCTTCCTACTCTGAACGCTTTGTGTTTTCGATAAAGCATTCTTCCTGTAGGTCTTTTGTATTATAGTAAGCGTCTCAGTTGCGGATATTTTGAGTTCAATGCAATACTTTTAATCCATAAGATAACGCTCATAGAGCTGTCCACCTCGCAAGTGATTTGCATTCTGTAATGACTCAAAGACAAATGAGCTGGGTCGGACCGTTTACCTGACTTTTCTCACCAACTATCCGGCCCAAAGGCTCCCCCAACCGACCTTTCTGTTTGAACAAAAACACCAGTCTCATGACTTTCCGGGCATAACTTGTATATATCCATACGGAACAATGGATGTTATGGACACGATAACTGCTGTAATTATTGTTGGTTCAAATAAAATTTTGCACGCACATACTTTAAGCTATTATCTTGGCTAAGTTCATTAACAAAAAAGATCGGTTAAAACAGTGGGAGAAAACAAATTTTTCACTAGATCTAGATTAAATTTGAATCATATGTTCCTTATCTATACTTTAAAAGTATATAATAGATTAGATAAGAAAACAGGAAAGTACTTATAAATATTTTTGATTTCTACGCTTAACTCGTATTAAATCGTAAGATGTGGCGTAGTGGTCACGAGCATTTTTCCTCTGCTCGCGAGCCCAGTGCGGGTGAGTTCGAGTCATACTAGAAACTCCATGAGTGTATGTGATGTCGTAGTATTAAGTTAAATGCTATTAGGCACAATAAGACCTTAAACTGCAATGCCAGTAAATGTACCCGACCGAAAAAAAATCGTAACCTTATCAAATTTACCTGGATTTTTTTTTGTTTAAAAAAATTTATGCTATTGTTTGGGGGTAAGATTGCACATCACGCACTTTGTAGTTTTTTTTTAATTCTAGATTCAGGCGACTTATTAAAGAAGACTTTAGTTTAAAGAATATGCGTGCAACTTTGAAATTATTTTTAAATTTATAGAAATAGAAAAACAGTTTGTTTTTACATATATTTTTATGGAGATGTAGTTCTACAATCTCGCTGTCGTATAGTGAAGGTAGTTATGATACCAACCGATCATACATAAACCTCCTGATAGCAACATCATTATCAAATCTCTGTTGTCAAAAAAATTTGACAAATCTGGTCTTTAGAAAAGTTAGGTTGTTTAAAACAAATCCTTATTTTTTTGAGTTTGAAATGGTGTATGGAACCGGAGTAGCTTATTTCAACCTCAGAAGTAAAATCAGCAACCGCTAATTGGCGGTTAGCTTTGAGAAAATGTGAATATTTTTTTCATTCACGCTGATCCTCGGGCGACGTTAGCGATTTTCATTTTTACCTATTTTTCGTATTTCAAAAACTTTATGCCACAACAGGTATAATTCCCAAACTGTGCTTTAAATTTTCTCAAAATTTTGAACGCTTTTATTTATTCACCGTAAAGAATTAGATAATAATTTATTAAGCAACGGACGATGGTATCTCTGCTTCTAATATCGTGATACTGAATAGAGAAACAAACTCTCAGAAGTCGAGCTTTCGTTCACTTCAAGGGGCATACAAGGAAATCCGGTTTATGTTTGGTTTACCTCATATACTAAAACACGTTACTAAATTTGAATTACGGACAACTACATGTAAATTTGGTTTCAGCGGTAACATACAGGGACTAATTGTTTCACTATTAGTTTTACAAATATTAAGTCACAAATTTTTTATTTTAGGGTACACCTATTACGAAAATTGTAAGTAATAAAAATAAATTGGTAAAGCAATAATAATAAACTTATTTTGAGAAAACATGTAGAATATATAAAGTTCCCGGTGATCTAGGATTCAAATTTTGCAAACCACCTTTTGCTCACTTGCGGATTTTTCCCCGATATTACAACCTATTTAAATTTAAATGCGGTTATCGGAAGTAGACATGTTTGAAATTCGACAGTAGTCGTGTAGTGTAAAATTTAATTTATTACAAAAATAAATGTGGCAATGAAAATATTGTTTAGCTTTAAATTTTTAAATAATTAAACCTAACACGCGAATTGTAACAATATTATTGAAAATTTGAAAGTAAAAAAGTAAATTCATTGTGTCAGTTACAAAAAAAAAAACATTTTACTTATTTTGTAGAAGAATTGCCAAACAGTTCTAGGTATTGTAAAAACATCATGTATTGTTTTTAAGTACGTGCTAATACATTTTATAAATTTTGTTGTTACTTATCACGCGAATAACATAAAGATTTAAAATTTGCACATAAAGTTAACTAACTTATTTAACTATTTATATAAAATAATAAATATGAAAATGTATTGTAATATATATATTTATAGCCTTTAAATAATCTTTATACAGCTATAATATTATTAAATTTTATTCAAACATAAATTACTTAACTGATAGTGCTGTTAAATTTAACAAATCTGCAATAACATTAACAAAATAAAAATAATTTTTTCAGATAAATTTATCTCACAGTAAACGTTTCAAGTAAATGTTGAAGTATTTGTTAGTATGCATTATATATATAAGCAGCCGCTAATAGTTTTCAGGCATTCTGTCTCACGCGTTTCAGTCAGGAACACCCTGTTGGCATTCTTTCAGATGCTCCTATCTAGAAAATTCCCATCTGCTCTGTCCCTAGGGACTAACCCAATTTCTATTTTTTGACGCTAAACCGATCAGGTTAGATGCTGGCGCCATTAAGTTATATTTACTTTTGGCCATCGGCTTTGTGTTGCCGATGGTCTTTTTATTATTAAATTCAACCGCATTAAGGTCTGCAACCGCTTTATGTTCTTCGTATTTCTGAAGTACCTACAGAGAATTAGAATTAAAACGGAGAAAATACTTTACGAAAATCCTTATTGTTGGCCTGTGAGCTTACTTATGTTCGAGTTGTATGTTTAGTCTGCTAATCAAACTCCGAGGATAGTTAGAATAAAGTTATAGTAATTCTATTATCGTTAACACAAAGCTACTCGCAAAGCTTAGCTAGAAGTTCGGTACTTTGATTAAGCGGGCTTTATGTACACATTGTGTTTATGGATATGGCAATTTCAGTATAAGTTTAGCAACAATGAACGGAGATATCCTCCGCAAATTGCGCAACTTTCCTTGCGTTCAGGTAAGTTAATACGCTTTGTAAACGCACGCAAATTGTAACATAATTGGCACCTAATTTGTTGTGTTAGAGGCATTAGCGAGGGTGATTCTGAACCGTAGTGAAATGCAAATTACGTGCTAGGATAAACGGGTAAGCCCCTAACAACGTGCTGTAATGTTAGTTTACTTGACGGACAATAAAACTGGCGGCTACACATTATGGAGCAGTCGATATAAATACTTTTGGGTAAGGATACTTTTAAATTACTAAACACTGCTTAACTCCTTCGTCTTTTAATTTACTTCAAAAGTGATTGCAGGTGTAGTAGTAAATATGTCTAATTTCAAAATAAAAATAAATTAATATTTTGTAGTTCTGTAGCGCTATACATGAAAAAAGTATTATGTTATAGTCTTAGTCGCTTTAGTATTCATTACAACAAATACAACCTTGTTACACGAAAGTTAATTTATTAAATATATTTTGGTTTTTGAAATTGTATTGTGATATATGAAATTTTTCTTTTTAATATAGATATGTAAATTTTTTCTCTGTTTTATGTAATAGTATTTTGGAGGTTAAAACCTACACAGGATATCAAAATTTGATTAACAAGTTTTAATTTTCTGTATCTATATAAAGTTACAAGACCTGTGTGTATATGTACAGAGTCGTCGAGGTAAATCAGAAAAATAAATATACAATGAGGATAATCTTTAATGTACAAGAAAGTTAAACTTTTCTACATAAAAATTTTAATGAAATAATTAAAGCAAATAGTATCGAGAACCATATTATTCGTTGCAGCCTCCATCATCAGCCACGACTTTCTCGAACGAGGACAACATCCTTCTTAGCCACATGTGTCATTATTTCTATGATGGAGGCCATTGGTGTTATAATGCCTTTCATTGATCTTATCTTCAAGCATCCACATGTAGCAGTCAAAGGAATTGCAATAAGAGCTGGAAAGTGACCAGTGGCAATACGAATTGTTGTATAGCGATGCCCAGGCTGGAACGGAGTTTTTCTGAGATACGTACTTCCCACCCAGCACCCATCTCCTCTATCCAGGTCTTGATAACTGTTTTCATTACGTTGATATAGCCGTCACCGGTCAGATCTTAATTAAAGAAGTGGAGTGCCATAACATTTCCTTTGCTGCTCACAAATACTAGCACCATCACAGAGAGGTGGGACACTTTGTATGCATAAAGGTAAGCACTTCAGAGACATTTTGGCAGATACAAAGGTCGTTTTTGCGATTTTTCTTCCTGAAGTCCTTTTTCTCCTAAAATAATCTCAGGACACAGCGCTATCGTGCTTGATATTAGCATTGTTCAGAAATGCTTTGATCTTTTTACTTTTTGTCCATCTCGTTTTCTTCAGTCAACAGTTGGTAATTTCTTAGGACACAAGATTTGTAGTGAAGGACTCGGTGGACTGCTAGACTTAGTGCCGATCTTTCCACGCCCATTTCTATCTTCATGTTATTCATGCTCCGCCCAGGATTCTGATCGATCTTCTCTTTTATTTCGTGAACGAATTTATCAGTACGTCGAAAAGTTGAGTCTTTTCTAATGCAAACCACGAAATAATTTCTGGCAGCGTTATGTTGGGAAGTAAATAAAAAAATTAGATTCACAGATTAAACCGCGTACATTTTTGGGAAGTACCTATTGTTCTGGCATTTACTTTAATGACATTATCAAGGAATTTATTTTGGGTCTCAATCTACCTAATCATCGAGGAGACCTATGGGCCAAGGAAAAAAGTTTGCATACTTAATTCGGTATTTATTGATTGGGTAATGAAAGTAATGAAAGGCGGGGATATGTTTTTGCAGAGAATGTACTGGGTTTGGAAAAGTTTTTTTGTATAAACGAGTTACATAACTGATGACGTCATGTAATTAACGGTTTTTAAATAACAAGTAAATGCTGATCATCATCTCAAATATTGAAGCATTAAAGCTGTTATTCTATTTCAATAACATCGGGAACAGTTCTACTTGGTTGAACGGGGTGATTTATCATATATTATGTTTGTAAATGAATCTCAAATGATAAAATGATTTAAGAAAAATTGGGATTTTGGAATATGTCGTACAGTTTATAGCTTGTTTGTGTAAAGTTTTTTCGAGTTGAGTAGATGAAGTGTCTAAGCAGAGATGGTTCCGGAAAATAGAAAATGAATTTTGATGGTGGTTGCAAACTTACAGGGACAATTTCTTGCCTTTGCAAAGATTCAAATCGCTCAAGGCCAATTAAGATTAATTAACCATTTTTTATCCAATACCTATTTTATCAAAACTAATTTTACTGTCAAATCAAAAAAAAATGTGTTCTAATGGGCTTCTTAATTTCACTTGTCACAATAAACTTGTTAATGATCAACTGTGAAATAAAAGCCCCTGCTGACTTTTTCTTAAAACGTAATTTTTGGATAAGGCACGTTGACGATCTGTTTGTTATCTGGCCTCATCTAAATAAACTTCATATAAATATTAAGTTTACAATGGAAATCGAACTAAATGATTCCCCTCTGTTTTGGACACTATTATAACAAAAATATTTCAACTACAATTGCTGTCATACCGTCTACAGCGAATCTACTCATATTAATCTCAATTGCAAAATCCCTGGTTATCAGATCTTCCAAGCTTTTTAACAGTAAGAATCAACAAATTCTAATACAAAACGGATATTCACAGAACACTTCAAACCACATCATTAAAAATATTAACAAAAACTCCACTTCCAAATCTCACGATTTTAACGATCAAACAAAAACGTTTTTACCTTTACATCAGAGACATTACTGACAGAATAGCGCACTTGCTAAACAAACAAAATAAATGGTTTTTACAAAAAATAATAAAATAATAAACTTTGTCCGCTCAGCTAAGGATCATTACATCCACGAATCTCAAGGTGTTTACGAAATACTTTGTGGTGACTGTATAATCTAAATAAATAGACAATAGCAAGGCGTATATAAGAACAGTATTTTCCGAGAATTCTTTTGTAAACACCAAATTTAAAAGAGCTCATATATAAAATTAATTTTTAGAATTCTAAAACATTTGCTCCCATCTCCTATTCTACCAGGTTATTGAAATAGAAAAATACCCTTAATCCTCAATAATGGAAATAATGGTCTGTCCTGATATTTAGAAACCGTTAATTACATACCATGATCAATTACCTAAGTTTCTCAAATAAGAAAACTCTTTCAACCCATTACAAACATGACCCGTCAAGTTTTGCTTTTGATTCAATAAATAAATAAATTACAAAATGCGGAATTCTTCTTTGACTCACAGTTCTTCGACTAAATAAATAATTCCAATCCCTTGATAATGGTATCAGAGTCAATGTTAAAACGTTGGAAACTTTCGGAAAATTGATGCGGTTTAACGACTTTTCGTTATGTTTAGGTACCAGTTGTATAAATTAAAACAACGTTCACAGTACGCAACCGGCACACAATTCAAATCTTAGAGTTCAATTTAGATTTCCCTATATTTATGTTGAAATTCCTAAACAACCATCTTCAAATGGCCAAAATATTGTTTTCATATTTCGAACATGCCATTTAAAAATGATTCCAAGTAATCAAATAAAAAAGAGAATCAGTTATATAGTTTTGAATTTCAGCCACGTTGTATAGATGTGTTACACGTTGCAGTGATTAATTCTTTATTTTCATATTTGTCTGTGACCAAAATGTTAGTGTTGATAAGATGCACAAACTCAAAATTAGATGCTAATAGTTGAGAGTAAATATAAAAAAAAACTATAAAAGATATTCAGACGGGTGAATTGGTATTTATTGATTAGATAAAGGACTAGAAAATAATATTTTAAAATGTTTTCTGTTGCTCTTGTGTGCGAGTTCCAGATGTTTTAAAAAGTAATCAGTAATTTTGTGTTTTTATTTCTTTTATCGAATTAATAGCATCTTTAATGCGAATTTTGAAACCATCGATATTTTTAATTATTTCTTGACGTGAATGATAAACAATAATTTTTGTTAAACCCTAGAGTAAATAGTCACAGGGGCTTCAATCGAGAGAATATGGTGGCTAATAAATTCATCTGCCTGTCTTCATCTTTGCTTCCAAGGCAGTAAAATTTGGACCAAAGACACGTGATATAACAGCCATGTTTTCCTGAGTTTAATAGACGCGGACGCCATCTTGCATAAACCAAAATTCTCATTTTATTAAATTTCGGCTAGTGTGACCGAAAAATTTGTCGGAAACTTAGCTCTAATAATTTTAACCAGTAACTGCTTCTGTCAGAAAATATGGGTCTATAGTAGCTGTTGGCACATCAAAGAGTAATCCGATTTGAGTTTAAGAGGCGTATGATCTATATATCTAATTTATCAGTTCCTCATATCCGGTAGTTTTGAGTGTTGGCGTAGCTTTACAATTCATAATAACACTAATTTATGAACTATATCTTTCGATAATAAATTTCTTTTAATTCTATCATTTGTTTCAAGGTTTTCGCAAAATTGTGTCCACCAATTATCGCTTAATGATTGATACGTTTAAATTTTGAAAGCGAAAAAACCCAAATTTTGTTACATTATCTTTTGAAGAGACTTACAAAGCACTACTTTACCATATAGACATCGTTACACACAAATTTTTGGAACTCTATTGATATTTTTTGCAGTTCTCAATGATATTGATCAATCGTCTTTTCCTTTTCTATTATCTTGAACGCTGCGTGCTCTATATAATTTATTAAATATTTATTAAAATTCCTCATTCATTCAATCACATAAAAAATTAATTTTTTTTAACATAAATGACATATATTGTAAATACCTTTTCACTGTTTTGTAGTCTAATGTTGACTTCCGGTCTACTTTTTGCTTCCACTTTCTGAAGGTTATATTCGCACACTTCTCATAGCTATACCAGTATTCGATGATTTGTACTCTTTAGGAAATCGTATACGCAGTAGATGTCGATGCCATTTTAAAACTGATTCTATACAAACATTGTTGGTCAAACTGTAGACAACTCACGTCAATTTTCATAAGATTTGCTCAAACGGTCTAGATCCAATTAATGACCACCTTGTTTTTAATATGATTTCATCCCTAAATATAAAATTACTCTAATTATAACACCTATCAAATTACTCTAAACTTTTTGTATGCAGCCATTAGTGTAAAACTGGCATCTCACTAGTATGATGTAAATTACGTTCTATTGTACACACACTGAAGTTTATAAATGTTCAATGTGCCTCCCCTGGCTGCTCGGATAACGTCTATAGGGTACTAGAATTTATTTCACATATGGTGAAGAATGTTTTACGTCATTAAATTTACCTGTAGTTGTGATACAGTTTCTTCGATCATCCAAAGTTGTTGGTATAAATTGTACATAAACTACTTTCTCTACAGATCACAAGAAAGATCTCGAAGACCAGAACATAAGTGCCAAGTTTTCATTCTTCATGCAATCTATCCGTATCTGAGGTACATAGTCATTCTAAAACCCCGAACACGTAGGTGGTAATGGGGCGGGGCACCGTCCTGTTGAAAAATAAAGTTTTTGAATTTTTATTTATATGAGGAAGAAATCAAATTCACAAAATTCCGAAATAGGTTACCCCAGTAAACCGTGTTACCTTCAAAAAAAGGTCTATAAATCTTTGTTCTCAATACTATACAGAACACATGTTTCAATGTTGCATGGGAAATTTGTAAACCCCATATTCCGAACATTGTGTGGGTTAATTTTTCCACTTAGGTTGTTTCGTCATTAAAAATTAAGCGCGACAGAAAAATATCATTTTCTGTATTTTTAAATACACTATTAGAACACCAAAAATATTCTATTGGTATAACATTTTTAACCGTGTGTCAAACCTTACCTTATAAATATATACATTATTTTATACAAACATCGTAAAATGTAACAAAATGTCCCAAAACATAACTTTCTTTCGATATCTTTTAAAAAGAATTAGTGCTTGATTTAACTTTAGGAAATAAAACGGTCAAGTGCAGCTACCGTCTAACTAAAATACAATTGTCTTTTGTTATCATGTTTAATGCCTGGTATATATTATTCTACAACAAAGAATAATGAATTGCTAAGGTTTGTTTTTCTTTTGATCACAGATAACCAAATTTATAAGAACAAATCCAGAACGAGAAAAGCGGGCTTGATATAAATTTGTTCGTTGTAGACCGCGTTTTCAAGGATATTTAAATAAGGAGTAGGCGCGAACTTGGCTAATTAGCAGAACAAAGCGGATCAGAAATTGATGTTTTTCTTAACCTGGGGCGGTCGAACGTTGCAGCGGCTTGCCGGGTCATGAAAATTGTCTTTCAAGGGAAATATATCTCAGGAGAATTACGACTATTTATTCAGCATACAAAAACGGGCAATTTGTATTCTAAATAACACGGACCCTAGAGATCCCCCTAAGCATTTATTCATCAAATTCAGAGTACTCACGTTTAAGTTATCATTCAATCTACGAAAAAGGAAAGATTAATTTTTGCTCTTGAAATTCTGCGAGAGCAGCACAGAGCGCCTTGAATGATTACATCTAATCTAATTAGTTACGGCGCGCAATATTTTACGTTGTTTCAAATTTGCGTACAAAGATTAATAGTTTGGCATTATTATGCACAAGACGCCTAAATCCTCTGATTGCTTGTCATTCTAAAGCGTTGTTATTTTAATCTAATAATTCAAAAGGTAAGGTACTTGGTGATTTAACATTTCTCATTAATTTCGTCAATAGACATTTAACTTTTTATTTTGTACGTCATTGCCGTTCTTTTTAAATATCATCAAATATTTTTGTGTGTACATATACTTCCATGCAGCTACTTTAAATATGATCATAATCATATAAGATTATCCAATAATACCTATATCTTTTCTATCAATGAAACACTTAAAACTAGATGTTTAAAAAAGAAATAAAATAGTAAGGTATTAGTACAGAACATAGATAGACGAATATGAGGGAATATTTAAAATAAATGTAAATTGCTAATTACAACTTTATTTACGATTTGAATTTTAGATAAAGTTATGGTTAACATAACTTATCTAACAAGCAAAATAAAACCAAACTTTTACTTCTGTTTTAATAAATAAGAAAGTAGAGCATACAAGAGACCAATCTGCTGCTATGGTTTTAAATCTTCCTTGAGAATCGGAGAGACTGAGACCCCGAGTAAAAAACTATATCTTTTAGCAATGGCATTAAAATGGATTCCAAAACGGCTAGAATATGCCAAGACGTGATTTAACTAACTTGTTTAAATATAATTAACAACGGGCAACATTATCATATACTTATATTACAATTTGGCCTTCCATACTTTCTTGATCGGTCGATCTCCACCCATCTTAAGTAAGTGACTATACCAGCTCAGCTGTCGTTTCTTAATTATGTTTTTTATTATCTTCTTTTACAGTTGATCTCTCACTCTGCTTTTTCTAATCCTATATCTTCTCGTTATTCCTAAAGTTCCACTTAGAAACATAATTTCCAGGTTTTGTATTTTGTTTTTATCTTTTTTGCTAGTTTTCATATCTAAATGTCAGTATTGGTACAAAGACTATTCTGTAAATACTGATTTTTTGCTTTTTTGGCACTTTCTTCTTCTATATCAATGAATTTTTTATAGAATAGTAAAATCTGAAAGAATTTCTTAATCTATCTAATACTGCATCTGGTCGCCCCAATCTATCTATATTAACCCCTAGATATTTGACCATATTGACTTGTTCAATCTTATCTCCATTTACTTCTATGTTGACATTTTTTGTTTTCCTGTCTACCGTCACTATTTTAGTCTTTACAATATTCATCTTTAGACTTCTTTTTTTAAGAACCTCGTTTCAAATTCTAATTTTAGTAATTACTTCTCGCTGTCATTAGCTAAAGCGCACAGTTCTAGAAGTACTAGTTCTAGATTTTTATACCCCACAGTTATCGCTTTTATTTTTATCTTCACTTCTTTGATGACATCGTCTAAGATGATGTTAAAGAGGATTGAGCTTAATACTCCCCTTTGTCTTAAGCCTTCATTTACATTAAATTCTTGTGATTCCTGGTTGCTTATTCGTAATCTATTTCTGCAGTTATTGCAGATGTTCGAGATTGCTCTCAGTAACTTTGCTGGTATGTTTCTCTATTATAGGGTTCTTTTCATTACATTCCTTGGGACTGTGTAGAACCCTTTTTTAAGTCGATAAAGGCTGTAAAGTTCATTCTATTTGTTTTATGGTAACTATAGGGTCTTGGATGCTTCTCCTTTTTATAAAACAACTTTCTAACTGTTCCATGTGTTGCTCTATTTGAATTCTTAATCTGTTTTCAAGTATTTCTTCATACACCTTTAAAGCAGTGCTTTGTAGGTGAAACAGTCTGCTTTGTCACATTTTTTAAAGATTGGTACGACAACCTATTTCCTAATCATATGATATTTTCTTTTTATTCATATTATGTTATACATATAGGTTAAGATGTTGATGACTTTTTCTCCTACATTTTTTAACATCTCACCAGTTATTTGGTCGTAACGTGCTGCCTTTCCTATCTTTATTTTTTTTATAGCTTTCTTAACATCTTCTTCGCTTATTTTCTGCTTTTCTTGTATTACACTTTCTTGCTTTTGTCTGTATTGTCTGTATTGGTACTCCAATTTTTCCATAATCTTCTTATTATCTGTTATTATTTGTTTGTTTTTGTTTTTAATAGTGGTTGATAGTTGTTGTTGTTTTCCCGTTCTGATATGTTTTAACACTCTGTAAAATATTTTGTGATTCTGATAATCGTTCTCTTCCATTTTTATACTAAATTATCCCCAAACTCTGTTTTTAGTTTCTTTTACTAATTATCTCTAAACTCAACTTTATTATTTATTTAATCTTAACTTTATTATTTGTCTTTTATTTGTACTCATTATAGTTTTCACTTGATCCTGTACTTCGGTATTTCTTAGTTTCTTTACTTTAAGTGCTTTTTTGAACCCTTAATTCCACCAAGATGTTTGTTTTACGTTTTATGTTTTTATGTTTTATGTAGTTTCGCATGTTAGTTTTACAGACTCAGTTAATATTTTTTAAATATTTATCCAGATTCCCTCTATATTCAGATTTTTTACTTAATTTTCTTATTTCTGCTTCTAACCTTTTTGAGTACTCTTTAGCTATCTCGTTATTATTTAACTTGTGTAACTTTTGATTTACTTTAATGGTATTTTAGGGGTTGTGCGTGTTATCTTTGGCTTTAATTACTTGCATTCCTATTGGTATAATTTTTGCTTTCATTAGGTAATGGTCGCTATTTATTTCTGGCCTTCTCATCACTTTTACATTTTCAATTTTTTTTCTGTTAATAAATACATAATTTATTAAAGATTTTTCATTTCTGTTTTCGATTTTCCACGTGTTTAAAAAAGATATTCATAACTACGATGTTGTTTTGGATATAAAAGTCTATTATTCTTGTTTTATTGCTATTTCTAATATTTTCGCCGTGTATACTTATTGCTTCTTCTGCTTCATTTCTTCTCTTGCCCACTCTTGCCCTGTATGATTAGTTTACTTTTCAGACTTTCGACAAGTTCCGTCACTTTTTCTCAAAATGTATCTTTTACTTTAGTTAGCTCGTTCTCAACTGGCACATAGAAAATTAAAATATTTACATTTTTTTTTCTACTAATCTTTAATTCAATTTTTAGGATTCTTTTAGAAATACATTTCTAGTTTTTTGTATATTGTGTTATAGTATTTCTTACTATGCAGACTACACCAGCTCTTGTGTATTTCTTAGTCTTTTTTGCTTTTGGCCTTTGATTTTTGTCTTTGTAATTGCCTAAATTTTGAGACTGGAATTTTCAAAATCATCTATTAGCTCATTCTTTTATTCAACTAGGCCCTTGATGTTCCAGATTCCTATTCTCGATCCTTTTTCTTTCGCCGTATTTGTTGTTTTTCTTGCGTTTTATTGTCTCTAAGTCTATTCCTGTTCTCATATTCTTATCTTTTGACTGATTCATCTTCATTTCTTCATCATCTTCTTGTTTATTCAGTTTTTTGAATCCGTTTCTTTGAGCTTTTCTTTTTTGTTTTGTTTCACCTCCACTCTACTCTATCTATTTTTGTTCTGTTATATCTTACCTTTATAGTTTTTCTTTTACCTTTTCTTCTTTTGCCGTTAATTTGAAATGCTTTTGTTTTTCCATCTCCTTTTTTGCGAGGTCATTGTCTATATACACCCTGCTTGTTCGCAGATTTTTAAAAGAATTATAAATTCAAAACCAATGGATTTGTAAATCGGTTTAAAAAATCGAAACTTAATTAAGATTACGATGTGGCGTAAAGGATACAATAGATTCAAAATCAGTCGTAATGCAATGTATAAGAAAAATAATAAAATGGAACGAAAGGACTAGATGATGAATAAAAAAAGATGAAGAAAGTTCTTCCTCTTACTGACAATTTTAAATTTACAAAAAACTATGCACGAACAGTTTTTTTTTTCAAACAGGCTCTTTTTAAAATTGCTAATTAAATGACACTAATAATACCGCTTTGATATTTGTTGTTAAATCTGGTAAGTAACATTTGGATTAAATTATCTTAACTAGTTGTTAGTAAAAAACTAGTATTGAAATACAGCTAGCCCATCCGCCTAAAACTGCATGTGATTTTGAAAATTAATTCTAAATGCATTACGGTACGTAAATCAAACAACGGAAATTAAATTTATTTCCAAGAGAAAAATTAACGGATTTAAATAAGGGCTTTTTGGTTGCTAATTGACTGGGCGAAGTAAACGAACATTAATTTTATTTAAAATTTTGTAAAAAATGCCTGCGTGCTGCTTTAAAAATAATATTTAAATATTCTTTATATTTTAAAATGAATTTTTATTTATTACTCAAGTGTGGATTGTAATTAAATTATTTTAGTCCATACATAAAGATCTCTAAGTTTAAGTTCATATTTCGAATGAAAAGTACAAGATGTTAGTGAAAAACGTAAATAATTTTAAATTTGGTTTTTCGACATGTAATATACAGGATGTACCACGAGTTGATTTTTTTGTTTCAGATATATGGAGGTTGAAATTTGCTAAACTTCATGGGTTATTTGTTTCTAGACTTATTGGGAAAAATTCATGTTTTATTGCATAATTACTAGGCAACAAATTAATACTTAACTATGTATCATGCCAATTTTAATTACATTTAAATTAAAATTAAATGGACTACATCATTAATTAAAAATAAACAATTAATTTTAGTTAAATGTAAATTTCTTTAACCATTAACACATAATTGTACAGGATATGCTTTAAATTAATTTAATACAAGTGTTTTGTTGAGATTGCTAAATTAATAAAAATATAGAAATTTCTGTTTCAAAGAAAACTGCAAAATATGGCTAAATTTGAGCTCGTTTTAAGTTTCTTTTAAAATATAATTCGAAAATATGTGACTGGTTAAAGGATAAGGACATTGACAACAGCGTTGAAATATTTCCAGATCTATATATTGGTGACAAATTTCAATACTAAATTACTGTAAGTTATAATGAATAAAATTGGGATATCTTAAATAGTAAAATAAAATCGCTTACACGTAAAACAATAAATTCTCCCATAAAATTATAGAAACGGCTATTACGAAACAAATCTTTTATAATGAAGCACACTACCATATAGGTGATAGATCAATAAGTATAGCTTTTTGATTTATTTTTCCACATGCACACCGCTTTTCCTGAAATTTACTGCCCGCTATGAAGCCATTTAATGAAAATTTATTAGATCTTATGTCTTGTTAAATCAACTGCGAGACCTATGTTTTTCTTAATAATACCAACAAGTAGTTATTTTCAACAGAATCTAAAATTTATTTAGAAAAATTGTTTTTTTGTCTTCAACAATGGGGGCGCTATAAAATAAGTATTATATTATACTGATATATCGGTACTAACAATTTTGTAAAATTACAAAAAAATCTTTTATTCTTATTTTTTCATGTATATTAACGCCTTCAAATACTGCTTTTTATCTTTTTTACAAAATTATTACAAACAATAATTTTTGATCATTCTTAATTAAAAAATAAATTTTGTAATTTGATACACATAAAACAGTGTATCGTATAACATAATAAAGTAAAATTAGTATGAATAAGATTCATTTTTTAATTTTATTTATATTACATAGTAGAAATCTGATTTAATAATTTTGATTACATGAAAATACATTACATTCCACAACTTTACTAAATAGAAAGGACTTTTACATAATCGACATGTTTATTTTAACTTAAGTGTTTGTTTTGTGTTAAACTGTCTAGCAGTTTATTTTGTAAGTCAACAAAACTCTATGGTAATAAAGCAGTCAACCATTACGAATAGTAAGACATTATTAATTAAGATAGTCTATTAGTTCTAGTCATTGTTTCTATTTAATGCCTATAAATGAGTTTGAATTAATTATAGAAATTTTGCATTTACAGAGCTTCGCTAAATAGTCAGTTAATAGTCGAGGCAAATTAGTAACAAAATCTCTAAAATTTTTATGAGTACACGTATTAAGACGTTCCAGGACGAATTCGATTCGGAAGAGCCTCAGAAAAAAATGTTATACCATATTGTTTTGTTATAATGTTAAAGTGCATTTGTGCACGCAAAAAATGCATTTATTTGATACATTTATTGCAGACTCTAAAAAATATTTTATTGCTTGCTTAATATTGGTCAAAATAAACTCAATCTTCTTACTCTGGATTTTTTGGGGTCGCTGATCAGAAATATGATACTTAGAAAGTGCCCCGATGTGCTTGAAGGGGAGCATAATACTGGGTCTGGGAGCGATTTTGTTAAAGCATATCAAATTTATTTGTTTTCCAAGTTTAAACTGCCGGAATAAAAGTTATTGGGGTCGCTGATAACGAATTTGATGTTTAAAAAGTGCCTCAATGCACTTGGAGGGGTAGAATCTTGAGACCTGGGCGATTTCGAGAAATCACCTCAAATTTGATTGTTTTCTGAGTTTAAACTGTCTGAATAAGAGTTTTTGGGGTCGGTGATCACGAATATGATGCTGAAAAAGTGGTCCAATGTTTAAATGATTAAATTGCAAACATTTTTTTTATTTTTTAGCTATTGCAACAGAGATGAGTGATTGTGAAAGTTGAATCATTATAACATTTTTTATTTCTAAATCTGTTGATTTAAATGTCTATCACTGCTTTATGAAAATTTTAATTTACTTTGAAAAAGAAAATACTAAGAAAACCACGTAAAGTTCAAGTTTGAAGATTTGTTATCACTTTTGATTTTTTACTTAAAATAAAACGTTGGAAACCAGTTTTTAATTCTCAAAAAAACCTAGAAAAACTCTGTTTATTTAATATTGCTAATATTTTTCGTAATAATATTTTGAAAAAACATCGTTTTTAAAAATTATTGAAATTGAATCATATTTAAATGAAAAAATGCACTACGCATACCCTAGCGCCTCAGACTATCCTTTCTCCAAAGTGCTCCAGGACATTTTTTCACTTTGATGCATTGGAACTTAATTTGAGAATCCAAATCATTATTAGGAATTCTAAAAACCTTTATATAGACCATTTAATCTCAAAAAATAAACAACTTTGGGCTGATTCCCCAATATCGCTTCCATCCCTAAGATTATGCTCTCCAAGTGTATCGGTGTACTTTTTGAGCATCATATTTGTGATCAGCGACCCCAAAAACCCCCGAGTAACGAGAATAAGCTCATCTTGGCCAATATTAAGTGAGAAATAAAATATTCTTTAGAGTCTGCAAAAAATACGCCAAATAAATGAATTTTTTGCGTACACAAATGCACATTATAAAAAAAAAATTAGATGTAAAATTTTTTCTGAGGTTTTTCTTAACCGAATGCGCCTTGGAACGACTCGACACGTGTACCCAGAAAAAATTTAAAGATTTTAGCGTTGTTTTTTTATTAATTTGCCTCAATTATAACTCAATTAAAAGAAACAGAAAAAAACAGTTGCAATCTAAATATTTTTTTTATTATTTTTAACTTGTGTCACTCACCAACTGACATTATAAGAATTTAATTTTTTGTTCTGGTTTAATATTGAGTACGTATATTATCAGATTTATTTAAATTTTTTAATTAGTAACTTATTCTTGAATTTTATATTATCTAATTTTAGAACATTAAAATAACTGGAATTGATAATAAACAGAAGTGACAAATTAGAATTAGAAACGCTTCGAGTTGTAAAATATTTGATATATTATAAAGGTCAGATTTACCATTAAATTTTACCATGTAATTTAACAACCACCCGACAACCAGGTGAAATTATTTATTTAAAAATTTTTTTTTCAAAAATCTAATTCCAGCAAAGCAGGGTGAACGCGGCTAGTTACAAACTAATTTAAATATCTTAAAAGTGCGCATATGAGTAAAAACAGATAACAGTAAACACAGATAATAATTTAATAATTAGTAAAGTAGGTATACTCACAGCTCTAACTTTTTGAAACACTAGTTAGCTTAACTGTAAAGTAACATTTAAAATTAGATTTCTATCTGTACCCCAGAGGTAAAGGATTATAACTGCATTCTACAATATTTTGCAATTTTTTAATTGGTGTATCTATTATTGTCGACCAAAATCGTTAGTATTTTAGGGAATAAAAATAACGAAGGGGGGCAATTACAATAGTGTACCTTACAGCAACATTTTTTGTTTTTTTAATAATTAAAACATAATTGATATAATACAATAATGGCAAAACATTGATAAAAAATGTTAAAAGTCATTTATCTGCTTTGAATTTAAAAAACTTAATTGAACTTGAATACGAATAATAAAAAATTATCATTATTATTCCCGGTGAGTGTAGGACGCTCTCATAAAAATCGTGAAAGCATTTAGATACGCACTTTGGAAGTGTCAGTGGTCCCCGATACTTGAAACTACTGGGGAATGTTTTTAGGTTAGCCTTCTCTTTTTGTACCACTCCTTATATTTACCATTTTAAAGTTTTTATTAGAAAAAAATATTTAAAGAAAGAATTTTTACCCCTCTTCTAATTTTCGCTTGCAATACCCCAATGGTATTAAAATCTTTTTGCTCTTTATTTTCGTTTGATTAGACGTAGGTGAATTTTTTTTAAAAAAGAAAAACCTTAAGAGTTTTTATATCCTCCTTCATCATCATGTCGTGGACTTCTAAAATTTCCTGAAGTTTACATTGACGGATTAATTACTGCCAATTTCAAGGGATCATCATAATGGTAGAATTACGTGTTTTAGTTTTTTATGCTCAGTCACTGAGTGAACTTCATCTACCTCCATATGGGTGTGCCCCCTGAGAAGGAACTCATATTTGACTATTTTTAATAGAAGCAATGTTTTTATTAACCAATGGTAGCTCTTCCTAATAATAAAATATCTGTTTTATCATCCACAATTACGTAAGCAGATAGTCAAATTTTTTCTTACACATAGTTCAATGGGTTTTAGTGGAATTTAAAATGGTCAGGTTAAGAGTCTGCAGTTTTCTCAAACAAAACTATTGTATATTTCAGATAAAGTGTTAGCAAGCACTTCTATATGTCAATCATAATAATATTTTTTGATCCAATTTCCCTCGTATTTAAGTTTTGCTTCTGCCAAATGCGCTTCATAACTCGTCTACAAGGCTTGCTTACTTCCTTCGTTGGCACTATTTATCATTGTTGTAAATTTGTCACATTGATCATAGGTGTCATTCGCTGGCAAATAAAAATGTGGTTGTACAACCATCCTTTGTCTATCTGTGACTAGTGTATTTCCTTTTGTTTACAATATTTATTGTAAAATTACTACACCTGTAACAGATCTTTTTCTGTTATAATAGATTTTGACGACTGGAAAACTTTTTATATGATTTTTTAAATATATTTTGGTATTTTATTACCTGGATGATTCTTCCTCTCTGATCAGACGATATTAAGCCTTGTTAATTTTTTTGTGGCCAATGCAATTTACAGTTGATTTTAAAATGCTCATTAAACAATTCTTTGCATTCTTGGATTTTACTGCCATGTATTTCAAAGTTGAATTTATATTTAAACATTCGTCTGTATAAGTAAAGTAGTTGTACTTCAATCAACATCAATTTTCAAAACCTAAAAACTATGAATTGAGGTGTATAATCGTTATTGTTATTATAATACGTACTGACGTTACGAGAGTTTATCACTAAAAAATATGATATTATTTGAGTAAGTTGTGACACTAGCCCGAAAATCATTAATTTAGTATTTAGGACACGCCTCAGGGGTACAAATATTATACTATCGAGTGCGGCACCTAGTAGTAGTGTTATCAATAGCTGAAACGTGATTATAATTAATACGGGTATTCATACATTCAAACGCAGCGTGCCTGAGAGGAACAGATTCACTAAATATAAATATTCACGTTCAAACCACCTGTAACAAGTTTGCTATTTGGAACGCTATGATTTCATGTTATGCCTAAACGGATAACATAAATACACCTTAAAGCAATGTATATGAACAAACTTTGCAAAGATTTAGTCCAACTGCCTCGCATCAATTTGAGCATGTTCCTTCTGTGTCGTGGACTCGCCAACTTATCTATACATGTTTGGTATTTTAGTCATGTATTTACATCATATAAATATATCTCTAAGAACACTTTTGCTTTTTATAATGGCAGGGTGTGTTAATGTATAACTATTAAAACAAATATACAAACCAATAAATTTAAGTTAAGCGGGGCGAGTAGCGAGATAAACTAAATTTTAATGCACACCTATGAATTTTAATTTAGTTTTATATTTTATTTTCGCTTATGAGCGCGATTCCTAATGTCGTAGAAATAGGACACTATTACTATAAATCCTTCAACAACTAAACATTTTCAATTCCCGTAGCTTACAGTTAGCCATAATTAACCAAAAAATAGTGTTATTTGTATAAGCCCTTCTGCATCTTTTAACATCAAAATCAAAATGATAGCAGATTTAAAGTATTTAAATTAAAACTTTGCAATTTTGTGAATTTCAATTGAATTTAGTGAAACTAATAGTACTTTTTTGTTTTTATAATCAACGTACTCCCGTGTTAAATTATTACAGTGTACTTTGTTGGGTATGAGTACGTTTAAAATTTAAGATCTAGGAAGGTCGTATCTTATTATTTATTATATGTTTTAAATTATTTTAGTTTTTAAAATATTTTAGTAATTATAATACGATAGAAAGTGAAAACTAAAATTTGCAAAAAAATATTGTTTTAATAATCTTATGGAAAATTCTTGATTTGGTAAAACTCAATAATAAATTGTAATAGTCTCATTTCATTAGAATGTTTTTATTACTGTTTCTACTTCTAGTTCCTCTCTCACTAAATCATTTCTGATTCTAACTCTTCCTTATAGCCGCGTAGGTATCTCATTTCCATCGCCTGAATTTTGGTTTCCATTTACTCTGATAGTACCCAACTTTCACTTCCATATATCAAACTCTGTTTAAGAATAGATTTAAATACAGCAATTTTCGTTTTCTTAGGTATTCCTCTTTTACAAATGGGTGGTATATTCTAGCCGCACTTTTCAACCTACCATTTATTTCGGTATCCATGTTTCCGTTGCACTGTAACCTCACTCCTAAATACTTAAAAGTTTGTACTTGCACTATCTCTTTCCTATTTAGCTGCATTGATGTGTCCAGATCTTCTTTCCCTTTTACCATCACTTTAGTTGTATCGGCATTTATTTTTAGATTTCTAATCACTTCAGCGTTGTTCTATGTTTTCAAGGTATGTTGCAGATATGAGTGTTCTTTTCGTAGATCGCTAAATCGTCAGCAAATATGCTGACTTTTTCCTTAGTTTCCTTTATTACATCGTCCATTGCCAAATTAAATAAGCAAGGCTAAGGATTCCTCTTTGTCTTAATCTTTCTCTAGCTGTAAACTGTTACGATTTTCTCACGAAATTTCTTGGGTTTTTATACATACTCCTTATACATGTATTCAACTTGTCAGTTACTTTCCTCCTTCTAAGGCTATTCGATACTATTTTCCTTGGTATGCAGTCAAATGTCTTCTCTAAATTCACAAAGGCTACATATATTTTTTTTTCGGTAAGTTCTTCTGTTTATCATTTTATTACAAATATAGAATCTTGTACTCTTATGCCTTTTTTAAATCCACATTGAGAATCTTCCAATTGTGATTTCGTTACTTTCTTTAATCTCGCAGCCAGTATTCTTTTATATATCATCACAAGTATAGACATTATGGTTATTTCCCTATAATTCAAGCAGTTTCTTCTGTCGTATTTTTTATTCAGCGGCAGTAATATTTCTCCCATTCTTTAGGGATCTTTTCCTCATGCCATGATTTATTGAAAAGCGTCGTTAGCATTTTCAGGCTTTTTTTGACCTAATTCGTGACCATTTCGGTAGTAATATTATAGTTCCAAGCTGCTTTGACTTTAACTTCTTCACGGCTTTTATTACTTCTTCTATTCTTGTTCTTTGTGGTCTTCGCTGTTTTGTATGTCATTTGCTTTGTTTTTTCCTCTTTCGGCGTTTCTTGTGGTTGATCTATCGTTAACATTTCTTGTGCTTCTTTCTTTGTGTCCCAATGTTCTTCCATCTTTGGCTTTTTTGTAAGTAATTTATGTGTGATTTTCCTTTCCACAGCGATCGGAGTACTCTATAAAATAGTTTTTAATTTCCGAGACATTCCCGTTCTATCTTCTCAACAAATTCTTTACATGTTTTTTTTTTTTGCTTGTTTAACCATTTCCGTGACTCTGAATCTCTGTTCTTGTGTCTATCGTAGTTTTCTCTTGTTCTATTTCCCAAATCTTTTTTCCATTTCTGTTTCTTCAATTTTATTTTTGTTTGTATTTTGGCGTTTAACTAACTCGTTTGTTTCTTGCCATCTATAATTTTGGTAGTTCCACATACTTCTTTTGATGTTATTATTAATATTTCTTTAATGCATTTCCATATTACTTTAATTGACGAATCTACTTCTCTCAGTTTATGTGTTTTAATTTTTTCTTTGAATTTGTTCTTTTTCCTTTTCCTTCTCTTGTACTTTTCCGTGATTTTCTGTTCGTATTATTAGTTTTGGCAACATTAAGTAGTGATGGGACTATATTTATTCTCCCCTTTTCTCCTTTGTATCTTTATTTTATTTTTAAATCTTTTGTTTATTATTATGTAGACTATTATTAATTTTTAATTTCTGCTTGCTACTTCTCTTGTATACTTGTGTATATCTTCATGCGCGTGGAAGGTATTTGTTACTATGAGATCGTTAATTATACAAGGATTAATAAATTTTACATTTTTTTGATATTTTTGCCTTATTTTTTTATGGCTTTTCCCGATTTCTAATTTAACTTGCCTACTCGTGCATTAACGTCTCTCATTATTATTAGTCTTTCATTAATGTTTTCTATTATTTCTGCTAATTGATTCCAAAAGTCGTCTTTCTTTTTTTAACACTTCATCTTTATTGGACCCGTAAACTACTACTAATGTTGTTTTTGTTTGATTGTCAATTTCCATTTCTATCTTTAAGATTTTTTCCGAGGTCTCATTGCTCGGCAGATCTTATCAATTCTGTTGTAGATCAGAATGTGCCCTCCTGCCAGATTTTCCCCTTTCCTATATTTTTAGTTTTTCTTATACCTAAGATATTTAAGTCCCTCTTCTAACTCTTTCTCTTTTCCTGCTAAACTACTGATGTTTCATGTAGCTATTTTCTAAGCTATTTTCTTTGATTTTCTTTGTCTTTATTTTCTTATTTATGTCCTACTCCTTCGTAATACTGTTTTTTTCTATTATTAAATCTATTTTCGAATCCATATTTGTTGCCCTGTTAGCTTGTTTACGGTTCCTGTAGTTGTGGCTAGCTTTTTTTGGATAATTATCAATTTTCGTTGTTTTATGTTCTACTTCTTCTGCTGTATTTCATCTCCATTATTTTTTATCAATAATCAACTTCTGGTAACCGCTTTTAACACTTTATTCTTGAGCATTAATTTTCCTTTTCTGTTTCGTTAAATAGTTATTAATATATATTTTGGCTCATTTCTTTTTGTTCCTATTGGGCACTATTATACCTTGTGCTGCTATATTGTTTCCCCTCTTTTCCTTTTCTAGCCGTTCCATTCTCATGTTATTTTTTAATTTCTACATAATTTTTTACTTTCCTTATCCTATAATAAGGAAAGTAATGTAATCGGAGGAAATTTGACCTACCCAGTTTTTCACATTTCTGGACGAAATATAGCGCCAGGACACAAAAAAAGTCGGTGTGTGTGTATGTGTTTGTGTGTGTTTGTCTGTCGGTCTGTCAGTAAACAAGATATCTCGAGAACCGTAAGAGCTAGAGACTTGAAATTTGGTATGCAAGTTAATTGTAGGTAGGGGACGCAGTGCGAAGTTTGGGTAAAAATCGGCCGAGTCGTTTAGTCGCAAGGTCGCAAAATCGGTCGCAAAGCGGTCGCGAATCTAAACGGTTGAAGATAAAAAAAATTCATGAGAATAAAAATGATTTGTTATCACGAGATAAACATGAATTTAAAATAAAAGTTGGTAAAACAGGAACTCGAAAACAAATTGAAGCTCAGGATTTTTAATATACCGAGTGTTCATAAAATGTTTCGGGAAATTTATATTACCGGATAGGTCAGACCGAGACAAACAAAAAATTACAATGGAATTTTTTGATCGTAGGTCAAATAAATAAGTTATAGCCGATTAAAAATTAATTAAACGGACCAATCACAAGCGCGCTCGGAGAGCTTCCGGGGCTGACTGCGGGAGGACGGGGTAGGAGCACTTGGTCGCTAGGAGGGAGCACGCAGGCGATAATGGCGAAGGCTGTGTGGCCGAGCTCGCACGGTTACCTTTGTCTTGTACTGTTTAATTTAATCAGCTTTCGTGTGTTGGACTTGCGCCTCGTTTTTTTTAAATAACAAGTTCCGGGTCGAGAGCCACGCAGGGCCGAGACGATGGACCCGGTATAATGTTTTTATTTTTAATTTATAATTTTCTTTCTTCGATTCTCTTAGTTCCTTATTGTTCTGAACCTGATCTAGCTTTATTTAGTTCTCTTTCTTTTGCTTCTATTTTGGTGGCGATTTGCAGGTCTATCTATTTTTGGCGAAATTTTTTGCGTCTTCGTCACTGTCTCCCCTTTCTTTGCCTCTATTTCTTTTTTTTACTGTTTATTGGCTTGCCATCCATGTTAATCATTTCTGTTAGTTTGATTACTTATGGTGTTTTGTCCCCCTATTATACTTACGCTTTTAAAATTATTTGTTATATTTAGTTAATATTCGATTTTCTTTGTATAAACAAATAATAATATTTCTAAACCCAATATTGTTCTTAATTCGCATGCAGCGTAAAGCTACACTCGCCCGGGTCGACTCCTCGGAGACCGCTAGGCGCATAGCTTGTCTTTTACGCTACAGCGTATCCTCATAAAGTTTTATAGTTATATTAATAAATTAATGCTTTTCTATCAGCTAACTACTCTGTTCTTTACTATCGTGGATTCCTAATCATATGACGTAGCCTCTCTACATTTATCTTAATTTTTCTCTCACTTTCACGTTTTTAAATTTACATAAAACTTAATGTGTTGCGGAACCGATGTGGTTTCTATGGGTCTGAGATGCCCAGATTGTGCTGGCTGTTTTATTTTTTTACATTTGTTGTCAGTCATCTGGGATTTAATTAATATTGTCCTATAAAAAGGTGCATTACCAACTTAGAAAATGAAATCATCTTCAAAAAATTTGTTTTTAATAGTAAACTTGTTCTTCAGCAATACTTTAAAGCACCTTGCGTTATTTCTGATCATTTCTAATACAATATGTAGATGACCAACTCGTCGGGGAGACATACATCGCCATATCATCACAGATGTCTAATTGTAGAAAGTATATGTTTGTTGAATATTTGTTTTTAGAAACCTAACACATTATTCGCCACTACATAGCACCTCCCGCTATTGTCCTGTGGTACGGTTAATACTTGTATATGTTTTAGTTCAATGTAAACGAAAGTATCTATGCTTCTCGGAAACACGTAACTTATTTCATGATCTCTACATGTTCTTAATACAAAAGCAACCAATCTTCTACTTACAGTTGTAACTTCAAAATATAATTTAGTTAATTAGGTGGAATTAAGATATCTACCGACCAAACTTGTTCCTCTCAAGGCAGTATCATCTCAAGCTGAAGTTTTTATGAACCACTTATTACATGGTTTATTAAATATTTTTTTAAAGTAGTGGGAAAAATCTTACTGATGTAATAATAACTGCTAAATAATTAATAACAATTAGATAAAATATGCAAAAGGTAAGCTTCATAAATAAAAACATGACTGCGTTCCGATACTTCCTACATACTTTAAAACCATCATAAAATATCGTTATGTAAAATACGACCGTTCTTATTTTCCCGCTTAATTAACAAAAGCAGTAGTTGTCCCATTGAGTACGGACGAGTTAAACACTATATTATTATGTAACCATCAGTTGAAGTGATAACTTCATTAACAATGCTTTAATTTGCATATATTTGCACATCTATTTATGACATTTAATATATACAAAATACGTTTTTATTATAACTAAGATTAATAATAACTAGGATTTTGTTTTTGTTATAATGTTTATGTTAGTGTAATTTAAATTTTATTTATGCACAATTTTGAATAGTTTATGCTAACTTTCAAAACGGTTCTTTATTCGAATGAACAAATTAAAACCTAAAGTCATAAAAATAATCAAATAACTTTATTTAATATTTTACGGCAAGAATAAACTAACCTTTTGAATTAATTTAGACTAGGACTTAATTTGGCCGTTTTTGCTATAAAAAAATTATTTGTACAGCGCAAAATGTAAAACTTTTATAATTCAAAGTGAAAATTATTAGCTCTGACAAAACTGTATGAAACGAGTCCTGCTATCTACAAAATAATGTATTGTTGACAACATGAAATTTGGAAGAGACTTCTACATACCCATTTTAAGATGAAATGATGTTAATTGGAAATGTCTCCTTCTCGTCGTAGTAAAAGTCGGCTTTAAGATTTGGTTATTTACATTACAAATATTGAAAGTGTCTGTTCCTCAAACGTGACAACTTTGCGACTTTTTAGATTATTTCTCACACACTAGAAATTGTCGGAATATTTACTAATACGAGTTGGCATGTATAGCGATCGAAAGTTGAAGCTTCACGGCCTTTCTTAAATTCTAATAAAAAATATGCTTTAGCTTAAATTTTATCTAGTGTTTTTAGTTTTTAATCTAACATACGTCATAAAAAAGTTGTTAGTAATATTAAGATATTTAACAAAAACTAGTGACAAATGATAAAAAAATGCTTTTTTGCAAAATAGCAACTATTAATTTTTTGAAAAACATTTTTAATGAACTAATCATTTTCCATGTAAAATATTAAAATAAAAACATGCTTATGTAACTATAGTACTCTTTAGTAATTTGTTAATTGTTTATTTTCAGAAAATTATCTTTTTTGCAAGAAATAATAATTTGAACTTTTTGTCAATTTATTTATTTGCTTTTTGTTGAGTTGACTTTTTTGTAATAATGCAATTAATTTTATTAAGTAATTGACTATCATTTTATTTAGCTTTATGGTTAACCTAAAATAAAAAAATTATACATTTCTTATTACATTTGTATTTCTGCTATGATGGCGGTAATTTATGTGCAAATGTTATTTTAAAACTTTTTTTGGTTAAATGAAAGGTACAATATAACGAAAATAGTAAAGTTTTATCGACAGAGTACTGAGAGAATTCTATCACATAGGGCACTGGAGAAGTTTTGCAATATGACGCAAAGAATGGTAGTATGTTGTGACAAGTTTCACTACATTAATGTAGGTAAAAACCTGTACTACAGCCGGAAGAACCAACAGGGACAATAAAAAAAAACTCGCAGTTTTCTTCAAATCAATAACAAATTACTGGTAATTTTGCGTTATATTATTACACACGATATAAGTATTAAGCAGTGTTTGGTGAAAATGGCTGTTGTGCTGGGAGATAATTATTCCCGTTGTATTGTATCGGAAGTTCCAAAACTAAAAATTTAGTCTTAAAGACGTTTCTGGATTAGGAAGCTCTTCCTCGTGCATCATAAAAAACAGTTGCTCTTAGAAAATATTTGAATCCGACATGATGTAATCTATTATCAAACGAAAGAATGTTTAAATATTTTTCTTTTAAATATTATTCTTTTGGGCACATTACCATTGAGGTCCACTAGTTGATTTTACCCTGGTAATGTATAATCTTTGACCGATACTGCGGACCATGATCGGACGATAGACTTAACGGAATACCTACTCAATAATAGAATGTTAATGTTGCTTGAATTTTCTGGGTATTTTAAAAAGCTGACCTGTTGTCGGAGAACATTTAATTATGTAAATCTTAAGGCCAATGAAAAGCATAGAAAAGCAGTTAGGAAAATTTTTCATACTACCCTTAAATATAGGACGGTGTGTGATGCTGATGATGTTTGCAATTATTTTCAATTCAACAAAAAAATGCTGAAAAGTGGTGAAATCTTCTAGACTTGTGTAATAAAAAAGTGTAACGCAAAATGTTTTGCTTTAGGTAAAGATTTGTTTATAATAAAAAAATACGAATTCTATAATCATGCCTGTGATGGGCAGAAAGTTACTAGGCTAAGAATCACTATGTCTGTAAAAAGGAAAACTAGGGAGGATATTTATACTACCACCAAAAAAATGCAGGATTTGCTTAGACCAGCCAGAGATACAAGAAACCCACAGGATACACCAGGGGTATACTGCATACCTTGTTCATATGAGCAAGTTTACATTGGGACCATGGGCCGAACGACTAACACTGTCATAGTGACATAAAGAATGTCATAAAGAAATACAAACATCATCCACGCCTTAATCAAGCCAAAAAATCAGCAGTTGCTGAACATGCGTCTTAAAATCCTGACCACGAGATTTAGTTCAAACAAGTTTTATCCAATTGTAGGAATTATTACCCGAAATTATATAGAGAGCCGATGGAGATTTATAAATATAAAAATAATTGGAACAAGTACAACGGATTAAATCTACTTAAATCTTGGTTTATCGCTCTTAAGGGGTAAAAAACAGACCGCGATACGGTAAAAGAGTGGGTGACGTCAGAAAATACCAAAATATGACCTGCAACGACCTGATTAATGTCAACAGCTAGCCCGATTACGTTATCTACCATCCCGGTGACGTCAATAATTGCCCTCCAACACCATTCCTACCATACTCGCATGAGTATAAAAGCAAATACGCACGGGACAGTCACTTAATTTTTAGAAAAATAAAGTCATATGTTATTCAAAACTAATTTAATTTGCTGATGCTTTTCCGAAAAAAAAAATTATCTAAACAGTACATTTAGATATTATATATATTTTGTTTAATTATGGACTCTCCATATTGTAAAACAATAGTTATTATATCCCAGTAGTGTTTTGCTTGTTACCAAACAAAATCGAATGATCTGATATTTATTTATTTGCAAAAATTGTAGGATAATGTAATTTGTTTCTTGTTTTTCCCCAAAATATGCTGTAGTCGATTTTGAATAGGCAATTGATAAGGACATTGTTGTTACTTGGCCCCAAATTGAAATAATTGAATGCTATTTCATTTGTGCCAGGCGCGGTATAAAAAGCTTCAGAATCTTGGTCTTGCGGCAACTTATAAAAATAGACGGCAAAGAAGGAAAGCGAATAAAAAACTTTTGAGTTCTAATTTTCGGTCAATATTGTGGGCAGAAGTTAGTGCTTCTACTAAATTACGACGAATGCTTGAGATAGCTTTCATTCTAAATGTAATTTCCAATTTTGCTTTGTTCGTCCCCTATTTTTAAATTTTTAACTGTTGTAGAAGATATGCAGACTAATTCTTACATCAAATTACAGAGCCTTCATGAACCTGAAAGGGAAAGATAAAGAAGTGCAAAAGTGGCGAACTGAAACGTTTTGAATTTGTGCAATTTGTTTCTTTTTAAATTTATTAGAAAATTATATTGCAAAATTTAAATATGTACGTATATTTGTTAATTTGTACTTTGTATATATAATATATGTGTATGCCAAAAACGTTTTATGTTTTTTCTAATGTGCGATAAGTATCTAATCGCATCCAAGGACGCATTGCACAGGTAAGCAAAGTTGATAATCCCTTGGTTAGATTTAGATTTTTGGGTTTTTTTCATTACACCAGTTCTTTTTAGGTATCCCATGTTTTAACCAACGAACATATAGTACGATGAGATTGATAACAAGTTAAAAATAGAACATTTTATTGCCAACAGCATCATAATAGATGACTGATCTGAATTTATTTTTATGACGTATCCTCTATAACTTTAAGGTTTTTTAGTAACGGTTTTCTTATTGACTTCAATTATAAATATGTCAAAATTTCTGACAAGACATTAAAGAGTAGGTTCTCCGACTGGTTTAAAAGAATGCGGAAATTATTTTGATCCGTATTTTAAAATATGGTTAATATTAAATGTGTATTGCATAATTTTCCTGCTGTCCAATTTTAACCATTTTAGATACCCGATTTTTAACATTAACAAAAATTCTGTATAATAACTGACTCATACAATTAGGATAAAATTCCAAATCTTTGTTTTTTAATTTTTAAATTTTGTTACGAGTAATATTCTCACACCTACACCTACTGAAATATATTTGGCAACTACTATTTCAGTTTATTAATTTTGTAAAATAATTATATTTTAACATTAATAAAGAAATTCAATAAATTTTGAACTAATTTAAAAAACAATAGTTTTGTAAACTGAATTAAATCGTAACACTCGTTGCTCTGTAGTACTTTGTAAAACCAATTTTAAACGCACCATTTTAGACGTGTTTGAACGTTCACATAAAATTAACAATTTAGTTAATGCTAATTGATATACGAGGCGCATTCATAAAGTAAGGGCCGTTTGGTCACAGAAAAAAATGTACTCATAAGAAACAAATTTTATTGTCATATTTAGTTAGGTACAATCTTACTTTACTTCTCTACATAATCGCCGTTCACTTCTAAGCATTTTTCGTACCGCTGCACCAGCTTCTTTAACCCCTCTGCATAGAAGCTTGCCGCCTGAGAGTTGAACCAGTTGACAACGGCGTTTTTGAGTCCGTCTTCGGTTTCAAAACGTTGTCCACCCAGCCACCGTTTAAAATGCAAGAAGAGGAAGTAGTCGCTAGGTGCAAGATCGGGACTGTACGGTGGGTGGTCAAAAAGTTCCCAACGAAAATCTTGAATTTTCTCAATGGTTTTGGCAGCAGTGTGAGGACGCGCGTTATCGTGGAGGAGGATTATGCCAGATGACAGTTTCCGCGGCGTTTGTTTTGATCGCACGTCTCAAGTGTTTGAGCGTTTCGCAATACACGTCAGCTGTAATTGTTGTCCCACGTTCCATGAAATCAACCAAAAGAACACCGCCTTTGTCCCAAAAACTGTAGCCATCAATTTTCGACTTGTGTACTGAGTTTGTTTAAACTTTTCGGTTTTGGTGAGGATGAGTGTCGCCACTGCATGGATTGCAGTTTTGTTTCTGGGTTGGCGTAGGATACCCACGTCTCGTCCCCAGTAACAATGTGAGAAAACAAATCATCTCCATTTTGTTGATAACGGGCCAAAACTTTCGTCCACTAGACATTCTTTGCTCTTTGTGGTGGTCGGTGAGCATTTTGGTACCCACCTTGCACACAATTTGCTGTATGCGAGGTTTTCTGTGACAATATTGTAAACAGTAGTGCGTCCAAGTTGAGGAAATTTGTCAGCCAGGCCACTAATCGTCAATCGACGATCAGATCGCAGTGCTTGGTCCACTTGTGAAACGATTTCATCAGTCTGGATACTGGGCCTGCCACTCCGCTCTTCGTCATGGACATTTGTTCGGCCATTTGTAAAATAACGGCACCATTGTCTAACCTTTCCTTCACTCATAACTGTAGGTCCGTAAACCAGGCATAACTCCCGATGAATTTCAGCAGTCGACGATCCTTTTGCACATAAGAAACGAATCACAGAACGCACTTCACACTTGGCGGGATCAACGATTTTCGCGGCCATTGTTCTTTGCATTCACTGACAACAATACAATTTCAGAATCAAAACAAATGACGCTGTAGCTTCGCAATGAGTCAGTAGATGGCGCTGCAGTGGTAAAACTGTGCTTCGAAGCGCCACTATTTATATACATGCAAACGGCCCTTACTTTATGAATGCGCCTCGTAATTCAGTGAAACTTGGTGCTTATTTTATCTATAAGTTAATTTACTCCCAAAAGAATGAGAAAATGAAATTATCAAAGTGCGGTTAATCTTGTTTTATTTTCGCTAGAGTTTTTATCTTTAAGCAATATAGAAACTCTAAGTAATAAAAGTAAAGTTTGAAAGTGTAAGGTTCATAAATATACTTGATGATAAAAGTATTTGTGGACCAAAATAGTTTGAAGATGCGACAAATAAAGTGCTGGAGGTAAACATAGCTGTAAAGTATGCACTTACATTATGGGCAGTAAACTAGTGAATACATAGCATTAATAACATTTGCATAACTGGTGCATCAAGCCCAGTGCAGACAGACAAAACAAAAATTAATTAAAAAATCTGTTGAAATAATTAAACAAACATCGTAAATTATTGTATCATAGAATATTTTTAGACGTGCAATAATATGCAACTAAAATAAATAACTCGACAAAATCTCAACAAAATCAATACAGCCCGATCTAACTTCCACTCAGCTAAGAAATTCGTTATTACAGGCAATTTAAATATTTATATTAAACTAAGTAATGTCAAAGAAAACTTTTTGCTTAGTGGTACTACCTAACAAAATTTTTATGTAAAAGAACACGATTTTACTATTTTGTAAATTATTTTAATTTTCTTTATTTTAAATAAATTTGCATAGTCATGCATTGACGAAACATTTTCATTTAATTTCAAACTAGCAGAAACTAAAGCATTTTATGGCGGTTCTTCTGAATTATCTTTTATAGTTATTATATAAATTAAGAAAAATTCGACCGATTTTTGCAAGCTCCTACAATAACAACAATGGTAAGGCTCTAGCGCCCCACGTCGGAACGCAGCCTGCAAACTGAAAGGTTGAGGCTCTCATACGTTCGTTCTCTCTGTCCGGTCGTTGATTACCATTTCTGATGCGGGGTGATGTGTCAAGCACCTTGCCTTAGACGATCATCATTATTACCCCTTATTCAAAGTGAACGCAGGTATCCAATTATTTGTAGTAACTGAATAGGCCACCCAGGCATCAGAGAGCTCCGAGAATTGAACTTGAGTCCTTCCATATCGCAGTTCGCGCCTCAACCGCTGGACCACTTTGGCGTAAGCTCCTGCAATATTGCTAGCATATATTTTAGTCTCAGATATGAATAGTGATATCAAAACGTTATCTTTCAAAAGATATGGTGAGTTTAGAACTCTTTTAAGTAAGTACTTTAAAATACTTTATTTCCTGAAATTAATCCCAATAGTTTTATAATAAATGGTAATTTAGAAACTATAGCTTGCAATATTTATTTTAAGTAGATTGCAGAAAATCTTCAAGAAATATTTTTTGTGATTAGATAAAAATTTTTGTACTTATACCCTATTAGCTATTTTTTGCTCATTGATACATATTTATTGATATAATAATGCATTTGCTACCCTCGTACACACACACACAGATATATATATATATATATATATATATATATATATATATATATATATATATATATATATATAAACTATATAAACTATATAAACGATCAGCCCGTAATGTTCGCAAAATATGGGTAACTGTATTATTCTCATGTAAAATCCAAGTTTCCAAGATAATAGCATTGACATCGATCAATTTTCATATTATAATTAATCGACAAGAAAAAAGTCGGGTTGTGGCTGCCCTATATAAGTATTTTTAGATTCTACTTTTCAATAAACTGAATATTTTTAAATATTGGGATATTATTTATTCGCTATTTACTTGACACTCCTACTGAATCATAGGCAAAATGTTCATCAGTCACTGTAAGTTTATTCGCCTTACCAGCATCTTCTTTAATCTTCGGGCGCATTTTAGCGTCATTCTATTCACGTCGGGAGTGTTTAAAAAGTTTATCGATGCGACCAGAATAATGTGCTAACACAAGCATTTTATTTTCAAATAATTTATTGATGTATCTGATTTTTGACTTTCATATTTTGTTCAGTCCTGGAGTTAAATGTACTATACATGTGTCGAAATACGCAAAACTCCGAAACAAGTATACCTACCTATAAGTAAATATTCCCAAAACGTGTCGCTGCAATAACAAAGGCTCAACTGTAATACCTATGATATTATAATTCTGGGGTGCAATGCCGATATATATGGGAAAAGGGACCTAAGTGGAAATTTTGAAGTCGACCCATCTGCGGCGTGGGCAGAGAACGTGTTAAAAATATTCATTAACTCCTACAAAGGGTACTTTGAGAATCTTAATAACTTTAGAGACATTTTGGCGTGCTCGATTTACTGTATTGTTGTAAGTAGACCTATTATTAAATTATTTGACTAAATAATAATGCTGACTATTTTATATAACCCATTAATGTCAAAGTTACAAGTAAAATATTGCAAACTCATTCTCATGCATACAAATCTAATTTTAATACAATGCTAATTACATGTATTGGGTACATGTACTCTGGACTAATATTAAATGCAAGTTTATATATTGTATATACATATTATAAATCAACCAAAGATAAGGGTAATAATATTCATTTGCTTCACAGTAGCTTATTGTAAAGATTGACAGCAATGATTATAATTCAACTGCCTGTAATGGTGGAAGAATTAAAACGCTTTTAGGTTGGTTTAAATATTTTTATATATACAGGCTTAATTCGAGAAAAACAATAGACAAATTTCGATTCTTTCTGCAATCTTATGGTAATTCGATCGGATAAGAAAAGTAGCTACGCCGAAAATTCCCATAAATAACTTCAAACCAAACTACTGAAAGACCATCGTACTACATGACGATTTATCGATGCATTAAGAAATCAATGAGAAAAATATATGTTTTTAGAGAATTATCTGTTTGGGTAAAATCTATGCCAACAATATAAAAATATTGTAAAAGGGATATAAATTTATAAAATGTTGCATTAAGTTTAAATGACATTAAATAATTAAGATTGTTGCAAAATGGAGAATTAATGTTAATGTATTTTTTTCCATAAATATGTATTTTTATATTTATAATACTTATTTCGGTTAACTTTAAATTTTTTATATTTAAATATCTCTACACCCAAACGGCGAATCTATTGACTCTGTCTAGATGTTCTAGACCTGTAACGACTAAATAACACTTGACACCTTTAAGCGCTGTAATAAGGCGTTGGTGGACAAATTCTTCTCTTTTTCCAAAGTTGCCCATAACTGTCACTGCAACAAATATTTTGTAATCTCAAATTTTATTTGTGTAAGAAAAACCTTTAAAGTTAAATTTGGACTGGCACCAAGCCTTGACACTTTCTTATGTTTTATGATAACTATCAGATTGGAAATTTGAAGGATAATTATCGATATAATTAAAGTGATTGCGATTCGATATTTGATCATGCAATATCGTTCAATATTTTTAAGAACTGCTTTGGTAGCTTCTATATAATGTGCATAATCAATTGCTTATTTCTTTGCTTATCCCTGAATCAGTGAATTAGAGAGAAGTTGAAGTAAATTGTCGCAAAAAAATATAATTATACAAGTGGCGTCTTCATTACTGTTTACAATCTAGCATAGATGTATTTTGTACTACAAGGATGTAGTTGAATAAAAAGACAAGTCAGGTCTTAAGGGAGTTTGTAATACTTTATTATTATCAAGCAACACAAATGCTGTCTCATTTAAGTTAAATGTGGTTTCTGTTTTTAATTACCCCGTTAAAACTATTTTTAAGTTCAGACGGTCTATTTTAATCCGAGCGGCAGTTAATAAATAAAGGGGAGTACCTGGAAAGTATTTCGAAGTTATTGATATTTTGGTATATTATTTATGGGTACTCTGTGGAGTAGAATCTGAGTTTTTGATCTCGAGGACCCTGTACTAACTTTGGCGGGAGGCGAAATATCTCAAAATTTTGGAATTTTTTAAGTTTTATGCTTAGAACTTCTAAACTATGCGTTTTTAGCGTAACGTATTTATTTATAAAGTTAAATAACATTAAATTTCCTTTAAATTTCACTGGTCAAAAGTACTTTTTGACTTAATCGTTGCCGAGATACAGTGGTTCAAATATACAACAAATATCTCACATTATCAAAAATAACAGAATAATGCAGGTTTTTGCCTTATAACTTTTATTTTTCAACATTTATCTGTAAATTATGTTTCCATCCTCTTCAGGTAAGGGTATTGTTAGGGGGGTTATTATAATGGTATGACCTTGCGTTACTCTCAGGTAACGGGATCAGGTACAGGTGTTAGGGGAGTGTGAAAGACCGACCTCTCTCTTCGGTCATAAATCCCCTCTTAAAGATCCTTTCTTTAAGTTTCCAAAGTAGAGGTTCTTTTCAGTTTAGTTTCGTTGTAGCTGTTTGAAGTGAATGTTTGTCGTTGACTTCTTATTTGAGTAATATTATAACGCATTTTTCTTGGACTTGCTGTAATTCGAATTATTTTCGTGACGATGCTGAGTTAATATGGCATCTTCAGTAGTGTTAGAACGGTGTTTTATATGCGAAAAAAATTTGGCATAAGGGGAAGTGGCTATAGTTACAAACAGAGGAGTTGCTACGCTTCTTGTCTCCAGGTCAAACTCAAAACGCTTGAATATCAATGATTACTGGAAGGAGTGCAGGAAGTTAAAGTTTGCACAGCTTGTGAAGAAAACTACAACAATAAGAAATTGATTTTGACCTCTTTACATCATGAACGTAATACCTCCACAACTGCACCCAGTCCAACCCGCTCAGGTAAGCCATCATTATAATTTGATTTTAACAAGTGCTTTTTATGCAAGGAAGAGGTTATTGAAGAGTACAGGCAAAAACAGACTAAGTTACCTAAAGAAATGCGCAATCCTGTGGTCAAAGTGATGCTCCCAGACGTAGCAAGCTTTTTTGTCATATGCAAGACAGCGAGGTGATGAATGGAGACAAAAAATTGAAGACCGTATGCGCATCTTGGATAATATGGGCACAGAATTAATTATAATTAATGTGGAATATTACTAAAAGTGCATTCAAAATTTTTACAAAACACCTGCATGTGTCCACAAAAGACCGAGACAATCTACTCCCAACATAAATCAAACCAATGAAATTATATTTACATTTCTCACGGAGAACAGTGATGAGCATCAGTTTTCCCTTGGACAGTTTCTTGATGTAGTACCTAAAATTCTCGTCCACATGTTATAAGTATGAAAAACTGTCTGGACGAAATGTATAAAGATGACATAATCATCTCTGGTTCACCCAACAGAAGGAGTGTGTATGTTTCAAGATCACTGGCTACAAATTGAATAAAAAAAAGAACGTGGGGCCTGATCAGAGGACCTCACCCCCCATCCATGTGAAGCCGACTGTTAGTGTAGAATTTAAATGTTCTTAGAATAGGAAGAGGGGGTAAGTATGCATATCTTGAGGAGATTTCGGGCCACCTAACATAATTTATATAGAAATGTTTAAATGTTCTGCTATTTTTGATAACTTGAGAAATTTGTTGTCCTTTTGAATCACTGCATCTTGGTAACTAACTATTAGGTCAAAAAATACTTTTGACCAGTGAAATTTGAAGGATATTGAATGCTATTTAACTTTGTGAATTGGTATATTCCACTGAAAGCGCATGGTTTAGAAGCGAAACAGTTAAAAAAGTCCAAAAATTTTGAGGTTTTTTGACTCCCTCCAAGTTAGCACAGGGTTCTCGAGATCAAAAACTCAAATTCTACTTTACAGACTACACACAAACGGCGTGGTAATATATCAGAAAGTTCGGCATACTTTCTAGGTAGAAAGTACCTGCCTGCTGGACTATTTCTCACGTGTGACCAGCCTTCTGTACCGAAGACCCAATCCATTACTTTGTTTGATATCCGGGGCCATTTGGACCACCCAACAGTAAAATCATTATAATACTATTAACAGCTTTCCCTTTTTCACACACACTCTCTATTTCTTTCTTTCTGCGGCTTTTTATAGCAGCGTTAATTTTGAATTAATTTAGCAGGCAAGGCAAACGTCGGTATTTTTGCATCTCTATTTTCTCCCATTTTCTCCGCTGGTACTTTATGTGCTATAGAAATAAACGTCATTTTGTTTAGTTTTTTTCAATCTAATTTCGCTTGTGATAGTGCCTATTATCATTATTTCTATATCTTTCTCTATATATAATAGTTAAATTAATAGTAACATACCACTTCCATACAACAGCTTTATTGAGCTATAGAATAATTTCCTGTAATTGTATTTGTTTTTCTGGGATTATATGTAGCTTTTCCATTGTCCAATTAAATAATGGTAAGGGTGCTCTGATTATTTTATGGTTTCTATTTAAAATAGTTTATGTATGCTATTTAAATATCTGTACTGTGCACTCCAAATATAAAACATTATTTTGATATTTTCATGTAACTTGTCTATGTGTTGAATTAAATGCTTTAAATTCAATGGTATTATAAATCATGCACATCTTGCCTGAAAATTATTTTGTTTTTGCGTTTAAAAAATGCAAAAATTTATATATTTATATGTTTTATTTCTTTTGTTTGCTTTTCAAAAATCTAAAAAGTATCCGCTATATTTTAATCAGTTTTTTACTGTACGAGAACAACATAAAAAGAAGCCTTCGTTTGGTTATCAATGACAATTACGCCTAAATACAAAACCTTTATTATATCTGCACATTAAAGGCATATAAGAGTACATTACTTTTTGAAAAAATTGTCAAATAAATTAAGGCACTTGACATAACGTCTTATAAGATTTGAACTTTCTTTTACAAAAAAATCTTGAAGCACAGTATCATCATCAAAGCGGTACGATACTCAGATCTCATCGCCGGTCTTCTTCCTCGACACAATGGGAGAAGAAATCCAAAACAGAGCCCATTTGGCGTGTTTCGTGCTCCTTTGACGAGAGTTTTGGTACTCAGCGGGTACAGAACATGCGGTACAAAATTATCTGAGAAAGTTGTGGAAAGTGTAAAAAAGTTTAGGTATCGTGTACCGAAAAAATTCGCGTAACCTCTTCTTCCACTTTGCGCATCGGTATTTTTGCCTATTTGTCGTGTATGTGCAAATAGAGATTTTTACAAATTACTGTCGTAATTTTATATATATTAAATGTTAATGTTATCAGATAAATAAATAGCTCTGTCCATGCTTTCTATTATATTGCGTTCTCTGCATGACCATTATTTGGGCAATTCGTTTTATTAATCTAGAAGTATTGTTCTGATTTTTCTTAAACTTAATTGTAGCAATTATTATATAGTTTTCAGTCATTCGGAAACCGTCATGCATTTATACTGATCCTTTCTTTCATTATTGCAAAAGTAAATTTTGCCTCTATACAATGGCTACCCATTCTTTAAGTTCACCTTATATATTAAGTTTCACTTTTGGAAGATAATATAAATTCCGTTTACGGCTTCCTGCTATTGCTACAATTTATCACGCTCATATAAAGCCAAGTTTAAAATGAATTATAAAGTAAGTTTATTTAGAATGCAGAATGGCTATTAATACGTAATCAAGAGTTCCAGCTCTCCAAACAGTAAAGTTTTTGCAAGGAGAGCTTTGGGCGAGTTGAAAGCGTTTTTGCTGAGAAACTGCAAAAAGCTCTAAACGGGGGCGAAAAGTTTGGCTATTAGAGTATTTGCTTTTAGTAATAATGGCACTTTTTGTTGTGTTTAATATTATATAACAGTCGCTTAATGCTGCTCTAGGATTTTTTATTAAACTATTTTAAATAAGTAATTAATCAAATATGATACTTTGATGTTATTTATATTAGTTCGCTATATTAATACAATGATAAATATGGCTGAAGGACAAATTAATTGCTATAATTTTATTGTCCGTTTAAGATTTTAATAACAAACTAGAAAGATGAATAAAATATATTGTTCTTAAAATAAAATTCAAATAAAATGTAAATAATTTATGACTTTCATAGTAATTTTGTTTAACAAAACTTATAAACAAGTGTGAAATGATAATCTTATTTTAGGTTGTATCTGTATGGCATGACCTTTTGTAACATGCATGTATATTGTTATTTTAAAAAAGCAATAAACATTTAAAAACTAAACGCACCTATCATAACTAAATGAGTAAATTAATTGATAAATTGTTATAGGCACTAAACAGTACTTTCATAATAAAAAGTATATGTACCTTTTTATTTATTTTCAGTTATGTAGACGAAAAATAATAATAAATTGTCTATCCAGTAAACTAACTTTAATTATAAATATACGTATGTTTTTTAAATGGGAATTAAATTTAATGTGACGTACGGTGATTTTAAATAAATTACACAATTTTCTCAGAAGCAGTAAGCTTCAGAACCAAGACAACTGAAACTTTTTATCAGAATGGCACACGAAGCGGCTGCTAAATCAAGTGTAAAGCATGTAAGACAAAGTGACTATAAATTTTAGCGCGTTAGTGCAAGGTATCGAGGAAAATGTAAATAGATGCAAAAACATACCCTTCTTCGTATCTCCCCGGAGTGAAAAGTGAGAATCGTAGTGGAAATCCGTGATGTGCCAGAAATAACCTGAAAAACAAAACACGCTTTAATCCAGCAAAGTGGCTGTAAAACTTCTTCCGAACAATGTCCGTTTCCGCTACCCTCGCCAAATAGACTAATTTCGCTGATTAAATGTGGGTACGCAGTCGGAGGGGACAAATTGTTAGCCGGCTGAAAGTAGCCGGGGCTAAATTTATCAGTCAATTAATTAATTGTGGTTATAACAGGCGCCACCAAAGCATTCCTTCAACTTAAGTCTTGTTGTGAAAACAATATATATATATATATATATATATATATATATATATATATATATATATATATATATATATATATATATATATATATATATATATATTAATATTTAATAATATATAAAATATTTTACTATTAGTCCTTATACGAAAAATATAAAAAACGCAAGTACAACGATAACAAATGTGCAATAGTAAAATATTTTCGCTTTGATAATATTACATATTTAGAATAAGAAATTGTTTAGAATCAAAAATATTTTTTATAAAATATTATAGTATAATAAAGGCTTTACTTGACCAGTTAGCAGGAACTTATATTAAAGAATAGTTGTTTTAAGATTAATATGATTTAAATACATTTTAGCATATTATAATAATATTTAGTAATGTTTTTTTATTTGATAAACTATGTTTCTAGTTCACTTTAAAAACTAAAAGCCAATAAGTGTTCCAACGTGCTACATTTGAAATTTTCGTATAAAATGGACGACGCAAACATTTTAAATATTTGAATTTTTATATAAATAGTTTTAATAACAATAATAATACTAAAAAACAAATGTGATAATAATTCAAAAACATTACAACATTTAGTAATTAAAAGTGATCCCTAACTCTTTCAGTTATTGTGTTTCTACACTAGAACCATTAATTTACAATTTTATATATGTAGCTTCAAAGTCAGTAAAGCATGAAACCACTATAAATAGTAGCGAATGTAATATATTGCTTCTATGTGCTACATATATTTTATGAGTTTCCTTGTTTTTAAAACAATGCATTTTAACGGTGTGTCTCATACGCAAGTGTGTTTTTGTGTGTTTTATTTTTAAAAATAATTGTAAATAGATTAAAGCGAAATCAATAGGCTAAACTGTTCTCAGCGTATTTTTAAATTCTTTTGGAAGCGTTATTTAATAGTAAATAAGCATACATAATTGTAGATAAAATACTATAGAAAGATCAGATAACTGGAGTAATGATGGTAACCCTCAAAATATTTGGGAACATCTTCAAACATAAATTCCAAATAAAAAACGATAAACAAAGAAAGTAACAGAAATTTACCAAATTTTTAAATATAAATACAATTATAATAACTAAGTTATAAAAATTACTGGTGCGCAGCTGTTAGAACAAGTTAGAACTGTAACTTTTCCCAAAAATTTTTATTCTTAATGGTAGTGGAACAGTTTTACAGATGACAACCAATTTCGCAAAAAAATGTAAAAATAATAAATTTAGATTTTATGTGTTTTACTGATCCTATCGTACATAAACTATATACAGATTAAACTTACCGTAACTATTGAAAATATATAGCAGTTTTTAGAGCTCAAATTAGAGACCAACTATTTTCAGAAGAAAATTCTATAGACTTTTAAATATTCTTTTGCTATTTGACAATTATAAACGCAATAACGTCAATTTTTGTATTATTTGCGGTTTAAATTTTTAATTTTTTTATATCAATATGAATTTTGTAGAATAAAATATATCAAAAGGTATATCACTTTATTGAAGGTTGGGAGGAAAATATTTTTCAAAACTGCAAATGCTGGTCTAGACAGAAAAGTCACATAACCATGAAATTTACTATTCTTCCACTGGAAGAACAATTTAACGAAAAATCAATAGATCAACAAGGATTTAAGTCTCTTCATTTTCATAGTTTCAAAACACAAAGAATAACGTTAGATACATAAAAAATCTGGTGCGAACATTACACGACTTTCCTTATCCTATTATTTGCGTAATTCTGGCAAACAACCTGGGCTTTAGTTATTTTTCGAGTTCTTATGTTACCAACTTTTACTTTAAATTCATGTTTATTTCGTGATAACAAATCAATTTTTATTTTCATGAATTTTTGTATCTTCAACCGTTTAGATTCGCGATCGCTTTGCAAACGATTTTGAGACCTCGCGACCAAACGGCTATACCAATTTTTACCAGCTTCACACTACGTCCCCTACCAACAAGTAACTTGCATACCAAATTTCAAGTCTCTAGCTCTTACGGTTCTCGAGATATCCTGTTTACTGACAGACCGACAGACAGACATACAGACAGACATACAGACAGACACACACACGCACGCACGCATTCACCAAATGCTTATCTTTTTATTAAAAAATAAAATTTGAACAATAACTATGTTCTTTCGCTAGAATACAGAATATTGAATACGTAATTTTTGTTGCTAAGAAAGACAATTTATCTTATGTATAAAAATTACTTTTAATAAAAAAATTTCTATTTAATATTTAAAAGAATGATATATAGAAAGCTTAGATGGCAAAAAGTAAGACAGAGCTTTAGAATTTAATTAAGTGCTGTACAAGAAAAACAAATTTTGGTTTTATATAAAAGATGGTTGAAATGACTTTGTGTATTTCTTTCATATAACTATTTTTGAAAGTTTAAATAGAACTTAAATAGGCTTACATATAGTTCAAATTTTTAACATTTTAGTTTTGGAATAGAAACCTTTCATAGAAAAACTATTATGTGGAGTACTCGACAACCCTACTACTAGGTGCTATCTGCCGTTTGAATCATCTATCATCGTAGCAAATAGTCGCTGTTTTTTTTTAAAAAGCTGGACATATCGCAACCGTGGTTTTAGAGGATCGTAGAAACGTTAATTTAAAATGGTAACAACCATTTGTTCTGTAGAAGTCTCTGGAGAAATAAAAGCCAATGCGCGACGCCGGATCATTCTCCATTATGGCAATGCCATAACGTCGCACTCAAAACGTTGAATTGATGACTCATCTTGCCATACAGTCCTGATTTAGTTCCTAACCATTTCTTTTTGTTCCCACATGTAAAGAACAAACTTTGTAGATAACGATTTTCAACGCCGGAAGGGGCGGTTGATGCGTTCAAAATCTATGTTTTGGAGCTACCTGATTAGCCATGGAAAAAAATGCCATGAAAATTGGTTCCAACCCATGCACCAATGTATAAACTGTTGGAGAGAATATTTTAAAGAACAATAATAAAGTTTTCAACATTTGTTTTCATTAGTTTTTCGCAATCGATATCGTGCAGCCAAACGTAATCTTACAAAATCGATCTGTTTTATTAAATGAGCTCTTGCTTAAAAAAAATGTCATATTAATTTTAATAGAGTTGATTATTGTATGTAGTTCTAAAGTAATATGTATATTTTTAGAAAGAAGTCGAAACTGATAAAATAAATGATAATCAGGAATTTAAGATTGTAAGAACTCAAATTGTGAATTATAAATAATTGTCTAATTTAAAAATGTTTTGAAATAACAATTAATCAACTAACTGTTTTATTAATTTTAGGCTATATTAATAAAGTAAAACTAGTTTACAAATGTCAAAGGAGGTTATATTAAATATTCGACATTTCAGTTTTGTTGAATTTCGCCTTGACGATTTTAGCTCTCTAACTTGATATTTATAGTAATAAAACTATAAGATATTTTAGTAGATTATTCAAAAATATTTATATTATATTAAATACAAGGTAGCCTCATTATATAATAAAATATGCATTTCTAAATTATGCAATCTTACGAATATTGATGTAAAGAACATTTACTTTTTTTGAATAAAAATAGAGTTTATGTTTAATGTATTACTACAAATGTTAGTTCAAGAACCCGTTACACTTTTAGATTTATTTAACTAGTATATAAAGTAAACTTTTATTATAGATATTTCTTTCAATTTAGAAATATCACTAGATAATTATTTACAGTACAATGGAGTCGATGGGTTCCTTGAGAAATTGATGGGAATGTGCGGTTTGTTACCTGTTACACTATATAAAACATTTTCTTCTAAAGAACAAACAAAACAGTGTTTTTATAGCAATACTAGACGTAACAATTAGTTTATTCCAATTTCTATACATATTTTAACTTTGCTTAATCTTAGTTTGGTGTTTTTTGGTTTGCTTAGATTGTGTTGCATAAACTATGTACTAATTATCATGCAGTAATCTAGTTATTGTTAAAATGGTTAATCACATTTATAATGTTTTGGTAATTTGGTAATAAAACAAATAAGTATGTTAGAAGCAACAAAAGATTTCCAGTGTAGTCTGTAACAAGGACATTATAAAAAATAATAATATTCAACTGCAACAGTGGCAACAAGGATAGAAAAATAATAGGCTAAACAAAGATAGAAGTATCGTAGATATGCTTTTAAATAAATTTATGATAAAGTGTTTATATATAGATACTGAGAAAAACCCAGAAACTCCGTTATACCAGTCCCAAGCCTGGGGTCTCAATAAAAAATAGGAAAGGAGGAAGGATTTAGAAGTAACACATCACTAAAAAACATAGGTTCAGCTGACACCGGCTGATAACGGATAAAGACCACAACGGCAGTGAAGGCGGAGGAAAAGGATTTCTATACGGCAAATCTAGCGAATATGGCAGTTCTGCTTTAGAGTTGATACGAAAGTAAAAGCAGTATCTGTACCCAAAATGGGCGGTTGCAAACAGTGCCTGTCTCATATTGAGCGGTTGAAATACATTTGTTGATGAGCTTGTAACTCGTCACAAGACACATGTAACAGGATAAAAATTTTGTCAGAAGAAGTCAATCCCCGGATGGTAGAAATCCACAATTCTAAAAGAGGGTGCCTCAATGGATACGAGGGGTGGGCATTCTGTTAATGTTAAAAATTCCAATCAATTTAATAATTCAAGAAAGAAAAAGCTAATCTCCGCAACCTGGAAGATACAGGGTATTTCAACAAAGAAAAGAGAAGTTTCGAACAATTCAAAAGGTACAACATTGACCTACCAGCCCTCACTGAAACTGAAAAGAAAGGCAAAGACAGCAAAGATTTTGATAACTACATATTATTTTACAGCGGAGTGCCAAAGTATAATAGAGGACGGGCAGGCGTTGCCATTGCTATACACAAAAAACTGATGATTTACGTAACACTTGGAAAAAGATAGATGAAAGACTGCTGAAAATGGAACTAAACATATGGGGGCACAAGAATATTACACTAGCATGAATGATTCCAACATTAAAATAAAAAATACATTTGATGATAAACTGTTAGAAACACTAAACAACTTCGGTAAAGGGAAGGAACTAATAATATTAGGCGACTTCAACCCTAGAACTGGAAAGAAGCCTATTGACTACAATGAGCCTATAGTGGGCAGCGACTTATAGAGATACGTCATATATTAGATCTAATAATACTTACCGGATAAGTCCAACATCGCAAGATACATAAGTTTACATGGAGCTAACCAACGAGAAAATTAAAATCTATTAGATTATACTATTACAAGACAAAACCACCAAAATAAAAATAAAAGACCTAAAAATATATTAAGGCTCAGAATGTGGATCCGACAATTTCCTGTTAAAAAATACAATGTACCTGCTACAAAAAAGAGATAAAAAGAAAGGAGTTAATGACAACACATAAGAAACTGAAAGGATATTATCTGACAAGAAGTACAATCTTAATTCTATAAATACAGAATCATCAAACTTTTTATACAAAATAAGGTTGCCCCCAAAATTATCATTTGAATTAACAAGTACAGCAATACAGCTACATAAGTTGAAAAACAATATTGATGCAATCGCATACGAAGCATTACGAGAAGAAACGAAGCACACACAAAACGTAGAAGGATGTACAAACGATTTCCTAGAAAGAACGTCATACTAAAGAAGACAAAATGGAGTAAAACAAGAAATACAAAAAGCAAAAAACGACGGAAGGAAAAAATATGCGATAAAATAGAAAACTATATAAAAAGTGCTAGAAGAGAAGAAACTTGGAAAACCATCAAAATATAAGCAAAGATAAGGAAAGAAGATATACAAACACAATAAGTATGTTAGCAATGGTAGAAAGACTACATGGGCGCATTATAAAGTAAAGATTACAGCACGAACTAACAATAGAAGAAGAACAGAGCGAACTCGCGGCAGGACGCTTATGCATTGACAATATATTCCCGATAATGAAAACTGAAAAAGTTAAAAACGTAGTTAATATTTATAGACTTAGAAAAGTCTTTATCATATATATATATATATATATATATATATATATATATATATATATATATATATATATATATATATATATATATATATATATAATATATATATATATATATATATATAAACACACCACACATATCAAGAATATGCAACTCAATAAAATTAATTAATCTTAGAAATGGACTATCAGCACCATTCTCCAACAAAGGATTACGTCAAGTATGTTACATATCTTCGACGTTGTTTAAATGTACATCAAAAACACATTACTAACATGTAAAAATGAATGAGAATATATGGGCATCCCAATAAATAAAGACTATATACACCTTTGTTATTTGCCGATGACCTGGTAATTGTTGTTGGAGACAAACACAATATAACAAATATGACATATATGACGCAAATACTTACGAATGCATACGAAGCAAGTGGACTAAATATAAACTACAAAAAGACAAAATACTTGGTGATTGAAGGAGAAGCTACCGATTTACAGATTGAAGACAAGATAATCCAAAAATGCGAAGAGCATAAATAGGAACCATAATATGATCAGACATGAACTCGAAGAAAGAAGTCATGAATAGAACAAGACAGTCTAAACAAGCAATACAAAAGTTGAACTCGATCTTGCGGTCAAAATGTATAAGAAAAATATGAAAATAAGAATATACAATACTATTGTACAAAGTACATTATTATTTAGCTCCGACGCATAGAAAATAAGCAAAACTAAACAACAAAAAATAAACGTAGTAGAAATGGATTTTCTGAAGAGGGAGTGTAGAGTTTCAAGACTAGAGCATATTAAGAATATGGTAATCAGAGAACGAATGGGAAAAATTAAAACAACAGTTTAGGTATTTGGAAAAGGATGACATATATCGTATGGACATGTCCGAAGAATAAACGAAAAAAGGTGGCCGAACAAAATTCTAAATTTGAACCTATCAGAAAAAAGGAAAATAGGTAGACTATCAAATACATAAATTAAACAAGAATAAGAAAACGTCAAAAAGCAGAAGAAAAATAATCAATACATATTATTAATAATTTTTGGTTATAAAAACTATCATGAAAATAACTATAATTATTTCAACGATCCTGAAATCTCAGTATTTGATATTTAGTTTCAGTTTCTCATGATAAATTAAGATGCAAAAACCAATCTGCAAAGTGAAACATTAAGTACTTTTATCTATATTTAGAAGAAAATGATGCCAACGGTTTACTAAAGAAATATTAAATATTTTTATAATTTTCTAATTTATACAGAAAGAAATTGTATATAATAGGAAAATTTTATAAGCGAACGCTAAACAACTGACAACTATTGGGCAGATAAAACCATGACGTTTGTAATTGATCTAGTTTTGTTCTAAACTATAAAGTTTAGTAATAAGCACTGAACTAGGGAGAAGTTAGTATGTGAAACAAAAGTCCTAAAGTTCTTGACGTACAATTTTAGTTAAAAGACAGAAAATAGGAAAAATATTTATAAAAAACTGAGATTTTTGTATCTGCAGTTTAAAAAACGGAATAAATTTGCCTTTATGTATAAATAGCATTATATATGACTATAAATTTAAAAACGCCATATCAATGTCTTATAAATCATTAAAGAAGCGTATCCAACAAATTAAGCGAAAAACACAAAGCTTTCTCAAAATTTTTTAATTGCAATTTTTAATTACAAATTTAATACAAAATAAAATAACTTAAAAACACGTAGTATCTACTAAAACCTATATACATGTACGCTAGTTGAACTAAAGCTACCTAATTACTTCTAAAATTGATTTCGGATAATATCTGCGACATTTGATATGAGAGTATGCCGACCCCCGGACATTTAGAGCGCGTGGCGTGAGTTCTAATGGGTGTTGCTTTCTGATGTATAGACAGACTGACAGATAAATCCTGCATTGTGAAACAGTTGGCAGCTTTGTAAGATAGAGCTTTGTATTATAGCAGGCAAGCAAACCATTTCGACGTCATACTGGAATTAATGCTGCTTATCAAGTTTTGCTGATAGTGTTGTACTTGCTGTGGATTTATCATTTTTAAGTTTCCTTTTCAGCACTGCGTAACGTTAATAAATTAATATTACCTGCACTTCTAAATATTTTGATGAAGGGTTTTTAAGGTAATTGAATTCGTGTTTCCGCTACAATTTTTTTAAGAATATATGTTTATACAGTTTATATTTTAAATATTGTTACATTAAAAAGCTAACTATTTAATAGTTTTCTTAGTGTAATGAAAATTTCTTATTTAAAATAGATTGATCTTTACAAAGTATCAGGCTGCAGCCTTTCTACCTAACACATTGGCAAATAACTACTGGAAAAAATGTGATGTATTGCTTGGCTATTCAATAGACACTTTATTTCACAACTTTGCTCAACAACCTTCAATTAGTTCTAACCAACTCTATTATCTTTATATACATTTATAAAGTATATGGAAAATACCCCATACATAATTTAATGGACAGGTAATTATGAACTTAATATGGTGCATTTAGTATTCAACGTTCTTTCAAAGAAATTAGAAAATTAGAAGTGAAAGTTATATAAATAGTCCAATATATTTTGGCAACCCGCTTCACTGACTATGAAAACCCTGAAGTGGCGTTGTTGAAGTCTTTTGTTAGGTCACCTTGTACAGTTCGCAATAATGTAGTAGTGTCTTGGTCAGGTCTCCTTCTGGCAGTGCCTATCCGTTTCGGATGTTGGCTATTAACATGGCTATCCTAGCTTTATTGGCTGCTGTACGGAAAAGTTGAGTTGTTGTTAAAGAGAACCATTTCCTTAGGTTCTATAGCCATGATATGGTCAGGTAAGCATCGTGAAATTACTGGATAAAAAATTTCTTACCACGTGGTTCATCGTTGCTAATTTTCAATTTTTCAAGAGAAAGGCCTAACAGTACACACACACACACACACACACACACACACAACACAAACTATATATATATATATATATATATATATATATATATATATATATATATGTGTGTGTGTGTGAAATTACTACATTAGTACTTTTAACGGAACGGGGTTACGGCTCAAGTAGCTCGGAAATCACTACAGACTTTAAGAAAAATATTCACTGCGCAACGATTATATGCAACAAATTGAATGGCCCATGCGTTCACTTTATTTTAATATCTCTGTGTTTACGTTAATTGACTAAAAATCCTTAATATTTTATCCAAAAATCGTAGTTATTCCGCCTAAAACCACTTGATTTTTTGGATTATGATGGAAAAAGCAAGGTATTCTTTCCAATATAATAAAATAAACTTTACGACATATTACACCAATTTTGTGCTATTAATTTTTAAAATGTAATAGGATTTTTTTGTGTATATATGTTTTACAATATTGAATTACTTATACATTAATATTTGCTTTATCAATAGTTAATTGGAACATACGCTCTAAAATTAAACTTTGATGTTCATGCTATTTTGCATTATATTTGCAGGCAATATATTTTAATTTTATTTCGATCTATATAAATAGCAGTGAGAAGATAGTGATAAGTAATATAAAGTCAATCAAATTACCATCAGGCAAAAAATATTAAAAAAAACTTAAAATCAATAAAGCGAAATCAATCATCTGCAAATTAATACAATAAGAAATACACAAATTTCTGAATTAAATCATATATAGCTGCATAAACAGCGTCAAATAGTATATAACAGATAAAGTGGTTTATATTTATATGTACAATATTAAGATTGACCAAAAAGGAAACAAAATATTAGAAGTGTGCAAGGAACGATAATTAAAGGAATCTATTAATAAATACTAAATTTACTATTTAACCAAAATAAATGAAGCATATTCTAGTAATTCTATTAACTTTATTAACGAATTAGGATTTGTTGCAGAAACTATAAATTGTTGGAAAAGACCTCTTATAAAATCTGGTGCTACAACAGTTAATCCAAAGATTTTCTAGGAAACCAATATGGCGATAAAAAACAACTAAAACGGCGATGTTTCTTATACAGAGATGAAATAAATATTATGTTAATTAACTATCATAATTTTATGTCGTCGGATGATCGGTATACGACCACAACATAACAACGCCATTTATTAAAATTGTAGTACCAAGTAAAAATGCAAGTTAATAACTAAAATTTTACAAATCTATTTAACAGTATAATATAAATAAATGATTAATTAAAAAAAAACATTTTGCCATAAATACTTACATTTATTCAGTAATATGTATGGCCACATCTGAGGCCCTTATGATCGCCTCAATTATTCTTGGCATCGAGTCAAGCAATAAACAAATCGTATTTCAGTGAACTGCATCCCATTTATTATTGACATATTCACGTAATTCAACCAGATTCTTTAGAGGTCGTAAATACCGCTGTGCCATTCACGTGATGAAATTCAAGATATTTTAATTCGGTAAATAGACAGGTGTTTGAAGCGACTACGGGAAGGTTTAGATTGGGTTTTGTTGAAGAAAGCTTAATGCTTTACATATTACATTTGATCAAGCGTTACCTTGTTGAACGATTACATGGGGTAACTTCTGAAATAAAGAAAATAGACTCTAAGACTATACTATACCATACCCAAAATTGGTGTATAATTCAATGTTTTTTTTTTGTTGTCTTTCTTCATGTCCAGGGCGAATTAATAGCCAAACATTATTTTGTATATAACCACCTTTGCATTGTAACCTTAGATGCCCCGATAGAGTGAAATTAGTGGTGTCAGTTGCAAGAAAGAACGACATTCTGTTAGTCCCAATGTTAGTATTTGAAGTCAAACTGAAGAGATAATCAATACATACCGTAAAATGGTCGTTGCTTCTAAGAATGATAATCTTCCAATCGTTTGTCCTGTGTACTGCTTCAAGTCTTCCTAAATTAATATCTTTCTTAATCCACTACTTTCAATTTCACGATACAGTACTGTTATGATGGCCAATTCTTCGGCTAACAATATGACCTCTTTCAAATTTGCCAATTTACTGATAATCTATCCTTTGTCAATAACAAGGCATTTTTAGAACTTGTAAGTTGCACTGCTGAATCTAAATGGTTTAGAACATTTTTTGCCCATTTTACACGGCATGTCATTACTTCCTTCAGACTTCATATGTAAAAAAAATGCAAAAATGTAACTAACATTGCAACTCCTCCTACAGTTATGGACCAATTTAAAAGGTCAATTCGAACCGGTTTGGTGCCAAACCTCACATAATGGTTTTAGATTTTCGATGTAAGTTACGGTTGACCTGTTATAGGTTAAAAGATAAATTATCATGAAATCATTAGACAGTTAGCGCCAACTTTCAATTCTTGTCGTTAGTAGAGCGCATGCGGCACAACTTTGATTTATGTGAAACCAATTATAGCCAAACGAATGTCAGTCATGCTTAGATATGGCTGAAAAAAAATAATTTTTAAAATAAACCACTAGTCATAATGGATTTTCATTCAATAATTCACAGTTAATAAAATCGTTATGCTTTCTTCTTTTTGACGTGAAATTTGTTTTAGTAGATAACACAATTTTTTCTTTTTTTTTCATATAAAACAATAATCTTTTGTGTCATTTCTATTTTATTTATAAGTCGTATACTAAAATATACTTGTTAGTTAAATGTATATGTTTACTGTGCACTAATAATCAAATATAGTAAAGCTGGACAATGACGAAATGCATAGGTGTAATGCCTCTATTTTTTCTTAGATTTTGTAAACCAAAATGTGAACATATATTACAGCCCAGATTCTTTAAATTTTATATAAAAAAATACATATAAAGTATATGTAGTTCTACATATGTCATGATAAATTATATGCATTACGACCTTTAGAACAAAGTTTTTGGTTAAATAAAAAAGTTAAAAAGAAGCTAGTCACTCAGTGAAACTAATAAATAATTTTTAGTCAAAAAACCGACTAGAATATTCTCTCTTTGAATTAGTAAACGGCGCTCAACTCATGCATCTTTGAGCAGTACAAAACTTGCTATTTTAATGCCAACTATCGCAGTAAATACCATGCGTTTGTGTTGAAAAGTTATTTTAAAATGATGATTCTCTGATTGTATCACTGGTCCATTCCGTAAACATTTCGAAAAGGTCGTTTAGGAAGAATTACGACCAATAAAACCATAAAGTTGTTAATATACAATTTCCGATAGTCTAGTACAGCATTAAAACGGAAATCACCCGGTAGACTTTGTAGCATTCGGACACCCGAGAATATTGCAGTAGCGAAGCAGGCTGTTGTCACATCAGCACAACGTTCCGCTACTAAGCATGCTGTTAACTTAGCATTGTCTAAACGAAACATAGCAAGAATCCTACACTAAAATTTTATGTTTTGTCTATAACTGATGGTGGTCTAGGAACTTAAAGAATATGACGGATACGTCCGGCAGGTGGCTTAAGAACACATGTAAAGGACTTTCTACCAGTTATCGTGTAACTATCTGGTTTGATGTTAACAGAATATAGTATCATAGGGCCGCATTTTTTGAGGGTGTTGGAATGTTATACAATTTCTTAAAGCCCAGACTCAATAAATGCACCACTGTGGTTTCAACAAGATGGCGCTACTACACACATGGCGAGAATTACTGTCCGGCTAAGTCACTAGATCTACACCCTTGCAATTTCTTTATGTAGAGATGTGGAAGGTTATATCTTTAAAGCAGGCAGCGGACTACTACAAAATTAAAGAATGATATTCGCAAAGCCATCGCAGTAGTACCAGCGTAAATTACTCAAGCAAGCAAACGAAAATTTAAGGTAAAGCTGCAGGAGTGCAGCGCTTGTGCGGGCAAACATTTGGAGTATACCATCTTCCAAACTAGTTGATAACTATACGGCAAACATTATGCAATGGTGTAACAAAACATTGGACTATTCCAAAGGGGGAGATTATTCTGCCAGAATTACGTCGAAATATTCTTCGGCGTTCCTCAAAAATGCGTATGTCTAAACAATTGTAATTTTCTTAAATTTTCTTTTGTATAAAAATTAATACAAAATTAACAACGCATAAAACGGTAATCAAAAGTCACCATAATAACCAAATAATATTAAAATATTTAAAATAAATGTAAAGCCAGTCAAAAACAAAACTAACGAATTAAAGTACAGGATAGAATTAAATAGTAGAAATTAAACAAAACGCCTAACATCACAAATAGCAACAAAGTTAATTAGAGGAAAGTTAATTTGAGAAATAAAACAGTAGGAAATAAATGGCTCAAGAGTTGTACTAAAGCAATTCTATTGTTTACTTTCAAAAGTAGCTCAGGTTCAACAGTAACAAAATAGTTACTAACAAAACAGATTAATTATAACTTAGGTTTTAAAACTTATAAATATAAATGCAGTTTTGTGTTTCTAAACAGTGGCGTAATTAAAACTTTTGGTGTTCAGTCGCGAGTTATGATTTTCTATGTACTATGTATATATGTATATAAATGGAAGCCCCAAGGATCGGCAGTACTGATGTAATGTACCGCTTGCACCAGCTACTTTTATGACACTATAAACCAACTTTTACTAAATATATAACTCAAACCATAGGCAACAAAAATAATACTAAATAACGCTGAAAGCGAAGTAATGATGAATTAAATTTATGTAATAATAAATACTTTTAATAAATTATGTACATGTATATATACACAATTTTAGGTGCATTTTTTCCTCTTTTACAAAGCATGCATTCAACAATTTAACTTTTATATTTTTTCTTGTCTGCTCATAGTGTTCATAATAAAATCTTTATTTTTTGAAGCATACCATCCATAGCCTCTTTTCAAAATTATAATGTAATTAAATTTTTCGAGCATGTTGCACACTTAATAACAAATTCTTCCTCTCTGTGGCGTTATGCAAAAGCCGACTCCAGTGCCGTCGAATTATTAATATAATAGCGTTTCTCCAAGGCAGCTTCGTTCTAAGAAAAACTATCGGGCATGTTAATGAAGTAAGGTAGCTCACCCCGGGCGCAGAGCTCGCACAGGGGCAACTAACGAACGAACGAGCGGTTTACATTATGAGGTGAACGCCGGAACCGGTACGGTATCTTTTTATGATTTTAATTAAAGAGACTGACGATGAGGACAACGAGCTGCAGCCTGATTCCACAAAGCTTGCGTTCGGTATAATGAAAAACACCGGTACATTGCAAAGGGATATCCTAGTTGGTGTAGCTAGAAACTGTTTTTATCCTTCCCTACCTCGTTATTGCCAAATAATTTTTAGTTTCTTGTTAGGCCACATACAACGCGATTTTTGATAACAAGCTTGCAGCTTAGCGAGGAAAAAAGAGAAAAGCTTAAATATTTTTTTAAACAGAGTTTTTTGTAATATATCACAAAACATTTAGGTGGTTGGTTATGACTTAGAAACTAGACTTTAAACAAATGAAAATAACATTAACAAAAGCAAAATAAAAATTTTAACCATTTGAAAATATTTAGGCCTATTTTGGTCCTTTATAAGATCTGGAGAGTTTAAGAAATGCCGTAAGGTCTTAAGCTCGATGATAGAGAAACTCCAGCTACACCTCCCGTGGTAAAGGATGGGAACACCTAAGTTGGTGCAAACGTAGCTCTGGAGACCGAATGTGCGGGTATAAGCAAACAAACCTGACTCCCGGGTCAGGATGGGCAATATTGTACAGAGGATGAGAAATCGCCCTCGAAGGCGGAGGAATCGATAAGAAGATCAACGGCATTGGGATCAGGAAGGCAACGGAAAACCACCTGATTAGAGGCACAAAGTGCATTTCCAAGAAAAAATCAAGATGGCAATATTGCCATCATGGTTTCCAACATCCGAAACGGATCGGAACTTTAAGAAGAAGAGGCCTATTTTGAAAAAAATTTCAGAAAAACAGTAAAACTAGAGTTTGTAATGTGTGTTTTTACCTAAATTATAGTTATGTAAAATATTTGAAAAAATAAATATTTGAAATTTATATGTAGAATTATATATGGCATATTGAAAAACACAACATAATCTTTAATTATTTGGACGCACAATGGGGCTACTATTTGTAACAATAAACTTTTTAAGTTGTAAAAACGGAGACTTTTTAAATAAATTTACATGGGAGATAATTAGTTTTAACAGACTACTTTTACTTAACTATCTATGTTGCTATCTAATTTATAATGATAGTAGTTTGTAAAATTTTGTAATTCCAAACGTGTGCCAAAGTAAAAAAAATATTACGTACTAATTGAATACAATAATTCTACATTTAAATTTATGCATTTCATTTAAAACGTTCCCTTAGCATGTACAATACAGTTCCAGATGACTAATGGATGGCCTAAAAGTAATTGAGTATTTTGTTTATTTCCCATAAGGAGTAATTGAAATTATTAGAAAAGGCACGTAGCACCCAGGCAGTGAAAGCGAAAATACGTAAATCATGCTCTAAAGTAGAGTATATAATTTTATAATTATCATATACTAACATATATCTAAAGAAAATTTGACTTTGCCTTACAAAAGATTTAAACAAATTTTAAGAAAGACTTAAAACAACGCCAGAATTTACCAAATCTTGTCAAACTGAAGTTTATATTCAAAAAGGCCAATTTTCTCCCAATAAATCAATAAAGTTACAATTAATAGTTATTGTAGGAAATATAGCAAATTTTAAATTAAATTCATTTTTCTTTATCACCTTAAATAGAAAGTATCTTAACAACTTTGAGAGTAGAATTGACCAAAATTTTATTATAATACCATACCACCTGTAATTATTTTATCTTCGTTTTATTTGATGTTATTTCATCATTGTTATTATTTTTTCAATTTGTTTTGTCGAAAGAGATATTTTAAACATTAGATCTTACTTGAGACAAAATGGAATTATAAACATTAAATGTTTACTCATCACGTGCTTCAGTATCCAATGGAGATTAAAACTTAGAAAAAAACAAAGAATACAAAGTAAAATTGTAATTAGTCTATAGAACTCTTGTTTATGTACGAATTGGAGGACGGGTTTAACTTTCAAAGCATAGAAATGTTTATCGTATTTCGAGATGCAGAGAATTAAACAACTTTATTGTTATGTGTAGGTCAACGGTCGAATAACTGATTATTACATCATAAACAGGCAGACAGAAACAACAAACTTTAAGTATTAATTTTATCACTGCGACTGACTCAAAGCGAAATTTTACCTCTTTATTTCCATGTTAATCTTAATCATACGGTACTAATATCCAATATTAAGAAAGTGGACCTAGCGAATTTATCAAATTCTGCAAGATTAGCTCATTAAAAATAAATTGAACTAAAGTAGAGGATTACAGAGCAATAATCAACAATAAAAATAAATAACATAAATTTCAGATACTCTAATATTCCAACAAGCCCTTACATGTCATAATTAAGAAGGTAGTTTTTTCATTAACCGAGAATGATTACTTAACAATAGTAAGCACCTATTACCAATATGTTGTGTAGAATTAACTGATTGTGGTGCTACAAAAGAGATTTTCTCGTGGAAAAAATAATTTATTCCACTGTCACCGTAGAAATAAATAATAAAACTAATATGTATACCTCAATGCTATCGCTGCCAGGGATATGGCATACAAAGAATTGTTGTGCATTAAATTCAGGTGCATCAAGCGTGCCGATAATCAGTGCACTAAAACTCCTAAAGAACCACCTAAGTGTGTTAATTGCAGCAGAGAATATGTCATAAGTTACCGGAGGTGTAGTCACCATATTGAACTAACACAAAGATTTCTAAATATATAGAGATATAATAATCTAATTACCGAAGAAAACACAAACTGTTAATGCATAAAATACAAACCCATTTGTATCACAAACACGTCAGCCCAATCAGGATTCCGTTTTTTTTATTTTACCTACAACTACAACATTACTATTAAGGACGCCCATAAAATTATATTTGACTTTTTTACTTTCTTTCTCCCACAAATTAAAACCATCCTTATTCTTCTGTCCATAAATGAATTCTAAACAGCCAAATGCCTTACAAAAATTAATAATCTTAAACTAGAACTCGAACACCATTAAGTCGAAAAACTTCAGCTCATAATTTCTTTCTTAGTATATTGTGTATACGGCCTGCATATCCAAAACTCAAATTTCTGAAAATGAGGCCTGTAAATTACTCAACTATCAAGTATGTCGTAATGATTGAAACTCATTATCAGAAAAAGCAACTAGCGGCAATTATGATTATACGGTAAATTATACTTCTTCATTGCAGCTCTATCTTTTCACTAACCAACATTATTAGCATAATGTGATACTACATAATTAACTTAAGGCAATATTATAACATTATTCATCACAAATGCATCAACATTATATATAAAAATACAATACGGGATTGCAGAGCGTCTAAACTTAATGAAATCAAATTGAAAATCTTAATAGCCGAAAATGCCCCCACCGATTAAAATTATTACCTACGTAGGTATGCTCATAAAACAGATATTATAGACATCTACTAATCACTGATCTGATTGTTTGGGATACATTTCAAACACGTAGACTTAGAGTCCCCACTAACCTGGAAACAGCAGAAGACAAAGCCATAATCTTACCACGATATTGTTAGATAATAATTCACCAGAAACGCTACGCATCAAACCAAACTAGGATAATGTCAATAACTTTTTTGTCAAATCAAATCTAAACGTCAAAAATTTGTAACAAAAGGTATATGTAACAGTTTCACTTCTAACAAGAATTTTACAAATGTAAGATATTGTCAATCAAAATATCAAATTATTATATAGATTATTTACAAAGTTTTAATTATAATTAAAACTTGTGGAAATATAGAATTTTTTATTTAAAAATTAAAAAATGCGCTTTTTAGTATGACTAGAAATGATAAAGTATGCCCTTTGTTTCCAGTATTTTATTCTAAAGTAAAATTGTTTTTGAAAAATTAACAAAAAATAGTTTACTAGCAAAATTTAACAAAACCCTTAATGAAAGGTTTGGATTTATTTTATATTTAATTTCAGCAAAATTCTAAATTATTTTTTTATTGTATTAAATAAGCTAATTTTTATCTTTTTATTAAAGCATTCTTATCGCCAGTAAATTTAGAATTTTATAAGCAGATTTCAGTCAAATCAAGCGAATGTGCTAAATTTGGAATAATACCAATTTACTAAGTTACTCCAAGCGGGAAACTGTATTATCATTGTTAAATAATATCCTTTTCTTGCTAACTACTAAATCATTATAGTGCAACAATTTGGTTTTTTATTATTAAGCAGTAACGTTATTTACTATTTATTATTTTTACACAAAAGTAATTATTAAAAACTTTTAGAAGCTACACTACCATTTATTAAAATTGCAACGTAAGCAAACAATAAATTACATTGCGTTAGGACATTTAATATTAAATTAGGTATGTTATAATCAAAGAACAATTAAACAACTATGAGTTTAAGTCTATCCGAGATATGGTTATATCGTTTCTTAGATATGAGGTCTTGGGAAAGTAATGATACCACGTATAAAATAGGTAAGAAAGTGTTCTCAGTTCTTTAGAATTGGCACATGCAAGTAACACGGTATGAGAATGCCTCGTCATCGATAAAGTTAGCTAATTTTAAGAATATATTGTTGGCCTGCATAAATACACTAATAATAGCTCGCCATAACACTAATGTGGCGCAAACATGGAATCAGTAGATCGAAGAAGGTACCCATTTGCAAACACCAAGGTTTGAAACAGTGCGCAGAATAACTAATAGGAAGGAGTGTTGATTACTCCCTGCGACTACCACCAGCTTCTTTGCACCAGCAACGAAGGTTACAATGGGTAACGAAAATACATCTGTAGATATACGAATAGCAGCAATAAATCTAGATTTTACTTAAATCAAAACGATAGTCGGATATTACTAAGAAACAAGAAAACTGTATTCATACTAGACATACAAAACCAACAGTGGATATTATGGTATAGCGAACTATCAGTTATGCTATTCGATCGAAAATGTCTAAAATAGCATTGCACTAAAGCTGCTCCGGCATCCTCAACTTCTAATGAATGCCAGAAGCGTGTTAATAATAAATGGAATGCAGTCTATCAAAATACCATTCGTTCATTATTTAACTCCATGCCAAGAAGAATGGATGCAGTCACAAGAGCCATGCGTTATTAAATAAATGTATATGTTTGCGGACAATTTTTTGTGAATTTAATCACTTTCAATAAACAGTGGTGTAGTCAATACGTTACTTAAGTGATTCGTGAGTCAGATTAGTACAAGGACAATCTGCGCAATAAGTAGCAAAAGTATATATGGTTACTACTGAAGTAGCTGATTTAGATGTAGATATATTTTTGCAATCATCACTACAAATTTATATTTATATAAGTAATTTTAAAATTAGAGAATTACAAGAAACAAAATTATTTAGTAGGAAGGAAACAAATAGGCTAGTATTTGATAATCGGTCTTATCCTTAAACGGTTATTAAATAGAGGGGAAAGTAATTTATGGTATTCTTTAATACAATTCAGTATATTTGACTTCCGAAACTGAAAATAGCACACATTGTTTTTTGTTATACTCAAACTTGTTAAGCGGTCAAACAAAGTACAATCTTACCATGTTGTCAATGTACAACAGCAATGGCTCGCGCTATTTCCATCTATCATTAGACAACAGGTTACGCATCCAGATGACTCCCTTAATGGCTATATATGTGGCCATATCTTCCGTGTAACACGACGGGTTGGCTACAGTCGTTTTCTTACCAGATCATTTGTTCTTTATTGATCATTAAGACCATTTCGTTGATTAAGCTCCGGTCTTTGTGATTGTCTAGGTGATTGTTCGGCTGGCCATTTCTACTGTAAGTCAAGCCGATGTCTGAACTATTGAAATATTGGCTAACGTACTTAACAGCGTACAAATGTGCGGACGGTAGCCACTCCAAAAAATACAGCAATTGGCTAACCAAATAAACCAAGTCAGGTCGAGTGCCGACTGTCAAATACATAAGCAAACAGATGGCCTGGCGATAAAGTACGTTGACCACTTCTTCATTTTCGTCAATATTCGCTGGCAAGACATTTTGTTCGATCTTTACCATTATATTGTTGCAATGTAAAGTAGAAAATTATGTTGGCTTCGATTGAGATCAATTTGTTGCTAAAATAACAAATGATGAAACTGCTGGTGATGCTATCATCCACATACAAAGCCAAGTGTATAGTTCCTAATATTTGTTGGCGTACACTTAGGTACCAACGCTCGATGGCTTCATTTAGAAATTATTTGACATCTCTCTCTCTATCCAGCGTTTATTGTCCATAAGTGAACATAGGCCTCCTCCAATTCCCTCAATTTGTTTCTATCCTGTGCTACGTTCATCCATCCCCTTCCTGCCACTTTCCTGATGTCATCGTACCATCTTAGTATGGGCCTTCCTGGGTTTCGTTTTTCTCCCCATGGTTTCCATTCAGTCGTTTTTCTTGTCCATTTCTTCTTCTCCCTCCTCGCTATATGTCCTGCCCATCTCCACTTTGCTTGTATTATTTTGTTTTTGACATCTTCCATTTTGGTTCGTTCTCTAATCCATTTTATCGACTTTTTGTCTATCAGTTTTATGTTGAGGATCGCTCTTTCCATGTGTCGTTGGGTAGTTTGCATCTTACCCATGTTCTTCTTTGTCATTGCCCATGTTTTAACTCCGTATAGCAAGACCGGTATTACACATTGGTTTAATAGTTTTATCTTCATATGTATCTTAAATCTTTTTTCTTTACTCTCTAATATATGTTTCAATATTCTGTAAGCTGTCCATGCGAGTCTAATGCGTCTATTTACATCTGCCGTTTGCATTTTCCTGTCTACTCGCAGGTTTTGTCCCAGGTATATATATTGTTCTACTTCTTCTATACTTTCCCCATTTAGCGTGATGGGACCGTCATCTTGGTTAGAGGATCTCTTCATTATTTTTGTTTTTGTCATATTCATAGTTAGTCCTATTTTTTTTTGATTTTTCGTTCAGTTCTTCCATCATCTCCTGCAGTTCCAATCGATTTTCTGCAATAAGCACTACATCGCCTGCGTATCTTAGTGTATTTAATTTTCGTCCTTCTATATTGATACCATGGTTCTCCCAATTAAGGTTTTTGAATATGTCCTCCATTGCCAGTGTGAAGAGCTTTGGCGATATAGAGTCTCCTTGCATTATTCCTCTTTGGATTTTTATTTTCTCTGTTTCTGAGTGTAATTTCACAGTGCTTGTTGCTTCCTTGTATATATTTTCGATGAGTTCCATGTATCTGGAATCCACTCTGCTGTTTTGTAATGAGTTTATAATTGCCCATATTTCTATCGAGTCAAATGCCTTATTATAATCTATAAAAGCTAGATATATGTCCTTGTTGTATTCTGTTGTTTTCTCGATGATGTTTCGGAGTGATTGTATGTGATCCAAAGTATTGTACCCTTTTCTAAAACCTGCTTGTTCGGTGTTTTGATACTGTTCGAATTTGCTTGTTAATCTTGTTGTTATTATTTTCGTCAGCATCTTATATACTTGACATAAAAGACTTATTGGCCTATAGTTTCCTAGATCTGACTTATCTCCTTTCTTATGTAACAACACAATTACAGCGTTGTTCCAATTCTGTGGTATTTTCCGTTCCTGCAAGTATTTATTTAGTAGTATCTTTAGGTTTTTTTATTAATTGTTCTCCTCCGTATTTAATAAGTTCCGGGATTATTCCGTCTTCTCCCGGAGCTCTGTTTAATTTCATTTCCTAATTGCGTTTTTATTTCGTCTGCTTCTATTTCCGGTATTTCTTCCGATCCGACGTTAAGAATATGTCTTCTTTTTATTTTATCTGGTTTTTCTACCTTGGCGCTGTACAGCTTTTGATAAAAGTTTTTGTTGTGTGAATGATTTCTTTTCTATCATACGTTATTGTATCGTCTTCTTTTTCAGATGGCTAATGATGTTGATATTTGTGTTTATTTTTCTTCTCAGCACTTTTAAGCTTTTGTTTTCTTCAATTGTTTCTCTATTAAAACCTCTGTATTTCTTCTGATATCTTCTTTTATTTTCTTTCGTACAGTTTTGTTTAGTTCCGTGTATTCTACCGTACCTCGTTTACCTTGGCTTGCTAATTCTTGTCTTTTTCTAATAGTTGTTTTGTTTCGTTCCTGATATTTTTACATTTTTGTTTTTGTTGTTTAGCTGTTTTCTTTCCTGCTTGTAATATTGCATTCGTCATCTTTTTATTTATTTGTTCTATTGTGTCTTGTTTTCTAATTCTGCTGTACCAGAGGTTTTCTCAATTCTATTCTGTATTCGTTGGTTTTTCTTTAAGAAGTTCTCTATCTATTTCTTGTTTATTTTTCTTTATTAGTTTTATTCGTTCCTTTTGTGCATTTATCCTTATATTTCCTCTTACTAATCTGTGATCACTGCTTGTTGGGTATTTGTTAATTACCGTCACATCTGTAACTAGATGTTTATGGGATGATATAATAAAGTCGATCTCATTCTTTGTAGTTCCATTCAGGGGCTCTCCACGTCCACTTTCTTCCTTCCTTCTTTTTGAAGAAGGTATTCATAATATATAGGTTTTGTCTTTCTGTGTATTGGACTAATGTTTGGCCTCTTTGGTTTTTCTGCCTTATTCCAAAGTATCCTACTGATTTCTCATTATCTTCTTTCTTTCCTACTATGGCATTAAAATCTCCAATTATGATATAATGGTGTGTTTTGTTTAATGTTATTGCGGCATTTATCTCTTCGTAAAACTGATCGACTTCTTCATCTTCGTGTGTCGATGTGGGCGCGTATACCTGAATTATTTTAAGATTGTATCTGTTGGATATTTGAAGTATTAGGTAAGCCACTCTTGCTGAGATAGATTTTATTTCTTTTATGTTTTGCTCTACCTTTTTGTGTATCGTAAATCCAACTCCCGCTGTGTTTGTGTTATTTTCTAGTATACTTTTGGTATGATATAATGTATTTCCAGATGATAGTTTTGTACACTGTTCTTCTTTTCTTCTTATCTCGCTTGGTCCTATTACGTCCCATCTTTTATCTTTAATTTCATTTTCAAATTCTACTAGTCGTTCTTTAGTTCTGAGGGTCTGTGCGTTGTACGTAGCTATAGTCAACTTCGTCGTCATTTGGCAGCCTTTCCTCATCCGGTGATTTTTCGCACCCTCGGGTTGTCGGTAAGATTCACCGCTGCCGTGGTGAGCTACTTTCAACCTGCCGGGGACTGAGGGCCTTTCGTTTATTTGTGTATTCATGAAGGGATTTGTTGGGTTTGACATACATTGATCAAATTTTCCATGTTCGGTCTAATTTTGTATGGTATGTGACTACCAAGTCGCTTGTCTGACATATAGTTTTTAATATGTGCTAGTAATTTTAGCCTACATGCTACGCATTAAGTTGGCCAATGCCGTTATCGTACAACTATTTCATTTATTGTGCGGTTTGATCGTCCATCTCGGCTATTGGTTCGCCATATGTATGATACTGTTACTTCCTTACGGTACAAAGTACACCTAATCATAAGCTTCTATAATTTGATCACGGACATACGAGTCGATGTACAAGCGGCCTTGCCCGTACACTTTTATTTTGGCTTTATTGCTAAGTAATATTTCGCACAGCAGATCAAGCTATTCAAAATTGTTTAACCACTCTTGCCAAAAAGTCTGACGCGTCTGAGTCAGAATATCATTTATTGCGCTCATTTACGCACGACAGCCGCGACGTAAAGGCTTCAGCCTGCCAGACTAACGAGCGGCGGGCCCTGGGTTCGACTCCCAGGTCAAAAATAAGGTCAAACATCGAGTGCTCTCCGGCCATCATACAAACACCTTTGGCGGTCGTAAAGTACATTCTCCTTCTTCTAACGGGTCAGACTAGCCACCTGCCCGGGGTACGCCCAACATGGCTCATAGTACTACACGAAATGTGTAGTTAGAAACAGGCTAATAGCCTATATAAGAGTAGAAGAAGAAGAAGAAGAAGATTTACGCGTTTGCTCGAATTGCCCATTGCAGATACGGCCTAGTTATTGCTATTGTATTGCGCGACTTTAAACATATAGCAATCAGCAAACTTTTAATTTTTGATCGCGTGTTTTTTTGCCATTTAGACTCTCTATTACGTTAGCCCTTGTGTATTAGTAAGTCTAGTAATATGAGTAAGTCCGTCATTGCTGACGACAAAGTGGGATGCACCTTGTGGATGACTTGATTTTTGCTGGGAGGTTGTCTAAGTTGCACCAACTGCTTGTCAAGCTCTTCCACCGCCGACACATGCTCTATGATAGTCGCGCCAGAAGGAAAATCGATGTCTTGTTTTTCTGTTAGTAAATAGTGTGCAGCTGTTTAAATATTTCATACAATTCCTTTACATTCATTATTTGACTCACAATGTCCATTTCCAGCACATATCCGATGATAAGATAAGCACTATTTTTTTTATTAGACTTAATGCATGGCCTATTCTCGGTTTTCAACCACTTCTACTAAATTATAATACTAAAGTAACGCCTACTTTTGAAATCTTTAAAACATAAAGTCTTCACTCTTAAAATTAAAACTTGCGTTCTCATCCATTTTCGTTGTGTTTAAAATTTTTGGTCGCAAAACCTGACACTGTTCATGAGTTAACACAAAATCACAAAGAAATATGAACACACACACTTTGAATTACGATAAACATTTCGGCAAGCCTGCCAAACGCACAAAACTACCACTGAAAGTCATTTGCATTTTATTATTAATGCAGTTAATTGTAATAATTACTGAGTATAATCTGTTGAGTTTTGCGATAATAACGAAAGGTGGTCACTAGTTTAAAAACTAGAACTAATGGTTAAAAATTTTATTGAGAACTAAAAAGAACTAGTAACTAGTGACTAACGAAATAAGTTGTGCAAAAATTCGTGCCGTTTTGGTTTTTTAATATGATTTTCGCAATAGGCTTGCATAATTTGGATATCGTTCGATTGCGTGTTTTTTTGCCATTTTGGTATACAACTTGCCTATATTTCCTTTAAGACGAAGCTGATTTGAAAACAAACTCGCTAATCATGCACGAATGGTGCGCAAGGAAAAATGCTAGTGAAGTAACGCGCAAAATTAATGGAACTTGAGGCGATTATACGGTTGCAAAAACGATGGATAAGAAGTAATTTGCGAAGTTCAAAGCCGCATTCGGGCCGTCCACAGGAAAACTGACAGAGAAGTTGTTGGGAGAAAGTTCGGCTGGGAGACTCTGTAGCATCTACCATACAGCTCCGATTTGGCGCCCAGCGACTATCACATTTTCCGATCGATGGAGCATAATTTGCGCAACAAAAGGTTCAAGGACAAAATCATATTAAAAAAATCAAAACGGCACAAACTTTTTACACGATCTATTAAGATAAAATAAATGAATAGCCACTGCATAGATGTACTAATGCACGTCAAGTCACTACATCTACCATAACTACTAGGTGCTCATCCAAGTTTCCAGGTTTCTTTCGATCAACAAAAAATAAAAATTTAAGAGAAATACAAAAAAATGGTTTATTTAAAATATCGTCTCTCGCTAGCTACACACTTTTGCCTTCTTTGTGGCTATACATGAATACCACGATGATAAAACGACGCGTCTTTGGATTGAAATCATTCATCCAACCAATTTTGAACTTCTTTGAAATTAGCTAAGTGTAGCCCAGCCAAGCAATGCGGCATCGACCAGAAAAAGTGCTAGGTCTGGCGAATAAGGTGGGTGCGGTAACAGATCCCATTTTAGCGTTCTGATGGTGTCCTGGACAATGAAAGTGCGATGGCACTGAGCGTTGTCGTGCTGCAATATCACTCGTTCATGTCTTGTGTCCCATTCTGGCCGTTTTTCGATCAATGCATTATTTAAATTTATCAGTTGTTGGTAGCGATGTCCATCAAACGCAGAGCATTGTCTTCTTTCCGAAGCGATTTGGCCGTGCCGTTGATATTGATAGTTCGCCAGGTGAAAGCCAGGTTTTTTTTGCGTTTGGGATTCTCGAAATACATCCACTTTTCATCTCCAGTAACAATTCTATGCAGAAAACTGTTTCTTTCATGCCGCAAAAGCAAAATTTCGGAAGTGGTTTTTCAATTTTCCATCTGTCTCTCATTCAACTTATGCGACGCCCATTTTCCTTTTTTGAATTTTTTCGATGACATGTAAATGTTTGTAAATATCTTGGCGAGTTATGTTTAATGCTTTTGCAAGTTAATCTTGTATTTGCGTATCATCTTTATCCAATAACGCTTGCAGATCAGCGTCCTCAATTGTTTTTGGTCTGCTGGAGCGCTCCTTGTCCGCAATGTCAAAATCGCTACTTCTAAAGCATTTAAACAAATCTTTACAGGTAATTTTCGATAGTGCATGTTTGCCGTATGCCTTCTCAAGCAAGCCACGTGCTTTACCTGCATTTTTTCAAGTTGAACAGAAAAGCAAAGCTTCCTGCAGATGCTGTTTATTTGGCACAAAACTCTACATCTTTGTTAGAAAAAATATTTTTGCGTTGCGATATGTGTTGGTATTACGACTGGTTATTGTTAACATATGCCAAAGCTATAAAAAAACACAACTTCAGACATGTATGTTGAATACATGTGTCGTTAGCGCCATCCATTGTGTGAAATCCGGAAACTTAGTTGCGCACCTAGCAGAGCTTGGGGTATATGCACGAAAAATATATAAAATATACATGTAAATATGCACCATAAAACAGTTCAAATATGCACTAAAATATGCAAACCAAAATACGTGTTTTAAATAACTACTTTTATTTCACAATATTTACGCTTATAATACATGTATGTTTATACAAAAAGGTTATAAACACAAAATTAATGGAAAAAATAGGTATAAAAGCATTTTATAATATTTTTTTTAATATTTATTTATTAGCAATCAGAATATTTACATGATATTCTATGAACTAATTTTATGTAAATTGATGCAGTCATGAGGGAAGACATCCAGTGATGTCGCCCTTATTTTAATCTGTTATGTCTATTGGCCACTTTCTTTTCAATCTTCTGGTTTGGGGCTCGTCAGCTAATGGGATTACTGTTACGTTTGGATGGTTTTCCAGAGTATGGTGATGTTTTACTGCTCTTGCTTTTATTACGTCCTTTACATATAAAATGTTGTTTTGGATTGGAAACGTTGAATAATATTTAGAATTGATGAACTGGCACATCCCCAAAGTTCACATCCATAGAACCATATAGGAAGGATTATGCCCTTGTAAATTATTAACTTGTTACCTAGCGTAAGGGCTGAGTTTTTGCCAATGAGCCAATACAGTTTTTTACAACGTAGGTCCAATTCTTTGCGTTTTTTATTAACATCTGTCGTCCATGTTAGTCGTCGATCTAGGTGTAGACCCAAGTCTACTTGGGATATGCGCATGTTGTTGAGTGTAACCGGGGGGCATGTTGAGTGCTTGGTTGTAAAAGTGATTTGTGCTGATTTGCTTTCATTTGCTTTCACTTTCCATTTTCCCATCCATGTTTCTAGTAAGATTATATGTTCTTGTAGTAACTCTGATGCTACCACTGGGTTCTCGTTACATGATAGTACGGCAGTATCGTTAGTGAAGGTGCTTAGGCTTGTATATAGTGTGGTTGGAAGGTCGAACGTGTATAGTAAGTACATTACTGGCCCTAGGACGCTGCCTTGGGGGACGCCTGCATCTATTTTTCTTATTTGAGATGTTTCACTACCTACTTTTGTTTGAAAATATCGATCTGATAGGTAGGATTGTAAAAGTAGATAGTAATTTTGCGGAAATAAACTTTTATTTTTGTAAAGCAGGCCTCTATGCCATACCTTATCAAATGCATTACTCACGTCCAAGAACACTGCACTACAATACACTTTGTCTTCGAATGCTGTACGGATTGTGTTTACCAGTTTATGACATTGTTGTGTTGTTGAGTGACTAGTTCGAAAGCCGAACTGGTGGTTAGGTAGCCATTCTTCTTGGAGTTCACTTTCATTTATGCGTTTTAATATTAATTTTTCCAACAACTTTGATACTATCGGGAGGAGGCTGATGGGACGGTATGATTTTATTTGGTTAGGAGGTTTATCCGGTTTGACTATTAAAATAATTTGAGCAAACTTTAACGTCAAAGGCCAATATACAAGTCGCAGAACTCCGTTAAATAATATTTGTAAAAATCGAATTCCTTTCTTGAGAAGACGTTTTAGAACAGTTCGTTTGAGGTCATAATCTGGTGATTTTTACTATTTAACCGTTTTATCTGAGTTTGGATTTCTTGTTGTTGAAATCTACGTTTGGAAACAATAGCTGTAGTGGAGCAGTTAGGTAGTTTTCAATTTCTTGATCAGGTTCGTTAGAATTTGGTTGAAAGGTGTTTTTGATAAATGTTCGGAGAATGACTTCAGTTTTCTGTTTATTCGACTTTGCCCATGTTCCCGTTTCATCTTGTAAGGGTGGAAATTCTCTTTAGGTCGCTTAATTCCTTTGGTTGCTCTCCAAATTGTTTGGTCATTTACAAAAAGTGAACTTGTATAGTATTTAAAAGTCTCGTTCCGTATTTGTTGCAGCCGACGACTCAGTTTGTTGTTTAGTTGATTTAATCTATTTTTGTCTTGAATATTCCGACTACGCTGCCAAACTGCTCTTGCTCTTCTTTTTTCTTTTACTAGCTCCATTATTTCGGTGGGATGTTAGGAATATTACATTTTAAGTTGTTTGTTTGTGGTGTTGCTCTCCATCCTGCTTCCTGTATTGTTGATGTAAAGTGGTTTGTTGCGTGCTCCAGGTCTTGATTTGTTTTTAAGCTTATATTTGTATCTAGATATTCAGTAATATAATCTTCGAACACTTTCCAGTTAGTTTTGGCATTGCTAAGAGTAGGTTTTGGTTCTTGGTACAGTATAGTTGCACTCATTGTAACTATTACAGGCGTATGGTCAGATGAAATATCATAGTTGGGAATAATATCCATAGTTTGCTGACATACCATGGGTAATAAAGAAATCGAGTAAATCCGGAATTTTGTTTTGTCTGTTTTTTACGTTCATAATGTTACGCACTGTGTGTCCTAATTTTTTAAGGGCATTTTTGATATCATCGATCGGGGTAGTGTGGTGTGGATATTTTAATACAACTCTGTAGGGACGATTTTCTTTCATTTGATACGTGTGATGTATAATCTTACTATCTTGCATGTGCTTAATAAGTTTACGGTACGTATCAGGGGTATTTGCAATTTATTTTAACTACATTATTGTGTAAGCTTTTTGAGGTGCATTGTTCTTCTTCCACTATTGTTTGTAAGTTTGTGATCATCTTACCATAATCTAAAACAAAAATTGGTGGTGGTTTATGTTCAGTTACGTTTTGATGTTCTTAGTTTTTTTGTTTGTTTGTTTCATCTTCCTCAGTTAATACTGAGTATCTATTTTTATTTGTGGTTACTGACTACTTTACAGTATTGGTAGTTTGTGTGTGAATCTTTGTTAACCGTTTTCGTTTATTATTCGAAACGCGTTGCCAACTATTAGCGGGATTAATTTTCATTTCTTCGTCGTCTTTGGAAATTTCGCTTATGTTACTTTTATCTTGATGTGATTGAGTGATTGTTGTATCGTGATGCTGACTAGAGTAAATTTGTGGCTGGTTTAACGTTGATTGATACTGTGTTAAATAATAGGATGGGTTAGGCGGCGATAAGTATGAATACTGAGTTTGTTGATAAGAGCAGTTGGGTTGTATGTTGGGTAAAAACGGTTATTGAGGAATTTGTAGAGGATTTCCATTCATATGTTGTTGGTTATTAATGTTATGTGCGCCGTTAAAGCCGTTTCCGGCCGGCAGCATTTTGTTGGTAGGTACTTATTAGATTTTTTGTTATTATTAATAAATCCTTTTAAAGTAATTTAAATAAAAATGTTCGCTTACAGTTTGTTAACTATTTAAAGTTGATATCATAAGTTGACTAAAGGTCTCACTTTATCGCACAGCACTTGTTATCTCGCAGACCGTTCACAGCGTCTTTACTCTACGAAATACATATGCGGACTATTTTATAATAATGAAAACACGATTAAACTAAATTTTTATTATATGTTTCTACATTGGAACACACTAAATATTTTTCTAAATTTTCTCTGATCACCGTTTAATATATCGTTAATATGATGTAGCCTCCTTTTTTTGGTGGTGATAAAGGGAGTTTAGGATATATATTTGAAAAGATGCTTTAATAAAAATCTTTTTGACATTCGGAATTAAACTATTAATTAAATTATATTCAAGTTTAACAGTTTCAACAACGTAATTTAAACCGTGGGCTAAACAAATACAACACATAAAATAAAAAAAATGTTTTTTGATGTTTTTGTGGTATATGGTGCAGAATTTATAAACATTATCATTATTTTATTCGTTGCCATTTGATTCACAAAATAAAATTTGCTTAACAATTAATTAAAGAATCTAGCCAGCGTTACATTGTTGGTTCTTCTAGAGCTTTTATACTGACCAAAAAACCTCATCCAGGTTCATTTTCATTCAATGCACCCAATACAAGATTAACTATATACCGACCGTTAACATCAGTTGTATCATTTACTGAAAACTATATAAATCCATACATAATAGTTTTAGCTGGTGTAATATAATCGGCATATTACCATATTGAAGAACATTGACCAAAATTAACAATGTGCTTAGAGGTGCAGTATTTTTTGTGAAAATTTTAAAATAAGGAATGATTTAGTATATAAACTAAAAAAAAGATAAACTACACAACTCCTTAGAAAAGTTCGCACGTTTCTCCTGTGCGGAATTGTTGACATTTAGATTTAACAACTGTTGCACCATATTTCCTGAACGATCAGACTTTTTTGTATATGCAGAGTTGTTCCTAGGTATTACTCTATTCTAAATTTTTATCGCACGTTATCTATAACAAAATTTAATTATAAAATCAATCTGATTTTTTAATTTTAAAACTTCTTATATATCAAAATAACATAAAAAAGTATTTTAATTTTAGAAACCGTACTACTATAATTTTAATATCTAATAGCAATAAAGAAGTTTCCCTTTTATCACAAACTGTGCAAAAAATATATGAGATGAGTCAATAATTTTCAAGTCTGTATTATTTCGAGATCAGTTTTGTAATAAAATGCTCTCGCGACTGCTGGTTTTAAAATTTTTAAACAAACATTGTTTTCACAAAATAAAATAAACACTTCAAATCTGAAGAATATGCTTCACAATCACGTCAAAATCAAATAAAATCAAACTATAGAAAATGATATTTTGCATATATCACAAGCTCTAACCATAGCTATAAAGCAAATATTAATATATATTTAACACTAGGGAGGTACAAGAAAAAAGGAAGCACGGAAAATAGGAGTTGAAATTTAATACATAATATACAATAATAGTGAGTGATAGAATATACAGGGTAAACGATATAAAAAAGAAATAACAACCGTCAAAGGAAGATAGTACGGAAACAAATACCCAAAAAAGGACAGTAGCGGAAAAGTCTCTGGGGGGAAACAGTTTGGAAGGTCAATTGAGAAAAATAACCCGTACCTAGACAAAAAACTATTAGGTTAAGATACGCTGGGGGGTAATGATGACAAAAATACAACAAAAAAATGAAAAAGAATTAAAAAAGAGACATTATAAAAACTGGCACATGGAATGTAAAAAGTATCCTAGGAAAAGAAGAAGAATAATCGATGAGATGAAAATTCAAAACATCGATTATTTATGTATAACGGAAACCAAAAAGATAGGGAAAGGATAAGTAGAATTAAATAAAAGACACTGGCTATATTGATCAGGGATACAACACAAAGAGTGGGGAGCAAAAAGAGTAGTAGATTTAATAGTAAAACCCGATAAAGAAAAAATGTCAGGGAAAAAAGGATATATCAATGAAATATTACTAGCAATAGACATTAAAACAGATTTTAAAAAAATCTGGACAATAATAGTAGCGTACGCGCCTAATGACAACGCGAGGAAGGAAGAGAAAGGACAGCTCTAGGAATTGCTGCAAATGGAAATTGATAAACAAGAAAGAAATATAATTGTTATGGGGAATATGAATTGCAGAGTAGGCAATATCAATTAAGACACAGAGATATATATAGGATCGCATGGAGAAAACACTAAAAATGATAATGCTATGAGGATGATAGACCTATGTGTAGGGAACAATTTTGTGATTACCAACAAGAAATTCATGCACAACGACATACACAAATATACCAGGGAAGTCCGCTCCAGGAATGAGAAGTTAATTATCGGCTATTTTATTATAAATACAAAAATTTGGAAAAGAGTGAAGGATGTAAGTGTAAAAAAGAAACACCGGACCACTATTTACTAAAGATGGAACTCTGGATAAACACAAAGGACAAACAAGAGCTAAAAAGGGAGAAAATAGCCAAACAAAAATTCAAAACCTATAGACTAAAGGAGAATGAAAGGCAAAAAAAAATCCAATAAATCTTAGAGAAGAAAATTGATCAAAGTAAAATAAAAAGTAAAGATATAAAAATTAAATAGAGACATTTCAATGTAAATATTCTAGAAGCGGCAAGAACGAGCTGTGGAGTAAAGAAAATTATAAATACATCCAGGAAGGGAAGTAGATGGTGGTTAACAGAAATACAACAAAAAGTTAATGAATAGAAGGAAAAATGGAAAAAGTTTATATTAACTGAAACGGGGGAAGTACATATAAGAACGCAAGATCACAAACAAAAAAATATATAAACAAAAGCGAATGAAAAAGCATGAGTGAAATTCGGAAACAGGATGAAAGAAAACTATTTAGAAAACCAAAAACTATACTTTAAAGAAGTTAAACCAAAAGAAACCGCCAAAACTAAGAAAAAAAGACAAGCACAGGAAAGTGATATCCGAGGATAAGAAAATAATGCAAAGGTGGAAGGAATACTTCGAATAATTAACAGAAACAGGAAATGATGTAGAACAAGTGATGGAGGAAACAAGAACAGTTAAGGGAGAAGCCCAAAATGTACAAACAATTTCAAGAGAGGAAATCGTTTAAACAATTAAGAAACTTAAACTAGGAAAACTATCAGGAAAAGATAAAATCACAAGAGAAATGTTAAGATGCGTGGGAAATAAAGCTTCAGAGAAATTTCACGATTTGCTAAATGAAACAATAACTCGTAAAGTAATACTCACGGACTCATGGAATTTAAGAATAATATTACTACTATACAAAAAATCTGGTGTGAACATCACACGACTTTCCTTATGCTATTATTATATATTATACCGGGTCCATCGTCTCGGCCTGCGCTGCTCTCGTCCCGGAACTTGTTATTTTAAAAAAGACGAGGCGCGAGTCCATCGTCTCGGCCCTGCCCTGCTCTCGTCCCGTATCTTGTTATTTTAAAAAAGGGCAAGGCGCGAGTCCAACACTCGAAAGCTGATTAAAATAAAAAGTAAAAGACAATAATTGACTCGTACTTAAAATTTTGTTACGTCACTGAAGGTAACCATGCGAGCTTTGCCGCACGGCCTTCCCCATTATCGCCTGGTGCTCCTAGCGCGCCCTCCCGACCTCCCCAGTTGACCAGGAAGCTCTCGAGCGCGTTGTGATTGGTCCGTTTAATTAATTTTTAATCGGCTATAACTTATTTATTTGACCTCGGAACAAAAATTTTTATTGTAATTTTTTGTTCGTCTCGATCTGATCTACCCGGTAATATAAATTTCCCGAAATATTTTACGAACATCCGGTATATTAAAAATAATGAACTCAATTTTTTTTCGAGTTCCTATTTTACCAAATTTTATTTTAAATTTATGTTTATCTCATGACAACAAATCATTTTTATTCTCATGAATTTTTACTTTCCTTATCCTATAATAAGGAAAGTAATGTAATCGGCGGAAATTTGACCTACCCAGTTTTTCACATTTCTGGACGAAATATAGCCTCAGGACACCAAAAAAAGTTGTTTTTAGCCATTGGTTCGTGTGTGTGTGTGTCTGTCTGTCAGTAAACAAGATATCTCGAGAAGCGTAAGAGCTAGAGACTTGAAATTTGGTATGCAAGTTACTTGTAGGTAGGGGACGCAGTGCGAAGCTTTTGGTAAAAATCGGCCACAAGGTCGCAAAATCGGTCTCAAAGCGGTCGCGTATCTAAACGGTTGAAGATACAAAAAATTTATGAGAATAAAAATGATTTATTATCATGAGATAAACATGAATTTAAAATAAAAGTTGGTAAAATAGGAACTCGAAAAAATTGAAACTCAGGATTTTAACATACCAGGTGTTCATAAAACTTTTCGGAAATTTATATTACGGTCAAAGAGGATAGCACGGAAACAAATACCCAAAAAAGGACAGTAGCCGAAAAGTCTCTGGACGGAAACAGTCTGGAAGGCCAATTGAGAAAAATAACACGTACCTAGACAAAAAACTATTAGGTTAAGATACGCCGAGGGTAATGATGACAAAAATACAACAAAAAAATAAACATCTGAAAAGAGACAAAAAATACAACAAAAAAAGCAAAAAGAAGCAAAAAAGAGACATTATAAAAACTGGCACATAGAATGTAAAAAGTATCCTAGGAAAAGAAGAAGAAATAATCCATGAGATGAAAATTCAAAACATCGATTATTTATTTATAACGGAAACCAAAAAGATAGGGAAAGGATAAGTAGAATTGAATAAAAGACACTGGCTATATTGATCAGGGATAGAACACAAAGAGTGGGGAGCAAAAAGAGTAGTAGGTGTAATAGTAAAACCCGATAAAGCAAAAAATATCAGGGAAGAAAGAATATATCAATGAAAGAATACTAGCAATAGACATTAAAACAGATTATAAAAAAACCTGGACAATAATAGTAGCGTACGCGCCTAATGACAACGCGAGGAAGGAGGGGAAAGGGCAGTTCTAGGAATTGCTGCAAATGGAAATTGATAAAGAAGAAAGAAATGCAATTGTTATGGGGAATATGAATGGCAGAGTAGGCAATATCAATGAAGACACAGAAATATATATATATAGGATCGCATGGAGAAAACACTAAAAATGATAATGCTATGAGGATGATAGACCTACGTGTAGGGAACAGTTTTGTGATTACCAACAAGAAATTCATGCACAACGACATACACAAATATACCAGGGAAGTCCGCTCCTGGAATGAGGAGTTAATTATCGGCTATTTTATTATAAATACAAAAATTTGGAAAAGAGTGAAGGATGTAAGTGTAAAAAGAAACACCGGAATAGGAAGTGACCACTATTTACTAAAGATGGAACCCTGGATGAACACAAAGGACAAACAAGAGATAAAAAGGAAGAAAATAGACAAACAAAAATTCAAAAACTATAGACTAAAGGAGAATGAAAGGCAAAAAAAATCCAATAAATCTTAGAGAAGAAAATTGATCAAAGTAAAATAAAAAGTAAAGATATAGAAATTAAATAGAGACATTTCAATGCAAATATTCTGGAAGCGGCAAGAACGAGCTGTGGAGTAAAGAAAATTATAAATACATCCAGGAAGGGGAGTAGATGGTGGTCAACAGAGATTCAACAAAAAGTTAATGAATAGAAGGAAAAATGGAAATAGTTTATATTAACTGGAACGGGGGAAATCTATAGCACATATAAGAACGCAAGATCACAAACAAAAAAAATATAAAAAAAGCGAAGGAAAAAGCATGAGTAAAATCGGAAACAGGATGAAAGAAAACTATTTAGAAAACCAAAAACTATACTTTAAAGAAGTTAAACCAAAAGAAACCGCCAAAACTAAGAAAAAAAGACAAGCACGGGAATGTGACATCCGAGGATAAGAAAATAACGCAAAGGTGGAAGGAATACTTCGAATAATTAACAGAAACAGAAAATGATGAAGAACAAGTGATGAAGGAAACAAGAACAGTTAAAGGAGAAGCCCAAAATGTACAAACAATTTCAAGAGAGGAAATCATTTAAACAATTAAGAAACTTAAACTAGGAAAATTATCAGAAAAAGATGAAATCACAGAAGAAATGTTAAGATACGTGGGAAATAAAGCTTCTGAGAAATTTCTCGATTTTCTAAATGAAACAATAACTCATAAAGTAATACCCACGGACTGGAATTTAAGAATAATATTATTAATATACAAAAAATGAGATCTAAAAGATTTCCCAAACTACAGAGGAATTACATTAATGAGTATACCCAGCAAAGTATTAACCAGAATAATAGAAAAGAAACTAAGAAAGAAAATTAAACCTTCGTTAGAAAAGTCGCAACATGGATTTCGTAGAGGCAGAAGTACACAGGATCTAATTTTCACAATTAGACATCTGAGAAAAAAAATGATAAGGAAAAATGAAGGAAATACATATCTGCTTCATAGACCTTAAAAAGGTCTTTGACATGGTAAGGAAAAAAGATATCTGGACAAGCCTGAAAAGAAGAGGAGTAGAAAAAGAATTGATAGATGTCATAAAAGCATTATATAAAGATAATAAAAATAATGTAAGGACATATAACAACGAGTCAGACCAATTTAAAACAAAAATAGAATTGAAACAAGGGTGTGATCTTCGTCAACTTCTATTTTCAGTACTCTGAATATTTGTAAACTGAAATCTAATAATACGAAATATTAAAAATAGAGACTTAATAGAACAACAATACAGGAACTACTATTCGCAGACGATATGGTGCTAGTAGCAGAATCAGCGAAAAAACTACAAAAAAATGTTAATATTATTATCGTGAATTTAGAAATAGACAGAAAAAACAAAAACTATGATTATCGCAAGGAAGGACTCGCACCACAATATCAATATAAAAGGACAAATAGGTGACAAATTTCACATATTTGGGTACAACAATAGAAAACAGGGAGAAATAGATAATAAAATAATGGAAAGAATAGAATAGGCGGAAAAATATATAATACATTTAAAAACACGTTCTTCAGAAAAAAAGAAATCGCGAAACAAATAAAATCGGAAGTATGCAAAAAATGGTAAAACCTTTAATCTATGGTAGCGAATCTTGGACAATCAACAGACGAAATGAGAGTTAAATCACGCCAGTGGAGATGAGATATCTTAAAAAAATTACGAGAATCACAAGATTGGACAGAGTGAGAAATGACACTGTTAAAAGACAGACAACTTGGATGGATGGGCCACTTTCTCTGTATGGACAACAATAGGATAGTGAAAATAGTATATTAAGCAAGAGTAAAGGGAAAAAAAAGTAAGTAGACCAAGAAGGAAATGGGAGAAACAGGTACAGGTACAGGGATATACAGTGGAGGAAATTAAGAAACCTGACAAGAGATAGAAAGGCATGGAATAAAATAATCAAGAAAAGTTAAAATTCAGTTTTATTAGATCAGTATATTATATTGTATTCTAATTAGGTTATAATGCGACACCTAACGGTAAAAGAATTTTACTTTAAATAAAATTAAACATTATTTTATATGGGAATGATAACAATTAAAAAAATAGTTTTCTTGTAATAATTTCGGTATTTTCTATTGTTGTATCATATGGTTTTAAAAGATATTCGTTGTAAAATGGTACAAAAAGTTTATGATAGAAATGTTGGCATTTGTATTGTATAGAAATAAAAATTATCACCATTATTATTAATGACATAAGGTTATATGTATACGAATTATTATTGTACACGACTTTAAATTTTGCAATAAAATATTAACAGTAAATTATTATTTTCAGTTTTGTGTAGGTCAACAAACTAAAAATTTATATTCATATATCCTAAAATTGACGTCAGAGAAATCTAAATTTTAATTGGTTTTTATGTTGCACAGCAGTGCAACTGCAAATATATAAATACTGCACAAAACCGTAAACAGCGCAATAAACTATATAGCACAAAAATGCCAAATGGTTATGAATTGCGTTGTAATATAGGAGAGATCAGTACTAATAACTGTTGTAATAATATCATCAGCGTGATTAATATACGTAAATAACTGCTTACCCGGGGATAAATTAATTTATAGCTTAATATACGAGAGTTAAGTGTGTTAATTAATTTACAGTTGCCAACCACCACAAGGCAGCGTTATGAAGTCGGGCCTGCGAATCTACGGCTCTCGTAATCACAACGAATGCAACTTGCCTTCCGTTTAAATTTTAAATTTAATTAGGTATTGCGGCATATAAAATATCTTTGAACCGCGTGCCTCTACCAAAACAAAAGTTGTTATTGCAACATCGTTCGCTCATACGTGCAAATTACAGCGACCTTAATAATGCGTTCAATAATACATCGCAGCAATAAAAGCGGTAATGAAACGCCAAGACGTTTGAGCTGCCCTTACCTGTCGAGCCCTTCGGTAATTACGTCTGAAGCTACCTGTACGGGTGCTTAAAATTGTAATGAACACGGCGAAGGCAAATTGGGAGGCAAAATTAAATTGAAAATCCGTTGCTAATTTAGCGGCAAACATATATGGCATGCTATATGCAAGCAGGTCAAACTTCAGGCGTACGCTCGTAAATAAATAAACACGGTACGTTTTGCCAAAAAAGGCATAAAAACAGAGCGTATGGGCAAATAATTCAACTGGTCTTTTCTGGTTCGAAATGCCGCATTGTGTTTTTATTTGATCATGAGTTGTTGTAATTATAAATAACGGATATGAATGCGTAAATGTAACTCGAAGGTAAATCAGTTAGGTATCGATTACATCGGGTGAATATGTATGTGGCAAATCGAAATTAAAAAAGAATTATTTTAAAAGTTTTTTTTGATACTGTCTAGTTGCTGAGAAACTTTTTGAAATATAGCTCGAGATCTGACAACCTTTCACATGATGCTTCTCATTAAACAATCTGTAGAATGTGGTATTAGAACAGCTTCAGAATATATGAAACATTTTTAATTTTATTGAGAGATAATCGTAAAACTTAAACATATATGTGATAATTCTAACATAAATTTCCGCTTTCTTTAATTAGTCACCTTAGACAGTCAATCAACTTTATTGTTTACAATTTTGTGATGGGTTCCTGGGTTTCTAAATAAATAAAAAACTTAGTCTGTATGTGCTATAATAATAAAGATAATTATTTTGTACACTTTTATCTCTAATTTTATACTGTAACATAACTAAGATGGTTCATGTTATAATTTATTCTAGCCGTTAAAAATAAATTATAACGCTTATAATAAGAAAAATACTTTAATAGACTAATCGTGTTAAACTGCCCCTGATTTCCGTCAGTAGCAATTTATTCATTATTGGATTTTGTAATGTATTTGGAAACGTCATCTTTATCTTACAAATTACAAAAACCGATTTAGAGATACCAATTTAATATAAGAATCATAATGGAATAACCCTAATTTTATGCGAATTTGATTTGTTTAATCAATATTTTATCCTAAGCGACTATAATTTTGTTATTTGTTGTTCTCCACTTCTATAATAATATAAATAGCGCAAATTATCAAATAACATTAAATGTGTAATACATTGATGCCGCAATACTAATGATAGTTTTACGAGTATATTAATGGTACCTGTAATAACACCCCAAATAAGTTTTTTCGGTTTAATTATTAAAGAAATAAATGTAAAGTGTTGTTGTTTAGAGCTTAATTATTTTAACATTAAAACATTATTTTCTAATCAACTAGAACAACATATATAGAATAAACGTAAAGTGGTCGAAAAATTAAAAGCACAGATAATTGAATTCTTATATGATATAGTTTTTTGTTCATATTTATAATTATTTAATGCATAAATTAAATATACAACACCCTCTATATCTGTGAGAACAGTAGAAAGGAAGAAACTGACTTCTACTGCATTAAAATGTAGAATATTAAAGGCAACTCGTTGCGTAATCTATTAATGAGGCATCTTTTGGCACTTTGGAGATAGTCTAGTTTAAGGGTTAAGTTACCCTTAAGGCCTCAAAGCATATTGGTGAAAATATGGCAATCCGGGTGCTCCAGGTGAACCTACAACATAGTAAGGCAATTTCTGCCGTCCCTATTGCATTGCAGGCAATGTCCGACGTGTCTCTCATTCAAAAAGCCTAGGTACACAGGACCAAAATTATGTTTGGAAGAAATAGGAGTACTAATTTACAGTTGATCTTTAGAGTTTTAAAATCTGCCCCTCAATTCTTTGCGTTCTAGAGACTTAACGGTAATTAGATTAAAGATGGAGAATGAGGATAGGCTAAGAAAACAACTTTTTGGCACACCTTTTTAATATACCTTCCTCATGTTAATCTCACCCTATTTCCAAGTAGAGGTAGGATGCAGAGAAAGTGGCTTATAACTCATCATTGGCTGTTATGCAAATGGTTTATACTTTTATTAGAGGTAGTATATACAATTGAGTATAGTGATCAATTGTACAATTAGGTCTGAGCACCTTTTTTGAACTCCTCATTAAAAAGTAGAATAGGAATGTCTCATAAACCCGACCCATTGAAACACCCCTAAGGGGGGTTTTCCTGCTTTTTTCATTTTAAATTGACATATCTCATGAACGATAATATATAAAGTGCTGAGACCTTCATAGTTGATTGGTTGGTCTAAGTTTGAGTTTCTAAGGTGTCTATGAGTTTCAACATTTGTATATATTAGCGTTTCGTCCCATGATCTTGTTAATATTATAATATTATAGATATAACAATAGATACTACATTTGCTAGTAGCATTATACGCAATTACCATGTGTGTGAAGATGTAAGTTGTTCTGATTACAGGCATATCTATTTTAAAATATAGGGTATCAGCTTTATACAAGAAACCTATCGCAATCCTCAAACGAGGTCTCACATACAATCTTAGAGAGTGAATGGAACAATTAAGAAACACTATAGAGTTAAAGATTGCAGGACAATGGAATGATATTGTGATATCAGCGTATGAAGGTAACTGTCTGTAAGTGAAAAATAATTCTAACAGAAAGATGGCCCGATGAAATGAAGATCTTGATTGAATAAGAAAGCAAGCAAAAATTCAATTAATTTTTTTTTTACCTTAATTAAATCAGCTCAGCATCTGGTCTGCTATACGTAATTCAGTTGTATGTTGCATTTTACTTAAACTAACTTAGTCAGGATTATTGATATAATTTTATTTTACATTATACATTGAACTTACTACATGCGTTTGATGTTTGTAAATACAGATTGTGTATTTATTGTAACAAGTCTTGGGGGAGTTGTTCATTCCGTGCGAACCACGGCGCGTTCACTGCTATACGAGTAATATATTTTGCAATATTGTTTTACAATACTTGAAGTTTTTTCAGGTGTGTGTTTGATGTGTTCCTCCATACGGGGTGCGCGTAGATCAAGATGAGTCTCAGTATTGTTTGATAGATTATTTTTATGTATTCAACACGCAGGTGTGATTTTCTATTTATTATTGGGTACAACTTTCCAAGTCTGGCGTAACATTCACTTAATTTTTTGTTCACATGATATCCCTATCTAAGTCTGGAATCTAGATAGACACCCAAGTATTTAATTGTCGAGTCCTTGCATCCCAATCGATCCTGCTTTGATTTTATCTTATAATAGGTAAGTTTTTGATTTGTTTTGCATTTTTGCTAGAATTTTTGTTATAGTTATTAACATTTTCCAATTGTCAAACTATTTGTTCATCTCGTCTAAGGCTTTAACCGCTGTTTAAAGAGTTATGCTTTGAGATAGGACAGCGGTATCATCCGCGAACATAGCCAAGGTAGTGTTGTTAGTGGTTTCCAAGTCGTGCATGTAACTGTTGAACAAAATTGACCTCAATGTACTAGGTTGCGGTACTCCCACTGAAATTGGCCTTTTATCTTTTAAGAATAATGAGATTGTATTAATAAGATAATCAGGGATTCCCAGTTTTATTATTTTATGTCTTAATCCTAGATGACAAACTTTGTCAAAGGCATTTTGAAGATCACTGAAGGCTATCACAGTGTACTCCTTATTCTCGAACCCTGTCCCAATCGATTAGGTAATTATTATTAACTGTTGCATTGTCAAATGTTTCTTTTTAAATCCCATTTGGTGATGGGGTATGATATTACGCCTATTCAATATTTTTTGAAACCGCTCGTGTATAACTCTTTCATGTATTTTGGAGAGTGATGATAATAAACTTATAAGTTGATAACTTTCTGGTCTGTGTTTATCTTTGCCGAATTTATGAAATGGAAATATGTGGCCATGTTTCTATAATATTATTGTTTGTTTCAGTAACTTTCTGCTTCAAGGTTGGTGTGATGTTTGTGTTATTGAGGGTGAATACTTTTTTCGAGATGTGATGCAAGTACATTGGCTTCATCTTGATCGGTTACATGTGTATTCCTATTATTAGTTAGCGGATGAATAATAGTCGTATCTCTTAGTTGAAGTTCTTTTATGTATTTGTTGTATAAATTAAACTTATATTGGTCCAGTTGCATTCTGACTTGGTGGGTAAGTTGGTTAGGTAGTTATTAAGTGGCAAAGCGAAGGGGAGTCACTTACTAACTTCATGTTGTCCGTCTGTCTGTCTGTCCGTTCGAGCAAAAACTCGAGAACGGCTGAGAATTTCCAAATTCTGTTTTCACCAATCGACAGGTGACCAAAAAGGCTTGTTTGCTAGTGTACTGGATAACAGCCTTGTCCATATTATTGATTGAGTGAATAGATAGGTGTAAGGCTTTTTATGTTTTTGTCTAGCTAGCGTTGAAACTTGTTCCAGTTTATTTTGCCTTCTATTAGTCTAGGTAATGAGGGAATTTGCTATGGTTTATTGTGGAAAGATATAATTGCGGGTATATGGTTTGAGTCTAGTTCATTTAGGAAAATTTGATAGATAAATTTTTGAAAGGTTTTGGGTAAGGTTACATTTAAAATATCCGATTTGTAATCTGTTCTATAAGGATAGTAGGTATAATCATTAGGGGTCGATATTTGTATGTTTTTGTTAGTAAATATTGAGTTTAGGCTGGTAACATTCGGGTTTTTAGATTTACACCCCCAATGTTTGAGTTTGAAGATCGCCAATTAAGAATGTTGGTTTGTTTGTGTAAAATATATTAATAAAGTTTTCTTGAAGTATTTGTTTGTTCAGTTGTTTATAAGATGGATGAAGTAAAATTTTAGCTTTATTATCTAATGTTATATTTATAGATACTGTTTCAAGATTTCCAAAATCTAGATCATCCTGATGCAGTCCGCGTCTCTCTGTCGTTCCTGTATACTTTGTAACTTGGTAGTTTAAAGGGTTCCGTACTTAAAAGATGCGTCTCTAAGAGGCATGCCACGTCCAAGTTATGTAAAATTCAATAAGCACACTGTGCTGTCTCTTGATGCCATCGACGTTCCAATTAAGGACTGTTATGATATTAATTGTGCGTTTTTTATTTGGATCCATGGCAAAATAGTATCGTGTCGTTTTTCATTTTGATTTGGTGGATTTTGTTGACGGTTGACTTTTTGGTAGTAATTACATCCTTTGAAGTTAGCAGAATAAAGTTCTTTACAATTAACACATTCAGAAGAATTAGTAGATGTTTTATAACATTTATTATACTCATAGTATTTACACACTTAACGCATTAGGGCTCCGTGTACGTCCATAAAGTTGGCATCTTTTACATTGTGGTATGTCTTCAGATTTTCTTTTTGCTTCTACTTTTGTTATGCTACGTTGTATTTTTTTAAGTTCATAATTTCTTTAGGAGCTTCAGAGTTTTCGAAGTCCATCATACATAGCAGTATGGGCCTTCTGTCCTTGTTATAAAGACGTGCAACCTTAATCACTATGTTTTTTTATGTTATTTAACATTTTTAATACTTTTTTTCAGTGATTAAGACCGGTAAGTTACGGATTATAACTGATAATTAGATTGTTTCGGGGTCCTTAAATGTGTGATAGTTTATTTTATTTCCAGTATATTGTTTTTTTTTATTGACATAATAAGAGCATATTTACAATCTACTTCCACAGGAAAGGAGTATTAAGTAAATGCGGTAAATGTAACACAAAGTGTATAAGGAAAGCATTCACTAATGCTTTTCCTTTGGATGATTTCTTCTTCGTTATATTAAATCTTGAGGCCAGGTTCTGTGGAGTCTTCTTGTGTTTGGACCGCTTTCATATAACTGCTCTACCAGAGCGTTGTCGTGGTTGATTATTTGATTTTGGTATTTAATAACACTGCGCTCGATCTCTTCTTTGATGGTTGGAATTTTCAAATCGGTATGAAGTGTGAGATTACTGACATACCAAGGAGCATCTGCCAGGATTCTGAGAACTTTAGACTGAAACCTTTGTATGATTGCCAGGTTTGATGGTTTAGCACTCCCCCATAACTGAAGCCCGTAGGTCCAAATAGGTTTGATTATACATTTGTATAACAGAATTTTGTTATTTAACGACAGTTTTGATTTTCGTCCAAGAAGCCAATACATTTGTCGAAGTTTGATGTCCATTTGCTTACGTTTAGTCTTGATGTGGCTTTTCCATGTTAATCGTTGGTCTAGGGCTAGTCCCAGGTATTTCACTTCAGATTTCATAGGTACGGATATGTTGTTGATTATTACAGGTGGACAGGTTGCCTGTCGATTAGAGAACGTGACTTGGACCGATTTAGCTTGGTTAATCTTCATTCTCCATTTATAATACCATTCAGTAAGTAGATCCAAATAGGTTTGTAGTTGTTCGGAAGCTGTTGTAGGATTTTCACTGTTGGATAACACAGCAACATCATCGGCGAATGAGACAATTGTAGTAGTATTTGTTTCAGGTAGGTCGGTGGTGTATTTTAAAAATAGGAATAGTCCAAGGACGCTGCCTTGTGGGACACCGGATTCTACAGCATGAAAGTTATATGTTATATTTTACTGAGAAGTTTCTATCAGTTAAATAGGATCTTAGGAGGAGATATAGATTACTAGATAGTGGGTTTTTCAACTTGTATAGGAGACCAGGATGCCACACTTTATCAAAAGCCTGTTGGATATCGAGAAATACAGCATTACGGAATTTCTTCTCTTCTAAACTCTTAGCAATCATGTCTACTATTCGATGCACCTGCTGGATTGTTGAATGTCGTTCACGAAATCCAAATTGGTGGTTGGTCACGTTCTTCATGGATTCTTCGTAAAAGGAATCGTTCATATACTTTACTTGCGATAGGTAAGAGGCTGATTGGTCGATAAGATGTTGTTTCATGTGGAGGTTTGCCTGGTTTTTGAATCATAATTATTTTAGCATATTTCCATGCAATTGGATAATAGATTAAGCTTAACATACGGTTATAGATTACTGTTAAAAGTAGAATAGATTTTTTAGATAGGTAAATTAGTATTTGTCCTTTAAACAGGTCATATCCCGGAGCTTTATGTATGTTAAGTTTGCTTATTTCTTTTTTAACTAATGCAGGCGTGAAAGGCTTAATTGGAAGAGACATTTGGCATGGTATTTGGATGAAACTATCTACCTCATCGTCTGGATCCCCTTTAATGGGTTGAAACACTTCAGCTAGGTACGTGGCAAAAGTATCGGCCTTCTCCTGATCACTACGCGCCCACTCTCTATTGGATTGCTTAATTGGTGGAACAGCCATCCGAGGTCTTTTCAACTTTTTTGTTGCCCTCCACAATGTATTATCATTAGGCGAAAAGTATCATTGTTCAAAATTATTATTTTAGATTTCTTTAAGTGCTGCTTTTAGTTCTCTAGACAATATTGATGTTGGTCAATATTGTTCCTTGATCTTTGCCAGACTTTTCTGGCACTTCGTTTCTTAGCAATTAGTTGTTTGATGCGTAACGGCACAGAGGGAAAGTCAGTCATTTTGTGATCGTTTTGAGGAGTAGAGTGTGAAGCTGCTTGTTGTACTATTTTTGTGAAGTATTTTACTGCTTCATTTAGGTCTTCGTGAGATTTTATTCGTAGCTTAAGGTAAATATTTGTTTCCAGGTAGACTTCGAATTGCACCCAATCAGTATTTTTAGAGGTTTATTAATGACACTGGTACTTATACTGCATATGACTTGTGTGTGATCGGTAGATAAATCAAAGTTTGACTCAATTAGGCAATTATTTCATGGAAAACCGTAAGTGATGAAGTAGTCTAAAAGATCAGGTAGTCTATTTGGGTCGGTTGGCCAGTAGGTAGATATCCCGTTATAATTGTTATCAATCATGGTTCGCAGAAGGTTCCGACCTTTTGGTGTGCCGAAATGGGTGTGCTTGGCATTCCAATCGCCCTCTACTATGAATTTGTTACCAAGGGTACTGAGAAAGTCTTTGTATTCGTCTGACGATATAGCATGTCTTGGGGGGCTATAGATAGCAGAAACCGTAAAGTGCCATCATGGAAGAGCCTAAAATTTGTACGATTGGTGAAAAGGGTTCCTGATATGAGCAGAATGTCAATTTTGTTTAAATTTAAAAATTATATTATTTTTTGCTTGTGATTGAGCAGTCCATTAGCGTTCCAAGTAACAATTCTGAGAATATGTGCCATTATGGATTCAGTTTAGCAATAACTGATGTTAATAGGTTTAATATTATACCGTTTTGGTTTATTAATTGTGAAAACATTGTTTTGAATTCATTCAAGAAAGTTGTTAGTTGTTCACCTAAGGTGGGTGTTTGAGGAGCTTGGGTGAGGTTGACTTTAGCAGCGACGTTTGCATATGTTGATTGTGTATTTTCCATTTGGAATAAATTCTTGATGTTGATTTATGCGAGTTATAATGTTAGATCTATTTCTTGTTGCCACTAGGTTCTTATAAACGGCACAGCCCTTGTAGTTAGCGGGGTGACCTTTTCCACACAATGCACATTTTGCTGGTGTGATTTTGGGTTTCTTACATGTTTTAGAATCGTGTTGTTCTCCACACTTTATACAGTTATAAGGTTTGCTGCAATAAGATTTCGAATGGCCGTATGCTTGGCACCTCATGCATTGTATTATGTCTCTGTTGCTTCTGGGTAGTTCTACTGTTATTTTGGTGTTACATAAGAATTATTTTTTAAATATTTCTTTATTGTTTGACTGAGGTTCCAAATCAATAAGGAACAGAGATAATGGTTCTTTACTCATTCTGTGCTTCACGTTCATGATATTTCTGACTTTATGACCTACGTCTTCTAGATCTGCTTTAATGTCTTCAATTGGAATGGAGTAGTATAAATTTCTAATTACTATGCGATATGTACGCTCTTCTTTAATTTGGTACGTATGGTGTACGATGTTTTCTTCTCTTAGGTGGCGTACAAGTTTTCTGTACGTTTCAATTGTATGTGCAGTAATTTTGACTGTTTCATTAGCTAGGGTTTTACTATAGTAGGTTTCTTCCTCTGCTACTAAGGCGAGATTGTTGATCATGTCTTTAGTTTTTTTACACCACAGATAAATATAGGGGGTGGTGTAGGAGTTCTTTCAGTGTTCGATTTATTACTAGGATCTTCTGTTTCGGCTAATTCGTTTGGATTTATTGTAGATAACGGATTATAACGATTTTTGATGTATGTGTGATAAGTGGCGGGAACACTTGATTCATTATTTTGTCTTTCTCGTTTTCGCTTTTTAACAACTTGCCACTAGTGTTTGTTGTCTGTTTCGGATTCTTCATCGCTAGTGTCTATTACTATGCGTTCTACAGGCTTATTGTGTGGGTTTAAGGCTGTAGGTTGTGACATGAGCTGTTGTGGGGGTTGTAGTTGGAAATTGATTGGAGGATTAATACATTGATGAGTAGCTAGTGGGTTATTGGGAGACTGTTGAGGCTGAAATGATTGCTGTAGTTGTGGGGCATTATGCATGGGTACACCTTGTTGTTGTCAATACATTTGATTAGGGATGTTGGGGGTAGGATACCCAAAAGGTTGGTTAGGTTGTTGTGATGTGGGGAACATAATTGATGACTTATTTAGATCAAATTGCTTACTTGGTATCTAGTATTTGTTGCACTTTTAAATAAAATTGTCTTGTAAGAATAAATTCATAAATAAATATCTCTGCCGCGCGTGTATCGCGCGATAGCGCTATCACTTAACTTTCCTGCTTTCGGAGCGAACGATTAATTCCAAAAGTTAAATGCGTACTATATAAGCTATAACTTGAAGAAGTGTTCGCTTGGTCCTGTGACCCTGCGGTTATCGCTATTTTGCTACGATAGCGGAGCGTACATCTATTGTCCGCACCGCTTCACTGCTCGCAAGCGACTCAGTATATTGTTTAGTAATTTTCTTAAATTAATTTTTACCTTATCTTTCTTTTGTGCTGTTTTAAATTTTGTAATTTATATAAGATTCTTTATGTGTTAAGTGAGAGCATAGTGTAAAAATATGGGTGAATTTTTTACTTTAGTTTTTTGTGTTGAAGTCGAAGGATTAGTTTGTTCGTTGGTAATCATTTGTTCGACTGCTCTAGCTTATTTGCCTTGATAGATAATATTTGTAGTGTTTTGAATGCTATTACCCGTTCAGTAATATTTGTTGGCTGTGATTAGAGAATTAGGTTAGAAATAGCATTTTTTATTTAATATAGCTGAAGGTGAAAAATCAGCATTGTTTCTCTTACCTATTATTTTATGATAGAACCCCCTCCTCCTCCGCAAAGGTTTGTTTGTTGCGCTAATATATTTACGATTTACAGTTAGCAAGAGTTTATTTAGGTAGTGATAACTTCGCAACTACGATATGCAATTGACTTCAGGTCAGCTTACATGTGCGTTGCGTAGGTAAGGAGTTTCGGGCACTTACACATCGGAACGCGGTACACGACCGCTCCGAAACGCAAGCGCGGAATCTCAATTCAATTAGTAAAATAATTGTAAAATGGGACAATTATGAAAACAATTCTAAGTGAATAGAACAAACCTGTAAATAAATCGACCAGATATACACAGAAGAGGCAATGTGACAAGGTAGAAACCCCTTTAAGAAGGTGCCAGGCTTCTCAGAGAGAATTAGCAAAACGTAAAGAACATGGTAGATGTAGACAACTTACAGTGCAATTAATTTATTCAAACCGTATGAATCGCTAGGACTCAATGTTATTAATCCTATTTTGTTTCACAAGAGAAGTGAACTTCTTTACCACAGGATGTACGATATACTTAAGTTAAGTAATGGAAGCACTACTGGACCTCTCTCATTTTTATTTTGAAATCATGAAAGAAACTGGAGTAGCTCTTTATAGACTGCGCAACGCACCAATTCGTAAAGATAGTATAGAAGTGAAAAATGAAGATTGGACATAAGGGTGGAGACACAATGGATATTCAAAATTCACATTTAACGTGAATTTGGTGGCTAATATTGTGAATCAAAATATATGCAAATGCAAAATAAGCAACAGGAACTTTTGAAAGTACTAGCACTAGTTGAAAGTTACTGTATTTTATGTATTTTCAGACCCCAGATACAACATAATTGTAATTTAGTGTTTATTGTTTGTTGACGGTCTTTTTATTTATTCAACTACATATCTATGTTCGCTGGGGTGTATGTTAATTAAGGATAAGAATTTTATTATATTATGCCTGAATCTCTAAACATCCCGTTCCAGAAAGTCTGCTTATTGATTTCTTTGAGGATTTGTATTAGGTACCAATACCAATTCACCTATAATGATGTATGGCGCATTACGATTTTACTTATATCGGATTGTTTACAATGGTAGATAGTCATTTAATTAGTGAGTTAATTATTCTCAAACATCTGTATATGTCACTAGTATTTTCTGAAGCAGATAAATGTCAAAAAAAATTCCTACTTTTTATTGAATAACTATTATATTAATGAGAAATCAGTTTGACGTATTTAATCAGAGGGTGACTGTTGATTAATGCTTTGGCTTCAGCCAACACAATTTGCAATAATTAATTTCTAAAATTTTTGTTCTGCAAGTAGATTGTCTAAAATTCTTCATTTATTTCCCTAAATATTCTCAAGTCCTCGAAAGTGTGGTAATTTAAATGGAACAAACTTTTAATTAATGTCACGTGCTGATAGATAATATTTTATTTAATCAGCATTTTTTTAGCGTGACTTTCAGTTTACTGCCTGTACCTCTAAAATTAGTGTCGTTGTTGCTCCTGATATTCTTAGGATCTTCTTGCCGACAAAACAAGCAAAACATAATAAAGTACTATTAAACAAATTTGAGTGATACATTTTGCATGTAAATAAGTTACATATTTTTTATAAGCTTGGAAAGTTATTTATTTACTACTTACAGATGCACAATAATTTTTAAATAAAAACATATGCTTAATGCTGTCTATCCATGACTATCAAGAAAAAACTATGTTAAGCTTAATTATATAGATTTGTTATGGCTTTTAACTTTTTCCCTACTGCCTAATAGTGCTAACATTCACACAGGCATTGTTCTAAATAACACCCATTAACTGACGAATAATCAAAAGGTGCACAACACTCAGTTATTAAAAACTTATGAATAGTATGTTGCTTCAACCAAATGCACATGAATCTCCCCTGAGTGTTTTATTAGTCAATAAGTTAAATAATATTATGTTAAACTATATTAAACGCTTCGAAGCAATATTGAACATACATCTTAAGTCTTCCGTCCTTTTTAAATATTAGTTCTAGATATCAATTAAATTGCTACCAATTAAATTGCTATCAAATACATTCGTAAATTAGCTATTAGCTAAATTAATATCACCCTGATTGGTATAATAGGAGTAATTGCTAAAATAAAATGTTATTGTTAATTTTGCCTCGACTTTCAATGACATGTAAAACACACAAATAATTTATTGATTTGTAGAGCTGTAGTTTTAAGTAAGTTGATAGCTCTGAAACAAATCGTTTTGTTATTATCTTTTCAGGAATCGTTATTTATCCTTGTATATTTTTGAATTTGGCCTATCTTATCATTTTATCCTAGATTTTTAACTTTCTTCAGCAATAATTTAAATATAAGACCTTGGAACTTAAAAACATCTTTCTTGGGATCTCAATAAAATCCAAGCATTAATTTTTACTTATCTTTCTTGGCGTTTTTGGTTCAATCAGTGATTTGTTCCTTAAACGCTACAACTTTCAGCAATTCTTCCAAGTTGTACAATCAACTTTTGATATTGAATACTCTTCGACGGCGACTTTCGCCTTTATCCATCATTTTTTTGATAGTCTTTTTATTAATATAATGATGATTTACAATTGTATTCATAGCTTCCGTAAATTATTTTTAAACTCCATCGCATTGCGCTTCTTTATCCAGTGTGTTCTAAATAAGGAACTTCTAGCACCAAACACCAAAATATTTATTTGATACACATATATATATGATACATCATATAAATTATATCGTGTATATCCTTAGAAAAATTTAGTTTTGTGTTGTGTAAACTTTAAAACACATTTATGAAGGTTATTTTAATGTTGAATTCTGAAAGGTCTTTTTGCAAAAACTAACCCATTAGTTTTCCAGAGTGTAGGTGCCTCAAAGCAATTATAAATTCTTTACCATAAATTGTGCATCAGCTTTTAGGCTCACTGATTTTGCACAAACAATGGTAGCTTTTTACAGTTGATTATTTTAAGTGACTCAAACTGAAACTGCTTCTTTAAAAATTTATATAGTGCTTGGTAAGAGTTAAACTTTTCTACAGTCCACATTGTATTTGACCTTTTCCTTGGTACCGATCTCCTGGTTAGCTCCATAAGTAATCCATCTAAGATAGGTTTCATTGGTTAATGTCGTATTATTTTTACAGTGTTCTGCTGGTCTACATGTTGAATTTGATCAACATCTGATTTTCTAGATAAGAGAAGTAGGTATGCATCGATCGTGCAACAAAAATACTTGCAGTAATACTTTGCTTGGTTTTTTAAGCATAACAGAAACAATATTTTTTCTAGTGTCTCTCGCTTCTCCTTAATACTCCTTGAGTGGTTGTAGGTGTTCGTTTTCTTTTTTGTTTTAGTTCTTCTAGCAGATGTAGCATATGTATAAAATTTATTTAAAAATAGTAACAATTTTAAGTGATCAGAATTTTTTTTTATCTGTACACATGTCGCAAGCAGCTGTAAATGAAGTGACAACTTCTTACTCACCTGAGCATGTAACTAGTTGTGATCCTGTCGAGTAACAGATTACATTATCTTTATTCCATGCTTGAAGAAAGATTGACCAGATATTATGTGGCGCTTCTTTGCTCAACCTTCATTTCTCCGACATCATCGGCTGTTGAAGGTCATATTTACCAAAATTACTGCTTTTGCGGGCATGTATTCGCAGGCGTATTTTTAATAAAAAAGCAGGTTTTGTTAGAAGTTAAAAAGAGACCAATAAATAGTACTGGATTTTACAAAAACCCTTGCAAGAAAGAATAATATTTCTTCAACTTTAATTAACACAAAAAATACAGTTCGGATGATGTAAGTGGTAGCAAATTTTGCTAACAATGTTTTTATTCCCCCAATTAACAGAGTAATGTTCAGGAATCTTTTCAAATGCTCCGAACTTATGCGATCAACGCGGAAAGCTTCTTATCTCCGTTTTATGACTTCTCGAACGCAAACGTCTCTGATGAATTTTAAGAGCCCTCGATTAGCAATTTTCTTAGGGTATTTTTAAAGCTTCTGCTTATTTGTCTAAGGTAAAAGAATTAATATATGTAAAATATTTACTTCTATATAGAAATATAAATTATCCTTACTAAAACAATGTAAATATATACATTTTTATTATATACTGCACGTTCAACGATGGATTAATTTAAATTTAGATAGAAATAAATTGTGTATACTAGACCCTCTGGGCGTCTATATAGCATCAGTAACAAAGCAAGCAACAAAGGAGTGTCAAACTTGGAGGTCTGATTACGGCTATCACTATTACACCCCCCACGAGCCCGAAATTCCCTGTTACGGTTTTTGTGCGATCAAGGCGGGGGTAAAACCTCCCCGCGCTTGACACTTCCGTATTTCATTACATAAACCAGAATGAACTTTAGCCACAGGATATTGTGTCCTGATAATTGGGCACGGCGCTGTGAATGAAGACCCGGGGTCAAACGCTGAAGACGTTATCGGCTGCCTCTAAACGGCTTCCGCGTGAAAGCGGAATAAATTCCGGCCCGACTGAAAAATGCTCTTCGGCGATGTTAATATGATGTCTTCCTTAGGTCGCTTCAAAAACGAATTTGTCTGCATAAAGCACGGCAAGCACTGCGCGGCGAAACTGGCTTTAGCCTGCGCTCGATTTTTTTCAATCTAAACAGTCGCTTTGAAAAGCGATTCGCTGTAATAACACAAAGGCTGTTTGTCATTCACATTATGTTCGAGCAATTTATTTATCTCAGCTGTTGAATGTCCCACGGTTTAATCTAGGTTAGTACACCCAAACCACCCATTACGCTACTGTTAATGTAGTTGGATCACGTATGCATGGTGGGATTAATATATATGACCGTACGCATACGCAAAAATTAGCTGTAGAGCGGTCACTTTTACCAATTTCTCCCTCTACCATTTAATTATATATATAAAAAAACGAACCACCAGTTTAAGCGTATTCATAGTACTCGGATATGTATGGGGCTGTATAAACGCGCGCGGTTCATAAAACGCTATCGTTTCTTTCGGCGGCCGCGTGCTCGAAAAGCTAAAAAGGGTTCTGAAAGTAATCGTACTCGACAGAAAATTGTTTTGCAACTATAAATTCGAAAGGGGTGGAGCCAGCATTACCTTTATGGTAATTGTGTTATTTATCAGAAGCCTAGATTAAAAAAGAAATCTATAAATTCCGAAGAATTCAAACGCTTTCTTTAAATAACTGTAGCAGAAAACGTTAAAGTTAATCGTTTTTATAAATTGCCTACTTTAAAAAACCTTGGAATTTAACTCAAACTGCGAAGCAGTTCGAATACTATGCCTGTGCTATGTTATTACGGTGCAACGTTTGACGTTATTATTACTGTGCGTAAATTTAACAAATTTTAATTTAATCATTTATTTCTTCTTTAAAACATTAAAACTACAAACAATGACCAAAATTCATTCAATAATAAAACCAACCTGCAAAACCAAGCGCTCAAGCGGAAATTCGATAATTTAACACCACCTATCACAGTAGTGCAGAAAAGATACCTCTGGTCAATTGATCAGCAATTAAAGCAAAATAAGTTTTTCAATGTATCTCACAACGTTGATGATAAAACTGAAAGCCAATAAACCGAAAACGAAGCGTTTCAACAAACAATAACCGCAAACAAAATTAAAATTTTAACAACTACCTACCAAATCAAATAACTCATACCGTTCTGGTGACAAATATTAAACCCCCATTAAAGGCACATTCACAACTATACATAGTCAAAGCACAATTCGAATCAACCTAACACAAAAAGACGACTACCGTGCCCTTACACAATTCTACAAAAATTATGAAATCCCTTATTATACCTTCCATAATCCCAATAGCAAGCCCTTGACATTGGTTATCAGAAACGTACTATTGTCCAAAAAATTAGTGAAGCTCTTAAAAACTTACCTTTTATTAATATAACCCGTTTATTGACCAAGGACAAAAAATTACAACTAATATGTGCACTCGAACTAACGAACAACGACGACGGCAAACGAATATTCAGCCTTAAGCAATTATATTACTTCATTGCGAAAGAGTGCCACAAATGTACCACAATGCCATAGATGTCAGAAATATGGCTGTACTAAGAACTATTGCACCCTCCCGGATAAATGCGTCGAGTTTGCAGGTACTGATAACCACACTGCTTGCAATAAGAAAACCAATAGAAAAACTAACATGTGCAAACTACGGCGGAGACCTTGCAGTTTCTAGTTAGATATCAAGTAAATATATTCTGTATTATAGAAAATTGTCCGATAGAAGGCGAAGCCTTTAAAATTTCAAGATATTGAGTATACCGTAAAAACAGAAACGCCCAAATAGCGCCTGGCGGAGTTATTTTTAAATAAAAACTTGTTCATAATCCAATTGCAGACCTTCTCGATGTCAAATTAGAAACCACAGAAGTAAACGTTAAATTAAATGACACAAGTAATCTTACTATTATAAGTGCCTACAGACAACCCAACAAAAAATTGATGATAGGAGATTTAAACAGCAAACTCGTAACTTCGGACTGCAAAGCAGCAAATTTAGCAGTTGTACAACTTGAACAATTGTCAATACCTAATGAATTACATGTTTTAATATCAGATAAATACACCTATTTCCCATAGAGGACCAATCATCAACCAGGCATATTGGACATTGTCATTCAAAAGAATTTCACCAAGCCTATTGCATAAAGGGTAATTCGCATACTAAGCTCAAATTGTCTGATTGTTTTTATATAGTTTGACAGGTCTCTTAAACCCGAGTCATCTTCCGTGTAATTAACCACTAGACCAATAAGTTTGGTTCTCTACTAAGAAATTTTAAACCGTAACATCACCAAGATGAGAACCCTTATAAACCAAAAAAACTTCGACATTACTATCTCAAACATCACCACACCAATAGCTGATGCTGCCAAAACGGCATCCATAAGCAAACCCAGAAGTTACAAACCTGACCATAATCTTCAACCTCCTTACATAGTCAACTTGATCAAGCATCGAAGCCAAACTAGAAGACTCTGGCAACAAAAGAAAAACCCAGAAAATAAAAGACTGCTGAACAATTTTACACACCAACTAAAACACAAACTGAACGACTATGGAACCTAATTTTACCCTAAGTATATCTTTGATATTGGCCTCGGCGACCCACGCCTGTGGAAAATTACTAAAATAATTTTAAAAAGTCTTCACTTAAATCAGATAATAATAACTTCTGCACAGACGATGAAAAACCAACGGCACTTGTCAGTCACATCAAATGGACCTTCACATTGGCAATCTCTTGCACCCCCATACAAGTGGCACGTATAACAAACCACATCAAAATACACCACCCTAACAGCACCGACAATAACCAATATATATCTCCAAATAAACTAACCGAACTTATAGAAACGCACCGGAACGTAAATAGCTCGGCCACGACCTAATACATAACCTCGTCCCCCAACACCTAACTAGAAAATGTCTCTCATACCTAGCAACCCTCATAAATTTATGCGAATAAGTTATTTTCCTTATAGCTGGAAGCACGTACATATAATCATGTTTGTCAAGCCTAGGAAGATCAAATAACATATAACAAGCTATAGAATTATTAGCGTATTAATCACCCTTTCCAAGCTTTTTAAAAAGTCAGATACACACGCCTAACCAAAGTCACCAATGCGCTCCACATTTTTCTATCTTACCAATGTAAAAAGAGGCACTCGGCATATCACCAAATACAACGAATCAGCGAAATCGTTGAAACAGGATTTAAAAAAAAGCTACACCGTCGCAGTTTTCTTAGATATCGTACAAGCCTTCGATAAGGTTTAGGTACAAGGTCTAAAAAATAAACTTTTAGATTACGAAATACCACGTTATCTACTAGCCATAATTTTCTCCTTCTTGTAAAATAGAAACTTCTCCGTTAAAATTATCGCAAAAAATTCCGAATCAAAAGACATACGAGTGGGAACTCCCAAGGCAACATTCTAGGCCCACTTCTTGTTAATATAGACACCTCCAACATTCCAAAAAGCCCCGCGACAATAGCAACGTTTGTTGACGACATAGATATTGTAACACAAAACACAACCTGGAAATAGCTATTATCAATTGCAAAACGCAACGGATAAATTCAGCAAATAGCTCAAAAATTAGAATATTCAAATCAAATCTTCTAAATCCCAATGCAAAGTCTTTACTCTAAGAAAAAATACCAACGCACTCTTTTTTAACATCGATGAAACCGTGATACTCTAGACACAAGGCTGAGTTTGAGTTATCATATTAAACAAAAGCTAACACAATGCCACAATAGACTACGACTATTGTCATTCGCAAAACCCCTCTCCGATTTGAATGTATCGTCCTTCTCTATAAATCTGGAGTAACACAACCAAAACAAATATCTTAATACTCCAAAGATTTTATAGCAAGGCCCTGTGAATTACAGTGAATATCTCAGTGTTCATACTTAACATGCAGCTGCACTATGAGCAGGGTGTCTTACGAATCCAAAACTATATCATCACAAACATCAGGAACTTCTACTCAAATATCTATAAATGCGAAGGTAGGATACACTATAATCTTGGCCAGCGTAATATCCACCAAAGACAGAAGAGACAGCTTCACCAAGATATTATTTCAGACAAAGAAAATTAATTAATATTACTAATTTAGACCTTCAGAGGCCGCTATTGTTAGCCTCTATCAGACAAAGTTAATTATTAACTTTAATTTATAACACAGATAATGTAACATTATAGTCATAGTTAACTTCTTTTAGAACTGTTATGTATAACACCTGTAGTGTTGATCTGATAAATTTTATAATTAAAAAAGGTAATGAACCAGATCTTGCACTGATAAACATGATAAATAAGCATTTGCAATAAAAAATATACTAATAAATTCATATCAAAATACTTATTTTAATTTATCACAAAATTATATATCACCAATTGTTTCTTAGTTTTTTATGTTGTCCTATCAAGGAAGGTAAAGATTAAAATTAAAAATTGTAAACGGATTTAATATACCTATATAATGGAAGTATCACATATAAAGTATAACATAAATAACTATCTTAATTTGAATTTCAATGTTATTGTCTGCATCTCTTTATTTAGAGTTTTAAAAATTCTTTAGATTCTTGTAGTAGCATTTCCTTCCGAAAATTCTACATATGGACAAAATATTACATGTTAAGTTTGTTCGATCACCTTTATTAATAATAGTTTTAAAGGAACATTTAAAACCAAATTTATAATTAAAAATGTTTAAAAATGTTTTATATCTACTGAAGTTATATTTATTTTATTTTGTTTAAGGTTATTTTATCATTCTAGTAAATTATTTTTGTTAAGAAGCATTATAAACTTTTACTATTCTACAACAATTCTTGCAAAAAAATAGAAATTAAAGAAGTAATAAGAGCCGCCTCTTTAAATGGATATAACATCTTCTGCTAGGATGTATTGTATAATACGAAGTGCATTAAAGTTATAACACCTCCGAATTTTTTTCTTAGGGCTGAAAACAGGTAGAAACCTGCGTTTTGTTTAAAAACGCGCGCGCACTCTTTGTAAATAACACCTCAGAATTTTTTCTCAATATTGGGAACAGATAGAAATATGCGATTTTCTTCCAAATATGCGGGAACTCTTTGTGAATGCATGACAGAGATAACAGCACTGCAGGTCACACAGGACTCTAGCGGCAGCGACGAAAGTGAGGACTGTTTTTGATACTTAAATGGCGACGTTTTCATTACAAGAACAGCGTGTAATTATTCGTTTTCTCCATTTGCGTGGTATGACGCTGATTGAAATTTATCGCCAGTTGAGTGAGACATGTGGTGATGGTGTTATGGATGTGTCTAGTGTGCGTTTGTGGGCGCAACAATTCAAAGAAGGCAGAACGTCGTGTGACAACAAACCAAGACAATCTCGGTCTTGCACCAGCCGGCCTGACGACATGATCAAGCGAGTGGAGAAACCTGTTTTGAGGGATCGCCGAATGAGTGTGGAGCACGTCTCCAAACTGGGCATTTCTGTTGGATATGTGCTAACAACCATGCATGAAGACCTGAAAATGCCACCAAGACAACGCACCAGCGCATCGGGCGAATCCGGCGCAGGAGTTTCAAGAGACAACAATATTGAAGTGATTTCTCATGGTCCCTACTCACTTGACCTGGCTTCTAGCGGCTTTTGGCTGATTACAACGATGAAAGACACTGTTCGTGGTAGGAGATTCACTAGTCGCCCCGCTATTGCATCAGCAATTTTCTAGTGTGCAAAACATACCTTTAAAGAAGCGTTCTCATCGGTCATAGAGTCATAGCGTCGACGTTGTAAAAAATGTGCACGGCTGAATGGAGATTGCGTTTCATAGTTTTCGTGCGATTAGTTTGTGAAAAAAAAATCATTAAAACATTGTTGATCCGTCTTTGCGAAAAATGTCACATCTATAAATTTAAAAATTTTGCCTTTAGAAAGTTAAGTTCTTCTTATGCAAGCTACATTTATGTTGTATTTTGCAAATTATGTAAAAACTGACCGTTGTTGTTTTATACCATTTGCATTCTAATTGTTCTGTTTTGGAGAGTAGTTTGAATTAGTCACCAAAGAAGTTAGGAAGGATGTGGTTTATTAAAAAAGATTTAATTTGGTCTAAATAAAAAATAATTAATTGCTTTACGATACAATTATGTTGTCGAAGATGGACGATAAAGAAAAAGATGGATTTGGTTTAGTAAGCGGATTTGTTTTTTGCGGGAGATTGTATTATTGACTCTATAATTTTTGAGTGTTAGGAAGTTACTGTAGGAGGAATTGCAGAGTTAGTTACATTTTTGCATTTTTATAGAGTAGATAATTTTTTGATGACTATCAACGTTGTGAAAAAAATAGACAAAACTTTATTTTTGTTTAGTGTAATATTAATAGTTTGATTTACTTGTTATTTGTTGCTATTTGTTTTGCTAGGTTAATAATGGATAATATCAAATACGTTTTAGCAATAGCTCCGTGATTTATGTGAAACACTTGGATGCATCATTTGCCGGTGAAGTGAATTGGTCAAATTTTGGGGTAAGTTGCCACAGCTGGTATAATATATATTTTGTAACTTATAAGTTTGTTTACGCAAGATTACATTAATAATTTTATGCAAGTATCGGTGTAAATACACACATATATTACAGTAGTAATAAAAATTATTATTAAAAAGTAAATCAATTTAAAAAATTTAGTTACTTTTAAAATAAATCAAATAGATTATTAAAACAAATGTATAAATTTTGATATATGTCTCATAAGATCTGTTGAATAATTGTAAATTACGCAGATTCGAAAGATTTTTTTGCGGTAATACTTTTTGTTTGGTCTGTACAACTGCAATAAAAGATTTCTCGTGTGTTAGCTAACTATAAAATTGTAACAAAAAGCACATCATAAAATACACATCTATTAATAATTAACTTATAGCACTGTATATCTTCAGGAAGAAATATTGAAGTTCAATTTTATTTAAGCAACTACAGTTTTTATCATAAAGAGTGCTACTGGATAATTCTACAAATATGACATTTTGAAGAGCAAAAAAATTTTAGTTTCCTAAATTGATAATAAAAAATAAATTTTATCACCGAATTCGTGAAATAAACACATCTGTGAAACGAGCTCTTGAAGAAAATGTCAGTAAATCTCAATACTTGAAACTGCATTTCGAGTGGATAGAGAATTTCTTCTCCTCTTCTTAGTTGCAGATGAACTACCTTATTGCTTTATAGTCTTCTTGCTCTATATTCTTTTTTCAATTAAATTATATTATATATAAATAATTAAAGGTCAAATTTTCTTCTCAAACAAAAACTTATAATTTTATACATCTTTCATTGTAATGTCGTAGACTTCAAAAATTTCCTGAAAATTATTCTAACGGATGAATTGCTGTCAATCCCAAGGAGTCATCATAGTGGTTGAATCACCTATTTTTTTGCACGCTCAATCACTAAGTGCAATATATGGATGTGTCTCCCGAGAAGGAACTTACGGTCGACTATTTCTAATAAAGACAATATTCTCAGTAATAAAATGTGACTAGTTGCAATAGTAACATTTTTGTTTTGTCTTCCACAAATATACAAGGAGATAGTCAGGAATTTAAAATAGTTAGGTTTAGAGTTCACAATTTTCTCAAATAAAACAATTTTGAATTGGTTAAGTAAAGTGTTGGCGTCAGTTTTCCCTACCAAGTATGCTTCATAGTTTTCCTACAACTCTTACTTCTTTACTGACATTCTTTTTTATTGTAGTAAATTTGTTATAGTAGTCACATGTGTTAATCGCTGGCAATTTAAATGAAAAATGCATTGAAAATGTAGTTGTGCAACCATTCGTTGACTTGTGCATTTTCTTTTGTTTACAATATTCAATGTATAATGAATAGATTTTTTTTATATTAAGGTTATAATATATTTCGTCCAATGTAGCTTTCACAGTAGTTTCTGAAATGTACGGTGTGTTTATAAAAGTTTTGCATACTTAAATTGTACTGCCATGCACTTCAAAGAAATGCTTCAAGGTTAAATTTCTCCTAAAAGCATCTGTTCTTTGAGCAATATTATGTTTGAATTATTGTTGAATTACAGGATGCTGTAAATTAATGCTTATTGTCGTTACTGTTACCTTCTCTATAAAAATTATTAAAGATGTTGTGTCTAGAACATTCATCGATATTACCTGTTCTTTCCAAAATTTGATGTTACGTTTGCTTTTCCATCCTTCATGGTTTAATTGTCCTTATTGCTATTTGAATCGGAGACTGTTGGAAGTACGGAATCTTACGCTCCATTCTGTGTAATACCAACAGGTTCTTCTTGTTCGATAGTACTTGCGGTTTTCAGGACAATATTCCGAATGTCGATCTAAATTGGGGTCAGATATATTATCATTACTTCGCTCAAAGAGATCATTAACACAAAAAAACGATGTTAGTAAAACGATTAAACAAACATTTTACCAGCAATTTAGAAGAATTAAATACTATTATTAAGTGTAGACTTCGAAGTAGGATTGATGTCACGCAGTTCGGCGGCAAATTCAGAAAATTTACTATTATGTTTATCTCTGTTGTAGCAGAAACTGCTAAATTTGTAGGCTGAGCACTAGATTTTGTGCAACATCCATCATTATAATCTTAGCCGGAGACATTTAGGGCCTTAGAAACTTGAATTTATTCTGAAGAAATTTTATTAGCCTTAAAACAATAGAAATGATATCAAACTGCATAATATTATAATACACACCAAATACCGGTTAACTATAGGTTTAGAAATGCTTACCTCTGTTTTCTTAATTCACTATTTTTTTTAAATATGAATCTAAATCGGGGCTAAAGAATGTTATGTTTATTAGATGCCATGCAAAAATAAGATAATCTGAATAGTATAACCATAATTTCTCAGTGTTGTTAAGAGGCATATAAATAAATAATTATATGATATGTTAAGATAGTTTATCTTTCAAGCAGCTTGCAACATAAGACTGTTTAAAATTAGCCTTTTTAACCTTTCCAACATACTGAAGTTACAACAGTTTACCAGTATAACATATTCTTCAAATCAGTTGCGACGCTAATCCAAAAATTGATAATTTTATAGTTATGACACTTCACCTCCAGAGTAAAAAAGGTAAAGCTTACTTTACGAGATTTGTGTGTAGCAAACTAAGATTAGGACCATTTATAATTTAAACCCTTTAGTACACTTAGAAGAAATGTAGAGAAAATGTGTTAAACGTTTATTTGATACTCCTATATAATAAAGTATATTTTGCTTCTTTAAGCTTGTTTTGTGTTCCGATAAATGACTTATTAATAATAAAAGCTCACTATAATATTTCTTGATTATTTTATATTTTTAACATACAAAACTAAAAATGTTACACACCATAATTCAACTAAAGGAATCACACATATTTTGGCTATTACAAACAGAAATGGTTTTGTTCAACTCAAATATTTAATTTTGTCTGAACCCTCTTGATATACATATACATTTATACAAAAAGTAAGCTTAAATATTATTAAACCCATTGACGATTGTATTTGATTCAATTAATTGTATTGTGATTTAAAAATTCTATTCTACAAAAGTACAAGATAATACTACATTACGCAATTAATTTGCTCTGATAAGTGGATGACTTTAATGTAAGCCAAAATTTTTTTGTAATTTGATGAAGTATTGTACAAATACAAACATAAAAAGTTAATTCGGTACATAATTTCCTTACTTCAAAATAATGAGCCGGGGGTTGTCATGACGTTGGATGAAGTCTTGGATTATCTGAATACTACCGTAGCATATTCTGATCTCAGAAACAATTTCAACAATCGGTAATAGCGATCATTTCAAGAAAAAAGAGTGCAATGCAAATATTCCCCTGAATAATGCTGTTAGTTTTTTAGTAGAATTTTATTTGTAACCGTTTTTCGCTTTTCTGACATTTTTTTATACTAAGCCTACAGGTCAGTTTTTTAAAAGTTCTGGCCCAAAATGTCGTTATATTGTTTAAGTAAAAGGTAGCATTATTATTTAAAATTTTACAATATAAACTGTTAATATTATAGAAAGTTTCTTTGGTAAGGATGCCATGTTGCATTTTAAATTATAAATTATCCAAAATACACCACAAATAAATTTTTCGCTTTTAATTATGTACTGAAAATTTGTCAGAAATGTCAATCATTTCGTAAACTAAATTGTTTGACTACTCTTTTTACAAAAAATATATGAAATAGCAATTTATTGCACCGTTTACAAAATAAGAATTATTGCGCAAACGTTTAATTTCTATTTGAAGGAAAACCGTAGATGCAAAAATTTCATTTCTGCGAGATGAAACATGGGCGGCCTTCGCCTTCGCCGACGGTAAATCAAGTGTTTCCCCTTTATATTAAAAATAATTCAAGCGTACGTCCAGTCCTGTAAAGAGTACTCGAGACATCTTGGGACGTCGTTCCGCATCGTAAGCAGCCTCGTAGAAAAGGGACGTCACTTTGGCAGAGATTTTGCTCCCGCTGACCTAGTAGAATGCTGGAAAGATACCGCAAACAATACATATGTAACATCTGCGCCTGACCTTGGGTCGCGATTCCGCTCTTTTATTTAAAAAGTTGTTTATTGATGCTGCAACGGGAATTTTTATCGGGAGACTTGGACGGCAGCCAAGAAGTTTGCCAGACGTTAATCGAGACGATTTTTGCGTTATATAGGAGAGCGTGTTTGAATTTCTTTAACGCTTTTAAAACTTACACGAACTTTAATCGAATAATTAAAATATTAGACACTTGGTAACAATGTCTGATATACACAAGTATCTTGCATTACTTTTGAAAATGCTTTGAAGCACAGAACCACAGAAAGAATACATTTGAAGAGACACATACTTTTATTGTAGTTACTAGTGTTATTTACCATTTTTCTTAAATTTATAAAAAAAGGTTGATTTTATTATACACAGCGTTATGCAGATAATTTGAACAATTCCAAAATCTTCGTGGATAGAGAACAACATATCTCACATTAAATGTACGAAATAAACTAGATAGAATAAAAATCTTTTTGTGTAAATGTTTTCAAACACACAACAGATATTTTTGTCGAAAACTTGAACTATACAAAACAAAATTGGCGTTTCTTATACGGTTTAGCAAAAAACTCATTTAAATTTAGAAAAAAAAATACTAAATTAAACTTGAGCATCTAAACATAAATAGACTTGTACAAACATTATCTGAAAAGGTTGTGAAAAAATTAAAAATATTTCAGTTTAGCTTTTTCGTGCATTCTAAGATTTTTCTATTAAGTAATTAGAAAGATAAGAAGGTATTGTAAATCATGAACAGTTGCCGTGGGGTCGTGGTTACGCTGTAAACTTATGGGTGTATGTGACGTTCTAGTTTGTAAGTAGTAAAATATTCCATGTTAATAAGTTCAGTAAGCTCTTAAGTCTGCAATGACACTAGGTGCACCTGAACAAATAAAAATTATAATGTAGATTTTTGCAAAAAATTGTATTGAGCGATGAAGATCGTTTTTCTTTAAATAGCTTTGTAAATTGTCAAAACTGTCGCTTCTGGGATAATAAAAATAAAAGTGTTACTTATGGCTAACCAATGCATTTACAAAAATGATGTGCATTCTGAGCGGGAGAAATCATTGGCCCGTACTTTTTTGAGGACGAAGCTGCCAACGCTGTTAATGTCGAAAGCGTGAGGGAGATAATAAGCAACTATTTTAATAAATTTAAAAATTTCAACTTGAATGAGATGCGATTTCAACAACATTAAGCCACACATTACACAGTACGCAAAATACTTCACTTCAAAAGAAATTTCCTATTCGAGTTATCTCACAGAAAAGTGATATCACTTGGCCACCGCAGATTTGCGATCTAACACCATTAGACTTTTTTATCTGGAGGAATTTAAAAGAGAAAATCTGTCAACAAACCTGTTATTATTCTAAAGTTAAAAGAGAACATCAGGAGTATAATCGCTGAAATAGAGAAAGTATAGAAAGCTTCGCCAAACGAATAGTCAACAGAGTAGTGTAAAGCATTTAGCATACATATTTTATACGTAACTAGTAAGTCTGTAGTTTACATTTATAGCAATAAAATTCGGATTATTTCAATATTTTGCGCTTTATTTAGGAAAATCGTCGTGAAGTCCAATTTGGATCATTCTATGAGTGAGCTGCTGGAGATCTATTGCAAAAAATAACAAAACAAATTTTTAATAATGAGATTTTTTTAGTGTTCTTCAAAACGTTCTTTATGACGGTTAATACATTGTTTTATACGGTGAAACCAATTTTTATAGCATCTTTTCTATAGAGAAGCAGGTACTCTGAAATATGGGTTTTGAACGCATCAACTGTCTCTTCTGGCGTCGAAAATCGTTGTCCACGCAATTTGTTCTTCACGTGTAGAACCAAGAGAAATCGTTAAGAGCAAAATCAAGACTATACGGCGGATGACCTATTAAATCGACGTTTTAAGTGCTCAAAAAGCTATTGTTTACGTCGATGTGTGTGAGCTCGCATTGTCATGGTGAAGAATAATCCGGCGTCGCGCGTCGATATTTCTTATTTCTACGAAGACTTATGGGACACAAATGGTTGGGTTGTGTACTATTCAAGATTAATCGTCTTATGATCCTCTAAAAATATTGGTTGCGACATGTCCAGTTTTTCCAAAAAAAGGCGACCATTTGCTTTAAAGTGCTCCGAGCGCGAAAGAAAGACCCACACAGTCGACAGCTGTTTACTTTTGGGTTCATACGCATAAATCCAAGATTTACGTGATGATATTATAAACGGTATTTAAAGCACGTGGTCGTATTTCTTAAGCATTTCATTTAACTAATGTACAATAAGCGTGTTTTAATTCATCAAATTAGGATAAATACACTTTCAGGTTTTTTACGGTTAAAATATTCATGCAATATCAAATGTATGCTAGTCACATTAATGCCTAAGGATGTTTGAATTCCAAGAATTTTCACACAACGATTTTGTTTATCAATTTTCGCACGGTATCGATATTTGCTGGTACCACAGTTGATTTTTGACGGCCTTCTTTAAACCCATCCTTCAGCAAACTAGGACCACAGTTAAATTCAGTAACCTAATAATATACAGTGGCTTCATGTGGGCTTCAGCACCAAATCAAAGTGATTTGACTGCACTGTTGGATAATCCAGGCTGGAGTCTTAAAAATCATCGCTGAAATGTTCAGTTTATTTACTTTTGGCTTGGAGAACGTATGATGCAAACGTCCATCTACCTGCGCAGCGTTGGCCACATCTCACATGTATTGGCATCATTCGCAATCCCAACGCAATTTGGTCGTGTTTAACACCGCATTCAAACCCAGCTCAGCCAACGGTCGTGTCTCACCTGCAAGAAACTGCCATCCGCAGCGCGACAATTCGTTGTCTTCAACGCAATGAACATTCTGCTCCCGCAGAAACCCAGTCATACGCGAGGACTTGTATCGCAACCGAGCGAAGCCGATTCAAGGTGAGCGATTTGGCAATATTCGTTGGTGGATATCTAACCGCCATCCTTACGCGAGGCCGTTTAAGGGACGATTTGGGCCTGCTCGGTTGACGTTCCAAACGGGCGTATACGTTTCCACAGCCACGAGAGCGGCTATTTACAGCCTGCCTCTCCACGTATAAACGTATTTTTATTTAGAGATAACATATAGTTGCTTACGTATCTTACATGCAATAATAATAAAAGAATTGTATAAGGTACTATGTAGTATATTATAACCAGTAAGACTATCTGTAGAACTATGTCATATAGACCAAACTCATGCAAGTGTCAATAACCATTTAATTTTTGTTATACAGTAAATGAAATAAATTTAGTTTTAGACAGAATATTTAATTGAATTTGTAATAAAATTAAAGAGAGCTTACATGAACAGAAATCTGTGTCATACAATACAGGTATATTTGACAAGATCTAGAGTAAAGTAATATTACGTAAAAGAAAGCTTGACATGTTCAATTAAATAAGCTTAATTCTTTCAAATTAAGGTAAATACAGAGTTTCTGAGGTAAACTCGAAAAATAAATAAACAATGAAAATAGCATTGAAATAAAGGAACCTTAAATTTATTTACATAAAATTCAGCACAGTTGAAGTGAATAGTACTAAAAATTAAATTATTTAACTTAGCTCCCGTCAGCAAGCATGAACTTTCCGAGTCAGGACCTAAACCTACTGCATGCTGACGTAAATTTCTCCTGGTCCATGTGTTATTACTTCCAAGATATAAGCACTTCAGCTGCCCTTTATGTTATAATTCCTCTCATTCATCTTTGCTTCAACCACGCCCCACACGTAATAGTCACGGGGATTGTATCCAGGGCTGGAGATCAGTGGTAATACAAATTGTTGTATAGCTGTGCAGGTTCTACTTTACCTTGTGGGTTGGACAGAGTCGCTAAAACACATACTTCCTCTCAGTGCCCACTTTGGCTTAACAACTGTCTTCAGCACGTTGGCAGCTGTCGGCGGTCACCTTCGGAAATTTATCAACGAACTGGAACTTTATATCATACACTTCGCTGCTCAAAAACTCCAGCATCGTAACAGAGGCGGAAAACTTTGTATGCACGACAGTAGGCACTTCAAAGGCATCTTGGCATATCAAACGCTGGATCTTTAACTTCCTGTCCATCTTATTTTTCTCAGTTGGCAATTTCTCAGAACGAAGAACTTGTAGTGCAGATCCTGATGCATTATTAGATTGACCATCGATCTCGCAATGCTTATTTTGTGAATGCGAAGAAATTTATTGGCTTTTGGTTAGAAATAACAACTAACCAAGAAAGTACATGATTAAAGGACATTCTAATACCAATTTGTATCTAAATATATATAAAGATGTAGTAAATCTTTTAAAAAAATAATTTCACAAATTAAAAAAAACGCTGTTTTATTGTTTAAGTTAAAATTTATTAAAAACTGGCAATCTCTGCACATTTTGCATAAAAATGATCGTAGCAGTCAATTTATGGGAGAACATGTAGTCCAGCAAATTATAAGAAAATATGGGTGATTAGGCTAATCACAATTAACAGTAATATTCAATTTGACGCAAAATTGTGCAATATTGTATCATGAAACTATTTAATATTAAAATACTAAATATATTTCTACTATGTGGCATGACACTTCTGTTTATAAGCAATATAGCACTTGTTCAACATCAGCCGAACCACTTAATTGAACATGTCAGATAATAAGTGTTATTTGAAACGGCACTTCTAAAGGAATGTTAAAAAACCCTTAGCCAAATAGAACCATTCACATTTTCCCGTAGTAAAATTGTACATTAAAAAATTGCAAAAGAAAAAATACTAGAACTGTTAATTTTTCAATAAGGTGCATATTATTAATTTATCAAAAAATTTGATTTTTAGGCGGAACAAGAAAACCAAAAGCAAATATTTTCTACTTAATTTTAATGCTACTGTACGAAGTTAAAAGCAACAAACACTCTTGCGAGACGTAGGTGGGAATTTAATTTCCTGCGAAATTTTTTAAGGTACTACCAGCTTTATGTGTACCAGGAAGCAATAACAGCAGAAGGGTGTGCTGTGCTTTTATAAACTTAAATATACGGTGGGTAAAGCTAAAACCCTTTTGCTACGCAAATGTACTTCAATATAGAGCACAGTTGCAGATATAATACAAAAAGAACGGTAGAAATTAAGCTATGATAATTAATAAATATGTTATTATAAGCTCTAATGTGTTATAATAAACTTTTACACAGCGGCGAGCTTACACCACCCTCTGGTAGCGTGCGGTAATCAGTAAAGAATCCGTATTGTTACAGTCTATGCATTTACGTTTCAATGAAGCATTTGTTCGTAATTATCTGATATTGTTTTTCATCATGTGCGTCGATGTCGCACATTGCGATCATAAAATAATTATTTTCATGGCTAAAATATTTATATTATTTCAATGTAGTTGGCTAATTTATGCTTATCTTTATATGTTTATATGTTTAATTAACTTTTACGCCAATCATAAATTATTAAAAAAAGATTAGTTTATGTTTCTACTATCTTGTATAATTTACAGCAGTTTTTCTAAGATTATTTATTATAAATTGTGCATTAAGAAAATATTAGTTAAGTTTCATAACAAATCAACAAATCATATGTTATCGAAGAGCAGATATATATGGTAAAATTAGACACTATAGCAGTATTTCGTGCTCAACTTTGTACGATGCAAAATAAGAACAAGATTGTAAGGAGGCTTGCTTTGTATTTTCAGGCATCTTAGACAAACGGAGCGCACGTTACGTCTCTGACACTGCCATTAGCAAACTTTTTAGCTGTTTTATAAATGAGCCTTCATCACGGCACTGCACCATAGTCTCTGATTGATAAATAGCCAGCGACGTTAGAGACGCTTTTCTGCCAAATGCAATTTATTGTAAACTTGAAGCAGCTCGAACAAACCGCCTAAATAAAAGATGATACGTCTTCCTCTGCTTGCGCGCGGTTGGTAAAGTGAAACAAGAGGAAAATTCGATAACGCCATTGAAAACGAGCCCAGCTACTGTTTCCCGTGTCTCCTCTCCCTACATGTACTTATTTGAACTAATGGTTATTGTTAGGAATGACACACAAACGTATACCTTGAAGTCTGCATAAATCAAATCGAACTGTTTCCGTCTTCTATTCGCTCTGTAATAAACTCTAATTATTGCGCCACGTTTCTAGATTTTATTTCAATTTATCGAGATAAAAAGAGAATGAATATTCATATCATTCCATCGAAGACTAAATTTCCCAGAAGGCTGCCGGGAAAATACATTTATTTTATTATGCTCTTCGTCCTATATTAATTCCATATAATCAGAAAAATAGAATGACATTTATGTGAAAATAATTTATAATAGACAACATAAATTACTAATTTCAATCAAATTGACAGTCTTTGAACATCCAACAAGTAAAATATGACTTGCTATATACATACATCTAAATATAATAATCTTGCATATGCCATATAATCATTTATCAATGTTAATATTTATTGGTTTAAGCAAAGTTGTAATTTTCTACTAAACTCTATTTTATTAAAATCACTTGATAATGATACTCAGAATTTTTAAAGACAAATATAAATAAATCTATTAAAATATTAAATTCTAGTTAACGCTGCACAATATTTAAAAAGATCTTCTACAACGTTAATTTACATTTTTTCAAGTTATTTATTCACAATCTACCTTTACATAGCACCATTTAGTATATATATATATAGATATATATATATGTATGTATGTATGTATGTAAGTATATATGTATATAAAATAGGCCTACAACTGTGCTTTTGCCGTTTTTTCCGACATTCGAGGTTTTATTGTAAAAAACAGGTTATAAATTTACGATTCAAAATATTGTCTATCGTTGGCTATTATTTTCTTCCATCTTTTGGACAGCGTACGACTTCCGCGTCGAAAAAACTGCTCACTTTTGAGACGATCCACGTATCGATCCAATTTTTGACTTCTTCATAAGAACGTAAGTGCTGGTCGGCTAGGCCGTGTACCATTGATCGAAACAACTGATGTCTGGAGAATACGGCGGGTGGGGTAGGACTTCCCATTTTAACGTTTCCAAGTTTGTTTTGACCGACTTTGCATCATGGGATCGAGCATTGTTATTCTGCAAAATCGCTTTATCGTGTCTCTCATTGTACAGAGTGGCGCTGAGCCAACTGACATTTTTCAACTGGTCGTATATTATATACGAAAGTAGGTAAAAAATAAAAAAAGTGTCTGTAAATACGACCAAGTATTCCATTTATTTACTACTGCTTACAAGGTTATTTTTTAAAAACTACATTAGGTAGATGACCTCCGTTTACATAAATACATTGTTGCAAACTTTTCTTAAAATTGTCGTACACGCGCCTCCGTAGGACCTCATCAATGGCTGCAACTTTGTCACCAATGACTTGCTCGAGTTTTTGAATACTCATGATATGCCTTTGGAACACATGGAACGAGAGATAACAGTTTCGAACATTTTACGAACTACAGCCATACTGTTTCGCCCGGTGTGGACTGTTGCTCCATCCTGCTGAAAATATAGGTTTTTAGTGTCAATGCCAAGCTGTCGTAACTTGTGTTCAACAAAATCTTCCAACATAGTCACAGAACGTTCTGAATAAATTCCGAAAACACCGATTCCACACCAAACCGTCACATTACGAGAGTGCAAGGGCTTTTCTTGCAGTTTCTTAGGGTTCACCGATGACCAGTATCGCATTTTCTGTTTGTTTACCCAGCCAGAAACATGAAAATGTGCTTCGTCGGTTATTAGCCAATTATTTAAAATGCCTGGATTTTCTCGTAACAAACCACTCATAGTGGTGCAAAAAGCAAGTCTTGCATCCTTGTCTCTTTCGTTAATTTGTTGAACAACTTGCAGTTTGTAAGGGTACAATTTGTATTCCTTAATGGTTGGCATTTTGCACACTGTGATATCTATCGTTTTGGTCAAGAGAGTTCAAAGTTTACTATTGATTGTAAAATTTTATCGATGTTGTATATATCTTTGTTATGAGAGGCAGGTTTTAGTTCTGTGTAGAATAGTGGTAATCGTTTTTTTTATATTTGAAATGTTTGTAACTACGTCATTATGTTCTTTATTACTTGTTTTAGGGTTTCTAGATTATCAGTAAGATGGATGTTGTAGAAGACGACTCTAAAGCTGCTTTTTTATGGTGATAAATGTGGATTTCTGGATTTTAGTTAGGGCTTCAATTATTGCTCTGCATCTTTCAGATGTTTTAAGTAATATTTTGACTTTGTCGTTATACAATACTTTTATTTTAGATTCGTTTTTAGCTATATCCTGTACATGCTCTATTAACGGTAGACGAAATTTAGCACCAGATATGAAGATGGTTTTCATTTTTTTTGTCGTTTAGTCTGCGTTGTTTGTTGAATTTGTATTACCTAAATTATCATAGCGGTTTGAGGTCGCTATTAGCTTATTTAACCAGCAATTTGTGAGTTTTGCCTATTTTAGCTGTGCTGGAGCATTATCTGGATTTCTTTAATGTTTCCTGTTTTCTACCAGCTGCCAGTCAGGCTCTTAAATAGATTGAGTTTGAGATTTTAATAAATAAGGAATACTGTAGTAGTGATGAGATGCTGCGGTTTGTAAAGAAGCATTTGGCAGCTGTTGTGAGTATATGTTATTTGAGTGTCCATGGTTGATAACTAGTTGTGGAAAAACCCGTAATGTAGTACGAACCTGGCGACGTTATTTCAGTTTGCATTGGTTCCGTTTATTGACTGTTATAAAACATTGTGTATTTTGAAAGTAATCCATAAGGCTTATTAATTTAATATTTAAGTAGCCTTAGATACTTTGGTAAAATTTATACAACCTTATATATATATTTTTTTATACATTTATTTACTATTTGCAATCTGTAAAAACATTACAATAAGCAAATGTTATGTGTACATAGTATTGACGTGGGTTTATATGAGAGCAAGGTGCTAAAACCTTAACCCTAAGCTAACCTTAAAACCTTAAAAGCTACGCGCAATTTAACTATTTTCTAAATAATACATATTATTACTATTTTAAAACCTGTCAAGCAAATCCAGAGGTTTATATCTATTTAAACGTTTAATGTTCGTACTATTATCAGGGAGGTTAATGGCTAAGGTGTTATTGTGCTGCTCCAACTTGTTTAAATATTTTTCACTGCACTTTTTAACTGTTTGTTGCACTGAGTCCATTCTCAAATCACTAAGATTGTCAAGATTTCTAATGAAATAAGGGGCGTCACACATAGCTCGTAGCAGTCAGTAGTGTTTACTGAATTTAATACCGAGTTGTTTTCGCTTACCCATTATGTGTTTTTTCCATGTTAGACCTTTATCTAGGTGCATGCCCAGATATTTGACGTCTGTGACTTGTGGTAGTGGTGTATTATTTATGAATACGTTCGGTGAAGTTTTTCTACATTTGGTAAAGGTGATATGAAGAGATTTTGCTTCATTTATCTTTATTCTCCACTTTTTACTCCATTTGTCAATAAGATTTAAATGAGTTTGGAGCATACTAGCGGCTATTGTTGAATTGAATATTGTTGTTTGAACATGATTGCTTTATCAACTGCAAAAGTGGCTGTAAGTACTTGTTCATTGATAGACATATCAGTTATATAAAGGCCATATAGAAGAGGTCCCAATGCACTGCCTTGAGGTACGCCTGATTCTATAGGATAAAGTTCTGTGAGATGTTGGCCATACTTCACTTGGAAAAACCTTTCTTCTAAATATGCTTTTAGTATAACATAATAAGCGTGTGGAAGTGTACTTTTTAATTTAAAGAGGAGTCCATTATGCCATACCTTGTCAAATGCCTGTGTATCGTCGAGGAAGGCTGCTGTGCAATAAGATTTTTCTTCGAAGGCTTGGTTGACATAATCAACTACTCTATGTACTTGTTGTATTGCAGAATGTTCTTTTCTAAATCCAAACTGGTGCTCAGGTATTAATTTAGAATCTTCAACGACTGTCATAAGTCTTCTAGCGATAAATTTCTCAAGAAGTTTACCTAGTACAAATAGCAAACTAATTGGTCTGTAAGAACCTACTTCGTTTGGCGGTTTGCCTGGTTTTGGTATCAGGATTAACTGAGCCACGTTCCACTGCACCGGATAATATCCCAGTCGCAGAACTGCATTGTATAGCATGGTAAGCATTACCATGCCTTTTGAGTACCGCTCCTGTTATTAAGTCAAAGCCGGGAGACTTCTTTGGGTTGATGTCAGTTTTAATCGCCTCTTTGACTTCCTAGACGGTAACTAGCTTTGGCAATGTGGACATTTGATATGGGGCTTCCAAAAATTTTTGTATGTCGGACTCTTCTTCAGGAGTTATGTCCGATGGTAAAGGTTTAAAAACATTTTCTAAATGTTGAGCGAACACTGTTGCTTTTTCTTTATCCGTTCTTGCCCAAGAGTTATTTGCTGCTGCTCGTATGGGAGGAATTAGTTGAGTTTGTCGCTTAATTATTTTTGTTGCCGTCCATAGTGCATAGTTAGTATCATCATTAGGACTTAAATTTTCAAGATATTCCTGAAAGCTCTTATTTTTTAAATCTCTAATTAATCTTTTGAGATTCCTTTTTTCTAGCAGGGGGAATTTGAGACGCAGCTTCCCAAGCTGCTTCTTGAATAATTCTGGTAAAGTTGTTAATTGCCAAAACTAGTTCCTCTTTAGTAGTTAAAGGGATTTTCATATTTAACTTTGTGTCCATTAAATATCTAAAATGATCACAATCTGTTCTCTTGTTACATAATTTAACTGGTTCTTCTTTTTTAATGATCGTAGTACTTATCGTGGCCAGAACAGGCGCATGATCTTAATTGAAACCTAAACAAGATGCAATATCTTGGTACCCTGGAGCTATACCCTTAGTTACAAAGAAGTCCAGTAAGTCCGGCAATTTATTCATGTCTGTTGGCCAGTAGGTAGGTTCATATGTTGACAGGTAATTTAAATGTAGTTCATGAATAACCTGTTGCAGTACTCTTCCTCTACCTGGTGCAGTTATACGTGAACCCCACAAAATGTTTTTAGCGTTATAGTCGCCCCCAGCGATGAATCTATTGCCTAAACTTTGGAAATAATTTACGAAGCCTTCTTTATTTGTCGGTTGATTTGGTGGACAGTATGCCGCTGACAGTGTAAGTGGACCGTACCAGTCTTCAATTTCCACACTAGTTGCTTGTAGAAAGTTTTCACTGAATTTAGATAATTCATGATGTTTAATGTTTTGTTTATTAATAAGCTGTTCCCCCATGGCACGTCTTTCCGCTTCCGGGTGTTCTGTGGTGTAAATATGTAAAATTTTTTTAAAGTATTGAATTTTTGAAATGAGTTTCCGAAATAAGAAGGATGTCTAAGTTGTGTTGTGATAGAAATTTCTATTTCTGTTTATGTTGTGAAAGCCGTTGGCGTTCCAGAGTCCTATTTTATACATTGGGCCATTTTGTTTTTAAATAATTCCTCTCCAAAAGTCTGATCTGTGTAGTCAATTCATTAATTGTTTTGCTGTGTTTGAATGGTTTGTTGCATTGATTTATTATGGATGTCAAGCCCCTTGTTGTCCTGAAATTTGGTTTTAATTTGATGAGTTAGGGCATAATTTTGTGCAAAAATGGCAAGAATAAAATTTTGGAGGAAAAACTTATGCAAGTAATGAGAAGGAAGTGAAGAATTCCTTCGCGAATTGAAAGAAAAGAATTACAAGGTAAAATGACCACAGGCACCGACCTTACTATAAGTCTTTCGTAATGAGAAATCACAAACTGTTGAGTGAGAGAAACAAGAAAGACAGGAAGTTAAAGTCTTCATTTCATCCAAGATGCTTTTGAAATTCCTAAAGTTATGCCTACAAAGTTTCCTGATTCTGTGATGGTGTTGTAACTTATGAGCAGCGAAGGGGGCGATATGGCGCCCCACTTCTTTAAGGAAACCAAAAGGTAGCTCTCGACGGCTATATCAACGTGCTGCAGACAAATCTCAAGCCCTTGATAGAGGCAGTGGCTGCCTAGTCGGAATACGTGTTCCAGTAAGACTCCATTCCAGCCCACAAGCCGTAGAAGACCTAGGCATAACTGTACAACAATTAATATTACTATTGGTACCTCGACATGTAACCGCAATTCCCGATCACAGCCCCCTTGATTACTACCTCTATGGCGTGATTAAGGCGAAAGTCAATGAGAAGCATCATATGAACAAGGAAGACATTGTGTTGACCTGCAGCAGGTTTAGATCCCTGCTGGAGAAAGTCGTGGCCGCTGATCAAGGGTACATTGAATAATGTAATTCTCAATACTGTTTACTTTAATTATGCTTAGGTCTATGTAAATTAATAAAAATTTTTTTTTATTTTATTATTTGTTAATTTATTATTTTTATTTTAATACAACAAACAATTTTTATTAAACACTTTTTCCAATAAATTTTAATCTTAACAATTTTAATATATTTTTTGGAACAATTCTATGATACCTTTTTTTATTTGGTTTATAAATTTGAGAATAAATTACTTGTTATACGTCAACTATAACTCTAGCTCTAAATTGAAGTAGTCAAGCAGCTACTGCTAATGATTAAAAATTATTAATTTGACAGCCTTACTTGTAATTGTCCGTTCTCATATTTTTCTTATATTCATCTTATCACTATCTAGGGTTTACTTTTTCCCTGTGTATTATTTGTAAACTAGCGCTTATATAATCCCTTCTAGTTTCAGAATGAGAGTTTCGGCTTGAGAAATAAAAGTATTTTCTTTAAAAAGTAAAATTTTAAACTTGGAATTTGTTTTTAGTGCACCTACTTACTTTCTTCTTAATTTGAGCATCTGCTCAAGTTGTCGTTCATTTTTAACAAATTCAAAATTTGTTGATAAAACTTCTAGCCTTTATTAGCAATATAAATTCTTATGATTAATTTGTTTGCAAATTGTTATGATTATTAGAAACATATATTAGTACATCTCTTCCCATAATATTTTATTTTTTGTAACTGACACATATTTTCTTTTAATTTATCATATCTCTTTAATTGTATGTTTTGTCACTAAAATAAAGTGACTGCATAGTTTTACGTAGTTCTATATATCTATGTATGTTTTATGTATATTTTGCAGTAACTAAGTTTTTGTAAAACTTTTGATTTGATCTATCCGTGTTGTACAATAAGCCTCTCAAGATTGTTGTTATATCTTCTGGTGATGTAGCTGAAATATTTAAAAATACAATGTTTATCTAATGTGGATAGACGATCTTTCATGTTTACTTCTTCTACTATACACACATTTGTTCTGTGATCTTTCGTCCAGCACCACATTTCAAAGCAGTCTAGTTTTGTCCAATACTGTAAAAACTAATGTTACAATTATTCTCTTACTAGTGGCCTTAGATATAATGTGACATTTCGTATTTAGCTTACATTAGTTATTATCTCTTAGTCCAGCAAGCAAGTACTTCCTGAAAAGTATTCCGTAGTTAATGATATTTCGTCATGTCATTTGCATATAGTCTGTGGCGTAGAATCTGAGTTTTCGACCTCGAGAACTCTGTGTTAACTTAGAGGGACCCGAAAAACCTCGAAATTTTCGGACTTTTTCAGTTTTTCGCTTATAACTTCTAAACCATGCGTTTAATTACAAAGTTAAACAGAATTAAATTTTCTTTAAATTTCACTAATAAAAAGTATTTTTTTACTCAAAGTTAGCAATATACAGTGATTCAAGAATAAAACTCTCAAATTATCAAAATAACAGAAAAATGTAGGTTCTTAACTTCTAAGTATGTTAGGTGTCCCTAAATTTCAACACGTAAAAACGTAGAAACATCAAAGAGCCCACTCCCCCCCGTATACGCGATACTTCTTGTAAACATACGTTACAACCCCAATTATAATGGGAGACAAGAATAATTTTGTTGACACGGTCAGCATAATGGCATGTGCCAGAGCAAGACATTTGTTCTTCCATGATTCTAGTGAACCCCGTTTATATTTCAAAACGTATTTAGGAAAAGAAGCAATGTATCGGGGACAACATAATGTGAATCACCATAAAAATTATCAACAGGAGGGTAAGCATTCATGCTAAACATTTTAGAGTGGATATTCTCTAAAATAATTTTGCCTGCAGTTTTCACAATTCAGGCTCTTTCTTCTTTAGGGTCTTTTTTTGTTCAAGTACCAGTTGCCAGACAAAATTTATTGGAAACATATGACACTTCCTCTGTTAGGTGAACCAAATATGATTGTGTCATCTTTATACTTCTCGCCTAGGCGCTTTTTCACAATTTTAACATGTAGATAAGAATTTTCAGTTACCTAACCAAGCAACTGTCTAAGGGAAAATGCATTCATCTCTGTTCACCTTGAGAAAGATTAATATAATTTCCATAGCTTGATCTATGTTGGGAATAGTTTGTCCTCAGTTGTCAAGAGCTTTCTGTATGATTTACTCCTCATACATGTGAAATATGATAGTGAAACGTATATTTATTTTTGTATTTTGAAGTTTGTGTAGTATCTGCCTTTCAACCCTGCTATTGCTGAATAACTTTCTTACAATTATTTTATAAGTAAAATAAAGTGTGATAAAAACCTTTACCCAGGAAAGAAATTGTTGTTTTTTTAATAATTTTTGTCAGGCGTTCGAGATTTGCTTATCTAGTGCCTTTTCCACTTTTAAATCCCATCTGATCTTGCCAAATTTGCAGTTCTAAAAATTTTTGAGGCATTGAAGTATTATTTTACTATAATGTCCGATAAAGGCCTCGTCTTTTAATATATTCGGTTTTTGGTCTACAGCTTTAATCTGATATTTTGTTGGTTTGGCAGGTTGGCTATTGTTACTAACTAAGTAGAGATTTTACAGTGTTCCTTCTATATATCAATAATTTTGTTTATATTAGTAGCAATTGTTTACACGTTGTTTTTTATTTTTTTTTGGTTATTTGTTTAATTTTTTAAGAAGAATTCGTGTATTATTATTGACAAAGTTTTTCGTTTTCTTGATAATTTTATTTAAACATCAAGTTTTGCCTCTTCTAGAAACTCTTTATACTTCTGTTTGGTGTTTAATAAACTGCCTTCTTTTTATTATTCTCAAGACTTGTCTTCCTTAGCTGTTTTTTTTTCTAAGGTATTTTGTTTTTCTAGTTATCTAATCTTTGTTCTTTACATTTCTGTTAATTTGGTTGTATTTTACTACTTGCTTTATTATGTGTTCTGTTATCTAGTGTTTGAGAGGTGTTTACAGTTTTTTAAGATCTATATCTATATTTTCTTTGGAATGGTTTTTATGCTGGTATCTGCAACTTCTCGATATTGTTCTAGAAACTGGGGATATGTACATTTTTTTCTTATTGTTCACTGTTTTAATATGTATTTTGACTTAGCGACTAAGAGTTTGTAGTTACTACCGCAATATAGCTCAAGATATGTTTTTGTATTAGTTAAATGTGGTTTCCATATATTCTACAGTACAATGTAATCAGTTTGCCTTCTGGCACAGCTAACGTACAACGGCATTAACGTGGTGATTCAATAAACTATGTAGTATAGTGAAATTATTATTAATGGCGACATTTGTTAGTTTTTTGCCTAATCTGTTCCTATCCCTTAGTCCAATTTTCATTTAACGTGCCTTATGGGATTCTTTTTTCTGTGTGATCAGTCGAGGCAGATTTATCTTGAATTTTCAACGAACTTAAAAAGTTCGTTACTGAATTCTATATGTCTGTCGGTCTGTCGGTCTGTCGGTCTGTCTGTCTGTCTGTCTGTCTGTCGCTGTCACAAAAATATGGATTTTTTAAAATTTTAAAATGGATTTTTATAGGAAATATTACGCTGATTTCAAAATCGAAATCAAAAAGTTTCTATCTCGAATAGTTTTCGAGATATTCGACTTCGAATTTCGGGAAAATTTCGACATTGCGATTTTAAATGTGATTCTTATAGGAAATTTTACGCTGAATTCGAAAATGAAGAAAAAATTCTATGTCGAATAATTTTCCAGATATTCGATTTTGAATTTTCCCGAAATTCGAAATCGAAATCGAAAGGTTTTTTTAAGTTCGTTCTGGGATTGCTTACAGAGCAATCTCTTCGCCGGCCCCATGTTTATGCTATAAATCACAAAACGCAAAAAGGTACAAAACAACTGTATCCAACACGACATCGCTCAAAAAAGCCGAAACTAAATTTATGTAAAACTGGTTTCAAAACTTTAAAGGCGTTATTCTCGAAATGCCATTTTTCAAAACGGCACGTACCATAACTATCAATTTTTAATATTTTTATTTGAAATTTTATCCACATCTTTTAAACAGTAAGTTAATTTAAACAATTTTTATAAACAAATAATTGCTCTTTTTTTATCGAAATTAACTGTTTTCTTCAAAACATACCAATTACATAAATCAATTTTAAAATTCTGTACATGTTTTAGTAGCTATACTCATGTAGATTTTTTTTATTGACATTAACGTTAATTTACAATCTACTTAACAAAAGAATTCAATAAATGTGATGCTAGGGGAGGCAGTGAAAGGAGAAGTCATCCATTGATGACACTCCCTAAGAGCACCATTTAGGGGAGGTTGGTGAGGTCTTCAGCCCATGTTTTCTTCAGTCTTCGTATTGGTGGATGATAAGTGGAAAGCTGGTGAATTAGTGGATTGCTGTGTCCATCTAACTTCTAGTGGTAATTCATCGCATATCTTTTGATTTCACCTACAACTAACGACGTCTAGGTCTTGGTGGATTGTTTGGTTGGTTACAAACCAGGGCGCATCACAATTGCGCGGAGGGTTTTTTACTGAAATTGTTGTAGTGTTTTTATTCTGATAGGTTTAGCACGTCCCCAAAGTTGTACACCAAATGTCCAAATTGGTTTCAGCATCGTTTTGTAGAGTAGCAGCTTATTTCGGATCGATAGCTTTGAATGTCTACCAAGGAGCCAGTACATTTCACGGTATTTGAGGTTTAATTGTTTGCGCTTAGTTTGTATGTATTTGTTGCACGTGAGCCGTTGATCAAGATGTAGTCCCAACTATTTTACGTCGGTTTTTACCGGTACTGGAGCATTGTTAATGCTGACAGGCGGGCAAATATTGGTTTTCATAGTAAATGTTATTTGGGCTGACTTTGATTGATTAATTTTTATGCGCCACTTATCTAACCATGTGCTGATTATATTGAGGTGTTGTTGGAGGTTGAAAGTTGCACTATCCGCATTTTCATGGGTGGAATGTATTGGCGTGTCGTCAGCGAAGGTAGCAGTCACAGTGGTGTCAGTTTCTGACAGGTCAGCAATATAGATAATGTAAAGGAGGGGGCCCAGGACGCTTCCCTGCGAGACTCCGGATTTGATGGGATAATATGGGGATAGTTCGTTATCGCAATTGACAGAGTAATAGCGGTCTGTTAGGTATGACTTAAGGAGCAAGTAATAGTAGCTCGGTAATGACTCTTTTAGTTTATATAGCAGCCCTTGTGCCAAACCTTGTCGAAGGCCTGGGACACGTTCAGGAATACAGCGGCGCAATACTTCTTTTCTTCTAGAGAGGATGAGATTTCATTTACTATTCTGTGCGTTTGATGTGTGGTTGAATGACCCTCTCGAAAACCGAACTGGTTTTGTGGTAGGTGTTGAAATATATCTGTATCTTGGTGAAGTCGTTTAAGAAACAGTTTTTTATTCATTATAGGCAAAAGGCTTATTAGCCGATACGAAGTCACACTTTCTGGTTCCTTGCCGGGTTTGGGTATCATTAATATATGTGCGTACTTTCAGGTGATTGGGTAATATGAGAGACTTAACATCCGGTTGAAAATCGTAGTTAGGAGTACGACGGTTTTCTTGGGCAGCATTTTTATAATTTTTCCAGTTATTAAATGATGACTTGGAGCCTTAAATTGGTTCAGTTTTTGAATTTCATATATAACTTCAGTGGGAGTAAACGGGTTTGATTGGGAGTGACATTTGACACGGGATGTCTAGAGATGATTCGATTGCGTTGTCTCCAGGGGCTGCCGTTGTTTCAAATGGAGTGAAGACGTCGAATAAATGTTTCATGTAGATTAAGAAAAATTTTGTTTTGTTTCACATCAACATTTGCATCAGTTCTGCTGCGTGTCGCTGAGCGCCTCGACGACAACGTGTCTGCGGAGAATGACTTTAATACCGCCATTTTGCAATATTTATGGACGAAAATTTTTTTTGTTCTTCAATATATGACCAATAACACTCTTAAAGAGTTTTTTCTTACTACGTTTTCTTCAATCCGAAAAAAATCGTCAAGAAAGCGTTTTTTAGGCTGTTACCCCTTAAATTGTATTTTAAAATCAATTATTTAGCAATTGCGCAAGTTTAATAAATTTTAAATATATTTCATAACGTATTAATTGCTTATGTTTTTCACAAACACGTAAATACAATAAGTCGGTACTATGTAATTCGCTTATGAAGTATTGATATTTAAAATTAACCAATTGTATAAATAAAATCATCTGCGTACAAATTTAATTGTTTAGCATTAGAATGGGGCAGTATAATGTCAAATACGTAACAAGAGAAACTCTTATAATAATGAACCCTTCATAAGCTACCTTTATTGTATATAAATTTAATCTATCGGAACTCGCAGGCGTTAAGTTTAAAATAATGATAAACTGGAAGCTGAATTTATTAAAGTTAAGGCGAAATTGCTTGAAAGTAGTTCATACTAAAGCTCAAGGGAGCACCTTCATGAGGTTGTGTCTAGTGTGCAAACCGATTTGATATCCTCGAGGGGGCTTTAAGTTTGAAAAGCTTAAAGTTGAAGCCAATACAACTTCTAACTAGCTAGCAGTTATAGAACTGTTCAAGCAATAGTCAGTAATATATTGGCCGCTATTGAATAATAGGATGATTATAATGCGAACAGATAAGGGTGAAAAATAGGCCTCTAGCTGGAAGTTGCTTACAATAAAAAGGATTTAGTTATTACCATTACTTTAATTTTTTTATTAAATTGCAATTAACTGTAATTTATATGTTAAATACAAATTCCATAATGTAATTCGACTACTAAAATATTTCTCATCAAAAATTTTATAGAAGTGCTGTTCAAAGTATAAACTTGACCCATAAAGTATCGGACGCTTTTTCTGGGAGTTACTTTTCATCTCCTGTGAGTGGTAGCAAATAGTGGAATTAGAAATTTCATAAATTATTTTCACATAATTTAGAAACTCTCTGCTCTGTGCTGTGGGGGTATTACAAGAAGCTTAGAGGTGCTATACCTAGTACGGCTTTCTAATAATCTCTGCTTAAATCACAAGAGAATTCAGACTATTTATACAGTTTAATACATGCAAAGCTAGTTTGAATTCAAGTTGGAATATAACTTCCAAAATGGCAAAGGGAACTAGTAATTACATTGGCTTTTCAACACTTTATCGTTTAGTTCATTTCTACTCGCCTTTAGTAAATCAATCGAGTGTAGTTAGTAAGATAATAAAACATTTTCTGCTTACTTGATATAATAAAAATTCTAATTATAGTTTACTTTAGGTTTACATGTAAGTTGCGTATTATTTACGTCAGTGCAGTGTTTCATTGCCAAAGAGAACGTTGTGCTACATTTTACTTTATATGCCTTCACTTTAGTCCTACAAAATCCTTATAAGATTGCAAAGTGCTTAAACCCTATTATTTGCTCATTCTATTCTCTGATGATGTTACCACAATATAAATTTTAATAAAAATAGCCTATTGGAACTAGAAGCTATTTAGTACCTAATATATACTGGTCAGTTTTAAAATTCAATGTAAATAAAAGATAAATAATTTAAAATGTATCCTTCTTATCAGCCTTCACTCAATTTGCTTTCTTTTGACTTATGCAGCCGAAAATTCAATAAAATAAATTCTCTCTCGTTTCTCTACATTAAAGTCTAACAAAATCTTGTTTTATCAACATACAACTTTTATTGATAAAAGAAATAAAATTGGTATGTTAAGCTTATTTTGATATTTACATCAAAATTGTTTTGGAAGTTTTCTTAAGAAATAAAAAAATGATCTTTCTTTGTCCTGTTTAAGAGTCATAACCTGATTTAATGTTTTTTAATAAGGCTGCACCAGATATTCTTTTACCCACTTCACTTACTTGCACTAAATTCTAGAGAAACCGTTTTACCCTAATTAACCATTAGTGCATAGAATATATAATTCTGTTTATAAATGGGACATATAAAAGTTTTAGTTATTTCATAGTTAAATTAAATTTTAATTTTTCTTTCAACTTCTTTAATAAATATTTAAATTAATAAAATCTGAAATTAAAGTTGAGTAATCATAGTCTCCGTGTGGTCAAATTTTACCAGCACAAATTTGTAAGTTTTTAGAATTCAATTTTTTTAAATGGATTGTTTTTGCGTTCTTGTTTATAATTTAATGCCTCACGTGGTTGGTTCTCGAGTTGTTAGGCTGTTTAGAAAAAAAAATTATAAAAATAATTTTCTTCTGCAGTTGTGGACGAAACTTCAAGAGTTTCTGAACGGCGACTACGGTCTAACAACCCGAGAACCAACTACACAATGCACCATAGCACCGACCGTGGAAGCCTTTGCATCTATATAATGCTCTTTAAATCTTTCTTTTATTTTAATAGATTCTTTGTTCATGTTTGCAACTATTTCGATTAACAATAACAATTAAGAAGACAACACGGAATGGCCAAAATTATGAAGATAATAATAATGGTAAGGCTCTAACGACACGCGTGGGAGTATGGCCTGCAAACTGAGAGGTTAAGGTTTTCATAGTTTGCTCTTTCTGCTCGATCGTCGCGCACCATTTCTACTGCGTGGCGATGTGACAAGTACCACGCCTTAGACGACCACCAGTATAAGTAGCCCACCCGCTAGGCATTAGAGAGCTCCGAGAACGGAACCCAGGTCCGTCCACATCGCAGTCTCCACTTCAGCCACTAAACCATGCTGGCGATTATTAAGATAACTCTTCAATTGAAAAAAATTTATTACTTTTAGAATTGTAGTTGTGGTAAGTAACATATATTAATTTGTTAAAAAATTAATGATAAAATTTATTAAATTATGCTCTATATATACACACACACACACACACACACACACACACACACACACACACACACACACACACACACACACACACACACATATATATATATATATATATATATTTTATATATATTATATATATATATATATATATATATATATATATTTAATATATATTTGTCTCACCTCCCTAACTAAACTTATAATTCTATCTCCTCCTAGACGCTTTAACCGATTCAGAACTATATTTGCTAATTCGGCGCAAAAAATCAGTCTTCTAACTTTAATCGTTTTTGAATTATTTAAATATTTTGATTACAAGGGAAATTCCTCCCAATGTTTCTATTGTTTGTAGTGTTAAATGTACGCAAAACATGTGGAATGTTCAATAAAATTTTGAATTTTACTAACTGTAATATTTATTTACGTGAATTAAAACAGTGTAACTAACGGCAAACTTTTGTACGTACCACTTTTTAATCAATGAATTTAAGTCAAATAGAATTACGTAATATACACAATTTAATATTCTAAGAACCGCAAAAATAAAGTTTTTTACAATTTATTATCGTTACTGAACGACCGAGAAACAAAAAAAGTTAATAGTTGCTGCCAAAACGAGGTGTCATATTTCATTCTAGTAAATAATCATTTAGCGTGCAATGATACTCCCTATTTAAGGGTTAAAAACTGAAAATTGTAAGGCGCAATAAAGTTTGCCTTTTGCAACAGCACGAAAACGGTATCACAAATGCGCCATCATAAAAATGCAAATTAATTAAAATTAAGTTTTATAAAACAAAAATTAACTAAAACACAATGGAATAGAAGTTTTATTATACAGAAAGACTAGGTAAATCAGTTGCTATTGTAAGTGTGTGGATGACTTGAATTGTTAAATTGTATTATTTTTTATTTTAAAGCTATACATTTTGTAAATGAAACATACAGGTATCTTTAAAATACACAGAGTGGGTGAAAAGTAACTAAACATGTAAAATTGGCTATAGAACTTGTAGTATCATTGGAGTCATGATGAAAACAGCCTCTAAATAAATGTTATTAAATAGAACAGTAGAAGACAGTACAAGCATCGTCCGTGATGAGTAACAAATGCCCATATCTTACGAGTGACACCATAAACGAAAAGCGCTACATTCAGATGCTGGAAGGTGGGCCACGGAGTGTGCCTATGATAACATGTGCGACCTTAGTTTTAAGCAAGATGGTGCACTCTAGCCTATTTGATCTTATTGTACATGCATTGTCAGGACTTTGTATGAGATGACACGGACCTCATAAATAGCCTCCAGGAAGTTAGAACTCATTCTATGTGACCTTTACCTTTAGCGAGACACAAAGAAACAAGTGTACAGAAGAAATGTTCGCCCGCTACACAAACTCGGGCGGTTCTTAATAATACCTCGAAGGGTTTTCTTTAAAAGACTATGCATTATATCTCCAATTATCTGAGAAAACTGGTTGACGTCACCGGTGCCTACTATAGATTTTATTACTCTCTTAATCCCTAGTTATTCTTTAACCAACCTGTATAAATAATTATTTTTAGTTACAATTGTATATTCAATTTGTAAGATTTGTTTATATCATGTTTTTTGTTGAATTTTACCATAATTATATAAATAATACACCTATGTTATTTTCTTTTATTTTTCTATTTAAATTACAAATGAATTCATAAAATGCTTATGCAAAAAAAATGCCTTTGTAAAATGAAAAGATTAAGCTGACATTTCCGACGAATTCAAAGCTGAAATACTATAAAATAGAAAAGGTGCTATGCTAAACGACTCATAAATTTGTAACTTTGATTTTGAGCTTCAAAATATTTTATAATTTGATTTGCAATTTTTGCAGGTTGTAATGTTAATTCCGATAACATATTCAAATCCTGATCTTTTTATTATCAGTTTCTTTCTGTTTTTAGTTAAAGAGTTAGTAATTATTTTAATATATTGAACTTTCCTTATTAGCTTTCTAAGATTTTATATTTAATTTAATAGTTGTCTGCAACTTCGCCTGCTAAATTTTGAAATGTGGTAGATATGTTTTTTAAGTATAAATTTAATAATTTACAACGCTGTTAAGAAATTTATTTTTACAAAAATCGATAAATTAGGAACCAAATATGATTATATCTGGAAGTGCATCGTTTTTAAATTAGGTGGTAGTTTTGTAAAGGTTTTTGTAATCAAGAGAATATCCATCTTGCACAAGAGAAATAAAGAAACTTTTGCATAGGTATCTGAAAATATAATAATTCTAAAATTAATAATCTTACCTTCACATCCCTTGAGATGTAGTTAACATTTTAAAAAACTATACTATTTTATTTTGACCTATATGGAGAATAAACTTAGGTCTGTTTTCAAGTGTCAGCTGTACAGACTGTCTCACCAGTTGATCCAGAAACTATATATGTAGGTTTTATGAGCAGATATAAGCAAACAATGTTCAATAAATTTTTTTTGAATTCACAACCATTTCGGAAATATGGAGGCTAAAATTTGTTAACCCGTGTTGTGATTTGCTCTACTTTCATGGAAAAGTGTTAGACTTATTGGGGAAAATTTATGTTTTATTCTGTAATTACTAGGCAACAAACTTAATACTAAACTACACAAACACATCAGTTTTAATAATATTAAAATTTAAGTTAAATGGGCTCATTCACTAAAGATAAACAATTATTAAAGAAAAGTGTTTGTGTAGTTAAGTATTAATTTATTATATAGTAATCACGGAATAAAACATACATTTTCTCCAATTAGTCTAATATTCTTTTATAAAAGTAGGGCAATTCCTATGCGAATTAGCAAATTTTAATTTATTAGATATTTTTTGCTTAAAATTATCCACAGAAACTGTATACAAAGTTTTCTTATTAACTTGTGGGACACCCTACATAACAGAAAAAATTGCATTAAGAGAAATCTACACGTTTAGTGAAAATAGTACAAACTACAAGAAATGTTATACGAAACTTTTAATAGTAAACAGTTCGAGACTTCACACACTTCTAGTCACTGTATAAAACAATATGTAAAGTTCTCCGTTGAAATCTCAGATAATATCGTATTCGTTAGAATTTGACCAACAGGGTGGAGATTTTTATTTAAAAAATGATTTTAGTTTTGAAAACGACATTCCTTCTACTCCGATTTTATACCAAGATATTCAGTCAAAATCTAATGCACGTTTATGTTTGGATTATCCAACTCGTTTTCAAGTTCTTGTTTGGTATTGTCGAGTGCTACAGTCATTGCTGGTCTTCTGTAACAAGGATTACCTTTAACAGATTCCTGGAAATTTCTAAATATGTGTCTTTATTAGTGCTATAATCACCTTATTGTTTTCCATTGTCTACTGCTAGTTTACCTCGTGGTAACGCTAATTGCTTTATTATAATGACATTGGCTCAATCATTTAAAACAATTTGCACATGTTTACTTACAATAAAAGCTACGTATACTTATACTAATATTTATGCTTCTACTATTTTGCATTTTTTTTTTGCAAAATGTGTCATATCGAGAACTTATTTTTTATGTCCATACCCTTTTGAATACAATTCAGGAAAATAATAAAAGACGAGTTGCTTTATAGTAGGACTCTTCCATTTTTATACCTTTAGGGTAGAATGTATATCAATGTTAAAATAATAAAAAGTGTGTCTTTTGATAATTCTAATCCTTTTATACTTTTTAAAAGCTCTCGATATATCGATGCCAGAAAAATTAGCTCCTCTATTTTTATTTCCTTTAAATGTTGAATTTAGGAAAATGCTGAAACACGTGCATATTGATTTTAAAAGCAGAGTTCATATATAAGAGAAATCAAGAAAGTTAAGAATTGGGTATGTAATCGTAGCCTACGAGTTAAGATTAAAAACACGACATAAATTAGCAAGGACAACATTTGTGCCAATTTTGAAATCTATAATTTTGAATAATAAAATGTTATAGTAAGGTTACACTATTTATTTTTTTTGTTGTGACATAAAACAAATTTATAATATTAAGAAATATTGTAGCTTATGAATATACATGTGCACATTATTGTTTGATATACAAATCATACATTTACTATAGGCAGATTGGGAGCATAATATGATATTAAAAATATGTTTAGAAGCTAATCATTCTTGGACATACGCTCGTCCCAATTGTGACTGGGCGCACTGCTAGAAAAAACCACGTCCAATTTTTGTTAAATTTGGGTAAAGAAATTCAGCACATGAGAAAGACAATATATAGTTAATGGAATTTGCATGCTTAAAAAATACAACTACTATAAGTATGTATCTAAAACTCTAGCTAATTAAAAATTGTCAAAATGCTGTATCCACAAAGTCCAATATAAATCCAGGATTTACAGTAAATGTTCTTCATCATGACCATCATTTTTTTACATTGCGCATGTCTTTTTCCCTTTGTTGAAAAAATCTAAGTTTTATCATGTTAAAGTTGTAAACTGTATTTTCTCATAAATCATAAAAAAAGGTGGTATACTTGTAATTCTGTTTTTTTGTTATTAAACCTTTTTAATTGTTGCTTTTTAAATTTAATTTAATGTTATAGAAAACATGAGTTACAAGACTGTTCCTCTAAAAATACGGGTGTCATATAGAAAACTGAACCCTTCAAGAAATAGAACTTTAAAAATCTTAAAGTACGTGTCTATTCACTTGTAATAAAGTATTTGTGTACTAATTTTGGATATTTTATCTTTAGCGGTTCTCGTGATATGGGCGACAGAAAACTAAAGTTTTACATTTTCGCGGTCTTATTATTAAAATCGAGAATAATTTTAACACACATTTATTTTAAATCAAGTCTCTACATTTGTATTTATAAAATGGATGTTACCTAAAAATTTAAGTTACCCTTTTGACCCTATCAGAGGTTCAATTTCAGAAAACCGCATCATACTAGATGGTTCTGCTACCAAAGGAACATACCCTATAAATTTCAAATTTCTACATAAAATGTTTAGGGTGGATATTCATGGGTCTAGTTGTCCATTTTAATATTTACGGCATGTCGAGCAAGAAACAATTATTTAATGGACTTAACAGTAAATGACAAAAATGATGATTTTAACAAGAAATTAGTTGTGTTGCCGCATTTCGTATTATTTCTTTGAGCACTCACTTTTTCTTCTATATTTCATCACAGTTTATATACCTTTCCAAGAGACTAAACACGTTAATACTTATTTTTTAAAATGTCTGATTATAGTTTTGAGTAACGTAATAGTTACAGCTTGCTTTATATTATTCTAAGAATAAACTCGTATCTTTGTATATGCCAATTTATGAAAAATAGTTATTCACCGTAGTGCATGTGCAAATGCTACCAATTTTAAAATACACATATTTTTCTTCTTTTAAAAATATTAATATATATTGTTCTTTAAATTAATTAGCACAATTTAACTGTTCATTGTATCTTACGGTGCTAGGGTAAATAAGCAGTAGAAATTAAAAAAGCTCTTTCTTCTTTCAAATCATTAATGTTGTATCCGGCTTAATATCTGTATTTAGATTAGAAAAATTTATAGCAATAAGTTAGTGACAAATTACAGCTTAAGTGGATCTACTTGAACGTAATAAGAAATATTTACACATGTTTAGTACTTTTTGTATTGCTAATTCAGTTTTCTTAAAAATTAAAGTATTTTTTAGTATCTAACTGGAATACTCTAGTTAAATTTGACGAACAATAATTTGACTTTATGTAGTTTAATAATAAGCACACATTATTATTCAAGGTTTATAAAATTTTTGTTTATTGTAAAGGTATTAATATTTTTAACTACAAACTAAAAAGCGCAGCTTTTAAAAGTTTAAAATATATTTATGCAAAGCTCGTATAGGAGTAAGTAGTAGTATTCTTAGAAATTTAAGTACTTTCAGATCTGATAAAATTTTAGTGGGGTTAAAAACCGCTGTAGTACATAGATATATTTAAGAATTACATCTTATGGCTCCCCTAAGAATGTGAGCTTTGCTACCTTCCTCCATTCTTTGTTGTTTCTGAATTCTATTAAGAGGGTTCTCCATATTTAAATACAAAGCCTTAACGTCTTACCTTAGCTTTACGTATTCCAATTTAAAAAAAAAGAATTTGTATTTTGTATTTTTAATATAATTTTATATAATTGCTTCATTTAGTTGCCTATTATTTCTAAAAAGGTAAAGTAAAATTGAAGAGAACCTTAAATTACAGCTTTCAGATATATGAATGCGCTATTGATAACGCGATTCCTGTATTTACGACAGTTTATTGTCTAGATGTTAGCCTAAGACCAGTTTATGTTTCAGGGTCGTTTCGAAAATTATAAAGTAGGTAATTTAATGTGATGTTTGCACGCTTGACGGCGAACGATTTATGGTTCAAAAGCAGTTCTTTTCATCGTTGATTTGCGTGATGCGGGTTTCCGCGGTTTGCCTCCGACGGTTTCAATTTGCGCATGTACTTTTTTCGTCATTAATTATGTCGGCTCAGTAGTGTGAGCGAGTTGTGTTCGGCCTTTGTTCACAAACGGGTTAAAGCGCAAGAAATTCGCAGCGAACCCCAGGGAGCCCAATTTTTGGCAGCGCATTTGCATGCGATAATTTGAATGCAACGCCGGTTGTTCTTTTTCTACATGCATAATTCATGCTTGCCTCGGAATGGGCGCGGAATGCAAGAACATCCTTTCCTATGCCGAGACACAATCAAAACTTTTAATAGTATCGGCTACATTCATAGCAAATTAAATAACTTTTCACAACTTTATTAATATGATTTGGATTGTAACTTCGTGTGGCACTGGGTAAGGATGGAGTCTCTGGGGCGGTGTACATCACACCCAGACACGCCACTTACGGCATCACGTGCAACCGCAACTTTGCAAATTCGATAAAGCAAAACTAGACGAAGCGCGCAGTCCGAAACTGTTGTTGATAAACTTAAATCTAACCACCAGGGTGTTATTATACCTCTAATTCTGATAAATGCCCCTGTTGAAAACTTCTCACGGCGATTTCATTGAAACATATTGCCGTTTTAATAACAGTGATTTATTTTGGCTGCTTTGTATTTAATTCTCTAGTAGAGTGTTAAATAAGCGTAATTTACAGGTTTGTCCTTTTGTTGACAGATACGAGGTGTGTTCAAGTTCTAAGGTCTCTAAATTTTTTTTGATAAAGTGCTGACCAAAGAAAGCTGAAGCTTCTGTTGCTTTTCAACGTAACCTCCGTCTAGACGTACATATTTTTCACAACGTTGTCGCCATAATTCCCTGGTTGCTGAGAACACTTCTTTAGGGATGTGCTTTTCCCATTATAAAATTGCTGATTGGAAAATCAGTGGCTACGGCGAGTGTTCCTCATCTTCGGAAATGTATGGCGGCATCACGTGTCAATATTTTCTGAGCCATACCCTTATGTTCGTAGGCATTCATAAGACCCATCTTGTAGAAACTTTCCGCATTTTCAGGTCATCATGCAAAAAGAGTTCCACAGAGACCTACGGCTTACAGGCAAAATCTAATCAACGCTTTTTCACTACAACTTGCTCTATTTGCGCAATTATGGTTTCGGTCCGGCTGGTTCGTGGCCGAGGCTACTTCGGTTTATTGTCACACAACTCTCTACCTTTAAATTTCGCATCCACAAATGCATATTTTTAATATTCATAACGCCTTCACCGCATGTCTCACTAAATTGGCGATGAATTTCGCCATATGAAGTATACAAAACAACGCTCACTGCAATGGCGGTAATTCGACCTGTGTACATTCTATGGTGCTGCCATCTACATTATAAATTCAGAGATGTTTTTCTCGTTTTTTTTTAAATTAACGGTATCTTTCTACTTATTTTTACTGCTGAGAAAAAAAATTTGGACAAATCAGCCGGACCGAAACCATAATTGCGCGAACGAAGCACGTTGTTATGGAAGACTACAAGATATCGCTTCTAAACTTGGCATTTCCGTGGGATCTGTGGAGTCCATTTTACATCTAAAAATGCGGAAAGTTTTTTCAAGGCTGCGCGGGTAGCAATGTCTCAGTACATGTTGACACGCAATGCCACCATAAATTTCCGACCATGAGGAACTTTCCGTAGCCTTTCATTTTCCAATCAAGCCAGTATTGCATCATCGATTTTCCAATAGGCTAAACTTGTACTTAAAAAGTGTTCTTAGCAGCCACGGAATCATAGCGACGACGTTGGGAAAAATGTGTACCTCTAAACGAAGATTATATTGAAAGGAACAAAAATGTTAACTTTCTTGGGTAAGTACTTTTTCAGAAAGACATTTGGAAAATTTAGAACTGAAACAGACGTAATTAAAAAATATACACAAATTTAAAGAAGTTACCAAAGCAAGAAAAAAGCAATACTTCAAAGATTAAAATTAACACCTGAGTATCAAGTGCAACAAAAGAAATTATTACTTGCCTAAAACTATTGAGGCAAAAGTTGATAACAGCAAAACTATTCAAAAATTCCAATAATAAAGAGAGTAGGATATAAAATCTTCTTAAAAAAAGGTTAAAACATAACCAAAAACCCTTCAAACAACATCAAATCTTTAATAAAATGGGAGAACAACTTAATATTTCTGTTCCAGGAAAGATAAAAGCAGTACTGCGTAAAAAAAATAGTAGCACACATATATGAATTGAGAAAATCTAAATTATAACGAACAAAATAAAAAATCTTAACAGAGGACGGGACAACAAACAAATATTAGTATTCAGTAGCATATAAATAACATTTCAACACTGATAGGTTACTCAAGCAACATTATTATGACTAATAAAAAATGTAGTCGATTAATACTGGCATGGCTCTGCAAACTGATAGGTTAAGGCATTCATATGTGTGTCTTCTCTGTCACGTCATTGCTCACCATTCCTGCACCTTAGACAACCGCCATTATTACCTTTTGTTTGAAAAAACACAGATACTCAATTATTTATAGTGACTGAGTAGGCCACCTGCCAGGCATCAGAGAGCTCCAGAAATAAACCCGGGTTCGTCCACACTGCAGTCACATATCTTAACCATGCGACTACACTGGCGCTTAATGTCGTCGAGAGAAAGAATAACAATTATCAACAGTTTATTACTTATATGTTTATGTGTACAGTGGTAGGCGCATATGTGAGTATGTGTGTACAAGGGAAAAATATGTAAAAGAAAATCACATTTCAAGGCTGTGCTGTTCTATTGCAATCAAAGCCGCCTATGTGCTCCATAAGCTACTTAAATTTTAAGCACTCTACCCCACTTTATACTTTCTTGCCTTACAATTTGATGTGTTTTGTTGCTTGATCAACTATTTTTTTCTACGCTTTTCTATCCTTTATCTTGTAATTTTCATGTTCTTTGTACCTTCACTTAGTGATCTACTTAATAGTAGCTTTAGTCTTTCTTTTGACCCTTTTTACAGTTCCGATTTTGTTATACTCTTAACTATTGAACTATTTCTCATTTCAGCTATGTGGTCGTGTTGTTTTATTATTATTTTTTAAATTAATTTATAACTATCTTTTTATTTTTTAGTGTTTTTTCTATCTTGTAGTTAATTATTATTTACTTTATTATATCTAAAAATATTTCTTATTATTTTTCTTTCAAAAGTTTTAATTTTTTATTTATCTCTTATTGTAAGGAATATATTTTATGCTGTATGCGCTGTCACTGTTCTTGTTACAGTTGTATATAATTTTAATTTCGATTTTTGCTTTTCATTTTGTTGTATAGTATCAATCTATATTTGTAGTAAGCTTTCTATCTAAACTTTATCCTTCGATTTTTCTCTTTATTTCTATCATTTTTATCTATAAATATTAAAAAAAAAACTGTTTATGTCATTTTGTAATCGTTTATTTTTATGACCCTGGAGTCACATCTCTTCCCTCCTCTAATAATGTTTATTATTTGAATTTGTTTTAAATTGTTTTTAACCCTATTTTTTGTTGTTATTGTTATATTCTCTGTTTGTTGTTATCAGAGAAATGTAGGATATCACTTGAATAAACTTTTTTAATTTAAATATAAAAATACATTAAATTTAAAAGCGTCTTAACAAATATTACAAAATAATATTACAAAAAAAATATTTCCAAAAAATAAGTATAAAAATCCTAACAGACTAGTAAAAAAAGTTATTCGGAACATGAAAGTACTTATCTAAACAATTTCATTGAGCAAAAGAATATAAAACACATAGTACTCTAAAAAATAATAACAATAACAAAATACAAAAAATCTACATTGGTAAAATTACAAGTAAAAGTACTATCTAAAAAATTGTCAATTGGTGACAAAGAAGGCAACATAATTATTTCAATAGTTCTATAACATGGTGACTTTATAAACAGGACCAAGAGCAATCTTTGTAAAATTGGAGAAAACGAACTAATCATCAGTAGTACTTCTTATAAAACAATTAATGTTACGTGATAATCAGCACAATTTGCTTGCATAACTTATTAATAAAAGAATACTTGTACTATCATGAAAATATAATTTATAGCTGAGTTAGTTTAAGACCCCCCCCCCTCCCCGGAGTCACAGCTTCAGTAAAAGTTAGATTTAATCAAATGGATGCGGATGTTATAGCTATATGATTATTAAAAATATCTCTTTTTTGACCGTTATTGTTGTAATAATTTCTGAATATTAAAAACTCATATTTATACAGAAATAACATTAGATTTTTAATTGGATTAATTCTGTAATGTACCCTATCAGCTCTTTTTTAAATCTACAGAGCTTGCTGTCTTAAAATCGGTTATATTTCATAGAAATTTTAAAGCTTATTTTTATTTATATCTAAGTTTAAAAACATTCTGAGTTTTGTCCTGCACCTTGTCAAGGTTTGAAAGGCATTTATGGTAATAGTTTTATTACTAAAATTGGTTTCACATAGTATAGCCCTTGTAAAGTATCTTAATTAATTCAACGTGCCAGAGTTGCACGTGTTCAATAGATATACTCAAGAATTAAAGTATAACTATTATAATAGAAAGATAAAAATAATAATTAGGTCTAAATGTAGCAGAGTAAATTTTAAGTCACTATATGTACATTTAAGCATTTAAATTTATAGATCACTGTAGTACACATCTTGTACCTAACAGAGTTTTAAGCTTAAAGAATTTAATTAAATATTTTAATTTACATTACCCCGATGCTACATTTCTTTTGATAAATTTGTTTAATTTGGATACTTTTAATTAGTTTAACTAGAATTTGCAGCTTTCTAAAGATTCTTCTTAAAATAAAATTACTATTAATAAAAATTTTATGTATATAAAAGTAGTTGCACTACTTGCTACAACTGTGACTTATTTTAATTAATTATTAATAAAACCATACCAACTTTTTAATTTATACTTGAAAATGATAGTAATATATTGATCAAATAAAATTAGCAATTTTACTCTTCGATAAACAAATATACTGTATTGTGTTACTGCCTATTGTTACAAATACTTTAAAGTTTATGTGAAAGAAGTTCATAGATCTATTAACAATTTCTATTGTTTTGGTAGCTGCAAACCAACCAAACTTTCCACTTGAATCCGTTTAAATAAAAAATTGCGGTTTAGAGTAATCCTACCTTTTTGCTGTCACCTTTTTTATCCAGTACAAATCGCATTTACTCTATAGTAGAAAGCTAAAGAATTTGTTTCTGCTCAAATTATATACCAGTTTTACAAATGTTTTATTTATAAAGCTCCATCGTTTTAGGTTTTACTGAGCTAATAATTCGAAATAAAAGGCTGGCTTCACTGCTTTTGTTATGAAAATCTAGGGATGTTGGAAAAAACTATCACTCACAATAGTAAATGTTTTTCAAACATCAAGTCTTTTCGCGTCACGATTTTTATCCTAGAAATAATTTTTGTATAAAATATTACAAAGTAAAGTAGCTTGTCAAAATCCCTATTTTGTGATATAAAAATACACTCTCTTGCTATATTAACTGATTAAGTGCGCAGAAAGCATTTTAGTGTAGAAATTTTAATAGCTGCGAGCTACGAACAATCTAATGAAATTTCCCGACTAGCGCTATTTGTCTTAGAGCACAGCAATAAGAAGTTGCAACCAAATATTCCAACTTTGATAAACATACAACAAAAAGCGATGCGAATACCGTGCGCCATGCAGCTGAATTCTTGGCAATTATAATTATAATAGCGCAGTATTACAGCCTTCCCCATGCTTTTGTTAATAAGATTAGAAGTTGGTATGAAATATGCAAATCTTGCAGTAAAAGACAATTAGGCAGTAGTTGACACATGTGTATAATAGTGAATTTATAAGTTATTTTTATTTTAAAAATCAAACTATAAAAATACCTGTAATATTATACAAGGTAAATGTGTAGTTAATTTACAGAAATGTCACTTATAGCTTAGGATATTTTTAATTACAAAAATCTTTTAAGTTTTTATTGCTTTAAATATTTTTAATTATTTTAACAACTATTTATTCTATAAAGGTTATAATTATAAAACAGTATACTAAAACAAAGATTAGAGATAAAAATTTATGACAAAAAAATTGTTAAATATTTAATAGTTTCTATATCACCTTATAAAACTATTACAATTATTTTTAACCATAAATTCTTCCAAGTGATTAGAGGTTTTACGTTTCTACCAACTTTCTAAAACCCTCTAAGCTAGGTAACTTCAAATATTATGGATAAATAAATAATACTATAAATATTTCTACTTAGTTAATCAGCAACATTCAGCGACATCAAATGTTATTATTGTGCAGTTAGTACGTAAAATAATATTAGTTAATAACGATTGTGCACAATAAAATCATTTGTCTTAGTCTGTTTGACCTCATTACAATTTCTGGTGTTAAATTCCATTAATTTCTTTTTACGTTACTCATTATTATTAAAGTAACCTGACAACACATTTTTCTTGTAATACAACTCATCTGTATTTAATTTTAAAAGCTTTAAGGTCATTTGGCGATTACTTATTTTTAAACTTAGATTTAGATTTTATTTTTTATGCAATTCTAACGCAAGTTTAGTAAAATTTGGCCCAAAAAAACGCAAAAATGGCTGACGTCTCATAAAATACTAAAATCATTTTTGAAGACATCCTTTGATGTGCACAACGTATCAATTGACATCAAATTTTGATTTTTGGGTCTGCATGAACATAATGACATATACACTTACTTAAGTCGCCCTAAATCATTTAATTCTGTCATTTTAGCAGTTGTACATTATTTTTTAGTTTAGGTAACACTTTTTTGTTTACTAGATTTTTAGATAAAATTAATTTCGGGATCCTTTACTGATTGAATAAGCACTACAGTTTTGCAATAAATTACAAGATTTTGCATATCAAAATGCAGACCATAGAACAAAGGGTATCTCATATACATAGATAAAAAATGTAATACATTAATTCTACATAAACTTCAGATCGCATTTACCTATCCGGATTTTATCGTGAACGATCTTTAAGAGGGCATAGCTTTTTTTTAAATTTTAATAATAAATTACTCTACCGAATTTGTGTGCGAACAGATAGCAGGAGCACTATAATAACTTTTGACTGTGCTCAGGTACGCAAAGGTTTTCAGTTTCTTTTTTTTCTGCTGCTTCACATATACTGTTTAGCACGCTTGTGTGACTTATTTTTATACCTGCTTTTTCGTATACAAAGGATTAGTTAGATGTCAATTAATTCTATGACGTAACGATAGAGATATTTATTAATTTGAAAAAAAACTTAGTGTGAAATATGCAATTCTATCGGTGATAGTGATTCAAAAAACGCAAAGCAGTTTCAGATCTAAATCCATATAGTGATAAGTTGCAAGTTAAGAAGTGTGAGCGTATAGGTCATGCCCAAAGGAAAATGAAAAAGCACCTACTTAAAATCTTCTTCTTGTCGTGCCTTCTCTTAATAGAGGTTGGCGATTACATTGGCAAATGTTTCTCTTTCTGCAGCTGCTCTAAATATTTGTTGAACATTCATGCCTGCCCACTGCCTTATATTCTTAAGCCAAGAAGTTTTCCTTCTACCCCTTCCGCGTTTGCCTTCAACCTTACCCTGTATGATAAGTTTGGGTAGGTTATATTTTTATTTCTTATTAGGTGTCCCAAGTAGGCGGTTTTCTTCTTTTATGGTAGTTATAATTTCTCTATTACAGTTCATTCTTTGTAGTACCTCTTGGTTTGTAATCCTGGCTGTCCATGGATTTTAAGTATTCGTCTCATCAACCACATTTCAAAGGCTTGCAGTTTGTCTATCTCGTGTTTATTTAGTGTCCAGACTTCCGTTCCATATAACAATATTGACCATATATAACTCTTTACCATTCTCCATCTGATTTGTAAATTTAGATTTTTTTTGTCAGGAGTGTTTTCATTTTTATAAATCCTTGCCTAGCTATTTCTATTCTACTCCTTATTTCTATATTTGAGTTTAGATCTGAGTTTAACCAGCAACCTAAATATTTGAATTTTCCAACTTCTTCTAAAGCGTTGCCATCAATTGTAAAATTTATACCCCTCAGTTTTACTCACTTGCATGACTTTTGTTTTCTTAGTATTGATTGTTAGGCCCATTTGTAAACTTGCTTCGTGTACTTTGTTAATTAGCTGTTGTAATGCTCTAGGGTTGTCTGCTATTAGTACGCTGTCATCCGCGTATCTTATGTTATTTATCGTTTCCCGTTTATTTTTATTCCTAAATTGCAGTTGTGTAAGGCGTTCTGAAAAACTACTTCTGAATAGAGATTAAATAACATTGGGGACAGTATGCAGCCTTGACGTACCCGCGTTTAATTTCTACTTTGTTTGTTTCAGTGTCTTCTACCATTACTTTAGCACGTTGGTTCCAATAAAGATTTTTGATTAGTTTTATGTCTCTTTCGTCTAAGCCAATGTTTTCCAAACATTCTATGAGTTTGAAGTGTCTTACTTTATCAAATGCTTTCTCATAATCGAGAAAGCACAGATGCACATCTTTTTCTGATCTCTACATTTCTGCATCATTACTTGTATGCAGAAGAGACTTCACGCGTTTCCATTCCATTTCTGAAGCCGAATTGGTTGTCACTCACTACTTCTTCACATTTTCTATATATTCGGTTTTGCATTATCTTCAAGAGTATTTTAAGGGCATGGCTCATGAGACTTATTAATCTGTAATCATTGCAAGATTTCGCATTTGCATTCTTAGGCAAAGTAATAAATGTTGATTCCAACCAGTCATTTGGAATGTTACCAGTTTCATATATTTTATTATACAAATCAACTAGTATCTTTAGGTTGTCTTCGTTTATTAGTTTAATTAGTTCCATATATATGTTATCCGGTCCTGGGGGTTTTCCTATTTTTATTTGGTGTATTGCATTCTCTACTTCTCGCTTTAGAATTGTGGGTCCTTTTGTTCTTCTCCTCTGTTTTGTATAATTGTTTTGGTCTCTCGTCGTCAAACAATTTTTCTATATATCGTTCCCAGATTCTTATTTTCTCAGTTTCGTCCATTATTATTTTGTTGCTGTCATCTCTTATCATCATTTGTGTTTTCTTTCTGTTGGTACCGACAACTTCTTTTATTTTCTTATATAAACCAAACATGTTGTGTTGTTCGTTCAAGCTTTCTATTTCTGTACATCTGTCGCACATCCATTTTCTTTTGCTTCTTTAATTTTAATTTGTATAATTCTATTTATTTGTTTGTATTCTGTTTCATTGTTATTTTTGACAATTCTCCGTCTATCCATTAGGTCTAATATTTCTTTCGTCATCCACTTCTGTTTAAAGTTCTCTTCTCCTTTGAATTTCAGACTTTCATTTCCAACTGTATGTATCGTTGTTTTCAATTTTTGCCATAAATCATCAATATCTTCTTGTGTGCTCCCTGTTGTTTGTGAGCCATCACTTATCAAACTTGCTATTTCTTTATTTATATTATTTCTTACTTGTATTTTTGTTTCTGCATTTCGGAGTTTATCCACGTTTAGTTTTTTGTTTGTTTTCTTCTTCTTGATAATTTTTTTCAGTCTGACCCGCATTTTGATGATTATGGGGTTTTGATCTGATCCAATGTCTGTGCCCGGTATGTCTTGGCACTTAGTATATTGCTACGATATCTTTTATTTATAAGCACATAGTCGATTTGATTTCTAACTATGTTGTCCTTCTTGTTTTGAGGAGAAGTCCAAGTATATAGTCTGCGAATTGGCAGTTTGAACCATGAGTTGCTTATTACGTAATTTTCCTCTTGGCAGAATTGGATTAGCCGATCTCCTCGTTCGTTTCTTTCTCCTATGCTGTATTTACCTACAATGTCATTGACTTCCCCACTTCCAATTTTTGCGTTCAGATCACCCATTATGATGTTTATATCTTGTTTTTTTGTCAAACGTGTCATGTCTCTAATTTGCGAGTAAAATTCTTCAACTTCAGCATTAGATCTTTCCGTTGTTGGAGCGTATACTTGAATGATATTTATGTTGACAGGATTGCTTTTCAACTGTAAGAGCATGGTATATGTATGGTATAAAATTTTGGACATGTTGCTTTAGTTTACTGTCTATTACAATTGCTACTCCATTTGTATGTTTGTCTTGATTTCCTGAGTAATATACGGTTTTGTCATCAGATCTTACAATTCCGGAATCAGGCCATCGTACTTCACTGATTCCTAAAATTTGTAAATTTATTCTTTTCATCTCCTGGATGAGACTTGCTAATTTTCCAGGTGAATATAGGTTACGGACGTTCCATGTGCCTATTTTAATGGTTGAATTAATATTTTTCCATTCGGGGATTCTTAGCACCCCCTGGTTACTTAAAACCTGCCGAGGACTGGGGGCCGTAATTAAGTTTCGTGCTGCCATTTAAATATACTTAAAATAAGAAATATAAAAAACATAGAGCAAGATGGAAATTGACCGACACGTTTGTTAAAAATTTAACAATGTACTGTGGCTTTGCTATAAGAAAAAAATTAGATTCTGCAGAAGATATGGCATAGGATATCATAACTACATATTTATAATTAATTTCCACAAATGAGAATCCCGGGCACGAAAATTGTCCTGAAGACACGAGTAGTTGGTTCAAATATTGCTCCGCACGGGCTTTAAGAATAGACTGTAATCATCCGCTACCACTCCATGTCGAGGATGCCAAGAATATTTTACCAATATATGAATATTAGTCTCGGATAGATTTATTAGAATAAATGATAAAACTTTTGTAGCACAATTTGAATGTTGGCTCCAAAACATTTTCACTTTAGTACAACAATGATGTAAAATGTTGTTTATATTGTTCAACAAAGAATGTGTGGTTATTTTACGTATTATACAAACAATGGTTATCATTGCTGGGATTCCATGTCAATCTTGTGCTAAATGAATAGACGTACTTAGAGGCAAAAGCATTAAAGCTTGAATAGCATGATAGAAGGACTAAGGCAGAATGAATTTTTTGAAGAAACTGAAGGCTATCTTATATGGTCACAGGATAGCCGACTAAACTATAACAAATGTTAAGTTATATTAACAATTCCAGAATTTAAATAGTCTCTTCACTTTGTACTCGCCAAAATCATAAACGCGTTTTCTCAAAATTACATTTTTTATATTTGTGTACAAGATTATTTAAAAACTAACTAACTTGGGCTTTAAACCCAGTTAAAAAAATAAATTTTTTAAAATGAATTAGAAACGTTTTTAAAAATTTAAGTTAACCAAATGTTTAGGTCACTAACGATTCGTTATTAGAAAATGTCTTTCTTAAGAATGTTCTCATTTTGCAAATTTTGAATTTTTCCCTACTTTTTTAATTCCCCCAAGAACGACAGGTAGTTAAGAATTGTCTTTCTTTTTAAATATTGGATTAGTACACAAATTGAACTTTTGAAAATAGGAGTGTTTGATTTATAAGTATATATCCTAGATTCAAAATGATATTTTGAGGAAAAAATAGTTCGGATGTTATATTATGACACCTAAATAATTTTAGAATAATTTTATTCGTAGATTTTAATAACTTACAATTCAATGACTATTAAATTAAAAGAAAAATTATCCACACAAAATTTAATCTGACTATGCTTCGGGCAGCTTCAACATAACTTTATCTGCTATTTTTTACAATGTAGCTTGTTAAATACAGAGAATAAAATGTGATAATGTTATGCTTCCATCTTATTTTGGAAATCGCAATGCTTTTTTTTAAATTGTTTCAATAATAATTCAATAAATGTTAATATATATAAATTGCTACTAAATATTCAGCTAAATATGATTATTACGATTTTACAACAGAAGTAATCATTTATAGTTATAAAAGAAAAAAAAGTATATTTCACTAATTTAAACAAAATTTTTATAAAATTGGTATAAATAAATTATTTCCATAATGTTGTTATATCATTGACTTAAATAGAAAAACTACATATATTTAGAACATACTATCAAAACAGTTAGAAACTATCACGTACAAAAACCTACTGTTGAGAGTTTTCAAGACACTCGGATTTATAAAGAAAGACAAAAACGTACCTAAAACTGATGGTCTACACGTATGTGGTGCTACCTATAATTTTAGATGGATTGAAAACAATATCCTAACTAAGATTGCAACTCTTCTTACAATTATAAACCGATTTCAAAGGTCAATATTTTATTTGAACCGTTTTGTTACCAAACCTCGCATAACTGTTTTAGATATTTGATTTAGGTCACGGTTAATCTGTTATAGGTCAGAACATAAATTATTATAAAATAATTAGACAGTTTTCGCTACTTATTGACGTTTTATGCATTACGTGGCCAATTCTTGCCGTTAGTAGACGCATAAGGCACAACTTTGAATTATGTGAAACATAATATAGCCGAACGCATGTCATCATGCTTAGATATGGCTGATAAAATGATTATTGGCTCATGTTTTCTTCAATTGTCGACAAAACTCTGAATCAAACATTTAGCTTGGATTTAGATACATTACATTCTATATGCTGATTACAAACTATACAAGCCTATCAAAGCAAAGCGGGAAAACATTAGAAAACAAAAAAATTAAATTTATTTATTAATAAACCTGCTGCATGCTAGCACACTTACCTCTTTATCGATATGGCTTACTACCTCTATAATTGAGGCCTTTAAGCTGTCCTTGGTGTTATAATGCCTCTCATTGATTTTTCCCTCGACCACGCTCTACGCGTAGTAGTCAAGAAAATTACAAAAGGATCTGGAGGGTAGTCACGAGTCGAAAGATCAATGGTAATACAAATATTTGTATAGTTGTGGGTGGGTCTTTCTTGTCTTATGGGCTGGAGTGGAGTTTGCTGGAACACGTAATTCTGCCCATTCCCCACCTTGGCTATCCAGGGCTTGACAACAGTCTCCAGTACGTTGATATAGCTGCCAACGGTTAACTTCAGGCCTTTCTCAAAGCAGTTTGGCGCACATCTTCTTCGCTGCTCACAGATTCCAGCACCATTTCAGAGATAGAAAACTTTCTGTACAAGGCGGTAAACATTTTAGAGACATCTTATCAAATCAAACGGTCATTTTGGTGATTTACCTTTCTGTTTTGGTGTTGGAGAGGAATCGTGCCTTTTTTTAATTAGCCAAAGTATTTTAGTTTAAATTGGGGCTTGACATACCCTCTGTTGGTGGTGTTTCAATTCATATATTATTAGTTATGTCATAATTTACAAATTCAGCCAATGTTACGCTCCGCCTCGACTTGTTTACTTGCTTTATACTAGATCTACCATCATGCTGTAAAACCGTAATTTTTCTAACCCCGTTTATGTCCTGGATGTCCCTTTGACAAGCCATCCTTCTGTCTGCTGTCTCTAAAATCAACGCCGCGGCCAAAAGGAAGAACGATTTCCACGATTCGCTCCTAGATCTTTCCATTACCCGGTAAAGAATGTAAGCAACTGTGTGTACCTTACCTTCTCTCTATTATAAGATCCATTTGTGGGGAATTAAAAGCTGTGCCTGGAGGCGAGAAAGACCGGGGAAAATGGTGAGTATGACTTTGTTTGCTTTTTCTATATTTTTTTCCAGGCATATTTTATCTTTTGTAACTAACGCATACTACGTGTTCCTGGGATCGGGTATTCACCTGGATAAATTTTTTTTCGTCCAAAAGGAACCTCATAAAATCAGTGACGTGATGCTTAATGTCGTTCAGCAGTGCTTGGATCTTTAACTTTCTGTTCATTTTGTTTTTCTCACAGTTGGCGGTTCCTTAGGGTGACAGACTTATAGTGCATTGCTAAACTAAACTTTGACTTTGACACATTTATTTGTTTTGCCAGGTCAGTCATGCTCCGCCTTTTTATAGCCAAACTACTCATTAATTTCTGTCAACGATTTGGCGCCCCCAAGGCATTCGTGTATAAAATCTGATGTATTCTCGGTGCATTTTATCGACAATTGTGGATTATTAATGAGGTGAAGCTAAGCTTAATGTGTTACTCTGTCTTGTACTAGAGGATTGAGGATGCGCATAAGATCGCCTTTCAATTTTTCCGAAATACAACATTCTGGATTCACATCGAAGGCCCTTTACAAGTATTCTGTAACATCTCCACATACTTAATGTTTCTATAGTTATGAAACTAGTACTGCAAAATATCATGTACCCAAAAAATTGAACAGCAATTTTTATTAACGACAACCCTTTACTAAATATGTAGAAATATTATTAACGTCCTGTCTGATTTGACTCGCACTTTTTAAAAATCCTGCCGGAAAGCTGTAATACAAGATTTGTCCGAAAAGTATGTGGAATAATTCAATAAAAACAAAAATAGTTCAGGTACCGTTTATCTCATTAAAATTCTTCAAAATAATTTCCTTCTGCATCTACGCAGCGTTTTTAGCATGCCTGCTTTGCTTTGAAGGTTTTCTGAAATGCGGAAACTGAAATGTTGTTTATGGTCTTGGTTACAGCGGTTTGGATTCTCTTCACCGACTCAAAACAGGTTTCTTTCAAGCTGGATTTAAGTTTTGAAAACTCGAGTGAGGTCAAGTTCGGGCTCTACGGTGGTTAGAGCAACGTTTTTCTCATTTTCACATCTTCAGACAAAATTGTATGCACTACGTTTTTGGTAAATTCAACTCTCGTGATATCAATCGAACACTTAAACGCCGACCAGAGTCCAAAAATTGCTTAACTTTTACCAAATTTTTATCATTATAGCTCGTTGGCAGACGTCCTTTGCATTCTTCGTTTTCCAGGGTTTCTCTTCTCTCACAAAACATCTTGCGCCATTAAAATATCTTTGTTTTTGAGATGGTTTACTTCCCGTAGACTTCTCTTATCAGGTTTAAAGTCCCGATGCTAGTTTTTTTAGTTTAAAACAAAACTTTACAGTATAAAGTAGCACTAACGTATGTTGCATGTCGAGTCCGTGATGCGTCACCAAAGCACGGTTTGCGAGAAGCGCAACTTTCACTCTCTCAAGGCCCGGAGACAACTGAGCCAGGTCGCATTTTACCTAAACCCTCCCTTCTATTATCTATCTCTATCTATAACCCTTTTGGTTGGCTGAAAAAATTATTCCCCTTACTTACTCGACAAATCGTATATACAATTATAGTGTATGGCATACTAAGTCTGTTTAAATGTTTCTTTATTAAGGTTTATCTTGCATTCTTGTAGTTTAGTTTTATCATTTTATTCTTAAAATAAACGAATACAAGAAAAATCGTACAAGTATGCAACAATATTATAATTACGTAGTTTAATTTACAAAATTCGATTGTCTATTAAATTTTATAAACAAACTTAAGTTTTGTTTTTGACTCTATAAACAATAAGAATAGCACGTAAAATCTCCTAGCCACAGGTTCCTTCTGAAAAAAAGGACAACCAAATTTGACGTAGAATCTGAATCCGCGATCAGAAATTCAAGAAAATCAGTGCAAGTGGCCTAAAAAAATAGCCCATTACATATTTATATGCCAGTAGCTACACTTAAGTGCACTATTTATAAGGCGCGAAGCGCCTTAACGCACACCGCTCGAAAGCTTTACCTTACATAGAAGGATATTTTAACAAAGCCTCGCGGCAGCCTTTACAATTTTTTATAATTTTTTATTAAATTAATTAAAAAATTAATATATGCTGCGTCAATAACATTCTTATTTAAATATATGTATTACTTGCATAGGTACGTACATTTAGAAACAGAAGTAAAGATCTGTAAAAAAATATTTATTATTATCTGAGGAGCTGCTTAGCACAAAAATGCTTTCATGTTGCGTAGATGTGTGGAAGAGACTAAAGTAGAAATCGACAGTTTGCAGATATGAACTACCTATCAAATGATAATGTCACAGACTTGCCTATATTTCTTGCATGGCGACCGTTCTAGATATAAATTCAAATTTACTAAAAATAAAGAATACAGCTAATAAAATTACAGCAACTTAATTGATTTACCTGTTATAAAAGGAATAATGTTGCAGATTTTAATTCAGAAAAGCTTTTAACAATACTTCGCATTTTTAAATCCCAGTAAAAGGTACTTTAATTAAATTGTTTTTATATTATTTATTATGAGCAATTTGAATACGTTAATCATGTTATAAAGTGAATTGTTCTTCTAACATCACAACGTTAGAAAATGTGCTTTTAAACTACTAGGTAATAAAAGGTTTAAAGCGGAATAAGAATTTGTTTGGCATTTATTGATCCTATACTCCATAAAAATACAATAAATCAGATTTTGTTCAACTAGGGCATGATGCAAAGGAGTTAAAATATTTTTGTCAGCCCGTGTTTCGACGGCGGTTTCCACAAATTCCCGTTTCCGCTTTTAATTTGTATTTTTCTTATTCAACTTTAAGTCTATCTGTAATTAAATCTAAATGGAAACTCGGTGCGCGGAAAGAAATTTGAAACGAATTGTATTCTTCTTTTTTTAATGAAATGCGAAGCGTGAGTGATACGTTTATCAAGTTTCACGTTCTTTTAAATGGGAACTTAAACTGAGCGCTCTGAATCATATTTCGAATTTTTAAACCATTCTTTTTTAATTTGTACATTCGTTGCTGAGTCTCGAATAACCGGCCGCTTAGAAACGTAAATTATACCTCCGCCCGCTGGTACACGAACGGAGCTTTTAATTATTGCAACGTGGATGGATCAGAACGGATGCACTTCTGGCTATCTGCAGCGAAAGGGGCTAGAAATACACCGAGCGCGTATTTCGCAAAATTTTGAAATATTGCAATCTACTCTCTTTTTGCCGATTGTGCTTAAACATGTCAACACCCAGTGAGCTAACGGGTGAACATTATTCACCTTGTCACTTTATTCAGCTCACCGGACACATATTTTACCGCTTTGTCCTGACACGTTGACGCAGATAAATCGACGTAGATTTCAACATCAACGCTATTCCATTTTATATATTTTCCCATCTGTCGAAACCAAACATATCCTAACGGCATTTTTATTTCCCGAAAGTCAACAGGATCGCGGATCCGGAGGATGGAACGTTTAAAATTTTGCGGAAACAGATGCTGCCTCGATGGCGACAATTTCCCAAGTTTTCTGTGTATAAAAGTTTAATAAAAAGCGACTACAGATTTCCGCCACTTACGCCCAACTTTTGCTCATTTCTGCGCGAACAGCTATAACTTTCACTTCGTGCTGGTGGAATTAAGAGAGCCGTAGGCCTATTTACATTTTCTAATCTTTCCATCGATTGGTTTCATTACATTTATCCTCTTACAAAATCGGAAAATGGATTGTATATTTAACGACTTTTTTTAAGTTAAAAGATATCAAATTAGTTATATATATATTTTCAATAATCAAACAAAAATCTAAGGTATATATTTGTCAAATATATAGTTTCTTTCCTGATAACTTTAAAGCATAAATAATTATAAATGTCTTTTTTGTTTTCTCTTTGTTTGTAAAACATTCCGATGCTTATATAATTATCGTAATACTGCTATCAAACATTTAAAATATTTTTTGTAAAATGGTGCTGGTTGAAAGTATCTTTTATTTTGTACTTTTTAGCAATAATTAAAAATAAACTTTTATATACTTGTCTACCCGATAAGTTTTTATTTTTCTATTATTTGGCATTACATAAGTCATTAGCATCGTCTGTAATACTGTATAATAATTAGAATAAACAATAATATTAATAATAAGTTAGTCTGTTAAAAAATAATTTTATTAATTTATTTTGTTGTTGCTCCAACTAAATTGAGTTTGGATTTTTATATCTTTTAATATCACTCTAGATAGTCTTATCAGTAATATTAAGAATTGCTTTTTACTGAGAATAAAAATTTAACGGTAGTCAAAATAAATTATTAATGCCTTACTGTTTTTTATGTAATTCGTAGGTAATGAGTTGCCTCTAAAACTTTATTTATACTTTTTGTTTGATGTCGCTATGTGTGTGCTTTTTTGAAATCCGTACAACTAGCTTTGCAGCTACAACAGACCTGCTGTATCTAATAACTCATGCTTATATAATAGGTGTATAAATAAGTTCTCAGCTTTTTTCTGCAAAATTAAAGTTTTATTTAAAAACAAACAAAAAAAGCTCAAGTATCAAAGTATTCTCCGTTGCCATCGCAGACCTTTTGCCATCTTTCGGGTGGCTTGCGAATTCCCTGGTGATAGAAGCTCATCGGCTTCGAGACGATAAAGTTATCGATGCATTTTCGGACTTCTTCTGTTTTGAAGTGCGTATCAGCCAAGTGACGCTGTAACGACCGGCATAAATGATAATCGGAAGGGGCCATGTTTGGGCTATACGCCGCATGTGGGAGAAGTTCCCAGCCTAACGCGTCTGCAGCTCATCCGTGTCAAATGTTTGAGGGCGCGTGGTTGATCTTCAAGACTAAACTCTCCTCCGCAAAATCTTTGGTACCACTTTTTGCACGTTGCATGACTTACAGCATTCTCACCATACGCAGCACAAATGATTTCGGTGGCTTCAGCATCGTTTTTCTTAAGATGAAACGCGAAGTGGATAGAAAATCGAATATGCTCTTTTGCGATTGCCATCGTGAACACAGCTGATTATTGAGGTTATGTGCATCAAACGCCAAATCGCATGATGTTTCGAAAGACCAAATGTCATTGCTTTAAAACCACAAGAGGGCGGACTAATACGTTGCATGTAAACAGTGATTTGCGTCCTGTGAAATCTAAAGCTGAGAACTTATTTATACACCTATTATTACAACTCAGCTTAATTCTAACTTAATGTTAGAAAATGGAAGAAAAGCAGACGTATTAAAGTGCAAAGAGATCACAGTAAAACAATTTAAAAAAAAGTAGTTTCAAAACTACGCACAACAAAATTACGACCAGTAGATTCTTGCTAAATTTTCAACAAATTATGATACAATTAATTTATGAAAGTAGTATTGTAGATTTCCAGTGATGTGTATGAAATAATCCATATTATAAAACAATACTAACTTACATTGTATAAAATCTGACATAAGTACAAGGAGTAACAGGAAGTATTCGAAAAACGTACAAAATTCTCTACAACTGAAAGAGAATCTTAGGTTATACCACGTGAAATATCAAGTTTTCCATTAACAACTAGACAAATCGCAAAGACCATGGAATCAAATACATCAATAAGAATTGTTTTGAAACTAATTGGGAGCTATGTGCTACTGAATTTTGGAAAAGTTCAATGACGACCTGTTTTTAAGGCGCTGCCTTGTACCGCACGTCGTGTGAAAATTGGTAGAACACGAGAGTAACAAATGTTACTGTAAGTTAATAAAAAAATTTAATTTAACTGTAGGTCTTTTATTATTGACATGAGTCACAAAATCAAATATCCAAAGGGTATAAGAATATTCGACAAAAGATGACATAAGTTACGTGAACAGAAGTGATTTTTGACTGATATTGGTTCAGTCATGGTATGGAGTGCCTTATCTTATAAGAGACCTGTTGATTTGACAATATTGACACGCAGTTAGAACTCACAAAATACATTCAAATTTTAGAACATATAGAACACAAATAAGCAAATGCTATGGTAAATTAAGTATTATTATTTCAGTAAGTTGGCTTCTTATTCTGCAATATAAGCGTCTACGGTTGCTATGACCTCCTCGTATAATAAAAATCTCTCTCCTCCAAGCCCAACTCTGAGCTTAGGAAGCAAGAAATAGTTAATGGGGCCAGATCTGGTGAACATGTTGGGTGGTCAATTAATTCAAACAGCAATTTGTGAATTTTGGCGTTGGCGACCGACGAAGTGTGAACCGGTAGGTTGTCTTAATAGAAGGGTACGTTCTTCCGTTGCAAATAGGACTGTTTTTTGATGCCTTAAACTCGTCCAATAACGATGCAAATACGACCCACTTATTGTTTTCCATTTTTGTAAGTTGGCTACGAAAAGAATTCTCTGAATATCCCAAAAAATATTCGCTAACTTTTCTGGAACAGGTTTACCTTTCGCAGTTCGTTTTTTTGTCTATTTGTTCTTCTCAGAAGTGTAATGGCGGATGCAAAAAGTCGGACTCCTTTCACTGAAACCGCTTAAGTAAAGCCTTAGAAATGTTTATTCCAATGATTTTTAGTTCAACGTGAGCAAGCGCGGGGTAAAGCCCAGACAGTTTTGCCAAGCCGAGTTCTTCGGTCAATAATGACAAACGCTTTTTTTTTTATATGCTCGCAGCCTTTGCTATCTCTCTAATCTTGATTCGTCGGTCATCCAGTACCATTAGGTAAATTTTATCGATGTTATCGATGGAGATCGCAATTGTTGGCCGTCCCGAACGCCGATCATCAGCCAAGCTGATACGATTACGTTTAAGTTCAGCTGACCATCTTTTTACTGTGCGAATGATGGGACAGAGTTCCCGTAAGCGGCATTTAACACGGCTTTAATTTGGGTAGGTTTATTTCCTTTCAAATGCAAGTACTTAATTACGTCACCATATTTGATTTTTTCCATTTTACAAAAGCATTGACATGCACTGATACAAACGACTGTCAAACAACAACTAAGTGTCCAAAATAGCTGAAATTTTTACAAATATTCTTCAAAGCATGTTCTATTGCAGTAATTCAATGGTTTTGACATCATCAAAGCAGTGCGACGCAAGCTACTGTTTTATGTGGATAACGAACTTTTTTGTCAATTTTCTGGACAAGTTTATTGCTTTTTGTCTCGTTGTACACGTTAGTAATCGTACAACGCTACTGACGTACGACACCTACACTCATCACGCATTTGCCCCCCAAACATTACACAGTTTTGAGATGAATTTCAGCCAAAAATTTTGTTTTCATACAGAATCCTGTTACATACCTATCGTTGTTTATTTCTTTTTGCTCACGATTTATCATAAATATCGTATATTTCAAAGTAGAACTTGCACGGTTCTATAGAGAGTAAATACATTACTAAATCAATGGAAATATATTGGTTAATTATTTAATCAAATTAATACGTTTTTAGAAATTATTAAAGAGAATAGCACTGAATACACGGTAAACTAACAGATAAAGTGCACTAAAAGAATTACCAATCGTGCCTAAATAAAAAATATTTCTTGTGTATAGTCTGATAGATTAAATTAGTTTGTAAATTTAAGCAATGAGGAATTTTAGACATACTTTTTTATGATTTTATAAGTTCTTTAACTTTGAGAGAAAGTAATGTACGGCTTGTACTTCATTTAGTGACCGACTGTCTTTTTTAAGAACTATTTGCAGCTGATGTAACAAATTTAAATGTATACGTCAAATTTAAGTTTGAAAAGATTAGTTTTTTTTACCAAAGAAGATTACAAAAGCGACTGATAAAAACCAGTAACCAAAACAAACATATGCACCAAACAAATAATAGTGTAAGATAAATATATAGAATTATTAGAGGACTATGAATTGAAGCAAGGTTTTATATCATTTTAGTCTGTATGAAAAGTCTGTTATCGATAAATACCCCACAGGATTGTCCCATTGACTTTGTAAGCATGAACACTATTCCTTTAGTCGAGTACGAGCAGTGTAACAATGCAGACGTTTCTTGGCTTGGCTGATATTAGTGCGATACGCTTGACCTTAATGTTAGTCGTAACAAATATTGTAAAAAAAATTATTGTACTTATTTTTAACAAAATTAACGGAATCTCCTTTAATAAATATTAATTATCGAGCGCCAGACAAGCGCTTAATGGTTAATTTATCATCAGCCGTTGGTAAGGTTCAAAAACGGTATGCATGGACCACACAAAATTTATTAACTGGCAATAAATTATCACTGCCAGCACATTTAGAAAATAAGCAAATACTAGTAAAAAACTCGACCCAAAGACAGGCCACAATAAATCAAATTTGTGCAGCATGCGCCTACCAACGACATGGATTGCCCATGTAGTGGATGAAACACCGAAACACAAACTGTCGAATTACTTCGGGATAGTTTATGTTAACTTATAAGAGGTCAACCGTGACATAAATTGAAAAACTATAACCTATATGTGAGGTTTGGTAACAAACCGGTTTGAATAAGGTATTGACCTTTGAAATCGATTTATTACTGTAGGAAGAGTTACAATATTAGATACAAACAAACAAACAAACACACACACATGTAGTTACATTTTTGCAGTTTTATAAAATAGGTATATTTAATTATCGATTTAGTGGAACTTTCCAGGTAATTTTTTGTACTACATTTGGATAGACCACGTGTGATTTTTTAAGAAATTTTCTCAAGTTTGCTGGTAATGACTAATAAACAAAAGTAAAAAGTTTTCCTTATAAAATTAGCCTTATAATGGGCGGCAATAAATAATAGTCTAAAAAGTTTCGGCAGAAAACCATTCTTCTAATTTGAAATCGGGTCGTTCGGCTTTGGAGTGCGCGGCGCAATAAAATTCAAATGGTTCCAATAAAGCCGATAAATTACAAAAAATATTCATAAACGTGTGAGAAAAACTCCGGGGGTAATAAAGAGCTTGTCTAAATTGTCCTGATAATGGTTTAAGTCCAGCGGAAGTGAAAGTTTCGCGGCCGGTGGGAAATTACATGTGTCAAACTTGATAAAGTATCAGAGCGGGTCGAACGTGACCCCACGTGCTGAGGATTTGTTACCTCGAAGGCCCTATGAAATGTATCAACTGATAATTGTCCTACCAATGTACATTTGTCACTATAAATAATCCCATAATAATTCATTCTATAGAGAACCAATTACTATTAATGTAAACTCGCAGACCGCTGGCAGGACGAGATATTGCTGTTTGTTGCAATTATGTAACGTAAATATATGCTTCCTTTCTCGCCCTCTTCCGATGTCACCATTCACTATACACAATTACTGCCATATCAAGCAGGGTAATTTACTTTTGTTGCATAGACCGAGCTTATGTTTTCTAATAGAAAGCCAAAGTTAGATTTTCTATTCTGCCTGTGTAATGGTTTGAAATAATTTCAAGGGCCTGTTAAGCATCGCCACGTTAATGCCAGTTATTACCATAACAACAACAGTTAAACACACAGCACTCAGAAAAGTTCTTGGCGCGTTAATGCTTGCTCATGCTGCGACTAAATAAAGTGGAAATCGATACCAGTAATGAAGGTAAATTATTCGCTTTGGTGCATTTGTATAAGGACTACAAAAATTGTCTTATGGAAGGGAGGAACTGATGAACTCACGTCTAACCAATATGTCACGCCGACGTGAACTACGTTGGGTCTTCACACAAGTTCTCGCATAAGTTAAATAGCAAAATCTAAAAAATATATTGACTAACTATTACTTACAACTTAAACGTTTTTGAAAAATCGGAAGCTAATTTTTAAACACTGCGTTTCAAGTAGTAACAATAATAACAAGGAAATTATTTGTGGTAAGATCATAATATTTATAATAGAGAAAATCCTCATTTTCAGCTTTTCGGGGCAATTTACATTGCTACAATAATTTCCTTAAAATCGTCGGGCTGTTGAACGTTTCATTTCTGTTGCAAAATATCCACCAGGTAATAATACTTTTCCAATTACAGCCCGCTTTGTTTATAACCCGCCGGTTACAATTTTCAACCGTAATTACATCTGAAAGATTTTACTTCTGTTATTACAATCAGAAAGGACGTTTTTACAGCATTATTTTCTGTGAAAGCGGAATTTCGCCGGAAAAACATTTCTGGGGCCTGTAAAAAAGCAGCCCGTGTTTGTTTCGGCAAGAAGTTATGGCGGAACGAAAGAATAGAGCCCACTTAGAATGTAAACGAGAAAAGAATAACAAACAGGGTGTTTATAAAACGCAATGAAATTTCTTGTGCAGCATGCTATAACAAGGAGTGGATGGTAGAATAGTGGAATAGAAGTTGCAAAATCGTCGGCAGATTTTTTTAAGTTATACCTATTTTAAACAAAAATTTGTAGTTTTGTGATGCTTTGGGTATATATTTAAGTTAAGATGTTTACAAGTGCGATTTTTATTTTCAAAAATTACTTAAATAAAAAAAATTAAATTTAAACATAATTAGTAGATATGGTGTAACCAATAGTTATATAATCATACCATTGTCATACAAAGGTTATTGTTTATTTTCTTGAGTAAAGTCCAAATAGTAACCCGCATTCATACAAATTAATACGGCTGTAACTGTAGACATGTATGTAGCGCTCATTATAGTTACGCGTAGTCCGCTTTTTCAATTTTGCACGGATAATTACTGCCAGAAAAAAATATTGTTTTTCCGCGGGCCCTGTATTTACGTTGGCTTAAAATTCATGTGCATCCTAATCTGGCTGCATTCCGCGTAATGAAAGCGCGAACAATAACACTGCGTTGATTTTAATTCCACTCGCTCTTCTATTATGCACTTTAAAAACTGATTTCAATAAGCACAAAAGCCGCTTAAAGTGCAGTCTTGTTTCAACGTCTCCGTTAATTGGGATTTTCATAAAATATGCCGCTGGCGCCCAAATCACTTCTCCAAACAAAGCAGTCCCATTCTGTACGAACAGCTCCCGGCCCAAATTAGGCTTCGACACCCCGACCGCTGCAGGCGCCGAGTTGAACTTTATTGGAATCAATAATATTTTATAAGGCAAAATTCCGACTTCCCTTCGCATTCACTTGTTGCCAGGACATTTTAATAAGAGCACTTTCGTTTAGCTTTATCGAGTAATTAAAACTTTCCATTTAAGAACAAGCGAAACTTTTTACTTGGACTTCAGAATTTTTGTAATTAAATTTTATTTACTCGCAGTAAACCGAGGAAGGTTTCGGCGAATGCGAAACGTGGCGAACAACGTGATTACTTCGAGCCATACGTAAGATAAGTAAATTTTGTGGCTCCTGAAGTCAAGCTTAGTGAAAATATTCTTAAGGTAGTTACGGTGTTAAATACATTTATGTGTGTCGATTTCTTATAGCAGACAATAAAGTAACTTTTCGGTTAGAGCGCACTTACTAATACTGTAGTCTCAGAGGCCTATTGTACTTACTAACATGCAACTTTAAATAAACCTGCAAAGCTTGCAACGCATAGCGAAGTGGCGAAGCAGTCTCAGGTCACTTACGCTGACCTTTGACCAATCGGTTAAAAAATCACTAGCAAACAAGCCTTTTGGTCACCTGTCGATTGGTGAAAACAGAATTTGGAAATTCCCAGCCGTTCTCCTGTTTTTGCTCGGATGGACAACATGAAGTTAGTAAGTGACTTCGCTTCGCTTCGCCACTTAATAATACGTCACGTACATCCATAAGCTTCCAGTGAGATTCGAACTTGCCGACGCGCTGTGTTTCCGGACAGTGGAGCATTCGCTTTTAACCACCCGCATATAGCGGTGGCTGTATGTTTCAACATAATGCACAAAACCAAACATTTAAGCAATGTATTAAAGCTACAAAAAAGCTAAACCACCAATCCAACAATTCTACTAATTTAAATGTCGATTGGTATTTGGGATGGGATCGGTAGAGCGGACAAAGAAAAAGCAGACAAATTTGCTAATTATCTCGAAAACTTTTTTTCAACATCATCACTTCAACCTAGCTATGATATTTTTTATATTGAAGCTTCCCTCAGCGCTTCCTGCAAACTATTACTTCTTCTGAAAGTGTTTTCTCTAACTGAAGTCTGGAACCAAATACGACTTGGCTATTCTCGCAAAGCCTTTGGATGTGCCTTAATTATAGGAGACATACTTCAAAATCTTGTTATGAAAACTGTGGTTGTACAAACTACCATACACAACAATATCTTGAGATTATGTTACTTCCCCATGTAATGTAAGTTTGCTCAAGTTATTTTGCTTGGTAATCCTGATAAACCCACATCCTACAAATCGATAAGCCTCCTCACCCTTCTGTTCAAAATTTTTCTTTAAGAGAAGCCATGAAATTATAGATTCACATAACATAATACTACCTTCTCAATTTGGTGTCGTAAATCCCACGCAATAATCTAACAGTTATCGCACAGTTACCAAGATAATGAAACGTTTCGAGATTGCAAAAAATTCGCATAGCGGCATTCTTGGGCACACAACAGGATTTTGACAAGATATGGCATACGGACCTGCTTTACAAACTAAAGTTCTACCTCTCTAGTCAACTTCACCTATTATTAAAGTCATACCTAAGCTAACGGATGTTCTAAGGTAAGTTGGACAATCCTGTGTCGAGCTGTTACTTTCGGACAGGACAGTGTGCTAAAACGTCTTCTGTACATAATATACACATCAAATACTCCAATTTCAACAAACACCATGCTAGTCAACTTTTCCGACGGTACGGTTATCTTGGTAGTCAATGATAACATAGAATCAACAGCATAACATTTGGGTTAGAAAGTGGAGAATTACGGTTAATTAATACGAATCTGCTCAGGTAATTTTCATTAATAAACGCTTCGATGCCAGTTACAACTTAATTTAAATATGTTGGGATGCACCTAAATTATAAAATCTTACCTAAAGTGTACTTATTAAGACCAAACGTAAACAACTAGATCTCTAAACAAAACAAATAGATTGGTTAATTGGCAAACGTTTTCATCTTTCCATATTCAATAAGTTAGTCCTAATCAGGTTTCTAGTTGAAGACTTCACGTTCCATAACAAACGCACCCTGGTATGTTGCCAATGAAACAGTCCATACAGATTTATATATATATATATATATATATCCTACGTAGTGTCCTATGTATATTACAATAAATTAGCAAACCACCACGTTTAATTTTTATTGACGAAGCAATGTTCCACCTAAGTGAGAAAGTAAACCAAATCTTTATCCAACACTGGAACATGAAGGGGACTCCCAAACGCTAATGTGTTTTGCGCCAAATCGAGAACAAAAGTTTATAGACTTTTCTTTTTGATGGTAACACGGTTCCTGCGGTAACGTATTTTGCGATGGCCTGAATATTTAATAAACTTTAGTTTTCAACAAGTCGGAGCCTTATATCATTGGAACCAGGATGTTCGACGTTTTCTGAATGAATCTCTGCCCAATGATAGATAGATCGCATGAAGACTTGCCACTTATGTTCTTGCCCCTGATGTCTCCTGATCTCACACCTTTCCACTTTTTCATGTGAACGTGCGCAAAAGAAGCAGTTCATGTACCGCCTCTATCAACTTTAAATGACAGCTGTCATAAAATCAGTGACGCAAGACATTCTTCATGTTGGATGCGATGGATTTTGCTACCATTTAAATGTTATCCAAAGGTAGACACAGAAAACTTATAAACTTGAATGTAATCAAATCAATTTACGCCATATTTGTCACTAGTCTTAATTTTGAACTATAGACTTACAAAATTAATTCCATCATTTCAAATCACTCTGTATAAGAGTAAAAATTTAGCTTCATTAAAGAATAAAATAATACAAGATTACTCTATAATCCAACTTTTTGCACTGTAGACAATACTATCTACGAGGTGGAATCCTAATTGTTAGTGATATTATTCATATGAGATAGTACCCCAATTAGCATTGTCTATGCGCCAGAAAAGTTTACCGGTTCTTTATTGCAATACATGTATAAACTTTAATCTATAAAGAAATTACCTAAAATATTTAATTGTATAATATCTTAATGTCTGCATATTCAATAATTTCTTTTAAATTTGATATAAAGGTCAAACAAATCTGCGACCATTATGTTTAAAGGAAAAATAATTTTTTATGTTTATTTGCAATTTGTTATAATATATATACAATAACATTAAGCAAATAAGCTGGCATGAATTGACGTGGAAGGTCCATCGACTCACTTCTATCGATTACTTACAATATGATAAATATAAAGTTATGTTACACATTATGAACACATTTAATTGACATGTCACTTAAATCTGTAAGGTAGATCAAGAATTACGTCCCTTTTTAGTTCGACCTTAAACATATTATTTATATATATTATTTAAAAATTATATATTATTTAAAAATTTACAGCACTTCTATTGTTTATTTACAGTTTTTACTACATTTCACAATAATGCTTTTTAGTGTTTTAATATTTAAATTTTCTAATTTCCTTATTTTGATATTCTGGAGGACTTTAAACTGAAAGTGTTTAATGATGTTCATGTTCTATTCTGAAGAGAAAAATCTGATTAGCGGCAAAATAACCAGTAATACTCTCTTAATTTAGCACCAAACTGATAGCTTCTTCCACAATTTTGTGTACGTAAGGAAGTTCTTTATCCAAATGGATTCCAAGATATTTTATATTATCTGCTTGTAAAATTGGTTGTTCCTTAATAAAAACTTGAGGAGACGGTCTGTCCCGTTTAATGAAAACTATGTGTACCGCTTTGTTTTTATTTAGTCGGTAGACCATTTGTATGTCTAGTGCTATATTTTAGTAAACGGCCAGCCTTCATCGGATCCGTTTGGGTAACGATTATTGTTGTATTATCAGCAGATTTTGCAGTTTCTATATCCAAGCCTATTAATAAATCATCTGTGTAGGTAAGATAAGAGAAGGCCCAGAACTCTGTCCTGAGTGATTTTTGCTTTGATATGGTATATTGCAGATTAATCTTGCTCAAATCTACCTTTAAGTATCTCTGTTCCAAATGTAATTTTACGATAGTGTATGTGTATGTAACAGAAATTATAAGTCCTAATGCGAGATCTTGTCAAACATCTTGGCTAACATCTAAAAAGACTACAAAGCAATGACTTTTATTTTTAAATATGGGATTTATAATGTCAGCAAGTCCATGAACTTGCTAGATTGTTAATACCGACCTCAAAAACCAAATTTATGATCCGGTATCAGTGTGGTTTTTGTAATGGCTTTCATCAGCCCTTCTGTATTATTTTTTTCATTAATTTGAGTTAGAAGCAAACTAATTTGGTGAAAAAAATAACTTTGTGTTTGGATTTTTCTGTCTTATCTATTATAACTATTTGTGAGAGTTTCCGTTGTGACGGAAATTAATAAAGTCTAATCACAGCATTGAAGATGCATGTAATTACGAGTTGACTTCTTTAATACTAGTATTATTAACCTCCATGTAATAAGATAACACTTGGTGACTTATTTGGCTTTAGCTTGGTGTTTATAGCCTTTTTAACTTATTTACGTTTAAATTCCCGCAATTCAGAATCCATTTGTTATAATGAGGTACAAATTATTTTGTTTCTTCAACTTTGCTATCTACAGAAAGTGGTTCAGAAACTTTTTCTAAGTATTGAGCAAAATTTCAGCTTTTCCCACGAGTAATCCTTTTTTAATGACAGTATCGCTTAGTTGTCAGCTGTTGAACTTAATTGTGTAAGGTATAGCTCCGTTTCTAGAACTGCTAATCATTTCTTTTAATTGCTTTGCTGCTTGAATAAACCTTTGTTTATCTTTCAAGTGCTTGGTTTATTGCCAAGTTTTACATAAGCGTCGCTTTTCACGATTTTTTGTTTTATTTCTAGTGGACAGTTTTGTGCATATTTTTTTGAAAATGTGTTGATTTGATTGCTGCTCCTTAAATTTTTCTATTTAGTTTTCTACTGCTGTTTCTATATTATCTGGGGTTTTTAATTGGAGGTAATATATACAATTGAGTATAGTGATCAATTGTACAATTAGGTCGAAACTTCTGACCACCTTTTTTGAACTCCTCATTAGAAAGTAGAATAGGAATGTCTCATAAACCCGACCCATTGAAACACCCCTAAGGGGGGTTTTCCCGCTTTTTTTATTTTAAAGTGACATATCTCATCAACGATAATATATAGAGTGCTGAGATTTTCATAGATGATTGGTTGGTCTAAGTTTGAGTTTCCAAGGTGTTTATGAGTTTCAACATTTGTATATATTACCGTTTTGCCCCCTGATCTTGTTGTATAATCAGATTTAGTTTAACCAAGTGACTTATATTTAAGTTAATAATTCTTTAAAAGTTTTAATCACTAATCTTTTATCAAAAAATACTGCAACGCATAGTCTTGCCAAACTCATTTTTTAGAAAAACAATACATTTTATTAACTTTCGACAGCGGAACGCTATAGGTGAACATGGTGCCTGTCTGTCTGTCTGTGTGTCTGTCTGGAGACACGATAACTTCCGTTATAATCATCGGATTCACTTCAAACTTGGCATACATATACCTTAGGTCAATAGCTTCTTCGCTGTTGAATTTCAGCCAAATCGGCAGTAGGTCAAGGGGTCAACGGTGAGGTCAAACTTTTTTCCATCACATAACATATGTCATATGATACCTCATTCGAAAGCAGACGTCATAGGGAACATTAGTTTATTTCACCTCTCGCTAATTCGCCACACCGCTGTCGAAAGTTTCATTTATAGTTTTACACCATTCTCGTTTAAAACTACTTTGATTAATCAAGAAATATTATTTATTATAATTGCTTACAAGAGTAACATTTTCAAGTTGGTTAGGCCTGTTTCTCTTACTGATTTCTCTAAAAAGGAATTCAGATTTTTATTTTTTGATTACATTTAATTGTGGCCTGCCAAAGATAAATTTAACCAGAAAAACTTTTGGAACTATAATTACAAAAAGCATTAAAAGTTTTTTAAATCTGAAAGAAGACATTATACGGCCTTGTGCTGCATTTTGTTATAAAACCCATTTTTCAAGGAATATTAACATCTAGAATAATAAATTTAAATTGAAAAGCACTTTACATGCTTAAAAGTGATTTTTTTAAAATAATATTACAAAATAGACTGCTTTTATTAATAAAACATAAAATTTTTTTAAAGAATGATTAGAAGAGACAACTAGATCAACTGTGGGCTCATTAGAAAGTAAAATAAAATTTTACATGGTCACTCGAGCATAAGAAAAGTTTATTGTCGGTGAATATCTACAAATTTTACGGAGGTGTAAAAAAATAACCTGCAGAATAGTTTGTTAGGATTTGAAGAAATATGATTACAAGCTATACAATTTGGACATTAGCAAATTTGAATTCGAGTCAAAGCCTCAATTGACCAAAAAGATGCTACATATTTTAAACTTAACTGAAGAAATTTCAAAGTTGATATTCTGTTTATTCTCAAAGTCAGGCATGTTTAAAAAAATATGTACAGGTACCGCAGTCTGTCTGCTAAACGTTATTTAAAAAAAATTATTTGAGACGCTTTAAGATTATTCTGCACCACAAAAATGTTTTATGTCGTTTTGCACATTTTTAAAGACCTTTTGGTTAAAATGATCTAGTGCCTTCTAAATCCATTTAATTTTTTAAATTAAAGCACAACGTATATTGCATACGATTTACAACTCGCCAAGATGCTGTGGAAAGCAATAATAGTTTGAAATATGTGAAATAACTTAAAAAGAAACAAGAACGGTGTAATACCGTAAAGGAAACTTTCTACAGCGGTGCTAAATCGTAACGGTCACTTCTGGTTGCCGTTAACCGATTTGGCTGAAAATCAATCCCATGAAAGACACTGACCTAAAATGTCTGTTTGCCAAGTTTGAAGTGAACTCGTTGAATAGAACGGAAGGTATAGTGTCTCCAGACACACAGAAAGACAGACAGGATGACAATCTTATTAACTTTCTACTATAAGCTCCGCTGTATAAAGTTAATAATTGAAATAACCTAAAGAGAAAAAATATTTTATACTTTGAAAAAGGCAAATTAGCGTTTCGTTTTGTAACATAAGGAGGCAACACAAATTGTGTTCACACACTATCGGTGTATTTGAAAGTAGAATACATTGCTAATAAAACTATACTTTTATAAAAATGGAAAGTATAAAGAACAAAAAGTGAGTAACAATAATTTTTACAACGCAATAAAATTTATAAGGAACAAATAATTTCTCACTTTTTGTGTATACCTCTGAATACAAATAAAAGTAAGCGAATATTTTTTAGTTAAAATTCCTTACATTATGATCTTCCCCTATAAGAGAAATAAGAATTTGGTTTTTTCTTTTAATCACGACTTATTTTAACTATTGTACTTATCTATATTTATATATATGATAGCCCGATTAAACTTAGTTCTTTACTTATGGTCTCAATGTGCCTATATCTTAAAATCATAGATGACAACTGACTTTTTGTGAGGTATTTATTGAATTCAAAGTTAAGGTCTGGTGGGAATATGTGTAAAGTTTTTTTTTTGGAAGGGTTATGTAAATGATGACGTGAGATAACTCGGCTTCCAAATAGTTGGTAAATGTAAATGTCTGGAGTACTAAAGCAGCGGGTGTTTTAGAATTAAAAAAATTATGTCCGGTTTCTTTATTATAAAAGCAATTATTACCCTTTTGTACAACAAAAGAATGTTTGTATGTACGGCGATTAATATTTGTCTGTTTTTTGGCCTTTGTGAATTCTGTCGTAATCAAGGTATTCAGTAAATTTTTTGGGTTTTATAGGGGTAATAATTATTAACTGAGTAGGTAAAATCAGCTGTTTTATTGTTGTACGTGAAGACAGTTTGTACATTTTCTTTGTTCAGTATAAGGCTTCTTTTGTCGGAGATACCTCTAATGTAAAGTAAGAATGCTTTTATTTGGTCGGAAACGTTGTGAGTTTTGGCATCTGTGTTTTTGTTAACATTTTGAATGATGTGGCTAAAAACATTTTTGTACTAAAGTTTTGGTTATGGAATTAATTTTTATTAGTAAAAAAAACGAGAGATCTTATAACAAGGTAAACCTGTTTCTGACCAATTTTAAAATAAAAACCTTAATATTAAAAAAAAATTATAATTTCTACGACACTTTGTTTTGTGAGAATCTCACGCTTAAACTGTTTTTTATATTAAAACAAACTAAAATAAATATAGTTTTATATTATCTGGAAAATGTTGTTGCTAAACTTTTTCACTAGTTTTGACGTCTTTCTTACTACCACGTAATAGAAAATTTGATATCACATTCACTTTAGTGCTGTAATATCTTTTTAATGTACAAAAGAAATAGTGTGATATTTGTTTGCAATAATTATTGAAATTATCAGATATTGTTAAAATTTAGGTAAATCCAATGGTATGTTGCACATGACAGATACTAGATTTTAATATGCTTTTAATGACAGTCAAATTGAATTACGTTGACTTTTATGGATAGTTAAAGGTGTGATTTCATAATTTCCTCATGAAGTAAGGTTTATTAATATTAATTTTTTGTGATTAATATCCCATACATTATTTTATATAATTTTATTGCACTAAGGCTTTCGCTGCGTAAGAAGCACTGCTTTCTCAAAGTTGCTAATTGATTTTGCACATAATATAAAACGTAGTTCATGGTGGTGAAATAAGAGCAAAATAAAATAATTTAATTACATAAGCAATTCTACAGTACACAGGCAAATGCATTTTATAGAAAGTAGAGGCTTTTCAGAGGCAATTGCTATGCACAATAAATTTTTCGTAAACACGATTATCTTGTCTCACAATTTACAAATGTGAATTCACCAAAATATACGAAAAGAGTAATGTCTACTTCTTAAACACATTATAACAGTTGGTGGGCTACTTTAACATGCGGATAGTTGGCAAGATAATAGATACCATAAAAATATGGACTAGACGCAGAAACAACGTCCCCAGCAAACTACATGCGAAAGCGACGCCATGAACAGGACACCATGTGCATCTCCTGCAACGAGTGCAACCTTTATAGCAGGTTTCAATATCTGATGCCAAAAAAACAGAAATAAAGTTATATATATGTATATATATATATATATATATATATATATATATATATATATATATATATATATATATATAGTGCTTTCAGCTGATCTGAAAGTTTATCGAAAACTAGATATAGCAAATTTTTAATAGAATTACATTTATGGGTAAGATACTAAACGTTACTAGTAATCATTTTGGCTGTAACGGCAGGTTTGAATAAAAAATTGCAATTTTATCATCGCTGTTAATAATTTCCGCAATAATCGCTTGCAGAATATAAATAATAAGAAAGATATAGGTATTTATCGATAATAATTTATTTATAAAAGAGAGTTGCGATTCTAAAAAATCTAAGAATGAAAGAAAAGAGAGAAAACAAAACAACGGTAACAATAGCATATTTTAAGCTAATAATTAATAAAAATCAGCGATAATATTATATAAAAAGGGTAAATCAAGAGAGAACTCTAAATAATACGATACTTACTAAACATTATGAAATAAAACGCGACATACAGAAAGACAACATAAAAAATAATTAATTTAGGAAAATCAAATTAAACACGTGATAACCCCTTAATATGAAACCAATATTAAATAAAAAATAAAATGCGTTAAGCCAAAAATACATGTATACAAAAATTATGTAAAATCAAAGCAATATTAAAATTTTTAAAATAGATTTTTTATATAGCCTCTTCAAAGCCAAAAGCACTCGAAAAAGTGTTTTCTTACCATAAGCGTTTTTTTAAGCATTTATAATACTTATTTATACTATGTACCACCTCTTTGTGGCCTATTATCTAGCAAGCAAATTTTAAGAGTTTTGTGAATGGAAGACAAGTTGAGAAAACTAAATAAATAAGGTGGATGTATAGACTTACATCTTACTCAAAAAGCAAGAATAATAGTTGTCAATGAATTAACAGACAACATGGAGATCAGAAAAATAGTACGCAAGAATATATTCTCTTATCCATATTTCTCAATATATACTCAGAGAAGATAATACAAAACATTTTGCTGATAAATCAAAATGAATAAAAGTATGCAAATTTTTACTGAATGATATAAAATATGCTAGCGACACGACTCTAATAGCGGAAGACAAGAAATAACTGTAAAATTTACTACAGGGAAGACTATCAGCGTCGGAACAAGAATAAACCACACAAACCAAAAGTCATGGTCATAAGTATAAATAATATCGATACAAATATTAAGATAAATAACAAGTTAATATTAATACATACATAGATTGCTTAATAAACTCTAAAATAGAATGCAAACGCAAAATAAAGAGAAGAAAAAACATTGAAAGGAACATAATAGCCACCACCTCCATCTAAATTTAAGACTGCGTCTTTTAAGATACCTACGTATGGCCAATTTTATTGATGGATGTGAAACATGGATAAAAGACAGAACAGATCGGTTGATAACCTTCGAAATGTGTACATATAAAAGAATGTTAAAAATTTCTTTGATACAAAGAGTGAATAATGATAAAGTTTTGAAACGAAATAGAATAAAGGAGAAACTGCAGACAATATAAAAGAAAAGTTACTTTGGGCACACAATACAACATAAAAAATACACAACATTACAACATATAATAAAAGGGGAAATTAAAGGAAAAACGGGGGAGAAAAACTTTATGGATAAATATCATAAGAAATTGGCCGTGGAAAGCGTCTATACACACAGCGCGTAATAGATGCGGAGATGTAGAAGAATTTAAAATCTGAGATCAATCAATTTTTATTTAAAAACACTTATGTGTTATTTCAGTCAAACGATAATTTTTTTGCAATTCAATGTTTCTAATTTTACCAAAAATGCTGCACCGTATTTACTATAGATGTTTTTTCTTCTTATGGTTGCAAGTCAGCGATTTGTAAACTTTTCACCTTTGTGAAACCGGCTCACCACAAGTAACTTACTGTTTACATTGATGTTTAGTTTTTAGCGTATAGCGTCACAACCTTATAAAATTCTGTTAAATTTTTCTTAGACACTTACAATGTTACTACCCCTTAGAGGCTTTGTCACAAGAGAGTTTTTAGTTTCAGAATGTGTTGCGCTTTCGATATTTGTTCCGCTGCACTTAAATTTGTTTAGTAAAAGTCTAAAAGTTTTATAAGAAGCAGTCTAAAAATTGGGTTTTTATATTACAAAAACGTACAAGAAGAAATGATTATAAAAGTGAACAAAAAAATTCTATCAAAATTAAAAAAAAACAACAAGTTATTGACTTTAATTACAATTATTTCAAAATAATTGGAAATGCGTGAAGGTCATTTAGTAAGGGAATACATCTAGTAAGAGCTAAATTACAAGTAAATTATAAATGTAGAAACATTCACCCACATTTTTGCACGGGTGTGAAATTAGTTACACAAATACAAAAATTAAAAATGAGCTAAACAAATATTTATTCTAGAGCTAGCTTAAATTAAAACATGCAGTAATTCTGTAATTTATAACTAATTAATTAGACGCTAATATGTCAAGTTTTTAATTATAGTACCCACAAAAACTAAAGGAATTAACCGGGCGTTTAAGTTTAATAGTGTCGACGTTTAGCACGGCTTTTAAGATAAAACCGAGACATTATATGAGACGTTATATTAATTAAGACTAAAAATAAATAGCAAACTTGTTCTACTACATGATAAACTGTTTTACTCAACTTGCATACAGAATTTGCTAGAACGTTTACCTTATTTATAGCAACGGAAGGTATGCAGTTTTTGTAATTAATTTAATTTTTTTGCTTTAACTAAAAATCTAATAAGATCTCTGGATGAATGCAATGCATGTTGAAAAGAACTGTACACTTTCCTGTGCCGCTGGCACAGGCCGATTTGCATAATTTGCTAGATTAAAACAGCGACGTATTTGAAATCGTCTCTAGCTCGGTGCTTCTCCGCCTTACATGGCAGCTGTAGTCGCGGTAATTCTTAGTTAAGCTATTGCTGAGCAATCAATTTGGGCGGGCATTGCAAAAAGCGGCATTGCTACGAGTTAGGGTATAAACAAGGGTCGATTTGCATTTAATCAAGATGATTTGCATGATTATAACCGAAATATTTTAGCATAAAAAAGGTATTAATCTTGAAACAGACAAATAGCCAACTAAGCAGGGCATTGTCGATGCTGATAACAAGGTACGCGCCATGATGGCATCGCTGCAGCATCCGCATAAATCTGCGCGTTCAAGATTGCGTTTTGTCGCCGGAGTAATTTGGGTACGCAGGGCGGTGCGTTCGGGACTCGGCACCATAATAAGTAATTTCACCTGTATGTTACACCTCCAGTATAATTTCAGCTGATGTTGCGCGGAGGCAGCAGCGGAATTGTGGGAAGAATGGGAAGTGATCCTATTCCGGGAGTAATAAAAGTAACAGTTAAACCGCCCCAACAGTAATCCGCCGTGTTCTTCCGTGCGCCTGATTCTTACAACTTTACTTGACTAATTCCTTCTTAAAACAGATTTCATTAGTTCAGAAGATAGCTACACTTCTGAAGCCAGTTGTAATTTATGTCAGCATGACACAGCTGTTCTGCGTATTCCATTACATTTGCTTCGCGTGGGAAGAGCATTTTGGAACTAATTATTACTGCACATTTGCATCTAGTTACTTACGTAACAATGTAATCATTGTAAGAATATACAAGACGTTTAAAAATGGTTAACACAAAACACGAAAACAACCAGTTTGCTTTGAAAGAAGTATAAGTTACTTATATTAATACGAGGTCCATTCAAGCTATAAAACGTCCGATCTTTTTTCCCCACAAACTAGTCACGCGAAAACTATAAAACTTGTGTCACTTCTCAATGTAATCTTCCTACAGACGTATATTTTTCACAATGTCAACGCCATGATTCCATGGTGCTGCAAATGCTTCTTTAGGAGTCTTCTTTAACCACTGGAAAATCGCTGATGCAATAGCGGCACGACTAGTAACTTACGAGCACGAATAATGTCTTTCATTATTGAAAGCAGCGAAAAGTCGCTAGAAGCCAGGTTAGATAAGTAGGGAGCATGAGAAGTCACTTTAAAGTTGTCAGCATTTGTGGCACCCACCTGGAGGACACTTTTTGGATTTTCAGGTCTTTATGTAGGATTGTGTGCACGGATCCCACGGAAATGTCAACTTTGGAGGCGATGTATTCCGCACTCATTCGGCGATCCTCCAACACAAGTTTTTTCCACTCGCTTGATCATGTCATCAGACCGGCTGGTGCGAGGCCGAGATTGCCTTGGTTTGTTGTCACATGACGTTCCGTCTTTTTTAAAGTGTCGCACATACAACATCTATAACACCATTATGTCGATTAATTTCAATCGGTGTCACATCATGAAAATGGAAAAAATGAATGGTTACACGCTGTTCTTGTAATGAAATTATTGCCATTTTAAGTATCAAAAACAGTTCTCATTCTCGCCACTGCCGCTAGAGTTCTGTGTATCGTGCAGTGCTGTCATCTCGGTTTTGCATTCACAAAGAGTGCGCGCGTATTTTGAAATAAACCGCATGTTTCTATGTGTTCCCAATCTTAAGAAAAATTTATAGGTGTCATAACTTGAATGCATCTTGTAGCTACACACGGATAATTCATAAAAAAGATTAAAATATCAAATGTTCACTATTACCGATAACATCAGCACCTTATTTATTTCTTAGACAATAAAAATATTAATACATTCTATGAGTTAGTAAGTTTGTGTTGACTAAGCTTAATTTATAAATTCCCAGTGGCCTCAACCTTTTCTTCAACAGTTAAATATTTTGGCCATTTTTTAGTTGCGTATTTTCTGTCAGTGGTGCGAGAGTTTTATTTGGGCGATGTTTCAGTATCGTTTTGTGCTTAATAGTATATTTTTAATTACTTCTTTTACATAAGAGATATTAAGATCTGCGTGGAAGGTCTGGTTTGACACATACCAAAGTGCGGCTGCCATAATTATAATGGTTTTAGATTGGAAACGTTGAATGACCTTGATATTAGATCAGCTTGCGCAATAACAGAGCTAACAGCTGTGAGTCCAGATTGATCTTATAATAATCTATTATAACAACGGTTTCTAATTGAAAAATAACTAGGACTTTTCTCAATGAATCAGTAGGTTTGTTTAGTTTTAAATCCATGTGTTTTCGTTTCTTATTAATATGAATGTTTCATGTTAATCTTTTGTCAGCGTGTAATACTACGTTACGGTAGATATACCAGGTAAGAGGAAAATCAAGTACCTCTACTGACCAACATGCAAAAACAGCGTCTAACCCAGATTGGGCGGCTGCAAAAAGCGACTGTTTCCCATGTGACAAGCGGCAATCCGTCTGGCAAACATGACGTTTTATTGCAATTACCCCCTACATACCAAATGAGATATCAGGTCTTAAAACAACAATACCCCACGTGAGTAAGATGTGTAATCCAGAATCTCACACTGAAAATGCAGTTTGTCCCAAGGATTCTGGAGGGGGGAGGGAGCAAAAATCTGAGGAAAAATAACATAACTTGCAATAACTAAGATAATAAAAATTATCAAATTGGATATTCTCGGACTAAGTATAGTAAGGCGAAAAGGAGAAGGATTGACAATACTAAATTTGAAGCACGTACTATACCACTGCGACGAAGCAAATACAGCCACTGGCGGAGTCGGATTCCTGATTATCAAAAAGCATGCAGACAATATCATTTCTGTAAACAGCATATCACTGTGAGTCACGTATCTAATTCTTAGACTAAAATGAAGATATAATATAAAAATTATTTAGGTTTACGCGCCGAAAACGGACCACACTAACGAAGGAGTAGACGTATTCTACGATAAAATAACGATAGCTCTGGAAGAAAAGCAGACTAATTTGACGATCTGTGTGGCGACTTTAACGCAAAAACGGGTGTTAAAACAGATCGCACTGGAAAACTTTGGAAGCTGCAAAAGGAACCAACGAGAAGTGTTAATCAACTTTTTACTAGAAACAACTTGTTTCAAATGAATAGTTTCTTCCAAAAGAGACCTACAAGAAAATAGACGTGAGCAAGCCCAAATGCAGCCTCAAAAAGTAAAATATTCTACATCATAACGGACAAAAATGTATTGTTCAAGACGTATCTTCGTAGAAAGTGACCATAGAATGATAAGGGCTATAATTAAAGTTAATCTAGGAAATCAAAAATATAAAATGGTTCGAAGAAAAACTAAAAAGAAATGGCAGGCCCCGAAACCAAAAGAAATTTAAAGGCACAATCGAACGGATGCTGACAACATTTCAGTGAAAACAGAGATAAAAATGAGAATTGAAATTATAACAAGTGAAGTAACAAGTAACAGAGACGAGATATTATTGATGGAGAAAGAATTCTACGAAAAACTATATAGAAGTAAACAACAAATAAAGAATAAACCCAAAGAAATCGAAAAGACAAGGGAGTAATCAATTAAGAATCTAAGGACATGCCTGACATAAAAATAGAGGAAATACAATATGCAATAAATAAGATAAAAGACAAGAAGGCTACTGGAGAAGATAAGATAGTCATTGAAGGAATAAAAATAGGTGCAAACACTTTACTAGAAAAATAAAAGACCTCTTCAACCTCTGCCTAATACAAAACAGCATACCAAGAAAATGGAACACTGCCCTAATAATATTAATTTACAAAAATGGCGATCAGACAAACGTTGAAAACTACAGGTTCATAAGCTTGCTATCTCATCTATACAAGCTGTTTACAAAAATAATAAACCATCATATCAAAAAGAAGCTTGACTTCTACCAACCAACTGAACAAACGGAATTCCGATTTGGCAACAATGACCATTTACTTACTATAAAAATATTAATAGAAAAGACAATAGAATATAATAAGCTTCTGGTACTGGTGTTTATCGACTTCCCAAAGGCCTTCGATACGATAGAAACAAATGATATAGAAAACCTGAAAGAAGTGAATAGGTGGTAAATCAATTATCTCTGGTAATACAAAAGGTAGGCTTAAATATCAACAAGCATAAAACAAAAGTAATGACGAACCTAATTATTGGGGAAAATGTAACTATTGAGAACGAAACATTAAAGGAATTTAGAGAGTACAAATACAAAAAATAACCTACAAAGACGAATAAGCTTAAAATGAGTAGCGTATGGTAGACTAAGAGACGCATTTAACTAAAAGTGACATACAGACAAGTCTCAAACGGAAAGTATACGATCAATGTGTTCTCCCCGTCCTGACTTATGGATCAGAAACATTTACGTTAACGAAAAAGACAGTTAACAAACAGAGTGGCTCAGAGAAAAATGGGGAAAGCCATGTTAGGTATTAAACTGAAAGACCGTTTCGGAAATACTAACATTCGGCAAAAAACCGGCATATTTGACATAATCCACCACTTAAAATGGAAATGGGCGGAGTATGTAGCGAGACTCAGTGACGCGAGATGAACAAAAAAAAATCATCAAATGGACACCATTCCAAGACAAACGAAGTGAATGGAAACGATTAGTGAAGGCATATGTCTATCACTGGACACAATCGGCTGGGTGATGGAGATGATGATGAATACTACGTATTTGACTTTAGTGAACTGAAAGACATTGTCGGTAACTGATGGGCATTCTTGATGCTTTGTTGCAAATGTAGCATGTGTTGATTTTGTTTCATTGACTTTAATTCTCTACGTAAATAACTAACGTTTAACTTGATTTAAATAAATTTGTAGTTTTACCAAGTTTTCGTTACACGCAAGCACCACCATGTTGTCAGCGAATGGATTCCATTGTGGATAGATCAGAGATAAATATAAGATGTAAGTTGACCCCGCGACACTACCATGTTGTATGCTTGTTCTTAGTTTTTAGTTTGGGAGATATCGTGGTCAGTCTTATTTAAAAGATTCTGTTTGTAAGATATGACTATAACAGACACTAATAGTTGTAAGAAAATGTTTTTTTTTAATTATATTTTGTAATCTTCTGTGTCACACCCGATCGAAAGCTTGGGTAACGTCTACGAAAGCAGTAGTGTAGAATGTTTTGTTTTATAGTGTAATTTGTGTAATGCTTATTAACATTATTGTACAGTTGAACGTAGCTGCCCAAACTCAAATTGATGGTTAGGCAGCCTTGCTTGTTGTATATAGTTTTTATTAATGTACCTTAAGACTAGTTGGATAATATAATGTTAGGTTAATGCTAAAAGTTAATTTTATTAGAGTTAATTTTATTATTGTAGATAAGGGTTATGTTCAAATGTGAGCTGCAACAGTTAATATGTAAGTTTCAGAATCCCATTAAATGGAAATTAAAAGTTGGTCAGGCATTTGTTATGTAAAATTACTCTTATTAGTTTCTGATCTAGTGCTTTTCTATTTCAAAGATTTTATTTCGTACTGTAGTTGATTTTAATCTTACCTATTGGTAGAGACATTTGTTTTAGTGGTATTCGATGTCTTTGGCGGCTTTTCAGGTTAAATTACCGTCAATAATTGTGGCACTAACGGTGGATATTATCGGTAACTAATTAGACAACAAATAGTAATTGAGAATGACATTTATATGGTCGAATGAGAGGCCATGTGTAACAAAAAATGTTACATTTCTAGTTGATAAAAAGTTATAGTTAAAATAATACTTTGATTTGATTGTTATTAAGCGAGATTCCCAGCTTGTGTGCTTAATATTAAAACCCGCCGGCTATAAATTATTGGCTTTCAGAAAATCATTGTAGAAGCTGTTGAGCTAAATTGTGTTTCGACATATACTAAACAGTCGAGACAGTTAGTGGAGTTAGATTTTTAACAATTTGGATTGCTGTGGGTTTTCAAATGGTGTTTTATAATCTAGTTGTTTATAATAAGTAACAAAACTAAGGGTGAGTATTGCTCCACTACGATAAGTCGTTCTATGTTCAGTGTGACAAACATAATAGTGTGGTATCTTTATGTGTCGGTAAAGTAAGTTTCTAACACAAACATAATGTCTATATTATTTACATGTAGGAAAGTTTCAATTTTTACGCTTTTGTTTGAAGTTTATTACTGTTTCATAAAGCTAATTGAAAAGACTTAGCAACTATTGAACAATTTGGACAGTGACAGTATTCAATACATTTAGAATTATATTATTTTGTTTATAAAGTTGCTTGAATGAATCTTTAAATTACATAGTTCAGTAATTTTTATAGTTTCAAGTCGTGATTTGAAATTTTTTGGGAGTAGGTAAAATTGGATGGGTGGAATTGGTTGATGTGCTGTTAGTGATTATAAATAGGAAATTTTGTGTTATTATTTGAAGAGAAATGGGGGTTGCTGGTTGGTGATTAGGTTGGTATCTGTTTTAAGCTCTTGGGATACTAAGCACCTCTTGTAGTTGGCTCATGTATCCTCAGTGTCTACTTTTACGATAAATTCTACTATTCACAATTTACACACGCGTGTGATCTATTACAATATGTTCGTTTTGACATCTTGTACACTGCACTATTTTTATATATCTACATTTGAAGCTCAAATTTTATATATTTCTTTGTTGCTCTCAGCCGATTAGAGGTCAATAAAATATATGGGCAGTGTCTTTTTTATATATTTACTTTTATGTGTATGATATATGGCACTTTATGACCTAGTTTGATAAGGGCTAATTTGATATCTTCAGTTGTGATGCTATGATGCACATGCTTTAGTACTATCTTATCTGATAGATCTTGTTTTATCTGGAAAAATAGTGTATGATATTATTTTTACACATACCTGTTATTACTTTTCCGTATATGTCAAAATATTTTGGATTAATTATAACGACGGTATCAGGCTTTTTGTCGTGTACTGTTCAATTTCTGCTACTGTATTTAGGTTGTTTATCATTTCATAATAGTTAACACCGCTTTGTAAGAAAAGTTGGTGGTATTAATATTATATTTTCTGTGTAGATCGTTCTGCTAATATTAAATATCTATTTGTTTGTAAATTCATTGTTTAGTTACTTATAATTGGAGGTTTTAATTTCTTATTTTTGACGTTTATGGCATCTGACTGTTTGCCAATTTTGATGTTTTTGTTTTTGAGAATCTTGTTAATATTATCCTTTGTCTACATCGATAGATTAGCTTGAATCTTCATAATTTTTGAGCGAGTATATGCTAAATGTGGTTAGAAAGTTAGAAATATCTGTGACAGTTGTTGATTTTGGGACTGTAGCATTGAGTAGTACTATGTAGTTGGAAAATGCTTATTAGTGAAATAATTAGATATTGTTGTAAAGAAAATGCTGTTGTTCATTGTAAGCGCTATCGACTAGCAGCACTTATTGCGCTTACAGAAGTTATTTAAATTTATTATCGCCAGGAAGTACTGTTTACTTCGCTTTGCGATAAATGCATCTTATAGACAAACACACGGCCGTGAGCTGCCGCTCACAGGCAATAGCTTTAACAATCAGTTTATATTTCCGAGCACAGGTCTCGTGTGCACACTAAGAAACACTTTTTCATTTGAAAAAATAATTTCCATATTTATTCAAAGATAAGGCCCGTTTCTGAGTTTCATATTAATGAATATTATATTTTCCATTTTTTGCGCTACGTTGAAGTATTAAAATATGTTGATCACCAACTAACGAACTTGATTGGAATACTTTATAAAACGGCGAATGGTAAGTTTTTTTTTGTTAATTACTTGGGCCAAGTCTCTTAGATTAAAATTAAAAATTATAATTGGTTGAATTAAAAAAAGGCTTTCTTTACAATTTTTAAATTTTTTTTTATACATCTCACGTACTTTTTATTAGAAGTAAATTATGTAGTTCATTTTTCTTCCAACAATTAGTCTCATAATAAATTTTAAATTTTTCTAACGACAAAAATTCGCCCACATACTACTATTATTTACTTACTATTATTAGTGACATTATTTATTGAAAACAAAGGATTTATAAAGTAGTGCGGCAAGATCAAAATGTTGCGTTACTGGTTACAGTAATAGTATTCGACCCTTAAGCACTAATGGAAGCAGTAATAATTTATCTTACTGCTAAGTCCTTCGGACAGATGATTTGTCACGAGCTGATAAGACACGTCCACATTGACAAGGTAAGTACTTATGTAAATACAATTTTGAGGAAAATTTCGTAAAATAAATTATCTTTTATTGTAACTACGAAAAAAATAGCAAGAAGCATCTTGGTTAAATTTTTATTTATTCATATTTTTATAAATTATATACATTAGTTCGTATAGAATTATGACATAAAAATAATATTATTTACAAGTTACTGTATAATCATCAACTAATTTATTTATGTGTAAATGTATAAATGAACTGAAATTTAAATATTTCGAATAAAATAAGGGCAAATTCTTAATGTTGATAAATAATGTTCTATTTGAGATTGAAATTTATTAAATAGGTAAAAATTAATTTTTATAGGCACGTATATTAAGTGTATTTAATAGTATTATATTATTTTACCTTATTATCACAAATATATAAATATTGGTAAATTTTCCTGCATTCTAAATCAACTATTTACTTTTTTATCTACGCTCTTTGTTTTACATAATGGTGCTTGATGTTTAGTACGATTATTTAAGTGAGAAGAAATTACTTTGTTTTATTTTACTATTGTTATACATGGAAGTAAATATGAAAAAAAAACTTAAATGATTTTAATGTTTATAGTAAAATAAGAGCTAATTGTACAACGTACTAGATAGTCAAATCATCTATTTATTGTTATTTTGTAAATACATCCAGCTAGATATACTTTAAAAATATATTTTATTTTTAGAAAATATATTTTTTTTGTTATGTGTGCCTCCTCTGTTTTCAGAGGTAGTCATTCGTTTTCTTCTCAGTATTTTTGTATTATTCTTTTACTAATAGTTTGCAAAGTTTTTAGTTATCGTTCCTCAGTGCCCAAAATAGGTCAATTTCCTTTTTCTTGATATTTTTAGTTACTTTTTCTTGTAGATCTAGTCTTCTCAGTACCTCAGTATTACTTATTTTGGCTATACACGGATTTTTCAGAATACTACGGTACGTCTGCATTTCGAACCCTTCCATTTTATTCATTATTTTCTTGTTTTGCGTTTAGGCCTTCAACTGTATAGTAATATTGAGTATACATTTAATGAGTTTTGTTTTTAGTGATTATCATGTAACAGATATTTAATAAACCAAGTTTTCGCTATTTCTATCCTAGCTTTTATTTCTCTGTCAGAGTCTAATTCGTTGTTTATTCAGCAACCAAAATATTTAATACTATTAAGTTTTGTAATAGATTTGTAATTAATAGTTAGTTGGCAAGTATTTATAGAATTATTACTAATAATCATGTATTCAATTTTTCCGCATTTATTTTTAGTCCCATTTCTTCACTCTTTTTATTTACTGTGTTGACTAAAACTTGAAAATCCTCCAAGACCTCAGATAGTATAATCGAATTATCTGCATATCATACTATTTGTAACTTTCCAACTAATTTCAATTTTTTCGGTTCCCTTTTAGAGTGTTTTTAAAGTATGTATCTAGAGTATATATTAAACAGAACCTTGTCTTACGCCTTCTTTAATTAGTTGCTCATACATTTTTTCTTGTACATGTACTATTTCAATATATATTTCAAATATAAGTTTCTTATTAATCATATATCTTTTCTATCTAGTCACACCTCTTGAAACGCTTTCATAAGTTTTTTTATATTGTACCTTACAAAATAACATAAAATACTAACTTTTAATTTCCTAAATTTTTCCTTCTTATACGACACGGCAATCTTTTCTACTAATGAAAATCCTATTGTAACCAAAATATCTACACATTATGGAAAACCGACAAAAAATAAAAAATCAAGACGAATGGGCTTAAATCCACTCAAATCACATTATCAACCAGTCAACCTTAACTATGTTGCTCTACCACAATATAACATTTAGACTCAAAAATAAACTGAAAGGATCACATAAAAAAGAAAAAGCAACAAATAGATCTGAAAGTAAAACAACTTAACTGATTCACTGGTAGAAAGTCATATTTATCGGTAGAAAATAAATTACTAATTTGTAAAGCTACAATTACATCGATCTAGATATATGGTATGTTGTAGGGGTTGAAAAAACCGTTGAAAAATTTTAATGAGATATAGAGAAAAAAAGAAAAACTTGTATTATTGGTTTTAATTTTAGCTTTAATCTTAAACGTAATACGATATGTATTTTTTTTACAAATTAATACAAAAAATTACATATGGAATCTGGAGCCAGTTTTTTGTAGTACGGTTTTCAAGGGGAACACATAAAAGCAGTGTGCAAGATAAATGTCCGTTAACATTGAACGATATTTGTTTTTCAAAAAGAAAATTTTGAGAACGTTGTTTTACATATAGTAGGTGTATAAATAAGTTCTCAGCTTTTTTCTGCAAAATTAAAGTTTTATTTAAAAACAAAAAAAAAAGCTTAAGTATCAAAGTATTCTTCGTTGGCATCGATGACCTTTTGCCATCTTTCGGGTGGCTTGCTCACCGGCTTCGAGACGATAAAGTTGTCGATGCATTTTCGGACTTCTTCTTCTGTTTTGAAGCGCGTATCAGCCAAGTTATGCTGTAATAACCGGAATAAATGATAATTGGAAGGAGTCATGTCTGGGTCATACGCCGCATGTGGGAGAGATCCCAGCCTAACGCGTCTGCAGCTCTTCAAGACTAAACTCTCCTCCGCGAAATCTTTGATACCACTTTTTGCACGTTGCATGACTTATAGCACTCTCACCATATGCAGCACAAATCATTTCATGGCTTCAGCATCGTTTTTCTTAAGATGAAACGCGAAGTGGATAGAAAATCGAATATGCTCTTTTGTGATTGCCATCGTGAACACAGCTGATTATTGAAGTTATGTGCATCAAACGCCAAATCGCATGATGTTTCGAAAGACCAAATGTCATTGCTTTAAAACCGCAAGAGGGCGGACTAATACGTTACATGTAAACGGTGATTTGCGTCCTGTGAAATCTAAAGCTGAGAACTTATTTATACACCAAATATATGTGGACCCAAACATAGTAACTAGGTTAATAGCCAGTTTTTTTATAATTTGCATACTTTTCCGAAACATGTTTAGCCCAAAATTCTTCAGCAGTTTCAGTTTTGTACATTTGCAAGAAACATCTTCTTAGAAATAGATTATCTCTATTTGAAGTTTTGAAAGACTCAACAACTCTGCAGCCACATCAGTCCATTCCAACAATTGGAGAAAAGGCGATTTTAAAAATTGCAACTGCTTTCTTATATCTGCATTGTCCTAAATTCTTGCTCCACATTCCATCCCAAGATCTGACATAAAACATAAAAACACTGCAGTATCTATTTTAGAATTTTTCTTTTATGTTCAAGATTTTTTGGATAATGAATAAATGCTTGATTTTCAATACATTTTCTGAAAATATTCAGTTTTCGATGGAAAGCAGACGCACTTTGTATCAGATCACATATTAACTTTCCACTTCCTTGCAGCTCGGTGTTGAACGCATTTAAATATTTTATAATGTTTTTCAGTAAAGCTACAGCTAGCATACTGTATTTGTTTTCTAGGAACTCTAGTTCAAGTAGAAGTTTACTTGTTCTTTTAGTTACCAGAAACTTTGAATCGCTTGGCCTTTATTTAGTCAACGAACATTGTTGTGTGGCAATAAGTCAGAATATGCCAAATCACATTTAGACAGAAACTCTTAGAACTGTCTATGCTAAAGAGCAGAATAAGACCCCACAACATTTATCAACTAAACCAAGCTGTCTATTACGCCTTTTAATGTAGTACTGAGTATGCCACAAATGGCTGTCTGGTAAAGTATGCGTTGATAAGATACAACCCAGCAATTATATCCCTGATTCCTATTTTACCAACTTTTACTTTAAATTCATGTTTATCTTGTGATAACAAATCATTTTATTCTCATGAATTTTTTGTATCTTCAACCGTTTAGATTCGCGACCTCTTTGCGACCGATTTTGCGACCTTGCAACCAAACGACTCGGCCGATTTTTACCAAAAGTTTTGCACTACGCCCCTACCTACATGTAACTTGCATACCAAATTTCAAGTCTCTAGCTCTTACGGTTCTCGAGATATCCTGTTTACTGACAGACCAACAGACACACATACACACACGAACCAATGGCTCAAACCAACTTTTTTGGTGTCCTGGGGCTATAATTCGTCCAGAAATGTGAAAAACTGGGTAGGTCAAATTAGGATAAGGAAAGTAAAAATACATGAATTTTTAAATCAATAAAATTTATAGCAAGGTATTTGGCACATTTAAAAAATAAACATAAAATCGTTTAAAGATAAATTAGTAATTCTAATAATACATTTTTAAAACGAATCTTAAAGCAATTCTGCAAATATAAAATTTTAATTGATAAAAATCTAGACAGTAGTATGTTTATGCAGTTGTGTTGCATTGTTATGCCAATACACATATATGCATTTAAGTACATACATTTTTGACACACATATATTATTTTTTAAATTTTTTATAATAAAAATTTGTTTAAAAACTTTATAATATAAAACCGATTTGCACCATATTTTGCACTATATTTTATAGAATATAGCAAATAACAATGTAAAACGTAAATGAATTTACGAAGTATTAAAAATTGCCGCTTTAATTTCTACTTACACATTATAATCCGAAGCTATGGTACAATTAGTTTTACACATAACATATCATTTATTGATATTAAATTTGTTATATCAAATTTACATATACACTGAAAAAAAATTTATACAAAATACAATCAGTAAATAAGATATTGTGCAAAGTAAAAGAAAATCAATATGTATTAAAGAAAATACTTCTAATATCGTTTATATAAGGCTATAGAACACTGTAGACAGCGAGCGCGAGTGGATGTGCTATATTGTGTCCGATTAAGTTATCACTAGTGCCCGCTCATGACCCTGCAACGATTTATATTTAATTCTGCCGAGTTTTACACCAAATGTGTAAGTTAAAGACTTTCACTACATTTTTAAATTTGCTGATTAAAAACTCGCAAACATCATCACAAATTCTCTAAGTACAGAATATGTACAACAATGGCTCAAATATGTATATACCCCAATAACAAATTTTATATAATCCACAACAACCTCAACAACCACTTCAATACAATTATGCGCCGCTCCCGCAAACCAGTAATGTCATGCCGACGCCTCAACATCAGAACCCTCTGCCACCACCACAAAATTATACTAATATAAAATTCTTCTCTTCTGTCTCAACCCCTAATCAAAATCCAAACCCGCAACTAATAACAGAAGCAACAGAACAAATAGATATCGATGACTTCTCCGAAGAGGAAGTAACAGAAAATCAAAACCAACACAAATGACAACAATACAAAAAACAATACAAAAAACGCAGAAGAATTGCAGCCGAACGAACACAACCAGAAAATTCAATCAACACTCAAAATCGATTTACTGTACTAGCTAGCGGTAGAACACAAGAGACCCAACAAAATTCTAGTGAAAGTTCCTTACAAAAAATTCCCAAGCCCTCGCCTGTATACCTATAGGGTGTTACGAATTATGTCAAATGACCGAAAATCTAACAAAAGTCTTAGAGCGGGAACAATACAGCACTGAAGCACTTTCAAACAACACAATTAAAATAAATACTAATATTGCTGACTCCTATAGAAAACTAATCACCCATCTGGAAACTGAACGAATTATATACCATACCTATCAATTAAAGGATGAAAGAGCATACAGAGTGGTAATTCTAAATCTATATCACTCTGTTGACACCAAGGAAATTAAAGAAGAACTAAAAAAGCACGGCCACACTGTACGAAATCTCACGAACATCAGACACAGAGGAACTAAAGAGGCTCTGCCTATGTTCTTTGTTGATTTAGAGTCGGCTCAGAATAATAAAAAAGTGTTTGAATTAAAGCACCTTAATTACCAACTAATAACCGTAGAACTGCCCAGAAAGAAAACCACAATAATACAGTGTAGACGATGCCAGGCATATGGACATAGCAAAACTTACTGTACCAAGCCCTTCCTCTGTGTAAAATGTGGAGGAGAACACAATACCACTGTCTGCAAGAAATAAAAGGAAACATCTATTGTAAAGGCATCGAATACACCAATAACTGCGTAGCATGCATACACCGCACGAACAGCCAACTCGAAGATAACAGCAACAATGACATTTCACTATCTCAGTTTTTAACTGAATTTGAAACAATGTTCACGCAGCTAAAGAACCAGAACAGCACGATGCTTAATCTGCTCACCATGTTAGTCAACAAATTGCAATAATGGATACTTTACGCATAGGATTATGGAATACAAATGGACTAGCCCAGCATCGCATTGAAGTCGAACTTTTCTTAAAAAACATAAAATCGACATCCTACTGATCTCAGAAACCTACTTCACTGAATACAGTTACTTAAATATCTATAATTATTCAACATACTCTACAAATCACCCAGACGGTACAGCCCACGCTGGCTCATCAGTAATTATCAGTAATAAAATCTCTCACCACATAATGGAAGAGTTTTCCACTGACTACTTACAAGGTACCATCCTCAACGTCAAGAGTATTACCGGTCCGCTAGTGTTTGCAGCTATATATAGTCCACCCAGACATAATATTCAACAACACCAATACGAAACATTCTTTCAAAAATTAGGGAATAAATTTATTGCTGGAGGGGACTATAACGCCAGAAACCCACTTTGGGGATCCAGACTAACTACCACCAAAGGCCGAGAACTGTTTAAGACGCTGCAGACACACAACTATGGCATATTGGTGAGCCCACATACTGGCCGTCAGATCCAAACAAGGTTCCTGACACAGTGGACTTCTTTATCACCAAAGGCATCTCCTCAAATTACTGTAAAGTGGAAACCTGCTACGATCTTCTCTCTGATCATTCTTCCATAATCGTCACATTGAACACATCAGTTATAACCAAACAAAAGGAACCCTCATTATACAATAGACACACGAACTGGGACATGTACAAAAAGTACCTCACTGCCAATATAGAAATTCCAGCTAATCTAAAAACACCAGACGAAGTTGACGTAGCCGTGGAGCACTTTATCAATATCGTACATCAAGCAACTCACATTTCTACGCCAGCCGAACATCCCAAAGCAAAGCTTATTAAAAACTATCCCTTTTACATTAAATCCAAGCTTGCCGAGAAGAGGAGAGCTAGGAATGTATGGCAACGAACCAAACATCCTGCGGACAAAACCAGACTAAATAGGCTAACCCGAGAACTCAAACAGGCACTCCAAGATTGGAAAAATGAAACATTTAAAGAGTATGTAAGCAACTTTTTTCCATCTGCACATGATGAGTACACACTATGGAAAGCTACTAGCAAATTTAAACGTCCAAACGTGCATATACCACCGATTCGTAAAGATGATGGCACATGGGCTCGAACAGATGACGAGAAGGCCGAGCTGTTCGCGAACCATCTCTCGGTACTCAATTTCACCCAAAGCAGTCCCTCATGAAGAAGAAACTGAGATTCTCGACTACCTGCAGGCTCTTTGACAATTAAACCCGCCTATATAACACGTTACACCTGCTGAAATAAAACTTGTGATTAAACATTTACATAACGTTAAAGCACCTGGCTACGATTTAATTACTGCTAAAGTCCTTAAAGAATTACCTCATCGAACCATAATGGCTCTCACGCATATATTCAATGCAACTTTACGATTGCAGTATTTTCCAATCCAGTGGAAATTTGAACAAATCATTCTTATCCTTAAACCGGGTAAACCCGTTCACGAAGCCGCGATTACCGGCCGATAACCTTGCTTCCATTACTCTCAAGAGTTCTAGAAAAACTAATCCTAGAAAAATTGTTACCCATAATTGTAGATCATGAACTTATCCCACAACATCAGTTCAGATTCAGACAGCAACATGCTACCATAGAGCAGATACATAGAGTTGTAGATGTCATTGAGCAAGATATTGAAGAAAACTGATAATCTGTGTCGGCCTTTCTTGATGTCAGTCAGGCATTCGATAGTGTCTGGCATCCTGGCCTATTGTATAAAATCAAAAAAGTACTGCCCCACCAATACTAATTTCTTATCCGATCATATTTAAGTAAAAGGCACTTTCAAGTTAAACACAGCGACAGCTTGTCCAGTTTCCATCAAATTAAAGCAGGAGTTCCCCAAGGCAGCTGCGATAGGACCTATCCTATACTTAATTTATACGGCAGACCTCCCTCATCAATACCAGGTTGTCATTGCAACATAAGCGGATGATACGACGTTATTAGTATCACATAGCGATCCACATCAAGCCTCCGCCATACTTCAACGCTACCTCACCACACTGCAGGAATGGCTCTGCAAATGGCGCTTAAAAATAAATGAAGCAAAATCGACCGCCATAACTTTCACCACAAAGCACGGAACTGCTCCCTCCGGCTTCCTAAATGGCATCCAAATCCCAATTCAGGACGAAACAAAATACCTTGGCATGCATTTTGACAAAAAACTCACATGGAATGCCCACATAGCTAAAAAGAGAAAGGAATTGGACATCAAAATGAAAAAAATGAGTTGGCTCCTTGGTCGAAGATCACATTTATCTTTAACTAACAAAGTGCTAGTGTATAAAATAGTGCTAATTCCAGTGTGGACTTACGGCATCCAACTGTGGGGCTGTGCAAAGCCGTCGAACACTGCAGTTATACAACGGTTCCAAAACAAAGCCCTCCGCACTCTAGCCAACGCAGAATGGTTTGTATCCAACCTAACACTTCATAACGACCTTAAAATACCCTGGGTCAAGGACAAAATCACCAGAAACATATTAAAGTATGCTACCAGATTATCTAACCATCCCAATTATTTAGCACGCAACCTACTTGACAACGCCAATATTACCAGACGTTTAAATCGATGTAAAACATTTGACTTTACCAACTAGTTTTAATATTTAGTTTATTGGGGTCCGTCACTGGACGGTTTCCCGTCTCATGTCTTTGTAATTCTTCAATCACATTTGCTTGTTAGCCACTTGGCTAGTTGTAAATCTGCTGTTTACTAAATAATATAATATATATATATATATATATATATATATATATATATATATATATATATATATATATATTATATTATATATATATATTTTTTATTTCTTATGTGGCATTATAAAAGTAAGCCAAATTTTATAAGATTTATTTTTGTTGCTTTTGTGTAGAAGCCGAAAATTCAGGTCTTCTTTAAAAATCCGGCTAATCTGGAATACCTTAGAGATAAATCCTGACTGACAGCCCCCATTCTTCTCAGAGTTTAATAAATACAGGCGCATTTCTTTACGTCGTTCTTTGGTTAGACACCCGAACAAAAAAGAACGGCGAATAGTGCAGGTATAATCACACGTAGTTCGGTTAGGTCTTCGATGCCAGCGCAATGTTTCATCTAATCAGACAACTGGCGGCGCCCTTTTTAAAGCTGGATGCATACTTCTCGATTGCAGAATGACTTAATTAAGAAAGTTAAGCTATTTTCGGAAGTGCCCCCGAGACCCGGAAACGAGGAAGCAATTTATACTGTTCTTATTGGAGCTGAGAATATCGAAGGCAGATCCGACTGCTTTATACCGTTAGGGGTAGTTGACCATTCGTGCACGACCATCGATCGTGCTCCGTCTTGTGCAGGCTTCCTGATCATTTGTACACGTTACGTGCACACGCCTTAAAACAATACCGCGCCTACGGAGAGTGCCCTGGATGTGTTTTGATTATTTGCAGATTGGCAAAGCCCGTTTAGCCGGGCACCTTTGTGCCAGTCGCGCGATATGGAAGCGCTGGCGAAACAAAAAGAAGCAACGACTCGGACTTGCAGATCTATAGCTCGGCGTTTGCCAGATTACAACGGCAAGCCGCAATAATAGATGAGGTACACGGTAGAGATAACATTGATGAAACGGCTCTTTGGAAGATAAAACTTGAGAGCTGCCATTCGAGACGAAGTGCGGCGGCGGTTTTTACTCTCAGTCCCTGAGTTACTCGATGCTTTCAACATTTTTTAAGGGAAAGTGAACAGTCATCGTCTGCTTATTCTTGCGCGAGGTCTTCTTCAACCTGAAGTTAAGTTTCCTCTCAAAGAAGTTGAAAACGGACTAGCAAAACAAGTTATTTACTTAAATATGCTACATTAAATTCTGCACATACAAATTTACAATATTAATTGATGTAGGAAGTTATAGAATTTACCACAAATAAATAAATTAATTAATCTTTTATTTATAAAGACACAAAATGTACTAAAGAACATAAAATACACTATAATAATAAAACATGTACATGAATAAATTCCTTTAAATCTTATTACAAGTTTATTGTATAGAATATGGTTCGATATTTATTATAAACTCTTTAATTTCAATTTTAAACAGTATCATAGATGGTGTAATTATTAGTTCTATAGGCCAGAAATTATATAATTTCAAAAATATTAAAGTATCACCCCTTTTGACTCATACTGAGTGTATGCTGTGAATACATATATAAAATATAAACTATATCTACGCATCCTCAGATTATTTTTAAACGCCGATTTGTTTTTAAAATAATAAACTAGTAATTGATAAACATACATAATATTTCTTAAAATAATCTCTACATGATTTTCCATATTCTACTGAATTGATATGCGTATGGCATGCTTTTGAAATATAAATATTTTATAAGAATGAACAAGTTTTGCCTAAACATTGTCATATCGTATTATTAATTCAAAAAGTGCATCGTATGCGATACGTAATGTTTAAATATTTATATATTTTTTGGGTTCTCTTAAACAGTAGGCAGCATTATTTAGTCTTTTTACTAGCCGCTCTGTTTGAGTAGTTCGCCGAAGCGTGCTATCAATATTTAATACAAAAAACTTTGTTGTCTATGAGTTTATAAATGCAACTGTTTGCAGTAATTTTTTCTGATACAATTTTATTAATTATGGATATTTTAAATTCTAGCAATGTAATCTTTTACATTAATAAATAATTTGTTTTTAACCATCCAATTATTTACAATTGTCAGTAAACCATTCCCGTAGATTACGAATAATATAGGTCCTAAAATACTTCCTTAAGAAACCCCAACCGTTATTTTTTTTTAATTTGATAGGTGTCCCTTATTGTCTTCATACATAACAACTCTTTGAATCTTGTTATTTAGATATGATTTAATAAAATTCAAACAAATTTCTCATACACTATGCTTTTCTAATTTGTTATATAATATTGCACGATTTAGGCAATCTAATACCTTGAAAATCTCCACAAATACTTAATGACACGTATTTGCTTTCCAACGCATTTGTAATTGCATTAATAAAATTGAGACAAACAGAATTTGTGCTTCTTTCTTGTATCCACGCTGCAATTCATTAAATAAGAAATTTACAAAAAATTATTAATACATTGATAGTATCATTGCAAAGATTTAAAAAAATTGACAATAAAGAAACTTTTTGTTGGATCATCTTTTTTTATATAAGTAAGTGTTTGATTACAAATATGTTAATTGATCTTTAAAGCCTTTTTATTATATTTGTTGCTCTTTAACGACGGTTGTCGAAAGTTCGTCAATACCTTTAACAAATATATTTTGTAGTTTCATGATTGTGTTAAATACTTCATTTTTTATTTATTTTTAGCAAAGATTAGTTAAATTTATATCGGGTATTTTTTATACATCTTTTTATATATATGGTCTATATAAAAATTACTAAAGTTATTTGCAATATTAACTATATCTCTTTTCATTTGTATATTATTATATTTTTTATGTTTATTAAATCTATTTGCATTTATTATTTTTCAGGGAGTTTTCATCACATTATCGCTATTTTTATTTTTATCACCAAAGCTCACCACCTTTTCTCTTATTAATTATTTGTTATATTTTATTTTTGTGGATTTGTAGTTAGCAGGGAAATGTTTGTCATATCTTGCTAACACAAAATAATATCCATGTTAACCTTTGTAATTTTGTGTAAATCATATATTTTTTATCTAAAATTTTCTGTTTTCCATGTTGTATATCAATACAGAAAAATGTATATGCGTAAAGTTTATTTTGAATATAATTAATGATCCGATATGTGAGTCATTAATGTCTTTTTTCATTAATTTTACTAATATTTGTTACTACGTTATTTTAATATATTTAATAATTGCGCCTTACCCTAGTCTATTCATTAAACTGCAACTCCAAATCATATGATTTTGTTCCCTTGATTTGCAAGAAACATCAATATAAAAATCTGGATCAATAACAAAATCTGTTTTGTTTGTAGTAGTTATACTTAATATAACTAAGGTTTTTAAAAAAATACGGTTATATCGCTTTTAAGTAGCCTATACACTCCCATCACTAATAATTTTATATTGAACATTTCCATTATTAATAAAATAATTAAAATTTGAAATTTCCATGCATGGTAAAGTACATGATAATTTAAGGGAATCTACATTGATCTCTTTTAACTAATCCTCAATATTGTAATATTCTGGAAGAGTCCTATTTTAAATTGAAAAGTTTTCTTTATAATATATTTATTTCCAAATCAAAAACATTATTGTGATACGTAGGAATGTTGAATTATATACAAATGGTGAAGTAATTTAACAGTTGAGATATTTTGGCATCTCTAAGTAACTATATTGAGATTAATCACTAGATTCAGGTTTTGAGGAAGCTTTCGTTTTAGTCTGATATGGATATTTCGTCTGCCAAGGCAAAACTGCCATAAGCGTGGAGGTTGGCAAAGAATTTTTGCGCTGTGGCATTGATGTATTCTGATATTGGTGAGATACCCAGTTCATAATGCAGCTATTAGTCTATCTAGATATAACGACGTATGTCAATACATTACGCTAAAACAACAGAACCGAATCGAATGAGTTTTGGTATGATTGATTACTGGCTTTGGTCCTCTCAAGGTTCTTTCATTTCACCTTCATGGTTGAATATGCGATGAGATAATTGACCATCAAGATGTTAATTCTTTTTCACCTGTTTATTGCTATAAATATTTACAATCTCTTAATTATATTAACATTTAGTATATTATTTGAATTTGTACATAACATGAGGAAGTAATACCCATGAGAATTACTTATTTATAACATAATAAATTGTGTTTGCATTATCTTAAAATTAACTTAAATTTAAAAATTCCAAAACTAATCTTAGGTGTATCTGTTAACCAGGTCTAGTGGGTCAAATCTTTGGAGTCATTTATCAAATTGTCTTTCTAGAAGAGAAGCAGCTAAATCATTGGGGTGAGCACTAAGTTTTGCTTAGTAGTTGGTGCTGGCACGTAGAATTTCTTCCTTAACTGAAATAACAGGTGAATCGTGTTGAAGTAGCCAATTAGGGACGTACTTAAGAGTATTGGCTATTAACCGTCTTATTTTGTTTTGGAATATTTGCAAAATTTACAGATTGGAATTGCTGGCATGTCCATTTAATTGAAATTGGAGCGGCCATCTACACTGTTGCGATCTCGCGCCAGTTAAGCTAGCCATTGTTAAGCATCCAGATATGGAGTAACAACTAGGTAAAATTATTTATTAAAAAAAAACTTTTTTATAAAAATCAGACCTCTACGCAGCTAGGTGAATGCGGCAAAGCATGACGCGTTTGCTGCAATGCAAAGCAGTTTGCTTTGTATCCTTTGGAGTGTATCTATATTAGCTTTTGCAGTGTTGCTACAGTTGGTGAAGCATACAGGGTCAGCGATCGAATAAGGGATTTGTATATTAAAATTTTCAATTTCCTATTGATCATGGGGTTTAATTTTGCCAGTCGAGCATAACTTTGATTGAGTTTATGGTTGATATGCAGTTTCCATGTCAGTCGGGAGTCAAAAAGCATTTCCAGGTATTTGATGTCCATATTATTGACCTTAATATTAGACTAGTCTGGAATGCGTTTCAGAATGAATACTTTAACCTGACACTTTGTAGAGTTGATTTGTATATATATTTACTCGGTGAACCAGGAAAACATTTTTGGTCACTCGTTGTAAATGAGAAATGACTTGTAGAAGATTGGGACAATAGTGACAAGTGGCATTGACTGATGGTACATCTAATCATGTTAAGTAACAGTGGTCCAAAGATGCTACCTTGTCAAACTCCTACTTGTATGGTTGTAGTTTCAAAAATGGCAAGGCTGATTTTAATGGCAAATTTTCGATTTTTAGGAAAGAGAATAGTATTGCTTTAATATAGTTAGGGTTGTTTAACCTAAGTGATTTACTTTTAAAGTCTTCTATCCAAATCTTATGAAAAGCTTGAGCTACGTCTAGGAATATTGCTATTGTGTAATATTTGTTTTCAAAATCAGTTTCTATGATTCCAGTGACTCGCTGTAGTTAATGGTTAGTTGGATACGTTCTTCGAAAACCAAACTGAAACGATGAAAGTAAGTGAGAATAGATAACTTTTTCGAATAGCTTTGATATTGTTGGTAACAAACTAATAAGTCTGTAACTTTCAATCCGCTTTTTATCTTTTCCTGGTTTTGCAATTAACAGAATGTGGGTATGCTTTCAGGTTCGAGGAAAATAGCTGATTCTCATGCATGTATTAAATATTATAGTGAGGTAAGCTAGAGCTTTTATGGTTAGTAATGCAAGCACTGCATTCGGTATTAGATCATGTCCTGGCAATTTTGGCTTGTTAAGTTTACTGATAATAGACCTGAGCTCAGTAGGTGGTGTAGGCTCAAGATGATAGGTGAGTTTATTTCAATGTGGTTCGTTACGTATGCCCTATGTGTTAAACTGCAGATAATTGTAGTTGTGAAAACAGGCTATAAAAGTTTAGCGAAGGTGTGGCTTTCTCTGCATCTGTGCTATAGTTCTCCGTTTCTAAGGTTAAGGTTGATGTCTCCTCTTTTGGTTTTAATATTTCATATTTTCTTGTGGCTGTCCACATGTTTACGTCGTATGGTTTTAATTCTAGTATGTACTTTTGGTATGCGTTTATCTTTAAAGCGTCTAGTTCTTTTTTAATACAATGTGCTAAGCTATTTAAAGTTCTTTTAGTTTCTAGGGTTCTTGTCCTTTGCCATTCTCTTCTCTCTCGACTCTTTGTTTTTATAAGATCGATTATATATTTTGAAGTACTATGAGTTCGAAGGTTCAGATTTGGTTTAAGTTGTAGCGTCGCTTGATGCACATTCCATAATTGTGGTGGTAAGCTTTTTATGCCTTTTACTGTGTCCAGGTTGGTGAAACAAGGTAGATGTTGATCAAGGCTGCTTTGGAATTTATCCTAAATAATTGGACCGGTAACTAGTCGAGAGATAGTTTGCTTAATTTGTATAGTGATAATTAAATATGGGGACAGGTAGATGATCAGAGTCAATCCCATCTATTACTACTTGGTTAATTTGTCTAGTAAAGTTATTCTGTAGCAGGCCGTCGAGAATATCTGGTTTACAATCATGCCTATAGGGATAATAAGTATAATCTGTGGGGACTATTATTTGGAAAGCATTTTGGGTTGCTAAGTTTTCCAATTTGAGTCCATTAGGGTCTCTACAATTACATATTGTGTTTTTACTATTGGGATCTTCTATAATCAATGTTGATTCAGTTGTGTTGAATAATGCCCAAATATATGTTTTGCTTAATTTTTTGTTCGGTTGCTTATAAATACTTGTTATTATGTGAGATTGACTATTTAACATTACCTTTATACTTGTGGCTCCTATACTGGTTAGTAGTAGTTTAGGGATAAAATGGTGTGCAATTTGATTTTTGATTACCATTGCCACTTTCGCGGCAGCCTTATCTAAATTTTGATTGCAATATATTTGGTAATCATGTAGGTATTTGAAAGGCTATCGTTTTACGAGAGGTAATTTTTGGATATGCATAAAATACCCACATTATGTTTGGAAAGAAACAATATAAATAGTAATCTTTGGGCTTTGATGCAATTTTAGTTTTACTTTAGGATTATAATTTCTCTTAGATTTTTGTTTAATTTAGGTCTATTGAGAAACAAAGGAAGGAGACTGTTTGTAATGAAGATTTTGGTTTGTGGGAGGAAAGGAGTTAAAAAGTTAAGAATTAATTTTGTTAATGTACTTGACAGATATAATTTTATTTTATTATCCCCTGGTTGTATGGTAAAATGGTTAGAATTAAGGACCGCAAGATTTATTGAGTTGGCTCGTGTTGGTGACACATTAGATGGAGTTTCTGTTCTGTTTTTGTTACAGTTGTTGGTTCTTGATAATTGGCTTGATTTTTTAAGAGCCTTTGTATTAATTCACTATGGTGACTACATCCTCAATAACTTGCAGCATAGTCTCCACCGAAATTAATACATTTAGGTGATTCTTTAGGTGTTTTAGTGCATTAATTATGTGAGATATTATTGGTGACAATAGAATTGTGCGAACATTTTTTGGCAGCAATTAATTCAACAGCATATATTGGTGTTGGTTGTTTACTCTTGTTAAGCAGTCGCATTATCTTAATAATTGGTAAGTTTTTTAGGTCTTGATGAATGCCCTGTTAATGAAAGAGCGGCATTCTTGATTACGACATTCAGGGGCTTATTGTTGAGATTTTAAAATGTGTGCAATTGTATATCATTTTCTTCAAAATAAGTGTTTAGGTTTCTGTAATCCTCTATTTTAGTTAAATTTATTTTTAATGTGTTATTATTGTAAAATATGGCAAAGTTGCTGGATACCATGTTCTTATTACCGGATGTTAGCGCCGTTTGGTTGATAGCATCGTGGTGAAACTTTTGTCTGTGATTCTAATACATTTGGCGTGTTCTTTATTTTGGTAGATTGATTGTTTGGCAGATTGGTCTCTAAATGCGGCGGTAAATAATATTTATTTTGTTTCAATAAATTTGGTGAAAATCACATATAATGGTTTTGTACTTCATTAGCAGGTGCCGACAAGGCGTCGCTTTTATACTTATTCAGGCGTTTTATTTTCCATATAGGTAACAGTGTTTGTATTACCGACAATCGTAGGAATATTCGTATTTGCAATTCGTATTTGTTATTTCGTTTGCTTGTTTATGATACGATAATCAAAGATCGGGCGTTGGTCTACTTTCTATAAGTAAGGTGTTCAACTTTCTGCACTTATAGCGGCTTCTATGCGTTTTGAAAATTAAATCAGAACTCGAAATTGGAAGTTAAAGGCCCTAGCGCATTTAAAGCATTTGTGGAATTATTAATAGACTAAACTTTTTGAATAAAAATTGAAAAAAATAGTATTTTTATACTAAATTTGGGAAAGAAAGATTTTTTCTTGGATTACCAAAAAAAAAACGTATTCGCATATGCGTCTGTTAAATTGTCAATGTCCCACTGAGACATTGAAAGATTGCGACTTTATTTTTTCAAATCTAATATTATAAAATTTTGCTTTTTACGATAGTCTTATGCGACTTCTACTGTAATTTTCGGTGTTAATCTAGACACACAACTTCACTCCGAATTTAAATTGTTATCGTATATTGGAGAGGTTACTTTCTCCGCTCTCTTGTGATTGTAACCACTTATTAGCATAATTCTTTTTTGAATGTTCTAAAATTGTTTCATTATTATCACTTATATTTGGTTTTATTTTTGTTATTTGCAAGTTGCTTTTGGCATTATTTTTGATCTCTATTTATAAATAAGCATATTCTGTTGTATTATTGCAGCAGTTATATAAAGTACTTTTTCTTTAGAAGGCATATAGCTCTGCATTCTTTTTGTCCTGTTTATTTCCTAGTTTATTTCTTTTATTCATCACCATTTCTTCATGGTTACTGGATCGTTGGTTTACTTGCAGATTTCTTGCATCGTTTAGTTTTTCTTGAAGAATTCCTACTTTTTTTAATGATTGTATAATATTTTGTTGAATTTTATTTTTATCTTCCATTTCAGGAATATTTATTTAAATAATTTGTTTTTATTTAATCTCAATTTCTGCGTGGTTCAATCCCATTTTATCACTTCTGCATTTATATCTGACTAAGTAGCTTGGATGAAATTTATTGCCATACTTTTTATAACTTATTAATTGCGTTTTTACTTGTACTCCGTCTTAAACACAAAATATGTTTGCAATAATTTGTGAGTAATCTATATTGATATCAGAAGACATTACTCACAGGGCAAAATTTTTAAACGTGGAAAATTTATAACTACGATAACCAAAATATTTGGGAAATTTTTAGAAATAATGCATAGGATGTAATTAAAATAAATATCACTAATAAAGAGGCTGTATAAATTAAAAACAAAAATAAATTAATGCAAATTTACAGAGTATTACCAAGTATTTATAATAAATTCATTTGTTAAAATATTTTCTATTATCTGAATAGACAAACACAAAATAAAACAATGTGGCCAAACTTAATTTCTGATAGAAATAATCATGGAAAAATTATGAACACTAATGAAATGAGGTAGATAGCAATTTATTAGCAAAATTAGATATTACAAAATAATTATTTCAATACATTTGCTCTTACCTTTAAAAATAATTTTTGTTTAAATGATTTATTTTAACAAAGTTTAATTAAATTGGGTCTCAAATATCACAGCCAATTAGTTGATCAGTCTCAGGTAGAAATACGATAACCTTTTAATAAGCTACTAACACCAAGAAACTAAACATGTAAACAAAAATTTCAAATATATCTTTTGTACAACGCTTTTTATATACATGGGTTATTTTTGCATAATACCTTTATATTTAATTTAAGTAAGATTTACGCTATGTAGATTTAGTCTGTAATCGTTCAAGTAAAAAAAAATAAGTCGATAATTATTGTATTATGCCATAAACGGCAACGCGTCTTAATTGTAAGAGTCACATCATGATATAACTGAAGATTGTAACATAATCAGGGTTGTAATTATACGCACAAGAAGAGCTTAATTGTATGATTTGCAAATATTTTCAGTATTATTTGAGCAAATTACAACAGATTTTAGGCTGGTTTAGTTTTTGTATAAATATAAGCTCGATTTATTTCATAGTTTTTTCAAAGTTTAGTTATTAATTAATGTTTTTTTATAATAGGCATCACTATTTTGCCCGACTTTAAATTAAATTAACATATTTTTTACAAGAAGCGGATATACAACCTGTTACAACGTTTTAATGTGGGTGATAATAAAAAATATTTTTCCAAAAAATATAAGCTTTAAAAACTTACAACTTTAAAGAAGAATACATATTTTGATATTATACAGTTGGTAGAAAAGATAACTTTCTAAATATTAACTTCTCTCTTAGCTTTGTACTCTTAAATTTGCGATGTGAAATAAAAAGCTGATAGTTGTCGAGTGTAGACATAGCTAGCGGTTAGCAGATGAGACAAAGTTTAAGTTATGGTAAATATCATAAGCTGTGTAATTTAAATTTAGGAAAACCTTATAAAAAGCAAGCACTAAATGTAAACTAATAAACATAATATAATCTAACAAAACAGTCTATATTGGTTATGTACTATGGAAAAGGAAATGTCATTTACTGGAACTTATTTCGAACGATAAATTGAAAGCAGGGGTATTGTTTAGATTTAGTTAAAATTAAACATGTATTTAGTTATAAATGTTACTAAAATAAAACTAACAACTTAATAAATAAAGAAAGAACTTTTTAAACAATAACAAATATTACATTCTTAGTACGCTGTTTTTCGAGAGTAAGACAAAGCATTTGGTGAGCAGTATTTCTATTAAAACAGGCATTGTTAAAGTATCTCTCTTTGTCTCTAAGTTTAATCCCCAGCAATTATCTTTTTCAGTCATCATACAAAAAATTGCATTTGTAGTTTATTTTATAAACTCTGAATATTCATAAACATTGATTTATAAAGAAGATTAGGCTTGCACAGAAATAGAAACATCTTGCACATAAATTCAAACTATTTTATAATATTATATATTTCTAAATAAACACGTATACCAAATTAAGTGTGTTTGCAGCGTAGTAAGCTGTCTTAAAAATTGTTTATTATATTAATAGTAATCTAAATTTGATTTATTTAGTAATTAGCAGCACCTGACATTTAAATAGTTTATAATAAATATTTATAATATTAAAAAACAGATAGTGTAGTTATTTCAATGAGTCTCGTGTTTATGTCCTGAAAAAAATATTCGATGTTGTGTGCACAAAAACATGTATTTAGCGGAAAGTGCAGTTAGCTAGTTAATTGTTTCGGTAAACACGCTATGGTTAAACTTAATAATTAATTCAAGTCTCAGGAGCGTTAATCCAATATTCATATATGAATGCCATTTCCGTAAAAAACGGTGTCAGCTTTCTAAAGCGTGCCCCACGGTACTTGAATCACCTGCGTGAATTTATTTAGTATCGTAAACAAGGCGAAACGCACATGAATATCTTATCGCAGATTTAAATATGTAAGTCGAGGCTGGTAATTATGTAATTTAAACGCGTAGTGTTAAAAGATAATATTTACAGCTTTGCATTAAAGACCAAGTATAACAGCAAGGTAACTTTAAAGCGGTGTACCACCGGGTTACTCATATTATCGAATCAGATTAGTACCAGTCATCACATTTGTTTTTTGTGTTTTTAATGATACTAGGACATCACAAAACTATTTTTTAATTAATTAAGATTATAAACAAGTTCAGAACGTAAATGTTCAAAGACTACAATAATAAACATACTTTAAGTACAAATATAGAAAAATTGATAGCTATTATAAGAATAAGCATTTACAAAACTAAGTTAAACAGAACAATGCAAAGAGAATTTTTAAAATAAACGCCACTTACCTATATAGTAAAAATCTGTTCATGTTGTAGACATTTTTAGTTTATTTTTATATAAATTTTCTAAGAGCAAAGCTTTTATGCTGAATTTGGCTATGTATTAGGTGCTTATTTACAATTAAAATGTGAAAAATACTGGATAGTTATAAAAAAACATAAATGATAATTATAACCTACTTATTTTGAGACAAAAACTAAGCAAATGATATTTACATATGTATCCCTTTTGCTTATGAGACGTTATTGAATCTGCTCATTTCATGTGTTAAAAGTTGTGACAGAATTTACGAAAATACTACCTACATTAAAAACATAAAATAAATTAAGAGAAAGGGCCACAGAATTATTACAGGCATAGATTATTGTACCTACAAAATCAACTATGTTTATAAATACCAAATGTAAATCACTACCAGTAATACTATTTAAAGGTCGTTAAAGGTTTTTTGTTCTAAGAAGTAATTTGAAGTGTGTTCTGTGTACAATGAATACTTATTTTTTGTTTGTATTTCTTTTGCCAAACTTTTCGAAAAACTTCTTCTGAAACGGCTTTATCTCATCCTTGACAACGAAAACTTGATTCCCAATCACCAGTTTGAGTTCAGAAGTCCACACTTCACCATTGAACAGATACATAGTATAGTAGATAGTAATACCGCAGCATTCGAAGACAAAAACTACTTCTCAGTCGTTTTCTTGATGTCAGCCAAGGTAGACAAGGTCTATTATATAAACTAAAGCGTATCTTTCCACATTCATACTATTTGATCATTAAATCATATCTTGAAGAACGTTATTTTTAAGTCAAGTTCGGTGAAGCATTCTCACATTTTTGTTCCATCAAAAACGGGTTTCCCAAGAAAGCGTTCTGGGACCAGTTCTGTTCGTCCTATATACAGCCGATATACCCACAAATCTTAATGCAAGTACTGCAACATACACCGATGACACGGCAATTCTTCTAACACATCATGACTCTGTCATCGCTGCACATACCTTGCAACAAAATCTCGATGGCGTTTGTAAATGGTTTTAAAAAAAGGCGCTTTAAACTCAACTGTTCCAAAACCGCGTAAATTACTTTTACTAAACTCCTTGGCACCAAGCTGGACATTAACATGCATGGCACTCTCCTTCCCCAAGCAGACTGTGTTAAGTATCTTTAAGTATTGGTATACACCTCAATAAAAGACTAAATTGGAGAACACACATTTGGACAAAGAGAAAACATCTCATTCTAAAACTAGAAAAATATTATTGGTTACTTAGTCACAACTCTAAACCCTCTCTTGCCAATAAATTACTTGTCTACAAATGTGTGCTAAAACTAATTTAGAGCTATGGTATCCAGTTATGGGGTACGTCATCGCACTCAAATATAAAATCCTAGAACGTTTCCAATTTAAAACGTTCCGTATAATCACCAATGCATCCTACTTCGTTCCTTATAAAGAAATACTTAACTACTTGAAAGTTCCATCAGTGAAAGAAGAGATAGTTCAGTGAAGTGTAAAATATCTTCAGAGATTAGAAACACATCAGAATCCGTTAGCGTTAAACTTATTCGACAGCAGTACTGACATGCGTAGACTAAAATGCATTAAACCGCTAGATCTTCCCACACGATATTAATTTAACTTAGGTACTATTCAATGTAATTATTTATTAAGTTAATTGCAACGAGGGATGTCACAGGACGTTCTCTCACATGTTACTTCTAGTGCAATGTTACATTTCTTTATTTATCTGATTTTCTTATTGCTATTGTAGCAGATTGCAAATAAATGTAAATAAATTTTTTTTTGTATTTGTGTATTATTTAGTTATTTTTCATTTTGTCTAGTATTAGGTAATAAAATGAACCCACGTTTTCCTTTCTGTGCATTGTTATACTACATAAAATGGCAATTTTTTTTGTTAACATTGTAAAAGTTTACTTTTATCTAACATACATCCTAGTATCTTTCAAATTTCCTAATTATATAACAAAACTTAAAATATATGAACTATAACAAAACATATTTGTGCATGTGTACATATATTGTCTACGCAATTGATGTTACATTTCTATTTTTGTCTCTAAAACGACTTTCAGTGAACTTTATTTTGTTCATATAGTCATACATTTTATTGTTAGTTTTATTTTGCTGTTATATTCTATTCCGTAGATTACAGAAAAAATTGAAATAAATTATTTATTTATACAAAAATTATAAGGATAGTAAAAATGTAGATTTATGTGGATACATCAAAGCGTTGATACAGCTAAACATCTTAGAAAAGCAATACAACACAGTACCATCATCTGAAAAATAATAGTAGCTATCTCCTTAGAAAACAAAAATTCTCTGTAATTTTTTCTGCCAGTAATTATCTTATAGCAATAAAAAAAACATATCTGAAGCTTCTACTCAACTAAAGATGATAGTTGCGGATACAATCATTTTTGTACTTTACGTTGGAACACTTTATACAACAGATCAACTGAACAAATTTCTAAATTTTGACAACTAAGGAATTTGTGTACCGCAATAAACCACAAATTTAAAATTTTGAATCGTGATAGGCCTCTCCACCTTTTCATCCAATTGTATCAATTTCTGGTTTATACCTAGCTAAATATACATCCGCGCAACTTGATTACGAGCAAAAGATTCTTGCTAAACTTTTAGCAAATTCTAACATCATTAACTTATAATAGTACTATAGATTACCGTTAACATTGTGAAACAAATAATACATATTATTGGACAATACTAACTTATCTTTGATAATACCTGAAATAAACACAGTGTAGGTAGAAAAATATCACGCCGTTTGGATACGACCAATATACAGTTTTAATGTAACAAACGTATAACAGTAACAAGGTGCATCGGAAAATCAAAATAAATTAAAAACATCGCGAATTAATTGTTGTGTACTAAAATGGTATATTCTTTAAGAGCAGTTACAAGAAAAACGGGTTGTTTATGCTAGGTTTTGGGCGGTTTTATCGAAGATCCTAAAAACGTTTTAAATGGTGTATATTGCACAAAGCATTGAATTTCCGACTAATAACTGGGAAAATAGCAAAGAATGCATTTGTACGAACTGTTAAGGAGCTGCTTAACCTTTAGCTAGTCACGTGGAGTCTATTGGACCCCAAGTAACTCTGCTTTTGTTACAATTCGGCAAATACTCAGCGTAAGCGACTGTACCTTCCAGTAGCTTCGTAGATCATCCGCTCCTTCCTCCTCGGTGCTCCTCTAGCCACGGCTTCAATCACACGCGTCACGCGGAGGTATTTGGGGTCCAACAAACCTCGCGCGATTAATAGTGTAGTTAATTATTGGTAAGCATATTTTTTTTTGATTTTTTAAATTTTTGTTTTATTATTATTTTATTGATCTTTACGAGTAAAACATAACAATGGGTAGCCGTCATCACTTGACTCAAGAGGAAATAAATTCTATTCTTAACGAAGATGAAGTGGATCCTTTCGACAAAAATGACGATGAGTTGCGCGTGGAAGAATGGTGTATTGATCAAGATCATGATTCTGATACTCAGCAGAGTGGAGAAGAATCAGAAGATAAATAAGCGCTACTAGCTTCAGAATACTATTTAGGTAAGGACAAAAAAATAAAATGGTCCAAAAATCCCTTAAGCGAAAGACTAAGACAAAGAAATCACAATTTTGTTTTAAATTTACCTGGCTCAAAAGGAGAAGCTTAAATTGCTGAGAGTAAGACTGATGGTTTTTAATTATTTTTTGATAAGAATATAATAGATTTGATTCTAAGATATACAAATCAATATATTCAAAATACACGCGCACGCTATAGAGAAAGCGTGACGCAAAAGAATTGACCGTTGAAGAATTACAATTTTTTGGTTTACTAATGATGTCCGGTGCCCTTAGATCTTTAGATTTGTTCTTTCTTGGTCTATAGGCGACAGACGGAACTGAAATAAAATTTTTTTCTCGTCTTCTCTTTATTCTTCTTTGTCTGCGATTTGATGATGTACCGTCTAGAAAACATAGATTACAGCTTGGTAAACTGGCACCTATTCGGAATTTTGTTATCTGATTGATGATTCATTCGAAAAAAATTACACAGCATTAGAATATGTAACTATAAATGAACAGCTTCTAGCATTTATAGGCAGATCCTCTGGTTTAGTCTGCATGTTAAGCAAACCAAATAAATATGTGATAAAATTCCATGTTTTGATTGACGCTTATCTACAAACATTTAAAATATACGTAGATTTTCAACCAGATAGTCCATATAAAAAACCAAACGACACATTAAGCATTGTGAAATGACTTGCTGTTCCAGTCAAAGGCACGGAGCGTAATATTACGCTTAACAACTGGTATACAAGTGTTCCTCTAGCTGAACACTTGTTGAACCAAAAGCTGAATTTGGTCGGTACTCTGAGAAAAACAAAAAGAAAATTCCTGTTTATTTCTTACCTTAAAAAACAGCTGAAATAAATTAATCAAAGTTTGGTTTTTGTACCGAACCAAGTCTTGTTTTATATGTGCCAAAAAAATTCAAGGCTATTATTTTACTCTCTATTACCATGATGCTAAATGTAAAGATAATGAAAAAAAGTCAAAAAGAGAGTTTTATAATAGGACTAAGGGCGGCGTTGGCACCAATAACAAACTGTGTGAAACTTATAACGTTGCTCATCGTATTAAGAGATGGCCTATGGTAATTTTTTTCCCATCTTTTTAATGAGGCGACAATAAACGCTTACGTCATTTATAATATCTATAACATATATAACAGCACGAAAATCACTCAAAGAGAATTTGTTAAAAAAACCCAACAGAACTCGTAAAAAGGTATAAAATCAAGAAAGCTGAATTTTGCCACGTTCTCTGAAACGACGACTCATAGATAACCCTAAGCTTTCAACTGAACCAAGTGCTTCAAAGGCCGTCGTTACCTATGTCTGAGATCTATGGACAGGAAAACTAAAAGCAAATGCGATAAATGCAATAAATTTATGTGCAATGAACACCATACCAAAATCTGTAATTTATGTGCCTGTTAATTACTAAGTATTTTTGGGAGACTGATTTAGAAGTTTACGTTCGGTTATTTTTTTAGAAGTTTTATATTTCTGTTAAGTTGAGATTCTGTACTTTTAAGTTCATAATAAATATAAACATTTGTCTTTATTACATCTATTTCATTTTTGCTAATCAAATATGGGGTCTCTGTAAACCCAATGCGACTAATAGTATAATTATTTCAACGCGACTAGCTAAAGGTTAAAAGCTGTCCACTATTGAAATGTAAAAATTTTTAACGGATTTTAATAACACGGGTGTAACGGAATGTTATTTCAAGAAACAAAAAAATCTGGTGTGAACATCACAGGACTTTCCTTATCCCATTATTTGGGCAATTCTGACAAAAATCCTGGGTTTCAATTTTTTTTCGAGTTCCTACTTTATCAACTTTTACTTTAAATTCATGTTTATCTCGTGATAAAAATCATTTTTATTCTCTTCAACCGTTTAGATTCCCGACCGCTTTGCGACCGATTTTGCGACCTTGCGACTAAACGGCTCGTCCGATGTTTACCAAAAGTTTCGCGTCCCCTACATATAAGTAACTTGCATACCAAATTTCAAATCTCTAGCTCTTACGGTTCTCGAGATATCCTGTTTACTGACAGACCGACAGTCAGGCAGACAAACACACACACACGAACCAATGGCCCAAACCAACTTTTTGGTGTCCTGAGGCTATAATTCGTCCAGAAATGTGAAAACTGTAGGTCAAATTTCCGCCGATTACATTACTTTCCTTATCATAGGATAAGGAAAAGTAAATTTATATGCACCGAACATGTTTTCGTATTGTTAAAATGATCTATGTAAAAAGAAAATGATTTTATCATAACGACGAGCTAATTTCAATTTATTCATTGTGTGAGTAGCAATATCTAATAATAAATCCGTTGATTTTTTATATTGACAGGCAGATCTAGGAAATGTACGTACAGCTTCTAGAATAAGTCAAAGCATTTATCTTTCAACAAGGTAGCGCCAGTATTGGTTCCGTATTCAAGACTAACACACAGACGTTTTCTACAGACTATTCTCCTAACATTAACATCAAAAATTATTTGTAGATGGTTTTAACTCCAACTTTATTCAAATTTCAAATAAATGAAATGTTCTGAAGACTACAGCAGGAACTAAAACAAAAATGGTCTGAACTTTCCATCAATTCTGTCCCATCACGATTAATAAAAGTACTTTTTACCGATCAATAAAGTGTATTCCTAATGCAACCGAATCTTGCGTTGTAAAGTGTGTTTTTTATAGAGGTATAGAACTTTGAAATGGAATAAAACACAGATGAATTTTTTAAATTGACATAAAATTTACTTTATTCGAAAGATAATCTTCTGGTATTAAAATTAAAATATGACTTCTGGCATCTGACCGCCACGGCTGGCTCGGACGTAGTCTAATCTGGAGGTCCAATTTTCGATGACTTTTTCCAACATTTGTGGCCGTATATTGGCAATAACGCGGCGAATGTTCTCCTCCAAGTGGTCAATCGTTTCGGGACTATCGGCGTAGACTAGCGACTTCACATATCCCCACAGAAAATAGTCTAGCGGCGTTAAATCGCACGATCTTGGAGGCCAATTCACGGGTCCGAAACGTGAAACTATGCGGTTACCAAACGTTTCCTTCAATAAATTAATTGTGCCACGAGCTGTGTGACATGTTGCGCCGTCTTGTTGAAACCACAGCTCTTGCACATCATGGTTGTTCAATTGATGAACGAAAAAGTCAGTAATCATGGCTCTATAGAGGTCACCATTGACTGTAACGTTCTGACCAGCATCGTTTTTAAAGAAGTACGGACCAATGATCCCACCAGCCCATAAAGCACACCAAACAGTCAGTTTTTCTGGATGTAACGGAGTCTCAACATACACTTGAGGATTACCATCACTCTAAATACGGCAGTTTTGTTTATGGACGTATCCATTCAAACAAAAGTGAGCTTCATGGCTAAACAAAATTCGCTTATGAAAATCGGGATCAACGGCAATCTTGTTTTGGGCCCATTCACCGAAACTACACCTTGCTAGGTGATCGTGTGGCTTCAATTCTTGCACGAGTTGGATTTTGTAAGCACGCAAACCAAGATCTTTCCGCAAAATCTTCCATAAAGTGGATGGACACATATCCAATTCCTGTGCACGATGGCGGATAGACTGATTCGGGTCTTCCTCTACGCTACGCTCTACAGCAGCAATGACTTCTTCTGTACGCACTGTACGACGTCTCTGTGGATGCGTATTATCATTTAGAGTAAACGTGGTGCAAAAACGTTCCATATTTAATCGAATTAATTCCTCTGATGGACGATTATGTTGACCGTAAAATGGACGTAGTGCGCGATACGTATTTCGAACAGAACCATCATTTTCAAAAATAAATTTGCACAATTTAGAAGCATTGTTCGGGCGTCAGTCTATTTATGTTGAAATGCCAAACCAAACTAAACATAAATCACTTGACAGCTGACAAAATGGCCGCCAGTTAAAAAAGTGTTGCCAACTTAAAGTTTTATACCTCTATTAAAAACACCAGTTATAAGGTGGTCGCGTTTAATAGGCAAACTGCTACGTCTATTTAAATTTACGATAAATTGTTCCGAAAATTGCCAGATGTACATCTTGTACACTGCCTCCAAACCTCGGATGTATTTTATAAAAATATTACCAAGTGTAATATTAAATAATACGTAAAAATAAAGAAAAGGTGCTTAAAGTTTCATTAAAATTGTAAGATCGAGAAACCGAAAAATACCAAATTCTATCTAACACATCGCGCTATGCAACAACAAAGGAAATATTCATTTAGATAGTCACCTACTTCAACACACCAGTGAGGTGGAGCTCCATCTTGTTATAATATAAAATTGTTAAAATCTTTTGTCAGACATAACTGCAATATATCTATCTGTTTATCTACGTTGTACCCATCTTTTCTCCAAAAAGATTTTGTTCTTGTTTTCAGTTACATAAAGTGTCACCACTAATCGGTTAGAAAATTCGTTGTCGTCCATTTCTATATTACTATACAAAAATTGGTTTGTTTTATATGGTCGCGAGCGGTAAATTCTGCACAATTTGTAAACGGTACGGTTCGATTGGCAATCAAAGTTCTAAAATATTCCACATAATGTGCTGCAGAATGCCACGTTTGGGACTTGCGTGACTAATGAACAGTCGTGAGTTACACAAACAAAACTTTCTGTAACTCCAGGTCTTTTGATCCTTTACAACGTAAAATGTTATATAAATAGAAATACTCCGGTGGCCCTTTGTAGTGCTTTCTAAATACACCATAATAACAGGTAAAGTCTTGCATACTTCAGAACCCAAAACTTTTTCTGCTATTTTGCACTAAGTAATATTTCTACAAAATAGAGAACCCTACAGAAAGTGCTAGACTAAAACCGACAATATCAACAAATTATCGTTGTACAGCTTTGTCTACTGCAGTCAAGTTCAATAAGCAAAATCGTAAATCTATTAGTATTCTAGCCTCAGAAGACGCATAGCAGTAAAAAACTATATAAATAGAACTGGTATAGACCACAGATAACGAACATTAAAATATAACAGTAGACAACGGTGTTGTAGTCAGATGAGTTTAAAATTTAAAAGTTTCATGATAGAATGCAAATTTGTCGTTGTTTTTGAGTCGAATGAATTGGTTCTCTTGTCAAAATCAAAAGAATGGTAAAAGAACGTTACTAAAAGGCATTGAAAACCCGTGTAATGGTAAGTAAACAAGGGTTTAGAGATAAGGAGTTGTTTTTCAGTACACCAATGACTTCAAATATACCCCAAATATTATTTAAGATTATTTGTATTAAAGAAACAAAGAAAATATTCGTAGCTACGTAATTGCTATGGACTGCAGTCTCACAGGATTAGGATAAATTAGAATGTACGAAAATTGTTATCCATGAGCAAAAAATCTTTTTAGTATATGCTAAATATATGGAAAGCTCTTGCACTGAAATATAATTCAAAAGAATGCTTAACATATGTAAAGTAAAAATGGACCATTGCAATCAAAAATAAAAATAAAGTAATTTCCATTTTAAAGAAAAAAATAATTTGTCTTAGCCGATAAAAACTTAATGTTGTATTTTCAATAAGTGGAAAAAGAAAAACGGTGCCAATAAATTGTTGCAATCGATTATACACGCTTTTATCCTATTAGGACATTAATAGAATTCGTATTAGAAAATTGTATTAAACAAGTAATACTAACTTTATTGCTTACTTAATGCTAATTTACTTAATTAACTATGTAATTTGAAAGACCGTTGTTTCCAGAATCTTCTAATTTATTTATTTTGAAAAGATAGAACATTTAAATAAAAAATATAATAATAAAAATATTGCTCTAAAATAACACTTCAAATAATTACTAAATTAATATTATGTATATATTAGTTACAATTTTGAAAGGAAATTTTGTAATAGAGATGCGATAAAATTTGTAAGCAATAATAAGTATATTTTAAAATTTTCCGTTGCATGTTCCATTCATTGTAGGTTTTATCGATAATTTTATTTGTTTCTATTACCTGTAAAAATAAGTTGTTGGCTTCCCTCTCGTTTAATGAATTATGCTTTTAAAGTTGAATTGAACGATTTTATCTAACGTTATTTTTATTTCCTTGTTAGTTTTCTATTCTATAAAATAATGTCTACATTTCAATTTCCTTTAATAATAAAATTTTTATTACTATCAAACGTATAACCAATAGTGCTCTAAATAAAATTATGAGCAAATTAAATAAAACTTTTAACAAAAAAAAAACTGTATAACCATAACGTAGAAACTCCACGTACCGTGTGATTGGCATACACTAACATTCTCACATTAAAAAATAAACTATAAATCGAGCCGATAAATTGGAAAGTTATCATGAAAAATGGCTGATTATCCGGCGTAAGCTTACAAAATTTTTAAGATAAACGCCACTTACCTATATAGTAAAAATCTGTTAATGTTGTAGACATTTTTAGTTTATTTTTATATAAATTTTCTAATAGCAAAGTTTTTATGCTGAATTTGGCTATGAATCAGGTGCTTATTTTATTATTAAAATGTGAAAAATACTGGATAGTTATAAAAAAATTTAAATGATAATTATAAGCTCCTTATTTTGAGACAAAAACTAAGCAAATGCTATTTATATATTTACCCCTTTGCTTATGAAACGTTATTAAAACTGCTCATTTAATGTGTTAAAAGTTGTGACAGAATTTAATAAATACTACCTACATTACAAACATAAAATAAATTAAGAGAAAGGGTCACAGAATTATTACAGGCATTGATTATTGTACCTACAAAATCAACTATGTTTATAAATATCAAATGTAAATCAACCGGTAATACTATTTAAAAGTCGTTAAAGGTTTTTTGTTCTAAGAAGTAATTTGAAGTGTGTTCTGTGTAGAATGAATACTTATTTTTAGTTTGTATTTATTTTGCCAAACTTTTCGAAAAACTTTTACTGAAACGGCTTTATCTCATCCTTGACAACGAAAACTTGATTCCCAATCACCAGTTTGGGTTCAGAAGTCCACACTTCACTGTTGAATAGATACATAGTATAGTAGATAGTAATACCGCAGCATTCGAAGACAAAAACTACTTCTCAGTCGTTTTTCTTGATGTCAGCCAATGTTTGACAAGGTCTATTATATAAACTAAAGCGTATCTTTCCACATTCATACTATTTGATCATTAAATCATATCTTGAAGAACGCTATTTTTAAGTTAAGTTCGGTGAAGCATTCTCACATTTTTGTTCCATCAAAAACGGGGTTTCCCAAGAAAGCGTTCTGGGACCAGTTCTGTTCGTCCTATATACAGCTGATATACCCACAAATCTTAATGCAAGTACTGCAACATACACCGATGACACGGCAATTCTTCTAACACATCATGACTCTGTCATCGCTGCACAAACCTTGCAACAAAATCTCGATGGCGTTTGTAAATGGTTTTAAAAAAAGGCGCTTTAAACTCAACTGTTCCAAAACCGCGTAAATTACTTTTACTAAACTCCTTGGCACCAAGCTGGACATTAACATGCATGGCACTCTCCTTCCCCAAGCAGACTGTGTTAAGTATCTTTAAGTATTGTTATACACCTCAATAAAAGACTAAATTGGAGAACACACATTTGGACAAAGAGAAAACATCTCATTCTAAAACTAGAAAAATATTATTGGTTACTTAGTCACAACTCTAAACCCTCTCTTGCCAATAAATTACTTGTCTACAAATGTGTGCTAAAACTAATTTAGAGCTATGGTATCCAGTTATGGGGTACGTCATCGCACTCAAATATAAAAATCCTAGAACGTTTCCAATTTAAAACGTTCCGTATAATCACCAATGCATCCTACTTCGTTCCTTATAAAGAAATACTTAACTACTTGAAAGTTCCATCAGTGAAAGAAGAGATAGTTCAGTGAAGTGTAAAATATCTTCAGAGATTAGAAACACATCAGAATCCGTTAGCGTTAAACTTATTCGACAGCAGTACTGACATGCGTAGACTAAAATGCATTAAACCGCTAGATCTTCCCACACGATATTAATTTAACTTAGGTACTATTCAATGTAATTATTTATTAAGTTAATTGCAACGAGGGATGTCACAGGACGTTCTCTCACATGTTACTTCTAGTGCAATGTTACATTTCTTTATTTATCTGATTTTCTTATTGCTATTGTAGCAGATTGCAAATAAATGTAAATAAATTTTTTTTGTATTTGTGTTATTTTTCATTTTGTCTAGTATTAGGTAATAAAATGAACCCACGTTTTCCTTTCTGTGCATTGTTATACTACATAAAATGGCAATTTTTTTTGTTAACATTGTAAAAGTTTACTTTTATCTAACATACATCCTAGTATCTTTCAAATTTCCTAATTATATAACAAAACTTAAAATATATGAACTATAACAAAACATATTTGTGCATGTGTACATATATTGTCTACGCAATTGATGTTACATTTCTATTTTTGTCTCTAAAACGACTTTCAGTGAACTTTATTTTGTTCATATAGTCATACATTTTATTGTTAGTTTTATTTTGCTGTTATATTCTATTCCGTAGATTACAGAAAAAATTGAAATAAATTATTTATTTGTACAAAAATTATAAGGATAGTAAAAATGTAGATTTATGTGGATACATCAAAGCATTGATACAGCTAAACATCTTAGAAAAGCAATACAACACAGTACCATCATCTGAAAAATAATAGTAGCTATCTCCTTAGAAAACAAAAATTCTCTGTAATTTTTCCTGCCAGTAATTATCTTATAGCAATAAAAAAACATATCTGAAGCTTCTACTCAACTAAAGATGATAGTTGCGGATACAATCATTTTTTGCTTTACGTTGGAACACTTTATACAACAGATCAACTGAACAAATTTCTAAATTTTGACAACTAAGGAATTTGTGTACCGCAATAAACCACAAATTTAAAATTTTGAATCGTGATAGGCCTCTCCACCTTTTCATCCAATTGTATCCATTTCTGGTTTATACCTAGCTAAATATACATCCGCGCAACTTGATTACGAGCAAAAGATTCTTGCTAAACTTTTAGCAAATTCTAACATCATTAACTTATAATAGTACTATAGATTACCGTTAACATTGTGAAACAAATATTACATATTATTGGACAATACTAACTTATCTTTGATAATACCTGAAATAAACACAGTGTAGATAGAAAAATATCACGCCGTTTGGATACGACCAATATACAGTTTTAATGTAACAAACGTATAACAGTAACAAGGTGCATCGGAAAATCAAAATAAATTAAAACATCGCGAATTAATTGTTGTGTACTAAAATGGTATATTCTTTAAGAGCAGTTACAAGAAAAACGGTTGTTTATGCTAGGTTTTGGGCGGTTTTATCGAAGATCCTAAAACGTTTTAAATGGTGTATATTGCACAAAGCATTGAATTTCCGACTAATAACTGGGAAAATAGCAAAGAATGCATTTGTACGAACTGTTAAGGAGCTGTTAACCTTTAGCTAGTCACGTGGAGTCTATTGGACCCCAAGTAACTCTGCTTTTGTTACAATTCGGCAAATACTCAGCGTAAGCGACTGTACCTTCCAGTAGCTTCGTAGATCATCCGCTCCTTCCTCCTCGGTGCCCTCAGCCACGGCTTCAATCACACGCGTCACGCGGAGGTATTTGGGGTCCAACAAACCTCGCGCGATTAATAGTGTAGTTAATTATTGGTACATATTTTTTTGATTTTTAAATTTTGTTTTATTATTATTTTATTGATCTTTACGAGTAAAACATAACAATGGGTAGCCGTCATCACTTGACTCAAGAGGAAATAAATTCTATTCTTAACGAAGATGAAGTGGATCCTTTCGACAAAAATGACGATGAGTTGCGCGTGGAAGAATGGTGTATTGATCAAGATCATGATTCTGATACTCAGCAGAGTGGAGAAGAATCAGAAGATAAATAAGCGCTACTAGCTTCAGAATACTATTTAGGTAAGGACAAAAAATAAAATGGTCCAAAATCCCTTAAGCGAAAGACTAAGACAAAGAAATCACAATTTTGTTTTAAATTTACCTGGCTCAAAAGGAGAAGCTTAAATTGCTGAGAGTAAGACTGATGGTTTTAATTATTTTTGATAAGAATATAATAGATTTGATTCTAAGATATACAAATCAATATATTCAAAATACACGCGCACGTATAGAGAAAGCGTGACGCAAAAGAATTGACCGTTGAAGAATTACAATTTTTGGTTTACTAATGATGTCCGGTGCCCTTAGATCTTTAGATTTGTTCTTTCTTGGTCTATAGGCGACAGACGGAACTGAAATAAAATTTTTTTCTCGTCTTCTCTTTATTCTTCTTTGTCTGCGATTTGATGATGTACCGTCTAGAAAACATAGATTACAGCTTGGTAAACTGGCACCTATTCGGGAATTTTGTAATCTGATTGATGATTCATTCGAAAAAAATTACACAGCATTAGAATATGTAACTATAAATGAACAGCTTCTAGCATTTATAGGCAGATCCTCTGGTTTAGTCTGCATGTTAAGCAAACCAAATAAATATGTGATAAAATTCCATGTTTTGATTGACGCCAAAACAGCTTATCTACAAACATTTAAAATATACGTAGATTTTCAACCAGATAGTCCATATAAAAAACCAAACGACACATTAAGCATTGTGAAATGACTTGCCGTTCCAGTCAAAGGCACGGAGCGTAATATTACGCTTAACAACTGGTATACAAGTGTTCCTCTAGCTGAACACTTGTTGAACCAAAAGCTGAATTTGGTCGGTACTCTGAGAAAACCAAAAAGAAAATTCCTGTTTATTTCTTACCTTAAAAAACAGCTGAAATAAATTAATCAAAGTTTGGTTTTTGTACCGAACCAAGTCTTGTTTTATATGTGCCAAAAAAATTCAAGGCTATTATTTTACTCTCTACGATGTACCACCATGATGCTAAATGTAAAGATAATGAAAAAAAGTCAAAAAGAGAGTTTTATAATAGGACTAAGGGCGGCGTTGGCACCAATAACAAACTGTGTGAAACTTATAACGTTGCTCATCGTATTAAGAGATGGCCTATGGTAATTTTTTTCCCATCTTTTTAATGAGGCGACAATAAACGCTTACGTCATTTATAATATCTATAACATATATAACAGCACGAAAATCACTCAAAGAGAATTTGTTAAAAAAACCCAACAGAACTCGTAAAAGGTATAAAATCAAGAAAGCTGAATTTTGACGTTCTCTGAAACGACGACTCATAGATAACCCTAAGCTCAACTGAACCAAGTGCTTCCAAAGGCCGTCGTTACCTATGTCTGAGATCTATGGACAGGAAAACTAAAAGCAAATGCGATAAATGCAATAAATTTATGTGCAATGAACACCATACCAAAATCTGTAATTTATGTGCCTGTTAATTACTAAGTATTTTTGGGAGACTGATTTAGAAGTTTACGTTCGGTTATTTTTTTAGAAGTTTTATATTTCTGTTAAGTTGAGATTCTGTACTTTTAAGTTCATAATAAATATAAACATTTGTCTTTATTACATCTATTTCATTTTTGCTAATCAAATATGGGGTCTCTGTAAACCCAATGCGACTAATAGTATAATTATTTCAACGCGACTAGCTAAAGGTTAAAAGCTGTCCACTATTGAAATGTAAAAATTTTTAACGGATTTTATTAACACGGGTGTAACGGAATGTTATTTCAAGAAACAAAAGAATCTGGTGTGAACATCACAGGACTTTCATTATCCCATTATTTGGGTAATTCTGACAAAAATCCTGGGTTTCAATTTTTTTTTCGAGTTCCTATTTTATCAACTTTTACTTTAAATTCATGTTTATCTCGTGATAAAAAATCATTTTTATTCTCTTCAACCGTTTAGATTCGCGACCGCTTTGGGACCGATTTTGCGACCTTGCGACTAAACGGATCGTCCGATGTTTACCAAAAGTTTCGCGCCCCCTACATATAAGTAACTTGCATACCAAATTTCAAATCTCTAGCTCTTACGGTTCTCGAGATATCCTGTTTACTGACAGACCGACAGTCAGGCAGACAAACACACACACACGAACCAATGGCCCAAACCAACTTTTTTGGTGTCCTGAGGCTATAATTCGTCCAGAAATGTGAAAAACTGGGTAGGTCAAATTTCCGCCGATTACATTACTTTCCTTATCATAGGATAAGGAAAAGTAAATTTATATGCACCGAACATGTTTTCGTATTGTTAAAATGATCTATGTAAAAAGAAAGTGATTTTATCATAACGACGAGCTAATTTCAATTTATTCATTGTGTGAGTAGCAATACCTAATAATAAATTCGTTGATTTTTTATATTGACAAACAGAACTAGGAAATGTACGTACAGCTTCTAGAATAAGTCAAAGCATTTATCTTTCAACAAGGTAGCGCCAGTATTCGTTCCGTATTCAAGACTAACACACAGACGTTTTCTACAGACTATTGTCCTAACATTAACATCAAAAATTATTTGTAGATGGTTTTAACGCCAACTTTATTCAAATTTCAAATAAATGAAATTTTCTGAAGACTACAGCAGGAAATAAAACAAAAATGGTCTGAACTTTCCATCAATTCTGTCCCATCACGATTAATAAAAGTAATTTTTACTGATCAGTAAAGTGTATTCCTGATGCAACCGAATCTTGCGTTGTAAAGTGTGTTTTCTATAGAGGTATAGAACTTTGAAATGGAATAAAACAAAGACGAATTTTTTAAATTGACATAAAATTTACTTTATTCGAAAGATAATCTTCTGGTATTATAATTAAAATATGACTTCTGGCATCTGACCGCCACGGCTGGCTCGGACGTAGTCTAATCTGGAGGTCCAATTTTCGCTGACTTTTTCCAACATTTGTGGCCGTATATCGGCAATAACGCGGCGAATGTTCTCCTCCAAGTGGTCAATCGTTTCGGGACTATCGGCGTAGACTAGCGACTTCACATATCCCCACAGAAAATAGTCTAGCGGCGTTAAATCGCACGATCTTGGAGGCCAATTCACGGGTCCGAAACGTGAAACTATGCGGTTACCAAACGTTTCCTTCAATAAATTAATTGTGCCACGAGCTGTGTGACATGTTGCGCCGTCTTGTTGAAACCACAGCTCTGCACATCATGGTTGTTCAATTGATGAACGAAAAGTCAGTAATCATGGCTCTATAGCGGTCACCATTGACTGTAACGTTCTGACCAGCATCGTTTTTAAAGAAGTACGGACCAATGATCCCACCAGCCCATAAAGCACACCAAACAGTCAGTTTTTCTGGATGTAACGGAGTCTCAACATACACTTGAGGATTACCATCACTCTAAATACGGCAGTTTTGTTTATGGACGTATCCATTCAAACAAAAGTGAGCTTCATGGCTAAACAAAATTCGCTTATGAAAATCGGGATCAACGGCAATCTTGTTTTGGGCCCATTCACCGAAACTACACCTTGCTAGGTGATCGTGTGGCTTCAATTCTTGCACGAGTTGGATTTTGTAAGCACGCAAACCAAGATCTTTCCGCAAAATCTTCCATAAAGTGGATGGACACATATCCAATTCCTGTGCACGATGGCGGATAGACTGATTCGGGTCTTCCTCTACGCTACGCTCTACAGCAGCAATGACTTCTTCTGTACGCACTGTACGACATCTCTGTGGATGCGTATTATCATTTAGAGTAAACGTGGTGCAAAAACGTTCCATATTTAATCGAATTAATTCCTCTGATGGACGATTATGTTGACCGTAAAATGGACGTAGTGCGCGATACGTATTTCGAACAGAACCATCATTTTCAAAATAAATTTGCACAATTTAGAAGCATTGTTCGGGCGTCAGTCTATTTATGTTGAAATGCCAAACCAAACTAAACATAAATCACTTGACAGCTGACAAAATGGCCGCCAGTTAAAAAGTGTTGCCAACTTAAAGTTTTATACCTCTATTAAAACACCAGTTATAAGGTGGTCGCGTTTAATAGGCAAACTGCTACGTCTATTTAAATTTACGATAAATTGTTCCGAAAATTGCCAGATGTACATCTTGTACACTGCCTCCAAACCTCGGATGTATTTTATAAAAATATTACCAAGTGTAATATTAAATAATACGTAAAAATAAAGAAAAGGTGCTTAAAGTTTCATTAAAATTGTAAGATCGAGAAACCGAAAAATACCAAATTCTATCTAACACATCGCGCTATGCAACAACAAAGGAAATATTCATTTAGATAGTCACCTACTTCAACACACCAGTGAGGTGGAGCTCCATCTTGTTATAATATAAAATTGTTAAAATCTTTTGTCAGACATAACTGCAATATATCTATCTGTTTATCTACGTTGTACCCATCTTTTCTCCAAAAAAAAGATTTTTGTTCTTGTTTTCAGTTACATAAAGTGTCACCACTAATCGGTTAGAAAATTCGTTGTCGTCCATTTCTATATTACTATACAAAAATTGGTTTGTTTTATATGGTCGCGAGCGGTAAATTCTGCACAATTTGTAAACGGTACGGTTCGATTGGCAATCAAAGTTCTAAAATATTCCACATAATGTGCTGCAGAATGCCACGTTTGGGACTTGCGTGACTAATGAACAGTCGTGAGTTACACAAACAAAACTTTCTGTAACTCCAGGTCTTTTGATCCTTTACAACGTAAAATGTTATATAAATAGAAATACTCCGGTGGCCCTTTTGTAGTGCTTTCTAAATACACCATAATAACAGGTAAAGTCTTGCATACTTCAGAACACAAAACTTTTTCTGCTATTTTGCACTAAGTAATATTTCTACAAAATAGAGAACCCTACAGAAAGTGCTAGACTAAAACCGACAATATCAACAAATTATCGTTGTACAGCTTTGTCTACTGCAGTCAAGTTCAATAAGCAAAATCGTAAATCTATTAGTATTCTAGCCTCAGAAGACGCATAGCAGTAAAAAACTATATAAATAGAACTGGTATAGACCACAGATAACGAACATTAAAATATAACAGTAGACAACGGTGTTGTAGTCAGATGAGTTTAAAATTTAAAAGTTTCATGATAGAATGCAAATTTGTCGTTGTTTTTGAGTCGAATGAATTGGTTCTCTTGTCAAAATCAAAAGAATGGTAAAAGAACGTTACTAAAAGGCATTGAAAACCCGTGTAATGGTAAGTAAACAAGGGTTTAGAGATAAGGAGTTGTTTTCAGTACACCAATGACTTCAAATATACCCCAAATATTATTTAAGATTATTTGTATTAAAGAAACAAAGAAAATATTCAGTAGCTATGTAATTGCTATGGACTGCAGTCTCACAGGATTAGGATAAATTAGAATGTACGAAAATTGTTATCCATGAGCAAAAATCTTTTAGTATATGCTAAATATATGGAAAGCTCTTGCACTGAAATATAATTCAAAAGAATGCTTAACATATGTAAAGTAAAATGGACCATTGCAATCAAAATAAAAATAAAGTAATTTCCATTTTAAAGAAAAAAATAATTTGTCTTAGCCGATAAAACTTAATGTTGTATTTTCAATAAGTGGAAAAGAAAACGGTGCCAATAAATTGTTGCAATCGATTATACACGCTTTTATCCTATTAGGACATTAATAGAATTCGTATTAGAAAATTGTATTAAACAAGTAATACTAACTTTATTGCTTACTTAATGCTAATTTACTTAATTAACTATGTAATTTGAAAGACCGTTGTTTCCAGAATCTTCTAATTTATTTATTTTGAAAAGATAGAACATTTAAATAAAAAATATAATAATAAAAATATTGCTCTAAAATAACACTTCAAATAATTACTAAATTAATATTATGTATATATTAGTTACAATTTTGAAAGGAAATTTTGTAATAGAGATGCGATAAAATTTGTAAGCAATAATAGAAGTATATTTTAAAATTTTCCGTTGCATGTTCCATTCATTGTAGGTTTTATCGATAATTTTATTTGTTTCTATTACCTGTAAAAATAAGTTGTTGGCTTCCCTCTCGTTTAATGAATTATGCTTTTAAAGTTGAATTGAACGATTTTATCTAACGTTATTTTTATTTCCTTGTTAGTTTTCTATTCTATAAAATAATGTCTACATTTCAATTTCCTTTAATAATAAAATTTTTATTACTATCAAACGTATAACCAATAGTGCTCTAAATAAAATTATGAGCAAATTAAATAAAACTTTTAACAAAAAAAAAACTGTATAACCATAACCTAGAAACTCCACGTACCGTGTGATTGGCATACACTAACATTCTCACATTAAAAAATAAACTATAAATCGAGCCGATAAATTGGAAAGTTATCATGAAAAATGGCTGATTATCCGGCGTAAGCTTACAAAATCGTTACTGCCGAGTTAAAACTGAATAATTGTTTCAGTTTGAAACTTCTGATTTGTCAGGATCAACACTGAATTTATAACAGTTCGCAGAGCGATTTCAGAAATGTTTTTAAACGGCAGAAACACTGGTTTGATAGACATCAGCATGACTTGGCCCGTACTTTTTTGCTTAAGTTTGTGACGTAAACGAACGCATTGTTTAATTCGCCGGAGACGACATCGACGACAAAGTTTTAGTTTTCTTGACGACGAAAACCTTTCTTCTAATTATAATCGAAATGCTTCTAATGAGAAGCTGAGATTCAATTTGCACCGTCGACAGCTAATCCCCGCCATAAGATTCGATAAAATTGCTTGTTTTGTTCTAGCAAACGTTGCCATTAGTCCAGAAGCGTTGTAAACAACCGTGCAATTGTAGGTCCTAAATGAAAAGGTTCGAAAGATTTGGCAGCAAGAAGGGCTACTTTGGCTACTTTTCAGAGTTAAATTATAGCGGGAGCTTGGCCAATAAGCCATATAAATATTATTTTATTTGTGTAAAGCTTCAAACCGGCAATTTTTATTAAAATCGGGCTAACCTATTAAGGTGCGTTTTAATTAAAGATAAAATCTTATCACAAAGTATATTTGAAAACAAAAATAAACTATTAATGCAATTAATAAAATTATCAAATAAAAATTAATTTCTTTACGCAGGTTGTCAACAGTACGTAGTTTTATATTACAGTATGGCGTAAAGCTTACAATTTTTACTTTTTAATTTAAAAAGAGTACTTACTTTTGTTTATATAACAATTTGTTTGAGAATAATCGCGAAGATCTTTATGTATGAAATATTTACTGCTTTAATAAAAGCCACTGGAATAATTAATAAATTAATTAATGCTAATGCTAAAGTAGAAAACGACTAATAGAAAGTTTCTTGTGATTTACCTATCTGATAAAATATAATTTTGGTACTGGGGTTACAACCGGTTGGTTCTAAACAATAATAAAATTTACGAGGGTATTATTAAATGAGCGAAATTAATTTGAGAGAAACCTCGTTATGTTTCCCATTTATAATTATATTTTGTAGCATCCGACACCGCTCTGATTTCAAAACACACGCAAGTTATCGATTGAACAAGCGGAAAGGGTTGTATGGGGTCTTAGTATGGGTACACTCTAGTTATATGACACAAAGCCCTTGCAGAACGCTGGAGGCAGCCGTAGGCAATTCTCTCCATTACCTGTGCTTTCACCTTCTCCCGCTATATTCCAAAGTATATGGGCAATCCACACGGTTCATCACGGATAATTAACTTGTATAAGTAATTACGGTTTTTCCTTTAAAAACGCAAACGGCGCCTTCGGCCCGTACAACACGGAGCAGGACAGGAGCCGTGACAGGGCGCAATTTATTTTACGACTACTTGGCCCTTCTATAGTTATTATTTCATCAACACGCTAGGCTCTCTTAATCTAGGATTAAATGATTCATGTAAAAGGGTAATAAGATCAACGCTACAATCTCAAGCCCTCCCTTCAATCCGAAGATATTACCCGTCGTTGCACTAAATATGTGCTCACTCTCGAATCTGTTAACGTGGAACGCCGCGCTGTCGTGTTATCAGCCTATTGCTCGTGAAATTTTAATGAACGCTAATTATTGGCGGATCGATAGATTTTAAGAGATTGGAGTGATGTTGGCCCCGGCATTTGTTTAATTTTACGGTACATTTTCCCTTCATGCGCCTCGCATTTTGATGTAGCTATGATGTAATGCCAAGTAATGAGCGTCTGATTTGGTATCTACAGTTGAAAATAACACAAACTTCTCAAAAATACGTTAATGTAAAGTGGGGTAAATAGGTCTTGCGTCGCTTTTGAAATTGAAAAAAAAATTCTTCTGTCTTTCGCTTTTTATGGCACAAAGGTAGGTAGTTACAATAAAAAAGTATAGCAGATGGTAGAATTATAAAGAAATATAATTAAAAAGCAAGTTTCTTTTTAGTTGAGTGACTGTACACGAACAAGGAACAATACTTCTGTACTACCCAACCTTTAATGGTCAGCCCTTGTTTTTAAATATAAAATTTTCTAATAAACCTAACTACTTCTTCAAAATACAGCGGTTACAAATTTTAATTAAATACTCGATTAGTTCTACTTTTGTTATAGGTCATCATTTATATGTAATGGTTGAATCATTTTCCATAAGTTTTCTATGGAGCAGAAATCAGAAAATTGCACTGCCTATTCCATTCTGTTAATTTTATTACAATTCATCCAAGGTGGAATTGCCCTTTAACAAGGTGCAAGTCAAAGAGAGTAGGGACTTACTTAGCGCACTTTCGTACTTAGCGTATTTGCATTTAAGGGGGCAAATGCTTTCAGCACCATAGCTACCAAAAAAGCGTTAGTATGGAGCCGATTACCACTTTTGCATTAGATTTTGTACTGACTAACGACTGAGCTGGAGGAATAACTTCGATAGAAGTTGGGGCTGCAGTCCGACAAAATCAAGCGAAAGCGGTCTTATGGAGGACCCGACTAGCGTGATCGCGAATAGGCGACAAGAGAGCGGGAGCTGCGTTTGTGATCATACTAAGATTACGAAGCTCGTAGACTGGAGTACCATTGTCCAGTACGAGCTATTTGAGAGTGCCTAAGGTACATCAAAAACCATCCGATTTCATTGAACCAACTGGCTGAAAAGACAACGGTAGAATCAGTACCGCGGATTTTCGAGAGTTCTTAATGGGACTTGTAAAAAGCTAAGATGGGAGCAATTTGGGAGCAGAAATGGCAAGCAACATACGCGGATATTCATCTCCATGGTCGACACTGCGTAACAGGCCACAAAGTGCTTTAACCAACACACTGTTCAATTTATCGTGAGACATGGTAACTTGTCTCCTACCTAGTTTATGGAGAACTAAGATAGATGTACGTGTGAGTAAGTCAGTAACTCTATGCATATCCTGCTGATCTACACCGCTGAGGAGATTAGACCCAGAGCGAAGAGGTCCCTCATCACAAACATAATGATGTCCATAAACGCAAAAAAAACTTTTGAATACTTTTGCAATATTTGCGAATGTGTAAGGAACGCGTAGGGGTTGGGCAAATTAGTTCTGGTGCACTTTTTGTGGTTTTTCTTGAACTAAGGCGAATGCCGTGACAGATGAATTTGTAGCCACGATAGATGTAAAAAAATTAATCATTTTAAAATTTAGGTCGAATATAAGAACAATAAATGTAATTACGATAGTGCTGGTGTGGTTCCGGAAGGCCGAGCACAAGCTATTTATGGAAACACGTACCTGACATGTTCTATATATATTGAACAAATAAAACCTCCATCTCCAAATAAGTCTTCTCTACGAGACAATATTTTACGTTGTAATATATCAATATTTGTTGTGGCATTTATCATCTCATAAATAATTGCTAGTAGACCAACGGATTGGACAATACCCATACTGTGACAATGGTGGGATGCTTAATTATGTTCAGCTAGTATAGGTGAAAGCTTCTTTAAGTATCAAAATCAAGTGGCTGCTTTCATGGTCTGGACAGCCAATTATTCTTATTTATTAAATTTATTAAATGTCAGTAATTACTTAATTATCAATTTAATTTTGTTGTAAGATGCCAACTATCTCAAACTGAAACGCTATAAAATTCACAAGAATAACGAAATAACATTTTTTGTGTCTGCCAATACTTAAGTATTACTTAAAATTTTCACATTTATATATTTACATATTTATTTACAATAATCTTTAGAGAACAATTAGTAATTTTGTGTAATTTTTTGTGAGCTCCTGGTTAGCCGTAATATTGTGATAACATGCTTTTATGGCCTGATATTCAGAAAATTGGCTTACTGGTAAAAATATATATGCAGTTGTAATTAGTGGCGGCTCTTAACAGATGTGTACCCTTAGTACTACTTACTTTAATCACTATGAATTATAAATTGTTTAGTCATTGGTTAAAAGAACGTCTCGTACTCTTTCAGTTAAAATTGTGTGTTTGGGTAGATGTTTGGAAATGCTGCTACATATATCAAATAACTCTACGTGCATCAATGAGTAAAAACAATAGTTGCTTTTACTTTATATGTTTGATAAACCAAAATTTTGTAATGTGATATTGAATTTAAAGTAATTAGTAAAACACTGCATTAGACCGCTCCGTCAGAATGTGTTTTTTCGAAACCAATAACATATACATTTTTATTAAATGTAGAAAACGAAGGGTTGCCCGCAAAAGGTATTTTCGGCGTCTTAGGATAACAATTCTTCACCCGCCTTTCCTCAAATTTTTGCAATGTGGGAACGTAGAACAAATTATTTACAAATGATAACATTCCTGAAGATAGGCAACTAAACGTACCCCCAGAGCTCAGCCACACCACATTTTATATCAGTTTGTTTTTGTTTATTCTCTCTTCTGTCATTATTTATTTTCTGTTCAAATGTATATATGTCTCAATTAATGCAATATGGTTGCTTAAACCTTTTCCATTTCATAAAGCAATACGAATTGAATAGAGGTTAATTATTAAGGTCTTTTACCGATGGCCCAAAATAGCAGATTTAAATCATGCTATTATGAGTGATAAAGTAAAAAAACATTTACATAAATAAAATAATTGAGTTTGTTAACTTGATTACTGATTTAGTACAGTGTAAAATTGTTGCTTATTTTCTGTTAGGCATTTTTTACAAAATGTGATGGAATTTTTGTGTTAGACACTTTACAATTATAGATTTATCTATATAGCACTTTGTAAATATTTGTGGATGATATATCTTTTATAGTTGACAGTGTAGCGTATTCAGCGGGAATATTTTTAGCTGTCATACTGCTGAATTGTGGTTCGCTTATTTGAAAGATTTTGTAATGTATTTTAGAATATCCTTACTGCTGTCACCTTCTGCACTAAATTTTTATTTTTATACATATATTACTTTTATTGTTTATTTTCACCTGATTTATCGTATTATTTAGAAATTGAAGATTCTATGTTTTCTTATCGTTTGAGGTCATAGTAGAATAACATTAAGAGTAGTTTAATTACTCTGTGTTTTATATTAGTGATGTTGCAGATTTTGTATTCTTTCATACTTAGTTTTTGTATATTTCAGATTAAATAGAATAATAAAGGTTATGAATAATTACACTGTAAACCTCGTACTACTACTACTATATATATATAAATTATTTTTACGAGTCTACACAGCTTCCTATCTATTTCAAAATCTTTCAGGACTTTCAGAATTGTGTCCTTTTTATCAAGTCGTATGCTTTTTTAAAATCTATAAAGATAGCCATTATTATTATCTTGTACTCTTTATTGGGTTCCCAGATGTCTTATAATATGTATTTGGCCTGTTTTTTTCTAAAAGCCAACTGTACTTTCCATACCCCCTTCAATTTTTTCTTAATATCTTAATTTTTTTCAATAGTGATTGGATAATTTTTTCTGTCCATCGTTTTGACATTTTCCCTTTTTTCCATACTTTGCTTATTATTTGAATATTACATTTCTGCATCCTTTCGCTTTCGTGTTTTAAAGTTTTCCTGCTAATACTATTTTTATCTGGACTTCTATTATTACTTTCATAATTTTATTTTCTTCTGGCTGTTGTATGTCAGTTTTTTCTGTACTTACTTCACTCTCTAAGCCCTCGCTTCTTTCTTCTTCTTGAAATATATTTTCTATATCAGCTATCAAATTTTCGTCTTTTACTTTGATAAAAAACATTCTCGCACGGTTGTCTTTTCTTTTATCACCGGCTTTCTTAAAGAATTTTTTATTTATAAGATTATTTTTCAGATTATTTTCCATTCTTTCTAATTTTAATTCCATACATTTTCTTTTCTCTCGTCTTCATGTTTGCTTAGCCTCCTTATTTACTATCTGGTATTTTCTTTTATTTTCTTTGGAGATTTTTCTTAACATTTTTAATTTTAAACCTGCTCTTTCTTTTAGGCCTTTTTTGGAGTTTTCATCAAACCACTCTTTTCCGTTTCCTCCTTTTTTTTTGTTTTCAATACTTTTGTCCCGAATAAAATTGCTTTTATTTAAATTGTTATTTTTATTTTCTCCAGTCAGTTTTTGTTCTATGCGATATTGGTAACTTTTTACAATCTCTTTATTTTTAACCAAGTTCATATTATACCTCGTACTTTTGTTTTTTCTTCCATTTTTTGTTAACGTCTCCTCCTTTAATCTTAGTACTGGTACAAAATGGTCTTATATCCATGACTCTATTTTTGTGTTGCTCGTCCACTAAAAATTGATTTACTTGGTTAATATTTCTGCCATCTGGTGATCTACACGTGTCTTTATGTATATATTTATGCCCACAAAAGGTTCTCATAATTTGTAGCTTGTGTTCAGTGGCAAATCCTATCAAATATTCCCCGTTTTCATTACTTTTCAAGTGCAAGCTAAATACTTCTATTGTTAGTTCATATCTTTGTTCTTTTTTTATCTTTGGCCTTTGTAGGTGCGTGAGGATTTACGAAACTAATTTTTCGATATCTAGTTTTTATTTTTATGTAACAGAGAGTGTTCGAGACTGCTTCGACTTTCTTTATCTGATTTTTTCATTTTCTGTAAATCATAAAACCGATCCCAAAAATAGATCTTTTACATCCACCCGCAAACGAAATATAATCGCCTATTTCCATTGCACTACCCTCTTCTCTGTATTTCTGTATTTCTAAACTATATTTCTTTGTTTTATCTCTTCACTTAGTTGTTTAAGCTTATTCTCTTGATTTGTTTTTTGAAAATTCCATGTTGCTATTTGTATTATACTGCTTTTTCATTTACTTATTTTTTTTTAAATCATTTTCTTATCCATTGCCTATGTCGCTATTTTTTTCCATCCGTATTTTTCTTGCCTAATTTTTGTCTCTATTAGTTTTTTTATTTTTCTTAACTGTGCTACTATTGATGCTTCTGTAGGTGATCTTTCGCTAACTAATATTTTCTTGTCAATACTTGTTCATGTTTCTTTTTTTGCAATTATTGCTGTTTGCAGGTTTACTTTCCTCCATACCATTTACGTCGTTGTCTGGATCTTTATCGTTATCAGTCTCCACCCCTGTCCTATTCATCACCATTGAGTTTTTTCCATGTATCGTTCTCCTCTTCTCCCTTTTTATCTGTCGAACAGTCTGGATGATGACATCGTCGTTCGCAAACCGCATGCCTAGCAAGTTTGATTTGAGCCTTCCGAACACATAGAAATCACTTGGGGCCAAATCGGGATTGCACGGCAAATGTGGAAGGTCTCACTTCAACTTTCGGAAGGTAACCATTTTTGTTTTGGCTGTATAAAAGCGTGCATTATCCTGAAGGAAGACTATTCGCCTTTCATCTGTCTTCCGATTGGTTCGGAACTTTTTCTTTACGTCTGTTGTCAGTAGGTCTGAGTAATAAGATGCATTGACTATTCTGGCATCCGTCAGAAAATATACATGTATAACTTCCTGTCAATCTCAGAAGAATTTTGCGTTCAATTTTTCCGTCAAACGGCTTCTCCGCGCTCTCTTGGGTACTCGCGTGATGACTGCTAGGACTCATGAATAAAGTAGTGTACCCACGTTTTATCGGTAATCTCTACAGACGTTAAAAATGCCTCACTTTCGTCTTCAAACTATTATAAAAGTCTGTTGCCATATTGATTGTGTTATTTGTGAATATTCTTCTGAACGTGCTAGCAGTTATGGGAAGACTGTATATATATATATATATATATATATATATATATATATATATATATATATATATATATATATATATATATTAAATGCAATGATTAAGAAATATCTATTTTAATTGGGTGAAAGATGGAAGTTCTATTATTTATTCTAGTTCTAAATTGTTGATTGTCAAGATAAAACTTCTAATGGTATATAATAAGTACTTTTTGTTATCAATAGATTCTTGTACAGCATGAGCTACCCGAAAGTACGGTTGTGTTGTAGAATATTCTAAACAAAACACAAATTGTTTGTCTCTGATTATATTTTATAAATGAGCAATACAATGGAATAGTAATAGTTTTAACAGTTTTGACATAATTGATAGTAAACTTATCGGTCTATACGAGGTTATATACTTTAGGTCTTTTCTAGGTTTTGATATTCATATTATTTGAAGATATTAGTCCTTGTCGCCAGTGTTCAAGTCTGATAATGCATTAATTATATACGTAGTATTATTAGTCCTCTCTTTGAAAGTGCTTTAAACATCTTCGGATTAATTTAATCTATTATTAAAGTTTTTCTTATTTTAAAGTGTGATGTACTTTTATATTGCTTTGAAGGTATAGCAATAACATGTCTATATATACATACATACATACACACACACACACACACATATACACACATATATATACATACTATGCTCACTTGATGTAAACATAAAAATAAGGTAAAGTTAAGGAAATTCATTGATTGTGTACTATTGTGCTTATTCTAATAATTATAGGATGGATATAAGTTTAATGGAAAACAATTTAACACAGATAATAAAACAACTATTTATATATGCTATATCAGAATTTTAAAATAAGCGTTATCTCTTGTCGTTAAAAACAATTTGAATTTCAAAACTGTATTATAATCAGTATTTATTGTAAATATGTTTTCTCATTTACGGCAAGGTTTAAAATTAATATACCGACTTTTAGTTTCTAAGTTTTTCTGTTGTCATTATATTAATTAATAAGACTAAATTTTTATTTGAAGAGCAAATGCTTTAATGTTTTGCTTGTAATTATTTCACAGCAGGAGTTTTGCACTGATCAAGTGTTTTTAATTTCTCAATAGACGTATCTCGGAAAATTAGTATAAAACCCTGATTGATTATTTCTTTTACATTTTAGGTGTAGTAATTAATTTAAAATGTTGACATATAAAACGAAACACTCTCTCACACATACACACACACATATATATATATATATATATATATATATATATATATATATATATATATATATATATATATATATATATATATATATATATATATATATATAATCTTAAGCCCACTTTAAAAAAGAACGATTGCTTTCTCCGTTCTTAATTTCATTTCATTACTAATTTAATTTTTATTGTTATGCCTCAGACTTAGATAAAGATCCAATATGTTTAAATTTTTGTTTCCAAATGTGACAAAAAAGCAATAAAATAGTTGTACAGAAAAATTGCTACTTTAGTAGACCGCACAGGCTACTATGCAAATCTGTAAAGAATATTTTAATAAAACTTTTGATCTAACAAAGCTAAAACACCTAAAAACCATACCATCAAATATACAGGAAGGACTATCATAGTGCATGGTATTTACTGTCAACTGCTAAAAGTTTAGTGCACTAGCTCATTAATGGACTGCTATTAGTAGCTCAAGGGAGCGCTTACACACATCTAGTTCTCATGCGCTTTGAATGGGGTTACATATTACACTCTGATTGTGAAACTAACTGGGGCATCAACTCATAAATGTAAAAGTAGAAACCAATGCCGTACATAGGTCAACTAAATGACAGTTCTCTAACAAATATCGATTGAATTAAATAATTTATTTTATAATGACAATGGAAGTATGCGTCATTATTTGAATGACATTATATACTAAAGAGTTCTCCAGCTAAAATTTGTTAGATTATAGTTTAAAATACTGCATTGTTTTTGTTAACTCGTTAAACTACTCAACAATATTTCTTACATCCATATGTTAAGAATTATTATTCTTGAGCTATTCTTGCATAGAGATAATGCTGTTAAAAGCAACTTAAAACACACGCTGTACAGGAAAGAAATAAGATCTTTAGAAATAAAAGTTAATAATTACAAATTTAAAAAACGCATGGTGGATCAATACAATTCTTATTTTTTTATAAGTAGTTGTCTAATTATCGATCGCTTATACTCAACTATAAGTTACGTTCAAATTTTAAAGCCTTCAAATTTTTTTCTTAGTGAGAGTAGGTAAAAAGATGCGGTTAATTTAAAAATGCGCGGAAAATATATTTCAACTTTTAGTATAGATGGTAGCACCATATAAACGCTGAATTACCGCTATTGCAGTGAGTGGTGTCTTGTATACTTCAAATGACAATAGAACAACGTATTTTCCTATTGAGTGATGAAAGGCCCATCGAAATTTATCGCTAATTAAGTGAGACATGCGGTGAAGGCGTGATGGAAGTTAAAAATGTGCGTTTGTGGGTGCGAAAATTTAAAAAAGTCGAGAGTTGTGTGACAATAAACGGAAGTAGACTCGGCCACTAACCAGACGGTCCGACACAATAATTGTGCAAATGGAGCAAGTTATTATGAACGACCATCGATTAGGTGTGCGTGATGTTGCCTCTAAACTTAACGCTCGGAGTTTTGCATGACGACTTAAAAATGCAGAAAGATTCTCAAAGTGGGACCCGCAAAAGCTGACCAACGAACACAAGGCTGCGCGGGTGGCAGTATCTCACGACATATGTTGATACGTGATGGCGCCATGACTTTCCGACCATGAAGGACACTTCGTGGTTGCTCAGTTTTCAATTGAGCTGCTGTTGCATTATCGATTTTTCAGTGGGTAAAACGCACCCTTAAAGAAGTGTTTTTAGCCGTCATAGAATCATGGCTACGACATTTTGAAAAATGTGTACTTTTAGACGGAGATTACATTAAGAAGTAGTTTTTCAGAAAAAAATTTGGAGACCTTAGAACTTGAATACACTTTCTAATGAATTATATTACTGGCTTTTAATTAAATCTTCTTTATTTTTATTTTGTAGTATTAATCTTAGTCAATTATGTATATTTATAAATTTACCTTTTAAGCAGATTTAAAATTATATCAAGATGCTTTAATTTGATTTCCAAAAATGCCCTGGGTTTAAAGTATTATAGCATATATATTTTTTAAAAATATTACGCTACGTTTACTTTTTTTTATTCACATGACAGATATCTGATAAAGTATAATAACGTCATGGCCTTAAACATTTATAAGACTACCTCTTATTGTTTTGGATATTGTAGGATAGTTTCTCGATTAATATCAACTTTTGCAGTTTTTATAAGTAAATATATTCAATTTTTTTGAATATTATGAAACCTATTGGTTATAACGATATGTTTTTTCCCTCTCTGAGTGATCTTCATTATGCTCAAGCTTTTAAAATTGCTTCACTGTTGGTAACTATTTTATAAGAAATAACGAAAATACCGATCATTTTCAAAAACAATATTCGTTTCTAAAAAGTTTGATAATAGGTATTGACAGCTATCCTGTGTCAAGTAAGTAAATAAAATACCATCAATTACTGATTGAAACAAATAAAATAAAATGCAAGTCGCTGAAGTTAATAATACAAGTTGTATAAATTTGCCCCCATAATTTAGTGTTGCTTTTTATATAAAATGTCTATTTACGACTAGTTTTTTTTTAAATCATATTTAAAGTGGTGATAGTTTACACTTTTTAGTTTTAAAATATTTTTTAAGGTTTGATTTGATTAAACTTTGTTTAGGAACTATTTGTTAGTTTTGACAGACCTTCTTTGCTGTTGCATATATAACTATTATATAATTTTTCCCTTATCAGATTGATTTTTTACTTAACGAGTATTTTACTCTGTTTACCATGCAAATGAGCTATATTCAATACCATTTCTAACTTAATCATATAGGGTTGTTATGAGAAATGTTATTTTAAGATCAATTGCTAATAAATATAAATAACTTCATCTTCTTTTTTTTCTTTTTTATTTATAAGATATTCTCCTGTTTCTAGCCACAGTCATGTGAGGTACGATAAGCCTAGTTGGGTATACCACGGACAGGTAGGTAGTTTAACCGTTAATATATATATATATATATATATATATATATATATATATATATATATATATATATATATATATATATATATATAAAATATTCTTTTAGGTCGCATACTTCATTACTAAAGGTCGTATCCTTGAAAGACCTTCGTAGTTTTATATATAATGTATTTCATTTCGTTCGGTTTTTGGCTTCTCTCAGGGCAGTCGTAATAGAGTCCAGTGAGGGCGGTTACTTAATCCGACCAGCGGCTAGGTGACCGACCGCAAGGTCTTTTTCCTTTTACCTTGCCCATCGCCATCAACTTGCCAAGGTTATCTGGTTCTTGACAGGCAATGTGACCGAAGTAACCGAGAATGCTTTGGTAACAGTTAGTGGATAGTCTAGTTCTTATGCGTAGTTGGTCGAAGATAGATTTGTTCGATTTCTTGGCGGTCCATAGTATGCGGAGCATTCTTCGCCAATACTATATCTCAAAAACTTCTATCTTTTTCTGTTCTATTGCCGGAATCGTCTATGACTCTGAACTATAAAGGAATATCGAGAAAACCACTATCCGGTCTAGTGTAATCTTGGTGACATTGGAGACCTTTCTGTACTGCCAAATAAGTGTCAGCCTGCTCATTGCAGCTTTGGCCATTTGAGCCCTTTTCTTGATTTCCCATTCGCTTCCTCTCTGGTCAGTAAGTAACGATGCGAAGTATATAAACTTGCTGACAAATTCTAGATCCCAGAGTTCTCCCGTCCTAGAAAGTTGACCGTTTCTGTCGATAAGCATGACTTTTGTCTTCGACTTATTGATAATGAGTCCAACCAGTCCACCCTCGGAGAAAATATATTCCTGTCTTACCCCCTTTTCTAACTTGAAAGAGCCTGAAATGAGGTCATTAACCCTAACTATAGACACCCCATCTTGGTACAGATTAGCGATTAGTGAAACTAGCTGTTGAGGTACGGCTATCTCTTTTTAGTATGGTCCACAGGCAATCCCATCTATCGCAATCAAGCGTCTTTGAATAAGTGATGAAGCATATTAGTAACGGAGTATTGAACTCTCAGCTTATCTTAATTATTTGCCTCAGATTCATAATCTGTTCTGATGTTTCTCAACCTTTTACGAAACCCGCCTGTTTACTGGGTATCTTCCAACAAAGGTACGATTGCAGTCGGCCGTTGATTACGTAAAGCATTATCTTGCTAGCATGTGATATAAGTACAACTGTCCGGTAGTTCCCGCATGTTCTTATTGAGTCTTTCTTATGCAATGAAATTAGTAGGAATTCTTTCACGTCAGTGCACCATCTGTCTATTTTCCAGACGTGATTGCATAAGTCTTATCAAGCATTATTTTTACTTCTTAATCTCCTAGGTGTTTAAGCTCTTTAGCAAAAATTTTGTCTCTACCGACTGATTTGTTTAGTTTAAGTTTGCGCAGTTCATCTCAGATTTCGGATTTGAGAATATCGGATTCCATAAAATGCTTGTCTATATTCGAGGTAGCTCGTGTTGCAAAGTCGGCGTGTAGGCTTTCAGAGCATGATCTCTTCGTTCATTCATTATTTTCTGTGGTCTATGTTTTCAGCTTGAATTCTCGAGTGATGCTTCTAATTTTCAGAAAGAAATCATTTCTTTCGAATTTTTGCGCATGATCTTCTATGTCCTAAAAGACTGAATTCAGTTAGTCATTATAGTCCCTGCAGCACAGACGTAGAACCTTTGCCGAAGCTTCGCGGTAATCTGCAAGAGCAGAGTCAACATTGTCTTTGAGTATTTCCTTTAGTTCTCTGATTGCCTTCCATGTTTCTTCCGTTAACTGTGCTTTTCTCGGAACATCAACTGCTTTTCTCTGACTCTCTTTGCATGATGAGAGTATACGATTTTACACTCTGTTCCAGTTGTCGTCGATGTCATCGTGGCAATTTTTTTGGTTTAAAACACATTTATGATAGTAGGAGTTTGTGGTCACTTCCGCATTCAGCTCTATGATATGTTTTAGTGCTGCTTATACACAATCTCTATCTTTTGTCAAGAGTGATGTAGTCTATTTGATTACGAGCTCGGTCATCTGGCATTATTCATGTGTACTATCTCCCCGGGTGGTTTTTAAAGCAGATGTTCATAATCGTAAGGAAGTTTTCCGCGCAGAACTATAGCTATTTTTCGCCCCTGTCATTTCTAGTATCAAGTCCATATTTGCCAACTACTTTCTTTAGGTGCTCATCTCTTGACGTGTTCCCTACCTTGGCATTAAGGTCTCCCTGTAGAACTGTGATATCTCTTTTTGGCAGACTTTTTAGAGTATTGTCAACTTGGTTGTAGAATGTCTCAATATCAGATTCTATTGAGGTGGACGATGGTGCATACACTACTACCACATTAACACGACATAGTTTTGTGTTGATCCTCAGAGTTAATATCCGATCACTCACCGGGTATATCCTAAAACCAATTTGTTAATTTTGGACAATACAGATAGAGCCATACCATTCTTGCTTTCGCTTTCTGAGCGTAAAAATATACAGTGTGGCTTTTCAGGGTTATATAGTATCCTCATCCTCTCATGTGAGAATCGGTGATTTTTTTCCTAGTTAAATAATTCCCTGAACATTCCAGGTTTCCAGTCTTATCTTTTTTCGAAGCTGTGTATCACCAGTTGTTCTGTCACCAGTAACAAACTGTCCGCATTGTGCATGGCGCCGAGTAGTACCTGGATCGTATCCTATCACTCTCTTTTCTTGGTCCTCTTTTATAGGATGTCTTGGGAAGATAGTGCAATGGCTTCTTGCCCTTGCCTTTTGTACCACATTGGTGTTATGTAAGTAGTCAGTACGTTCTGCTGCCAACGCTTAACATCCCGTTGAAGTAGAGAATATGACCCGACCATCTTTCTACTTCACATTTTTCTACTACATTTTACACGTAGCTTTAGTAGATAGGTTAATCACCCCACACCAAAGGGTATACTGGGTTTACTGATTATATATATATTATTTCTTATACAAAATATATCTACCTTTTGTCACATACGCCGTAGAGTCCCGATTTGACCCCAAGTGATGTTCGGGAGGCTCAAATCAGACTTGCGAGGCATACGGCTTGTGGACAACGACGCCGTCATCCAGAGTGCTTGGGTGTGAATTCGCCGTCAACCAAAAGCCTTTTTTGAAAAAAGCATAATGATGCTTCCAGAACGTTAGAGAAAATGCGTTGACTCCGGAGAGGAGTACATGGAAAACTGACATGTGCAGGTAAATGTTTGGAAATTTAGTTTTTTTTTTGAGAAAGTCAATCTCGGTCATATTTTAACCTTCTTGTATTAATCATTTAGTCACTAAGATACCAGATAATACAAAATGAAGGTGTAATGGAGAAAAATATATTTCTATAATGAGAACAATGTCCAGTATATGTTGTAGAATATTATAATAAAAATCTAATATTTTTTTTAATGCATGTCATACATTTTGTATAAGAAATAATATATATATATATATATATTATGAAAGTAATGTAATCGGCGGAAATTTGACCTACCCAGTTTTTCACATTTCTGGACGAATTATAGCCTCAGTAAACAGGATATCTCGAGAAGCGTAAGAGCTAGGGACTTGAAATTTAGTATGCAAGTTACTTGTAGGTAGGGGACGCAGTGCGAAGCTTTTGATAAAAATCGGCCAAGTCGTTTGGTCGCAAGGTCGCAAAGTCGGTTGCAAAGCGGTCGAGAATCTAAACGGTTGAAGATACAAAAAATTCATGAGAATAAAAATTATTTGTTATCATAAGATAAACATGAATTTAAAATAAAAGTTGGTAAAATAAGAACTCGAAAAAAATTGAAGCTCAGGATTAATATACCGGGTGTTCATAAAATGTTTCGGGAAATTTATATTACCGGATAGATCAGACCGAGACAAACAAAAAATTACAATGAATTTTTTTGATCTGAGGTCAAATAAATAAGTTATAGCCGATTAAAAAATAATTAAACGGACCAATCACAGCGCACTCGGAGAACTTCCCGGCCTACTGCGGGAGGACGGGTGAGCGCTTGGCCGCTAGGAGGGAGCACGCATGCTCTATCTCTTCTGTATATTTGTTTGCAGTTTCTTCTTCTCTCAGCTTGTAAGTTCTTAATGTTATCTTCTTCTATATGTTCATTTGTGCTTCCTTTTAGTTATCTTTTGTTTCCATTTCAGTTTTCAATTTTGATAATACTAGATAGTGGTCGGTGTACAATTCCGCTCCTCTTATTACTCGTGTATCTTGTATCTCTTTTCTGTATTTTTTATTTACTATTACGTAATCTGTGATTACTACTCAGTACTTCTCTGGTATACTTGTGTATATCTTTATGTTTGTAGAACGAGTTTGTTATGACTAAGTTGTTAATTATACAGAAATCGATCAGTCTTCTTCCGTTGTTGTTCCGTGTTTCTTCTCCATGTTCACCTATTATTTCTCCTATTTCTTCATCTTTCCTCCCTATTCTTCCGTTCAGGTCACCCATTATTATTATTCTTCCTGTTATGTTTTCTATTATTTCTGTTAATTGTTCCCAAAACTGATCTTTTAGTTGCGTTCTGTCATTTTCTCGTGGGCCGTAGACTATTACTAAGGTTGTTTTGGTTGACTTATGTAACTGCATTTCTATCTTGAGTATTCTTTCTGTAACAGCTACCCATTTTTTAAGGTGTTCATAGTTTTCTCTTTTTATTAGGCATCTCACTCCCTCTCTTGCTCTCTGATCCTGTTCCACTCCTGCGTATATTAGCACGTTTCCACTTTGTAGCATTTCTTCTCCTTTACCTTTCTTTTTGGTCTCCGTTATTCCCAATATATCTAATTTTGCCTTGTTAAATTCTTAATCTAGTTCCTGTTCCTTACCTGCTATACTTCGTATATTTCATGTCCCTATCTTCCATGTTATACTTTTTTGTTTAATTTGCGTTTGTTGTTTTAGTAATTCATATCCATTATCTTTGTCATTTTCGTGTTTACTAGTGTTATTTGTTACGTCTGCCCTTAGTAGTTTTTTGTTTTACGTGTTATTTTACTTAGTTTTCCCTCCAGCCCGCCGTTTGGTGACTTTTCACTTACCGTTCTTTTGCTACTGCTGCTGGTCCCCAGTTGCAAGCTTACTTTCTCTCCTTCTATTTTATCTTCTCCTTCTTCTGTTTTCTGGCCTCTTTCATAGTTGGAATCAGCTTTTTCCTTTCTTCTATCGTTTCCTTTGTATAGTCCTCATCTATCCATATGCTGGTTCCTTTCAGTTTGTTGGTCTTGCTAAGTATTTCGCTTTTCTTGTTTGCCGTAGTTAACTTCACTAATATTAGTCTTTGTCTATCTGCTTTGTACTTTCCTATTCTCCTCATTTCGTCTATATCTTCCTTGTTGATTTGTATACTTAATTTTTGTGTTACTGTTGTTAGCGCCTGTTTGTTTCTTCACCATTTTCTTTCTCCTTGTCTTCTACTCCTCTAATTATAATATTTTTCCTTCTTACGTCGCGCTCCATCCATTCTATCTTTCGGTCTTGAACCTGTACATATTTCTTTAGCACAGCGTTTTCTTGTCTCACTTCTTCGTTTTATTTTATTAGATGCTCCAGTTTGTCATTCATCTTTAATAGGTTTCCGCTTATAGCTTCAAACATATCTTCTATTTTCTTCATTTGTTTGTTGTCTATCTCCTCTGGTTCCATTTTTTTTTGCCTTTGTTTTAGTAGCTATACCCGCTATTGTGCTCTTCCCACCTTCACTTCTTCTGGGCAATGTTTATTTCAGCTGCTCATTCATTTCTTGGTGTCCCGACGATTTCGGCGTATGATGGGTTGCCGCCCGTTGAACGTAGCTATTTCCTCTTATCTATTCTATGGCAAGCAATTTTGTTTCTTATTGTTTTCCTTAACCTCTAAATTTGCTCTTATTTATATCTGTTTCACTCACTATTCTATTTCATGTCTTATTTCTGTATCTCTCCTATTTTGAAGTGCAGGCTTCCTCCTCTACTCCTCTAACTTCTGTATTCTGAAGGCTCGATTAGGCCCGATTTGGGCTTTAATTTATCGGAGCGCTCAAAAACACATGTAGTTCACTTCAATATTCTTTATATATCAAAAGAAATAAATTATAATTATTATTTAATTATATAATACATAATTTATATAATTATAAATTAACAACAATAAATGTAAAGCAGCCGAAGCGCTTATAGTTGCCATATGACAACAACTGGAATTTGAGGGTAAAAAATAGTTTTTGTCAAAATAAGTTTTATTAACCTTTAAAATATGGTTACATTAAAACTTGTATGAAATATTAATAAAAAAAGTAGAATAGTAATTCAGGTTAGTAAGAATAAATTGTTACTTTAATAATCACAATTATTTTATTCTTGATCAAAATATAAAAATATTCAGATTTTGAAAAATATTCTAATATATATATATATATTAGTTTCCCTGCAGCTCTTGGAAATACTGTAGTTTCTGCAATAATGTTAACATAGAAGTTGCCATCTGTATCAGTGATCGGTGGAATGTACTTCAATACCGCCAAAGGCGTGAGTAGACGGGCGGAATGCATTTGATGTTATTGACCCGGGGGAGTCGAACCTAGGATAGTCACGCACCTGTATGACAGACGGGGCCTTTAACTGGCTGGTGTGATAATCTCGCAAATGACTTGTTAAATAAAAGACATAAACTTATTCCAGATACTATGAGTATAAATACTATGTTAGAACGTGGCACACGTTCAATGGTTTTTAAACATAAACACCTGAATATTCATAGTTACACTTTGGCAAACAACTTTAATTACTCTGCGACAACTTTACTAATAAACTTAATTTTACTGTAATTATACGTAGTCAGTTGTATGTACAAAACTAGAACGACAAACATAGTTTATTGTAACTTCATTCTCAATACACTTTTTAATGAAATTGACCAATAAAATTTTAAGTTAGAGTAGCATTTAGGTAACTTATGTTTTTATATGTTTATATATATAATAATTTTCATTTTTTTGGAAATCGAGGAAATATATAAATTCATGAAATCTGAAATTGTAAGTTTAATGTTTATATCTATATATTCATACTTATTCGGTATTTATTCTTTTTATAGAACTACAAAAAATGTTTTATTTTTATGATATAAAACTAAAACCATGAAATTATTAAAAAATGATATTGATTTATATACCTGGTTTAAAAATTCCATAAAAATTATTACTTATAATGATAAACTAATTCATTTGTTTGCTACAAAATTTATAATTTATAATAGCTTGCACTGCGGAAATAATGATAAGGCAGAATTGTTATAAGTATAAAGACATCAAAGCTAAATATTGTCGGGAACACAATTCCAAAGCCTGCAATTACCTTTAACCGAATAAATCTACCCGATTAACTACACAATTTATGTTCCCCAGCTAGTCAATTCCAATTCTGTTAGAACTTCCTAATTTTGTTTTCTTATTCCCCATTTGGTATAACATACTGAAAGGTATTTCCTAATACCTGCATTTGGGGAAGCACGACAGGAAATCCTGCTACCGAATTTCATTAAGCAAATTTCAATTTCGACGGTGGGAGGGGTTTTCGCCCCTCCACCTTTAAGGCTATCTGCAAATTTCTAATTAACGTCGTTGACCGACTTTCATTTTTGTAGGTATCTATGTCAAACTTTAAAATATCGTGAAGTAGAATGGGAATGGTCTTTCACTAAAAAACTTGATTTATTCCGAATACTGGAAAATTATTAAAAATCATTAACAGTGCTGAACTACTAAATATGGATAGTTTTGATGTATCCTTAAAATTAGCTATATTATTTAAAAAAGGAAGAAGTTTAATAATTATTTTTTGCTTTATATATTGATTAGTGCATTAAATAAAATATAACAGTGTTCATACAATTAATTGAGCAGTTTACCGTTTTTATCTGATAGGTGTTGGTTTCTTATACTGCTAGCTTCGTGATAAATGTTCGGACGCCTCTATTTTCTCACGGCGGACAGCAAAATGAAACCAACAAGAAGTCGGTTTCATTTATAAAATGTATTGTTCATTATAACGCAACGGTGAATGTTCTAATGCCACTTTATAGCAGCGGGAAATAAAGTTAACGGTTCGTGAGAGACGCCTTTATGGAGCATTCGATTTTATTGGGGAAGCAAATCTTAACTAACGTGTTTAACTCAACATATACGAGCAATTCTTCGGACTAACGCCGCGCAGCTTCTCAGCAAATATATATTAAAGCTTACCTACAGAACCCGTGATCCAGGCAGTCTTTTGTTAGTAATGTCAAGTTCAACTTTCCGCGAGCCATTTCTTTGTTGTAGTCATGCATATTTATGACAGTGGAGAAAAATACCGCCACTAGCACGCAAAGCTGTTTCGCTCTTGTGCGGAGTAATTTGACTAGAGACGATTATGGAAACGGGAAATCTGATATTTAAATTTCGGTTTATGCTCTGCTAACGATGCACGGTTCCTTTAATACCCTTTTGAAAAATCGCGGCTGCGGGGCGGCGATCTCCATTTTTTACAAAATGATAAATCGATTGAGCCGGCGCCATTAGCCTGTTGAAATTAAATTCGGCATTTGTTTGGCTGAAAGCTGACTGCCTCATTTACATAAATATGTCGGTTCATTTATATCCGCAAATTACTCCAATTTGTTAGAAAGGACATTGTTCCCCTGTATAATTATTGCTCGCTCTTAACATTACATTATTAATTTTTATGACATTGTAAATCAGACGTGTGCTTTTTGTATGCTTATTTTTCGGCATAGTCACATCATATATCTATTTTTATCAATTAAGTGCTTTAAAAATGACATTTATGACAAGAACAACATTCAGTTTCATATACATTTTTAAGTTACAAAAAATACAATATTTTTGTGTGTGAGTTTGTTTTTTAAAGTATAAGACGTACATATGTCGCTTTAAATATATTTTTTAGTTCTACTGAACGGTTTAACACCAGCGATTATAATAAGGTCACCGACTTAACAATTCGGATACAGTTCTAAATCAATTTTAGGCATAACGAATGTAATACTTGGATACTGGTAATTACACTTTCTACCAATCTTATTTTTGTCGCCAACAAATTTTATTCAAAAAAGCAAGACTTGCAATCAGTAACAAATATTTTAACAAATACATTTATTAGTTGGCACTGTATCAAAATCTGACACTTATAATACATATATGAAATGCTTATTGACATTGATAAGAACGATAACAAGAATTCTTAAACTAATAATAATAACAAACCTACGCAAGAGTTAAAACCACCACTAATATTCATGTAGAGTATAACCAATTTCAAATTTACTATCTCGCATAAGTTGCTGAAAACGAACACACTACAGCAAAGCATTAGCAAACAATACAATTAAAATTAACTCTCTTAGCTCAAAAACACATAGAAGAGGAAAAAACAAACAAGACGGCTTAAAATTGTAATTAAAAATCTGTATCATTCGATTGCAACAAAGTAACTAATTGTTTGGTCATTAAATTCAAAACCTTATAAATATAAGGCATTAAATAAGCAACAATTCCTTATAGTTATTTTGTGTACCTAGAACTCAGGAAAAACAACCACAAAGTGTATAAACTAAACTTCATATGTGGAATCCAAATAACGACAAAGCCTCGTGGAAGAAAATGATTAATATAATGCACTAGATGCTAAAATTATGGTCACTTCAGATGTATAAAATATGGAGAACAACACATTTTAATAACATGTACAAGAAATAAACAAACACTAGCAAAACATGCCCTTTGCAGTGGTCCCCACTCAGATAACTACAAAGGTTGTAGGGTCTACATAAAAAAATCTAACAACACATTACAACATAGCACATGTTACGATCACAATTTAGTAACCATGTGGGCAATTTTCTAACTCCACATATTACTAATTTGAAAACTAGAAGCCATGCTTGCTAAACAATCAAATAAGGTATATGTGAATGTAATATCAGGGAAAGTCGGATTGAATAACAAAATGATTAAAATTTGTTCTTACCGAAACATCTAACCACCTTAAGATTATATGGGCACAGATAATGCAAAAAGAGTATGATATTAAATCTGTTAACAAGCCTCGTCAAAATACATTAATGATGGTTAAATTCATAATAATGAGAATTTGTAAGGCGAACAGGCCTATTAACTACAAAATTGAATTAATGGCATTCATAAAATTTAATGATTTAGATACCATGTTTATTCTTGAAAGACATGTTACTTATATATAACAAATATTTTTAAGTACAATACATAGTATTTCTATGAAATGCAAATGGAGTGTCAACAGCATTTCACATTTTAAATTACCATAGTATCCTACTGTACGAATTGAAGCAACGAAGGTACATATTTTGGTCTTTTATTGTTACAGCCATTTATAGACCTTTGCGGCACCCAGTATCAATAAATTAGTATAATAACTTTTTCAAAACTTTAGACGAATGATTTATTGTTAAAGGTAATTGAAATACAAAGCACATGCACTGGAATTTATGACTAATAACCAATAAAGGACGTAATTGGCTATATAAAACCATGACAATAATTACATACATCTTTCAATAGTTAACTCACTGGCTCACTAACTGTCAAGAAAAAATGAAATCTGCTAGACTTTTTTATAGCCGTAGAAATCTTTGTAACTTACTTTCCAAAAAAAAAGTATGATTCATTTTCAGATCCGCTAAATCTTATTACAGCTACGAAACTAATTAATTGGATAGACGTTTCAAATACATATTCAAAAAAACAATGATCTAAGACTTTGTATAAAAAACTCAAGATTTAGATGGTACTGTATAAAATATCACAGAACTCCAAATAGTTACGTGATCCTCTACGCTCAACTATAACATATTACATAAAATAAATAAATAATGTTCTGCTTTAAATCTAATAATTAATTGCTAAGAAAAGGCAGGTAAGGTACCGATAAAAGAGATCGCGTAGGCCAAAAGACAAGCGTATATATTTATAAAAGATTGTTGAAAAGACTTAGTAAAGTACTGAAAAAATATATTACTTTTATTTTTATCAATGCGAGTCTTGGCATTAAACCGTTACTATTATGAGATGCTAAATTTGTTATACTTTTCCATAGAAAGGAAATATGTGCAGATTATCGCAAAACTAATTCCGAATAGGTCACCTTATTAATCCAGTTATTATTGACTAGTTAGCATATTATCACTACTAGCTAAGCTATTTATACAAATAAAATACTCCTGTAAAAAAAGGCTTAAAGAAGATATCGACTTGACTACTATTATACTAGAGTACCAATTGATTATTTTGTAAAGGTAACTCTACTATTTAATAAACCTACTGAATTATTAATCAAATACTCCAGAGCTTCGAGGGAAAAATTTTGCACCGTAGCAATATTAGAGGTAAAACAAGCACTTGATAAGACATTATTAAAACAATCATTAAAGTAACTACTTTATAGTATTTACTATCTACTGATAAAGCCATACTAAATCGACAAATATTTTACTGTGAAGCACAATAGTTAGATATCAACATATAGATTATAAAATCAGGGGCACCGCAAGGCATTCTAAGAATCTTTTTATATTCTCTCTATAGTTCTGACATTTCTGAAACAGAAAACCTCTATTATTACATTTGTCGACATTGCTGCGATATTATCTATTTACGAGGACGCGACTAAAGCTTTACAACACCTATAAGCTAAGACAATGGACTGACGTTTGCTAAATTACAATAAACAAAAATAAGTTTATACAAGTAGGGGCGTCTAGAGCTATAGTCGGGTTCGGAAAAAATATTTTTACCGGGCTTCCAATTAAACAGTTAAATAACATTATGCTAAAAACTTAGATCATCTTTAAATAATAATAAGTAAATCTAATTTGCTACTACCTATATAATCTTGCAAGTAAATGCACAAAGGTATACATCCCAAGTTTCCTCCAAAAATAACAAATCAATGTTAATATGACGAAAACAATTTGTGAAATTGGATATAACCCGGCAGCAGATAAGAGTAAATGTTAGTGCGCATTAGTGAATAGGGGTAACTTAAATCAGTACATTTTCATTAAATTTTACGTAAAGTTAATACATTTGTTTGTAGAACGATGCAATTATTGCAGTACAAATAAAATTATAGTACACACGACTTAGAGATAGACAAGAGTCTGTTATGAATGATCTACGTTTTGAAAGATTAGTCAGAGGGCGACCACCAAGAAATTTTAAACTTGAATGGGTTAAAATCAGTAAGGATCAAAGATTAATAATCTAAAAACTAGAAAATAAACCAAGGATTTCAAAATCTAACCCGTGTAAAATTTCGAAGGAACACCTTGGTGTGTGAAACATGTTGCGGCAAAATTTCTGTTACCAAAGTAGAAGGAAGTTGCTCAAAACATAAGATAAAATTTGAATCTCCAGTTATAATTCAAAAACAATAGCTCAGTCGCTTAATAGAAGTTTCCTGGTTTACCATGTAGTTTCGGACAGTTTTTTTTCTTTCATTAAATTATAAATATGGAGTAATAAAAATGATTCCCAATAACGGTCTGAAATATATAAAAGCCAGTAATCATTTACATATTAATGAACTTCATGTTTGCAGAAGGAGAAAATTGATTAGTGTACTTTAGTATTTGTGTATAGTTGCAAAACTGCATGGCGCGTTAGAAATAACAGGCCCGTAACAGTTCGTTTCTTTCATAACCACGAAGTCATAAAATGCATAAATTTTTATACCACTATTAGTCTTTTTAATACTATATTCTTACTTTTTAAGAGATAAGCACAATTTTTTTTCATGACTATACATTAAAATAGTATCAGTAACTATAATTTCTTATTAATATGTGCTCAGATATTTTAACTTTATTTGAATAATATCGAAATTAAAATTTCTGGACTTTAATATTACGTTAACTTTAAAAAATGGGTGGATGTTATAAATAACATATTTTACCTCGATAACTCCTAAGTCAAAAATATATTTTTAATTTACAAACACAATACAAACGTCTTAGACTTGATTTTGAAGAACTAAAGGCTAATTTAATTAAACACGCAAATATTTTAATATGTGTTGATTCTGATCTCTATTACCACATCACGAACTTATCACCAAAAGACCATGCCGTTTGGAAGGCTACTAAGAAATTAAAAATACCGGTATTACCAATACTGTCGTTAAAAAAACTGGATAAAAGTTGAGCCCGTACTAATGTCGATAGAGCAAATAACTACGCAGAATGTATTATTTTTAGTGACTGAGTAGACCACGCACCAGGCATCAGAGAGCTCCGAGAATGGAAGCCGGGCTCCATCTGCTCCGCAGCTCGCCCCTTATCCAAAAGGACCACGCTGGTTCTTTCTTTAGTTATATATGAACCAAAAATCTACACAATAACGGCTCCATTCATATAATGCTTGGTTAGAGTTTACATATTTTTTATAGTTTACAATCGTGTGCCCCTTTTGGCGATGGTGCAGCAACCAGAAAAGCAACAGGAATGTGGTTACTTTTCAAGTTCTCTTACAAATATCACCTTAAATTGAGTTGATAAGAGTAAGGTTTGTTCTAGATTTAAAGGCCAGTAAAATTAAACTAAACACGAAAAAGACATGAACCAGAAGGTAAACAAAATAGCGCTTGCTAAAATTTAAATATTGTACTTACTTGTGTTGCTTTCGAAGCTCTTATTTGATCATGCAAAAAATTAAGATCACCAAAGAGCAAAATTAACAAATCGCACAACTATATTAGAAGCACGAATCTGATTACATGTTAATGACTTTGTCTAGCTATATTTTGTACGCAGATGCTAAAATAATTCCGAAGTCGAAATTTGAGGTAAGCCTGAAAGCTTTGCCTACCGAACAATGAGAGACCGTATTCAGTTTGTTTAAAGTATTTGTAATCTTTGACAACACAACCAACACAACCATCTGCTAAACATACCACATTATGTTATTCTTCTATGGTTCAGTTAACATAACTTATCTTATCCGTAAAAAGCTACTCTATCATTTCTCCGGACAGAATTTTTGGCGCGATAGAAACTAATATGTCCATATATCTAGAAATAATAATAAATTTTAAAGGGTAAGTGGCATGAATCTCAAAACACAATTTAAAAGCGAACCACGTACTTAAAATTCTAACTCTTGTAATTTCAAGGTAGCCCTCTTTAAGAGATTTGCTTAAATATAGTGATAGTACCATAATCAGGGAGCAGTTTCTTAAAAGACAAATGAAAGCTGTAACTACTTAATGTTTACAACATACATTGTCTAAAACTAAGTAAAGTAAATAGTATTTTAACATATCAAAAAAAAAAATGAAAGCATATTTTGTTCTTAAAAGGTGACTTGTTTCTTTCAGAAAAGTAGTCCTACCTGTTTTATATTTTAAAAAATTGATTTTTATATATTAAACTTCAAATCTTCAAATTTTAAGTCTAAATATCTCATAAATAAAGATTTTCTAGTCATGCACAGATATTGTTACGTAAGTCTTTTAAGTTATTTATAGACTTTTTAAATCTATTCTCTAGCAGTTAGAAAGAACAATCAAAAGCAGGCACAAATTTTAATAACAAATATCTTTTAATTTTTAAATATATCTTTGCGCGCATAGTTGTCTTTAGAGAAAAATCATAAACACTGACTCAGATTGTTCAATGTTTCACATTTATTAAGCGAATAATTATAAATTCTATAAATTACAGAAAAAGCAAGACAGTAATGTAGAAGTTGAATGGAAGTATATAAAAAATAGTATAACAAAAGCGGCTGAGGAAAAAATAGGAAGATATCAGAGGAAGCAAGGAAAAGAGAGGTTTGGTAATCTTTGTGAAATAGCAATAAAGAAAAAGAAAGAAACAAGATTAAAATGGCTGCAAACGAGTAATGAAAATGACTACAGAGAATATAAATGAAGGAGGAAAGAAGCATAAAAGTAATAAAGATGAAAACAAAAGTGGTTAGATGAAATGATGGATGAAATAGAAAATGACAACAGAAGTAATACAAAGCTATATCAGAAAATAAAGAAACAAAAGGAAAAGGAATAACTTAGCAAACATAGATATGAAAGAATGGGAAAATACATGAAAACGACAAGAATAGAAGTAGAATAGAAAGTGACAGAGAAGGAAGTAACGAGGAAATAAAAGAACCATCGGAGGAGGAATACATGAGATAATCAAGAGATGAGCAGGGCCAGATAACATATGCAGTGAATTGATAAAAGCGGAGGAAGTGTACTGAGAGAGAATTTTGAACTAATGAGGCAAATATGGAAAGAAGAAAAAATACCGCAAGAATGGGGGGTAGGAACAATAGAGCCGATACCGAAAAAGGGAAATTTAATGAGATGCGAGAACTACAGAAGAATAACTTTGCTAAATACAGTATTCAAGATACTCACAGCACGGATTCTAAAAAGAGTAAATGTAGAAACAGAGAAAAAAATTGGACAATACCAGAATAGGTTTAGACAAGGAAAATCGACAATAGACGCAATACATGTGATGAAACAAATAGTAGAGAAATGTTACGAGAAAGATACAGAAATAGAAATGGTATTTATCGATTTTAGGCAGACTTTTGATGCACTCAATAGAAATATGATGAAGGTAGATGCGAGAAATTTAGGAATACCGGAAAAACTAAAACAAAGTTTTTGACAATCTAAACACCACTGAATTTGTCAAAATTAATTCCAATATAAATTTTATGGCTTTAAAGTTCTCTAAGCACGTAAAATTCAGACATACAAACTTCTGAATAGTACTAACATTTAGACATCACCTACATCTTTAGTTTCAGACAGTCAATCTTTTCGAGAAATTTGTCAGTTTATTCTAAATCTATATTCTAAACGCGTTGAAAAAACCTTCAGACATATGTTTTAAGAGAATTTATAAGGAAGTTCCAAAATACAAAAAGCCATTAAAAGCCATTAAAATTTGCGAAACTGGAAATGGCAAAACTAATTTTATCTAAGTAACACATGTGCGCAACTAGCTAATCACATAATGAGTTTTTACAAATTTATTGTTATCGATAAGTTATTCTAAATTTTTAAATCACTGTTGTATCATCAGAATCAAATAAAAATGATCTATTACGTTAATAAATGTTCCGTTATAAAGGAACATGTTCAAATCTATACGGGTACTGGGAAATTTACGGATGTAACCTCAAGCAAGTGTCAATAAACTCAACTTTGTAAGTCATTACTAGACTGAGCTACAGTCCACAGAACTTGGATTGTATGGTATAATCGGATTTCGTCCCGGAGAAGGTGTTTTAGATCTAATAACCAATGAGCGTATGTTATTTAACAACCAATAAATAAAGACGCTGAAAACGTGTCTATACCACGTGATTGTATTTTGGTGAATGATAAGACAACACTGATCTAGCAGCCCTTACTGAAATTAAGAAGAAAGGCGAAGAAGACTTTGGTGACTATATATTATTCTACAGCGGAGTGTAAAGCATAGCAGAGCACGGGCAGGAGTTAGCATTACTATACACAAAAAAATAATGACTTACGTAAGTACTTGGAAAGAGATAGATAATAGGCTGCTAAAGATGGAAGTAAACATATGGGGACATAAGAATATTGGACTAGCATGAATGATTCCAATATTAAAATAAAAAGTACATTCAATGATAAACTGTTAGAAATGCTAAACAACGTCGGTACAAGGAAGGAACTAATAATATTAGGAAATATTAAGAAACAGCGAGCCTACAGTAAATAACAATGAACAGAGACTTGTAGAAATATCTCAAACATTCAACCTAAAAATACTCAACCGATACTTCCAAAATCGCTAGATGCATAAGCTTACATGGAGTCAACCAATGAGAAAATTAAAATTTATTATAGATCATTCTATTACAAGACAAACCAATCAAATGAAAATACAGTACGCAAAGTATATCAATGGGCTGAATGCGGATTCGACCATTTTCTATTAAAAAAGTCAATGTACCTGCTACACAAAAAAGCTAAAAAAGGAGTTAATTACAAAACAGAAGAAACTAAAAGGATATTATTAGAAAAGAAGTACAATCTTAATTTTTTGAGTAGAGAATCAACAAGCTTTTTATACAAACTAAGACTGTCTTTAAAATTATCATTTGAATTAACAGGCACAGAAACACAATTATAAGAAATGTCGAAAAACACTATCGATACAGCCGCATAAAAAGCATTAGGAAAGGAAACAAAGCATACACAAAAGGTGGAAGAAACTTATGTAATACAGGGCTGACTAAAAATGACCCCCAAGATAAAACAGTGTACCAAAGAAAACAAAATGAAGTGAAACAGTAAACACAAAAAGCAAACAACGATGAATGGAAAAAAATGCGATAAAATAGAATATTACATAGGAGGTACTAGAACAGAAGAAGCCTAGAACAGTATTAATATAAGGATAGATGAGGAAGGCAGGTATAGATCAGTGGCAAAACTATTTTGCCAGGACACTAAAAGAAGACAGAAGAGAATACCAACAACATAATCTAATCCATCAAACGCTAAGAGGTTACATTGCTAAGATAACAGTAAAAACGTACAAGAAGCTGTAAAAGAGATAAAAAACGGCTGGTCCAAGAGGCATCCCTGCTTGTAAATCAATTAAATACGCAACTACGAGGGCACATGAAATTCGTACCTATATATTTAACAAATGCCTTACTAAACATGATCCTCTACCTGAAGATTGAGAGTTAGGATATTTAACACTCATACATAAAAGAGGACCAAAAAATGACGGTGAAATCTGTAGAAGCATCATCGTGTTACCAACGGTAGGAAGACTATATGGACGCATTATAATGAAAATAATAGAACAAGAAATAACAATAGCAGAAGAACAGAGCGAATTTACGACAGGAAATCTTTTATGAAACCAATATAAACAAACATTACATATATATTATTTAAAAAATATATTAAAACAAGACATATTATCAAGCTTAGAAATGAACTATCACCACCATTATCCACTAATAAGGGATTAAGTCAAAGATGTTGCCTATCTCCCACGTTTTTTAAAATATATATCAAAAACACATTAATAACATGGAAAAATAAATGTGAATATACGGGCACCCTACAAAGCAGGTGGACTAAATATAAACTACACAAAGACAAAATACTTGGTGATTAGAGGAGAAGTAACTGATTTACAGATAGTATGCAAGACAACACAAAAACGCAAAGAGTATAAATATCTAGGAAATATAATATTATCAGATCCGAACTGGAAGAAAGAAGTAATAGAATAAGATAATGCAAACAAGCAACGCAAAAGTTGAAATCTATCTTGTGGTCCTAGAGTATAAGAAAAACACGAAAATAAGAATACACAATACTATTATACAAAGTATATTATTATATGGCTCCGAAACATAGGAAATAAGCAAAACTAAACAATAAAAATAAACGCAGTAGAAATGGATTTACTAAGGAGGGAGTGTACAGTTTCAAGACTAAAGAAATATAGTAATCAGAAAACGAATTAAAAAAAAAAAAAACATCAGTCGAGGAATCTGGAAGAAGGCAGCTTATATGATATGGGCATGCCCGAAGAATAAACGAAGAAAGATGGCCGAACAAATTCCTAACAGAAAAAGAAAAAGAGGTAGACCACCAAATACGTAGATTAAGCAACTACAAGAAGACATGATATTTAGAAACCTTTGAAAAGAGGATTGTAGGACAAGAAACAATGGCAGTTAGGATGCTAGCTATGCCCATAGCTGTAATCTACGATTGATAGATGAAGTAAAAATTATTATACCATGTGAAGTGCATAAACTCCAGAAAAATTGACTCTACAATTATTACTATAGGGTGACAGCTGCATGAAGTATAGAAAAGATCAACCCATCAGAGTAGCGGGCCATTGGTATACAAAACTAACGCCACTGTATTGCAATCCTTGGACTTCTGCATATTGTTATGAAAATATTAGCTTAGTATAAATTTAGTTCTATTAATACAGAGCTCTAATGTAGGTGCTATTTGAACAGCATGTGCTTACTAGGTTTATAAATTGTTTTTGCAATTAGTTTGTAATAAATTAGCTTACAATAGATTAATTACAACTAAGAGAGTATTTCATAGAGTACTAGTAAGAAAGATTTGTTATTACAATTTATTTTTACTTATTATGTTTAATTAATATCAGCATAGAAAATATGGATCAACTGAAAACTAGTACAGATGCGTTGAACCGCTTTTTTTGTAGGAAATCTTTAAGAATTGAGTGGAAGACAGGGTTCAATGTGAATATTAGTAAAACCATTTTGTAAAGCGTGGTAGAGAACAATAGAAGAGAACTGCAGTAAATAGTGCGGATCCACCGTCACATGGAAATAGTGATAGTTATTATACATGCTTAATTTGGGAAAAGCCAAGACTGGAGGGGGTTATAGATGATGTGCGTCCAACAATCAGTCTTTCCTGGATAAGAACAAATTGCAAATTACACGGTACATTAAATTTCAAACGAGTGTGCATTCCAGACGATGCAATACATTGCCAAAACCATAAAAATGACTGCAAACCAGAACCAAAAGAGAAAAATAATTTGACTGAACTCTAGGTTAAGTATACGCTTGATTTGCTATTAGAAGGCTGCAAAAAATACAGTTACTCGTAGTGCTAACTGAAAGGCCAGTAAGACATTTCAGTCTCGAGAATGACCGATGCTAAATAAAAGGTATAGGGATGCAAGTTAGTCTTATGTTCACGTCGTGTACTCTGAATAATGTATATGGGCTAGCACAGCAAACGCCACAAAAACATCGTGCATTGACCCTGTTAAAGATTATCGGTTAGCATTAGTTTGAGTTTTGACCATCTTCTCTGGGTCAAGATCGATTTATAGCAAATAATCTAAGTTGTAAGGCTAACTCGGCCAAGTAATGACCTAGGAAATTAACCCCATCAAAACTTTTAATCAGTGTCTCATGTTCTATAAGTCTGCTTAGATTAGACCCAATTTTTTTATTATTATTATTTATTATTTGCTTGTTCAACATTTACATAAGTGTGTAGCCTCAACGAAACTTAAAAAATCACATATATAATAGCGCAAAAATTATCTGTTTTAATGGATATTTTTATATATACATTCTTATACAATTATTTAAAACTATTTTAAAATTGCACCAAAAAACATTGTAATACAAACGTTGTAGTAGACAAAACTACGACTTATTAATTTTGTAGCCTCCATTGTAGTTCAGGACTAGACATAGTATTAATTGCTGGCTAAAATATTCCTTCTGAGTCCTAATCCTATTGAGTATTCCTAATTTTGGTAATTAGAGAAGTTGTTTGAAAAGGCCGCTCGTTAATGATCCGGTGCAATTACGGTAATTTATGAAGATTTCATTTTAACTTTCTGTAACTTCCAGGGTTCTTATTAACAAGGGGGCCTGCTTTGATCAAAATTTAGTGCATGTTGTAGCCCTAAGAGCGAACGCCGCTGCAGCTATTCGCAGGCCCGGTTAATTTTCCTAGAAACCAGGATAATGACTGCAGATCGAATCATTTTGTTAATTCCGCAAACGTTTCAACACATAGTTACCTGAGCACGCCTTACGGGTTCGGCGGTACAAATTTGTTTGATTCTAGAGGCACGCGAAGCTGTCCTCAGCGAGGTCAGAATTATTAGTTGATTACGATTCCTGATCGTACCATTGTGTGCCTGCGTAGAGACCGCAATCACAAAAGTCGTAAAAAAACGTTTCCTTTATTATGTTTGGGAGCGCGTTCATTTCAGTTTTGTTGTAAAATTAATCTTCTTAAAGTGAAGTCGCAACTAACAACAAAAATACATAATATATTATATATATTCAGAATTTTATGAACGGTTTGCCGTTTTGTGGCAAATTATATCGAGAACTGCCCAGAGGCCACGCTCCCACTATTCTGAAAGTTACGTTAAACATTGGGCTGCAAACAATCCTTTGACATCCCACTGTGCTAAAGAGTTTGCAGTCTCTAATTTATCGCTTGCGGGGAGCTGTTTATTCTGATTTTTGGTGAGGCAACACATACCGCTTTTACATGCCGAGGTTTCTGGCTGAGAACTGACCTCGAATTGTGCGTGTATCTTATCACATAATCGGCACGGATTTTGTATTTTCATCCATCATTCGTTGTGCACAGACGAAATTAGCGGTTGGCTTAAACATTACACGGGGATCATGCAATAGGCAACGTTAGAAACAAATCATGGTTGTCAGCCTTCAATTTATATTCAACTAATTATAGAAAACTTTCAGTGTTATTAAGGCGTTAAAAAAATTATATCTTAAAAATTACTAAGACATTTAACATTTGTAAATCTAAAAAATTAAAAATGTAAAACGATGAAAAGCATAAGGTAACTTTTAGGTATTTTAATAATCACTTAACATTAAATAATTTCCTAAAATATTTACGTTTCTGCTAACAGTTTGCTGCTTTTATGTAGTAAACGTGGTTTTGCCTGCAGTAGGAAACGCGACATCAATTTGAGCTTATTTGAACATCTTTCAAGAAAACTATAAGCGCAGAGAGCAAACTATCAATAGTATACTAAAGTTGTTTAACAGCCATTACTAATTAGTATAGTTGCAGGTTTCGACAGCAGGCGGCAAAGGGGATTGTGGTGCTCGTATGTATGGAGAGCGACTGCTGCGTCTTTAATGCCTGATTTGATTGTCTGTGAATGTGGCCGACAATTTGATTGCATTATCACATTCCGCCCAATTAATTTGCAGAATTAATTACTGCGAATTGCATAAGCTAATGGCTTAATCTTGGTAAACTGTTTTACGGTTCTACGCCTTTGTTCTAGTTACGTTACTGACGTGTGCGTTATAAAGAGTTTAATAATAAAGAGTGCAAAACATTTAGAATTAATCAAACTGAGCCCATTCACGATTGGAGAGTAAACATTTGTCCTGTGATTCCTATAGAGAAGTTAAATTGCTTTACATGCACAGGTTTGTAGCCTATTATGCTGGATGAAACTTAGTTATTATATCTTAACGGAGGAAATCGGCGAGTTAAGCGATACAACCGTTCTTAACAATGGGCCCCTACCCTTAATTCGCAAGCAACCTTATAGTAGTAGGGGCCGCTTGCTTAGCGAAGCACTATCTAGATGAGATTACAAAATCACTTCCCTAATATCTTCCTAAAATTTCACAAAAAATGTTTACGTATCCTTTCATAATTTAAAATTCTTGATTTAAATAAGTGCTTTATTTACAAAAATTGTATATTTTAAATAGATGAAGCCAGAAAGTTTACATATGTTGCAGATATCACTAAACTTAAATAGAAATATTTTGTAATAGCATAACAATAAGCTACAACTGCCTCTTTTTCTGCGGTGAAAACTGTAATGATAGTTCTTCGGAGCAAAAGTTTTCAACAAACACTACTTATATAGCTTTCAACCACTTTGAGACTACTTCCTGTACTGTATAATCCTGGCTTTATTTGAGAGAGCAAGAATAGTTATATTCAATCATTTACATTATTAACAGTTTGCGTTTACATTAGGTAATCCACAATTTGGCAATATATTTTACGAAGATAATTTTTGGCCTACAAAAATCAAACGACAACGCACAATATTCACATAATCACTATTTGCATACTAAACAAGCAATAGTTTGGAGAGTGGAGTGATAACATTACCAATGGTATTACCTTTAAGGAAATTTATTGTATCTCTTTACAGCAGGTTTGTGACCCAAATGTAATATATATTTGCTCATTCTCATAATTACAAAATTACAAATGTACTATTTATAAACATTCGAATAGTATCCTATAGCAAAGTATTTTTCTAACTATCAATAAGAAAATCAAAAAATGTTGTTGCTGAATTTAAAAACAACAGAATTAATGGTCGCTTATAAACTTTATTGCAAAATTCACAAACAATCCAAAACAGTCCAAATTATCCCATCCTATAATAGACGTTGACGGCATTAACAGATACTATATACGAGAATATGTAAATATAGCATTTGGAGGATTTTAATAATTCTGGAAAAAGTAATTATTTTAATTAAAGGTATATACGTGAACTATCTACGTAAAATACCAACACAAAAAGCATGTAGGTAAACATTCTCAAAAAATGTTAAAGTTAAACATGGATATATCCTATTGTTAATGTTATCTTTAATAATAATGAATTTTATATTAATTAAAGGTACAAAAAATTAAATTGGAAGAATAAGAAGAGGTTAAGGAGAATGTCGAGATTTGAAATGGGTAGATAGGGTATATTTGTTATCAGGTGAAATATATAATACTTTATCAAAATTAAATACTTTCGTGATGGAATTCATTAAAATAAGCTTAAAAATTATTAGCAATAAATGTAAGTTTTTAATAATTAATATCTAATTAGTGAATAATAAAATAGCAAGTAAATTGTCTACAAAAATAGTGAATAAACTAATCTTTATAGGTAGTATTGTTTTAAGTAACGGTTGTAGAGTAGTAAATATCCAACAAAAAGTAGATAAGGCTGCGACTGAATAAAATCTGAGAGCAACTAACACAAAACTATTACTACATGGCTTAGAAATAATTGCGTTACCACTGTAATAAAGAGAAGACTTCAGTAATTGCAAATAGATATTTAATACATGGTAAGATATGATTATTGCAAGGTACATCAAATATAGAATTACGGGAAAGTATCCGCACAAAGGTTCGGGTGGTTAGGTTACACGTTACAAAAACGGAGATATAAAATTAACAAGTTGTCGAAGACTGACATTTTTTATTTCTCTTTCTCAATCAGCGAATCGATATCCTTCTAAGCTTGTGGGTATTGTTCTAGGCTTAGAAAATGTATGTTGTGGATTTATTTATACAGTAAATTAATTAGAACGTACTGCTTGGTATTGTAAAACTAAGAGAGATGCTTCTTCGTTAGTAGTATTCAGTGATTCGTTGTTAAATGACTCTGGTTATAACTAAAGTTATTTGCGGTAATGACGACTAAATATTGGTTAAAATTGTTTAATTATTAATATAATATGCTATGATAAATGTAGACTATTGTAGAGCACTATTTAAGAGGGCTGTCCACAAAAGCACTGCTTGTTTAACACAAATCGTAGGATAATATTATGCAAAAAACAAACATATAATATAATGCTATGGTGATTGGAGATGTATATATATATATATATATATATATATATATATATATATAATATATATATTTATATAATATATATATTTTATATATATATATATATATATAAGCTCTACGCTTTTTATATATCGTTCAAAAATAAAAATACTTTACCTCTTCTGTGACTATGAACATATGTTTCAAATACAATAAGATTAAATTTAGAGCCCTTTTTTAACGCACTGCGTTCAAGTTACTAAAATAAACAAAGTTGCATATTGTAAGAATGCATAGATAATTTGTATTTAATATTGTAACTACAGCAATCTGCAGTGAACCAAAAGATAAATAATCATAATCAATCAATCCATATTCCTTCAAATAAAAACTAGAACGTAATTTGAGGTTAATTACATAATGGCCCAAAATTACTATACACTCACGTTTGTTTCAAAAGAACAAAGAAATAAAATGAAATTAATGTCATAATTACATTATATTAAAATATGACAACTGTAGTAGTATATTTGAATTATAACTGTCACTCTTCTTTATTTGCTAGTGCACTAACTACATCTAAGCATGCAATCAGAATATAACTCTACGATTTTCCTCAGTTATCTCTACTCGATATCATGAAACTTAATTTAAGCTGTGAGTTGCAATTTGCTAAGTTGTGCATGGAGTCTTTCAGAATAACTAAAAAGGCACATAATAAAGTTCCTGGAGTAACACATAAGGATACGGTGTTAATAACTATAAAATATTTTTTGTAATTAATCAATTTGATATTACTACTGGAAGAAAATGTGAGATAAGCATTTATAATTAATTTTTTTATATATATAACTTTAGATATTTCTGATACACAGCGTATTACTTTATATTATATTATAAAATGCGATTTTTATAAATAATCGCTTTAAAAATAATACTATTTGTTCTGTAGGTACACAAATCACGCATTTCAGTCACGGAACATCTCCACACACAATATTTTTTACTTATTTTTGTTACTACAGGTAAAGCTTAAAAGCTGGTATATAATTTTCTATAAATGGCAATTTTTATATTTACCCACTTTTGACAATTTGAAAATAGCCAAGAGGCTACAAATTGGTTATTTCGTATGATACTATTACCGAATAAAATAATTACTGGTGCAGAAAATTCTCTTTGATTTTATATTAGAATATAACGTATATATGTTATATAAATTATATTAGAATTATATACTCGGTCCTGGGTATCGAGGAAAACTGCCGAGCATAGTTGTCTTCAAAATCCTTCTCGATATAATCGACCACTTTATGAATTTGTTTAAGAATTGAATACCTTTTACAAAAGCCAAATTGGTGTTGCAAAATTATTTCTTTTTCTTTCAGAATGGGTTTTAGTCGTTTTAATAAGACTGTCTCCATCAGTTTGAAAATTAATGGTAACAAGGAAATTATTCTATAATATGTTTCATGAACTGGTTTTCCCAGTCTTTAAATTGAAATCACTTGCACAAGCTTTCACTGAATAGGGTAATACTGGGTTTTAAGGATGGAGTTGAAGATCTGTTTTAAAACAGTAATCCCTTTCCTAGAATATTCTTAGAATGATTTAGCTGTAATTAAATCGTAGTCCGAAGATTGGTTGCTGTTCAGGTATTTCATTTCAGTTTGGACTTCTTTAAAAAAACAAGGCTGTACAGGTAAGCATAGTTGTAGTGGATAATCCAAAAAATCAAGGATTTTTCTAGCATCATTTGGCATTTTTTCCGAGATGTGTGGCTAGAAAATATTAGAAATATTTTCATTAAATCGTTCCATAAAGTATAGTCGTAATAGCGAGTAGATGATATATTTTTTACGTATTTTTTAATCATTTATTAGCTTGGTTAGTTTTTTAGTTAGGGTATTTAATTTGTGTTTATTACTAAGATATCTAGTGCGTTCTCAGAGTTTTTTTACTTTTTTCCAGCTATTTTGACTCTAACAGTCAAGGGATAATTGTTGTTACAAGGCGTACTTAGTTTCTGTGATTTTGGAGGTGTTGCATTTCATGATGGTGGTTAGGTTTTCCGCTACCTTTTTTGTTTTGTTTGGTGTATTTAATGGGATTTTAAATTATAAATTGTTAATTAAATCTTCTCTGTGATGGTCTCAGTTGGTATGGTTGTTAAAGAGGCGAGGCTTTGTTTGTGTTTTTATTACAGCCGTGCTATAGTGCACTATATATATATATATATATATATAATTTGCAAATTATTGCCGCATAGTCAGAGGCTAAATTATAGCAGTCACTGGCATTAATTTAGTCAGAAGAACCCCCTTTAGTGACAAAGAAGTCCAAAGCATCTAGAATTTTGTTTAGGTCATTTGGCCAGTATCTGGGCCTACCAGTGGAGTTTTGATTCAGTCAGATCTTCTATGATGGTTTTGTGTAGAGCTACTCCTCATGAATTAATTAGCCTAGATCCCCAATGGGGATTGTTAACATTATGATCCCCTCTTGTTATATATTTATTTATTTATAGTCTTCCAAAGAATTATTTAAAGTGTTCTTGTTTAAATGAGTGTCTGTGAGGGCAATATACTGCAGATAAAAGTAGACTTCTGTTGAAACTTTTAATTTTAACATCTGTGACTTGTAAGTGAGCGGCTTCAAATTTTTCTACTTCATAGCATGAAATTCTTTATTAGTAATAATTCCAGAGTTAATTGTATATAAGTTCGTGTCTTGATGTTAAACCAGAATATATAATTTTGGAGTGCATAAAATATTGTATAGTAGAATTTGTTTAATTCTATATAGCAATTCAAGGTGCCACACCTCATCAAAGGCATTTTTTACGTCTAGAAAGACCGCTGTACAGTATTTCCAATTTTCAATATTGTCTTTAATTTTCTATATAATTTTGTACTAGGTGTACAGAATTATATAGAAAATTAACCGTTGTATGCTGGCCTCGAAACCCAAAAAGATGTTTTACAATTAGCTGTCGTTCTTGTAGAATAGGTTTTATATTCTTTAGTATAATAGTATAATCTGTGATAGTATAGATATCAGATTTATAAGGCAATATAGTTTTATTTGTTCTGGATCCTTTTCGAATTTTAAAATCATTGCACAGGGAAGTACTGCAACCTTAGCGCCGCGTTGAATAGCATGGTTGTTATTTTAATTACTTCAGTTGAAAGTCCTTTTAGTGTTTGACCAGTTATTATGTTTTATCATGGAGATTTTTAGTATTTACATCTTTATTTATTACGCCTTGTACTTCTTTTATGTTAAATTTTTTAATTGGTACTATAATTTGTTCAATTGTTTTTTCAGTATTAATGTATTTTCTTTTCTTATTTCTTGGATATTTGTTTAGGAAAAGGTTAAAATATTGTTTATAAATAATTTACAACTGTTTATGTTTTTTCGTTGGTTTTATCTAAACTGCTGCCTAATTAATAAAATACACTTAGTGTTCTTTATTGCTTTTCATAACGAGTATTCTGTAGCTTCTTTGCTGTTAAATCTTGTAAATATCTTGATTAATTTTTGTTCTGGTTGTTTTACAATAATTCTTTTATAGACTTATTTAATCTAACATTGTCAATTAACATAATATAAACAAAATTTACTATTTATCTCTGAGTTACATTTTATTTACCTAGATTTCACCAAAATCAAAACAATGCTATTTGTGGGGAAAGTTTTTACAACAATGTTCTGTAATCACTAAGACGTAGTTTATATTAATTTTGTGATCAATCGAAATAATTAATGTTTAATACTGCTACAGACGGTTCGTAAAGATAATAGTCGATCATTGTCCAAAAAAATAATGACAGTTACGACACCGCCACCCCAACTATAACCAAATTGAAGCATATTTATTGGACGACTGTGAATCATCCTTCTTATAACCTCAATTGGAATTTTTGAGGTTAACCTTGTTTTAAGCCCCTTAAGGGTGCAGAAGTTTAAAGCAAGCTATGCGTTTTGGACGAATACCATCAAGAAATATACTTTTCTTTCAAATTTGTGAAGCAATATTAATTATACCAAATTTTAGCTTTATAAAAAGATTATACAGGAATGAAACCATTTATTAGCCAAATAAACATTCATTTAAATCAAAACTATGCCAACAAGCAGAACAATTTTGAGGTAAGATATAATATTCGAATAAATGTAAATTTAACTCGATCAAAGCGTATATTTCTGTATTACATAATTCGAAAAATACAATAATACTAAGAATTATTTTAAATTTTAAGAAAAATACTGTTTGCTATTGGAATACTATAACAACGTACATGTATGCACCTAAATAAACATTTACTATATATTTTACCTTACTCAGGAATCTTCGGACTGATATGAAGCGATGTTATCCGGTTTATTTAGAATAAGCTCTGCAACATGCCCGACTAATTTAGTTTACATTATCTGACAACAAACATCCGACATCAGCGTCGTTTCTTTCCATCAAAGCATCCGATATCGTCGAGTGTATTTTATCCAACGCCACCAAAAATTAATCACATTACTCGATTATCCGACAAAATGTCATGTTAAAGTATTTGACATTATCAGCACTGTCGATTTAAAATATTCGATATCGTCGAGTGCAATTCCAATTCTTTCAATTTGAACGTCAATTATATTGCAACGATATATATATATATATATATATATATATATGTATAGGATTAAATGTAGAGCTGGAGGTGTCGCTTTGCATCTGTAAATGTTATAATGGCTGTCATTCGTTATTAGCTTTATTAATATTTTTACTATTGTTATAATTATTATTAAAAAATAATTACTTTTTTATGGAAGACGGCGACCATAAATATTTTAATTCAAATGTTTGACGCGAATATTGAATATTGAGTTTTCAGTTAAACATAAAACAGTTTATTACAAATAATTTTTAACTGTTATTCCCATTAAGCAATATAGTGGTATCATTATTTCTATTTAAATAACAAGCCTAGATAAAAGAATGCCACTTAAAAAACCTCCAGTACAGTCATTGTCTCATATAGCCCCAATACCGCGACTGTAACTAAATAATGAACATTCATTTTTTTAAACATGTCAAATAAGCAATTACAAAATTATATAAAGCTATTTGTAGCAATACTAAGATAAGATAATCATAAAAGAAAGATATATAATTTATTTATGTAATTTTCTCAATTATTTTTTTAATTTGCTTGCTAGCTTTTTTGTTATTAAAATGTGCCTGTAATGAATAAAGTAAACCAAGTATAGAATACATAGGCATAAAATTAGTAAAGTTATAGCAGCAATATAGATATGTCTTACTTTAGAATGTTGTCTACAAAAACTTATGTGTATAAAAAAATCTCTTCAAATTGTAAAATATTACGTCACTCTTTGGTAAGTCAAAAATATCTAAATTTAAAAGTGCCCTTTAATATAATTCCGTGCATATGATAACAGGATAATAGAACTTAAAGTTAAAATATGTACATTTTGAAGCTTCTCATAAAAAACATAAAGTGCATTTTGCTTACAGTCACAAACGGGGTGACGAAGGATTTTCATATGACGGGCAAACGTTGGCTATCGTCTCTTGTATTCAGCTATTGTGGGCGTTTTCTGTTTCAATTGCCTCACGTACAATCCTGTTGGTGAGATGGGAAATGGGGGCAATGGTTTTAGCCTTTAAAATTAATTTTGTGGCCTGTTTTTTTATTACGTTTGGTCTGCCTTTCCGTAGGCCAGAGAATACTTATATATCCAGTCGGATATTTGCCGATCTGTTTAACCTTTGGCAGTTTCCACAAGGCATTTCATAAACTCCTTAAGATTCGGTGGGGCAGTGATTCTTTGCTGAGCGAATAAACCCAGACATTTGGTTATTGGTCGTGAAGACCGTACGTATGTTTTGCCTCATTAATATGCGACTTATTTTACCGTGGATGATATAAGGTAATAATTTTTTTTCTTAGTCAGAAAGGTTTTGGAATTGGAAATTAATGTTTTTATTTGTATTTTTGATTATACGGGATATAGATTTATTACAATACCCATTTTGTAGCAGAGTGGTGGTAACGGTTTTAATTTTTGTTTGGCGATTTTTTATATTGGAGGGTCTGATGGATCTGGTGATAAATTTGGGCAGGGTGGTGATGAGATTTGGCATTTAGGTAGCGGTTAGTATGAGTTGCTTTTCTATAGACAATGTAATTAAAGCTGTCATTAGAAGGATTTCTTGTTATAAGAGTATCTAGAAAGTAAAGTAAATTATTATGTTCGGTTTTCATGGTAAATTAGGTTTAAGTAGAAAAAAATTGGAAAGATATTATGGTCAGCTGTGATATCGTCTTTTTGTTTACCAATATCTCAATCCCTGATACCCTACAGTTATTGAAATCAATCTGTAATGTAAATAACAATATCCTCTCCTTAATGAATCATTGCTTAACCAACATATATTTTACTTTCAAAGTAAATTTTACCGCCAAACTAAGGGTTTTCCACTTTCACCTGTCATCGCTAACCTTTTTATAGCCGATTTCGAAAAAAAAGTCCTTAGTCCCTTTCACCTTAAACCCACCTGCTCGATACGATATGTCAATGAAACTTTTGTTATCTGGCCTCATGGAGATGATACCCTTTCAGAATTGCTTTTTTACCTAAAGCAAATCCATACCAATATTATATTTACCATAGAAACCAAACATAATAATTCCCTTCCATTCCTAGATGCTCTCATAACAAGCAATCCTTCTAATGGCAGCTTTCATTACACTGTCTATAGAAAACCCACTCATATTAACCGCTACCTAAATGGCAAATCCCACCATCACCTTGCTCAAAGTTATTATAAGTCGTATATAACAAAGGTACGTATACAGTAAAGTCGTATAGGAGTCATCAAGTGGCGGCTGATTTTAGTCACCGAAACTGTATATTTATAGTCTAAAACTTAAACAATGAAGAAACTACATATTTACTCATTGCTTAAGAGCAAGTTACTTTGATTTTAAAATTAGACAAAAAATAGTGTTCATTAAATTAGTATATAACGAAAAGTGTTTAATGTATCCTGTGCATTTTTCAATTAAAAATAGGCCATGATCAGTTCTTTTAAGTATATCTGAATAAAACTAGTAACGTTTTATTGTATTACAAATAAAAGTAAATAATACTGGCCAAAAAATAATTTAATAACTATCAACAAAGAATTCATCCAGAAGAACGGCTTGGATAGTTCTTTAGATCAGATTTTTTATTTTTATGTTTTAATTAATTAAGGGGTATAATAAAACTAAAGAGTGTAAAGGTTAGGACCAAAGTAATTTATTTGTAATTCTGGTTTTAAGAAATGTTATGATGAGCTAAATATTAAGTAAATATCAAAATATTACATTAAAAAATTATTAGTTATTAATATGATAAATCATATTTCTATTAAACATGACTTGTTATAAAATATAATTTAATAAAATAATTTTTACTGCAAATATAAGTTTTAAAAGAGCTTGTGTTAATAAATAGTTGTAAGAAGTACAGTTTGCTAAGACAATGGTAATAGCCAAAGAATTCGATGGGGAAACGTCAATGAATATCAAGAGCAAATAAACTTTTCAACAACTCTTTGAATTCGGTGTCTGACCCTCATACTGTTGAACAATTTGACTTACTTTGAAACTTTTTTTAAGAGTTCAAACTCGGCCAAAAATGTATTCTTGTTTTCTCAGTTGTCTAGAACCATACCTACATAACTCTTAAAGTGAGAGCCTCAAAGCAAGCCAAAATGTTCAACACTACAAGAGAAGTGTAGAAGAGTTTACGATGACTTCTTACAAGAGTTAGACACCAATATTTTGAGTTAGCAACACGATAGGATATATCTTTGGCTAAAATTATGACTTCTTGGCATCAATTTCGCCCAGCTCTTGGCATTTATCGGTGGTATTCGCTAATTTTGCCAAAATCAAAAATCGGAAAATAAGGCATAAGTTCGAAAAAATATACCGACGTTTTAGAGTAGACGCAATTGAATCTGTCTGATCAGTTAAATTGAAGGTTTTGCGCAGTACCTGACCGAAAAGAAGTGCCGAATACTGAAGGGAAGACGAACCGCTAAAGATACAAAGCCCACATTTTGCGAAAATCATATTTCAAAAAAAAATGACCCATTGCTTTATTTTTTGCCATTTTTATTTTTTTACGACTTCTACGGCAATTATCATAAAAATAAAAATTTTATAAATGCCAAAAACTGATTATTGACAATTATTGCTAATTTTGAAAAAATTCCCAATATGGCATATTAGCAAAACTTATAATACTTATCAAAAGCCAACAAAAATTTTTAAAAGGCGCCTATAACACGAATGTCAAATAAAAAAATTATAATACCATTACCTGCAAACAAAATTGACTTAAGTAACCTACTTAATAGGTCGAGTTCTGCGACAATTATCTAATTATGTATATACTAATATTTTTTAACTCTTCAGCCACGGTACATTTATATATTTTTTTCTTAAAGAATTAGGAGCACAATTTATATTCGATATAGGATTACTATAAAAAACACAAAGAATATATGAAGTACAACAAATAAAAAACAAAAAAAATATAAAACGGTAATTGTTACCTGAAAATTTATGAAAATCTTAAATAATGGTATTGACAGAGTATATAGAATACAAGAAAAAATTTGCAATATGTTACAAGAAATGATCACACATTGCGACAAGTTCAAGAGCATTAATGTATCTACATTATAATAAGCAGGGTAATTTTTTGGTGTTAGGTGCTTCTGAACTGTAGCAGTAAAAGCTCGCAATATCATCTTGGTCAAAAAACGAAATACCGATCAATTTTGCACTATAACTTTGAACGTGGTCTTATTAGTGCGTTTCAAAGAAATAGCTCCTATTTTAAAACTGACAATTTTTATAGTACAATATTAAGGTAGTTTTATTGAAAAAACCTCTGATTAACAAATGCTCCGAAGTGAAGACGCCAATTCTCGTCTGTTACGAAAACCATCGTTGCTATTGCAATAATGTTCGAACTTAATAAGTATGTGAACCAACGAATATATAGAATTGCTTGCAAATTCTTAAATTGAAAATTTGTACCACTTGCACGATCATCTTTAAGTGAAAAAGTTGTTTCTTTTTGTGTATCTCACGCCTTAATCGATAAACAGATGGCACAACGCATTTTATTTTATTGCAAGATACTCAGTGTTAGTAAATTTGAAAATAGAGTACTTCGCTTTGCCTGCAACATCACGACAAACCTAAAACATGAAAGTGTTGGTTTCGAAAAATGCAGAAGTACATAACTTATGATGGAAGATGTTTTCATTTTTAGAGATTTTGATAAATTTCCTTTTCCACGTAACGTTATTTAATTTGACTTACATATTTTTGTAAAGGTTTTAATATACTTTTTTGGAATTTGGAACAAAATATCGCAAGCATGTATACAAATTTGCTCTAAAAATTTATATATGCATATACTATACATTCTTACAGAGCTGTAACATGGCTAAGGTTTATTGAAAATAGAAATTTTGCTAAGCACTATTGAATTTCCTGTTGAAGTACTTAATATTTCCGTATTTGTAAAAATATAAAAAACATTTATTTACAGTGTAAATTAGTTATATATGGTGAATTATCTAAAGTTTAGTAAAAAATTCACATATTCCTTTCAGACATAAAAATTGACACTTAGAATGCATTACTAAAGTACTATAAATTAGTCTAATTTTTTTATTGAAATTAAAAATATTACCCAGAAAATTACAACACCAATCTTTCTACTTTACATAAGGTATAGTACATATGCAAACGAATACGTATGTGTATTTTTTTACATCTAATAGCAATAAAAATAAAATATTTATGTCCAATGTTAAAAATAAACATTTGACAGATAAAAGATAACAAATATGTTATCACACAAAGCAGTTAAAACGACAATTCAAATAAACTAAACGAAACCGAATGAAAAATGAACACCATAATTGGTTCGGAGAAGAAATGGACATAACAGTACAGGAGATAGAACCGCCGTCCATCAAATAAATAAAAAAAACACTAAAGAACCTCAGAATAAACGGGATAACTGCAAAGATGAATAAACAAGGAAGTGAAGTGTTAATGAAGCGGATTTTGCATTAGTAAAGCAGATATGGAAAGAGGAGAAATGTCCGAAAAATGGATAAAATTAGTAAGTAATTCATCCCATATACACAAAAGGGGACAAAATGCAATGTACTAACTACAGAGGTATCACACTACTGGACGTAGTATATAAAGTAATGGCCAGGATCATCAGAATTAGACTGGATTATCACGTGACGAAACGGATAGGGGAATACCAGTGAGGCTTTAAGAAAGGAAGGTCTACCACGAATCAAATATTTGTTTTAAAAATTATTCAAAACAGTACCTATATACAAAACTGAACCTACATATACTATTCATAGACATCAGACAGTCTTACTACTCAATTATAAGATAATGGCTATATCATGCCCTCAGAATGATCCAAGTACCAAATAAGATAATTAAGCTGGTAGAAATGACACTTAGAACAACGGAAAATAGACTTGCGGTAGAAGGAAGGCTGTCTGAAAAATTAAAGGTTAAAAAAGAGCTGAAACAAGGGGACTCCTTGTCAACGGTGTTATTTCACTGTGTACTAGAAGTGATATTTAGAGAGAACGGAATAAGAACTAAGGGGATAATATATGACAAGAAGAATCAAGTAATCGCTTATGAAGACGATGTGGTGCTCATGGCAAGATCAAAAGAGGAACTCGTCAGAATGTTCAATGCTCTTGAACAAAAAGCCAAAGAATATGGCCTCTATATTAATAAGGAGAAAATTAAATACATAGAGACGGGGGACAACACAATCAGGGAACAAATGCAAATCAACATCGTGATAGAATAACACAAAGAATACATTTTCGAAAAGGTCAAAGAATTACAGTACATGAGCATAACAGTAACTAGTACAGGGAACAAGATAAAAAAAATAGACAAGAAAATTGCAAGGTAAACTAGGTTTGTAGGAGCGCTTCACAACTTACTTAGAACCATAAACTACTCATAGGCAGCGAAACTTAGATTATACCCATCTGTAGTACAACCAGCAGTACTGTATAGATATGATTGCTGAATCATGAACAAAAGAAAGAAGAAAAAACTGAACGCCTGAAAACGTAAAGTGTTAAGAAAAATATTTGGGGATATCAAAGAACAAGGCAATGTATGGAGACGAAATTTGGAAGTTAAGCAACTATAACGGAAACCAACGATAAGCCAGAAAGTCAGGACAACTATATTACGATGGTTGAGTCACGTTTCTAGAATGACGGATAACAGATGGCCAAAAAGGTATTGAGCAGAGGGGGAAGCAGAAGAAAATAAGGATGGCCACATATATAAATTTTATATTTATAAGGGTTTTCATTTACAGCTAACATTATACTCGCCATAGTGACATACGAATAATACGAATGAATTGTATAATGAAACTGGACATTAAACTAAATAATATTAGTTTCCTTTTGCTGGAAAATATTACAATGTGCCTGCCAATATTGCAGTGAGTCTAATTCCATTCGATGTATTGTAGGGAACACTTGTATAAGAGCCGTAATGTATACGCCTGGCGTTTCAACAAAACTCGTAATTTAAGTTTCTATTCAGTTCGGTGCGCTTTTAAGTTACTGTGATATTTTTACAGGCTTGTGGGTAGATTTAATCTGAGAGCAGAACTGAAAAAGTCTGGCGTTGTTAATTGAAACAACGTATTGGAATCTCTTTGTTTTAGTAGTGCAGCAGACGGAGTAAGCATGCACAGAAAATTGGTTTGTGCATATTAAATTTTGCAGTCAAACCTATGTTAGTTTTGTTGTTGAATATTAACAAGATAATACAAATTAGTTGTCAAATTAATAATTGGTTCTATTCATCAAGCTTACTAATATATCATATTTTTTTGTATATAATAAATTATTCAACCACTATATTGATTAAAAACGGTATTTCGTTAACAATTAATATTATTTTTAAATGTTTTTAGAATTAGTAATATATTACACCACGCCGTTTTGTCCTTTAAAAAGAGCAAGTGCATTTACGAGTAATGGTTCACGTTTTTAGAGCTACTATCGATAAAGCATAGCCAAGGGTCAAAGGACGATCTCTTCGCATTTATAAAGGGACATGGAAGCAGTCATATAGCGGCAACAAATGTACAGCACCCTTAGGCACTTGATCGATTTAGTTTGCAGACCCCAACGCGGTATATCTAAAATCTTGGTAGATTTTAATGCACTACCAGAACTGCAAAAGTCTGTTTGCTGAAGTCTGATCGTTTGTTAGGTCGCAATGGATTGGGGCATTACTGCAAAGCAAACGACTTGGAAACGATGTGACTTTGGTAAGCAGATAAGTTGTTTTATCAGCAATTTGGGGCTATCTCGTTCCCTGCAGAGCCCATAATTTATGTTTAATCAAGCAGAACAAACCTGAGAAGCAATAATAACATTTTTTAATTAGAATTATTTGAATTATGCTAAATATATACCGATGAAATTGTTACTGATAAACAATTTTAAATCAGTATTGTGTTGTATGCAGCTTTTTAAGTTTTTTTATGTGCATGTTTTATTTTTGTTTAAAGAAGCATTAGCTCATTTAATTATCATTAAATAATTGCTTGTACCTCATATGTGCTATATAAATGTATACGCGTTGCAGGGTTTTCTGTTTTCCTATTATTGCCTTTATAATTAGTTTTAATAAATTTTAGCATAATTTTTTATGACTAGTAGTATCTTTTAAAGACTGGATTGACTTTTATATGATTTAGTATAAACAATAGTAAGTATTTTATCTTTAAAAGTTACTCTTATTTGACATATGCTTTTATTAACAAATTTTTAATGTAAAAAATTGTAACTGCAACCACATAAAATATTTTAAATTATCATGAGTATATCAATTATAAGAACCATGTGGTAAAATTAGTAGCTCACGTGCTAAGAAAGATTAAAGATAATTGATGTAATGTCTATCAAGAACTTAGTCGATCATTCTTGACATATAGGTATTAAATAAAGTTTTGAAATAATCACAGTTACATATGAAAGCTTATTTTGAATTGCAACACTATTTTTTATAAATCAAATTATTTCTGAATTTTCATCTACATCTATTTTTTTATTTTGCATAATAGTATATAAAATACTGCTTTTAAAAACTATGGCAAATGTGCTTATTATGTACATATAAGTGTTAACTAATAAATAATTGAGAAATATTAGGTGAATAGTAAATATTTAATCTTTGTAATCAATCTAAGTAATTAGAATATAAAATTTAATATTTAATTTCTAACATCATAAAAAATACCTAATGCTTTTGCATTCCATAAATGTTGTTGACCTAATAACAGTAATATGTATATACAAAAGTCAAATTGGAATGACTTAAAATTGCTACGTAAAAATATTTTGAAATTAAAGAAAATCAAAGAGAATAACCAAATTATTAAATAGTTTAAAAAAAAACATAAATTAATTTTTATTGAATTTTAAGAACAGCACATTTTAAAGTTTGTGCTTTATATTTTACATAAATGCTAACATCACACTATACGATATACATAGAACAAGGTAAAACATTTTTACGTAACCTTCTTCGTATACCAAACACAGTTGATTCTAAATGGTTGCCTTTCATGATAGAATCCAATAAATCCAAATTAAGCATGACATAGTAGCAGTACAATTAGTATTAATGCTCTATTGCCCTGGATTCGTTGTAATTAAAATTTATTTTTGTCTTCCCATTAAATTCCGATAACATCGGAAAACTGTAGATACACATTCTACAAATCATAATATATAATATAACTTAGAGTGGCTAAATTTTTGTTATCTTAAAATAACATAACCAGTAAACTTAGAAATTAGTTTTCGCATATTAAGAAATATATATGTTACATGTTAATTAACCTAGACTTTCATTATTGTTGTGCAAATTAAAGGAAAGTATATTTTTTAAATTTATATAAAGGTGCGTTTGCAAGACCTATCATTTAATTATATTGATCTACCAGTATGTAAAATGTTAAATTAGAATATAGTGATGTGTACTCTAAATGCAGTATAATAAATATGCAATATTTTAAGCATGCACATAAATAGTTTATTGGCAACTTACGTCTGTATTCCATTAGATTATTAAGTTTTAAAATCGTGCAAACCTGGCAATCTTCATTTGAGTCTGGTAAAAAATTTATATACAGTAAAATATTTATTATATAATATAAAATTGAAAAAGAAAGCACTAATTGGCTTTCCGACTATTATTATCAACCAAAATTAAAAATAATCTTAATCTCGCTGGTAAAAAATTTTTGGATAAATGTTTATCTAAACATTTATAGTAATTGGTAAAATACTAACCAGCATCAAAGATACAATTTTACATGGAACCTTGAGCATAAGGGTTGTAACTAAAAAAATGTGCAACTTTGTAGACGTTACAATTATTTGTAATATTTATCATGATTCTTAGTCAACTTATTCTCTTACGCACCGATATAGGTTTAAGTATTTCACAGGTCTTAATATGGGGAGTATACTGATTTGTGGCCTTTTAAATATCTTTGGTGATAAATCTTGGCGAGTATAAGATCACTGGAAAATTACCTGAATGTAGCATTCCTACATAATTTACCAACAGATTTTCAAAACGTAGATTAAAGTGGGAATATTCAATTGGATGCTGCACAATTTTTAATATTTATAGAAGAATAATGAATTTTAAATGTTTCAAAACATATGTTAAGTATTTTAACTAATGAAGCGTATAATAAAGTTTTGTACCCAACGACAAAGTATGTCTTATGAACTGAAAGTTTAACACTTTCTTATATTTGACTTTGATGCCGGGTTGTCACAAAATCTCTGATAGGAGACAATATAGTAAGCATTATGACATATAGTCGAGGCAAAAAAAAACGCTAAAATCTCTAAATTTTTTCTTGGCTACACGTATCGAGACATTCTAGGGCGCACTCGATTTGGGCAATCCTCAGAAAAAGAATGTTTTTTTTTTGTTATAATGCGAAAGTGCATTTGTGTACGCAAAAAATTCATTTGTTTGATGCATTTTTTGCAGACCCTAAATAATATTTTATTGCACTCGTAGTATTGGCCAAAATAAGCTCAATCCCGTTATTCGGGTTTTTTGGAGTCGCTGTACTTGGGGGAGCATAATTCTGGATCTAGGGGCAATAATGGGAACCAGCTTAAAGTTGTTTGTTTTTCGAGATTAAACTGTCTATATAAAGGTTATTGAGGTCGCTGATAACGAGTTTGATTCTCAAATTAAGCTTCAATGCACCAAAGTGGGAAAATGCTCTCGGACTTTTTGTGAAAAGGATACTCTGAGGCACCAGGGTACGAGAAGTGCATTTTTCATTTGAATATGATTTGATTTGAATTATTTTTAAAAACAATTATTTTCCAGATAGTATTACCAAAAAAATTTGCTTGCACACAATCAACCCCATTTGGTGGTCACTTTTATGAACAGCATTAAATAAATAAGGTTTTTCTAGATTTTTTTCAAGTTTACAAACGTTGTTTTCAATAAAAAAGAAACTCGACTTTCAGCGCATATGAGTTTCGGTTAAAATGTTCGGTGAGGTGTTGGATAATCGGAAAACCAGGATTAGTCAATTTGTGATTAAGCACACGGTAAATATTTGCCACAATTAAAAAAAAAATGTCACAAGAATTGCCATTCGCAAATGCAAGTTTTGCAGAAACATGGTACTATTTTACATTATCGCAAATACCTTCCGTATACTTAATCGGAAACTGCTGAATTCGAGGTTCTTGATTATCCGTCACTTCAACGAAAATTTGGATTCCAATTACAAAGTAGTAGGTTGCCTTAACTTATTGCAAAGTTAACCAAAACTCACATGCGCTGAAACAGAATTTGCAGAATTCAAGTTTGCAGAGTATGTTAATTTCTATATAACGTGGAAAAATTCAATTCAGCATGGTAGTCGTAAATGAGAGTTTTGCAGCTTTCCTGGAAAAGTCTAGGAAAATGCTGAAAAATTGGGCCCTTGATTTTCAATTTAAAATAAAGTTTCTAGAGGTTTCAAGGTTCTAAAATAAAAATCAATCTTTTCAAGATTTGCTGAACACGATTCGGGCATTACTTTGAAATTTCGCCATGTGCATTTCGAGTTATGTCCACTTTTTATGAAAAAATTTAATTTTTTCTCTTTTTTTTATTAGAAAAACGATCTATAGCTCGTTTTTCAGTATTAAGCAAGACAACATAATTCTTTGAATTTCTATGAATAATTTTAATCGTTTTTTTCTCTAAAAAATAGATGGATCATCATCATCATCATTATACGAAGACAGTTTAAACTCAAAAAACAAACTTTGAGTTGGTTCCCCAGAATCGTCCCCATCCCCAGGATTATGCCCCCCCCCCCCAAGTGCAGTGGGGCACATATTCGTTGCAGCGACCCGAAAAGCCCTTATTCAAACAGTTTAAACTCAATAAGCAAATAAATTTGAAGTGATTCTCTAAAATCGTCCCAAAACCTAAGATTATGACTCCCTAAATGCATTGTGGCAATTTCTAAACATCATATTCGTGATCAGCGACCCCAAAAATCTACGGGTAACGGGATTGAGCTTATTTTGGCCAACATTAAGCGAGTAATAAAATATTCCTTTGGGTCTGCAAAAAATGCGTCAAATAATGGATCTTTTGCGTGGAAAAATGCATTTACGCATTGTAACAAAAAATATGGTGTAAGACTTTTTTCTGAGGATTTTCCGAATCGAATGCGCCCTGGAACATCTCGATAAGTGTACCCAGAAAAAATTTAGAAATTTTTTACTAATTTGCCTCGACTAATACACAACTGGATTATTATTCATTTGAAAGTAAACACAAATTTTTATACATTTTTAGCAGCCAAGTGGACCACTCTCTAGACGCTCTTAGAAAAACTTAACAGCTTATAGTTGTACAATAAATAAAATAAATTCTTAAAAATAAAGCTAACACTATCGTTGCTTTGTTAAATATAAACAAGACTTTTATCTCAGTTCAAACAATAATTTGAATTAAAAATGCGGGTCCGAATCAATCTCTAGCCAATTGGCATTTTTACGGCCCAGTTTGACTCAGGCTGCAATAAATGAGTATACCTGTAGGTCAAACTCTAAGGTAATAAACCTGCAAAGCTTGCAACGCATAGAGAAGTGGCAAAGCAGTCTCCCAAATTTTTGAAATCGCGTTTCCGGGTTAAAGGTCACGTAGTATTTCAAAGTTTTATGTTTAAATTAATCAGTGTTCAAAGACGAGTTGAATGATATGCTACATGTCCTATGTTGCTATTTTGAAAATTTGAAATCGTAAAGGTCATTAACGCTGACCTTTGACCAATCAGTTAAAATATCACTAGCAAACAAGCCTTTTTGGTCACCTGTCGATTGGTGAAAAGAAAATTTGGAAATTCCCAGCCGTTCTTGAGTTATTGCTCGGACGGACGGACGGACAGACAACATGAAGTTAGTAAGTGATTTCGCTTCGCTTCGCCACTTAGTAATAGGCAGTCGGTAAGTAGCGCTAGCCACGTGTACCGTAGGCTGTAGTGTGTAGCAGACAGACTTACCTATCCTGTTACGACGCCTTCGTGGCGTATTACGGGGAACTATTATTATTAATATAAAATGCTTCCTAAAATTATGAATTTTTAAAATAAATTCATAAATCCCATATGTATGTATGTATGTATTCGACTCCCCAGTCATTGGCAATAATTTTATAACAATGTATTCAGATAACACTCTGGTAAAATCTCAATACCATAACGTTACTAACCAGAAATAAGCTACAAAAAACTAAAATGACAAACTTTAAAAAGTGATTTCTAACAGAAAAAGTAATAAAAAAAGTTCATACAAATGTAAGCCCGAAAAAGTCCATGATTGTCTGCAATGACTTTTATGTAAGAACCCGCATCTCAGATGTGCCGTGTTTATAAGTTTCTGTTCATTTGCAGATCTGCTTATAATTAGAAAAAAAAACAAAGATTGCTTGCACATTCAAGAGAATGGAAAAAGTAGGAAGGCTGCACGAATTTATTATGAAACATACTTTCACTCGTAGTAGTCGAAGCACAAAACGTTTAAAGCACTGTTTGTGCGAGAAAAGATCATTTAACTATGAAGATGAACACGGAAGACGGGCGCGCCATGTTTGTATGTTTAAGTTGGAACGTGCTTTACAAGACATTAAGGATAACTTCATCACAATCTTCAAGTAAATAGTACGACAAGAAAATTTGTTAAGTATTCTATCGCTTGTAATATTTGCGGATTTTCTTTTAAAAGGAGGATTATGTTGGTAGTTTTTGCAACAGGGTACTAGCATTATGAAATTTCTGTTGTTATCTTTTTTACAAATTTTACAAATAACATGAAATAGTTGAGGTGTAGCAAGGGCTTTACATAGATATTTATGCTGGAATAATTCGTGACCAAATAACTAGACCAATCAGTGTATTTATGATTTTTAATAGCCATTTAGTCTTTAGTGTTGAAAATGTGGCAATCGTGCAGAAGATATTGTTTATATTGTTCTCCACTATCTCATTAATAACCTCCTTTGCAGATAAATTAGGTCAGTTTCTGCTATATAATTTATTTAGGCACCCAACTTAAATCTCCCTAAGTTTTACCTGTGGTGCCACCTAAAATGTGTCATGTATACTGACAATAAGCTACGTTTCAATATGCGTACAATTTAACAATAAATCCTGTGACATTATTCAGGTGCAGCCCGAAAGCTTTAAACGGAGGCATCAATCTGTAATATGACGCGTTTATGTATGCAGTAAAGCCCATATGGAACACTTTGGATATCTAACATATTCTAAAGTTATCAGGAATAAGTGCTATAGTGTCGTTGTACATTTCGGAACTTAATGTTTTATGTATATTATTTGTTATTCTTTTATCGGAAATTACACTACGAGTTATTTTTACAGTTAAAATTTATCTATACAACCAGTTTTTAGGGCGCGTAATAGAACCTTTAATTAAATGTCAATCACTGTGTAGCAAAAATGTTCTACATTTAAAAGTCTCAATAAGTAAACAGGGCTTCGACTAATAAATCGTAAACCAAAAGGTACATGAAGCTTTACTCTAGAAAATTAGTAACAAATCAATTCATAGGCGATTTGGGTGTAAATATTATGTTATTATCTATTTTTAAAGCACCAATATAACAGAAAATTAATAAATTACAGTTATTGTTTAGTTACCACAACAAACATACATTTATACAAATTTTAGATAATAGAGAGCTATTAAATTGTTTTTGTTATGAATTTTATATAAGTCTATTATTTAGTACAAATTATTTGTAGCTTTTAATATGCTGATTTAATTAGAAAGAAAAGATCTGCTTTATTTATAAATCAGAGTTATAATATTCTTAAGTGGTTTTCTTATAATAGTGCATTTATATATCTAACCTTTTTTATATGGGTTTATAATATGTTATATAAAAATACAGAAATACACTGAAAAATATATTGGCAATAATTAAACAATGAACATAAGAAAACAAACAAGTTTTGTAATAATGTCACTCTGTGTCACATAGTGTACGTGGTTTCGAATTGTTTAGTTACATTAATTTTCTTTTAATATCTCAACGTTGTAATAGGTGTATAAATAAGTTCTCAGCTTTAGATTTCACAAGACGCAAATCACCGTTTATATGTAACTTGTTAGTCCGCCCTCTTGCTGTTTTAAAGCAATGACATTTGGTCTTTCGAAACATCATGCGATTTGGCGTTTGATGCACACAAACTCAATCAGCTGTGTTCGCGATGGCAATCACAAAAGAGCATATTCGATTTTCTATCCACTTCGCGTCTCATCTTAAGAAAAACGCTGCTGAAGCCACCGAAATGATTTGTGCTGCATATGGTGAGAATGCTGTAAGTCATGCAACGTGCAAAAAGTGGTACCAAAGATTTCGCGGAGGTGAGTTTAGTCTTGAAGATCAACCACGCGCTGGACGCCCTCAAACATTTGACACGGATGAGCTGCAGACGCGTTAGGCTGGGAACTTCTCCCACATGCGGCGTATAGCCCAGACATGGCCCCTTCCGATTATCATTTATTCCGGTCGTTACAACATCACTTGGCTGATACGCACTTCAAAACAGAAGAAGTCCGAAAATGCACCGATAACTTTATCGTCTCGAAGCCGGTGAGCTTCTATCACCAGGGAATTCGCAAGCTACCCGAAAGATGGCCAAAGGTCATCAATGCCAATGGAGAATACTTTGATTTTTAAGCTTTTGTTTTTGTTTGTTTTTAAATAAAACTTTAATTTTGCAGAAAAAAGCTGAGAACTTATTTATAGACCTATTAGTTTGTAATATTTTCTTTAAAAAATGTTAAAGCGTAATGTTTTTGAAGAATTTATTATTCAACTTACATTGTAAGGAACTCTTAAAATTTTATTAACTTGGCAAGTTTCCTATAATATTTTATATATACTTATAAATCGTTGGTTTACAGTTCACTTTTTAATAATTGACTAGTTATTTTTAAACCATTTATTGAGACGTATAACATACGAATTAGAACAATTTGACATATTTATTGTTTTAGAAATACTTGGTGTAATAAATTTAAATTTTAAATATTTAATAAAATAAATTATTAGTATCTTAAAATCTTCTTAGATTGCTCTTTATTATACCGTCTAAAGATAAATTTCTTATGTTGGTGCAGCTGTCCAATTTAAATATAATTTGTACCACTTTGTTAATATAAAGCTTTGTATCTGCAAACATAAAAAACATATGTTTTATAATATATTTACACATAAAATAAAAATGCAAAAGTTCTGTAATGTAATATCGTTCTAAATTGTTTATGTTCTCTACCGTAAAGTACATGTTCCACAAAGATAGTCTCCACATACTTAGTCTTTTTCGTATGAACACTCCCCACTGTTTTACGAGCTTTAGCACATATTGCCGGGTAGAAAACTGCGCCCTTCCCCGCGGGACGTTCACGTCCCCGCATTCATTCGATGAAAACGTAACCGTTCATCAGCCAAAAATGCTCTGCACATATTGGCTTTCCGGGCGCAATGCTGTACGTTACTGCAGCCTGTGACATGTTTATTCCGAAATAATAAAGCAGGCCGAACGACGACGCAGAGTGTGGAATTCATAAATTGGGGATCTGTTGGTAGCAGCAGTGGCCCACGGGACGCCGCCAGAGCCGCTCTGCACGGCATTAGAGGTCCCGTGTGGGTACGCGGAAACAATAGCGTTCCGTGAGTGTTTATCCGCGTATACTCCGCAACATAGTTGACACTCTGCCTTATACGGCCACCCTTCGAGGATTCTAGGTGTAAACAGGCGGCGACTTTATTTGATACAGGGAAAGTTTAAATATTGAAGTGTCCAGTAATTTACACATAGTCATTAACTTCATTTTTGAAATCTTTATGAAATTTTATTTTGTAAATTAGGAAATTTATGTCAAAGTTTTTCATTATATACTTTACAATTTTATCAATATCTGATTCTTTAAATCGTTTAGTCATTCTTTGGTAAAATTGCGTTTTGGTTATTGTATGAAATTCTTTATTTACTTTTAGTTGGATAGTTTATTTTTTTATTGTTCTCTTATAATAGATAAATATCTTTGTTTTTGCCAAAAGAAACTTGGTTTCCTCTTTCTTGTAACATTTGTTTTGTAGACATCGTCTTCACACATTTTGCTTAGTTTTGTAGCCTTTAAAATTCATTTTCGTTAGGAAGAGTGTTTATAAAAGTGCAATATAGAGTATAGAGTATTGATGTACTTCACTTACTTTTTAAAGACTATACAAAAACATTGTTCCAGAAACATTCCATTAAAGCCATTTTAAGACTTTCATGTTCTTCCAATATCACTTTTTTTATTGTATGTCCTTAGTCAAATCGGCTAATCATCATCATAGGTAATGTGTGTCAGAGTATCAAAAACTTTCTGGTACAATTTATATAATACTTGATTGGAATCACATCAATCGGACAAAGTTTTTCAAGAAAAGCGGTCTTTTTTAAGGTGAAACTGCGAGGTATAACATTTTTTAGTTGAAGAACTAACGAGACTTGTTAAAAAAGAAAAAAACTTAAGAAAACTCTCACTGCTGTTTGCAGCTGCAGAACCACTAGTTTCAAAAAGTAGCCTGCACAAGGGATATACGGGGCCAGAGGATTGTTTTATTCTAGTCTGAATACCTTTGTAGCATTCAGACATGTTGCTCATATTGCTGTATCGGTTTCCTCTACAATTAATTTAAACTAAAACATACGAATATTACGGCATTTGCCATTTCTTCGCCTTTATTTATGTTATGGATACAGTTAGGAACAAACGCAAACATCGTTTAATAGGAGTTCCCGCAGGTATCACATAGCGTAGCACAAAAGCTAGTCGCTCTGTATGTTTAAAATAATATTTAACATTTACAATCACTGTATTAACATTGTAATAAATTCATTAAGAGTTTTATTTGACAAGAATAAGAAAGTACCTTTTTCTTTACTTCCAAATTTTGCTACAAGCATTGGCAGTCAACGCGAAGCTAAACACTTTACTACTGTTAAAAGAATATTTCGTAGATATAAAGCTTTTTCTTTGTACTGTTGTGATATTTTACAACCCACTCTTTATAAAACTCGACTTATACTAATAAAATTCTAAAATTCTATCTGTGTAAAAATTGATGTCATGATTGTATATTATACGGTTATTTTTTCAACCATTAAACCCCTTGGTTTAGAGACGTCGTTTCTTCATGGAGTTTGTATCTTTGCATTCAAGACGCTTTTTGGAACGAATTTTGTCCTACTTATTTGTTTTAAGAAATCTCGACCATCTTTATAACTATATTATTCAGCCTTTATGATGAATGAAATTTGAAGTGAGCAAAAATTACAAATGCCGATCTACTCCATTTTATATTCAAACACATTCAAACATGTTAGAACGAATCAAAATAAATGACGCGAACGGTGATCTATCATTCTAGAAACTTTCTGAATGTAATATTTTATTTCCGCTACAATATAAATGTTTTTCAAATTTTATTATATGTCGGTAAACGATCACGATGGTCCTGAAAGGCCTTTAAATCGACCGGATTGACACCACGTTTTTTATGGCTGCATTCAATTGCATACATTAAAATAAGTCAAAATCGAAGTTTATAGCAAAAACGGTAGAGCCGTTTTCTTAAAAATCAAAATTTAAGGTAAAAAATCACAAAAGTCAATAATTTCAGTTTCTAAACAGTTTATAAGTGAAAATCATGTCATTGTTTATATAGGCAGGTTTTAATTGATGCATTTGAAAAATAACTTGAACATTATATTAAACAAGCCTCAAACATATACGACGGCCTTAGTCCTAAAAAAATTAGGAAATTGGCATACCAATTAGCATTGGCCAATACTCGACGGAAACTAAACAAGCTGGAGCTGATCCGTTTACTAGTTTCCTAAAGCAACACCTTACCCTTTCACTCAGAACGCTAGAGGCAACTAGCCTTGCCCATGCGACGAGCTTAAATAAAAATGTTACTGAGTTCTTTGAGAAGTTGTTTTCGTTAATAAACAGTGCAAATTTCTACCTCAAAATATTTGGAATATGGACGAAACGAGAATCACTACTGTCCAGAAACCGAACAAATTTGTGGCACGCCGAGGCTGTAAGCAAGTAGGAGCTATGACATCCGGTGAGAGAGGCACCCTTGTTACACTGGCCACAGCGGGCACTGTATTCCGTCATTTTCCGTTTTTCCCAGGGTTTATTTTAAAGACCGCAATGGCTAGTAGGTTGTTGTGGGACCAGTAATCCTTCAGGGTAAATGAAGGAGGAATATTCCATTACTTTTATGCAGCATTTTGTTAACCATGCGAAGAGTTCAAAAAATCATTTTTGATTATTATTGCCCGATGATCATGATTCCCTTCTTTTGATCAATGGATTAAATAACGCTAAAAATGACGGTATAATAATGCTAACATTTCTTCCTCATTCTACTCAACATCTTCAGCCACTGGACGAACCGTATATGATGCATTTAAGAGACATTTTAACTCCTTTTGCGATGCTTGGATGGTAAATCATCCTAGCTCTACAATGACCATATACGACATACCTGAAAAAGTTGCATCTGCGTATCGTCTGGCATTCACACCTTCAAATATACTCTCAGGATTCAGGAGTTGTAAAATTTTTCCTTCAACAAAGACCTTTTTTTACTCAGTTTTGTGACAGGTCGTTTAAACTTAAATATTTGGGGAGATCTGCCTTTAGTAGTAAAGCAAGAAAATCCAGAAATATCTGAAGAAATAAATGCGTGTATGAATACCGAATCTTTAACAATTTATACATCGCCTGCACCTGGGGCTAGTGGCATAGTTTCATCTACTGCTGCAGCAGCTATACCCGGCCCTAGTATCATAATTGGCACTGCTCCTTCTGCGGCTAAACCTAATCTTAGTAAAACAGTTTTGACCGTTGTCGCAAGCAGATGCAGGGAACAAAAAATAGAAAGAAGACCAGCAAGAAAAGATATTCAGCCATTATTACCGATACACCCGAAAAGTTGTTGATTGAAGAACAGAAGACAAATCGACAACAAAAAAAAGCTAACACATATTTTTAAGAAAAATAAAATTTTAAGACCCAAACAAATAAGGAATATACAAAAAGAAATAGAAGATAGCGAAGATAAAGAAAATAAAGAAGACTGCTATTGTGTGATTGGATGCATTTTCAAACAACAAATCTAAAGAAAAATGGGTACAGTGCGTCGAATGCAAAAATTGGACATACGAAACTTGCAATCCCGGCCGCAGACTAACAACATAAAACCAAAAAACATTCGATTAATTTATCCAAAAGAAAATAAAAATTAGAAATAAAAAATTGTGACAACTATACCCGGTCTCCCCTACAGCTTACTGAACCTATGGGTTAATCAAACCATGTTTATTATAAAAATACTTTTTAATCTTTACTCCTACTATATGATTTTCGCTACTATACCCATATTCACATAATTTGCTTATATTGTCAGGAATTTCTAAGAATCCTGATATCACCGTAAAGTGCTCGCAAGATTGTAAATACCAGCGAGAATATTCTAGAAGAAATTTATTGATCTAATGCATAAAAAGCACGTAGCAGTAATAGAAAGATAAGTAAACAGTTCTAGTGCAAGATAGAGTTAGAAAAAGTGATTTCACAGTTTATATAAGTGTTACTAAATATTTTAGTTTTTGTAATTAAATTAAATAAATAGTTTTACATAGATTTGAGTGGTTTATTCGCCAAAAACGTTACATTACTATCATCGTTATCATGTAATATATAAATTTGCTTGACGTTTCTTTATAGTACTTGCGTCCTCAATTTTTCTGTTACTTGTTATCTAGAGAAGTTTAAACTATTTTTGTTTTACAAAATATTGCTTGTCAGCTTACCACGCTACAGAATTTAACATAATTACCCAAAGTCGAAACAAATGATAAAAGTAAATATAAAAATATCTTTCGTTATGAATAATTCGTAACAGAAAAATATGGCATACAAAACATTAGCAGAAAACAGGTTAAGAGACAAAAAGTGTAAAAGTGGATAAACCACTAAAATTATGAAACAGGTACCTATATGCAAGAAAATAAATTAATAACACGTTAAAATTAAAACAGCAAATATGCGTTTTAAAATTTTTGGTATATAATATAATTTATAAGTAGCGATAAAAGCCAACAAGGAAAAAAAATTCATAATTTAATAGAAAATCAAAAAAGTACAAGAAATTTTAGGACATTTTGAAATGGTACGTAGAAATAGAATTCTCATTTAGCAAGTAGAAATTGTATCTTCTACCTACACTGGCACACCGCAAAGTCAAAGGATACTAAAACGTACTCTGTAATGGGTTAAAGTGGTGTTTCTGGGAGCAAGACAATTGTTGCGTTTTGTGTGTAAGGGTGTAGAAATTGCGAAATTGCTTACACTGAAACTTTTTCAAAAACAGCTGCGTCTAAAATTCCTCTAAGTTATTTGGGAACAATAAATTCTGCTTTCTACAAGTTTCTACGTCAGTACATTTCCCTAAATCTATGCCAGCCTGCTAGAGTTTTAATTTTATCAGCAAATAAAAATGACCTTCATCCTCGAAGGATCTCAATTCTTTAAAAATCGCACGTAAATCAAATTCACAAACGTATATACTTAACAAAGCATTAAAAAAGTTTTAAAGAATATTTAGAATGGCATTCCAAATGAAGTGCTGCGTGTCTGATTTGATATATTCAAAAGAAAAGTTGGAAAGCTGCAATTAAAGCAAAAAATAAATGAGCAGTAACATAAATTCAAATAGAATTTACAATTTATGTGCTTAATAAAAATATATTTTAAAATTCGCAATCTTGTGCATTTGAAATACTTTAAAGTTATGTCGAAGATAATGTGCGGTTTTCATGTAAATATAATGAATAATTAAAAATTATTTTATTAGAGATAAACGATAAGAAGTAATTTGCATATCAGTTGTAGTTAAGACTGTTATTTCTTATTTTAATTTTTAAGTGCGTTTTCTCAACTATATATTTATATAAAACATTTAACGTCACAAATGTGTTTCCTAGGTCTCTTCTGCTTATATTTAGAAAAAATGTGCTTACACGTTCTAAACAGCAAGTTTTTCGCCGGCTAGCAATATAAGAAAATTTCTCTCAACGTACCAATCTCGAGGAGTAGATATCACTCATAAAAAGTGACCTTTCCCATAATCCTGTACCCGCAGCGAAATTTCTGAACCGATTACAACCGGAAATAACCCGGATATTAGTTGCGCTCCACGTCAAAATGCGCTAAGCCGAGGCTAGCTGAAGATCTGCAGGACAACATATGGGCGCCGACATATAAGCGCTAACCTTTCTAGAAGCCCGTTAATGACCTTTTGCCGAATTACGAATGCACATGGAGTTTGAACAGGCGCTAGGGCGAGGCATCCAAGTTGCACCCTGCTCACTTTCAAGTTCTGCTCAGGCAACACCTTTGTCGATCAATCATCGTTTACTTCACCTCTGTTTTATTGGCGCGTGGATGTCAGCCCCGTGAAATGTGGCACATTTTTCGACACGCAGTGCCATAAATACGCAAGAAAACGCTGTGAAACTTTAATCACTTATATTAATATACATTTGTAAATATATAAATATAGTCGTTATGACTGAAACTGTTGTATTGTATATTGTGTAATAGTTATCTGAAGTGACGAAATTATGTATTACTGTTTATCTTTTTATTTGTTTAACTAAATGTGCATTGCCTTTAAATATAACACAAGTTGTTACATACAGATATTTAGTAGTGAGTTCAACGATCACAGTAAATACATCAAAATTATTATTTGTGTTACAATTTAAACAAATTTAACACATATTGACTAACCGATAAGTTGTGTAATAGAGATTTCTAATAAGAATAAAAAATAAAATGAAATAGGAATGGCATAAGGGGGTAACCTGGTCCAGAACTTTCAAAAAACTTTGTCTTTGCTTCAAACGCCCTTTAATATGTATGGAATACAGCCCTAAGCTCCCAGTGTGTGAGCAGGTAACAAAAGCGCTATAGTGAATTTTAAGTGCGCTTAGGTACTCAAGGGAAAATTAAAGGACGAAGAAACCAAGACCGTGGAAGAATGTACTGGATGAGAAACTTGAGGGAATGGTTTGGATGCACCATCAACGAACTATTCCGAACAGCTGTAAAAACATTAAAGTCGCCCTGATGATATCCAATCACCGATAGGAGTGGCACTCAAAGAAGAAGGTACGCAACTTTTCTCGAACAGTTGCTTTACAAGCACTGTTTAGAACACTTTTGTCATTTTACACCTGCTATTTCGCATACAGAGGGTCAGTTGGATTCCAAGTAACTTATATTAGTAGTGTAGCTCCATGTCTAGATGTTCAGTCACATTTCTTATGTCGTTGCATGTTGTTTTGAGCAGATTTAAAAATATGAGCATACCTAAAACATTTACATGAAAGTAGTAAATGTAGTTTGAGGCTACCAAAATGTAAATTCTATAGAAATTGGTTTACAAATAAAGATAAAGAGCAGAAAGTCATGACCACAACTGTGGAAAAATTATCATGGGCAACCGCTTAAATATTTCAATATACTTGACTCATTTCTGTTGACTAATTGAGTGTATTCCGGTCGTCAACGCTTTTTTATTTATATAGCCTATAAAAAAAATGTGCGCTTTGAAGAATCGACTTGAATTCAAAATAATTGTGAATTGTGCGTGCGGGCATTTAATCTGAACATCATTTCAATAATAGCTATGAAATAAATTGACACATAGTGTTTGTGATGAGACTGTTAGAAGTTGAGCGAGATAGTGTGATTTAATATACATCGGAAAGGGGCTTAGCAAAAATGCATATGATTTTATAGTGACACAACATAGATAGTGCCTTAAAAATTCCATTCTATACTTTATGTAAAAATGTAGTAAAAAAAAGAGAAAGAAGAAAATAAAAACATGAAAAACCCTTAACTGATTTAAAAATTGCTGTAGATGAAAAAGAATTACAATTTATAATTTAAAGTAATTACATTGATCGGTTATTAGAGAGGAAATGTTATTGGTTTTGGATGGCATTAATAGATTGGTATAAAGAAAACTGTATTGCTAATCACGAAGGTTCCGCAGGCAAATTAGAGGTATAATAATTAGGAAAAAAAATGGTGTCAAATACCGCAACTACATTGGTAATGGCGATTTGAAGACCTTTAAAGCTGTTCTAGACCTAAATCCATATGATAAATAGGAAGCCGATTATGCAAAATTAGCAAAGATAAGCAACTTAAAGCAAAAAAGGAATTAGCAACATTTTGCCTAAAGAATTAATTTACTGTGGCCTTACTATTACAAACGAATTTAGATTTTTCTAAAAGTTATGGCAAAGAATATCATGGCTACGTATTTATCTAAAATTTTCACAATGAGAATTCTAAGTACGAGAATCGCCCTGAAGGTGTAGGTAGTGCAAATTTAAAATTATTGTAAGAATGGCCCTACTCCATACCGACGTTAAAAGGAATATTTTACAAATATATGAAGATCTGTCCTAGACGAATTTATTAGAAAGATTCATATGTAGTTACACCTAGTATACTAATGAAGGCTACAATAGCACAATTTGGAAGTTAGCTACAAAAACACCAGCACTCTAGTACAAAAGTAGAAACTGACATTTTATTTCTACTAATGTTCAACAAAAGATATGCAGCTATTTTAAGCATTATTCAAACAATGGATATCATTGTTAAGACTCACTATTGACCTTATGTGGAACAAATAGACGAGGATTACACAAAGAAGCAAAACATCGTAGCTTAGATAGCATCAAAGAATCTCAGGTTGCTCGAAAACAAGAACGACTAAAAGAGAATACATTTTTTGAAGAAGCTGAAAGCATCCTACATGGTCACATTGTAGCCTACTAAACGATAAGAAATTGTACTCACCGTACACTTTATACGAATTTTTCTTAAAACTGCATTTTTTGTATTTGAAATCACTTAAGAACTAATTGACATTCAACCCGATTCTAAACATACTTTAAAAAATAACATTGCTTTTGGAATAAATAGAAAAATTTTAGATATGTTTAGTTTTAACTATATATATACTACTTACATGATTTTTTTGTTGAAAAATATAATTAATTTTTGAAAATTCTGTCATTTTATAAATTTTAATTTTTCTCCACTTTTTTAGTTTATCCACATGTATTTATCTTTTTTAAATTGAACCACTTACACAGCTGTAAAAATGTACACAAAATGAACATTTAAAAATACAGGTGCGTATATCCTGGAATCAAAATATTTAAAAAAAAGTTTTCTTCCAATGTTGTGACTAGCTTTACAATAATTTAATTTCAATAAAATACATACGAAAAGACATGTTTTTTCCGCACTGAGCCAGGCTACCCTCTTAAGATATAATTAAAATTTCTATTTTATTTTGAAGCACATTTAATATGTTAATCATGTTTTGAACAACATATCGTTCAAATGTCCACTGCCACTGCCAGTTTCTACGAATGGTGCTCTCGATGTTTCTTTCCAAATCATTGATTATTTGTGATTTGTTTCTGTAAAACTGCGAGTAACGTAACTTAAAAACAAAACAATCCGGTGATGTTAAATTGCAGGATCTTAGAGGACCATTTCACATGTTGATTTCGTGAAATTATAGATTCGCCAAACTGTTCTGACAAAGAGTTGATGGTATTGCCAGAAGTGTCTCGGTTAAATTTATATCGTCGATTCACAGTCACAAAAAGTGATTATCATCAACCGATAGCCCTCACCATTCGCTGTAACTATAAAAACATATTTTTTAATGATACTTTCGTTTTACAACACACTTTATTTTTGGATACAAGGTTGTTTTTTTCACTTTTAGGTTGAGTTAATACAGGGTTATTTTTCATGATTTCGTTGGCTCTTACTCTGATTCTCATAAATTTGATTAAAATTTTGATTTGAAGAAAATTTTGTCATATCAAAAGCATCAACCTTATCTTTTGTGGTTGAAGAAAAGTATCGCCGTAAATAGAAAATACAAAATTATTAATTAAATGAGTACTTGTTTGAGGTTAGACATTTATTTAATTAATTTTAGGTTTCTTAGTGTGTAATTCTTTTTAGTTTTAACTAAATATTCGGCAAAGGTCTAAGTTCTTTACGACTACTTTTTGCTTAGGTATAGTCGGAGCTGCAAATGGTACTTCTCTATCCAGAGTAAATAGCTTAAAGAAATTTTTGATATTCTGCTTAATAATACTAGAAAAAGGATTTTTGACTGAATGCTCTTTTGTCCTTCGGTTGCATTAATGTTTAGTAAAATGTTCATAGCTAGAGTTTACCAAATTGATATTCCAATCTTGGCAATCCGCTCGTTAATCTATTTTTAAAATTAGTTAACCAACTCTTAAAAACGATTCCAATTCGTGCGGTGGTTGGCTAGTGATAAAGTATTTTTCTTAATTCTTATACAATATTTGTCTCTAGTATCGGAAAGTGGTCGATAGAGCAGAAAAAGTAAAACACTTAGAAAGTTTAGGTTTGTTCTTTTTAAAAAGCATGGATCGATTAAGACCGGCTATTTATAGGGGTTTGTATGGAAAAATGTAGGTTTTCTGTGGATAAGATTTATAGTTTTATGTTGTTTATAACTGGCATTTCTCTAATTTTTGTGAAACTTAATTTAAACCCCTAGTCCTCTGAGATAAATCAATTATTAGCATGCCAAAATAGTGTTTATATGTTTATGCTTTATTTTAAACCTTAATAATTTAAAATTGTATTTGGCTGCATCTAAGTAGTTCCTTATGCTTACGCCTGTAACGTGTGTTTCTAAAATTAACGAAATGCTAAAGAAAGCTATGAGTTTATCTTTATGTTGTGAAAATCAGTCAGCATTCTACACCGCTATTTTAAGATGATGTGGTTAACAGGTCTAATTAATCTATTACGCTCAAATTATCTACTAGTTGTTCTAATATATGTTTTAGTTTGGTTATCTCCTGTAATTAGTTTTCAGTTCAATATTGTATTGTTAAGGATATTTACTGTTCAAATGTTAGGTGCTGCTAATTACTCTTTTGGTTTTTGAGAGTACTGTACTTAGTACTTAGTAGTGCTTTTTACCACAAGGAAAAATATTATTTGTTAAAGTTTTTTATATACAAAATAGTCTATTTTTTAACAGCCTAATCTCAGAAATTGTTCGAAAATGTTAAAATGACGATAACTTACCCGATCAACTAATACCCAAAATACTTCGTTTACAAGACAGAGGATGCTAAAGCTGAAATTGGATTTGTTTCACATTTTGTAAATTATTTGAACTTATATATGAAATTTTATCACTAACTAGGCTGCCTATAAAGTAAGAACAATTCTTTACCGAGACGTTTAACAGTTTCGCTGTTCTGCCATATATGTTTAACAAATTAGTTAGTTCATTGCCTGTAAGTGTACTACCTACCATTGGACATTATTCACTAATGATTCTTGTATTAGAATATTGCGCCCACTTTCAATGGATAAAGTGCTTCTCGAAAATTCTAGATTTAAAGAGCACAAAAATCTTTCCTTCAATCATTACATAAACATAAAAATTCCACGACTAATTATTGGGTTTGTTTTGCCTTTAAGAACTCCATCACTGCCTTATCTTCCAGCTTTGTTATCTTCGGCGGCGTCGTTTTAGGTGAACTTGAATGTTCTTGTGCACATTTAGCACAATCCCGGTCAGTTGTTGTATGAGATGTAAGCAAGTTTATATTCTTGAGTATAAACTAATAAATAGATCAATAATCTGTTAGCAAATAACCCGCAATATACTTTCTCAATAATATGAAACAAAAATGCACAACGAATGTTTACCTGAAAATAAAGCGTCTGCAAAAAGTAGTATGTTATTATATTCAACGAATGTTATGATGCAATTACATTAATTTTCGAGTATTTGATATATTTCGTATATTCGACACGCTAAGGAATATTTGCACATGGCAATCACAACATTTTCTATCTTGTCACTTTTGTTACAACTAATCAATGCAGTATAAGGCTCATGAAAAAGTTTACGTCGTACTCTAAATATTATCAGATTTTTAAATTTGCTTTGGTGTTGTAAATTATAAACAGATAAATAAATATATATCTAAGCTTATGAAGTTAATAAATCGCGGTATTTTTAAACATAACTCTTCTTCGAAACGAGATAACCTTTGGTTTCATATATTATTAGAATTAGCATCAATTGTTCTTTCAGATGAATAAAGTAAAACCCATTATTATTATTTTACCTGTTTGTACTGGCAATATTTTTTGATTGCACTGCGGTTCTAGATACGTTTTAACAAAATTTTGTTTCTTTGCTTATATAAGTACATAGAACGCTATAGACAGCGAGCGCGAGTGGGTGTGCTATAGCGTGTCCGATTAAGTTATCACCAGTGCCCGCTCTTGACCCTGCAGCGATTTATATTTAATTCCGCCGAGTTTTACACCAAATGTGCGAGTTAAAGACTTTTACTACATTTTTAAATTTCCTGATTAAAAACCCGCAAACATCACAAATTCTGTAAATACAGAATATGTACAACAATAGCTCAAATATGTATATAACCCAATAACAAATTTTATATAATTCGCAACAACCTCAATTTGGAAATCAACAACCACTTCAATTCAATTATGCGCCGCTTCTGCAAACCAGTAATGTCATGCCGATGCCTCAACATCAGAACCCTCTGTCACCACTACAAAATTATATTAATATAAAATTCTTCTCTTCTGCCTCAACCCCTAATCCAAATCCAAACCCGCAACTAATAACAGAACAAATAGATATCGATGACTCCTCTGAAGAGGAAGTAACAGAAAATCAAAACCAACACAAATGGCAACAATACAAAAAACCATACAAAAAACGCAGAAGAACTACAGCCGAACGAACACAACCAGAAAATGTAATCAACACTCAAAATCCATTTACTGTACTAGCTAGCGATAGCACACAAGAGACACAACAAGATTCTAGTGAAAGTTCCGCACAAAAAATTCTCAAGCCCCCGCCTGTATACCTATACGGTGTTACGAATTATGCCCAAATGATCGAAAATCTAACAAAAGTCTTAGAGCGGGAACAATACAGCACTAAAGCACTTTCAAACAACACAACTAAAATAAATACTAATATTGTTGACTCCTATAGAAAACTAATCACCCATCTGGAAACTGAACGAATTATATACCATACCTATCAATTAAATGGATGAAAGAGCATACAGAGTGGTAATTCTAAATCTATATCACTCTACTGACACCAAGGAAATTAAAGAAGAACTAAAAAGCACGACCACACTGTAAGAAATCTCACCAACATCAGACACAGAGCAACTAAAGAGCCTCTGCCTATGTTCTTTGTTGATTTAGAGCCGGCTCAGAATAATAAAAAAGTGTTTGAATTGAAGCACCTTAATTACCAAGTAATAAGCGTAGAACCGCCCAGAAAGAAAACTACAATAATACAGTGTACACGATGCCAGGCATATGGACATAGCAAAACTTACTGTACCAAGCCCTTCCTCTGTGTAAAATGTGGAGGAGAACACAATACCACTGTCTGCAAAGAAATCAAAGGAAACTCTCGCGCGATGTGCACTGTGTCAAGGTTCACACCCCGCCAAATAAGGGTTGTCAAGTGTATCAGCAACTACAAATAAACAGAGGTAAATCGTCTAGTCTTCCGAGAACATCTATTGTAAAGACATCAAATACAGCAATAACTGCGTAGCATGCATACACCTCAAATTTAAACAATGCAAGTTATGCCCAAGCAGCATCACAGCACTGGACGAACAGCCAACTCGAAGATAACAGCAACAATGACATCTCACTATATCAGTTTTTAACTAAATTTGAAACAATGTTCACGCAGCTTATGAACCAGAACACCACGATGCTTAATCTGCTCACCATGTTAGTCAACAAATTGCAATAATGGATACTTTACACATAGGATTATGGAATGCAAATGGACTAGCCCAGCATAGCATTGAAGTCGAGCTCTTTCTTAAACAACATAAAATCGACATCCTACTGATCTCAGAAACCCACTTCACAGAATACAGTTACTTAAATATCTATAATTATTCAACATACTCTACAAATCACCCAGACGGTACAGCCCATGCTGGCTCAGCGGTAATTATCAGTAACAAAATCTCTCACCACATAATGGAAGGGTTTTTCACTGACTACTTACAAGGTACCATCCTCAACGTCAAGAGTATTACCGGTCCGCTAGTGTTTGCAGCTCTATACAGTCCACCCAGACATAATATTCAACAACACCAATACGAAACATTCTTTCAAAAATTAGGGAATAAATTTATTGCTGGGGGGGACTATAACGCCAGAAACCCACTTTGGGGATCCAGACTAACTACCACCAAAGGCCGAGAACTGTTTAAGACGCTGCAGACACACAACTATGGCATATTGGCTACTGGTGAGCCCACATACTGGCCGTCAGATCCAAACAAGGTTCCTGACACAGTGGACTTCTTTGTCACCAAAGGCATCTCCTCAAATTACTGTAAAGTGGAAACCTGCTACGATCTTCTCTCTGATCATTCTTCCATAATCGTCACATTGAACACATCAGTTATAACCAAACAAAAGGAACCCTCATTATACAATAGACACACGAACTGGGACATGTACAAAAAGTACCTCACTGCCAATATAGAAATTCCAGCTAATCTAAAAACACCAGACGAAGTTGACGTAGCCGTGGAGCACTTTAACAATATCGTACATCAAGCAACTCACATTTCTACGCCAGCCGAACATCCCAAAGCAAAGCTTATTAAAAACTATCCCTTTTACATTAAACCCAAGCTTGCCGAGAAGAGGAGAGCTAGGAATGTATGGCAACGAACCAAACATCCTGCGGACAAAACCAGACTAAATAGGCTAACCCGAGAACTCAACCAGGCACTCCAAGATTGGAAAAATGAAACATTTAAAGAGTATGTAAGCAACTTTTTTCCATCTGCACATGATGAGTACACACTATGGAAAGCTACTAGCAAATTTAAACGTCCAAAAGTGCATATACCACCGATTCGTAAAGATGATGGCACATGGGCTTGAACAGATGACGAGAAGGCCGACCTGTTCGCGAACCATCTCTCCGGTATCTTTTAATCTCACCCAATAGTAGTCCTTCATGAAGTAGAAACTGAGATTCTCGACTTCCTACAGGCTCCTTGACAAATGAACCCGCCTATACAACACGTTACACCTGCTGAAATAAAACTTGTGATTAAACATTTACATAACGTTAAAGCACCGAGCTACGATTTAATTACTGCTAAAGTCCTTAAAGAATTACCTCATAGAGCCATAATGGCTCTCACGCATATATTCAATGCAACTTTACGATTGCAGTATTTTCCAATCCAGTGGAAATTTGGCCAAATCATTCTTATACTTAAACCGGGTAAACCCTCTCACGAAGCCGCGTCCTACCGGCCGATAAACTTACTCCCATTACTCTCAAAAGTTCTAGAAAAACTAATCCTACAAAGATTGTTACCCATAATTGTAGATTATGAACTTATCCCACAACTTCAGTTCGGATTCAGACAGCAACATGCTACCATAGAGCAGATACATAGAGTTGTAGATATCATTGAGCAAGATATTGAAGAAAACAGATACTACGTGGCGGCCTTTCTTGATGTCAGCCAGGCATTCGATAGAGTCTGGCATCCTGGCCTATTGTATAAAATCAAAAAAGTACTACCCCACCAATACTAATTTCTTATCCGATCATATTTAAGTAAAAGGCACTTTCAAGTTAAACACAGCGACAGCTTGTCCAGTTTCCATCTAATTAAAGCAGGAGCTCCTCAGGGTAGCGTCAATTGGCATGCATTTTGACAAAAAACTCACATGGAAAGCCCACATAGCTAAAAAGAGACAGGAATTGGACATCAAAATGAAGAAAATCAGTTGGCTCCTTGGTCGAATATCACATTTATTTTTAACTAACAAAGTGCTAGTGTATAAAACAGTGCTAATTCCAGTGTGGACTTACGGCATCCAACTGTGGGGCTGTGCAAATCCATCGATTCTCCAATCACATTTGCTTGTTAACCACTTGGCTAGTTGTAAACCTGCTGTTTACTAATAATAATATATATATATATATATATATATATATATATATATATATATATATATATATATATATATATATATATATAAAGTTGATTTTAACTAAGTGTCATGCTTTTTCTGATCTATGTAATAAAGAACATTCACCATTATCTGGAGAGTAATTAAAAAAATTATTATTAAAACAATTACAGCTATTTAATGTACAAAAGTTAACATTATAACGTAATACAATATAATATAATACAGTATAACATAACATAGTATAATATAATATAATATAATCAGCAACCTTAATATACCGTTATGTGTTAACGTAAATTACAATATTGGGTCTAAAATAGTGATATTACAATATAACTATATAAACTTGCTGAATTAGGTTAAACAAATTTTCTAAAATTATATCTACGCTTCAGCATGAATTTTTTATCCATTCTTTTTGTTTCTCTTTCACTTCAGGTTAGTCCTTCTGTCTTAATTTGTTCAATACTTCCTTTTTCCATGTTTTCTTTGGTCTGCCTCTTCTTCTTTTTTGCTATGATCTTGTCTCCCATATTCTTTTTGTTATCCTTTCCGCTCCCATCCGCGTCATATTTCCAAATCATGTTATCTGTTAACATTTGATGTCCGAGATCGATTCTACTTCCAATTTTTTTTTATTTCGTAATTTCTAATTTTACCTCTTCTCTTAACACATTTTATATTGCGTAGGAATCTCATATTCATGACTTGAATTTTGCTTAGTTATAATCCAACTATCATTTCTGTACATCAGTATCGGTTTTAATATAGTTTTGAACACTGTACATTGTGCTTTCCTAATAATGTTTTCTTAATGCACCTTGGCTGCGCTTTCTAGTCTATTATTTTCACTTACTTGCATTTATCATAAAGTAAGTCATCGGCGAATACACTTTTGATACTTCTATTTTCTCTAAGTTTATGTAGCTCCCCTTTAGTTTTGTTATTTTTGCCTTATTTATTTTAAGATATTGTCTATTAATTACTTAAATAAGGTGCTGTTTAGAATTACCCTTTGTCTTAATCTTTTCAATAATATATATTCTTCAGGTTGTAGGTTTGCGGTTCTCACGTAGGTTTTTGTGTTTTGTATAGGCTCTTGATGTATTGGACTAATTTATCATTAATCTGCTTCCGTTTTAAGCTGTTTCACACTAGTTTTCTTAGTGTTATCAAATGCCCTTTTAAGGTCAATAAATGCTACAAACATTTTATCGAATGTAAATTTTTCTATTATTTGTTTAACCATAAATATATGATTCTGCACTCCTCGACCCTTTCTGAATCCACACTGTGCGTCCTCTAGTTGATTTTCCGTTTCCTTCGTTAATCTCCTTTTTAAGATTATTTTATATATCTGGGTTACTATTGATAGCAGCGTAATTCCTATGTAGTAAGTGTCTATCCCTGTCTATCTTCTTTTTTGTATATTGGTAATAGTATTTATATCTACCACTTTTATAAATTTTCTTATGCTTTTCTTGTTATGCTTTATTAAATGATTTGGTTAACAATGCTAGTCATTTGTTGCCTAGGTTCTTGAACATTTCTAATATTATCTCATCATGTTCAGTTCCTTTACTACTTTTAGCTTTAACTAGCCTTTAATACTTCTTCTATTCTTTTCCTATACTTCCCTTTCTCTATGTGTTCTATACTGCTTGGTTCATTTGTTCCTCTATTTTTATTTTTTCGTTAGTTTCGTGGTTAACATTTTTCAAAATACCCTGTCTGTCTGATTATATCATCTTTCACGAATAACCTTAAATATATGTTTTTTATATATTTAGCTTTCTATTTATTCCTTTTCTACGCGAACTAAGTATATTCAAATGACTAAATTATTGTTTTCATGCGCTTAACTCTATTCGCTTAATTATATTTTTAGGTATTTAATATTCAAATTGTGCAAGCAGATAATAATTCATTAAGCCGTCCCTGACTGTTTCTATTAGCCCTATCAATCCCTCAAAGGCCAATTGGCACAACTGTCTATTTTTAAATTAATGCAAATCTAATTACCATGTTGGCTTATTCTTTATTGACTTGGTCGCTTAATTCATTGTCGTTGTTTTTCTACACCCCTTGTAAACTTTCTCACAATTTTTTTTGGTTAATGTCTTTAAAACGTTACAGTGTAACAATCGGTTTTACCGTCGATACATTATCTTTAGTTAAGTTAATATAATTGTTGTAATGATATTGTTATCCGAAATCAGGCAAGTTAATATATTTAATTGTGAAATATTGATTTTGTTAATATTGAAGGAAGGCCCATTACTTGTAATAATTAGGAGTATTATTTTTACAGCTTAGTGATAGTGCGAGGAAATATTTGTGGCTAAGTTGTAAATGTGGTAAATAAAAATTATAAACGTTTAAAAATAACTGTGTGGGAGGATTAAGTAATACATGTTGTTGTGCGGACTATTTTACTCAAAAAATAAAATATTTGCGTCGGATAGATTTAAAATAACATTTTTTGGAAGAAGTGAGATTAAATTTAATTATTGTATGCATAAGTTAGTCGAAATTTGTAAATCTATAATCAAACTAGCTTTTTTGTAATAGTGCACTTAAGTTTTATTGTTTCATTAAATTGTATGTCCAAGTATTTAAAATCATTTTTTTTATTAACGGTTTGGAAAAAACTGGAAAGCGGCTGATTTGCTCTACTGGATAGATGCGAAATTCACTTTTCTTTTTTATATAACTTCTTGTAGATATTTTAATACTACGCTTTTGATTGCGCTTCTAATAAATACCTTTCTCTATATAAAACTTTTAAAAATTTTATTAAGAATTCAATGGCATAATATTTGCGGAAAATATACAGGTATTGGACAAAATGATAGAAACACTTGTCAAAAGAGGGATATATTTTCACTGTCCTGTAACACTGGACACTGCAAAAATCAACCGTCTCTTGTTTGTTGCAAGTAATATAGACTATGCGCTAAAAATAGAGTAAAAGAGTGTGGTTGTGGTCGTTGTGTAGGTTGTGCATCTGTGAGCAAAACAGTGACGTTATGTGGTGTAACACAAGGCATTGTCTAGAAAGTCATAACCGCTCATACAGTGCATGGTAAAACAGGGTTGGCGAAACATAATAGTCGTCAAAAGTCGAAGCTGCAGGACAAGGACCCCGGGCCTTGAAGCATATTGCAACGTTGCAAAAGAATGAGCGAGAAAGTGACTACAAAATTTAAGTCAACATCTAAATACCCCAGTGTCATCCAAAACAGTAAGTTAAGAACTGAATACAATGGATTTCTATCGGTATGTTGCTATTACCAATCCCCTAATAACAAACACGGATTTTCAAAAACGAAGTGCATGGTGCAATCCCCACAAAAATGGGACGTTAAAGGACTGGAAATTATTAAACATTGTGGCGGCTCTATTATAATCGTGGTATTCGGCAACCCTTCTACACGGTCGTGCTACAGCAGCAGCGTATAAAGTACTTTTGAGTGACCAGATCAATTTAATGGTGCAAACTTTATATTAAAACGGAAATATTATTTTTCAGGATGATGGTGTTCCTATTTACACCGTTGGTCTTGTTCAAAAGCAATTTCAAGAGCATGATGATAAAGTTTAACATCTTTCTTGATCCATCCAATCCTTAGACATAATATCATAGAGTTTTTGTGAGCTGTTTTGAAAACAAACTTTCACGTCGATTTCCATTTCTTTCGTCTCTACCTGAGCTGGAGACTATGCTGCATGAATAATAGTTTCAAATTCTATTCATCGATTTGTGTCTATTCCGTCCAAAACTCAAGTTGTATTGCGTTCTAAAGGTGGAATAATATCGTACTAATACAAGATGCTCTGACTTCCAGAAGTGTTTCCATTATTTTGTCCAATACCTGTATATGTGGGTTTTTTAAAGGTCTGGTGTACTTGAACTCATCAATGTATATGCTGTTTTGGCCAGCCATTTCGCGAAATAACGGGAAATCTATGGCCAAAATTTGATGTCTGATGTCAGCACACCTTTCGCTTCCGGTGTGACGGTGGCGTGCACGTGGTTGCAAGGAAGGCAATATTTCTTTCGTCTAGTGCTTATTAGTCATTACATTGCATCTCCGTATATGCAAGTCATATCAGACCAAATTATCTAATCCTAAAAGCGGTCTAGTTTCTACAACTTTGATATTTAAAAAATTAACTAAAGATCGATCTTATAGACATACAAAGTAATCGACTGCAAGTACAAGTTTATACTCAATTATAAGGACCATTTAACAAAGTTTATATTATTACCAACTTTGAAAAGCAGGAGAGCAGAAGAAGTTGCTTACCAGCTACTAGATATCTTTACCACTGTAGGTGCTCCAAGCGTGCTTCAATCAGATAATAGGAGAGAATTTTTGAACCAGGTTATAAATAATCTAAAAATTATTTGGCCAAAACTGAAACTTGTCCATAGAAGACGAAGCCATTGTTACGTCGAACATGCCAACCATAAAGTTCAGAATATGATGATGACATGGATGCTGACAAATTGAATTCAATGATTTGTATTTGATAATTAATATAATGTATGAAATTTACAGATGCTCAGGACATTTTTCTTGCAATTTTGGCCAATTGTCTCATGCAATTCTGCAAACTTACCAGCTAAATTCCAAAATAAGAAAAATATCGAGCATTGTCTCAGTCAATTTACAGCTATTTTTTGCCATTTCTGATTTCCGCTCTGACCGTAACATATACAAGTCCAGTGGTAAAATATAGATTTCATCACTGAAAATGGTTCTCCTTCCAAAGCTGATGTTAACTTGTAATTTTTTTAGCAAACATACTTGAGTATGGTTCATGGTGTAGAATCTTGCACTGATAGAAAAGTTACATAAAAGTTTTAATTGTATAGAAAAAATATTGTACTTTTACGAATATTATTAACTTTTTTGGTTAGCGAGCTTAACGGTCACATAAATATTATGTGTTGCACTTACAGATCACGAAACCTTACCTTCAATTTGGATAACCTTTCGCTGCCAATTTGGAGATTTAAAGTAATGATAATTTTGTTTACATTCTTAACTTTAGGACAACTTAGTTTTCCTGTTATTTGTTATATGCTTTTGTTGGGTATTACTAATTCTCTGCTTACAAAGTTTCAAAAGTAGATTTAATGCGATTATTATTTCTTTGTATGCTATTTGGAAAGATTAAACATTTGCAAAACACCCTGAGAAGCAAAAGCAAAGTTAATTTAACAATATAATTGTAATTTCATAAAACGCTTTTGTTGTATAAGTGTAATAATTTATATTATACAAACTAAGCCTAACTTTATAATAAAGCAACAATTATGGAACGTAAACTTTAAGTAAGAAAAACTCTTAAAATATTTTAAACTAAATTCAGACTTTCAATTCTAATATTTATTAAGTACATTTAAATGTTATATTTAATTATTAGAACTTACAAAAGCGTTAATTTTGTATTTTGAAGCATATAGATAAATTTTATAATGTGTTATAGCTGAAAAATATTTTAAAATAATCTATAAGCAATGTGCTACATAAAACCCTGTTAAGAGTTAATTTTTTGCAGTAAATTAAATAAATATGTAACTTTTCTTTAAGGCTGTTCCTAGATCAACATGTTAGGATTTAGTGAATATTTATGAAGAACTATAAGACAAAATATATAATACAATAACAGCTCGGAAAGATACATATAATAAGGTTAATGCTATTTTTTAAACATGAGTACAGTAGAAAATAAATAGACAAAAAATGTGGTGTGAACATTACGTGGCTGTCCTTATCCTATTATTTGGGTAATTCTGGCAAAAATCCTGGGCTTCAATTTTTTTTCGAGTTCCTATTTTACCAACTTTTGCTTTAAATTCATGTTCATCTCGTGATAACAAATCATTTTTATTCTCATGAATTTTTTGTATCTTCAACCGTTTAGATTGGCGACCGTCTTGCGACCTTGCGACCAAACGGCTCGGCCGATTTTTACAAAACACACGCGCACGCACGCACGCACTCTCTCTCACACACACACACACACACATTATAATTAGTCCAGAAATGTGAAAACTGGGTAGCTCAAATATCCGCCGATTACATTACTTTCCTTATTATAGGATAAGGAAAGTCAAAAAAGGCTATTTTGCACTAACTATTGTGTATCATTTTTAATAATTTTAATCTTTAAAAATAAGATTTTACTATTTTTGTAATTATATTCAGTTATTTCTATGGAAAATGCAATTACAATAAAAAATTAAATTTTACGACCCCAGACCTTATTTTTTTAAAATAGCTCTTTAGTTTAAGTATTATTGTACCAAATCGTGTTAAAAGCATGTAATTTGAAAAAACAAATTATTTTATATTTCACAGCTTATGTATCTAAATTTTACACAACTTTTGTTTGTTCCATTATAGGTTTATTTTTGTGATATAACATCTTTGATGTTATAACCTTAGCCCAACGTTCAAGCAACTTATTATATAAGACACACTTTTTGTAAGATTAATTTTATAGCCTAAATGAAGTTTAGCGTTAGGGAATACACTTATTCAAAATCATTTCTCAATCTATCGGAATGGAGGGCTTGGTAGGCACATCTTACTTTTGGTGATTTTAAGAATGCTATCAAATGCGCCAAAGCACGTAAAATCGGAAATGAAAAAGTAGCCTCACCCTACTTAGGTTAAAATCGAATCTGTTCCAAGCTTTTCAACTGAATGACGACTCGCGTGCGCGATGCATAGAAATGGGTGTCTCAAACTGTGGAAGGTGAGATGGTAATGACGCAACAAACGAGATTGTACTAAGAAATAGAAAGTAATCAACCAAAACGTAAGTCGGTTTAGATTAGAATAATAGAGAGGTGTGTATAAAACAAATTATTTGTAAACATTTGTTGTAGCAGTATTAATAACCACACACTAAATATGCTAGCAATAATTACGAGTAATTGAATATGTACGTTATTGATAATATAAAATATAACCCTACTGTTGACATTTTAATGTACTTTTAATTTTAATTTTTTTAATTCAATCGGCTGCAATGGTCATTACCCGTTTTTTGGTTTATAACTAATAACTAAAAAATCATAAATTTAAATTTTTGATTTAAAATTAATATCTAGCTTACAACTAGGCTTAGGTGCATTTAAGAAATAGATAAAGAATTATTTTGCTGTATTAACATAAACACTTATCTTTATGGCGCTACAAATATCACAAGTGAATTATCGTATTCTGAACAACGCGACGAGTGTGCTCAATGTTACTGCTATTTATACAAGACGTGCAATTTCGATCTAATTTGCTAAAGACATTTGCAAACATTCTCGACCTGCTAGCTCGCTGAGGAACAGAGACTGTTTCTGATAATTAGTTCTACTTGTGCATTATTTTTGGATACTCATTAAAGTGCGTTTATTGTCTGTTTAACTTAACCCTTTCGAATCTAACGGAATTTGTATGTCCCAGCTATGCATGCTTTATTTTAGCTGGACAAATTAGAACCGTCTTACATTACGTTTTGCATACTGGTATTTCATGAATGTTTTGAAATAGTTTTTATATATACGTACATTTAATATTTCGTTTCGCAACCTTTACGCTATCTTCCAATCTATATTTATGTGTAGTTACTTTTAGTATTATTGCATTTTAGAAAAAATAGAGGTTCAATGTTGTCGATTATCATTGTGATAAACTGACTTATTATAACTATAAAATTGCTACTGATATTTCAGTAATTCAAAATTTATATGCTATTACTCCTCAAAGCTACTAAAAGTAAACAGACCAAATCCGCCAATACCAAGAAAGAGATGTCCCTTTATCACGTCAAAATTTTATTTCAACCGTCCTGACAGCTCAAATAATTACAGCAAAACTTATTGCACTAGGCAATTGACATTATGCTTGAAAGATACATTCTAAAAATATTGCTCCAACATTTCGAGGAAAAGTAGCAATAAGAGCCTGGCAAAATTTTAGGTTTTTTTAAAGTATTATAAACCGATGAACACTGCAAAGTAAAGAACGAAACTCTGGACAAATGATTTGGAGTATATTCAAGAGATAAACATTACTTGTGAAAAGGTGATATCAGCGAAGGTGATACGATTGGAGAAAGAATTATTTATAATCACCTTATGTGAGACTACCATATATAGTAACTAAATGACAAGTTACTAATCACAAAAAACATGAACGCAAAAACACAGGCATCCTTCCCAGAAGAAAATTCCTCTTATAAGAAAGTAATGAGCGTAATTTGGTTGCTTGAATGTGTGATCTGTACGATCTAAAAAAATTAACAACATTATGAAAATATCTTCTACATGGAGCTATGATATCAGTGATCAACAGTTGTTTATAAAAAAAAACTTACTTGATCTTTTATTTAAAGTTTCCTAAGATTATATTTAAAAGGTAAAGCAGAAATACTAATATAATAAAGTTTAGAGATCTTCAAAAAAAGTAAAGAAATGATAAATGTTGGTGACCATCTAAAATATAGCTAGTTTATAAAGACTATTGCTTCGGTTATTATGAAGCGCGATAAAAAGAGTGTTCAAAATAATTTAACTACAGATATTCCTAGAAGATGATTATATTTAGCTGATGGTATCTTTAAATTGAGAGCCGTGGTGGTTTAGTGGATAGGTCTCTAGACTACGAAACCAAGAGTTTGCGTGTTCGAATCCCGTTCTCGCCAATTCAATCGCTGGCATTTTTAAGGCTCAGCTCGACTCAGGCTGCAATAAATGAGTACCTGGAAGTCAAACCCCGGGGTAATAATAGGCGGTGGTCGGTACGTAGCGCTAGCCACGTTACTACCCTTGTGTACCCTAGGCTCTAGATTGTAGCAGACCTATCCTGTTACGACCCCAAAGGGGCTTCAAGGCCTGTTACGGGGAACTATTATTATTATCTTTAAATTGACGTTTTATTGTCTTGTGCTATAAATAAATAAAATCTAATAATTATGTCAGGTTTTAAAATGCAGTTATTATTTCTAGGCATTAAATATTTATAGTTATATCTTACCTTTAGAAAATAAATAAGTGGGTCTTACCTGAAACAGATACAAAATAATTAAACACCTTTATAATATTTGCTGAGTTGGACACAGTTATTTTGTTACACCAAAAATTAGTTTAAAGTCAAAGATAAAATATTTCACCGGATAGACTCTTCTTTAACAATAAGAAAACAACATGTGCAAACTGCGGCTAAAACTACGCAAGATATAGCCAACACAAGAAACACTAACAGAACCAACTCCAAAAATGCCTTTATCAACGAGAACGAAACATTCACCAACCGAATGCAAAACCTCCTAAACAATACCAAAACAAACACATTACACCAACCATCTGAGCCCGTCCTTTTTAATAATCTCATCAAAATGTTAATACACCCGATAACCCGCTGCCCTCCCCAAATAAAAATGTTCCTAATTAACACTATTCGACACCTATTCCTTAATCTGCAATAAACAATCAAAAACTCAACAATGCTTAGCTGGAATGCTAATGGCATAACCATTCAACGATCAAGGTTTATAGCCTTCTTGGTCGGGTACATAATTGACGGAAAGTGAAATCTTTAAAATGCCAAAATATCGCATATACCGTAAAGGTAGAAATGCCCAAATAGCCCCGGCGGAGCCGTTATTATTATCAAACAAAAGTTTAAATATAGTCCATTACAAGACCTTTCTAACGCCATTCTAGAAATTAAATAAGTAAAGTTAATTAAATGACATGAGTAATGTAAGATTACTTAGTATTTACAAGCAACTTAATAAAAAATGATAATGAAAACGACCTCAAAATGTTATTCAGCACATTTAAACCAGTATTAGTGGTAGAATGCCTAAATAGCAAGATTAGAATATGGGATTGTAAAGAAATTAATTCCACAGACGTAAGACTTGAATGATATTGCACAAAATACCTATTTCAAGTTATAACATAATATAGAGCTGAACATCAACTGAACATATGGGATATTGTCCTTCAAAAGAACATTATCAAGCTAACCATACAAAGGATAATCTCTAAATTACACTCTGTTCATCTCCTTTTTTCTAGTTCGTTCAAACCCTACCAATTAATTAAGATCTCTTTCCAAAAGACATCGATATAATTGTTTTCAACCCCACTACAACAATAGTTGGTACTGCAAAATCTGCAAATTTAAACAAATCTAGGCACCACAGTCCTTACTATATTATTTTCCCTCGCTACATGTTCTATCTGATCGAACATCTGAATCAAACTAATATCTTCCAGTCATGAGAGAGAAATATTGAAACTAAAATATCATTGAATAACTTTACGCACCAATTAATACAAGAACTGGGAAAGTTTAGAATTTAATTCTACCGCAAATACATTGCTGACATCGTTTCTGGCGACCCGGCAGTATACTACACTGACAGCAAAAAAGCTGAAGCATTTGCCAACCAACTCGGACTAAGCTTTACGCCGGCAATCACCAATGCCGCTACATGTAATCAGCCACATTAAAATTCATTACATAGTCACCACTGGAAACATCCAATTCACATTTCCAAAACAATTAGGTAAACTTACAATGGTACTTCCTAAACACAATTTACCCAGCTACGATCTAATATACAACCTGGTCCTCCAACATCTAACTAGTAAATGTTTGGCATACTTAGCTACCTTGATGAACGCATGCATGAGAATAGATTATTTTTTTCAAAGCTGTAGCATACACATGTCCTTATGTTTACCAAGGCTGAAAAGAACAAAAAATATATAACAAGTTGCCGAATTATCAGTTTTGTTAATTACCCCCCTCCAAGCTTTTGGAAAAAATTATCTACACTCGCCTTGCAAACATAACGTATATATCGCACATTCTCTTACTCTACTAATGTAGTTTTAGAAAGAGAGCTTCCACCTACCACCAACTACAAAAAATCAAGAAGTTCATTGAAATCAAATGTTACACCAATGATCTTTAGATATTAACATATCTCATCACCTCCTAGCCAAAATGTTTTGCTTCTTAAAAGAACAAACATTCGCAGTCGAAGTCGACGCAACAATATCTGAAGCACGCATTATAGAAGGTCTACGTCTGGCATTCCTAAAATTCCAGAGTCAATATCAATGTCTGCCGACGGCACAACTATTATAACACAAAGCACAAAGTTGCAAACAGCAATTCGCCAATTGAAACTGCAACGAACAATTTTAGCAAGTGACTTAAAAACTAAAATAACAAATAAATCCTTTCAAATGGCAATGCAAGAGCTTTACTCTAAGAAGAATAGTCAATCCACCCTCTATTAACATCGGTAGAACCGTGGCACTCTGGAATTCCGGAGTCTCTACTTGAGTATATCTAGATACGATACTGAATTGGAGCTTTCATATTAATTAAAAAATAACACAACGCTATAATAGACCACGACAACTTTATCCAATTTTTAACAGGAAGATCTCGCTTTGACCAGAATCTATTATTCTTCTATACAAGTCTCTATTATGACCACTGGCAATTTACACCTTTCCAGTATCAAGTAATACAATCAAAAGAATATATCCAGAAATTCCAAAAATTTCAAAATAAGGTGTTGCAAGCTGCAATTTATTAGGAACACTCAACTGAATTACGAGCTGGAAGTATCGTATACTGTTTTATCACAAAATTCAAATACTTTATTATAAATATTAACAAATGCAAATAGTATCCATAAAAAGCCAAAGAGAAAGCTTTTCCAAGATACAATTGTAAGGGAAGGGGATAACCAATTTCACTTAGACTATCAGAGGCGCTAATATTATACTTTATCAGACAAGCACAGTTAATAAAGATACTATGTAAGTATGTTAACCTATTTAAGTCTAAATAGAAATGCAAATTTTTGTAGTCATTGTTAATTTACTTGGAAAGATCATGTAAGACACCTTTAGTGTTGATTTGACAAATGCAATAAAATTTAAAAAATAAAGTAAAGAAGTTTTAGTATTTTTTATTAATTTATCATGAATATAACACATACTGCCTAAATGAACATAAATAATTAGTTCAAGTGGTCCTGTCAATTGAGTTATTATTATTCGAAGATTGTTATTATTTATTAAGTGATTCTTAACTGCTATAGAGAGAGCTACAATGATAAAAAATGTGTTCCGATTAGTTCTTTTTCGATTCATAAAAACTATATTATACTTTCTTTTTGAGAATCTGTTAAAGCAATAATAGTAAGATTTATGAAGATCTGCCGGAACAACAATTTGTTAGCGTCTGTTATCGTTTGGCTAATCCCTTAAAAAACCGACCGGCAATATTAAACTTCCCCCGTGCCTTGTGAGCTTTAATAAAATTTTAATACAAATTAAGCCGTTATAAATTTTTGCGCGAAGCCGCAACGCAGTAATTATTTTCGCAAAGCGCAGTTCAAATATCCACGGCTTACGACTTCATTATGTCTGTGATATATAAGATACTGCCGCTCGTAACCCTGATCCAATATTTCCAACACGTACATTTTTAAAATTTATTAAAAATGGGGCATCATAATTCTCGGCGGGCGGTATTGGAAGCTGGGCCGCTTATGCAGAGCACATCTGTTTGGAGGAGAGAATCTTGTAGGAACGTTTCCCGGCTTTAAGGTGGTTAGTTACGATAAAAAATTGACAAATCGCGTTTAAGGCCCGCCGCATCGGGTGGATCGCGGCGTACGCTGGACAACAAAAAGTGGCCGCTTTCGAATGCATAACCCGGAGTTATTCGACAATGTTTTAAATGTACATAAATTACCATAATGGCAGGTTTGCTTCGTGTTGACGACCCGGAATGCTAATTCTGCGGAAAACCGAAATTTCCCAATTCGACAAAAAGCTCGTATTGCTCAAGGCGATTTTTAGATATTTATGACATAGCAGATGGACACAAATTGTTACCTCGAATTTATACACCCGCGTCACTCAAGGCGCCAGATCAATAATTTCCAATGCAAAATTTTATAGGTCTTTAAGGAATCTTTGACGACGGTAAAGCCGTTAATATAACATCAATATGACGTATGACATGGTAACCTATAACTTCCTTGTTGCATGCTATCATGAAAAATGTCAGTCTCGCGTCTCCGCTGCTCTTCCGTTTTATATTTATTTTTGATGAAACGCCGTGACAAGTTTGATATAGAGTAATAGCACTACATTCATATTTGATATATAATTTTTGCGGGCGCAATCTATACTTGGCAGCAGAAGGGAGAAAAGCAATGAAAACAATGCATGCTTAAGGCTGTAATGCACATAATTGGAATTACTCCTATGTGTTTGCATAAGAGAGAGGTGAAATGATTTTCTGAGTAAGCATTTCATGTAGCTTGGATGATATCACTAATTTTAACGAGATAAAGCAGTATTTTCTCAAAGTTTTTAATTAAAATTAGGTATATACAGGGTGTCCCAAAAATCAATGTCAAGCCGAAAACGGGTGATAGACTAGGTGGTGATAGTTATCAGAAAAATAATTAAAAAAATCTTAGTCGTGTACTTTTAAAATTATAGGTATTCAAAAAACATTGAGAATATTGACATCCTGTGATGATCTTTCATGTACTGTGACTTGTTCTTCATTTTTTTGTATGTGCTGTAACTCTAAATAACCCTTCTGTAATTGCAGTCTAAAATTACAACACAACTGCCTCAGGTTTAAAGAAAATACCATTTTGTTGTCCAACCGTGCACTCAAAATTATTTCATCGCCCAACTTTAATTAACTGTACTGAAAGAAAATGTACAACGCTATTTTGGCAAGTAACTTTAAGAGATGGCGTATTTAGTCCGTATTACAAAATGGTATGACACTTGCTAAATTAATTCTTAAATAGAGAAAACAATTTATTTTAAAACCCGATCCTAAACTAATTCTTTTTACTTAGTTACAATGCTTCTAATTCACGCTAGGCTTTCTCTACACAAAAAATTTTGATATTTTCTACGGCACGTAACCTTGAAATGATGTCACAGGCCGATCACTTTTAAAAGCGCTACGCCACTTTTCCAACAGGTATACACCATTCATGGTGTACATTACAACAATGTTTTACCATCGGTATATGCACTGTTGCCCAACAAGCAACAAATTACGTATGCGCGCGTTATGCAGGCGATCAAGGGCATCAATGATCAATTAAATCCCCAGTCATTGATAACAGACTGCCCAAATCAACGCATTGCAAGAGGAATTTCCGAAATCGAAGAGTCGCGGATGTTTCTTCCATTTTACGCAATGCATGTGGAGAGTTATCCAAGTCAACAATGACTTGCGAATGCAATATGAAGATACTCAGAACCACGATTTCGCGTTACATGTTCGTGGCTGTTTTAGCTTTTGTTCCTGTAGCAGACGTCGTCATGTGCTTTGAAAAGCTCACGAAGTCACCTTTCTACGTGTAAAACAGCGAAATTCTTAAACCTCTGCTAAATTATTTTGAAAATACATGGCTCAGTCGCTCTTGAATTAATGGTACAAGAAGCCTACCAAAATTTTTTCTGCAAATGTGGAATTGCTATCAATGGACACTAGAAAATCTACCAAAGACGAATAACTCTGTGGAGTTTCAGCTCTCTGCTTTGGGAATGTCATCCATCTATTTGGAAACTAATTGAAGGGTTAAGAAAGGACCAAAGTTTAAATATGTTAAAAGTCAACCAATACATTGCTGGCTAACAACTTCTGGCTGGGCGCAAGTCGTACAGCAAATGAAAACAATCGTCTCGGACTATGAGAATAGAGATCTCGATGACTTCTTAACCGGTATTGCTCACAATTTTGATCTTCAGGCTAATTATTAAGTTGAACACACCAGTCTTTTATACAGTTTTTAAACTATTACACGTTTGGGTACCCTTGTCATATTGTTTTTGTACTTTTCGCTATTTTAAAAGTACCAACTGTAATTGTAATTTACTATTAATATTAGAAGTGTTAGATTTTTATACTTTATACAACTATTATGCTGATCAAGCTCCTTATTAATCACATTGTTATAGTTTATCAAATTTTTGATTTAAATTATTGTTTATGCTGTTATGACTGTATTACTTTTTGTACTTCGTCATTATACAAGCTTAAAGTATTTATTTTTAAAATTAAAAAGTTTTTTTTTAATGTGTTATACAATTATCATATTGATTAAGATTAACGGTCTCTTTGTTTCACCGTTATATTGCTGGTCGATGTTACTTTACATATCTTTGTTATTAGTGCAAATAAATTATTGACTCCTGTGTATTAGAAAACTGTAACTTTGTTAGTACTACTTTGTTTTCATTTTATTTATTGAAGCTAAAGGTAATCTAATTCACTTTTATTTAATTTTCTCAAAATTTAAGACGCAATAAAAATAACTACCAATTTAAAAAGTGTTAAGTTGTTTTAATGTGAAAATAAAATTATAATTATAATTATAAATGCAATAAATATAATTATCTGTGAATCGCCATTAGGCTTAATAGCCATTCGGAATAACGACTTTCGTCATCAATGTTTTTGGCATGTTGGTTTTAGGAGTTAAAGGTTTGTCGTAATGTCTTTCGACGTGTTAGTTTTCGGCGTCGTGTAGTGCTAGCGCATCTAAGCCCCAGATTTAACTTGTGTTCGTCCATGCCGTAACTAAGCGTCTCAACCACTTGGCCACACTGGCGCATAATAGTAATAAACAGTAAGCGATATTCCCTACTGTTTTGACAGCATTGTAAAAGTAGCTTAAGTTTATTTAACTAATAATAAAATAACTTTCGTATAGTAAAAAAAAAACACTCTGAGCAAAGATGTTATTTTTTAAGGCATAGTATTTATCAAAGGTGACTCAATCAGTTTTTTTTTTAGAACTTTTCATCTGAACTAGAAAAATAGTGGGTAAATTTTCTCAAATAAAGTGATACGTTACTTTCTCCTCTTATGTTCATAAAGATCATAGGTTTTATGAAAATTAAAATATAAAACTCTTTTTATTATACAAACTACAGTTGTATTTAAATCTTATATCAATATTACAAATCAAGTTATTATTACAAAATTAAAATAAGAAATTAACTAATAATACAATAAAACAGAGTACGTATGATCAAAAACCAAATAATCTCTACTAAGTATAAGCAAAATTTTATGGCGAATAATAAAATGTAATGGATGTTTGCAATAATAAAATACTTTAGAAACAACTTTTTTGTATTTGTTTCTTTTAAAAATAAAGTTTTCATAACCGTATGGCAGCTAAAATAAATAAACCGTATATGTTTATGAATAATAATATTTAAAAATATTAATTACAGTAAGTACAAAAGTACTTTAACAAGTTTTAGAAATTAGCGGAAAAAGTAAATAAAATAAAGTAGAAAATTGTATGCTTTTGTCATCAAGTGTCCGAGTAGTAGGTTAAATTCAAATAAACTCAACGCTTGTTCGATGACGTTCCAACTGGTGCAGATAGTAATGATTCCAATTTATAACTACACTCAAACAAAATAGGTAAATAAATTGTTTATCAATAATAGTATGCACAGCTGTGAATCCGGTTCCGCAACTGGTAATGATAAAAGTGAAACAAATAAAAATGAACTTAACATGCTACCAACAAAAAATAGTCAGGGTATGTTATTATATCCACTATACGTTTTGCAATCATCAAATAATATACAGGGTTAAACAATGTTTAACCCAAATATGCCATCACAAATTTATTTTTGTCAGCCAATACAGCACCAAATATATCCTTCACAAACCGGTACTTTTTACCAGCCAAGAAATAACAATTTATGAAGCAACAGTGACCTACGCCATTGGTCAAAAGAACACCTACGATTACATAAGAATAACTTCAACAAATAAAGAAAAAGATAACATTTATGCCACCTAATAAAATTTGTAGCAAGTAAGAAAAGATACAAAAGAAACAAAATGAAGGAAGAATAGAATTGTTAAAAACGCTAGAGGAAAAGATAATACAAACACCCATTGTTATAATCAGCAAAATAATATAACACAACAAGATCAGCCACAACCACTATTTGTAAAAACCAAACTAGAAGCTATGCCCACGCAAGTAAACTGCAAATTTAAGGCAACGAATCGACAATGATATTAAAGACATTTTTGGAAGTATTTTAAAAAGTATTAAATTAATGAATGCAGCAAAATATGGTTCTCAATATATTAACAACAATAACCAATAAACAAAATAATGGCTTTAGAATAGATTTATGAAGTTCCAATGGTCTTGCTAAGCATAAAGATGAAATTCAGTTATTTAAAAAAAAATTTAATAGATATCCTTTTGATCCACGAGTATAATGCACATCATAACCACTAAAATGGTACTGCACATGCACGTACAACTGTAATAGTAAAACAAACATTAATTTACTATACGTTATCAAAGTATAATAAAGACTCCAGGCCACTTTAATTTCATATGAAACAACTGTCAGTGCAATTTAACATAAAAAAGAGCAATCTGAAAAGTACTTTAGCATTTTAGTCACCAAATTTTTGGCAGGTGGAGACTAAAACAGCAAAAACACTATATATCCTGAACAACCACTACAAAACTACAGAGCTTTCCACTTTTATTCAAAACAAAAGATATTTATTCTGATCTACAGAAACCCTACCGTACTGACCGACAAATATAAACATATTATTGCATATATTGGACTTTTTTATTACTAGTGATATTTCGTAAACTTACGAGGATATTACACCTAATGACAAGTCCTCGCACCACCAGTAATAGCTACCTACAGTCCCCAATATACATTCAACCTGCACCTAAACTATATAATTCAAAAACAAACTGGGACGCAAGCTGGCAGACACAATAAATTTAAATCTAAGACTTAAAAATCCAAATGAAATAGAGGAAGACACAACTAGTTTTATTATTACTCTACAACAATCGGCCCAACAAGCTACTCCAAAATTGACATATAAAAAAGATATTACCAATATTTCTTGAGAAATCATTTAGTGTCTTAAAAGAATTACAAATCAAATGATAAAGGACGCACATGCCAACAGATAAGAAAAAGTTTGTATTTAGTAAAAAACTTAAATCTAAAATAAAAGCTCTAAGGGAAGGGTTATTCAAAGTTTATCTGTGTAATACAATTTAGAAACCGATTAAAATTAAAAACAAACCCACCATAACTCGTCTTCCTGTAAAATTCACGCCAGTAACGCAATCAATAAATTCTGTTGGATAGAAAGAAATAAAATACAAAATAAGATTTCTAAATACTATAAAAGCTCCTTCGAATCCAATACCAACCCCAAAAAAATCTCACAGATACTTTTAATTCTCTAGCCCGGTAAAGATCCCACATTTATTTAAGACAGTATTTAAAAGAATTAATACTGAATGAATACCCAATTATCAAATTTGGTTTTTGAAAGACTCATTCTATTACCCATCAATGTCATCACATTTTGCAAACCATCCTTACCAATCTAAACAACAAGGAATACTGTACATAAATATTTTGATATAATCCAGACTTTCAACAGTCTGGCGTTTAGGATCACTGTATAAAATTAACTTCCACATATCGGGATCTTTTACATTGCATAAATCATATTTATATGATTGACACTTTAGAACAAATGTAAGACATGAAATTTCAACTGTACTTCCAATTAACTTAAGAGGATACCTCAGGACAGTATACTGAAACCTATACTGTATCTCTTATTTACCACATCTTTTAGTTTTACCAAAAACCATGTAGCCACATTTGCTGATTATACTATCGTACTGGCTAGTCACAGTGAAATTCTGCCAGCACACGCTCTAATACATGAATACCTGCGTGATCTAGAGCACCGGCTTAAAACGTGGAATAGAAAAATAAATTAGACAAAGTTTGCTCATATAACATTTACCCTAAGATAAGGTCTATGTTTACTCATATATCTAAATAATATTAAAATACCATAAGTTTCAACAGTAAAATACGTGTCATTGCACTAAGACTAAAATTAAATTAGAGAGAACACGTCAAGAAAAACAGAGAAAATTGATAAATCGAAAAAGGTCTCCGATATTTAATGAAAACAAACTATTGTCATATAAGTCAATAATAAAACCCATATGAACTTATGGTGTAGAGGTGTGCGGCTGTGCCAGCAAAGCCAACGTTGCAACAATTCAAATTTTTTAGATCATATTTATGAATTAGGGTATCTAAATTTTCGTCTATCTAAAAATCATGTAACGTTGTATAAAAACATAAATATACCTTAATTGTTGTAATTATTAGGCGACTGATCTTGACAATATTTTGTTCTTTATGGACTGATTAGTACAAATGCCACGGCACTACATTGACAATAGCCGGTCGGTTAAAATTCATATTGTGTTGCGCCAAAAAAAAAATGCGAAGTAAGTAACATTAGTGCCACGCCATTCACTCTTTCCCTATTCTAATAAAACGCAAACTAGCTTAAGCTGTGTGGACGGTGTCCATAAGTAGAGTTCAAAATACGGAATATCTGCATAATTGGATGCACCCTGGTTTAAATCGGTACCGACTTAAAATTATGTGCTTGATTTTTGTAAATTAACTTCACGTAAGTATTAATATTTCCTGTTATATAAATAGCGGTAAATGCATTGAAAATATAAAGACGATAAAATCAGCAAAGAAACACTCTGCCTTCAATGACTAATGGGTGGACTGAGTACTCGTGAGAATTGTTGCCGGTTCCAAGGTCGATAAATGAATAAAGATTAGTGGGCCGAGGTAGCAACCTACTTGCCATAAAACGAGCCATGATCATAGTACGTGGCAAAAACGCACGAGATTAAAAAAATTATTAAGAAACAGCAATATTGGCTTTATGTCACAAGAATAAATATAAATAAAAGACCAGAGTGGATAATAGTAAAAGAAGCTTTGAAGATAGATGCAAAACTATTATGACAAATAAACAACAAATAAGAAAAAACGAATAAACAGTAAAACACTATAAGAGTGGGAGAATGGAACATTAAGACGTGGTACAATAAGAATCAGGAAGTATGATGGATATTGGCGGAAAGAAATAAGATATATGTAATATTTCTGAAGAAAAAATTACACAACTCATAGGAAATTACATTTTGGTTTATATCGGAAAACAAAGAAAAGACAAGTACACGAATGTACGAGTAAGGAGTTCTTTTGCATGTAATGATTTAAAAACGCGTCGAATATATAATTTGTGCTGGCCAAAGGTTGCTTAAAGTAAAATTAAACATGAGCAATAAATGTTTTCAAACAATCAGCGTACATGCACTTGAAAAACTAACTTAAAACAGAAAACGGAAAGCTCGCCAGTTACATGTACAAGAAAACAATTCAGTAAGTCTACCAAATAGAAGAATATTGGGATTTTTTCATAAATGCTATGGAGAAGGACCTATATGGATTTCAAAAAAGTATACGAAGTATGTTAAGGAAAGCTAAAGTTAGTGATAGCGTCTAAATGAATAATATAGATGCAGATCAATAAATATAATAATTTAAGTATTCATATAACGAATAAACAACTGAAACTACTGTAACATCAAATAGAAAAAATGAAAATAAAGTATTCGACGTACCAGTAGAGGATATTAAAAAAAACTGTTAAAACACTGAAAAATAGGAAAGTACTGACAGACTGGGATAAGAAACGAATTGTACAAATACGAAAAGTGAGAATTAAATGAGCAACTGCGAAAGTTAGCTAATAATAATTAGAAAAGCAAAAGTACCAACAAAACAGAAAATAAGCACAACTATCCCTAGTGAAATGCAGAAGGTGTTGACTACACTAATATTGATGGTTACATCAGCATATAGGTGAAGAACAGCCGGGTTTCCGCTCTAATCCGTCCACCACCGATACGATATATTTATATTACGTTAACAATACGGAAGTCGGAATAGAACAGATTTAAAAATAAAGATGTCAGAGGTGAATGTAGTAACATCATGTATATAGCCTAGTTTTTATAAAGAAGAAGAATAGAATTGAAGGAATCCGTAAACAGAGCCAATGACAATAGATTCATTAAAATAACACGAGATTATAAACCACATGGCGAAAGGCAAATGAGACGAATGGAAAGCTAGATTTTAACATCGATAAAAATTCCGTAATTAATGGGTAAAGAGAAACAGAATTAATCTTACATAAAAGAAAAAGAAATTAAATGTATATCCGCGACATAATATCGGCTCTTGAAAAACTTCGATGTGTATTTTGTTGGTGGTGTTAAAAACGCAATTCTTTCTTTAATGATGATAAAAAAATAAATATTTTGAGAACAATCTTTAAAAAGTTTGCAAAACATAAAATAATTTAAAAACTACTTAAAAGCTTTTAAGTAAAGATTACTGTAAAAAATGGCATTCTTGGAAATACGTGGGTGTTTTCAGATTAATTTAATAGACATAGAGGCTAATATCGATAGAACTTTAAAATTGTAAAATTTTACTTAAAGCATTTAGATAAATTTCTACAATTTCTTCGGCTACAACCAAATTAACTCCGTTAATGTTTCTTATTTTTAAACTTTGACTATTTGCAATCTCACAGTAGTTGTGAGATCGTCAATTATATGCTATTTTTATACTACTGAAGTATTATTTTCAATACGACACAATTTAAAAGGTATGTGAAAAACACAGACAGTCAGTTTTAAGGAATAGTATAGAAAAACTAACTAGAAAAATAGACAGAAGAACTTTGATGAGAAACTGAGCATATTACAATAAAATACAAGGTTTAGCTTATCAAAAAGTTGTCCTTTCATTTTATAAGCTTTTTGAGACTACTATTGTAGCAGAAAACAATCTGCAATATTTTCCAAAAAAATAAAATTCAAATAAGAGAGCCTTTAATCGTAATCTTTTTATATGTTATATTTATTAATAATATATCGATAATACAAATTTTGGACATTGATATACAAATAGATAATAAAAAAAATTTCATATAATTTTAATATAAGATTAAGAAATATATGGCAAAAAATTATTTAACTGATATACTTTTGGAAACTATCTACGTTATTGTTTATTGAAAATGCAGCACCAAGTACATTGCATATTAGCAACTGAAACTTTGTGAAAAACAAAGAAATTATTAAACTTACAAACGTTTGTTGCTAACTATTTACATCTACATTTTAATGTATGGAACTTTTAACGGCCTCTATTTTTTGACATCAAACCAAACAATGAACGAATTGTGTTTGAGCTGCATTCCATTCATTAGTATTCCATAATTCTGCTTTGAGAAAAAGTATATCAGATATTTCGATGGGTGAAAAATCAGTCTTTTGAACCGGCCATAGAAAAATTACCGCTCTAGTTTGTGCAGAAATTCTAAACAATATATGAATATATCGGAAAAAGCAATTCTGAGCCACTCGTTGCCCATTATAGCCTAAGCTGCCGGTGTAGAGAAGTCAGTAGGACTTGCAAGAAAGCACGTCGTGTTGTTAGTGCCATTACAAGTAACCGACGTCGAACAGAGGAGTTAGGAAATCGGTATGGTGTAATGATTCACCATTGTTGCTCTTGAAGTCGTGTTGCGGTCTTCGCCCACTAGTTCTATATTCGCGCCACTGTTATGACGACCAATTCTTTGGTCTATTTCTTGTAAATAAGTAAATATAATAAATAATAAGTAAATATGTTCTTGTTCAAATTCACTAACTTATTGATAATGCACCCTTTATTGGTGGCGAGACATTCTTGCACCTTATAAGTTACACGTGACAAATTTGCTTATTTTACATGTGATATTACTACTTTCCCCAGACTTCATGATTAAGAAGCAATATAATCAAATCTTGGACAGACATATCGTTCTTATAGTACAATTGTTTTCTGATTACGGTATACTTAGTTTAACACAAAAGTTTAAAAACAATATGATTTGTTCTTAATAGTGCTATAATTTCAATAACGAGTAGAGTGTCTAAAGTTTATTTAAGTTCAATAAAATATGAAATACAGAAATATCAATGTAAATCAGTGAAAATTTAGTTTACGTAGAATACCGCTTTAGCTTTAACAGGAAATAAGTGGAAACGTTTATTTTTATTGTGAATTGTATCTTTATTATAAACTGTAGATTAAATTTCCAATAAAATTTAAATATTTTTTATATTAATTTTAAGAACAATATAATTGCATAATAATTGTGTTATTTACTGTTTAAATTATGAATTTTAATTTTTATTATAATAACAAGCATTTTCACTTAATTTTTAAGACGAGCAAATGATAAACGTCGATACAAGCTATTTATACAAATTAATTATTTATAATGTCATATAAATAACATGACTTTTTGATTTTTTATTAAATATAGTGTATTTTAGAACTCTTTATTCTTGACTTAATCTAAATAGATTTTAATAAAGCACAAATTATTAAGAAAAAGTTAAAAATGGCTACCTTATTCTAAGTTCCTCTAACAGTTGCGAATAAGGAGCAATCTACCCGGCTAAATCTAGCTTTATCCATTTTAGTTACTTTATCTGCAACATAAGTATATATGATTATACACGAGTACCTACAGCTTCCTTTACATTTTACCCCATACTATTCCCACTTTCTCAGAAGCCTTCTTTAAGTTCTCATTTGTTCACTGCTTTTTTTATGTCGCTATTCCGTTTTCTGGGAGGTCGTCGTACTTTCCACTTTTGAGGGGATTACAATACCAAACTTGTTAAGTAGTTACATTCTGTTTATATTCCCACGTCAAGTAAATTTTGTTTTGATTCATTTATTATCCCTTGCATACGTATATATTATTATCAATATTCTGGGGATATTTGAATTCAAAAAGATAAGAAATTACGTTAAATAATCCTAATTTTTATGATAATTGCATTTTTTAAACTCACATTTATTGTTATCGTTTTATTATCAGTCACTGTCTGCAACAGTATCTCTTCATTGTGCATATTTCCTTAAAATAACAAAATTTCATTTAAGTAATACACTATGTAGGTACATAATGTTCACGTTAAGGTGTGCACCCAAATCATGAAAGTTGGCTCATGCCTAATGTTTCGCTAACAAACGAAACCTTTTTGTTACGTACAATGGCTACGTGCATGCGATCAACATTTAACTGCAAATGGTAATTCAAGTACCATTAATCTGCAACGCTTCCACGGCATCAGATAAGACTAAATTAAAAATTTTCCTGCACAAAGCTGCATGCTTGAGCGTGCAAACGAAAAACACGCAAATCTTTGCTCAAAGAAACTTAGCGCCGAGCGAACTAAAAAGTAAAAACGCAACGCGTCTATTTCAGTTTAGTACTCTTTTACTTATTGAGTTTGCCTGACCTAATTTATTCTTTTACATAAACCATTTTACTTCAACGTTTAAACATAATAACAAATTTATTAGTAAAATGAAAACATAACTGAATATCAAAATAAATAAAATATAAAAATACCTGTGAAAGTAATTTAGATAATAAGCTTTTCTGCTAAATAAATTTAATTATTTTACCTACACTACTATAATGTAATTCTGAGATATTTATCAGAAGGTAATTGATTGTTAATCCTGGTTACATTCTTTACTATGTTTACCTTTTACTTTTCAATTTATTACTTTAACATTATGTTATTTTGCTATTCCATATTTTCTTATTTTTTTATTTATTTGCCAGTTCAACAACAACAATGTTATTTATAGCATTGTTAATGACAATAATATAATTAATAGTTTATGGGGTTGATAGTCTCCGTAAATGTTAGTGTGACATTTGGTTACTTGATTAATCACTGCCTGATTTAGTTAAGTACAAATCTTGTGGTAATTTATGATGAATATTTTGTCTGCTTATATTATAATGAACATCATCGCACTCACGTATGTTAGCACTTGCGCTGATATAGCTTTGAACAGTGGAAATGTCTACTTCATAATGTATCCGCAGGTTGCGGGTGTACCACGAAACGTTCACCACTATTTGGAAAACTTTGTTTTGAAGTCTTTGCACTTTTTTAAAGTTTGATTTGGCTGCAATTGTGGTAATCTCACATAGCTTTAATTTAATTTAAGTTTAAAAGTTTCCAGGTTAGTTGTGTATCTAGTAGCACTCCCAGATATTTCACTGCTACGTCGATGGACTTCTAGTAGATAATGTTATTGTTTATTATTGTGCTATGCTAGGTGGGTTTCTGATTCTTTTGAGAGAGAATATTTTTGCTTGGAATTTAGTGGGATCTATTTATATATTCCATCTGTTATACCATAAGCATATTTGGTGTATTGCATTTGTAGTATCTCTATGGCTTGTATAAGGTTGGTGTGTTATGCTAGGACTGCCGTATCACCTGTAAATGCCAACCGATTGTAGGATTGTCTTATGTAAATACGTTGAATAACAATGGCCCTAGCCACTTCCTTAGGGACGCCTGCTCTATTAGCCTTTGTTTCGGAAATTTCAGAGTTGATGCATACGGAAAATAACCTCTTATCTAGAAAAGAGAAGAGTATTGCTTTTAGATAGTTGAATATTTAGAGCTTGATTGTTTTGCTTTTTAAGCCTTCAAGCCAGACTTTATCAAAGACCTGAGCTACGTTAAGAGAAACTGCTAGTGTGCATAGCTTTTATTGCCAAATCTCTCTTCTATTTTTTGTAATGCGATGTAATTGCTACAGCATTGAGTATTTTTTTCTAAAATCAAACAGAAACGATGGTAACATGTTAAGTGGAGTTAGTTCATTCAAGCGAAAATTAATAATTTTTTCTAGGAGTTTTGAAAGGGATATTAACAAGCTTATTGACCTGTAGTTGTCAATACTTCTTTTGTTTTTGTCGGAGGCATACATTAAATGTGGTCATAAGCAGATTCAAAATTTTTTGTAAGCTTTGTTAGCACTAAATTGGTGAAAAGATTATATTCATGGGATTTTCCTTTTGAAAGATTGTCAATTGTGGTTTTCATTTTGTTAGTTGTAGCGGGAGTAACAGGTTCTACTATTATTGGCAGGTTAGATTAAATCTAACAGATTATATTGTGTTTTGTGGCTTGCAGTATTTTTGGGGTGAAGATACTAGCCAAGTGAGTTGCAAAAACTGCTGATTTCTCTTCGTCAGTAGCAAGTATTGCATTATCTACACTTAGTGTTGGGAGTTCTCCAAGTTTCTTTAATATACGTTTGGTAATTTTCTACCTTTTCAAATCACCAGGTTCGAGGTTTTTAATATATTTTTTATATGTGTCGATTCTTAACTCGTCCAATTCTTTTTTGAAGCTTTATGTTAAACTTTTGAGTAGGCGTTTTATTTCAGGATTTCGGTTTTTCTGCCATTTAAGTGTATCTTTCTCTTTTGATTAATTCCGTAATATAAATAGGTGAAGAATGGTGTTTTTGGTAGCTAGTGTTGTCTTGTGCACGCTATTTGTTATTGAGGCTGTTAATTTGGATATTTTGGAATCTATGTCTTCATTATTAGTTATGCTGGGGGTACACTTCATTTGTTTATAAAGGTAGGTTCGGAAGTTTCCCCAGGTTATTACCTCATTTATGAGTCTTGGTATTGGTTGTACCACTTAAGAAGTGGTGATAAACGATATTATTACTGACAAGTAGTCTAAATTAAGCTCTTCTGGTATGTCGGTCTAGCAAAGTTTTTTTGTAATATAATGTTGCCGCGATATGGATAGTAAGTGTGTTGTATTTCTCAGGAGCAATTATTTCAAAGGAATATTTTATTATAAAACTCTTCATTAAATTGCCTCAAGATTGTTTGCTTCACATCCCCACAATTGATTTATGGAGTTTAATTCTCCAATTATCAGGATTGGTTCAGTTGTGTTGAATATAACTTTTAAATCTTTCTCTGCTAGCATCTTGTTAAGTAGCCTGTATGTACTTATTATTATTGGGTGTTGTTTGTTTAAGTTTATTTTAATTACATTTACTGATAGGATTGGGGCTAGAAAGAGGAGAAAAGTGGACGTTTGTATTTTTTCTGTGCACTTAATATCAAAGTATTTATTTTGAACCCGTCTGCTTCAGATAAATGAGTTTCTGTGATACACGCAACATGTATGTTGCGTCTGGTAAGAACTGCTACAAATACCGTTTGCATTCCAATTAAGAATTGTTAGTTTGTCTACGGTTTTCTGTGAGTTAGGGTCCATTAAGAAATAAGGAAAGCGTTGTGCTAGTAATATAATTTTTAATAAAGGAAAAAGAAGGGTTTAGCAGATCGCTAGTTTGTGTTATTAGGGTTTAAATTGGCTACCGAAGAATTTCGTATTTGATCTGCATATGGACGGTTTTGGTCAACAAAATAATTTGTTCCCTGTGTTGTGTGAGATTAATTACTATTGCTCTTATTTTCCATTCGTTTTTGCATTATCCCAATGTGATGACTGCAACTACGGTAGGCTGCGAAGTAAAGTCCTTTTCAGTTAGCGCATTTTGGGTGGATCTTATAATTTTTTTGTATTGTGGATGGTGGTTTCCTGCACACTTTACGCATCGTGGGTCTAATGTGCGGTAGTTTTTTATGTGACCGTAACCTTGACATCAATGATACTGAGAGTGTTTGTTGGCCTTCTTCTCTGCTCTACTATAACATATGAATGATTAAGATTTTTTAAAAAGAAGATTTTTTGGTATTTTTATTATTAGTTAGGTCCACAGCACTGTTTGGTAGTGGCTGTTTTAATAACTGATACTGCTTTACCAAGTTCTTCAAATATTTTCTGTTCTGCTAACGATAACGGTACATTTGAAATCACGATATTGAGCGGTTTAATATTTTGGTTTTGAAAAGTGTGATATTTAATGTTGTTATCATCAATGTTTTGTTAAAGTTTTGTAAGCATCCTCTTTAAATAAGTTTAATCTTGTTGTGTTAGTGTTACAAAAGATTGTAAATTTACCATTTGCTAATTTCTTGATATCTGCGGTTAGTGTTGTATGATTTATAGCATTATGAAAAATAGAATAGTGTAATACCGTAAAGGAAACTTTCTACAGCGGTGCGAAATCATAACGGTCACTTCCGGTTGCCGTTAACCGATTTGGCTGAAAAATAATCCCATGAAAGGTACTGACCTAAGATGTGTGTATGCCAAGTTTGAAGTGAATTCGTTGAATAGAACGAAAGTTATCTTGCTTCCAGACACACAGACAGACAGACAGGATGATAATCTCATTAACTTTCTACTATAAGCTCCGTTGTAGAAAGTTAACAAATGGGTGGTATTTTTGGTTTTGTAGTCTTAGTTCTAGTTTTATCGCCTGCATTTTTAGCTTAACTGTGATTATTATCTGGGTCCGCTTCGAAGCTAAATAGAAGGCAATATTTGTTTTGCGTTGGAATATCTGATTTTGTTTAGCGGAGGCGTGGAAGATTCTAATGTATGCTTATTTTGCGTCTGAACTTCCATTGCTTATATTTTCGGTTATGTTATGGTGCAAATAACTTACAATTTTATTGCTTTCAAAGTTATCAATTCATGTGCATGCTGATTTAGTCCATTGGCGGTCCATACAGCTGTTATATTTTGAATAACTGGTCTATTACAACATTTTACTGATTAATGTGGTGAGAGCATTCATAATTGCCCCTATTTGAGTTATTAAACTTTTCATCATAGTTTTAAGCGCTTTCATACCACTCGTTTATTGGTTAGGTTAAAGTTTTTGATTTTATAAGTTTGTGCTTTCTATCGTGTTATGAATAACTTTCAGGCAACATTTTCGAGTTAGCATAAGGTCTTTTATGGAATGTTCCGATATCTTTCTTCAGTCTTGGGTACAGTTTTTCTTGCAGCTCCTTATGTATAATACAACTTCGGTAGTTGAACGAGTGGTTTCCGTTGCAGTTTATTCGTTTTACTTTGTCGTCTTTGATTTTACGTAGGCATTCTATTGTATTATAATATTGAGTGTATTTTACACATCTTGAGTTGTATTGACAATAGTTCTTGTTATGCCCAAACCATTGGCATTTGGTAAATTGTGGTATTATATTTTTGCATGTGGGGCTTCTATTATCATGCTCGTATATAGTAATATCTTGGTTTTACAGATTTCTCTATTGTTTTCATTTTGCTGTACGTAGCTCTACTATAAGCATTGGTAAACAATTTTTGGAAATTCCGTACTTCATATTCCAGATGTTTATAATCTCGTGCCCTATCTCATTTAAACTATGTTTGAATTTATTATTAACGGTTAAGTAGTGTGTTTTTAATTACTACTTTTAAGTTCTTTTCTTATTTTGATTTGTATGTATAGAAATGTTGTTTTTTTGTGTGAGCTGATTAATGATAGTAAAGTACGTTTCATTTGTTTTACTTAATATTTTAACTCGCTCGTTTCCAAGAGCTTTAAGAGCAAAGTAATCCTTGCTTATCTCATTTAGAATTGCGATTAATGGAATTACTTTTTTTGACTTCTGCTATAAAAATAGGCGGTGGTTATGGTTTCTGAGAAGTGGATTTGTTCTGATCATCATGTTCGTCGTGTATAACTACAGTAAGCTGACCGTATCTATTATATGTTGCTTCTAGCCAGTATAAGTTTTGGCTTACTAGTACTCGATTTCTTTTAAGGCTACTATTGCGTTTCTCTTTCTTTACTGTTTGTTATTTGGTATTTGACATATTTTGAGGTGTTTTCTCTACATAATTAGAAATTTGATTGTAGAATTAGAAATTAGTTACATGTTGTAAGTATGAAAGACCAGGAAGCTGCGCCACTTGATTGCTCATGGGGTGTATTTTTTGAGACATATTAAAATTGGTTGGTTTGTTAATTTCTGTTTGTTGCTTAATCAGGGAACCAATAATTATTGAGTTGAATGAAGAAAATTTTTTCTTTTCTATAGCCACATTAACTTATATGAGGTTCGTTCAAGTTCTGAGGTCTTCAATTTTTTGTAAAAGATGCGGAAATTATTTCTGAATTTGTAATATAGATTGCAGCACAATACAATGTACACAGGTCAAATTACTGCCATTGCGGTGGATGTTTACGTACTATAAATGGCGACGTTTCGTTTATTACCTTGCGTAGTAAAACGCCTATCAAAATTCATCGCTAATTGAGTAAGACATGCAGCGTTTTAAATATTAAAATGTGCGTTCGTGGGTGAGACAGTTTAAAGAAGGTCGCGAGTTATGTGACAATAAACCGAAGCAGCCTCGGCTACTAACCAGCCGGACCGAAACCGTGATTGTGCTAGTTGAGCAAGTTGTTATGGAAAACCGTCGATTAGATATGCGTAGTATCGCCTCTAAACTTAACATTTCCGTATGATCTGCGGAGTACATTTTGAATAGTGACTTAAAATGCGGAAAGTCTCTTCGAAATCGGTCCCACGAATGCTAACCAACAAACACAAGGCTGCGCGGGTGGCAATGTTTGACAGGTCATGTCGCCATGAATGATGCTTTCTTTTCGTCAGTTGTGACCATTGATGAGACGTAGATCTTATTTTTGATCTTAAAACAAAACGTCAGTCAGCGTAATGGAAGTACACTGACTCAAGGCTAACGGAAAAATTTTGGATTGCGTTTATGGTGGTCATGATTTGAGATGATTTGATATGTTTCAAAGTGTACTACAGTTCCTTTCAGTACTGCATGAAAAATGACCAGAGAAGGCTGCATGAGTGCTTTTCCATCAGGAAAGCTCTTACTTATCGGACAATTCTAACTCAGCACTTTCTTTGCAAAAACAACTTTTAAGTAGTATTTCATGCTCCTTACTTACCTGATCTTAGCTTTTTTGACCATGACGGACACTCTTCGTGACCGCTCATTTTCCAATCGAGATGTTGTTGTATCAGCAATTTTCCAGTGGACAAAATACACCCTTAAAGTGTTCTCAGCACCCATGCAATTATGGCGACAACGTTGTGAAAACCATATTCGTCTGGACGGAGATTATATTGAAAAGTAACAGAAGTTTTAAGACTTTTGGGTAAGTACGTTTTCTGCGAGATCTTAAAACTTGAAGGCACATCGTAAAAGGAAAGCCGTACGCTTATCGCTTATCGAATGTATGGCACTGTACTCGATGCTTTACAGATACCTGAACACGAATTAGCACACACTTGTATTATGGCAACAGACAAATCCTACACGTCCGAGCGCTCCGAATCTCAAGGAAGGAATATTTCCAGTATTTAACGAGGACGAGGAACCCGTTACAACGCTTCTTTCTTTCAACAGCGGCTGTGGCGGCAGGAGTGGCAGGGGCGGAAAGAGCAGCAGGAGCGGCGGCGAGTAGCTACAGGCCTTGTCAAACTAGGCTATATCTGTAATAGATGCAGGGACTCACCAACACGTCGGCGGGTTGTAAATCTCGACTCGCGGAAATTGTTTATGGTTTTTACAACACGAGCGGCATTGACAAATTTCGATATTCATCATACAGAATGCGAACTGATGATGCAACACGCAACACGTCCGCTTTGTTTGAAAACGCAAACCAAATTTGACATAAATAGATCATCTTTTTCACAGCTAAACATTTTTTAAAAAATCTAAATTTTATAAAAACTAATTTATTTGTCAAAGAAGTTTGTTATATATATATATATATATATATATATATATATATATATATATATATATATATATATATATATATATAATTGACTTACATTTTATTTAGTTTAAAATTAAAGCTCCACATTCAAATAAGTAAATATATTTTTAATTAAAATATTTTCTAATATCATATATGTAACTGTATTACATCAAAGTTAATTAATAAATGAAAAGTGTGAAAAAATCTTTTCAAAATGCAGCTATACTTTGAGTGAAGCAATTATGTAAAGTGGAGCAATTAAATTTAATAACTGTGCAATTTCAACCTTCGTCGGTATGTTTTTGAAACCTGAACGTTTGCCACGTACGTACGGCTATTCCAACAAAAGGCCAGCTCATAAGGCCCAGAATCAGCAAGAAAATAGCCGCCACTTGGAGGTTTTTCCACGCCTGTCGGTAGTGCCACTGCTTTCAACGATAATGCAAAGCTACCCTCACGCCACTTACGCGTCGTGTTGAATGTTGATCTAACAAATTTCAACCCGCTTGTGTAAAACAAACTAAATGAGGGAATAAGGTAATTTGTTTAATTTCCCGTCTGAAAGCTAAATAAAAGCCTCTCCCGCTCGCAAACGGAGCAGCGCCGGCCTGTTCCGCAGAATTAACTCCCCCGAAGGCTTGATTGATTCTAGTTTGGGATCTGGGCCGAGGTAGGACGTCTAACTGCACGCGATGTATAACTCCTGACCCAAATTAGCCACTTAATAAAGTTGGAGATTGACACAAATTGGATTACTCTTCTATAAACTACCAGTGCTCCTTGATAAGTTGCTTACGCAGACGGCTTTGAAACAGATTAAAAGCAACAATGGCAACTCTAGAAGACTTTCTCCCGGCCAGATAATTTACGAGCAGCAGGACGTTTTTGTTTTGGGGTTATCTCAATCGATGTCTATCTGTTCGTGCGGAAGGCACATTCCGCTCTGCAGAGTGTGGACCGTTCCGTGACATCATTACTTTAAGGATTCATATTTCAGGATAATGTCGCGAAGTTTACATTCCTCGGAAATACTTGAACCTGCAGGCAGCTTTACTGATCTTTAAAATGAAGTCTGGCTTGCTCGTCAACAAAGTCGCTAAAGTGATGAATAAATCCAGCGTTAAACTATATTAACATTTATATTTGTCAATTGCGTGCCTTTTAAATGAGAAATTGTAGCCTACACAAATTTTGCGACATATTTAAGTCATTGCATATTTGATGCATTTTGTAATTTACTAATTTACTCTATTACACCTTTAGAGTATGTAATATAACATTTTTATAATTATGTAATGCATTTAAAAATATGACATTAATATAATTAAGTATTTTTACTTTTTGTATATTTATTACTTGATTTATCTTGTATTATTTGCTTAAGGTGAACATGTTTAGTTTTATCGTATAAATTTTTGCAATATTCCATAAAAATGCATATATTTTTTTTAGTTTAGATTTCGTTCACATATTTCAAATGTTTTTTGATTATCTTTTAATTGTAATAATAAAACTATTTAATTTACTACTTTTTTGAGATTAATAGGGTCCTGTGTTTTTACTTTATTAACCACCTTTTTTCATTCCTCTCTATTTTCTGTTTGTCGTCTTTATTACTTTATTTCTATTTTTTGTATATTCTTTCGTTTTGAGAATATGATTTCATTTTTTTTTCACGGCTCTAACTCTCCATGTAGGAGCACGACTTGTAAACTGAGAGGCTAAGACTCTTATGTTTGCCTTCTCTACCCGATCGTCACAAACCATTTCTGGTGCGGGGCGATGTGGCAAACACCGCGCCTTAGACGACCGCCATTGTTCGAGTAAACGCAGGTACTCAATTAATTTTAGTGATTGAGTAGGCCACCCACCAGGCATCAGAGAGCTCCGGGAATGGAACCCGGGTCTGTCTGCATCGCAGTCCGCGCCTCAACCGTTTGGACTACTTTGGCCTTTGCCCTTATTTATACTGACTATTATTGTTATAAATATGTAACAATAAGCTTGGTATTTTATGTCTGATATTTATATTTTTGCAATTTTTTAAGTTTTTATTTATGTATTTTATTTTCATCAGCATATGTTTTTTATTATTTTTTTAATATGCTTTCTTGAATGTAATTTAAATTATACAGAGTAGTATTTACATATCTAAGATTTGTTTCCTTTTTATTTCTTGGGATATTTAGTGTGTCTGTAACGTTGTTTTTGAAAACGGAGCCCTAAATTTAATTTTTCATCACTGAACAAACTATAGACTTCTTACATAAGCGAATAATCAAAATACATTCAATAACAGTAGCAATTTTAAACTTATTCGACAATTTAATTTAATGTTTGAATATGTAGCAACATAAGAACTAATATTTATGTAAATTTTGTTTGTAGTATTATTTGCACATAGATTAAATTTATAACACAAATACAAATTTTGTGTCATTTATTTTGTAGTATTTACTTCAGTTTAAAAAAAATTGTACTTACGTATTGCTATGGAGTTATGTCTACCTCGTATGTAATTATATTTGTCGTTAGATTTAAGATGCTCATAAAGATCATTGAATATTTCTCTTTATTGATCAATTAATAGTACGGTTCGAGCGCTCAAGCCGAGCACATGCCTAAGTCGTGCGCGCTGCATGTTATCGCTATCGTACAGTGAACATCGAGCAGTGATAAACTGTTTTCATTTTTGTATTGTTTACTACATAATTCAGTGCATGCATGTAAGTAAAACTAATAGCATGCTGCCATTTGGCAATGGCTACAACCCCACGCAACAATTCAACCCAACAATAACGCAACAAAACGCATCCTTTTACCAACAATACCCATTTATCCCAAATAACAACCCACAACAAATAACACCTGAGCAATGCCAGCAAATTCCCAATAGCTACTCAATGTCGCCACAAATAGAAACATTCCAACCTTATCAATACGGTCACTCTTCAATGTCTCAATTTGTAATGCCGCCTCAAGTCCAACCATTGCATCAACAAATCACGACACAAAAACCAATGGAAATTATTATTAGCGACGCAGAGGAAGAAGAAAACATTGCAGACAAAAAAATGCTTGGCAAAAGTTAATAACCTAAAAAGAAAAGAAGGAAATTGCAAAACACACAAAATCCGCCACAATCATTTAATCTAACACAAACTAACAAATACTCAATTTTACCAGAAGTTACAGACGTAACAAACAATAATCAAGATAACGGTGCCAATAAAACTCAAATAAAATACCCAAACCCCCTCCAATCTACGTACATGGAGTTAACAATTATCAGGAAATGATAAACAGCTTGAAGGATATTATGGAACAGGAACAGTACACCACCAAAAGTATGGCTGATAACGTAGTCAAATTTAATGTGCATTCCCCGGATGTGTACAGAAAACTCGTCAAACATTTCCAGGAAAACAGTGTCATTCACCACACTTACCAAATCAAGCAGGATCGTGCATACAGAGTGGTCCTACGGCACATACATCCTACAATTCCAGTAGATGATATTACAGCTGAACTAGCTACTCATAATCACAAGGTTAGAAACATTATTAACATAAAACATAAGAAAACTAAAGAAGCATTACCACTATTCTTTGTAGATTTGGAGCCAGCCACCAATAACAAAGACATATATAACATAAATTACTTACAAAACTTAAAAATTTCTGTTGAACCGCCCCACAGAAATATGAACCTGGTCCAGTGCACAAGATGCCAAAACTATAACCATACAAAGTCATATTGTAATAGGCCATACGCCTGCGTTAAATGTGGCGGACCGCACAATTCTATTACATGCAAAAACAAGGAAACCCTGCTACTTGTGCACTCTGCAATGGTGCACATCCGCAAACTACAAGGGCTGTTCAATCTACCAAGAGCTACAAAACAAAATAAAACCGAACACCCAAACACAAAACACACATGCCTCTTACAAGACAAATCCACAAAACTTTCCACCCTTGCCAGTGAAGAACTACTGGAAAATGCCAAACACTAACTGTGAACAAACAAACACAAATAAACCTCAATCACCTCAAGACCTAACACTCACACAGTTCTTAGAAGAATTCAAAGGTATGTTCAATCAACTAATACAACAAAATAGCATTATTTTGAACATGCTTACGACGGTCATAAATATATTAGTTCGATAATGGCCAAATTCTTAAAATTGCACTCTGGAACGCCAACGGCCTCCAATCAAAAACAAGAAATCGAAATCTTCCTCAGTATAACCAACATTGATATCCTCCTTATATCAGAAACCCATTTTACTGTAAGAACCCACATAAAAATACCGCACTATCTTATTTACCACACCGAACACCCGGATGGTACGGCACATGGAGGCACTGCCATTATCATTCGTGAATCAATAACACATCACGAACTACCAAAATTCGAAGAAAATTTCTTACAGGCCACAGTGATTGAAGTAAATAAACTACCAAATCCAATTACAATAGCGGCAACATGTTGCCCCCCTCGGCACCAAATAACCAAACTCATGCTACAGCCATTCTTTGACTCCTTAGGGTCAGGATTTATAACTGGCGGAGACTTTAATGCGAAGCATACCAGATGGGGCAATAGACTGATAACCACAAAAGGCAGAGAACTTAATAAACTCATAACTGATAATAATTATATTATTCTCATATTTATTATTATTATCATATTTCTCAACAGGTAGCCCAACGTACTGGCCAACGGACCCTGGCAAAATTCCGGATTTGTTAGATTTCTTCGTTGCTAAAGGAGTTTCATCTAACTACGTAGACATAACATCCAGTTATGATCTATCATTTGACCACACACCTGTCATACTTACTATTAGTGCTACAGTAATTAGAAAAGTAGCCAAACCAATGTTATGTAACAGACGCACAGATTGCGACGCCTTTAAAGAGTATATGGATCAACATCTTGATCGTAATATAAGCCTAAAAACGACTGAAGAGTTGGACAGTGGAATCAACAAATTTATAACTACTACACAAGAGGCAGCATGGTATGCTACACCGCGCATGGAAAGAAAACCCAGCTCACAAAACTTCCCAAGAGAAGTGATGGAGCTGGTTAAGGAAAAAGGAAAGCTAGGGCAGTCTGGCAACGAACACATAATAGAAACGACAAAACAAAGTACAATCGAATTACTAATAAACTTAAACGAAAACTGAACGAAGTAAAAACGACACATTTCAACAATATGTAACTTCTTTCCAAGGACGACTACAGTATATGGAAAGCCACAAAGGGATTCAAGAGGCCACAGGTACATATACCGCCGCTACGTAACACAGACGGCACGTGGGCCAGATCTGACCAAGAAAAAGCTGACCTATTCGCACAATATCTGGCAGAAGTATTTAGACCTAACTCTGAAATAATAGATATAGAAGTAGACACCTTCCTCGAAGCCCCACTACAACTTTCATTCCCAATACGGGATCTTAAAATCGGTGAATTACGTCAGGAGATAAAATTCTTGAGCAACAAAAAAGTACCAGGCTACGACCTCATAACTGGTCTTATCCTTAAACAGCTACCAGAAACTGGGGAAAGACAACTACTAGCATTATTTAACGCAATTCTGCGCTTAACCTACTGGCCGCCGCAACTAAAGATGGCCCAAATGAAGTGCAATCTTATCGTCCAATTAGCCTGTTATCAATAATTGCCAAACTCCTAGAAAAGCTGATATTAAGTAGGTTAAATAAAGACACACCACTGGTTGATTGGATCCCAAAGCACCAATTTGGATTCAGACGAGATCATTCTACTATTCAACAGTGTCACCGTATGTCTAACATAATTCAGAAAGCTTTTGAAATTAAGAAGTACTGCACGGCAGTATTCCTGGACGTCCGACAAGCCTTTGATAAGGTGTGGCACAAAGGGCTACTGGCTAAAATAAAAGCATTATTTCCGCACCAATATTATCTCCTTTTCCAATCCTACCTTTCAAACCGCTATATCCTAGTAAAATTCGGAAACAAAATCTCGACACTACAGCCAATTACCACTGGGGTTCCCCAAGGCAGCGTTTTGGACCCAGTCCTATACTTACTTTTCACTGCTGATATACCAATAACACCGTACATAGAAATGGAAACGTTCGCAGATGATACCGCCATCCTCGCGTGCAATGAAGACCCTTTAGCTGCTACAAGATTACTGCAGGAACACATACATTTAATAGAAGAATGACTAGACAAATGGCGAATGAAAATAAGTCAGTTAAAATAACATTTACAATGCGAAGGGGAATATGCCCTCCTGTTACCATAAACAACATTGATGTACCACAATCTGAAGAAGTGGCGTATCTGGGATTACACTGGGACAAAAGGCTAACTTGGAAACAACACATAAAGAAGAAGCGCAAAGCCATGGATCTGAAAGTTAAAAAAATGTACTGGCTAATAGGTCGGAAATCACCTTTAGCAACCGAGAGTAAACTCCTTATATATAAAACCATATTACGTCCTATTTGGACATATGGATGTGAGTTGTGAGGCTGCTCTAGCTATTCTAACGTAGACATAATCCAGAGATTCCAATCCAAGACAATAAGAACTCTTATGGATGCTCCATGGTACGTGACAAATCTCACCCTACATACCGACTCCAACACACCATACGTGCGTGATGTAATTACGGAACGGGCAACCAGACACTATGATAGACTTACATATCATTCAAACGACCTTATACAACCACTTACGTTACAACCAAACTTTTGGCGATTAAAGCGGAAATGGCCTTGGGACCTACAAACTAACGTGAATCCTCCAGTGTGAATCCATCATCCTCAATCAATAGGATTAGGAAACTGCGAAGAAGCACCAATGGGTGCCAACCTCATCAAGCCAATCAACTTTAACAACAAATTAGCTCATAGAATCTCTTGTAATTCTGATTGCTGATGTAGTGTTTCAATTAAAAAAAAATTGATCAATTAAAGCAAGTCAAGACAGTAAATAGTTATTTTCTAAATTGTGCACTTTCGTTATATTTCAAAAAACACATTACAAACACAAAAGTTTAGAGGATTTTACAAATAAAAAAAATAAAAAATAAAAAATATAAAATTTCTAATCGGTATAATTTACTGCGACAACTATAGTAAAACCAAGATGTAAGCTTTTCATGGTATTTTCTATAAAAATTCTCTATTTTTGTCTAGGTGTCGTCATCACTTTTGTTTATCTATTATTTTTGCCTTTAAATGGAGCAGAACGTTTTATTGTTGGTTTATTTGTGACACTATGGCGTTTGAAGAAATAATTTACCCAAAATATATACATAAAAACATATAATGGACCTAACAGCAAAAATGACATGTGCACTGTCACTGCTTCAGAGTATAAGTTGTCGTGCAGAGTTTTTCGTATTATACTATTTACTTTAACTTGTTTACGTATCGCTATTACATTTACAAATTATGATGTCAATATAATTTACTGCAACATTTAATTAAAAATAACATATATAAGGTGATCCAGTAAATCTTGGAAATATTTGTTTGTACAGTTGATATCTACGTATGGTAAAGTCCACCAAAAACCATAAGAAATGTAGTATATTTGTAATGTAGTTATATAGTTAGAGGGAGTTATAGGGAATAATGCACTTGATGCTTATTTTTGCAAAACCTCCTATTGTATAATGGAACTAATTTTTTTAAGTGACTATAGATTAAGAAAATTGTTACATCTAAGACAATGGAAATCCACACGCTATTCACGAAAATGCACTGTAGATTGGACGAATCACTGACTCGTACTTTTCTTGAGCAACGTTGTTACTGTTACTAATGTACCCTGGCGGAAAATGCTGAACAACGTTTTCTTTCAATGAAACCAACGGTTTAAACTTGAAGGACATGTGGTTGCGACAAGATAAAGTCATATGACACGTAAAATATTCAGTTTATTTTTAACAATATTTTATGATTCTATTATCATGAAAAGGAGTGACATTGATTGACTTTAAAGTCAAAGTAACCTTATTTGACCATTATTTGAAGGAAAGAGTTTATGCTCTTTTAATTTGATATTTCTTGCCTATATCACTTTAAATATATTTTTTTTGACGAACTTACAGGCGCACTGCAGCCTCAAGGGCTTATTGTGCCCACTAACATGCACTTAATTGCTAGGACATTCACAGACACCCATGGGTTGAGCGAGACTCAAACTCGCGCTCGCCGGCTAGAGGACCGAGCCAACTGGTTGAACCATCTGAGCCACCGCGTCCCCTCTTTAAATATTATTTCTACATCAACTTCAAATGAGAGTTTCTAAAGTTACATCTCACACAGCATTAACATATAATATTGTAGCAATATATATATATATATATATATATTATAAATATATATATATATATATATATATATATATATATATATATATATATATATATATATATATATATATATATATATATATATATATATATATATATTATATAATTAACAGTAACAGCGTTACCAACTTGATTTTTAAAAATTAGGAACTATTGATTCTTCCAGTCCACAATACATACCAAACAATGAATTTTTTGTGCATGTATTGGTTTTTCGTTAATATTACGTAAATTTTCACTACCCTATATAAGACAATTTTAACGATTCACAAAGCTAAAAAAAAATGAACCTTATTACACAATAGTCTATTTTCATAATAAATTTAAATGATATTAATACGTTGCTGCAGCCTATTCAATACCATAACGACTTTTCCATGTGTTTATATATGTAATATATAAATGACTTTCAACCTTCGCAAGAACAAACGACACGAAATATATATATATATATATATATATATATATATATATATATATATATATATATATATATATATATATAATTTACGTAATATTAACGAAAAACCAATACATTCACAAAAAATGCATTGTTTGGTATGTATTGTGGACTGGAAGAATCAATAGTTCGTAATTTTTAAGAATCAAGTTGGTAACGCTGTTACTGTTAACAGTGTACGCTGTCAGGAGCTGGTAATCAACTGTTTCAACAAAATGAATCTATATGACACACCCACGTAAAATACTGACTTTACTTTAAACCAAATTTTTGGCCATGTTAGCCACCGCGGTCTTGCCATCTAACCCCATTATACTTTTTCCTTTGACTCTGTCTGAAAGAAAGGGTTTGAGTCAACAAACTTGCTACGATTCCAAGACCAAAGGAGAACATTAGTCATGTAGTTACCAAAGCAGAGCTGCATTTATGGGAAATAATTATGGAAAACTCCGTGAAACGAATGATCGCATATTAGTAGAGTCGTGGAGGGTATTTGGCCGATATCATATTTCGTATATAACTGATAAGTTTATATTCAACGAACTTAAAAAGTTCGTTACTGAATTCTATATGTCTGTCGGTCTGTCTGTCTGTCTGTCGCTGTCACAAAATTATGGATTCTTTAAAATTTTAAAATGGATTCTTATAGGAAATTTTACGCTGATTTCAAAATCAAAATCAAAAAGTTTCTATCTCGAATAGTTTTCGAGATATTCGACTTCGAATTTCGGGAAAATTTCGACATTGCGATTTTATGAGTAATTCTTAAAGAAAATTTTACGCTGATTTCAATAATGAAATCGAAAAGTTTCTATGTCGAATAGTTTTCGAGATATTCGACTTCGAATTTAGGGAAAATTTTCGACATTACGATTTTAAATGTGATTCTTATAGGAAATTTTACGCTGAATTCGAAAATGAAGAAAAAATTCTATGTCGAATAATTTTCCAGATATTCGATTTCGAATTTTCCCGAAATTCGAAATCGAAATCGAAAGGTTTTTTTAAGTTCGTTCTGGGATTGCTTACAGAGCAATCTCTTCGCCAGCCCCATGTTTTTACACTGATAGCAATAAAAATGGGATTGTTGCAATATTTAGCTTCATTTAAAAAAATTAAAGTGAGGGAGGGAGTGAGAGTGCTTTGAAAACGCCTTGAGATTTAAAGATATCATTTGTATGTTAGAAATTCTATACTATCACGTACTACCTAATAGTTTGAAGCTAATTAAATAATATTATTAAATTTAAGTGTAAGAATTTTTGTCAAAAAAATATTAGTTATTACAATTCTAATATTGCCAAAAGTAGTAACCGACACATGAAAACCTAATTTAATTTTTATCCAAATTATTTATTTTTATAAATTTGTGGGGTTATAATGCAAATGAATATTTAATTTTTATATAAACGTTAAGTTTCATTTTTTTTAATATTAGACAATTGAAATGTTCTTTAAAATTTTAAATGATTGCCTTACATTGTAAAGGGGCTGTTAAAGGAATTTGAACATTTTGTTAATTTGCAGTAAATTTGGTTTTATGTTAGTACTTACGAATTGACCATCAATTTGGAAGGAGTTATAAAAGCACCTTTACCTTTCTTTAAGGTGATCGTGAAAAGCTGAAAGTAAACTAGTTTACGTTTCGTCATTTTCATTATTTACCTACTTGAGGGGTAGTTCTGTTATTTACTTTTTAATTGTTTTCATTTAAATAAAATATATAGTAAATAAAAATTCTTGGCTATATATTATATGTGTAGTATTATAAAAATTAATAAAATTTAAAACAAAACTTAAAAACTAAAGTTCTTTTATTATTAACAATTAAATAACCTTTATGTTCTTGCAAAAAATAATTTGTTTAGATTTAAAAATTTTTAATAATCCAGAATGTTACCAAATCTAATTACTTGAAAAGTCATTATTAACTAAAACTGGGCTATAGTAATTTGTCATTCTGTACCTAACTGGCGTGCCGGCCATTGTGATAAAATATTATATACCGACAGACAAACACTTAGGTTTATCTGTCGGTAGATGTTGATGAACTAAGAAGCACTGAAGTTTCGGGTGGCTTAATGGCGGGTAAGCTGGGTGACGAATTAACTCCATGGTGGCACAGATTATGTCGTAATTGACCATATCTGTTTTTCAGCATATTCATCGTTTAATATGCGATACTAGCACGAAACGGCAAACGAAATGTATCTTATTATAGTTTTGTAACACTAACAGAAAAAAATTAATTTTTAAGTTGAAGCGCAAAGTTGCAGCAGCGCTGCATGCTTGTGTGTTGAAGGTCAATAAAGAAATGAGGACAATCTGAGATAAAACATTCCGAAGAACCTCGACTGACGCTGTAAATTTCTTTCCACCTTGACGTGAGCTTTAGGTCAGGATAGCCTTACAACAGGCAAATCTTGCCCATATTTCACCGAACAACTTTACAACACTGTCTAAATCTGGGTTTTATTCGGCACGACAGCACTTTGTCTATTATATTATTCCAGTGTTATGTCATCTCTTGTTCTTTGAAAATGGTATATGGGCATTTCCGTGATGTTATTAAGTATTCTTTGAAGTTAAGGCCGGGAATGTAAAGATAATATATAATATATAATAATAATACCGTGCAACAAATAGCTCACAGTTTTATTTTAAACTTAGTAAGCAATAAAGTGAGAACTGAAAAATCTTAATAAAGTGCTGTCGAACAGCAAAACTGAAACTCAGTAATTTCTGTCACGCGCACGCTCGGCTTTATTAGGGATAATCCATCTCTCGTGGCTTTAAATGAGACGTGTCAGGAAGTCAGAGTGACACGTCGTAAACGAATGGCTTAATCTTGAACTTTCCGGAATTGTATTAGCACTAATGCCCGTAAAAATATGTGGCAATATTGAAATAGTTTCCAGCCATGTGGAGCTCTCGATGGGGCGCCGGAATTTTCGTGCTGATAAAAAATCCGCTTCAGGTAAGGCCGCTGGGGAATTTAATCAAGTGCGTCTTGATTTATGGTTTACGGTTTCGCGTTACTCTAAATCAACACGGTGTTAATAAAAATCGCGTCTTAAGACAGTCTACGATGCAGCACGCGCCGCTTTGTACTGTCGCGATTGTCGGAAGAAATATGATTTGAGCATTTCTTCCTTAAAATCAATATGCGTATAAGTTATTCTAATATCTCTTGTGCTAATATCAAAATGATTCATAATGGGTGTGTTATTTTACGATTATTAGATAAACCGTCTTATGGAACAAATTAAGAAATGTGAAACGTTTATTTTTAATGGAAATTTAAAATTAAAAATTATCTACAAAAATTGTGCCCGTGTAGTTGCTTGTCAATTTAGCAAAATTCCTATAATGCAACACAAATCATGAATTATAAACTTTATATAATCACTATTCCACATTTTATAATTTTCTGAGTATCAGCGTAATACCCAGTACACTACAATATAATATAATCATAAATTGTCTAAGAAAACTCTTAGTAGCAATGTTTTATAACGTGTTTTCTAACGAAGTACAAACGAAATTACAATTATAAATAAATGTCTTGTAGAGAACAATCCACTGATTGTTCTCTTTTCCTGATACATTACCTTGTACTCGTTTAATGTAAGTTACAATTATATATAATGTACAATTTAATATTGCTTGGTTACGCTAATGGCTTTGATTACACTAATATCCAAGGTTTTGTTGTTTTGAAATGAAGAATTGTAGAGGTATGGATTTTTTTCCATAGATTCCAAAAATGATGTTCAAAATTCCGAATTACGTCGGTTTTCCATAAATCACGAAAATGTGAAAATAAAAAAAATGTAATTTTTTAATGATATTGATATATAGCAACGTTTGTAACGTGTGAAAACGTTCTTTGGAGAAACGAAATATTTGTGTAAGGAATAGATATAAATAAGTACATCTTTATAAGCATATATTTACCAATGAGGTGCCTTGAAACTTCCTTTTCTTGGATTGTCCTCGGTATTCATCCGCACAGTCTCCTTTCAACATCTAACAATACTTGACCATCATATGTACAGTCGACTTTTCTTGGTATCTCTTCTCCATCACTTTAATATTCGGATGGAAGTGCTCGCCATGCCCTTCCGTAAAATCATCCAGATTGTCAGAAAAGTAATCTATAAGCATTAAAAAAGTGAACTTTGACGCTCGTGGTGAAACCAAGCAATTTATACGATTTCAATGTCTCTTCGACTAAAATGGTGTAACTTGTAGCCTTCGTGTTCCCCAAAAGCATTGTACCATATTTCTGAATGCAGTCCATGCTCTTAATTCGCACTCATTTGAGGTTTTTTGAATATGTTTGTTCGCCATTAATTTTCGTATTTGTGGGTCTATAAAAATGTCAGATTTAAATTTTTCAGTCATGATTGATGGAATATTAACACCAAAATACTGATATCATTTATTGAGCAATATTCCAATCACTTTCAAAAACTCGCACAAAGACCATTTATAAAACTTGTACTGCATATTGTATAGTTTTATTTTTGTTATCTGTTATGTATTTATATTTATCTATTGTTTCCACATTATTCTGTCCTTCCAGAAAATGTTTGCACACGTTATAAACGTTGCCATACATCAATGTCATTAAAAATATACGTTTTTTTTTAAATTATTACATTTTTGATTTTTTTTTTGTTATGTTGTCGCCTTTTTTAAATTGCGATCGTTATTCTACTACACTTTTCTGTCGGCATTATTTACAAGCTCAATAACCGTCAAAAGATCTCGTCAACTATCATTATTCATTTAGAGGATAATATTGTGTTCTTTTCTTGATCTTGTAGATGTATCCTTATATACTGAAAAACAATCCAATTTTGTCTCATATGCGTTTTATTTATTGTTGATGCTTTATTTTTTGTTTTATTTACTGATTTACTTTAAGAAATTTATAATAATAAAAACTGATTTTGTAGTTTTATATAAACAATCCAATAAAATATTAATCGCTAAAAACTATAAAGGCTATACTATCGACAAAAGCAATAGTGGGACGTATTTCTTTCCACATAAAACAATAAATACCTATATTAGTTATATCAAAACTTTATATTTGTATTTTGTATGTTAAATAGTTATGTGGAATGAAAAAAAATATCTACTGCAATGTTATGGCAAAAACTGTCTCTAAAAATGTACATATTTTCTCACATACCATATTTCTTAGAATAACATTTTATAAACAGCTACCAAGAAAATGTTTCAATTATATATGATCTTCTTTCTACTTTTTGATTTTAAAGAATCATCACTAATTAAACTTTTCTTTGCTAAATACACAATTTATTGTTTAGCACTAAAAGTTTCAGTAAAATTGACAGTTTTATAAAAATTAGATTAAAAAACAAGAGTTTGTTTAGATTAAAACTAATTATAAAAATTCTTAGAAAATGAATGCTTAAACAACTTAAATGTATAAAAATAACTTTAAAATGCCAACATCTAAAAATGTAAACAAAATTTAAGACACGGTTTCATGATAGTAAAAGCAAAACTTCATAAAATATTGCAAAAGACATAAAACATTGCAAAAAAATTCATAAAATATTGGCAAATATGGCCAATCTTAATTTTATTAAAATTGGCGACATCATCTTGTTCTGCTATCAGAAATTTTTGATCCAGTACATATAAATTACAATAGTATACCAAACTATCTCTTTATAGGATATTCGCCATAAATTCTGATTTGCATATTTACATCATATTAAATATTTATCCTAGCTAACGAGGTCCCTTTTTGTGTGACGTTATAGAGAAATTCTAATAACCGACTATTTTAGCTTTTCCCCATTTGGGATAGACGATAAATAAAAATATTTATATAAATATATATATATATATATATATATATATATATATATATATATATATATATATATATATATATATATATATATATATATATATATATATATATATATATATATATATATGGCATCTACCGTAGAACATTTGTTATTTAAGCAACCTACATGTAACAAATTTGGCAACGTAAAGTTTTTCTTTAATTTATTTTTATGAAAATTTACAATCTGTTTACACTAATATCGTTCAGTAAATAGATAACAATGACATGCAAGAGAGCTTTCTAAAGAAAACACTCTTCCTAAGATAACTAAATTTAACTAATATTTTATAACAGGTAAATATAATTATGAATTACAACTAATATTGAAATATAAATTCAAAACGCACAAGCATGTAACTAATTAAATCTAGTTGGTAAGTCTAATGAATCAGATCTCTTTGATCTTCGAGTGTTTTGTCTTCTGTTGTAAATTTGTTGCCAGCTTTGAACTCTGTCTTGGTATTTTATGCTGTGTCTTTTTATTTCTTCCTTGATGGTCAGTACAGAAACATTGCTGAATTAGCCAATTTGAAGCATACCAAGAAATAATGATAATTACTCTTAAGTACTCATTTTATAATCTTTGTAGTATTTCCAGATTCAAATTACTAGCTGACTCTCATAACTGGATGCCGTACGTCCAAAATAGGTTTGATTATGCATTTGTAGAGTAATAGCTTATTTTCTATTGTTAACCAAAAGTTCCTGCCCATTAACCAATATAATTGTTAAAGTTTTAATCCTAAATGCAAACTTTTCTTTCAAATGTGGAGTTTCCAGGTAAGTTGTCGGTCTAAATGCATCCCGAGGTATTTAACATTATCCTGTTGGAAAATTGCTTTGCCGTTTAATATGACTATGGTACACGTAACGTAAATGTGACATGAACTGATTTACCTTCGTTTACTTTTATGCGCCAGATCTTCAGCCAGCCTTCCATCTAGTGTAAATTTCTTTGAAGTATTTGAGGAGCTGTGTGTGGGTTGGCATGAAAAGCTGACACTGCGATATTGTAAGCGTAAGTGGCTGCTATTGTTTGCCTTATAGCAAGTCTGTGGTGTACAATAGGTATAAATATCAACCGTTCTTGATATTTGACTTGCAATGATATTTTTTCAAGGTATGATTTTAAGATTTTATGGTAATCAGAGATTTTTTTTATTTTGTAAAGCAATCCTGTATGCCACATCTTATCGAACGCTTAGCTTACGTCTAGAAAGACCGCAGAGCAGTAGGTCATGGTAAATTTTTGCGGCTATTCTGTGTACTTGTTCTACGGTAGTGTATCCTCTAAAACACTAGTAATTTGGTATAAGGTTTTTGTCCTGGAGGATTGGCTTCATTCTTTTTAGAAATAATTTTTCTAGTATTTTGGCTATGACTGGTAAAAGACTGATTGGCGTATATGATGTAGTTTTCTTTGGTTTCTTTCCTGGTTTTAGCGTTAGAATTACGTGCGCTAATTTTCATTGTTGTGGAAAGCAACTTAGCCTCAGAATAACATTAAATATATATGTTATAATTTTATCACCTTTTTCTGGTAGTTCTTTCAGTGTTTTGCAAATGGTCATCAAATTTTGCAAATTGATGTTTCTAAACTGATTGCTGTTGCTATACAATTATCTATTTGGAATAACGCATGATATGCCGTACTACAGTATTTGTCAATCATAATGTAGATTGGTCTTGGTTCAATGATGTGGTCAAAGCTTGTAGATGTGTGAGTTAATTTTTTTGATTTAAAGATCAAAATGCTTCCAAACAAATGTGCTAAAATGGGTATTTTCAAATTTTTTAAATTTTGCAACAGTGGAAAAGTTTTGCCGATTTTCATGTTGTTGGTGCAATTTTTTAGTTATAAGTATGAGTAACTTTTTACATCGAGATACCGACGCCGTAATACATGCCCATGTGACTCTTATCTTAAATTTCATAGTAAATAAAGTCTTGCGTTTTTTATTCCACTACAACTCCATGCCTACGTTGGCGTTTGCTGCTAACTAGGTGCTACTTATTCCAATAGAAACGGGACGCATTTCCAGAAGACTTTATAATTTCTGTAACCATACTAGGAAGCTTTTACAAACGGTTTTCTACACCTTGAGACCAATGTTTGTTGCACATAGTAAAGATATTTATTTATTTTGCACATTCTGAAATTTGACACAAAATTTACAAAAACTAAATTGCCATGATCAAAAATTTGCAAAAATATTTTTTTAAAAGACACTAACACGTGTAATTACATTGGATATTTTTCAAAACAAGTACTTACTAATGATCTATAATAAAAAATGTACCCGAAAATGTCTCTCCTTATTGAAAAATCACCAAAACATGAAGCAAGCAGTCAAATTTTAGATTCAAGTCTATCTAAAACCCAACAGAATAGCAGGCTGAAACGTATAGTGCAAGTTATTTTCTGTTTGTATTGTTAATAAATATATAAATATCAAAAGACAATAAATTTTGTTGAATGTCAACCTCTGTGAGTATTGTATTTTTAGACTATACCTAATATTAAATAGACCAGTATTAAAAACAATTCTACTTGGAAAATATCCATCCCCGAAATTTTGAATAAACCTTTAAGGATGTCGCTTAAATAATTCGTGCTGAACTTAAACTTAGAAAGAATGCTGACTAGAAAAATTTCACAAGTAATTTTTGTAAAAGAAGAACTAAAATTTAACGTATAAATATACAAAAATTGGTTATACCTACACACCCTATAACATATTGGCTTACTACAAGAATGTTAGAAGTTTGAGAAAATGAGAGAATGTTAGAAGTTTTATGTTTCTTTTTAATTGCGATGTTATTATTCTATCAAAACATGGTTAAAACATGATGTTGGTGACTATAAAATGGAAATATTATAGTATTTACATTATATATTATATATTATATATTATATATTATAGTATTTACAAAACTGGTACTCTTGAAATAGTAAAAAAAATATATTGAAAGAGGTATTCTCATAGCAATAAAAAAAAACAAATTTTATATTTAATTCATCGAAGATTTTAATTTAATTTACCAAAGTAAATGTAAATTCCTTAATCTTTATAATTGGTGTGTTTCCTAGGCCATATCAAATCTATAGTTTGTAAAAATCATTGTGAAATAATTTAGATAATAGTAAAGAACTTCAAAACTATAAAATGCAGCTTTTTAATGATTGCAATTTAACAGGTGTAAATTGGAAAGATCCAAATTTATTTTTATCGTAAAGGTAAAACCATTCTTAATTATTTAATTAACTTTTTAAAGTTATCACAAGTGAATTCTAATTCTAATAAATTTGACAGTATCTTAATGCTTGTCTTGTTATTTTCCCAATTTAAATTAGTCGAAATGGATGTTTATCTTCTTCACTGTAATACAACTAGTCATATCTTTTAAAAAGACAATTATAGCAGTTATTCTCCATTTATCTCTGCCCATAATTAGCTCATTATAGGAAAATTATTGACAGATAATTTAGTTGATATATTTTATACTGCATTGTATTTGGTTTTAAAATTATTTTTTAGGTTCAAGGCTTATCCTGTTTTGTTTCAATAGAATTGATAACGCTACTATGATAATGAGCGCAGCGGTTTCATGTCAATTACAGTAATTTTTATCTTATTAGAAAACACTGTTAAACACTATCTCATAAATATTTTAAAAAATTTATTAATAATACAGAATGTAATATAAATGGTGTAAAAAGTAGTCAAAATAACCCCCCCCCCCCCCGTAATATCGTATAAAAGTAAATTATGTGATAATACACTTACAAAATATTTCTCCGAGTCATTTAATCATGATCTAATTGTATTTCGGGAATTTAATTATAAAAAGGACATTATTTTTTTAGTTCACTCAGCCTCGCCTGAGAAAAATACCCAAAACATTTAGATTCTAAAGTGTCCAGTGGACTTTATCTTATTCCTGTGATTTTGTTGTGGTTCATTAGTTAAGCATTAAAAATTGCTTATATGAATCAATAATTTCTTCCCTTTAGCATAGCTTTATGACTCAAAAACCAATATTAACAAATTTGCTAACAAATATATATATATATATATATTAATAGAGGTCTACAAGTTTATTATATAAAGATTTGTCTAAAGTCTTCGACCAGTTAAATCAACGTTTGGGTGTAGTAGGCAACATGTTAAGTTGGACTGACTCTTATTTACATGCTCGCACTCTTCAAGTATATTATATATTAACGTTCGTTCCAGTTTTGTCAAGAGTTCCTTATGGTTTTCATTTGGGGTTATTCTTGTTCCTGTTATATATTGACAATGTTGGAACAAATTTAGAGTATGTCAAATACCTTATATCTTTGGAAGATTTAAAATTTATATCGCCTCCCTGTGTTTCAGCTGCAGTGCAAAACGCGTTGTATGGAATTGTTGCTTGGTCTAATCCAAACTCTGTACGATTAAGTGTTAAGAAGTGTTATTTATTGGGGCTTTATAGGATTTAGTACCTTAGCCACTTTTTACACCCACTAAATGGCGAAGTTATTAATAGAGCTAATACTGTTAAAATTATAAGTATATTGTCATATTCATTATACTTATTAGTAAAGACTATAAATGATGGGATTTCTTCTTAAAACATCCGTAAATTTAATAATATATACACCGTAAGATTGTCATACTCTTCGACCGCACGACCTATGCTAAAGTATTATTTTTCAATTTGATGTTCTTATAATATTTATACATATAATATCTAAAATTCAAAACCGTATTCTGAGAAGCTTGCACGCACCTTCAGAATTGCATGTAGAAATATAAATTGCAGTAAAATTAATTCTTTAATAAAAATAACGTCACTGATTGTCCAACTTATTCGTTCTTCAATAAACTAGTCAAATTAGAGTGATTACATTTAATATACTTGTAATCAATAAAATTTCCAATTTACCTATGAAATACAAACCGTACTGAGTGCATGCATGTGCAGCTATGTGCCCTTTAAAATTACTGATGTTAGTGTATAAGTAAATTTTTGCTAATGTGTATTGATATTCGGTATAGGGTATTAGTTTGTTTGTTTATAATTAAATGTGGGTAAAGAGTCATACATAAACTTTGAGGAACCTGATCCCCCGCTATAACTTAGCAACCAAGCATTGAATAGTTACAATTGATCATTTAAAATAGCATTTAAGTACAACGAAATATTGTTTTGGCTCAGACGGAAAATGCATTTTTTGCAAAAACCTTGCACATATGTAACAACCACATGCCAACTGGTTCTTGCAAAAAAATGCATTGTGTGAAACGGATTCCGGTCTGGGACAAAACATATTTTTGTTGTACTTGAAACGCTCTTTCAAACGAGCTATCAATTGTAACCATTGGATGCTTGGTTGCCAAGTTACAGAGGGGGCCCAGCCCCCTCAAATTTGAATAAGGTCATTTCCAATTATACTAATTTAACCTATATAATTGTATCTGTATTTTATATATTTAGTAATTGAACTAAACATTTGTTTTAATAAATTGTAATAATAATAATAAAACTTCTAAATAAGAAGTATAGTTTACCCAAATAAGATTGATCACAGTGGTTTGGTATGTTTATCTGAGAATGTATATCTTACCACATTATACAAATTGCAATAAAAAGTCTATGAAAATTCTTTAATATTTCCGTTAGTAATATATCCAATGTATGTGTTAAAAGTGCAACAGACTACACACGGTTTGTCTAGAAAGTATCGAGAATAGTTTAATAAAAACAAAAATATTGCAGGTAATCGTTTATTTCTTTATAATTCTTTAAAATAGTTTTTTTTCCTGCATCTACACGTTTTCAGCGTGCCTGTCGCGCTTTGAAGGCATACATAAAATACGGAAACTGAAATGCTGCTTATGGCATTTGGATCCTCTCCACCGACCTAAAACACAGTTTTCGGGAAAGGCAATCTTCACTCCAGGGTTGGGAGCAACTGAGATAAGTCGAATTCTGTACCTAAGATACCTCTATCATCCATTCCGCCGAAAACCACGTCTCTTTAGGCTTTCTGCTTGGCTAGAAAAATTATTTCCGCTACTTTGTGGACAAACCATGTAGATATATATAAAAAACTAGGTGTGTGAAAATTATACTTCTTATAATCGCTGTAACTAACCAAAACAAACTATGAATTAAATATTACCAAACTAAATCTCAAATTTAATTAGATTAATTATATGTGTAGTAGGCCCTTTAAAAGATATTGTGTTATAATATTAAATATATGTATTAGTTACAACACTGACGGTGTTATTTTGTTTTATATCGAACAGAAACGTCGTTAGTGTTACATAAAGTATAATGGTTGTGATCAGCATACGCCATAAAAGTTTTATATAATAGCACCGATAATGTTGAATAACGTTATTTCCAGCAATCATGCTATTTGGTTCGTATGACTTTTCAGATAACATCAAATATATGTTACATTTTAGTAACTGCGGAATAGTGTTATTTAATGATAATATAACGCAAAAATTACAATTTGGGTATTATTATTATTATTGATCATTTACGCTAACGCTATGCAAAATCTTATATCATCTTCCAATATTTATTGCATATGCTACCTATTTTTATTAAATATGCTTAACCTAATATACAAAAATTGATGTCGCATATAATATTTTTTTATATATATATTACATTTTATTTATGTGGAGTTATGTATACTCAAGTAATATACACTAACAATTTATATTAGTAAAACTAAACTAGATACATCTATAATAAACTTTTATAGCGTAATATTTTCTGCTTAGCATATATCAACACTTAAATTTTTATGAAAGCTACAGGTTGTAGAAAACTTTAGAATAATTTGAAATACAGCACGTTTATATCAAAACTTCTCTTTTACTGATAATTTAACAATTTGAAGTATTCCTTTATAGTCAATGTATTCTTAAACATATTATTTATCAAGCCTATAGAAACATCAGTATAATAAACTTGCAAGCTCCTACTGAAAAGAAAGTATCAAATAATTTTTTATTACGAAGTAGAAAAACTATATCAAATATTTCCAGGCAGTGATTAGTAATATAATATTATAACTCCAAGATAGGAAATGAAAATATGTATAATTCAACGGTAAGAAACCGTAGTAAACATTTGACTATCAACAAGGATTGCCAAAAGTCTGAAACTTGAAAAGATTGAATTTGGGTGGAAAAACTTGAGAGTGATGTCAACATACTTTTAGCACAAAACATACACAAAAGCACATGGAAATAATCAAATCAGTCACATTTTAATAGAATTAAGAGACGCAACATCTATTAAAAACTCTAGAAGCTGGAGGGGCACCGCCGGAAAGTTAGATAGCTTTTTAGTCGAATTTAAAATGAGACAAATAAAACAAAAAGAAAGCAAAGAATAAAAAGGACTAATAGAAAATATAATAGGAGTAAACTATACAATACCAAGATTATATAACAGCTCAAAAACGCTTTAGAACTAGTATTGAATAATCTCCCTGAAATAAAAAATTTATTTTTATTGGGGGAAGTAGGCAAGTGTGAAAAAAGTAATATTAAAAGCTTTAAAAATATATAATATAGTGTAATATATAATAGAATGGCATTATAAATAAAGATAAGATAAACAGCAGTTGAGAAAAGAAATCATGCTAATATGCAAAGAATATTCATATTTACTGTTGAAAATGAAGCAAAATATAAAGAAGCCAAAATAGAAGTAAATAAATTATGCCAAAATGGAAAACTGATGCAAATAGAGCAACATTTACAAAAAATAGAGAAAAAATTTATTAATAAGGAATTACGGAACTTCTACCAAAAAACTGAAAAAGAAAAGAAAGACTACAAAGGTAAAGCTGCATTTTACAAAAATAAAAAAGGCAATTTTATAGGAGGAAACAACCAAAATCTAAATAGATGATTAGAGTACTTTAACGAGATGTTTAACGAAAATGGAAATAAAGTAAAATGAACGCTAAATTTAGGAGAAAATAACGAAAATTAATTAGCACCATTTCAGGAAGATGAAAGGAATAGTAACTTAACGAAAGCACCAAGTTAAGACGTTGTTAAAAAAATTATTGACAAGTTGAAAAATAATAAAAATGGAGGATAAAATGGTTCGTTGGGGAATTACTAAAAACAGGTGTCTGCAACACAAACTATATGATCTTATCAAACAAATTTGAAAAAAAATGTGGTGTGAAGGTCACATGAAGAATCCTAGGCTTCCATTTTTTTTAGAGTTCCTGTTTTATCAACTTTTACTTTAAATTCATGTTTATCTTGTGATAACAAATCATTTTTATTCTCATGAATTTTTTGTATCTTCAACCGTTTAGATTCGCGACAGCTTTGCGACCGATTTTGCGACCTTGCGACCAAACTGCTCTGCCGATTTTTACTAAAAGTTTCGCACTATGTTCCCTACCTAGATGTAAATTGCAAACCCAATTTCAAGTCTCTAGCTCTTACGGTTCTCGAGATATCCTGTTTACTGACAGACCGAGAGACCGACAGACAGACAGACACACACACACATACACACGAACCAATGGCTCAAACCAACTTTTTTGGTGTCCCGAGGCTATAATTCGCCCAGAAATGTGAAAAACTGCGTAGGTCAAATTTCCGCCGATTACATTACTTTCCTTATTATAGGATAAGGAAAGTAAAAATAATGCCTATGAAATGGTGAGAAGCGTTGTTATGCTCAGTTTACAGAAAAGGAAACATAACACAATGACAGAATTATAGATGCATAGATTAAAAAAACAGAAGAAATTACAGTCCATTGCTAATGTGGATTTCGGAGGTATAGATCAGTTAACAACCAAATATTTACAATAAAATAAGTAATAGCTAAAATTTATGAATACAATTTGCCGTTGCACACGATTTTTATTGATTATGAACAATCATATAACTCAGTAAACATTAAAAAATGATTTTCAGTAATGGGAATACTTGAAATGCCAATGAATCTTATAAAGTTAATAATAATGATTCTGGTATGTTTAAAGTTAACAGAGGTCAATGTAACCTTTTATCAACACTGTTATTTAATCTTATCTTTGAATGTGTGCTAGGTAAAAGCAAAATTTACACTTAAAGTAGCATCTTTGACCAGACATTAGCATGTAGCATGCGCAGATGATTTGGTATTATTCATATGAACAAAAAGAAATCTACAAGAATTACTTGTAAAGCCGAATAAAAGCTTAAGAACATGTAGATTGCTTTTTAACAAAGAGAAGACCAAATATATGAAAGTGAAATGTTCGAATGTGGAGAGCAGGGGTAGTTTTGAAAATTAATACTTTAGAACGCAGGGAATATGAATTTGCTGAGTTGCACAAATTTAACTTATTAGGGGTGACGCTGAGAAATACATAAGTGGGTGCACGCCTAATTAAAGCAAATAAAAAAGCGGGTGCACTTTTGAAATTGTTTAGATCAAATGTAGTAAAATTGCGGGTGTACAAAACAACAATACGCTCACTATTAACGTATGGGGTGAGATGTAAACTCTAACAGTGTAAATAAAAACATAACTAGAAGTGTAGAAGAGGCAAATTCTAAGGAGGATCTTTAGAGAGAAGAATATCAAAAACCAGTAGGTAAGAACAAACAATGAATTAATGGAGTTCTATAGACTGCCGCGTGTAACGCAGAAAATCGAAGTCAACAGAATTAGGTGCTTAGGTTATGTTGAAGAACTATAAGATAAAAGAGCCACAAAACTAGTAATTAAACAGAAGGCCCAAATGCAAATGGCTAGAACAATTAAAAGCGGCTATGGATAAAAAGAAATAGAAAAAAATTACCGAACAAGTCTTGAACTTTTAAGGTCTGTTTAATATATATATATATATATATATATATATATATATATATATATATATATATATATATATATATATATATATATATATATATATTATATCATACATACATACATTTGAACAGAAAGTAAATAAAGACAGCCAATATGAAATATGGCGTGGTTGAGCTTAGAGCATTCGTTTGGTTGCCTATTTTCAGAATAATTTGTGATATTTTACTTTCGTAAAATCATCCGCTGTTATCATTTGTAAATAAATTGTTCTACGTTCTCATTTCGCAAAAATTTGAGAGAAGACGGATGTCATTCTAAGTCCTTTTTTAAGTGCTATTTTATTTTGACTAAATGTGTTTCATTTATAAAGCTTGGTTTTTGTTTTAATTTTTATTTTCTTAAATTGTAAATTATAGAGGATTATATAGTAGCTTAATTAATTTTCTAAATATTATGTGCATGGCGAAAGGTCAATTTCAAATAACAGAAAAATATGTCAAATTAACTATAAGAGACTGCAATGCTTGATTCTTTTATTGTGTCTTATATAATTTTATCCCTTAATTTATAACAACTTTTATCTAGCCCTGAAAACCTTAAAATCATTATTATGTACATAAATATATATACATAAATAATATTGTCATATTAATTTTATATTATCATATATAATCTGGCCCTTTTTGTAACTATACAAAAATTTTAAGATAAAAGCATAAGAAAATTTTCAAAATATCTGGTTATATAATATTTACATTTAAAATTTAAACTAACATTTAATAATGAATTGTAAAAGCTGCGAATCAACAAAATTTGGAAATATTTGTAACTTAAAGTAAGTAATAACGATTATACACTGGCGAGCAAAAAATTGAGGTCACATTGAGATTGTGATATATTTTTAGAACTTTGAGTTAAACGCTTATATTTGTAGATTGTAAATCATTTTCTGTATTTTGTAGGCTGTATTTAATTCTCAATACCTAATAACAAAACATATTTTCTTGTTTCTACAATTTATTTTCAAAGAGCAACAAAACTTTTAAACTAAGCTCGACTTTGGCAGCCGCGGTGGCTCGGTAGTCAAAATCATCGTTCCTCTCATCGAGCCGGCCCGGGCGAGTTCGAGTCTTGCTGAGTCCATGGGTGTGTGTGATGTCCTAATAATAAGTGCATGTTAGTAGGCACAATAAGCCATTGTGACTGCAGTGCCGGTAAGTGCGCCAATAATAATAAAAAAAGTTTGACTTTTTGTTCTGAGGACCAATATGATAGTAAAATAATGTTATCATTGACAATGTGTATTTTCTCCTCTGATTGCTTGAAGTCGACGAGGCATACTTTCAATTGAGGATCATATTCTGGCCGATATTATTTCTCTTTTGCAATAGCAACTCTTTCAGCTCTTGGGCAGTTTTTGAAGCTGGTGTATGCCTTCGGATACTCCGTGCTAGCCTATCCCAGACATATCAATGAAATTCATGTCTGGATTGAGGGCTGGCCACTCAAACCGCCTAATACCCATATCATCAAGATATACTTTGACAAGCATGGCTACGTGAGGTCTAGCATTATCTTGCCATATTCGCTCACAGAGATCATAAACGGCATAACGTGATCTTGTAGAACCTCCGTAATAAACCTGTGAGCAGTGATTTTGTACGAAAGCTAACTCTGTGTCTGCTTCTGAAGAGATTTCCGCCCAAACCATAACCGACCCACCGCCAAATAGAAGTCGTTCGTCAATACAAACTGTAGCGTATTTTTCTCCATACTTGACGACGCTCGTCTGATCCAGTGAGGTAAAAATGCAACTCATCTAAAAACAGTACCCTGATCCAGTCCTCATTATTCCATGTCAGGTGATTTCTGACAAAAGCCAATCTTGCTATTCGATGCCGGAATTGGGATGGACCCATAGCCATCCTTTTACAAGGCAATCCCGCAGCATGAAGTGTTCATCTAACTGTACGTTCACTAAAAAATGGTCATCTCTTTAGGTAGTGAGTACTTTTTGACCAGATCCTGATCTTTTGGTTATCAACTTTTTTTACAGCACAAGGACTCTTAACCACAATTCTTGCAGGTTCACTGTGTCCTCGACTAACTTGTAACAATGTTATAATTCTTGACGCAACAACAATATCTAAAGGCATTATAACCTGTTAAATAAACTCTACAAACACTTCACCGCGCGATTAAAAGGTTTTACACAAAAGAAATCGACGTTAAACACCAACACTGAAATGCAAATTAGAACAAATACTCACTCTTTAATAAAACTTGTAATTACGGTGACAGGGACGCGGCGGCTCAGATGGTTCAACTAGTTGGCTCGTCCTCTAGCCAGCGTACCCGAGTTCGAGTCTCGCTCAACCCATGGGTGTGTGCAAATGTCCTAGCATTTAAGTGCATGTTAGTGGGCACAATAAGCCCTTGAGGCTGCAGTGCCTGTAAGTGCGCCCCCAATCATTAGCCTCTATCACACGTCAGGCAATCACTTAGGAACCTCTTAATTTTAAACTTAATTAATATATAAAAGAGAATGTTTTATGTATTTAATATTACTTAGTATCTTTCTAATAGCCTTACACCTAAAGGCAGAAAGGCCTAGGACTAAGTAAGTAAGTATATTTCTAATAAAATTAACAAAAAATTTAGTCGTATGTAATCCAAAATATATTCATAATTCTTACTAAAAGTACTATAATAATGATTTTCAAATAAAGAATACTACAATAATTTAAAAATTGTAGTTTTATTTTATATACACATACTGCTTGTCTTTTTTACTTGTTAACAAAGTTATAAGTTTGTAATGCAATATGTTTTAAAACAGGTTTAACTTGTGCAAGGAAACAGTTACAAGAATGTAACATCAAGTTTGAAAATATATCCGTAATATGGGCTGGAGTCACACTCGTGTTGTATCGGAAAAGTTTCCTTATTTGAAAAATGTATCCCGAAATGGTGGGTGGAAATTCGCCTTGGCTTTATAAAAACTTTTCCTATAAAGTAGATGTCTGGTAACAAATTTTTACCGTGTTTATGGGCGAAAGTGCGCCAGCTTTCATCGAACATTTTTTATAGAGAACTTGTTTTAAATTTATGCTAACAAGGGTTTCCCGGTAATACATCTTCGGGCAGATGCGCGCGGAAGAGAACAAAGACGGACCTCCCGCAGTAAATTAACTGCTTGTTTAACTAGATAAAGTGTATTAAAACTACAGTAGCTATCAATTTCGTATTGGACTTTACAACCCAGAAATCCATTTCGCGCTGGCCAGCGGTGTTCTCAGTAAACTAGTTATCAACTTCGAATTCAACTGAGCGAACCAATTTGCTTGCACGCTGAAAACAATTTCTAGCATTTGAATTCTACACTCACGAAAATCTGTCTGTAACTAAGCAGGGAATCCAATCAGAAATGATATTTATTTGTTTTGTTCCGATCTTCAAATTTAAAGAATCACCAATGCCTTTTAATATTTAATATTATTCGTTCTCTTTGAAAAAAGCAAATTGGTTTATGGAATTTAAATGTGATATTTACAAAGCAGCTTCACCTGCTTTGTGATTAATTTTATGATATAAAAAACAAAGGTAATTGCCTACTAAACGAATTCAAAGCTTAGCGTGTAATCCATGCAAATTTCTGAAATAACAGATGCTCGACAATTTCGCGAGGAAATGTGTGTATGTGCAAACAATTTTGTTTTACTAATTGACACAGTAAATTGTAATTATTTTATTACAGCACTGATCTAATATACAAATTTGTTAATTAATTTGATCTGAATAGCTTATGTCTAATGAGGAAAAACTAAGCTGATGTAAATGACTTCCAAATGGGACAATCGGTTGATTGTGTTCTGCTAGTAATTTATGTACAGGTCCTGTAACTGATATTAGTAGCTAACAGATGCTAATAATATTTAGAAGAATAAAAGTATAAATTATAAATATTTATATTTTTGCATGTTATCAATTATTTTAATATTTTACTTGGATTGCAAAGCTGAAAGTAGTAAAAATTGAAATTCGCTAGTATAAAGATTATAACTAAAATGAGAAAGTTGACCTAACAGTCACCAAAAAATAAATAAAATAATGCTAAAATGCGATACAGTATCACCGAGAATAATCTTTTAAACTTGGACAAAAATTACTGTCATATAAGTATACGCCCCAGTGAAGGAGACAGATAAAATTAAAACAAAAAAATTTGACAAAATATTACAAAGTGCCTTAGATTTAGTAAGAGCAATTAATAGAAATTGTGGAATAATGTTAGAATTCTGTATCGCAAATAGCCTAATAATAAAAGGAAGTTCGCACTGGTAACAACTTAGTGAAGATCACTTCCCTTTTATAGTAAACGAAAGAAGTGAAATGACTACATTGTCATTATGACTACATAATCAAATAATGGTGAATACTATTAGATCAATTAATATACAAAATAAAGCAAAGCTTAAAATAAAGGATAAGTTAGTCATACCAAACATACAAACATCTATAGTTATTAAGAAAGAACATATTGAAAATTTAGTCTTATAAAATATATAAAATATGCAAAATAATATATAATGCACTACAATTACAGGAAACAATTAATAAAAATTTTACACTAGAAAGCATATAAAAGAATATTCAAAGAAGCTATACAGCAATTGAAATATGTGGAATTAAGAAAATTAGAAAAGGAAATAAACGAACTATATGTACTGAAGAAGTAAGGTGTATAATTAAATAGAAAAAATTGTAAACAAACACAAAAGACAGCCGACAAAGAAAATTATGACAGACTGAATAAACAAGCGAAAGAAATATTAAAAAAAAGGCAAAACAAAACGTTAAAAACTCAAGGAAAAACTTGACAAAGGTAATGAGTATAACACCAGAAAGTTCTGGGAGATTTTGAGAAGTAAAAATAACTTAGTTTAATATTTATAGCTCCAAAATATTTAACACAAAGAGGTGTTGCCCTCCGAGAAGTTGATTAGGACCCCACTCTTGTCGCAGTGCGACAGCGGCGATCCCAAAGGTCAAATGCTTTACAAATTTGTATTTTGTGAAGTGTAGTTAAACAATATTAAATGTCTTTGACCGGGACCTATCCTGGATCAATTATTAACACGAATAGTGTGTTACAACCCCCTCGATTAATAATTAATCAAGCACCACTGCAATCGCAGCAATTTTATTCTTCCCAGATGAATTCTAATTTCCAGTCTTTAACTATGTATTCAAGTCCCCCTAGCTTAAATACCCCAACCAACATACTTTTGTCAACAATTAAATCTGCAACCACCATACACCTCATATTCATATATTAATACAACTCGTTTGCTTGTTCAAATTCCTAATTTACCATACCAAAATAATACTGGCTATGAGAATATTGACTATGCAGATGTTAATAACGCTGTCTGTATTATCAGTGAAAGCAAACAAGTCTCGGGAAAACAAACATAGCAGAAAGTAAGAACCTTAAAAGAAGGATAAGTCGACAATTATTAGAAAAAATGACCAGCAGCTTAAACTCAAACAGATTGCAGGCTCTTCTAGTTGAACATTGCACCGCTATCAAAGCAGAAACCGATCCTGAACATCTCCCAATTCGTATTCGTAAAGTCAAAGATTATAAAGCCATGATGGATCATCTGGCTAAGACAGCTAAAGAAGAAACTTATACAATTAAAACCATGTCCAATGATGCAATAATCATCGCCCAAACACCTGATACACATAGAAAATTAATACATTATGTTTGTAATAAAAAAACCCATCCACAATACTTATCAAATAAAACCGGACAGAGCCTACCTGGTGGTGATACGTAATTTCTAGCATTAGATTCTTATATAAAAGACAAACTAGGAGCTAAAGAACATAAAGTACAAAACATTATTAATGTTAGGCATAGAGTCACCAAATCTCCCCTCTTGATATTTTTTGTTGGTTTAAAACTATACCAAAGCAACAAAAAATTTTTTTATTAAAATTTCTGTAAAATTGAAGATAAGAGTAGAACCGCCTAGAACTAAATAATTCACGCGATACTAATGCCATTATCATTCAAAATCGTATTACTCGAAACCATTCAGATGAATGGGGAGGATTTTACGATACTAAAATATGCAAAAAAACAGAGCAACACCTCTAATATGTGCATTTTGTCCCGCCAGCCATCCTACTAATTATAAAGGTTTCACAGTTTGCCGCGATCTAATTAACCTTCAAAATAAAAATAATTCAAGGACACCAATTAGACATACTCTTTAACGCAATCCAACAACCCTCAAAATTAACATGTTAGCAGGAATTTACGTCAAAACAGAATTTAGTTACTCTCACGTAGCATCTGATCTACCAGTCTCTTAAACAAACAATTGTAACAATATAAATATAACTGACAAACTTTCCAACTTTAAAATAAATTCAGAAATGTGTTTTTTCAACTTCTTAATCAAAATAGCTTGATGGTGGTCAAGCTTATAATTGTTATAAATAAACTAACAAAATAATGGCTACATCGCTAAGAATTCCGACATGGAAAACACGGGATAATTAATCACATTCTATCACCAAACTATCTGCAGATGGTGATTTATTGTAAAAAGCCACTAAAAAATTAAAAGTTCGGTGGTAGCTGTAGCCCTAACTAGGAAGATTGATCGGAGCTGGGCATGATCAGACGCTGAAAAAGCAAACGTCTTTGTAGAACATCTTGCCGATATATTTACCACACACCCAACTGATAAGATGACAATTAAGTTCTGGATTGTGTTAATGCTCTCTAGCAAGAGCTTTTACGCCTACCGAAATCCGCAAAATAAATACGATCCTTAAACTTACATAAAGTACCCAGCTAAGATTTAATCGTTGGTGAAGTATTAAGAAAATTCCTCAAAAAGCTGTGGTTCTAGTAACTATCATATCGAATAGCGTGCTGCGACTATGTTACTTCCCCCTACAATGGAAGTTTACTTAAATAGTCATGGTTGCCACAGGTACATCTGTAACAGAAGTCAGTTCCTATAGACCAATCAGTATGTTACCTTTTTATCTAAAGTCTCTGACAAACTTTTACTCAGCAGAATATTAAAGACCATCCCTGCTGTACTCATGTACACGTGAAGGACTGCACTGTACTCCTTGCCGGCCAACAAGTCTTTGGTAAAATTTGGATCAATAACTTCTTGTAGAAGACTAAAAATCAACTTTCTGATCAATTTTATTTACTTTTTAAGTCCTACTTCAAAGACCGATTTTTAGGTCAAATACGGAGACGCCGTCTTCTCTATCAACTGATTGAAACAGTGTCTTAAACCATTTTTATATTTACTATTTAAAGCGGATGTACCGTTGTCAAACGATACGCTGATAGCAACCTTTGCCGATATTAGTGTTATGTGCTTATATTAAAGCTAAGAAACGTCAACTCGATTTAAAGCTCAAGAACTGGCCCCTTAACCGAAGATCGCAGTTGTCACCTGAAAACAAATTATTTCTATATAAAATCATACTTAAGACAATTTGATATTATGGGATTGAGCTATAAGGTTGCAGACAACCCTTAAATACCAAGATTTTTCAAACCTTTCAGTGCAAGACTCTCTAGACTGTTATGAATGCTCCATAATGTATCTTTAATCTAACCTTACATACAGATTTTAATATCCCTTTTGTAAATGATATAATTAAGTTTTCTGCGTAAAATACAAAAATCCCAACGTTGCACATACCAATCAATTTATCAGAGACTTCTTCACCCAACCCCTAGACAACAGACGACTTAATTGGCTCTGGCATAGAACCTTCAATGAGCGGTCCCTGACTCAAGACGGGCATTTTATGTATTATACAATTTACTAATTACGTTGTCTAATAGATTTGATTGTAAATTAGCAATAAAGTTAATAAAAAGTAATCGAAATAATTAGGGTTTTATGGCACTTAAAATTGATGCCACTAAAACAGAGAATTTTTTTATTACTTTGGCTTATATTTTGACAGTTTTGGACAAAATAAGTATAAAAAAACGTAAAACTGATTGCATTTTATTTATGACAGCATTATAACCTTTAAAAATTAATTTTCTATTATTCTAAATGTATAAAATATAACTTTGATAACTATAAAAGTAGGTATATCATTTAACTCTCTTTAAATTGTAATTTTGTATTTTATTTATTTTTTTCTTCATCTATATGTAACTATTTTAGTAACATATGCCCCCACTACCATATTATAAACGGAAAAATTGAATAAATTAAAAAAGCTTAAAGAAAATTATAAACCACATCTAAAATTTCGAATTTTTTGAATTTTAAGGGAAAATTGTAATTTTCTCTAATCTAGAATCAACAATAATTTTAGGTAACTTTAGCAAATGTGTCAATTTCCCCGTTTTGTTTAAAACTTAGTTTGGTTGAAATAAAATGTTTTATTTTAAAGAAATATAGCATCATATTTAGGCTATGATCATCAATTGTGTGATTCGTGCAGTGCTGCAAGTGTTAGGCAAGCAGACAATTATAGGCAGCAATAGAGGAAGTGGTTTTTTTTTAATAGAAGAAGCGACTTATTTTGACATTTATAAGCGGTCAGTGATTTTGTCTGGAAAGAGCATTAAATGGCAAAACTGAATTTGTTTGATATTTCGCTTTCGTCTTCCGTTTTTCAAATATCAAGTCCTTAATATGAAGAGGTTTACTAGGAATTGCTTATGCTTTGTTAGACTCATTGAAAAGAGTTGTAAGATAATGTTTCCTTCATCCGAATTTCTGTGTTCTTTTTATTTTATTATTTAAATACTGTTGATGTCTTTTTCAGTTTGCTTTTCTTAATTGCTTAAAGTAATTGTACTAGTACATGATCTGAAAGCAAGGTATAGTTTATTTCTTTCATAATTTAAACGTAGTGAATCTGTGAAATATGAAGACAAGCAAGTGGGTTTCTCAGTAAAGTGGTTACCGAAGTTACTATGTATAAGTCGACAAGGTAAAGGTTTACACTTTTAATATAATCCAAGAATTTTAGTGAGTATATTTTGGGTTTCAGTCGTCTCCGATAAGAAATCTATTTCTTAAGGTCAGAAACAAAAAGTACTAATATAAACGTTGTATCAGAATTAAAATTTATCAAGATTATGGATATAGAATGGCGTTTTGAAAGTGCTGCGTATCACACATAAGCACTGGATGAATGGTGTAGATGACATAGTGTAGTATTAAAATATGAGTCTGTTAAAATAAGTATCAGATACTAACATTATGTTAGTTTTAATAATTTTTAAGTCAGTCCTATAGTTTCGTGAGACCATCTGCATATCAAGTTATTGATAGGTAATATATTGGACATTATAAAGATAGCTTGCTCATTAAAGCTGATATCAAGTTTAACCTGATATTACTGTGATTCGTCATTGACTTGTTTTTCTAAGTTAATTTGTGTTTCATTTTCATTATTAGAGATACGCCATTCCCTTATTTGAGACTTTTTTAGTCGAAAGCTTTTGTGGTGGTACGTTATTGGCCTGAAAATTTGAGGGAATGAAGGTAGTTGCAGCTAGAATTAATTGATAGTTTAGTATGGTTTGTTTGACCTATTTCTTGTATTGCGTATAATTTTATACATATACTAGCTTTTATAATTAACAGGATGACCGCCTAAATATAAAACAAAATTGTTTGCGGTGCTTTTTAGTGTTGTACAATTTTTAGTGTACATGTAGTATTCGGTACAATAGTCCTTAGAAAAACCGTAGTTTTGACACATTGTGTATTGCATGACATTATTTTTTTGATGAAAACTTTAATTTTAGTTTTTCAGTTCAGATGAATATATTTTCAAGTCTTTTGCTGCTTATATTAGGTTCTAAATTGACGTACAAAAGTAGTAAAAATGAGGATGGACAAAACCTTATGGATGCTGAGCTCCCCGCGTAAGGAAAAACTGTAAAAATTCGAACTGGAACATAAGACGAGACTAAAGATTAAAACCAAGTGGAATACAAAATCCTGGTGACAATGAGCAATTGTTCAAATCACATTGAGTGTTTACAATCACTGAGGCCTGACTTGGTGTCACTTAGAAGATTATTGAACGGAAAAGTTATAATATGATTTCGAAACATAGTGTAGTGATAGACCAACTGTTCGCTTGCTACAGATAATCTTACTATAAATTTTAGTTAGCACGAAATAACATAAGTGAGCCGGTTTTTTACGCGCCAAGATATACTTTCGCTATATGAACAGAACAAAGTACTTTGTGTATGTATTGTTTGACTAAGCAAAGACCGGTGTAGACTTCGTAACAGAGTATTTCTGCACCTGCAAGAATGGAGCAAGTACAGTTGGGTGCTGCTTACACGTGATGTGTGTCGTAATGTATCTTATTTACGCACGATATGAGCCTCCAGTATTTTTTCCAAGTTCTAAGGCTTATATCTTAGTTCAGAGAAGTCGTACCGGGTTGGTTCCTTAGACAATACTGCTCAAGTCACTTAGGACTTTCAATTGACGTAGGTTCGTCTGAGTACCTAAATTTTTGATTTGAGCTTAATCTGCCCATCCTCCTTTCTTATTAATTTTTTCTCGAATATTCGTTATACTGCGGACTTTCGTCAACAAATAATTCATACACTGTCTCGAAAGTATCGGGAATAATTTTTCTAGACAACCAGAAGTGCTATAGTAAGTGGTCTTTGGTAGGATGAATGGCAAGGGGGGGGGGGTTAGGTAAAAAATGCGACCCGGTTCAGTTGCCTTCGATCTAAGGACCGCGCTTCCCGAAAATCGTATTTTAGTGAGGCGTCACGGACTCGACATGCAGCATATATTAGAGCAACGTTATGCGGAAAGTTGTGTCAAACTCAAAAAATCCGGCATTAAAACTTTGAACCTGCAGGAAAAACCTACAAAGAAGAAGCCATGTCAAAAACGAGGATTTTTGAATGGCACAATATGTTCACGAGAGAAGAAAAGTACATGAAAGACGTAGTGATGAAAATTTGCTAAAAGTGAAACAATTTTTGGATCAGAGTTTAAGTGTTCGATTGATAGCACAAGAGTTAAATTTACCAAAACTGTAGTCCATGATATTGTGTCTGAAGATTTGCAACTGACAAAAATTTGTGCAGAGTTGGTTCCAAAGGTTTTGTCCCAATGACAACAGGATTTATGTATGTTGATCTGCCGAAAACTATTGGAACGTGTTGCGTTCACCACGACACAGTCACACGTCGCTGCTTGTGAGGCTATTTTTAGCCAAGCACAAAGTGACAACGTTGCCCCAACCGCCGTATAGTCTGGACTTGTCCCCGTTCGACATTTTTCTGTTCTAGAAACTGAAATATATCCTGAAACGAATCTGTTTTGGGTCGCTGGAGAGGGTTCAAACCGCCGTGATCAAGGTCATAAACAACATTTCAGTTGCCGCACTCCACGTTTGCCTTCAACGCATGATGAGCATGCTGGAAACGCTTTGTAGATGCAAGAAGAGATTATTTTAAAATTTTTAAAAAATAAACAATTATTTACAATACTTTTCTTTTAATTGAATTATTCTTGATATTTTGCGGACAAGCCATCTATATAATTTATCTCAACCTTTTCAAAAACATTAAGATTTATTGGCCGACTAGACTAATTTAAGTATTTTTGAACAATCTGTAATTGTGTGATTGACTGCTAGCAATTATATTTAAAATTGTACCTCCAATATATGTACATATAAATACGCATGTGGATAAGGCAATTTTATCAATATTCAAACGCTTGATTATTTATTTTTTATTAATACTACTAATATAATATATTTAATTATGTATCGAGTACATGCATTTATAATTATGCGTGTTTTAATTTGAGGTATTTTGTTGGAATATATTTGGTACTTGTAGCTTTATTGAACCCAATTTAAAGTGCAATTAAATTTTTTAAACTAGTTAGCAGAAATAATGAATTTTAATATAATATGGTAAAAAATAAACTAACTAAAATTAGTTAAAAATATAGAAAAAGGGTTTTAACGTTTAGAGCATATAAATTAAGAAACGTGTAACCACCCAAAAAGCATTTAAATGAAAGTTACGCTACTAATATATCCCTTTAATAAAAAATTATTATAATTTTCAGAATTGGCTTCTAGTTCAGCCAAGTTATAAGCAGTGTATACTTAAATGATTTTGTTACTGCTTTATAAAAGTTAGGAATAAATTATTACTTTCCAGGCTTAGCAAATATTATAATTTAAAACATGGATTTTTTGCTTTATATTATGGGAAAAAGTAAATTTTCTAATCATTGCTGACTATACCTATATACTTTAAAATAAGTGCTTTTATTTCCATTTGATTATATATACATGAGAATAATATCATCTAATAAACTAAATAAAATAAAGATTTTTCTTGACGGGAGTAAGGTTTTTCAAAATATCAAACAACATAGACAGACAGCAGAAACAACTTTATTAAAAGAGAGATTACCATAAGTGACAATGCCGTTGACAATGTTCTATATTTATATAACAGTGAATTATAAAAATTGAAATAAAAAAATTTCGTTACATACGTGGTTATTCGAAGGACGGTGATTAAAACAATTATATCATTTGACGCTAGAGTGTTGATGTAAATAAAAACTTTTGAATATGGAATTTTTAACAAAGTAAAGGACAGAGTGTTGCAAACATTATTGGCGTAGTTGAGATTTTCGCGAATGTGCGTGTTTCATTTCCGACAGACGATTTTCCCCCGAGATAAAGCTAATATTACTTTAAAGTACTTACTGTGCTATTTAATTTGGCGAATAAAAAATTGAGACACGTCAATGAAAACTAATTCTTTTTGAACTCAAAATGTGTATTGTAATTTATAGAACAGAAATGTTTTTTGCAAATTTGTAGTAGATATGACTGGTTGTAGAGCAAAATTATTATAAAACCTTTAATTGGTTTTATATATTACGTTCAATAAAATTCAAGATTGGAAAAAAAGCAGATTAAAAAGACGGTATCAGGAGTTTATATTAATTAAAAAGTATTAGTACATATTTGTAAAAGCTATTAGGTGTTAATTACAATTAAAAAGTTGTTAAAAAAATATGGGATTTTTCCAAATATCAAAAAATATCCCAGAGATTAGAATAGTAAATAAATTAGGAAGAACTTATATATCAACATATATGTATGGTGCCAAATAACCTAGTAGCTTGCAAAATAATTGTAGGTCTCTAATATACTTTTTTTAATTTATTAACAATTGTCAGATCAACATCTCAGATGTTATATATGGAATTATTAACAATCAGTTACTAATAATTATATACACGTAACATTTGTATTTCATTAACATTCGAGACTATTATTAGCGCCCGTGTTGTATGTTAATTTAGTTACTGTCTTCATCAAATGTTATTATATCTTGGGAAAGTTTTCATTTGAGTCTTACATGGGTATTGCGTTCACCTAAATTATAGTACACTGTTCCGTCGCACACAATTATATTACGGAAGAACTTTTTGGCACTTTCTTTAATATAATCTTGGGCATGCGACCTAGCTCATAATGCAGTTGGTTGTTGTGAATGTACCATAGGGCAGATACTACAATTTGCAAAACTTTATTTTGAAACCTCTGTAGTTTCTAAATGTTAGTTTTGTTTGTGTTGCACCATACTGAAGAGGCATACAATGCTAGGGGTCGTAGTAGTGTTTGGTACATGAGAATAGCACATTCGACCTTTAGCGTAGAATTATCACTGGATATAGTTGTCGTAATCTATTATTGGATTGTATTAGTTTATAATTTACGTAAAAGTTCCAGCTTAGTCTGACATCTAAATAGACCCATAGGTATTTAATTGTAGAATTTTTGGAATCCAGGGAATAACTTTTCAGTTAACTTCAATGTTAGGTGGGTTAATTATTCTTCTTAATGTGAAGATCTTGTACTGGCATTTAGAGGGGTTTATCTGTGTGTTTCAACTTTTAAACCATTTACAGATATTATTTGTTGCTTGTTGTAGTTGCTGCATTGCTTCTGTCCAGTCTGTACTATGAGTTATAATTGCTGCATCATCAGCATAGGTTGCAAACGACGCTAATGTTTGTGGAGCATTTGACGTGTAATTATTAAAGACTAGCGGACTCAGAATACTACCCTGTGGTGTTTCTGCCTGGATGCATTTAGTTCTTGAAATTGCTGGGCTTATTTTAACTACAAATGGTTTTTTTAAGAAAGGAGAAAGTAATTGCTTAAAGATAGCTGGATATCTTAATATCTAAAATCACCTTAAGACTTTGAATCCAGACTTTTTTGCAGGCCTGGGCTATGTCTAAGAAAACCGCTGTACTCTAGTACCTAACTTCGTAACCATTCTCAGTTACTGCGCTGATGTACTGTAACTGGTGATAAGTAGAGTATCTTCTTTTAAAGCCAAATTGGAAGGTTGGAATAATTTGGAGTGTTTGTACTTTTTTGGTCAGTCGTGTTTAAATAACCTTTTTCAACAGTTTTAAAAGAGTAGTCAATAGGCGCTTATTGGTCTATAATTTTGGTTGTTTTCGAGTTTTTGTTTGATCATAATTGCCACTCCTCCAGAGTCTACTCTGGCATTTCTGTCTTTACGATATACTTTGTACCCGGGTTTTTAGTTAAATGGGTTTTAGAGATGCACGCAGTATCGACTCAACAAAGTAGAGGTACTATTGTGTGCATGATGCAAATTTTAATTTGAGACAGGAAAGATGTTATTAGATCCATTAGGACATTGATAAAGGTATTTCATGAGGGAGCTGTTGTTGACGGGTTTGGCGTGTCAATTTCAGAGAAAAGACCGGTTATAGAGATTTTTAACTCTGTTGACGAAGATCTGTGTTTCGTTTACGTGTGCGTAATATAATAATGTTCCGTTTACATTTGTGTTGATGTTTCGATTTACTGCATTATGCAGGTAAATAGGTAGTATTTTTGCTTTAGCTGGAAAAGTAGCGGAAGGCTGTGATAACGCGTTTTCTATTTGGTTTTGATTAGTATCATCCGTTTTTTGTTGTTGGAATAGTTGGTTAATTTATTTTTTTACAAGTCCTTTGTTGTCTGTAGCTATTGTTTCTGCACCTCATTTATAGGTGGTGATAGGTGATCAGTATTTCACTTGAAATGCGCTTGATTTTGCATGTTGGTTTTATTTCCTGATATTTGATTATTTAGCATAATTTTCTTTGTATGTAAATTTAAAAATAAAATTTTGTACTTACAAATAGGCTGGTAATAGCTTAGAAGGTCAAATATATGGCGCTGATAACGAAGCACACCCGTTGCATCCGCACCATATCACTGATAGTTTTCGACCCAATAATTTTTAAGCATGTAGATTGAGAGTGAGTTTACAGTTGTGACATGCACATTACGAATTTACACTATCAATAATAATTAAATAATAAACAATAATATATAAAAATATAAATTATTTTAAGAACAAATATTTATATTTGTGTATCATTTATCATCGTGTAAACATACATTTTTTTAGATTATGGCTTTGTTAAACAAATGTTTAATTGATAGAAATACAAAAGAAGGCATTAGCTACTACAGCAACGTCTCATACCAAGAAGTTTCTGGAATTCTCGATTTGTTTTCTAATTACCATAGTTGTAGATTCTTATTAATATTTTTAAGTGTTGCTCGTTACTGGTTTTTCAGAGCAAATATTTTAGTTTCGCACAAAATTCAATGCTGGTCTATTGGCCCAGTTACTGTAAATGTGGATATCACACGCTTATAGTACATGTGCTCACATACCGGCATAAAATTCCTAACTGAACCAAACAATAAAATCTTTATTAACACATGGGCTATGTAGTTCGCTGTCATCAGCTGACAGTTTTATATTAACATTGATTGGATATTATATGAGAGACACATACGTATTTCTAATTTGCAATTACCACTACAAAAGTAAATTACTTGTGGCTTATTGATAGACACCTATGAAATTTGCGGATCTCATTTCAAACAATTTTGCTGTTGGCTATAAAGCATACAAAATAAAATAAAGCCCATAATAAATTGAAATAATTTTTTTTACAAGGTGGTTAAAGTATGACCGAGATTGATTTTTTTAGAAACTCTGACTTACACATTTCAGTCTTCAATGTGCTCCCCATGTTTTTTCCGACATTCTAAAAGTAATCCTGCTGCCATTTTCAAAAAAGACTTTTGGTTGGCGGCCTATCCATTCTTAAACAGTCTCGTTAACGGCGTCGTTGCAAGTCTGATTTGAGCCTTCTAAACTGGTAGAAATCACGTTGGGCGAAATTTTATTGTTGTTTTGGCCATATGGGGGCGTGCATTTTCTTGAAGGGAGACTACCCGCCTTTCATTTGTTATCTGCTTGGATTAAATCTTTTCTTTCATATTGCCAGGAGGTCTGAGTAATAAGCTGCATTAACTGTTTTGGCACCCGTCAAAAATTCTACATAGCCTGCCAGTTCCATAAAAACGTTGTCATCACTTTTCCTGTCGAACGACTCCTCCGCGCTCTCTTGGGTTTGAGAGAATTGCCATTTACGTGATCACTGCTAGAATTCGGGAATGCACTTTAAAAATACATCACATTTGTCTTCAAATTTCTGTAGGAGACGACTAGCAGCTTGCATGTGAACCATTATATTCACATCCATCAAAGTGCGTGGTAGTCACCGTACATTTACCTTGCAATAGTGCAGATAGTTTTCACGATGTCTTCTACTAATGTCTATTACCAATACTTATTTACAATATTGCTCTAAGTTTCTTGATAGTTCTGCACTTATTTTCACAAATAAGCGCGTCTTTACGATCAATGTTTGGTTTGGTGACGGATGTTCGCGGCCGACGATCGTGCGGTTTATTCTTCACGCGCTCTCCGCCCTATCTGAAGCACTTACACCACTCAAACACACGGGTTCGTAAAAGAGTCTTTCTCACACTGTCGTTAGAATCTATGGCAAATTTTAACGAACGCGGTATTTTCTCCAACGAGGTATTCGATCACAATGCGTTGTTCCACGTTCCATGGTAGTTTATGTTCGCTCATCATTCACTCTAGCAACTTCCAAACAGTACTGAACATTTTTTAACTTAAGCAAGAGGGAAGATTGGGGTTGTGGCTCTACTCTCTTAAGGTTGCACACCTGCTGTGTCATGCGGTTTGTTTGCACACAAATCAGTCTCGGTCATATTTGAACCACTTTGTATTACCAACAAAAAGAAAATTTAAAAAAATTAATAAAATTATTTTAATAAAATAAAAAAGGAGAAAATATACATAAATATTGAAAAACAAAAAATTTAGAAAAGGTGTAAACACAGACATAAAAAAAGGAAATTGGTTTAAAATAAAAGCAAAAATGACACAAGAACTGTAATATTAGATAGGTGATATAAAATATTTTAAGTATGTAATAGCAACATTTAAGCACATACAAAGATATAGGTTTTAAAGCATTAAAAAATTTGCATTAAACAAAATAACATAAATAATACAAAAGGTAAATCAATTTTTGACACATTATACGTTAATTACCTGTCCATATAATTTTTACTTTCCTTATCCTATAATAAGGAAAGTAATGTACTCAAAATTTAACCTACCCAATTTTTCACATTTCTGGACGAAACATAGCCTCAAGACACCAAAATAGTTGGTTTGAGCCATTGGTTCGTGTATATGTGTCTGTCGGTCTGCCAGTAAACAGGATATCTTAAGAACCGTGAGAGCTAGAGACTTGAGAATTTGGTATGCAAGTTACTTGTAGGTAGGGACGCAGTGCGAAGCTTTTTATAAAAATCGGCCGAGTCGTTTGGTCGCAAGGTCGCAAAATCGGTCGCAAAGCGGTCGCGAATCTAAACAGTTGAAGATACAAAAAATTTATGAGAATAAAAATGATTTGTTATCATGAGAAACATGAATTTAAAATAAAAGTTAATAAAATAAGAATTCGAAAAAAATTGAAGCTCAGGATTTTTAAGATACCGGGTGTTCTCAAAATGTTTCGGGAAATTTATATTACCGGATAGAGCAGACCGAGAACAAAAAATTACGATGAAATTTTTTGATCCGAGGTCAAATAAATAAGTTATAGCCGTTTAAAAATTAATTAAACGGACCAATCACAGTACGCTCGGAGAGTTTTTGGCCGACTGCGGGAGGACGGGGGGGAGCGCTTGGCCGCTAGAAGGGAGCACGCAGGCGATAATGGCGAAGGCTGTGCGGCCGAGCTCGCACGGTTACCTTCAGTGACGTAGCAAAATTTTAAGTACGAGTCAATTATTGTCTTTTACTGTTTATTTTAATCAGCTTTCGAGTGTTGGACTCGCGCCTCGTCCTTTTTTAAAATAACAAATTCCGGGACGAGAGCAGTGCAGGGCCGAGACGATGGACCCGGTGTAATCTAATATATATGTTATTTGTCTATCTCCCTAACTAAACTTATAATTCTATCTCCTCCTAGACGCTTCAACCGATTTCCTTGAAACTTGCACAACACATTCACAGCTATATTTGCTAATTCGCCTAAAAAAATCAGCCTTAACTTTAACCGTTTTTGAATTATTTAAATATTTTGATTACAAGGGAAATTCCTCCCGATGTTTCTATTGCTTGTAGTGTTAAATGTACGCAAAACATGTGGAATGTTCTACACGATTGTCTAGCTTCGTCGACGAAGCGGAGTTCTCTGGTATATAGTAATAGGATAAGGAAAGTCGTGTGATGTTCACACCAGATTTTTTTAAAGTGTTATTGATACATGTAGATCTAGATTGGTACTTAATAATATTGGTAGATTTTGCCAAATGTCACCGGTGTAGTGGAGTCGGAGTGAGTTAGAATTAGGAAAGTCTTAACTGTATAAATAAATGCTAACTAATAAATGGTATAGATGGAATTATATTTATAACAAGTAAAATATTTAACATCACATACTACTATAACAAAATTAATTGAAAAAATTTAATACTCCTCATAAATTGAAGAAACACTCAAGACTTAATTTATATTACTTTAGAAAAATACATAGGCAAGAAGATAAATATTGTTGTGGCTAAAAAGAGTAATTTGAAATTTCAAAAAAAAAATTTATTGGAGGACCATTTAGTGCAAAATATAATTAAAGCTAACAGCTACGACACAAAAATATCTTCTTCTTCTTTTTTTTCCTTATACCCCTTCAGGGTGTCGGATATGAGGTCCAGTCCTTCCACTCCTTCCGGTTCTTTGCCATTCTTTTCATATCTGCCAATGTTTTGCCCCTCTTGATACCGATTTCTTCGATCCTTTGTGTCCACCTCTTTCTGGGTCTACCCCTTTTCCTCTTTCGTTCTCCTGTTGACTCTGTGATCTTTTTTAGTAGCGATTGTTCATCTTTTCTTATTATGTGGCCATACCATCTTAGTTGCTTTCTTTCTATAAAGTCCATTATTCCTTCTTGTCTTAGATTGTGTCTGATTCTTTCGTTCGTCTCTCTATCCCATTTGGTTTTCCCCTCGATTCTTCTTAGGAACTGCATTTCACCAGCATTGATCTTGCTTTCGTGCTTGTTGTTTATGGTCCATGTCTCACTACCATATGTTAATGTTGGTCTTGCTATTGTGTTGTAAACTTTCAATTTCACTTGCTTGTCTATTTCTTGTTTTGGTAATATTGGTTTGTTTATTGCGTAGTACATGTTCCTCGTCTTTTTCATTCTATTTGCTATGTCGACTTCTATTCTTCCGTCATCTGTTATTACGGAGCCAAGATATTCTACTGCTGTGACTACTTCTATTGTATTCCCGTTTATTTCTATTCTTCTTACCATCTCTGATTTTTTGTTATTTATAATCATCATTTTTGTTTTGTTAGTGTTTACTTCCATACCCATGTTCTCTATTTCTTCGCTCCATATTTTAACCAGTCCCTTCATTTTATTGTGGGTGTCTACTATGAGTATTATGTCATCTGCGTACATTAAATTGTCTACTTTCATTGGCCTTAGTTGAAAATGTCCTATTTGTGTTTGCAGATGCTGTGTTTTTGTTCTTGTGTTTAATAAGATTTTGTCCATCAGTGTTATAAATAGCAGTGGACTAAGGCTATCTCCTTGTTTTATTCCTTTTGTCATGAGGAACGTGTCTGAAGATTCTCCGTTCATCTGCACTTTCCCTTTGACATTCTGGTACATGTTCCTGGTATTTCTGATGAGTTTTCTTGGTGTTTGTAATTCTGCCAAACACCTCCATATGTGACTTCTCTTTATATTGTCAAACGCTGCTTTTAAATCTATGAGTGTCACAAACAGCTCTCCTCCTCTTTCTATTGCTCTCTCCGTTATATTTCTTATTATGTGTATGTTGTCTGTTGTTTGTTTTCCTTGTCTATATGCTGCTTGTTCATCGGCTAGCTTGTGTCCTATGTAGTATATGAGTTTCTTTTGCAGAATCTTCGTATTCATTTTGAATACTGTAGAGGAAAGGCAGATGGCTCTATAATTTTCACATTTTCCTGTTTCTCCTTTTTTGTAGATTGGTATAATTATGTTGTTTTCCCAATCCTCCGGTATCCGTTCTTCTTTCCATGCTTTCTTAAATATTTCATGTATCCATATCTTTCCTTCAGGGCCCATGACTTTTATCATCTCTGCCTCTACACCATCTGCTCCCCCTGCCTTGCCAAGTTTAAGTGTATTAATTGCCTCTTCTACATCCTTCATTTCGATTTCTATTGCGTTTTCTTGTTGTTCTTCATCCGTATCTTCGTATTCATCTTGTTCTTCCTGTTGGTTTCTGTTTTCCTCAAATTTTTCCTCGTAGTATTCCTTCCATACATGTAGTATTTCTGTTGTTTCCGTTTTTAATTCATTGTTTTTGTTTCTTTTTCCTCTTACTTCTTTTCCTTTATTACCTCTTAACTTTTTTACTATTCCCCAAAAATATTTGTTGTTTTTAGTGTATAGTTCATCTACTTCCTGTCCAAATTCTTCCCAGCATTGAGTCTTTGCTTTTCTTATGTCTATTTTGGCTTTGTCTCTTTTTCTTATATAATCTTCTTTGTCATCTTGACTTTTGGTATCTATATATTTTTTCCATGCTTTTTTCTTCTCTCTAATTGCTCTCTTTACCTCTTCGTTCCACCATCTGGTCCTCTTGGTGTCCCGTTTAAATTTCTTTACTCCGCAGATCTGTCTGGCGTTCTTTATCAATGTTTCTTTGAATACTTTCCATACTTCTTCCATTGTCCCTTCCTTTCTTTTTAGTTCAAATTTTTTGAGTTCGGCATCTATGCTTTTCTTGTACTTTTCTGCCCTATCAGTATCTTTTAGTTTATATACTGGTATTCTCTCGTATTCTTTTTTCTCTTCTTCTGTAATATTTATGTCATTTAGTAATGCTCTCACCAATCTGTGTTGGGTGGAGAGTTCCGCTTCTACTATTGTTTTCACTTCATCTATTTTTTTGTTCTAGTTCCCCTAGTGTATACCACGTAATCTATGAAGCTTCTTGCTCCTCGTTCTTCTGCTACATATGTGTACTTTTCTTCTAGTGGTTGGTACCAAAAAGTATTGCCGACTATTAGGTCATTTGATATACAGAATTCAATCATTTTTCTCCCGTTTCTGTTCTGTGTCGTTTCTCCGTATTGTCCCAAGCTGCCTAAGCCTGTATTTATGTTGCTGCCTACACTAGCATTCCAGTCTCCTATTATCAGTATTTTGTTACTCTTTTCTTTCGCACTATCTATTGTCCTCTGTAGTTGTTCATAAAATTCTTCCCTCTTATTTACTTCTGCTCCCTCTACCGGAGCATATATTTGTATTATGTAGAAAATTTGACCCAGGTCCACTTCTACTGCCATTATTCTTGAATTAATTGTTTCTGCTTTTATTACTCTTCTATTTAATCTATCGGCGATAATTATTCCTACTCCTTCTTTACTTTTTTGTCCTGGATCTGTTCCTGAGTAATATAACGTATACTCATTCGTTAGCTTTATATTTCCTTTTCTTTGTTTCTTCGTTTCGCGTATTCCTAAAATATCTATTTTGAACTTGCTCATTTCTTCCGTTATTTCTATCTCCTTTCCGTTTAACGCCGTTATATTCCATGTTCCTATGTTTACTTTATTGACGTCTTTCTTTACTGCTGGTATTGTTTTTTCGTATTTTTTTTCCTGTTTCTGTTTCTTTTGCTATTGAATCATAATTCGTTGATGTCTTGTGTTCCGTATTATTTTTGTATGCTGTTTCTTCATATCTGCATCTTTAACCTTTTTCTTAGCCGTTTCTTCTTCAGTCGTCATTGGAGATTGCTTTGTAACTACTTTTGTTCGTTTTTTGAAAATCTACTCGTCTTCGTTATCTTGAGTAGTTTTTCTCGTAGTTCCGCCTCATCGTTACTTTCTGGAGATCTCTGGCTCGTAGTTCTTCCTTTTTTTGGAATCTCTTTCTCTGCCACACTTTCCGGATCGTCCCCTCTTTTGTTATCATCCATTCTCATTCTGTCCTGCTTATCCAGTTGCTTTAGTCTATCCAGTGTAACTACCTCTCCATTTATTACCAGTTTGTTATATCTTAGGATGGCATGGTAGCCATTTTGCCTATATTGTTTCATATATGTTATTAATTCCCTCCGTTGTTCCTGGATTTTTTTTTGAGTAATATTCCTCTAGGTAGATTTTGGTGCCCTTTAGTTTTTTGTTGATTTTAGAATCTCTATCTTTTATTCCAGCTTCTTAACTCTAAACTTATTGGTCTTCTTCCTCCTTCTGTTCACTTCCTAATCTTCTTATTCTCTGTTATTTCCTCTTCCATATTCATAACTATGTCCATATCGCGTAAAATTACTCTTGCTTTCTGTTTTAAAAGTATATCTTTCTCCTCTGATTGCTCTTCCACTCCGTGTATGATTATTTTATTTTCCTAATTTCCTCTCTAACATTTCGATTCTTTTTCTTGCAGTAAAGTCCCTGTTTCAGTGACTTATTTTCCGTATTCAATTTTGCGTTATCATTTTTTAGTTTATTGAGTTCCTCCTGAAATTTATCGTACTTCTTTTCCATTCTCCCGTTACTTTCTTCTATATTTTCTAATTTTCTGTTTATTTTCTGTAAAAGTTTCATCATACTCCGTGGTTCTGTACTGTTTTCTTCCATTTCTACGAGTGGTTTTAATAATTTTTACCGTGACAGTTGAAAAAGTGGAAAAACTTAAGGCCGGGCCTGTTACTCTGCGTAAAATATGTACGGCGCGCTAAGCGGCTGACCCGGATCGGCTCCGCGGAGGTCGTCGTCCGCTTCTTGCCGTCTTTTAAATTTCGTTATAAATGGCTTTAAAATTGTCTTTTCCTACCTTCCTACTCCAATGTTTCTTTCTTGCTGCTATCTTGTTACACTAATTGCAGGGTGTTTTACCTTAAGATTCTGAATTTATTATTGTAAAATCACTTTTATTTGAACACGCGAAATCAGCTGTGTTTACTACACTTGTCACAAAAATATAGAAACTATAAAATCTTGTAAATATAATTGTGTCTAATTTAAATGCATTAGAAGGTTGACGGTAAAATAAAGCGCTTTAATAAAGACTTCAAGTGAGTAAAATTTGTGTAACTGTACATTTTGTGCCATAATGCATTGTCGTCCATTTCACATTCACTTAATGCAAAAATAGGAATTTTTTAAATATTCAATATTAAGTGAATAATTCAAAATTAAATTAAAAAATAAAGAGATATCTACTTTGAGTGACTTTATGTAACAGGGTAAATTACTAACAATCATATCATAGTCATTTGAGCTTGGTAATAAATAAAATTACCTTCTAGTATAATCAAATAGCAACATATTTTTGCTTATAAACGCTATGTAATTGTAAAGAGAAGGTAACATTTTGATTCAAAAGCGTCATACGAGTAATTTTTAAACAACATATGCTAGGAAACAACCAATGGTTGATCTTTCTGTTTCATTATAAATAAAGCTTAGAATGTATGCACAAAAAAGATACAAAATATGCACTAAAATATGAAAAATAAAAATACGTGTTTTAATATTTTACAATCAACAACTATATTACATGTACAATTATTCATAAACGTTATAAACTCATTTAAAAAAACAAATATAAGTATATTTTATAAACATGAAAATATAATTAACCTAAAATTTTATTATACATTTCTACACTAAAAATTACTAAATATTTTTCTAAATTGCCAATGGCTAGACAATGTCTTCGATTGCTTAGAAAGTGTTTGTGGCTTGAAAATGTGTGTTCAGCGTCGCAAAAAGTAACAGGTGCATAATGCATATGTTGTAATTGGGTCCAATTCTAGATCATCCTTCTGGTCACCGTTTAATATATTGTTAATTTTTTTAACATGGTGTAGCCTTTATATTTTGTTAAACCAGAGTTTGTTTTTGTTTCATTTTTTTAATTTTTATTATCACTTCCAGCAATTGTGCTTTTTGAACTTTAAATAATATCGAAACTTTCATGTAATAAAACGTTTTCACTTCTTTGATTTTTAATGAGATGCAAACAAAATTAGATTTAATGTAATCTAACCGCTGTAAATGTTGGACTTCTAAAATATTTGATACAATTTTTAACTCCAGCTAAACTTTTAATATCAAACTGACCTCCCACATATTTGGTTTTAGTGTAATTCATTGCAACAAAATCAATTTTAACCAAGTATCCCATTTTGTTAAGATGTGCTCTGATAAAGAGGGTTCCGGGTAGTTTTTCTTATACACTTGAACTCCAAGAGATGCTTTAATAAAAATATTTTAAAAATTTGAAACTAAAGTATTAACTACATTACATTTGCGTCTAACAGTTTCAGCAACGCGATCTAACCGTGAGCTTAAAACGTATAATTAATTAAATTAGGGAAAACCTCTTAAATGTTGTGATGCTTTTATCATGTACAGTGCAGAATTTGTAAACATTAATATTATTTCATTTATTGGCACTTGATTTAGCAAATCAAATAATATTTTGCATAAGCATTTATAAAGAAAAATATGCATCCACATAAAAATATGCATTTTGCATACATTTCAAGCACTAGCTATGAAACAAAAGCGAAATTTGCTTAAAAATACGATTTTGTAATTAGTTCAAGTGTATGTTTTGATGGGTTGAACTAAACAGGAATTGTAATAATGATAAATTGCATTAAATTATTTTGGAACGTTTTGTAGAGGTAGCTGTAATTATCTATTGTTACGTATCTATTGCTAAACTGTCTTTATTTCTGTCTACCGCTGTCTTTTTTAGAATCTGTTGGTATTTGAAAATACAATAAAATGTATTGCACATAAAAAACATTGAACAATATTTAATGCAAGAAAAGGTGTAATGAAATACGCAGGCTAAATAAAACAAAGAACATAAAATTCTTATAACTGTTAAAAAAATCAATAAGAAAAGTAATAATTGAAATTATCAAGTTTTAAATGTTTGCAGTAATTAAAGTAAATATGACTTTTGTAAAAGATTCTGACTATACCATATATAAGATGTGTAAATAATACTGCAATCGTCTTCAGCTAGTCGATTACGGCCTTTTCAATGTCCGATACTGTCCCAAAACCATGTCCTTTTTATACGTAGGAAGAGGAAGAATTTACTCAGACTCGAGTCGGGTGAATAAGTGGGCTGAGGAGCTTCGTTTCGAAGTCGTACTGAAACACCCAAGTCTCGTCATCAGTAATAACACGTTGCAGAAAACTAGGATCCTTTCAATCTGCTCCAAAAAGTCAAGGCACTTGTTCCTTTGTTTCAGCAAAAGGTTTTTCGGAACCATTTTTCACAGATTTTCCTCATTCCCAATTTGTTGGTCAAAATCTGATAAACGGTGGTTTGCGTCAAATGCAACCCTTCCTCAGTTATTTTGATTGTCAGGCGACGATTAGAACGCATAAGCTGCCGGATTCTGTCGGCATTGGTGTCATTCCTTACAGTTGCAGGCCGTCCGTTGCGCGGTTTACTTCCAATTGTCTCTTTTCTTTCTTAAAATGCCATACACCACCAAAACACCTGTGGTCTTGACAAAACTGCGTCTCCATAGTCCTGCTAAAGTTTTGCAAACGTTTCTGTCCCATTGTGCCTAATTCTGAAACAAACCTGATCGCACACAGTTGTTCAACCTTCCTGTCACTCATCGTCAAAACGCACTTGCCAAAACGTTTTACAGCTACAGACAACGTATTACCTCGCAAGCGTTCCTACTCGAACTGAACGCGCATCGGATGTCGATCCGCCTTTCCTCCAAACAGATAGCCCCCATTGTTCTCAAATCGCACGCTATACACTATCAGTTTCATTACTTTATTTACACACCTGATATAGTCATCAATGCAAAACATTGTTAATACTTTTTTTTATATACTTACTCTTTTTACTGCACTAGTTTAGCTTATTTTCATAGAATATGTTAATTTATAATTACTAATATGTCTTCTTTATTGCTTATATAATCTATTATTTATTGTTATTTCTACTCTAACTAATAATTTAAAATTTATATTAAAGTCTCATTAGTATTTTCTATTAAATATATGTTACAATATGCACTTTAATGCAAACACACTCTCCATTAGAAGTGTATAATTAGACAGTTTGCTATTCACTAGACCTACAGCAAACCTTATTTATCTAAACACATATGCAAACGGTTGGCATTCGGATTTTCCCATTAATCCCTGCCAACAGATTTCACCTAAGCATCAGCCCTTGCGCCTCGCCACATATTAATCAGCTTCACACTCACCACCCTAAATAATTCATTCCAGTATGTGCTGTTTACCTTAATTAAGAGAAATACTTATCAAAGCTCTGTTCATTAATTCTTGTGTTTTGTCACACAATACTGCGCTGCGAGATAAAACGGCACTTGGCACAGTGAAAAATGCTTTTAATTATACATTGCGGACAAGCGCTAAAGTTACTGTTTTGATAATTTATTATACGTGTGGAGTGACTACCGAAATAAAGCGTAAGAGCGCTCGAGAAGAAAACAATGAGCATTAGAATTTTATTAAAAAAGATACCGCAGCGTACTTTACATGTTAGCAAATTTTAAGTGCATTACAAAGAAAGCTGAAAGCTTTTACAAATTCCAGAATTTACTTTAATACTTTGCAGGGATGATTAATTAAGCCCCCCTGAATTTAGCTGGAGAATATTTAACCCTTTAGCATTTACTAAAATTTCAAAACAGTTAAAACTTTGTAATTCTTAGTTTAACTCGTTTTATAAAAGATGAGGTGCAAATTAAGTTCATTAGAATAAATTAAGGTTATTCGAAAACTGTAGAGCGGGATCTGAATGCTAAACTCAAGTACAGACCAGCAGCGGAAGCACCTCACAGAATTTCCCTTTCCTTTTCATATTTTTGCATGGACGTAAATGTGAATTTTAAGCTAACCGTAAAATTTATGGTTGTTGACGAAACTCCACTACTATTTTTAAGGCGCTATTAGCATATATTCGGGGTTGGCAGTTTATATAGAACTAAAATTTTGTAACGGCAACCATTCAATAGTAGCAATAAAAGAATACATAAATATGTAAATATTTTATTACTGCATTACTATATTTTATTGTATAGAATATTAAAATAAATATGAATTATAGCTAGCCATATATTTTCATTGATAGAAATATATAAAAAATTTAGATATTTTTAAAAGAAGTATTAAATATAATTTTAAAAACATTAAATGTTAATGAAATTAAATGTTAACTTCAACATATCAAAATTGTGAACAATAACATTTCGATTTAAGTAAAAATTTATTTATATTAGCTTTCAAACAAATGCGATTAACATAAACATTATTTATATATGCGCGTTAAATCCTACATCAGAGAGATACATTTTCCCTTTGCACCCCTTTACAAAAGTCTGCAAATTTTTAACTCTCCTGACACAGCCTAACAAGGGAAATTAAATAAAAACCAAGCCAATCTTAAAGTTTTAATTGGATATCCAAACTTTTAGCAGGCGCTTTGGAAAATTTAGAGCAATGATATACTGAATCCCACACACGCTTCACCCCTTTGCTTACATTGTAAATCTTACTACTTGAGGGTTTATTAAAATAGTTGATAATATTTTTAATTAGTACTCTGACAAAGGGCGTCTTACACTCGCTATGTACTTGTAAACTAATTATAACTATAATCAAATATTTATATAACTAATACATATTTTTAATTTGTTACAGCATAACAAAAGGCAAAAAGTAGATATCGTTAAATAACTACGCGACTAACAAGAAAACATTTTTATACGTTCAATAATTCCACACAAAATTTATTACTTATGCGATGATCATTTCTATAAAAATTCAGTTCACGAAAAATTTATATTATAGAACTATACTCAATTACTAAATAATTAAATATAATAAGAGTTAATTCGGTCATCCAAAATAGTTTATATGTTTATTAATTCTGACAAAAAGCATTTTCCTGTATTAGTATCTTTAGAGATTGAAACGAACATATTTTTATCTAAAATTTATATATAAATATATATTGACATATAGTATATGGCTAAATATGAAGTAAGTTATAATTGAGCTAAAGCGAAGGGTTTTATTGCTAATATATTGGTCATCACTGGCTATTCTACACGAAAAGTTTTTCTCTGAAATATTTGCAGAATTTCGATGTTTGATCTTTTCGCACAGCCCTATAGATGAAGACCGCACGCCCACACTGAAAATATAATTGTATTTACACCAACACTTTATTTCTTATCGATAACTTTGATTTTCTTCCTAGGAATCAGTACATCTTTTTCATCACTGCGACCAACAGCTTTCTCTTTTTGTAATGTGAGTTCTCCATGTTAATCGCCTGTCGAGGTATAACTATGTCGGGATATTTAGCTTCTTCTTTAATTGAAATTGGTATACCATTTAGTGTGACCTGAGAAGCGGTGTAGTATTTTGTTGTAAATGTAGTAGCTGTGGATTTATTTTTATTTATTTATATACCCCATCTGTGCAACCAGCCGATGTTTGTGTTGGATCTGAGTGAGAAGCTAATATCGCGGTGTCGTCTGCGAAAGTGGCGCTCATTTCATTTTCATTGCATAGTAGGTCAGCTGTAAATATCTGATATAAGGTTGGTTCTAGAATGCTAGCCTGGGCAACCCCTGCCTTTATTAGGTATAGTTCAGACTTACTTTTGCCGTACTTGACCTGATAATACCTCTTGTTTAGATATGATTTAATCAGAAGGTAGTACTGACGTGACAATGACCGTTTAATTTTATATAATAACTCCGGATGCCAGGCTCGGTCGAACGCCTGGGTGACATTAAGGAATACTGCAACACGATGTCTACGCTCTTAAAGGTCCGTTTTTGTTACATAGACAACTCTGTGTATCTACTCTAATATAGAGTATCTCTGACAAAACCTAAATTGATGCTATTGAATTAGTGCTTCTTCTTCAGTTATGATATCTATTCTCTTTAGTATTAACCTTTCTAGTACTTTCGACAGTATTGGTAGTAGGTTATCAGTCTATAAGAGGTAACTTCATGTGCGCGTTTGTCCGTTTTCAGAATTAGAATTATTTGGCCGAATTTCCACAGGATTGGAAAATACTGTAATCTTATGACTGCATTTAAGATTTGTGTCATGCACATTATTGCTTTGTGGAACAGTTCCTTCAGAAGTTTGGCAGTAATTAGATTGTACACGGGGGCTTCTTTGTTGTTTAAATATTTAATTTCAGCTTTAATTTTTTAGGAGTGAAAAATTGTATTGATGTGCTCAGTTGTAAAGGAGCTTAGAGTTTATAATTTCTTATACTTCTTCAGGGGTAATAACTGTGGGATGCGGTTTAAATATTGTTGTTAGGTGTTCCGCAAATAGCTTAGATTTCTCAACTTCTGTTCTTGTAAAGGAGCCGTCGACCTTACGAAATGATGGAATAAGATTTCAAACACTTTTTAGTAGCTTTCCAAAGCGTGTAGTTGTTATATTGCACAGAGGGATCAGTTGCTAACGTATTCCATTGAATGTTTCATTTTCCCATCCCTATTAAAGCTATTTTCAACTATCTGGTTAACATATTTAGGTTATTTTTGTTTTCTCGTTTGCTGCCAGATTCGTCTGGCTCTTCTGTTATCAAAAATTTTGGTTTTAATGTATAATGAGTGATTTCCAATAGCTTCAGTTTCTTTGTGACCAGGTGGAGGCGTTTCTTAGCAGGCTGCGTGTTGAAAGCTTTTTGTTAGGTGTTTTACTGCAGTATCAATTTCATCTTTTGTTTTCAACGTAACGTAATATTGGTTAAGTACTCCCTGAAGAATTCCCAATTTGTGTGATTGCTGAAGAGGAAAGAATTCTTTTGTTTTGTAATAATAGAAGTGCTGATTGTAACTATTATAGTTGAATGATCCGAAAGATAGTTAAAGTACGTTTCTACGTTACAGTGTCTTGGAGATAGACCTTTGGTAACAAGGAGATCTACGGCATCAGGTACTTTATTTAAGTCAACCGGCTAGTATGTGGGCTCTCCGGTACATAAATAGTTACATTTGTTTGCCGCCGTAGCCTTATGTAAATCTCGACTTTTAGTAGTCGTTAGCCTCGATCTCCAGATCGGGTTTTTAGCATTGTAGTCGCCGCTAGCCATGAACCTGTTGCCTAGTTCTAAAGAATGCTTTATACTGATTTTGTTTTACAAAGTCTTGGCGGACTGTATATCGATGCTATTATTAGTGAACCATTTGAAATTTTGACGTTGATGACAGCGTCTTATAAATAGTCTGTTACAAACGCTCTCAAGGCGTGGTAAGATATTTTGTTGTTTACAATAACTGTTGAACCAGCGCGAACTATTCCGTCGGAGTGGTAGTATAATTGTGGATATTGAAATACCTTCTTTCCGTAGAATAAGTTTCAAAGATCAATAAGATATCAATTTATTGCTCTTTTATAAATAGTTTATCAATTGGTGTATGCTGTGCTAACCCATTTGCATTCCGGGAGGCTATTCGAAGGAAATCCATTATTGTTTTTTGATAATTTACATGGTAAGCAGATTTAATATCATGCTGTTTTGGTTCATAACTTGATTAAACATAATTTCAAACTTAGACAGAAATTGAGACAGTGAAATATCGTTATTGTTACTTTCTTGTGTTGGATTATTGTTATGGTGGCTTGACGCGATCTGTGAGTAGCTGGGACCATTTACGTTTGCAGAATATACACAATGTGCTGTAATCGGCACATTGCCTTTTCTTATACCTTGTGTTTCTAAGGTGGCAGCCAATTTTCCTCTATTTAATTGCAGTTGTTGGTATACCTGACAACCTTTGTAGTTTGCCGGATGAGGTCCTTGGCAGAACGCACACTTGGCGGAACAATCTCTCGGTTTTTTGCAGATGGTAGTGCTGTGCTCACCTCCACATTTGACGTATAAATAAGGTTTGTGTAGTAGCTTTTACTGTGTTTGCAAGATTGGCATCTGGTGCACTGAATAATTGTAGTTTTTTTGCGTGGCGGTTCCTTTTTTAATTCTTTAATTTTTTCGGTATCTATAGAATGATGAATGCTTCTAAATATCACTCTGTAGGCCCTGTGTTTTTTCAGCTGGTAAGTGTGATTTATAATTCCTTCTCCTTATAGATTTGCGATTAATTGTCTGTATGATACGGGAGTGTTTATGTTGACTTTAATTGTATTGTTTGCTAGAGCATTTGTATTAAATTGTTCTCTTGCTAGTACTTTCATTAGAGCATTTTGGGTAATTTGTAACACCATATATAATTATTGGGAGGTTCACTTATTTGCTTCATCTTGCTTACTTCTGATGCTTGCGGTTTGTCGTTGGTACTACATATTGGCTAACAGATTATATCTGTTTTGATAAGCAATCGGGTTATCGTTTACTTATGGCGCAGGTTTATGGTTATTTTGTTTGCGTTTTTAATTTGCTGTTAGATTTAGGTTTTCTGTTTTGTACTCATCGGAATGGTCAACAATTAGTGACTATGTGTTGTCCGTTAATTAAGGGCTATAAGCTTGATTGCTTACTAGCACAAATGGAGGTGGGGGCTGGGGATGCTGATACGTAATTTGGATATTGAACTGGTGGTGTACACTGATGTGAAAATTATAAACAATTGTGATTTTTAGATGTTTGTTGATTTCTAAATACTGGCTGTTGCATAGTCTAAAAGGGTTGTGTAATTTATGGTTGTGATAAATATATATTCGGGTCGGTACTTTTCATACCCCACCGAAGCAGAATTTAGTAACTTGATAAAGTTATTATGCGTATTTTTATCTTACACATTTAGTTTAAATTGCAAAACTGCTATCTATTGCAGGTCAAAGATTAGGCCCGTGTATTTCTGATAACTCGAGGTGATTTACAATACATCACAACCACTCGCTTTCGTTATTTACATCATTCTCGTGGACAATACTTGAAAACTAAGAATTGCAGCACCGATTATTGATATTTGGAATTAATAGAATACATTTTAAAAGACGCACATTTTCAATTAATGTACATAAAAATACAAAATCGCTACAAGTAAAACCATGTGAAAAAGACCTTTGAAATAAAAACTAAATTAAAGGAAATTGGGAAATGAAAATAAATAGAACTTATATCAGTAATCTCAAATTTGCGGATGATACAGACATTAGAGGAATGAAAGGAAAATTTAAAATAGCTCCAACAATGGAGATGAAAAAAAACAAATACCATAAAAAGTAAAAAAAGGATAATAATAACAATTATAACAAAAGAATTGCAATAAAGAAAAATGTACATACAATTGTTGTAGGGCAAAAATTAGTTTAGGCAACATCTGAAAAATTAAAATATAACTTTAGAAAGAATAATGTCTATTAAAATTGTGAATTAAAATGTTTAATTTTGGTGTATGGAAGTAAAAGCTAGTTTATTATTTCAAAAATTATAAAAAGTACACAAAAATATATAAAAAGAGCTATCATCGGATAAGCATTACGAGACAGAAAACCCAAAACATGTATACAGTAAAGAAGGAAAATAATATAGGCAGCTAAACTAATTAGCTAAAACTAATTAGAAAAGGGCCGAACAGATCGCCCAAATAATATAAAGTAGGCAAACGAAACAAAAACAACAGAATGGAAACTTTAGACAGAAAAACGGGGCATTCATCAACAAAATACAACGACCACACAAGGTAATTATTTTGTTTCAATATAGTTCTGCTTTGTTAATTGTAAGCTACTTATCTCAATTGCAAAACAATTTTTGTCTTGTCTTTACTTATAATAATATTAACTGTTTCTATCAGGATCTATCTGTTACGTTTGCTTTTGTGAATTCTATATTAGATACAAAATTGATAGATATTTAATTTTTATTATAAATTGATCTATCAAAATTGTATTCTCTTAAAAAGTAACTCAAATACATCAAATTTTGCAAGAAATATTAAGGTTACATTTTTTTTGGGAAAATCTGAAGTAACTACGATGTTAAATGTGAGATCTTCAATATTATTAAACCTAATTAGGTTAATCAGTTAGTTAAGTTAGTGGTTATATTGTACTAAAAAGCTATTTTTTTTTATTATTTGTATACAAACAATTTACGATATTTATGACACGGCAATACACATGATAATGTTTATATAATATAAAAATAGAAAAATATTTTTACAACATTAAGGCAATTATTTTCACAAGATTTTTATCAAAAACTGCAAAACAAACTATTTTGCCTTTGCTATAGACATGCGTAAAGTACACTAATAAAAAGCTCAAATTCGCTGAAATATTTTTGTTTCTTCAAGTAGCCTGAAGCACTTAATTTAACATCTTATTATGTGAAACAGCAGCTTACGGAAATGTTTAGTGTACGTTTTCAAACCAGCGCTAAGAAAAAATATTTGCCTTCCAGCGTTTAGATTTCGAGGTTTACTCTCTGCTTGGAGAAGTTAAATTTTTTCGTTGAAACGAAAACCTAAATAGATATTGGGTAATCGATTTATAGAGTTCAACAGTTTGAAAAAACCATTAATATAAAACTACTTAATTATTTGTTTTGCTTTCAAATGTAGCGAAAAATGTCTTGGATAAAATATTCGAATAGTGCAGCTACGCTGTAACTGATAGTCAATATAAAACCCACTTTAAATAACTAGATTTTACGCAATGTACTGCAGAAAGCTAAATAAATAATAATTATTTTTTACTACACAAAAAGAACATTTAAGTAACAACTACTTGTGCAAATATTAATAATAAATAACATCAAAGAGAGAATTTTGTTTTAGCAATACTTTTATTTATTATAAATGAGTTAATTTAGGTAACTAACATAATAAACTAATTTTCAAAATCGTATAGAGCTTGTAATCTATTATTATCAGTCAATAACCAAAGCAATATATATCTGCCATGTTAGTAATCCAACTTTTATCATTTTTAAACTATCTTTAAACTGTAAATCAATCAGACAAATATTTAATTTTTTCATATTTCAGATAAGCAACAAGAGTATTTTGCTTATACCGAAAGTTTGCGTCTACGCAAGTTTTGAAATTAAGTCTTCCTAAAAGTTCAACAAATGTCATTCCGCTACGAATAATTAAATTTCTAAAAATGCAAGTATTTAAAAATATAACTTCGTAAGTAAGTAACTTTTTAAATTAAAAGAAATAAAATATGTTTATTTCCACCAATACTAAATTCACTAAAACACTGGTGTTATATGATTACATCAAAATGGTTTAATAATCATTATTTTAGTTTTAGTGAGCTTGAGTTACGCCTTTAAGTGGAGCAGACGTATTACCTACCTACATTATCGCTATAGGGAAAGGTCATCTGTACTTATATATTTGACGTGACAAGTGTAATTTGTGGTTAGCTAGACTTATAATAAATAAGTAGAAATAGATTTAATGTTGTTTTATGTTTTCAACCGGGACTTACCCCTGTTTGAGGTCACTAATAATTAATGAAACCCGGTAAATCAGCGATATATATATAATTAGCCTTTGCACCCTATCTCATCTAATCCAAACAATCTAATGCAAGCACCATTACCTACGTCAAATATTCCACTATAAACATGAAATTACCACAAACACTGCGGCATGAAATAACTATAAGGCTGTGACTAATAATTTATGTTGAACCGTTAATAATAGAACGTATTTTTTCAAGGCCCCGACCAATACTATTAAAGAAATAAATCTTCTAACTGTAAAGACCTATAAAAGACTAATTAATTATCTCTACGAAGAAAACATCATACATCACGCCTATTAACTAAAACAAGAAATAGTCCACCAAGTAATCCTACTAAACCATCTATACTCAGTAACAGTTTAAAAATATATCTGAAAAACTATCAAAAGTTTATAAGATTAGAAACCTACTAAATATCCAGCATAAAGTAAGCAAAACATTAATTGCTCTTATTCTTTATGAATCTTGAATCACAGGAGAATAATAAAAAAATATACAAGTCAAAATATTTATAATACCTACATTTTTTTTAGGAAGTTAGGAATAGTGTCACTTCAAAACTTAATGTAATGAGTGCAAAATTCGAAATACCACATAATACAAAAAAATAAAAAAGCTAGTAATACGCTGTAAATTACAAAGGGTGAACTTTATATCGACTCCTAATCCAAACTAGACCATGAAGTTTTTCAATCAAGTATAAACCACCACACCCTTAATCCAACACCAACCATTTATCCAACTCTTACTCATATTCAAACAACAAGAGCAAAACAAGTACAATTCGTACAAATTATCATGATTGCAAAGCCCGTAAAACTGCCTACGTAACTAGTATTTTATCAACCTATAAGCTTACTACTCCTAATGCATATCTAAAACATTCAAAAAATTGATTGAATAAATAAAATACTATCTGTAAATGATCTAATTTCAGAACATAAATTCAGCTCTTGGGAAAAGTACTTTACATTACAACAATATCACCGAATAGAAAATAAAACCAAAAAGAGTTTTAAAAAAAGAAAAGTTAGTGCTGCAGTCTTTTTTGATATACAACGAGACAGTACTCATCTCAATCGAAACAAAATCGACCCGTTTTTGAAGTGCCTAGCAACCGATGATAAAAAATGAATTATGTGCAATAATATTCAACGTCAACAAGGGTGGTGCAGAGGAACGATCTTTACCAAAAAAAAGTTATCCACTCAATATGGTGAGACTACAAATTTTTTGAGCTTCTAGCGCGGAATCAAATGATCAATTCTGTTGTGTACTGTCGTCAACTGGATGATTTGAAAACATCTCTTAGAGGGAAACGGTCAGAACTCGTCAATCGCAAAGGCATGATGTTCCATCCTGACGATACGAGACCGCACACAAGTTTGGTAACTCGCCAAAAGTTACTGCAGCTTGGATGGGAAGTTTTAGATTATTCTCCTTAATCACCAGATCTTGCGCCATCAGATTACTATTTGTTTCGTTCTTTGCAAAGTAACTTGAATGGTAGGGCTTTCGATTCTGATGAGGCAATCAAAGAGCATCTCACCCAGTTTTTTGCTGGTAAAAAGCAGTCCTACGAGCGCGGAATCATTTGCAGAAAGATGGCAAAAGGTCATCAATCAAAGTGGCCAATACATTATTGATTAAACTTTGTTATGTTAATAATAAATAAGTCTTAAAAATTGCCGAAAAATACGTCATGAGTTTTTCGACAACCCAAAATAAAAAAAAATTTATCTGATTGACTATATCCTGTTAAGGTGTTGTATATTATCAATTTATTCAACTATTTTATTCTAAAATTATATTATTATAAGAAAATTAAATTATTAACGTTACTTTAACTGTTTCGTTAAACATTATTAAGCAGAGTCGTAAAATATTATATTCGGAGATATTCTAAACAATCGATTTTTTAGAGGAAAAAATATAAGCAGTAAAAAAAATGTGCCTATGGCATTTTAAATTGGGAGCATTTAAACCACATAACTTCAAAAAGTAGCCACTGTACTGTACCTTTTTGAAATGGCTAAATAATTTTGCAAACAGTTGGTTACATTTGGAAACAAATAGTTACAAATGGTGAGCTAATGAGACCGCTTTTAGAAAAGTTTCCGTTTCTCGTTCTGGCCAATAATTCAAACGAAAACATCTGTATAATTCAAAGTATGAGATTTCACAAAGCAAACCGGCAGTGCGCAATTTATAAAGCTTCGCTGTTGGAATGTCGACTTACATAGAATTTTTGTGTGTTAGTTTGATGCAGCAAAAGTCGGCTTTTAGGTATGACGCTAAATAACTCGAATTGCTGTTTCAGCTGCATGCACCAATAAAGCTCTCCGCATTGGAAATTTAACTTAAAAGTTTAGCAATGGCTTTGAAAATGCATTAGGTCTTCAAGGGTGATGTTTTTCTTGATCTTTTACGATTACAGTCGAACTATATCCCACGTTGAGCAAACTGTAAGCTTGCTGACACACGCCCAAAAGAAAGTAACGAATGCATCTAAAGTATAGAGGCGCTTTATAAGCATTTCAAGTAAATTTTATGCTTCATGCTGTTATTTAGTTACTTTCAATAATTATTTGGTTCCAGTTCACTACTTTGGACAAAGATTATTATATTATTATAATATACGTAATATTACTAAATCTGTTTTATAAAGACTCACAAATAACAAGTAAATAGCTTATAGCAAAATAATCACTTATTGTTGTCTAATACTGTGGCTTATATTACGAAAAATATATATAAACAGAATTTCTTGTCTTCGTATAATATGTACGATGCTATCTTTCGTCAGAAATAAACGAGCAAATTAAATATTTAACCAATTCATGCAAAGATAATGGATGTAGTGTATGTTATTAGTAATGTCCATTAAGAAAATGAAAAAGACAGCCATCAGATTTCCGAACTCCACCCATAGTAATCACTGCTGTTATTATCTACACATACATTTGTTTTGTTTTTGTAATTGCAACCATAAAAAAATGAGATAAATTATTAATATCTAATAATATAGCTTAGAAAATTAAAATTATACAGTTGCTCCATTTTTTTTACTTTCCTTATCCTATAATAAGGAAAGTAATGTAATCGGAGGAAATTTGACCTACCCAGTTTTTCACATTCCTGGACGAAATATAGCCTCAGGACACCAAAAAAGTTGGTTTGGGCCATTGGTTCGTGTGTGTGTGTGTGTGTGTGTGTGTGTGTCTGTCTGTCAGTAAACAAGATATCTCGAGAACCGTAAGAGCTAGAGACTTGAAATTTGGTATCCAAGTTACTTGTAGGTAGGGGACGCAGTGCGAAGCTTTTGGTAAAAATCGGCTCAGCCGTTTGGTCACAGAGTCGCAAAATCGGTCGCAAAGCGGTCGCGAATCTAAACGGTCGAAGATACAAAAAATTTATGAGAATAAAAATGATTTGTTATCATGAGATAAACATGAATGTAAAATAAAAGTTGGTAAAATAGGATGTTCATAAAATGTTTCGGGAAATTTATATTACCGGATAAATCAGACCGAGACGAACAAAAAATTATGAAATTTTTTGATCCGAGAACAACGCAGGGCCGAAAATATATATATATATATATATATATATATATATATATATATATATATATATATATATATATATATATATATATATATATATATATATATATATATATATATAATAGGATAAGGAAAGTCGTGTGATGTTCACACCAGATTTTTTTTAAATAGGAAAAAAATTACTGAAACAAAATCGAGTTATTAAATATGATAGGTAATTATGTAGATAATGTATAAAACAATTTTTAATATTTTATCAATTTGTTATATTCTAAGCTTATAAAATGGATAAAAACAGATTTCATGTGCTTTCGTTACACCAATAAAAAATTTACGTTTAAATGTAATTTATGTTATGCAAAAGGGTGCTGTAAAAACTGTAAGCTTATTAGTTTGTTTTATTACTCAGCTTTGTTTACTTTTAGAGCAATTTAGTGCTTCAAAATGTTCACATTACTTTTAAAAATTGCTATTATAACTGCAGACTGGCTGCCATTGTTTTTATGAATTCATAAATTATAGATGTTATTTTATAAAAAAAAAAAATTAGTTTAATGTTAAAGTCAGTCTTGAATAGTCTGCTACATGTTAGCTTCTGATTTACGCGGCCTATTCCAAAACTATTAAGCAAAGTAACACAAAAAATTAAAGTTAAAATGACAAACATCTGTATATTTAGTAAAAATAGTATAAGGTACAAGAAATTTTGGTTCTTTTCAAATTAAGTATCTTATAATCTAATATCCCAACCAACCTGAATCTAATACTGGGTCCAGGTTCTGATTGTCACAAGCCCGAATAAATTGGGGAGTGATGGAGGAGTAACAGCTCCTAAAAATAACAGACTGATAGCACCCTGCAAGGGTCCCTGCCAGGGTACGGCCCAGTTGTCCTGAAGTAACGGAGTCTCTGTCGTTAGGATAATCACCCACACAGAGTACATAAATCCAAAGTAATCAAACGAGCCTCGGAACAAGACGGATTAATAGGAAACGGCTGGTGAGAAATAAGATAAAATTCGGAACATGGAAATGGAGAAATACAAAGTACATTTAATGGAGCTATCAGAAGTCAAGAAAAGGGGAACGGAATAAAACGTTTAGACAAAGGACACACGCTAAGATTCTCAGTAACACCGGCGGGCACCAGAGCAACGGAAGAAGTAGGAATAATCCTAAATAAAACTTTAAAAACCAGGATGATTAGATCGGAACCCATAAATTTTAAAATTATGACAGTAGAACTACAGTTGGAAGAGAAAATAGGGCTAATACAAATATACACACTCACAGAGAATGCAAACAAGTAAGATACAGATATGTTCTACGAAGAAGTACAGGGTACAATAGATAAGATACAAAATAAGAACATACACAATTTTCCACAAACATTTTAGATGCGCTCTCAAAAGCTGCTAATTTGCTAATTTTACGCTATTTCACTATTTAACCGGAATTATCAGACATAGCAAAATGTAGCATTATGCATACTGGGAGACTGGAATGCTCACACAGGACAAGACAAAGAACAAAAACATGGAATTATGGGATCACATAGAATATAAGAGAGATAAACAATAATGGTGAAAAGATGCTAGATATTTGTATAATAAATCAAATACTCATGGAAACACCTGGTTCGCACATAAAACATCCACAAAATAACGTATGAAGCGAAAGGACCAGGGCACAAAAGCATGATAGATTACATAATATATTCCAAAATTCTAAGCTATGCAATACAAGACATGAAAGTATATAAAGAAGCGGAACTTATAACCAAACACAAACTACTAGTAGCTGACACAAATATTCAAAATGCAAAAAACGAAAAGAGTAAAAACTACATCAGAATAAAATTAGAAATACTAAATAGAAGTAAGACAAAAATGAGAAGATACTGAAAATTACAAAGATTAGAAGAAGAAGAAATACAGGAAGAAAATATATGGACAGTGGGAAAGACACAGAAATGATTCAATGAAACGTTACTGTAAGTAGCAAAAGAAACATGCGGTATAAAAATAATAATGCGCAAATACGAAAAAAACTAAGTGGTAGAACGAGAAACAGTAAGAAGAAAAGTCAAAGGAAAGAAGAAAGCCTGGAAAAAATACAAAACACAACATTAGAAAACAATAAACTACGTCAGAAAACGCAACGAAGCAACAGAAATAATAAAGGAAGTGAAGAAGAATTCGGCAGAAAAGTACAAGAAAATTATGAAGACAACTAAAAAGAATTCTGGAATACAATATAAAGCCTCAAAAATACTCCATCGCAGAAAGTCAGAAATATCAAAAAAAAAAATATATAGAAACAAGCAAGGAATACTAGAAGCCTAGAGGGCACACTACGCAAAGATATTTGGAAAAACAAAAGAGAAGAACGTAAGAAAAGGGCAGGAAAACATACGGAAAGAACAAAGACAAGAACCAATAACAGAAGAGGAGAAGTAAAAGACGCACTAAAAAAGCAAGAAACGGTAAGTCATCGGGAGAGAGGACAACATAACGCCCGAAATGCTTAAGAAAGGAGGACCAATCGTTAACATTTGGCTAACAAAAATTTTCAACCAAACATGGAATACACAAGAAATACCAGAAGATTTGGAAAATAACATTATAGTATTTAGATACAAAAAGAAGATTCCACTGAATGCGTCAATTACAGAGCTAAAAATGTACCGTAGAATACTAGAAAAACGCCTAAGAAAACAAGTTTGGGAGAAATTACAAGAGGAGCAAACAGTTTTCCGGCCAGGTAAACAAACACAAGGCCACATATATACAATCCGAACTATAATTCAGAAAACACTAAATATGGATAAAGAACTCTTCCTAGCTTTCTTAGATCTGAAGCATCAATAAAGAAATAAGGAACAGAATCAGCAAAGTCAACAGAATATACTACAAAATCAACAATACACTAATAGGAAAAAAAAGAAATAAATACAAAAACATAAATATATACCAACGCTAAGATACGGCGCAGAATTATGGACAATAATAGACAAACATCGATCAAAAATAACCTCAGCAGAAATGAAGGATCTACGCCAGGTAGTAGGACAGGATCCCATAATACAAAGAAAAGAGAAACAACAACTCTAATCGTACAGCTACCTGAGATGAATGAATAACGCTAAATACCCAAAGATGATGAGGTTAAAAGGGAGAAGACGTAAAGGAAAACCCTGAAAAACTTGAGAGGACAACATAGAAAAAGCAGCCAGAAAAAGAAGAAAAACAACAGGACAAATAAAAGCTCTAACTAATAATAAGCAAGGATACAGAAAATGGCTCAATTCCTTAACACCGTGAGGTAAATGGGAGAAGATAAAATAAGTAAGTAAGTATAATCTAACACATCTCTTCTAACGTTGTTTCTATTATTTAAAATATTTTGCAAGGTTCTTTGTTGATATCGAAAACAATTGTTTTGTAATAGTGGGCTGAAATTGGTCAAAGGTCTAGAGATTGTTTTCATTTATCGGTAATTTAAATTTTGGGTATAACCAAAAGTCGCAGGTTGATTAATCTAAACCGTATGGTGCCTGAATCATTTGCATAATTTAATGTTTTAATTAAAAATATTACATACTATGTAACAAATGGGCGACTATGTTGTTGTGATGAATTTGTCAACTATAAAATACCTTTATTTGTAATGCACTCACTACATCATTCCCAAAACTTTTCTGAATGATTCCAATAGTTTGGTATACGTACATGTTTTATCTTCCGGGCAAAATTTGATGATTACCCGCTGTTTTACTTAGTTATTGCAAATGTGACGATCACATGCTGCGTGTCCTCATTCACAAGTCTCAAATTACCAACTGACCTATCTAGTAAAGCTATCCTCATTTACGCATACGCGTTATAGAGGTTTCAGTCTGCCTACTTGACTAGGAGAGCTATTAGCCATAGAAGGATATTAATATTTTGCCTGTTCTATTTTGCTATTTATTGAATCTGAGGTGGAAATTTAACGGGAACGGGTGCTGAAGAATATATTGAGTTTGGAAACATTTGTCTCTTTTACTAGTTATGTAACTGATGACGTGGAGTAATTAACTGTTTCCAAATAGTAGGTAAACATTGACCATCGTCTTTAGTATTAGAGCATTCAGAGCGTTTTTCTATTTCACTAGCTTCACGAATAATTCTACCGGTAAAATGGAAGACAAAAGCAAGTCTTTTTGAATTACAAAAAATAATTTTGTTGCAGGGTTTTTATTATTTGCGGTCAGCGTTGAAAAAACTATCGTCTTTTCGTACAGGCAAAAATGTCGTACATATATATATCCTGCTTGATATACGACTGTTATTTTGGCCTTCTGTCACAATCATTACAGCGTATTTTATAAACTTCTTGTGATCCGTGGTGATAATTGTCCTTAGTTGAGAAGTAAGCTATTCTATTGCTAGTCCTAAAAACCGTTTATTTATTTTGTTAGTTGTGTTTTATCAGCGTTGCCCCTTTTGTAAGGCAAGAACGCTTTTACTTAGTCGGGAATGTTGTGAGTTTTAAAATTTGTGTTTTTGTTAATATCTTTAATGATTTGGGGTACAGATTTTTTGGAATACATATTCTGTATTAGAATTTTGGTGCTGGCATTAATGTCAGTTTGTTAGTTCTTTGTGTGGAAAATTTTGAAAGATCTAATAATAATGAGTATATGTAATTAAGCATTTAAAAATGCTTAGTGTGGATATGCTTTCCCTAATCAGTAACTGTAGTTAAAAAATTATTTTGTTATGAAGGTGTTCAAGAAAGAGAGGGATTTGTATTATTCGACTCTTATTGTCAATTTGATATTGGTGTAAAGTTTATTTAAATAGGAGAAGAGTAGGACAGAGCATCTTATTTATGAGGCCAATAACAAAAGCATAGTCAATGTATCTTATTCAACAGGTAGATTTGCTACAAAACGCAAAAAAGAAAAATTTGCACTTTTCTTGATATTTCTTTTTCATCATTTTAATATACTGATAGAAGCGCTTAATGTGTTCTCCCGTAAAGTCATTAAGATTGTTAGGAAAGTAATTTAAATGAGCATGAAGAAAATGAACTTTGACGCTCATGTTGCAATAAAGCAGTTTATAGGATTCCAACATTTCTTCGACTAAAATAGTGTAATTTGCAACTTTCTTGTTTGTCAAAAAAGTTTGTACCACATTTCTGAATGCACTCTATGCTCTAAATTCGCACTGACTCATGGTTCTTTCGAATATGTTGTTAACCATTAATTTTCATATTTGTGGGCTTATAAAAATGCTATCTTAATTTTTTCAGACGTGATTGATAGAAACTGAACACCAAAATATTGAAAGTATTTACTGTCTATGCTTAAAGTGTGATCTACGATCTTCACTATGCAGAAGTAATAGTTGTCACTGTGATCTATTAGCTGACGTTACTATGGGTACACCAAATGATTTGTGGAAATACCTGACCTTATATGAAATTTTAAAGGACATTTTTGGAATTGCATAAAAATCGATTTCTATAGAACTCTTCACTTGAAAACAAAAGTAAAATTTGTAACATTGCAGATTAGCGTAATCGTTTAACTGTTTTCAAAAAGAAAACAGTAGTAAGGATGTGTAAACTGGAAAGCCAATCACAAAGCTTGTCTTGTTCGGAAACAACTACAATATAATATATATCCTACGTTAAGAAGAAAACAAACAAATACTAACTAAATATATCAAATATTGGACGTTTCGCAAAATCGAACAAAAGAAAGAGTATTCTATCTCTATATGGCCAGAGAAAATAACCTCCCTACAACGCACAAATATTGCAACAAAATACACATGTGCATCAAGTATGTGACAGTCATGAGCTAAAAAATGATGGCACGATTTAGGGAACAGATGAGTACTGTGCTCAATCTACTAACCACAGTCGTCTCAAAAATTGTAGTGTTTCAAGATACATTAAAAATTATTATCTGAAATGTCAATGTACTTTGTCAAGACAGAAACTAAAATCATGTATATTAAAGAACAGTCTAAACATTACTAAACTAGGAAGGAGTTGCAGCTATATGGATAGGTTAATCTAGCAGTACTTCAACGATTTTTCTTAAAAAATACACATACCTACCATTTTCGAAGATATTGCAAGGCTCAGCATACGATACCACCTTAATACGATGGTAGTTGGCCTTTCGTATATTGAAGAAATAACAAATAAACTTAATATTTTAAACCAATACATTTATCAAACAAATTCACTTAGATGTAGTTCAATTTTAGTTCCGCTTAGTAAGCAGAAGTGCTGTTATTTACATATTGTTGTATTACTTAACATGGGGACGCGGTGGGTCAGATGGTTCAAGCAGTTGCTTCTGTCCTCTAGCCGGCGCGCGCGAGTTCGAGTCTCGCTCAACCCATGGATGTGTGTGAATGTCCTAGAATAAGTGCATGTTAATGGGCACAATAAGCCCTTAAGGCTGCCTGTAAGCGCGCCAAAAAAATTGCTTAACATAATTATGTCACTTTTGACACAGACTCTTTATCTTTTCGTAGGCCTCTCTTATTTTCTGGATGTTTTTCCTGTCTTTTTTCGGTCATTATGCTTATGTACCCTAACCACTGTAACTTGTTTTTACAATCATGGCTATTTGCAATTCTTTAAAATTAGCATAGATTTCTTCGAACATTTTCTTTTTACATATCCATTTTCCCTTTTCCTGCCCCTGTAAATCTTAGAATTTTTCTCTCCTACCTTTTCAGTACTTCTTTTATCCTATGATTGAGCACCCAAATCTTACATCTATATAACGCCGTTGGCCTCATTAGGATGCCAGGCTCGGTCGAACGCCTGGGTGACATTAAGCAATACTGCAACACGATGTCTACGCTCTTAAAGGTCCGTTTTTGTTACATAGACAACTCTGTGTATCTACTCTAATATAGCGTATCTCTGACAAAACCTAAATTGATGCTATTGAATTAGTGCTTCTTCTTCAGTTATGATATCTATTCTCTTTAGTATTAACCTTTCTAGTACTTTCGACAGTATTGGTAGTAGGTTATCAGTCTATAAGAGGTAACTTCATGTGCGCGTTTGTCCGTTTTCAGAATTAGAATTATTTGGCCGAATTTCCACAGGATTGGAAAATACTGTAATCTTATGACTGCATTTAAGATTTGTGTCATGCACATTATTGCTTTTGTGGAACAGTTCCTTCAGAAGTTTGGCAGTAATTAGATTGTACACAGGGGCTTCTTTGTTGTTTAAATATTTAATTTCAGCTTTAATTTTTAGGAGTGAAAATTGTATTGATGTGCTCAGTTGTAAAGGAGCTTAGAGTTTATAATTTCTTGTTCTTCTTCAGGGGTAATAACTGTGGGATGCGGTTTAAATATTGTTGTTAGGTGTTCCGCAAATAACTTAGATTTCTCAACTTCTGTTCTTGTAAAGGAGCCGTCGACCTTACGAAATGATGGAATAAGATTTCAAACACTTTTTAGTAGCATTCCAAAGCGTGTAGTTGTTATATTGCACAGAGGAATCAGTTGCTAACGTATTCCATTGAATGTTTCATTTTCCCATCCCTATTAAAGCTATTTTCAACTATCTGGTTAACATATTTAGGTTACTTTTGTCCATGGGATTTCTCGTTTGCTGCCAGATTCGTCTGGCTCTTCTGTTATCAAAAATTTTGGTTTTAATGTATAATGAGTGATTTTCAATAGCTTCAGTTTCTTTGTGATCAGGTGGAGGCGTTTCGTAGCAGGCTGCGTGTTGAATGCTTTTTGTTAGGTGTTTTACTGCAGTATCAATTTCATCTTTTGTTTTCAACGTAACGTAATATTGGTTAAGTACTCCCTGAAGAATTCCCAATTTGTGTGATTGCTGAAGAGGAAAGAATTCTTTTGTTTTGTAATAATAGAAGTGCTGATTGTAACTATTATAGTTGAATGATCCGAAAGATAGTTAAAGTACGTTTCTACGTTACAGTGTCTTGGAGATAGACCTTTGGTAACAAGGAGATCTACGGCATCAGGTACTTTATTTAAGTCAACCGGCTAGTATGTGGGCTCTCCGGTACATAAATAGTTACATTTGTTTGCCGCCGTAGCCTTATGTAAATCTCGACTTTTAGTAGTCGTTAGCCTCGATCTCCAGATCGGGTTTTAACATTAGTCGCCGCTAGCCATGAACCTGTTGCCTAGTTCTAAAGAATGCTTTATACTGATTTTGTTTTACAAAGTCTTGGCGGACTGTATATCGATGCTATTATTAGTGAACCATTTGAAATTTTGACGTTGATGACAGCGTCTTATAAATAGTCTGTTACAAACGCTCTCAAGGCGTGGTAAGATATTTTGTTGTTTACAATAACTGTTGAACCAGCGCGAACTATTCCGTCGGAGTGGTAGTATAATTGTGGATATTGAAATACCTTCTTTCCGTAGAATAAGTTTCAAAGATCAATAAGATATCAATTTATTGCTCTTTTATAAATAGTTTATCAATTGGTGTATGCTGTGCTAACCCATTTGCATTCGGGAGGCTATTCGAAGGAAATCCATTATTGTTTTTGATAATTTACATGGTAAGCAGATTTAATATCATGCTGTTTTGGTTCATAACTTGATTAAACATAATTTCAAACTTAGACAGAAATTGAGACAGTGAAATATCGTTATTGTTACTTTCTTGTGTTGGATTATTGTTATGGTGGCTTGACGCGATCTGTGAGTAGCTGGGACCATTTACGTTTGCAGAATATACACAATGTGCTGTAATCGGCATTGCCTTTTCTTATACCTTGTGTTTCTAAGGTGGCAGCCAATTTTCCTCTATTTAATTGCAGTTGTTGGTATACCTGACAACCTTTGTAGTTTGCCGGATGAGGTCCTTGGCAGAACGCACACTTGGCGAACAATCTCTCGGTTTTTGCAGATGGTAGTGCTGTGCTCACCTCCACATTTGACGTATAAATAAGGTTTGTGTAGTAGCTTTTACTGTGTTTGCAAGATTGGCATCTGGTGCACTGAATAATTGTAGTTTTTGCGTGGCGGTTCCTTTTTAATTCTTTAATTTTTCGGTATCTATAGAATGATGAATGCTTCTAAATATCACTCTGTAGGCCCTGTGTTTTTCAGCTGGTAAGTGTGATTTATAATTCCTTCTCCTTATAGATTTGCGATTAATTGTCTGTATGATACAGGTGTTTATGTTGACTTTAATTGTATTGTTTGCTAGAGCATTTGTATTAAATTGTTCTCTTGCTAGTACTTTCATTAGAGCATTTTTGGGTAATTTGTAACACCATATATAATTATTGGGAGGTTCACTTATTTGCTTCATCTTGCTTACTTCTGATGCTTGCGGTTTGTCGTTGGTACTACATATTGGCTAACAGATTATATCTGTTTTGATAAGCAATCGGGTTATCGTTTACTTATGGCGCAGGTTTATGGTTATTTTGTTTGCGTTTTTAATTTGCTGTTAGATTTAGGTTTTCTGTTTTGTACTCATCGGAATGGTCAACAATTAGTGACTATGTGTTGTCCGTTAATTAAGGGCTATAAGCTTGATTGCTTACTAGCACAAATGGAGGTGGGGGCTGGGGATGCTGATACGTAATTTGGATATTGAACTGGTGGTGTACACTGATGTGAAAATTATAAACAATTGTGATTTTAGATGTTTGTTGATTTCTAAATACTGGCTGTTGCATAGTCTAAAGGGTTGTGTAATTTATGGTTGTGATAAATATATATTCGGGTCGGTACTTTTCATACCCACCGAAGCAGAATTTAGTAACTTGATAAAGTTATTATGCGTATTTTATCTTACATATTTAGTTTAAATTGCAAAACTGCTATCTATTATAGGTCAAAGATTAGGCCCGTGTATTTCTGATAACTCGAGGTGATTTACAATACATCACAACCACTCGCTTTCGTTATTTACATCATTCTCGTGGACAATACTTGAACACTAAGAATTGCAGCACCGATTATTGATATTTGGAATTAATAGAATTTTAAAAGACGCACATTTTCAATTAATGTACATAAAAATACAAAATCGCTACAAGTAAAACCAGGTGAAAAAGACCTTTGAAATAAAAACTCAATTAATGGAAACTGAGAAATGAAAATAAATAGAACTTATATCAGTAATCTCAAATTTGCGGATGATACAGACATTAGAGGAATTAAAGGAAAATTTAAAATAGCTCCAACGATGGAGATGAAAAAAACAAATACCATAAAACGTAAAAAAAGGATAATAATAACAATTATAACAAAAGAATTGCAATAAAGAAAAATGTACATACAATTGTTGTAGGGCAAAAATTAGTTTAGGCAACATCTGAAAAATTAAATATAACTTTAGAAAGAATAATGTCTATTAAAATTGTGAATTAAAATGTTTAATTTTGGTGTATGGAAGTAAAAGCTAGTTTATTATTTCAAAAATTATAAAAGTACACAAAAATATAAAAGAGCTATCATCGGATAAGCATTACGAGGCAGAAAACCCAAAACATGGATACAGTAAAGAAGGAAAATAATATAGGCAGCTAAACTAATTAGCTAAAACTAATTAGAAAAGTGCCGAACAGATCGCTCAAATAATATAAAGGAGGCAAACGAAACAAAAACAACAGAATGGAAATTTTAGACAGAAAAACGGGGAATTCATCAACAAAATACAACGACCACACAAGGTAATTATTTTGTTTCAATATGGTTCTGCTTTGTTAATTATAAGCTACTTATCTCAATTGCAAAACAATTTTTGACTTGTCTTTACTTATAATAATATTAACTGTTTCTATCCGGATCTATCTGTTACGTTTGGTTTTGTGAATTCTATATTAGATACAAAATTGATAGATATTTAATTTTTATTATAAATTGATCTATCAAAATTGTATTCTCTTAAAAAGTAACTCAAATACATCAAATTTTGCAAGAAATATTAAGGTTACATTTTTTGGGAAAATCTGAAGTAACTACGATGTTAAATGTGAGATCTTCAATATTATTAAACCTAATTAGGTTAATCAGTTAGTTAAGTTAGTGGTTATATTGTACTAAAAGCTATTTTTTATTATTTGTATACAAACAATTTACGATATTTATGACACGGCAATACACATGATAATGTTTATATAATATAAAAATAGAAAAATATTTTTACAACATTAAGGCAATTATTTTCACAAGATTTTTACCAAAAACTGCAAAACAAACTATTTTGCCTTTGCTATAGACATGCGTAAAGTAAACTAATAAAAAGCTCAAATTCGCTAAAAAATTTTGTTTCTTCAAGTAGCCTGAAGCACTTAATTTAACATCTTATTATGTGAAACAGCAGCTTACGGAAATGTTTAGTGTACATTTTCAAAGCAGCGCTAAGAAAAAATATTTGCCTTCCAGCGTTTAGATTTCGAGGTTTACTCTCTGCTTGGAGAAGTTAAATTTTTTCGTTGAAACAAAAACCTAAATAGATATTGGGTAATCGATTTATAGAGTTCAACAGTTTGAAAAAACCATTAATATAAAACTACTTAATTTTTTGTTTTGCTTTCAAATGTAGCGAAAAATGTCTTGGATAAAATATTCGAATAGTGCAGCTACGCTGTAACTGATAGTCAATATAAAACCCACTTTAAATAACTAGATTTTACGCAATGTACTGCAGAAAGGTAAATAAATAATAATTATTTTTTACTACACAAAAAGAACATTTAAGTAACAACTACTTGTGCAAATATTAATAATAAATAACATCAAAGAGAGAATTTTGTTTTAGCAATACTTTTATTTATTATAAATGAGTTAATTTAGGTAACTAACATAATAAACTAATTTTCAAAATCGTATAGAGCTTGTAATCTATTATTATCAGTCAATAACCAAAGCAATATATATCTGCCATGTTAGTAATCCAACTTTTATCATTTTAAACTATCTTTAAACTGTAAATCAATCAGACAAATATTTAATTTTCATATTTCAGATAAGCAACAAGAGTATTTTGCTTATACCGAAAGTTTGCGTCTACGCAAGTTTTGAAATTAAGTCTTCCTAAAAGTTCAACAAATGTCATTCCGCTACGAATAATTAAATTTCTAAAAATGCAAGTATTTAAAAATATAACTTCGTAAGTAAGTAACTTTTAAATTAAAAGAAATAAAATATGTTTATTTCCACCAATACTAAATTCACTAAAACACTGGTGTTATATGATTACATCAAAATGGTTTAATAATCATTATTTTAGTTTTAGTGAGCTTGAGTTACGCCTTTAAGTGGAGCAGACGTATTACCTACCTACATTATCGCTATAGGGAAAGGTCATCTGTACTTATGTATTTGACGTGACAAGTGTAATTTGTGGTTAGCTAGACTTATAATAAATAAGTAGAAATAGATTTAATGTTGTTTTATGTTTTCAACCGGGACTTTCCACGGTTTGAGGTCACTAATAAATAATGAAACCCGGTAAATCAGCGATATATATATATATATATATATATATATATATATATATATATATATATATATTAGCCTTTGCACCCTATCTCATCTAATCCAACCAATCTAATGCAAGCACCATTACCTACGTCAAATATTCCACTATAAACATGAAATTACCACAAACACTGCGGCATGAAATAACTATAAGGCTGTGACTAATAATTTATGTTGAACCGTTAATAATAAAACGTATTTTTTCAAGGCCCCGACCAATACTATTAAAGAAATAAATCTTCTAACTCTAAAGACCTATAAAAGACTAATTAATTATCTCTACGAAGAAAACATCATACATCACGCCTATTAACTAAAACAAGAAATAGTCCACCAAGTAATCATACTAAACCATCTCTACTCAATAACAGTTTAAAAATATATCAGAAAAACTATCAAAAATTTATAAGATTAGAAACCTACTAAATATCCAGCATAAAGTAAGCAAAACATTAATTGCTCTTATTCTTTATGAATCTTGAATCACAGGAGAATAATAAAAAAATATGCAAGTCAAAATATTTATAATACCTACAAATTTTTAGGAAGTTAGGAATAGTGTCACTTCAAAACTTAATGTAATGAGTGCAAAATTCGAAATACCACATAATACAAAAAAATAAAAAAGCTAGTAATACGCTGTAAATTACAAAGGGTAAACTTTATATCGACTCCTAATCCAAACTAGACCATGAAGTTTTTCAAACAAGTATAAACCACCACACCCTTAATCCAAAACCAACCATTTATCCAACTCTTACTCATATTCAAACAACAAGAGCAAAACAAGTACAATTCGTACAAATTATCAGGATTGCAAAGCCTGTAAAACCGCCTACGTAACTAGTATTTTATCAATCTAAAAGCTTACTACTCCTAATACATATCTAAAACATTCAAAAAATTGATTGAATAAAGAAAATACTATCTGTAAATGATCTAATCTCAGAACATAAATTCAGCTCTTGGGAAAAGTACTTTACATTACAACAATATCACCGAATAGAAAATAAAACCAAAAGAGTTTTAAAAAGAAAAGTTAGTGCTGCAGTCTTTTTGATATACAACGAGACAGTACTCATCTCAATCGAAACAAAATCGACCCGTTTTTGAAGTGCCTAGCAACCGATGATAAAAAATGAATTATGTGCAATAATATTCAACGTCAACAAGGGTGGTGCAGAGGAAAAGAGCGAGCCAAAAAAATATCTAAAAACGATCTTTACCAAAAAAAAGTTATCCTCTCAATATGGTGAGACTACAAATTTTTTGAGCTTCTAGCGCGGAATCAAATGATCAATTCTGTTGTGTACTGTCGTCAACTGGATGATTTGAAAACATCTCTTACAGGGAAACTACCAGAACTCATCAATCGCAAAGGCATGATGTTCCATCCTGACGATACGAGACCGCACACAAGTTTGGTAACTCGCCAAAAGTTACTGCAGCTTGGATGGGAAGTTTTAGATTATTCTCCTTAATCACCAGATCTTGCGCCATCAGATTACTATTTGTTTCGTTCTTTGCAAAGTAACTTGAATGGTAGGGCTTTCGATTCTGATGAGGCAATCAAAGAGCATCTCACCCAGTTTTTGCTGGTAAAAGCAGTCCTGAGCGCGGAATCATTTGCAGAAAGATGGCAAAAGGTCATCAATCAAAGTGGCCAATACATTATTGATTAAACTTTGTTATGTTAATAATAAATAAGTCTTAAAATTGCCGAAAAATACGTCATGAGTTTTCGACAACCCAAAATAAAAAATTTATCTGATTGACTATATCCTGTTAAGGTGTTGTATATTATCAATTTATTCAACTATTTTATTCTAAAATTATATTATTATAAGAAAATTAAATTATTAACGTTACTTTAACTGTTTCGTTAAACATTATTAAGCAGAGTCGTAAAATATTATATTCGGAGATATTCTAAACAATCGATTTTTTAGAGGAAAAAATATAAGCAGTAAAAAAAATGTGCCTATGGCATTTTAAATTGGGAGCATTTAAACCACATAACTTCAAAAAGTAGCCACTGTACTGTACCTTTTTGAAATGGCTAAATAATTTTGCAAACAGTTGGTTACATTTGGAAACAAATAGTTACAAATGGTGAGCTAATGAGACCGCTTTTAGAAAAGTTTCCGTTTCTCGTTCTGGCCAATAATTCGCAACGAAAACATCTGTATAATTCAAAGTATGAGATTTCACAAAGCAAACCGGCAGTGCGCAATTTATAAAGCTTCGCTGTTGGAATGTCGACTTACATAGAATTTTTGTGTGTTAGTTTGATGCAGCAAAAGTCGGCTTTTAGGTATGACGCTAAATAACTCGAATTGCTGTTTCAGCTGCATGCACCAATAAAGCTCTCCGCATTGGAAATTTAACTTAAAAGTTTAGCAATGGCTTTGAAAATGCATTAGGTCTTCAAGGGTGATGTTTTTCTTGATCTTTTACAATTACAGTCGAACTATATCCCACGTTGAGCAAACTGTAAGCTTGCTGACACAAAAAGTAACGAATGCATCTAAAGTATAGAGGCGCTTTATAAGCATTTCAAGTAAATTTTATGCTTCATGCTGTTATTTAGTTACTTTCAATAATTATTTGGTTCCAGTTCACTACTTTGGACAAAGATTATTATATTATTATAATATACGTAATATTACTAAATCTGTTTTATAAAGACTCACAAATAACAAGTAAATAGCTTATAGCAAAATAATCACTTATTGTTGTCTAATACTGTGGCTTATATTACGAAAAATATATATAAACAGAATTTCTTGTCTTCGTATAATATGTACGATGCTATCTTTCGTCAGAAATAAACGAGCAAATTAAATATTTAACCAATTCATGCAAAGATAATGGATGTAGTGTATGTTATTAGTAATGTCCATTAAGAAAATGAAAAAGACAGCCATCAGATTTCCGAACTCCACCCATAGTAATCACTGCTGTTATTATCTACACATACATTTGTTTTGTTTTGTAATTGCAACCATAAAAATGAGATAAATTATTAATATCTAATAATATAGCTTAGAAAATTAAAATTATACAGTTGCTCCATTTTTTACTTTCCTTATCCTATAATAAGGAAGTAATGTAATCGGAGGAAATTTGACCTACCAGTTTTCACATTCCTGGACGAAATATAGCCTCAGGACACCAAAAAGTTGGTTTGGGCCATTGGTTCGTGTGTGTGTGTGTGTGTGTGTGTGTGTGTCTGTCTGTCAGTAAACAAGATATCTCGAGAACCGTAAGAGCTAGAGACTTGAAATTTGGTATCCAAGTTACTTGTAGGTAGGGACGCAGTGCGAAGCTTTTGGTAAAATCGGCTCAGCCGTTTGGTCACAGAGTCGCAAAATCGGTCGCAAAGCGGTCGCGAATCTAAACAGTCGAAGATACAAAAATTTATGAGAATAAAAATGATTTGTTATCATGAGATAAACATGAATGTAAAATAAAAGTTGGTAAAATAGGATGTTCATAAAATGTTTCGGAAATTTATATTACCGGATAAATCAGACCGAGACGAACAAAAATTATGAAATTTTTGATCCGAGAACAACGCAGGGCCGAAATATATATATATATATATATATATATATATATATATATATATATATATATATATATATATATATATATATATAATAATAAGGAAAGTCGTGTGATGTTCACAGATTTTTTAAATAGGAAAAAAACAAAATCGAGTTATTAAATATAATAGGTAATTATGTAGATAATGTAGAAAACAATTTTTAATATTTTATCAACTTGTTGTATTCTAAGCTTATAAAATGGATAAAAACAGATTTCATGTGCTTTCGTTACACCAATAAAAAATTTACGCTTAAATGTAATTTATGTGATGCAAAAGGGTGCTGTAAAAACTGTAAGCTTATTAGTTTGTTTTATTACTCAGCTTTGTTTACTTTTAGAGCAATTTAGTGCTTCAAAATGTTCACATTACTTTTAAAAATTCCTATTATAACTGCAGAGTGGCTGCCATTGTTTTTATGAATTCATAAATTATAGATGTTATTTTATAAAAAAAAAATTAGTTTAATGTTAAAGTCAGTCTTGAATAGTCTGCTACATGTTAGCTTCTGATTTACGCGGCCTATTCCAAAACTATTAAGCAAAGTAACACAAAAAATTAAAGTTAAAATGACAAACATCTGTATATTTAGTAAAAATAGTATAAGGTACAAGAAATTTTGGTTCTTTTCAAATTAAGTATCTTATAATCTAATATCCCAACCAACCTGAATCTAATACTGGGTCCAGGTTCTGATTGTCACAAGCCCCAATAAATTGGGGAGTGATGGAGGAGTAACACCTCCTAAAAATAACATACTGATAGCACCCTGCAAGGGTCCCTGCCAGGGTACGGCCCAGTTGTCCTGAAGTAACGGAGCCTCTGTCGTTAGGATAATCACCCACACAGAGTACATAAATCCAAAGTAATCAAACGAGCCTCGGAACAAGACGGATTAATAGGAAACGACTGGTGAGAAATAGGATAAAATTCGGAACGTGGAATAGCACATCTCCAACAGGTAAAGAAATACAAAGTACATTTAATGGAGCTATCAGAAGTCAAGAAAAGGGGAACGGAATAAAACTTTTAGACAAAGGACACACGCTAATATTCTCAGTAACACCGCCGGGCACCAGAGCAACGGAAGAAGCAGGAATAATCCTAAATAAAACTTTAAAAACCAGGATGATTGGATCGGAACCCATAAATTTTAGAATTATGACAGTAGAACTACAGTTGGAAGAGAAAATAGGGCTAATACAAATATACACACTCACAGAGAATGCAAACAAGCAAGATACAGATATGTTCTACGAAGAAGTACAGGGTACAATAGATAAGATACAAAATAAGAACATACACAATTTTCCACAAACATTTTAGATGCGCTCTCAAAAGCTGCTAATTTGCTAATTTTACGCTATTTCACTATTTAACCGGAATTATCAGACATAGCAAAATGTAGCATTATGCATACTGGGAGACTGGAATGCTCACACAGGACAAGACAAAGAACAAAAACATGGAATTATGGGATCACATAGAATATAAAGAGAGATAAACAATAATGGTGAAAAGATGCTAGATATTTGTATAATAAATCAAATACTCGTAGGAAACACCTGGTTCGCACATAAAAACATCCACAAAATAACGTATGAAGCGAAAGGACCAGGGCACAAAAGCATGATAGATTACATAATATATTCCAAAATTCTAAGCTATGCAATACAAGACATGAAAGTATATAAAGAAGCGGAACTTATAACCAAACACAAACTACTAGTAGCTGACACAAATATTCAAAATGCAAAAAACGAAAAGAGTAAAAACTACATCAGAATAAAATTAGAAATACTAAATAGAAGTAAGACAAAAATGAGAAGATACAGAAAATTACAAAGATTACAAGAAGAAGAAACACAGGAAGAAAATATATGGACAGTGGGAAAGACACAGAAATGATTCATGGAAACGTTACTGTAAGTAGCAGAAGAAACATGCGGTATAAAAATAATAATGCGCAAATATGAAAAAAACTAAGTGGTAGAACGAGAAACAGTAAGAAGAAAAGTCAAAGAAAAGAAGAAAGCCTGGAAAAAATATATACAAAACACAACATTAGAAAACAATAAACTACGTCAGAAAACGCAACGAAGCAACAGAAATAATAAAGGAAGTGAAGAAGAATTCGGTAGAAAAGTACAAGAAAATTATAAAGACAACTAAAAGTAATTCTAGAACACAATAAAAATACTCAAAACTACTCCATCTCAGAAAGTCAAAAATATCAAAAAAAGAAAATAGAAACAAGCAAGGAATACTAGAAGCCTAGAGGGCACACTATGCAAAGATATTTGAAAAAACAAAAGAGAAGAACGTAAGAAAAGGGCAGGAAAACATACGGAAAGAACAAAGACAAGAACCAATAACAGAAGAGGAAGTAAAAGACGCACTAAAAAAGCAAGAAACGGTAAGTCATCGGGAGAGGACAACATAACGCCCGAAGTGCTTAAGAAAGGAGGACCAATCGTTAACATTTGACTAACAAAAATTTTCAACCAAACATGGAATACACAAGAAATACCAGAAGATTTGGAAAATAACATTATAGTATTTAGATACAAAAAGAAGATTCCACTGAATGCGTCAATTACAGAGCTAAAAATGTACCGTAGAATACTAGAAAAACGCCTAAGAAAACAAGTTTTGGAGAAATTACAAGAGCAGCAAACAGTTTTCCGGCCAGGTAAACAAACACAAGGCCACATATATACAATCCGAACTATAATTCAGAAAACACTAAATATGGATAAAGAACTCTTCCTAGCTTTCTTAGATCTGAAGCATCAATAAAGAAATAAGGAACAGAATCAGCAAAGTCAACAGAATATACTACAAAATCAACAATACACTAATAGGAAAAAAAGAAATAAATACAAAAACATAAATATATACCAACGCTAAGATACGGCGCAGAATTATGGACAATAATAGACAAACATCGATCAAAAATAACCTCAGCAGAAATGAAGGATCTACGCCAGGTAGTAGAAAAAACAAGACGTGACAGAGCGAGAAATAAAAGCATTAGAGAAGAAGTAGGACAGGATCCCATAATACAAACAAAAGAAAAACAACTCATCGTACAGCTACCTGAGATGAATGAATAACGCTAGATACCCAAAGATGATGAGGTTAAAAGGGAGAAGACGTAAAGGAAAACCCTGAAAAACTTGAGAGGACAACATAGAAAAAGCAGCCAGAAAAAGAAGAAAAACAACAGGACAAATAAAAGCTCTAACTAATAATAAGCAAGGATACAGAAAATGGCTCAATTCCTCAACACCGTGAGGTAAATGGGAGAAGATAAAATAAGTAAGTAAGTATAATCTAACACATCTCTTCTAACGTCGTTTCTATTATTTAAAATATTTTACAAGGTTCTTTGTTGATATCAAAAACAATTGTTTTGTAATAGTGGGCTGAAATTGGTCAAAGGTCTAGAGATTGTTTTCATTTATCGGTAATTTAAATTTTGGGTATAACCAAAAGTCGCAGGTTGATTAATCTAAACCGTATGGTGCCTGAATCATTGCATAATTTAATGTTTTAATTAAAAATATTACATACTATGTAACAAATGGGCGACTATGTTGTTGTGATGAATTTGTCAACTATAAAATACCTTTATTTGTAATGCACTCACTACATCATTCCCAAAACTTTTCTGAATGATTCCAATAGTTTGGTATACGTACATGTTTTATCTTCCGGGCAAAATTTGATGATTACCCGCTGTTTTACTTAGTTATTGCAAATGTGACGATCACATGCTGCGTGTCCTCATTCACAAGTCTCAAATTACCAACTGACCTATCTAGTAAAGCTATCCTCATTTACGCATACGCGTTATAGAGTTTCAGTCTGCCTACTTGACTAGAGCTATTAGCCATAGAAGGATATTAATATTTTGCCTGTTCTATTTGCTATTTATTGAATCTGAGGTGGAAATTTAACGGAACGGTGCTGAAGAATATATTGAGTTTGGAAACATTTGTCTCTTTACTAGTTATGTAACTGATGACGTGGAGTAATTAACTGTTTCCAAATAGTAGGTAAACATTGACCATCGTCTTTAGTATTAGAGCATTCAGAGCGTTTTTCTATTTCACTAGCTTCACGAATAATTCTACCGGTAAAATGGAAGACAAAAGCAAGTCTTTTGAATTACAAAAATAATTTTGTTGCAGGGTTTTATTATTTGCGGTCAGCGTTGAAAAACTATCGTCTTTTCGTGCAGGCAAAAATGTCGTACATATATATATCCTGCTTGATATACGACTGTTATTTTGGCCTTCTGTCACAATCATTACAGCGTATTTTATAAACTTCTTGTGATCCGTGGTGATAATTGTCCTTAGTTGAAGTAAGCTATTCTATTGCTAGTCCTAAAACCGTTTATTTATTTTGTTAGTTGTGTTTTATCAGCGTTGCCTTTTGTAAAAGAACGCTTTTACTTAGTCAGAATGTTGTGAGTTTTAAAATTTGTGTTTTTGTTAATATCTTTAATGATTTGGGGTACAGATTTTTGGAATACATATTCTGTATTAGAATTTTGGTGCTGGATAATGTCAGTTTGTTAGTTCTTTGTGTGGAAAATTTTGAAAGATCTAATAATAATGAGTATATGTAATTAAGCATTTAAAAATGCTTAGTGTGGATATGCTTTCCTAATCAGTAACTGTAGTTAAAAATTATTTTGTTATGAAGGTGTTCAAGAAAGAGGTTGTATTATTCGACTCTTATTGTCAATTTGATATTGGTGTAAAGTTTATTTAAATAGGAGAAAAGTAGGACAGAGCATCTTGTTTATAGGCCAATAACAAAAGCATAGTCAATGTATCTTATTCAACAGGTAGATTTGCTACAAAACGCAAAAAGAAAAATTTGCACTTTTCTTGATATTTCTTTTCATCATTTTAATATACTGATAGAAGCGCTTAATGTTTCTCCGTAAAGTCATTAAGATTGTTAGGAAAGTAATTTAAATGAGCATGAAAAATGAACTTTGACGCTCATGTTGCAATAAAGCAGTTTATAGGATTCAACATTTCTTCGACTAAAATAGTGTAATTTGCAACTTTCTTGTTTGTCAAAAAGTTTGTACCACATTTCTGAATGCACTCTATGCTCTAAATTCACTGACTCATGGTTCTTTCGAATATGTTGTTAACCATTAATTTTCATATTTGTGGGCTTATAAAATGCTATCTTAATTTTTCAGACGTGATTGATAGAAACTGAACACCAAAATATTGAAAGTATTTACTGTCTATGCTTAAAGTGTGATCTACGATCTTCACTATGCAGAAGTAATAGTTGTCACTGTGATCTATTAGCTGACGTTACTATGGGTAACCAAATGATTTGTGGAAATACCTGACCTTATATGAAATTTTAAAGGACATTTTGGAATTGCATAAAATCGATTTCTATAGAACTCTTCACTTGAAAACAAAAGTAAAATTTGTAACATTGCAGATTAGCGTAATCGTTTAACTGTTTTCAAAAGAAAACAGTAATAAGGATGTGTAAACTGGAAAGCCAATCACAAAGCTTGTCTTGTTCGGACACAACTACAATATAATATATATCCTACGTTAAGAAGACAACAAACAAATACTAACTAAATATATCAAATATTGGACGTTTCAAAATCGAACAAAAGAAAGAGTATTATATCCCTATATGGCCAGAGAAAATAACCTCCCTATAACGCACAAATGTTGCAACAAAATACACATGTACATCAAGTATGTGACAGTCATGAGCTAAAAAATGATGGCACGATTTAGGGAACAGATGAGTACTGTGCTCAATCTACTAACCACAGTCGTCTCAAAAATTGTATAGTGTTTCAAGATACAATAAAAATTATTATCTGAAATGTCAATGTACTTTGTCAAGACAGAAACTAAAATCATTTATATTAAACAACAATCTAAACATTACTAAACTAAGAAGGAGTTGCAGCTATATGGATAGGTTAATAAATTTAGTCTAGCAGTACTTCAACGATTTTTCTTAAAAAATACACATACCTACCATTTTCGAAGATATTGTAAGGCTCAGCATACGATACCACCTTAATACGATGGTAGTTGGCCTTTCGTATATTGAAGAAGAAAGAACAAATAAAGTTAATATTTTAAACCAATACATTTATCAAACAAATTCACTTAGATGTAGTTCAATTTTAGTTCCGCTTAGTAAGCAGAAGTGCTGTTATTTACATATTTTTATATTACTTAACATGGGGACGCGGTGGCTCAGATGGTTCAAGCAATTGCTTCTGTCCTCTAGCCGGCGCGCGCGAGTTCGAGTCTCGCTCAACCCATGGGTGTGTGTGAATGTCCTAGAATAAGTGCATGTTAATGGCCACAATAAGCCCTTAAGGCTGCAGTGCCTGTAAGCGCGCCAAAAAATTGCTTAGCATAATTATGTCACTTTTTACTAATGTGCAGATTAACTTGCTTTGTAGCGGGCCAGTTTTTAGTTTTTTTTTGTTCTCTACCTTCTTCTTCTTCTTTAAATCCTCCGACACAGACTCTCTTTATCTTTTCGTAGGCCTCTCTTATTTTCTGGATGTTTTTACTGTCTTTTTTCGGTCATTATGTTTATGTACCCTAACCACTGTAACTTGCTTTTACAATCATGTCTAATTGCAATTCTTTAAAATTAGCATAGATTTCTTTGAAAATTTTCTTTTTACATATCCATTTTCCCTTTTTCCTGCCCCTGTAAATCTTAGAATTTTTCTCTCCTACCTTTTCAGTACTTCTTTTATCCTATGATTGAGCACCCAAATCTTACATCTATATAACGCCGTTGGCCTCATTAGGCTATTGTAAATTGTCAGCTTTGAATTTGAAAGCAATTGCTTAGCTTTTAATAGGTAATTTACGGCTCGCTCTGCTTTGTTAGTTCTGCATAGCTTTGCATCAATTTTGTTTTATATTTGTGTTTGTTGTTAATTCTTGCCTCCCCTCCCCCAAGTAAACAAATTTGTTTTGTTCCATGAATCTAAACCTTTCCATTTCAAGTTGTTTTTTGGCCTTTTGTTTCTTTTCTCATTACTACGCTTTTTTGGTTTACTTGCAGTACTTTTTGTGCCTCTTCTATCATTTTTACCTGCTTAACACACTATGTGATGGCATTTATAAAATCTATGCCCTTCTCTATTTAATTTATTCTTTTTATGTTAAACAGTTGTAAATAAAATTGAAAGTCAATAAAGAAATGTTTTTTCTATCGTTGTGTATTTTAATACGAATAGTATTATCTTTTTTATAGAGTACGCTCTATGTTTTTATTGTTTGCTCTACCATTAAACAAAATTTTTTCTCAAAAATAACTAAAAATATATATTTATATATTTGTTATACTGTACTTTATGTACCCTTATTGATAGATAAATCCATAAAAATGACTTCACAAAACGTGCTAAAAGTTATAATTTTAAAATGTTTAACAAAATAGGAGAACATTTTAAGAATAGAGGAAAAAGTAGGCTAAATTTGTTTATTTTGTTTATGTATTGCCTACTTGCACTGAGTTTGATCTGTTTTGTTTATTAAATTAAACGCTAGAGCGACCGACATTCTTGATTAAGAATAATCCTTCCTTAATTTTTTATTAGACGAATCAAAATTCTGCTTTAAACAGTGTTTAGTTTGAAAAACATGCTGTTTACTAAGCGAAAATAGCTTCTGAAACAGAAACTATATTAGAAAACAAAAAGTTGAGCTCCGTCAAAAATACAATTTTGAAGGTAAGCAGTAAGACTTATTAGAAATCAAGAATCGTACAGAAATATTTTTTTGCAACAATCATGACATGGCAGATTATATCTATAAATAACACTATTGCTGAAGATGAGAGTTGGTCTAACTAGGATGTTTTGCTTTGAGATCGGAAATTCTGTAAAATGTAGTTAAAGAATGTTGTTATTTAAAAAATTTGTATATCCTGCACAAATGTTAAAGTTTGATCTTATTGTATCTGGTTTGTTAGAACTATTAGATTGTAATGCCAACTTACTTGTTCAATTTAACGGAAAATGTAAAACGAGCAAACTAATGTATATTTCTCTTGATTGAGAAACAAAAAAATTCAAATTTACAAATTTTCAATAAATGATTTAAATGCAACGAAACTAAAGTATATAAATGTTTTAATTAAATTAGAACCCGACAAAAAATTTAACCTATTTATACATGTAAATAATTATGAACAAGTTTTTAAATTAAAATAACCTTGCGAAACTAAAACAATGTTTTAATTTGTAGAACAATATAATTTACAGATTATAGCATGTCTATAGCAATAAATTGTAGGAACATGAAAATGAACTCACATGATAATAAATAATTTCTATTCCCTCTTACATGATAATAAATAGTTTCTATTCCCTATGCTGTTTTTCGCCCATAGAAAGCAAATGAAATCAAGTCATCTCATCTCTATAAAATAATATAAGTGTTAGATTTTGAACTTTAAATATGTCCAAATATTAAAAATACTTATTATTCTGTAATAAATTACAAGATATGTTTTTATACCATATCTAATTTAAAAAAATTAAACTATAATATAAATTTGTGCAATATCCCAAACTAAAGCCTAGAGCAAAACTGTTTTACTTAAACAAAAAATGTGTACTGGTTAACAAAAATATAGTTGCCTAACGTCCATAACTTTTAATTATCCAAAACTTTTACTTTGAGAGAATAAAATAAAAATAACTAAATATAAAAGGAATGTGCTTTGGCTATTATTAAAAGAGAATATAACAATTTTGATTATTTTAACTTTCAACAGAAATACTATAAATCTATAATAAAATATTTCTAAACGGATTACTAATGGTGGGAGGGGGGCCAAAACAAACACAATTGTAATTTAATAAAAATACATATTTAATTTAAATGGATAGAAAAGTAATAGTAGACAATTTTTTCTTTGGCATTTTAATTATTATTAATAGAAATATTAAAAGTACTATAACACAATTTATTTATGGTTGTCTTAAAAGCACATATTTTCTTATATGCGGAGGATACTTTTTAAACGTTTAACATAAGTTTGTAATCATATTAAAATCAAAAGAGTTGTGCATTCTATTTCTAACACTGCATAGTAAAGATTTATAGCAAATCACTCTAATTTTCCCTTTCTTAAATATTTTTATGTGTTCTAACATTTACAGTTATTGTCATAAATATGGTTATCGTGGTCATAGTTACTTGCTGGAAGGATTCTTTTTTATAATGCTTGTACAGCTAAATGTAGGATAGTGTAAATAAAAAATTACTGTTTAATAAAAGAATTCCTTAATTCGAAATATTTGATTTTTGCACGCTAACTAATGATATAAAGCCAACAATAACTATTCTTAAAGGTACATCATTATCAATAATTTTTGCCAGCAGTCTGAAATGTTGTCTAATCTGCACACCAATCAATCAACCGACTTAAAAATAAAGAATTTTTGACATGGTTTCTGGACTTGATCAAACGGTTTAAAACGGCGGTTGTGCAAAAAATGCGTTATAAATTTGAACAGGCCATAAACAGAAGGGACCTCAATTCCATCTAGTCTAGCAATTTTGTCTGTGTGATTTGTGGCACCAGAATAGAACTGTTTGTTGACAGTGCTCTTTTCCAGCAATGACGGATTAAAAGTTATAGTTTTTTGCCAGTTTTTATAGGGACTTTAAAGGTAAACATTTTTACTACACCGTAAACAAGAAAAACAACAAGAAAAACAATTTTTTTAAGTGTTAATAAACTCGTTTGCAATCTGGTAAGTAATGATTTTCTTGCGCCAGTTCTATGTATTTTATATTTTGTAGCAAAAGATAACACTAGCAACATTTGAGTCACTTCATTTGAAAAATTTGTATATTATTACTCATGAAACAATTTGAACATCTTTGTTATGATTGCAAACTTTGAAATCTTTATTATATGGAACTTGTCCGCCAAGTATCGGAAATAATTCAATAAAAACAAAAGTATTGCAGGTAATTGTTCATTACTTTAAAATTCTTTCAAATAGTTTTCTCCTGCATCTACACAACGTTTTCAACATGCCTGCCATGTTTTAAAGGCTTTCTGGAATGCGGAAAGTGAAATGCTGTTTATGGCCTCGGTCACGGCGATTTGGACATCGACCTAAAAAGAATTTCTTTCAAGCTGGATTTGGATTTCCGGAACAGAAAGAAATCGGACAGGGATAAATCTAAGTTGTACGGTGGTTGGGGCAACGTTGACATGTTGTGTTTAACCAAAAATCCCCTAGGAGCAACAGCGTGTGCCATTCGAAAATCCTCGTTTTTCACATGGCTTTTCCCAGTAGGTTTCCTTATCAGGTTCAAAATCTCGATGCCGGATTTTTTTAGTTTGACACAACTTCACCGCATAACATTCTTCTAACGTACACTGCATATTGAGTCTGTGATGCCTCACTAAAACAAGGTTTGCAGGAAGCCCGATCCTGATTGTCTCAAGGCTCGGGGGTAACTGATCCGGGTCAGTTTTTTAACTAAAACTCTCTCCCATTATCAATTCCGGTGATTGGCTAAAAAAATATTTTCTATACTTTCCGGGAAAACCGTGCACGAATTGTAGCATAATGTTACCATTGTATGTATATGTACGAATAAACTCATACGTAATAATAAACTACAAACAGAAGAATTTTTTAATTGTGCCAATGCTTTATCTGATAGTCTGTAGCAATTACTACAATAATTGAATAGATTACAATACTTTAGTAACATGAATGAGAGTGCAATAAAAGTTATTAAAAAAATGATTATATAAATTTCAAAAAAATATTTAACTAAATTATGTGACTACTCAACCAATACAAACGTAGTTTATTTTAAAATATGGGGCGTTTCGCGTCAACTCTCCTAGCACAGAGCGCGAGAGCCAATACACTCACTTTTCAGCTTACGATTTCCTTCATTATAATGCACTTGAAAAAAATAATGAAGACAGAATATATCTATTTTTTCCTCAGCTTTCCGATAGTGTAATCTTTTTTCGAAAAAAAGTCAACTTAACATCGAAAAAACACAAAACGTGTTTTTTCTCAAAGAAGAGCATTTTTAATATTTTTTTAAATAGATATTTTCAGAATACTGTTTTCTGTTTTTTTTTTTTTTGAGATATTAAGCGACAAAGTTGATGCTGCGCAACTGCGCGCCGCGCCGTCGTGACGTTCAACCCGACCCGGCCTGTCTCGACGCCGCACACTTGAAGTTTTTGTTACTTGTAAATTATTTTTACTAATATATTTAACCAAACTACAATGTTAAACCCGGGTCGGGTTGAGCGTCACACGGTGCGGTATCAACTTTGTCTTTTAATATCTCAAAAAAAAAACAGAAAACAGTATTCTGAAAATATCTATTTAAAAAAATATTAAAAATGCTCTTCTTTGAGAAAAAACACGTTTTGTGTTTTTTCGATGTTAAGTTGACTTTTTTTCAAAAAAAACATTACACTATCGGAAAGCTGAGGAGAAAATAGATAGATTCTGTCTTCATTATTTTTTGTCGTAATCGTAAGCTGAAAAGTGAGTGTATTGGCGCTCGCGCTCTGTGCTAGGAGAGTTGACGTGAAACGCCCCATATGTACTATTAGAGAGCAACAACATTGAAATAATTTTTTTTTAATAATAATAAAAAATAACAGTAGTAAAATGGCAATAGTATTAATATATTATTGAACTTAAATACGGATGAAAAATATTAAATAATATACATATAGGAATACCAAGTTAATTTTTACGTGAAAATAATTTAACGTCTGAAATACAAAAAATAAAATATTGCTCCCAGGTCTAACAAAATATAAAGTTTTTGCCTGCAAAGTAAGAACACTAAGTATAATTTAGTTAGGAGCACGCATAGAATAAAAATTAGCTATTTCTGTATACCAAGAATAATAGTTCAATGAACTCTTGAACTCATTTATTCTTAATGTATGATAAAGAAAAATATATTTATTGGATCTATTGGTCAACTGATGTGCATTTTTGTTTTTAAAATAAAATAAGTTCTTTTAAATGTCTTAAATTCTTAACTTTTAAATTATTGTAAATATTAATAAAAAAATCACAATAATTTTCATATCAATTTCAGGTGCTTCACATAAAAATAAAACAATACTATTGCAAATTGATTTGCTTTTAAAGTATTTAATATAATATAAATATTAGTTATAAATATATAGAATATTTTATGTGTATCATATTTTTGTAAACTTAATAATAACCTGGTTCCTATTTTACTTTCAAAGAGGAAAGACATACAAATTGTGTCCGCAAGTTAAAGTATAAAGTGCGATAACCCGTGCCAGCGCTTTATCGGTGATAAGTACAGTGTTATCGAGAGGCCAGCGGCCAAATCAACACGAATAAATTGTACGTAGAAATCTACTTAACTTAATCGTATAATTATTTACAAAAATGCAGTCATGTTTGGCGCGCCGAATTTCGGGTATCAGAACCCTATCAACACACCAACGTTATTTGATCAACAATCAGACCCTTGCATATATCAACAAACCCTCCCACAGCAGCAACAACAATAAACACCTATGCAAACTCAATCAATTATGCAAGCTCAGTCGCAACAAAATCAGCTATTTTATTATCCTCCACAACATCACGGACAACCGGCATCAATAGCCCCACACAATGAAGAATTATTGCAAACACCAAACACAAGAAAATCAAAACGTGTCTCTGCGGAACTACAATGTGTTAATAAACGAGCAAAAACATCAGATTACTGGCTTAGTGCTCCAGGAACATCTAATCGTTTTCAACCTCTTGCTGATAGTGCGGAAGAAAAACCGACAGAAATCAAACCTCCGCCAATCTTCGTTTACGGCGTAGATAACATGAAACCTTTGAGGGATATGTTAGAAGAACACGCCAAAGATAATTATGTTATTAAGGTAATCGGAAATACCCAGATAAAGATACAACTAAATGACGCAAAATTATACAGCGCAATTATTAAAATTTTAAAAGCTAAAAACACGGAATTTCATTCCTTCCAACACAAAGACGATAGGCATTATAAAGTTGTTCTACGAGATATGCATCCAAGTACTGACCTCAAAGAGTTAGTCACTGAAATAACTACACATTGGCATAAAGTTCTAAACATATACAACATAAAACATAGAGTTACTAAAAATCCATTGTCAATGTTCTTTGTAGAATTAGAAACAAAAATTAGATTTGAACCTCCGCATGCTAAACGTGAAGTTATACAGTGTCAAAACTGTCAGAGATACGGGCACTCAAAAAATTACTGCCACAGAAGCCCAAGATGTGTTAAGTGTGCAAGAGACCACTTAACAAAAAACTGCGAACGCAAGACTAAAAGCACGGATGTTAAATACATTAATTGTCAAGGTAACCATTCAGCAAATTATAGAGGCTGCATAGTAGCAAAAGAAATCCAAAAACGAAAATATCCTCCTCTGCGCCACAGACAACATGGCACTAACACTCAATTTGTCCAGCCAGGAGTATCATATGCTCATAAAACAAATAATACAAATGGGCAAGATCAAATCACTACAACCTGCAATCCGCAAGACTACAGACTACATCGCAACAACAAACAGAAACTAAACTGGAAATGCTAGTAACTAAACTTATGGAACGCATGGATACCATGTTAAACCTACTCACAGCCATGATAACTAAGATGAATAATAATGCCTAACATTCTAAGGATTGCTCAATGGAACGCCAACGGCCTCGCTCAACATAGCCTGGAGATAAAAACATTCTTACATACTCGCAATCTAGATATTTTACTGATCTCTGAAGCACATCTCACAAATAACACTTACTTAAAAATACCAAATTATTCACTTTATATCACTCCTCATCCTGACGGCACAGTACATGCAGGAATAGCGCTACTTGTAAAGAGCTCAATCAAACATTACGAAATGAAACAATTTCAAACTGATTACCTCCAAGCTACTACTATTGCAGTTGTAGAAAAAAATAGAGACATTGTTTTCTCAGCGGTTTATTGTCCTCCACGACATATCATTAAAAAACAATAATTTAAGTCCTTCTTTAACACCCTTGGTCCTTGTTTCGTAGCTGGTGGGGACTACAATGCAAAAAATCAAATCTGGGGCTCCCAGGTAACAGTAACCCGAGGTAGAGAACTCTATAAAACAATGGAAGAAAATAACTTGCACTATCTAAGTACGACACAGCCTACTTATTGGCCCTCAGATCTTAACAAAATTCCAGATCTACTGGATTTCTGTGTCATTAAGGGCGTCTCACAAAATTATTTAAAAATCGAATCTTGTTTAGACTTATCCTCTGACCACTCACCGATACTCATAACATATAGTACTCAAGTGCTAAGAATACAAAAACCTGCATCACTCTTCTCACGAAACACTGACTGGAGCTACTTCCGAGATCTAGTAGAGGACCGACTACTGCTTAATCTCTCCTTAAAAACAGAAAGAGATAGCTTTGATGTTGTTGAACATTTAAATCAAGCTATCCAACACTCGGCATGGGAAGCTATGCTAGATCGCGAAAATCAGCAAAATGTAGAGTACTGTCCCATAATAATTAAACAAAAAATAGCAGAAAAACGGAGGCTACGAAGAATCTGGCAAACCACCAGAAATCTTAGAAATAAAACGATACTTAACCAGGCAACTAGAGACTTAAATGCATTCTTGACCAACTTTCGAAACCAGGGAATACAAAACTACCTGTCTAACTTAACCGCCACGGAAGCTACCGAGTATTCACTATGGAAAGAGACTAGAAAATTAAAACAACAACAACCCTCGGTCCCACCTATAAGAAAAGCCAGCAGGACCTGGGCACGCACTAATCAAGAAAAAGCGGATGCTTTTGCAGAATACCTGGCAACGGTATTCCAACCTCATGATAGACTCTGCTCGGTGGAGGATGAAAACTTCATACATCAAGTGTTGGAAGAACCAAAGGGAAGTATACTAGGATCTATCCTGTACGTACTTTACTCAGCGGATTTACCAACCACTCCACAAACGCTAGTAGCTACCTATGCCAACGACACCGCAGTATTGGCATCCCATACTGATCCTCAAAGAGCATCATTGTTACTCCAACGAAACCTCAATAGAATAGAAACCTGGTTGAAATTATGGCGTATACGTGTGAACGAAACAAAATCGACACAGGTAACTTTTACCCTCCGGAAAGAAACCTGCCCTCCGGTAGCATTAAATAATACCCTACTGCCGCAAAATGACAACGTAAAATACCTAAGGATTCACTTAGATCGACGGCTTACTTGGAAGACCCACATCATGAAAAAGCTGATGTAGCTTGGATTAAAACTGAGAAACATGTATTGGATGCTCGGGAGAAAGTCTCAGCTGTCCTTGGAAAACAAAGTTCTACTGTATAAGGCCATTTTAAAACCAATCTGGACTTATGGCATCCAGATTTGGGGATCTGCCAGTAATTCAAACATAAAAATACTACAACGATTTCAGAACAAAACAATCAAAATCATCACAAATACTCCTTGATATGTTCCTAACTGGTTACTACAACAGGATGTTCCGATACCTACAATTAAGCAGGAAATTAAAAGTGCTGGTGAAAAATATCAAGTGAAACTTAGTGCGCATCCTATTGATTTAGCTGTGGCGTTACTAGACAGAGAATATATCCCTCGACTCCAAAGATGTGACCCGTTGGACTTACCTGAACGATTTATAGATTAGATTTAGTTATAATTTAAGTATGAAACTTAATTAGATTATGTTTTAAACTAACCCTTACTTGTTGCAGTATCGCGAAGTACTATCATTGGATATTACTTCCTAATGTTACGTACTATACACCAAACGATTTAATGAATGTTATCCTATAAGAGATTGTAAATACCCAATTAATAAAGACGTGAAAAAAAATTTTAAAAAATATTTAAAATGCTCTTCTTTGAGAAAAAACACGTTTTGTGTTTTTTCGAGGTTGACATTTTTTCGAAAACCCGATTACACTATCGGAAAGCTGAGGAAAAAGTACATCGATTCTATGAAAAGTGAGTGTATTGGCGTTCGCGCGGTGCACTAGGAGAGTTGACGTGAAACGCCCCATATGTACTATTAGAGAACAACATTGAAATAATTTTTTTTTAACAATGATAAAAAATAACAGTAGTTAAAAGGCAATGGTATTAATATATTATTGAACTTAAATACGGATGAAAAATATTAAATAATATACATATAGGAATACCAAGTTAATTTTTACGTGAAAATAATTTAACGTCTGAAATACAAAAAATAAAATATTGCTCCCAGGTCTAACAAAATATAAAGTTTTTGCCTGCAAAGTAAGAACACTAAGTATAATTTAGTTAGGAGCACGCATAGAATAAAAATTAGCTATTTCTATACACCAAGAATAATAGTTCAATGAACTCTTGAACTCATTTATTCTTAATGTATTATAAACAAAAATATATTTATTGGATCTATTGGTCAACTGATGTGCATTTTTTGTTTTTAAAATAAAATAAGTTCTTTTAAATGTCTTAAATTCTTAACTTTTAAATTATTGTAAATATTAATAAAAAAATCACAATAATTTTCATATCAATTTCAGGTGCTTCACATAAAAATAAAACAATACTATTGCAAATTGATGTGCTTTTAAAGTATTTAATATAATATTAATATTAGTAATAAATATATACAATATTTTATGACTATAATATTTTTGTAAACTTAATAATAACCTAGCACAAAATTTATAAATCAATATTTAGTTATGGCTTAAAACCTATTTACACCAGGGGATAATTTATTTCTGGCAGCTCTTTAATGTCATGTTAAAACTTTGTTTTGGTAGGTAATACCACATATTTAGTAACACCATGTCATGATTGACTTATTTGATGTATTTCTACACTATTGAAATTTAAATATATTAAGATGTATAGAGTAAAAATAAATATTAAAAATGGTGTATACGTGCGTTGCAATAGCCTATCGCTCATATAAATAATTTTGTGTTTGTTTGTTTTTTAAATTTATTTACAATGTGCCTTATTAATTTTCTACAGCGAAGCTTGTAGTAGAAAGTTAATGAGATTATCATCCTGTCTGTCTGTCTGTGTGTCTGGAGACATTATAACTTCCGTTATATTCAACGAATTCACTTCAAACTTGGCATACACACATCTTAGGTCAGTACCTTTCATGGGATTGATTTTCAGCAAAATAAAACGGCAACCGGAAGTAACCATTATTATTTCGCACCGCTGTAGAAAGTTTCTTTTGCGGTATTACACCGTTCTTGCTATATTAAAGCATTTGATAAATAGTATGAAAAATCCATGTGTAGGAAATTGTCTAATATAGCAGTTAACATCTAAGCATCAATCTATGGCCACCTAACTTAAAATAAGTATAATAGCTAAATATATTCTAGTCTGTATATATAGATTACACGCATCGATTTTGTAAGTCAGAGTTTAAACCCCTTGACTTCGTCTTGATTGTTTAACAAATCAGTGGCTAGTTTGTTAGGATGTGCACTGGGTCTATCTTGATACTAAACACTAATGTTTGTGATAATTTCACTAACTGAACTTATCTTAAGGTCACGTCTATAACTTTCTTAGATATATACCAACCGGCGTTAAGAATGTCTTGTAAAACTTTAGACTAAAACCTTTTGGTTGTGTCGATGATGCTTTTTGCTCTTGAGCCCCATAGTTGCAAGCCGTAAGTCTAGACTGGGCGTAGGACAGCTTTGTACAGAAAAATTTCGTTGTCTAGAGACAGCTGTGATTGTTGTCCCAGCATCCAATACATCTTCTTGTATTTCAAACCTAACTTTTCTTTTGGCCTATTTGTGGTGTTTCGACGTAAGGCGACGATACAGATACATACTCAGGTATTTGACAATTTTGTTTGTGGTATATAATAACCATTTAACGTGACTGGAGGGCAGGTTTTCCGTCTAAGTGAAAGTGTGTTGTGAACAGAACGTTGGCCCTAATGCGCTACTTCCCTAACCAACTCTGGACTTCCATAAGGTAAATTTGCAAATTATGTGACGCCGTTACAGGATCTTGATGGGTTGACAAAATAGCTGTATCGTCCGCAAATCGTCATGCCAAACCTTGTCAAAGGCCTGGCTGATGTTAAAGCTGCAGAGCAATATTTTTTAGTTTTTAAGGTTTTATTTATTTGGTATACAATTCTATGGATTTGTATTGTAGAATTTTGTTCCGAAAAACCAGACTGATGATGCAAAACTAGGTTGTTTATTGCAATTATTGGCTTAAGTTTTAACAGAAACAATTTTTAAATACTTTGGAAACGAGGAGCCAGTGAAAATTTACTTGTTCAGCTGATATTTCAGATTTATGAATAAAAATTACACTAGCAACTTTTTATTATTCAGGAAAATAGCGCAATCAAAGCACAGCGTTGAATAACTTTGTCAGAAATATTACTCTTTTTGGTGGTAACTCCTAGAGGACTTTTCCAATTAGTAGGTCGTAATTAGGTGATTTATGGAACTTTATACTTTTAATTACTGTCCGTATTTTTTTTTTGTTTTGAAAGGTTTACTTGGTAAGCTCATCTGATCTGGTTTTTAAAAACAGTTGAAATTCTCGGTTTTCCTCGAGGGTAGCTTATAAGGGGTTAGGTTCGAAGCCTTTTTGTAAATGAGCAGCAAATAACAGAGCCTTATTAGGAGTACTTCTCGTCCAAGTTACATTTTTTCGTGCAGAGAGGTGGGATATGTTGTATAAATTTTTTCAGTTTTTGTGTCATTTTTCACAAAGAATAGTCAGAAACTTCCCATGGAAATAGATTTGTCAGGTATTGCAAAATTAATTGATTTTGCAATTAGTAGAGGAACAGTTTGAGTTCAGATGTGGCTCTATTGTAATTTAGTTTGTTAATTTGAGCTCTGATAAGTTGCCATCGTTTTCTGAGTTTTATTTTTTGTGCAATTTACTTTTTAACAAGTGTTGGGCAATTATCTATTTTTACGGTTTCCCTCCTTCTCGGAGTCGTTTCCCAAACTGCTTCTTGGATTACTTGGATAAAGTGTTCAACAGCATTCCTTAAATCCTGCTCTGTATCTAGTGATATTTCTACCGACAGCAAGTCTTTACCGTATTTTTGAAATAGTCCCAATCAATTTATCGGTTACAGAGGAAAGATGGTTTTACTATTGGTTGTACTTTGCGTCCCAATTGTTGGTATAATTATAGTGATCAGTGAGTAAATCGGAACAAGTTTTAATTTGAAGATAATTTAGGTTAATGTCTTTAGTAACGCAGTGCAAATAAAGAGTGAGTTATTTGTAGTTATGTATCTGAATAATTCTCCTTCCTTCGTCGTTGTTAATCTGAAACCCCATTGTGTGTTCTTGGCGTTGTAATCGACTACAGCAGTAAAACAATGTCCTAGTGTGTTAAAATAATGCTCATATTGTTCTTGTTTGTTGACATGCTGCGGTGGACATTAAACGGCGAAAAATGTTGAATGTCCAATCTAATTTTCAATGACAACTGAAGCCCCTTGAATATAAGCTTTTCAATATATGTTTAATTTATAATGGTTGAGTTTTTAATGATAACGGATGAACCAGTTTGCGCTGTTCCGTCGAGGTGTTGAATAACATAGGTGATGTAATTAAAAATCTTCAGATAGCTTCTATGTATAAATCTGTTTTCTGAGATCAGCATAATATCAATATGATGTTGTAGAAACGTTTGAACTTCAAGCTCGTGTTGTTGTAGCCAATTGGCGTTCCATTTGATAATTGTTAAAAACTAATTCATTATGAAAGCTTGGAGACCAGGAATGTTAAGATATTTAATATAGTTGACATTTGTTTCATTAGGTTTTTCATAATTTGTTCTTGCATATTATTTGGTTACTGAGATGTCGATAGTGAGATTGCTTGTTGCTGAAGTGCGTTATTAGCATTTGGGTGGGATGAACTTTGGCGCTGACAACTTGTGCTTGCCAAATTTCTGGCTAAAAAACACTTATTCTCTTCTATTTAATTGTCTCCTTCTAAAGAATGAGCAAAAGTTTTGTTTTGCAGCTTTTTGTAAATGCAACCTTTATAATTGGCGAGATAATTTCTATCACATAAGATACATTTAACGTCATTGCTTTTAGTCTTACGAAGGCATTATGCAGTTAAATAATTAACGATGTGACGTCTCCATGAGTTTATTGAACCAGTAATTTGTAATTTTAGCCTGTTGCAGTTGCGATTGAGGGTTATCTGATTGACTTGTATGACGTTTTTTGTTTTTCACCAGCTTCCAATATGGATCGCGGTAATTTTGGATATACAAGTAAGGTTGTGCTAAATGAGGTATACTATAAAGTTGATTAGGTACCGGAATTAGTGCGGAGATAGTTAGGAGCTGCTGTATTGCATTCACTGGAAATTGTACAAGTTATTAGCTGGTAATTGGTAATAGTTAGGTGTAGATTTAATCTGCCTGCATTGGTTCTGCTTGTTGAGTATTATAATTCTTGTTAAAATAAATCAGAACATTTTAACAGTAACCCATTTAAATTAATAAGAAATACACTTTAAGTATACGTATGTGATCGATTAAACAATTTATCACATAGAAATTTATCTCATATTACTTCTATGAAAAATGCAGATCTGACATTAAACAGCAAATAGAGCGTTTCAAGCACTTATATATTAAGGTGCTCCGAAACACAAGCGCGGAATGAACCTTATAAGTAACAAGGATAATTAAAATAACCTAGGTATTATGCAGCATTAAAATAATACAAAAGAGGTTGTAAATATGACACACTTAATAAATAGCCCTATAATAATATTCCATTGCTTTCAAGCACACTTAGCATCAACACATACAACATTTTAACACTGAAAGTGAAATATAAATGTTTTCCTTGAAGTTGGTAAGTGGAAACAGAAACTCAATTTATACATATAATAATTTTTGAACTAATCATTAGGTAGAAAAATAAGCAGTTAAAATTCCTGTCAAAGTCATCGAAATTTGTGTGCACACATTTTTGTGCAAGTGCGCACACACATATCCATAGACGAGGTTAGTACAGAAAATATAAAATTAATGCAAAAATAATAAAAATACACTGGTCATGTAAGTTGAAAATTGGGCACCGGTGAGTGAGCCTTTGTAGTGTGTGATCGCATTTGTAATTATTGAGCTAGTAAAACTTTATGCAAAATTGGAACATTTGCAGAAACTACTTTAACTTAGAAAGCTTTCTAAAATGATGTAATTAATGCAACACGGTTAAAAGCGCGCTACCACTAATTTATAGATAGTCGGGAAGCTGTCAAAAGTAATCCACATTCTGTAAAACCGACAACAACAACAATGGAAAATGTTAAACGTGTCAGACTATAATTCACAAGAATCTATTATTAACTGTCTAAAAACAAAAAGATGGACTTGAGTAGACCAAGAAAATAAATTACGTATTTGTAAGTCAAATAATACATACGGGCTTTGAGATCAATAATAAAATAATCACCGTTATTTATTTAATCTAGGTTTACTGCCCTAGTACAGGAGTACATAAAATACCTTGAGAGGACTATAAAAAACTTTTATCTTTGAAACAGACAAATATTATGCCAAATGTATGAGCACTCTTTAGTTTTACAAAAACGAGACAACAAAATAAAAAAACAAGTTATAAAATTAATTTATTCCACGCAAAAACTATTCTTATCTTATCAACAAGTTATTTGCGGAGAAATTGAAACAGACATCCTCAATACCCAAATATAAGACACAATAGCTAACGCTTACTTATCATATAAAAACACCTTATTTTACTGTACCGTCAGTTACGCGACACCCCCAAAGCAACAAACTTCCTACCACCCAGTGATCTCCATCCAGGCTTTAACTTCCAAAATGAAAAGTAAAGCAAAATATATAAAAGACAAGTCTTCTTCAAAAACTCACAGCTTTCCTTGAGGAGTTCAGGCACCAAGTGAAGAGCTATATTATCATGGAAATAGCATTAAAAAATTGACCAAAACGTCGAATATTATATGACGACTATATTAAAGGACTCGGTTCAACCCGTTAACCAAGAGCTTAATATATACACAATATAGGCAAGATGCAACTTTAATATTTCTTAATGCTTCCAAATCAAAGTACAACAAACATAACAAGGCTTTCAAAATTAATCGTTGGATACCAAAAAAAATTTGTTGGTTTTTCCTTTGCAATAACTAATTGCTAAATTCTAGTCGAAAATATTACTTACTGAAGAACGCTAGCATTTTACATAACTTTAGAATATTTAATGGATGTAGGAACACTATTACATAAGAATGTTTTAAACTTACTTGTATGTAAATTACAACGTAACAAATGCTTTTATAAATATGTCTATTAAGTAATAATAAATTTTTTCTCTTGAGCTTTTCCACACTAATACACATTAAACGTTTCACAGGATATTAACCATTACATAACAGATAACATATAACTATTTTAAATTTCCTTTTTTCTATGTACAACAAAGCATATAATAAGCATTTATAGTGTAGTAAATATTAAAGTTAATGTTTATTACATTACAAAGAAAGTGTTTTTAAAATTTTTATAAATGGAATATTTTAATGTTGACAAGTAAATAAAACAGCAATAAAACTCATAGGACAACCCTTTCAAGTTGTACTAATTTTTTTTTCAACCAAAAATAGCTTCTATAAGCTAATATCGCAACATTCCAGAACTGGTCACATACTCATATAAAGCCTTTACTATATACTGTTAAAATAAATTCAGAGGGATGTTTCATTATCTTTGGACATTTGACTTGCAAGCTGGATAACAATATTAAGTAATGTAGTTTTCTTTGTTACTACATGTTAGCTAATAACTTATTTTCCTATATATCTCTTACTTTCACTGATAGGTAGGTAAATGTGAACTAAAAATTAGTAAATTTCGGAAACCCCTGATTTTATTATAAAAGTTCTGATGTTGACTCATTTTTGCAGCTAAACTATACGATGGGCTGCTACGTCCAAAGATAATTGCATATAAATAGTCAAGATGATTTTAGGCACTTTCTATAATTATATTTGAAAATATGCAACAAAAATTCCGGAAAGAACAATATTACGATGACGACTATCATTAAAGGTAACTGGTTCGACGTTAACCAAGAGCTTAATATATACCAATATAGGCAAGATCAATTTAATATTTCATAATGCTTCCAAATCAAAGTACAAACATAACAAGGCTTTCAAAATTAATCGTTGGATACCATAAATTTGTTGGTTTTTCACTTTGCTAACAATTGCTAAATTCGTAGTCGACCAGCTATTAACTTACTGAAGAACGCTAGCATTAGATTGAACCAGTTAGACATATCTTAATGATGAGGACACTATTACATAAGAATGTTGTCCACCCAGCTTACCGTTGTAAAATTACAACGTAACAAATCGCTTTTATAAAGTATGTTTACTGTAGGTGGCAAATTTTGGTACCCTTGACTTTTCCACACTAATACAATTAAATGCGTTTCACAGGATATTAACCATTCATAACAGTAACATATAACTATTTTAAATTTCCTTTTTCTATGTACACAAGTATAATGAAGCATTTGTCAGTGTAGTCAATTAACGTTAATCGTTTATTACGATTACAGATCGCAAGTGCTTGGTTCAACTTTTGATAAATGGAATATTTTAATGTTGACAAGTAAAAACAGCAATAACTGGGCCTAGGCACAACGCTCTTCAGGTCATGTACAATTTGTTCGGCCAAAAATAGCTTATAAGCTAATAATCGGCAACCATTGTCAGAACCTGGTCACTTCACTCTATAAAACCTTTACTATATACTGTTAACCAGGCATAAACTTCAGATGGAATGTTCATTATCTTTGGACGATCCTTGACTTGCAATAGATAACGATATTACAGTAACGCACTTTCTACTACTGTTAGCGGATCAACGATTTTCGCCATTGTTCTTTGCATTCACTGAAGAGTACAATTTCAGAATCTAAACAAATTGACGCTAAATTTCGAAACCTGAGTCAGTAGACTGGGTTGCTAGTTGGTAAATACTGTGCTTCGAAGCGCCAATATATTATATAACATAGTCAAGATGATTTTAGGCACTTTCTATAATTATATTTGAAAATATGCAACAAAAATTCCGGAAAGAACAATATTATGTTTTTGACAATAATATTTATCTATAATGCAAGAGGGTCTTTAAAAATGTTTATTAAAGGTATTCATAGGTTCGTTTTCAGTAGTATAATTTAGAAAAAATAAATTATAAATGTTATTTATCACCGTAAGTTCCATACGTCAAATATGTAATAGCTAGGGGTTACTCACTAAAAGGTATTGGCGTTCTAGACTAACAATTTTTCACCCGCCTTCCCTCCAATTTTTGCAAGGAGAGAACGTATAAATTTTTAATTGGATGGAGTTTTCCCTCGATCAGAAACGTGAAATAATTTAACTTAGCGCCCATTCATAATGAACGTAAGCAAAAGCCGTCCATAAGACATACGTATTATGTAAAGTTAAATCAATGCAAAGCTTCTGTGCTTGTTCATAACGGATTACCGTAATTTTTACGTTCAAACGTAAGAAATAGTAAAGTTCAAATCGGTTCAACTTTACGTATTTCTTACGTTCATTTGTAGTATTTTTATTTTTCCCTAGATTAATGTTGGCAGCAATAACAGAAAGTTCCGTTTTGATTCTGAAATTGCATAATCTAACTTTAGTATTGTGAACAATTTGGCTTCGTTTTTGCAACAGAAAAGGAACTATTAATTAAGCTAGTAAATATGCATTTCTTCCTACACCAAAAAAGGGATACCAGGTACAAAGACAACATAATTAAGCAAAATGCCTGGAAGGACATTGATGCCGCTACTGTGTTTGGGTATGCGCAAATGTTTACATAAGGGTTACGTGCATTATACGAATTTCTTATGGGTAGCTTTTGCTTACGTTCATTAGAAATGGGCACTTACAATAGAACCTCCGTTTGAGGAAGTAAATCAAACGGCCGTCGCAGACACGCTTTTTGGGTACGGTAATGCAGCGGCCGCCCGGGCATTCGGCAAGGAGCGAGAGCAACGTCGACGTACATATACGAACGCACGGACCTCCTTGTGTTAATAAAAAGGCCAGAGCACCGCCATGCCAAATTTAATGTCACCCGACTTTGTTTACCTTCCGTTCAAATTTATAGACTATGATTGATGCTCATCTCTAAACCCCCCTGTCCCGAATCCCATCTCTGCCTGCAATTTTGATTCCGTCCACTACCTACCCTAGTCGTAACTAAGCGGGATTTTTACCGCCGCCCGGCATTCCTATTCGAACCTCCGTGAGCGACGGAGCCGCTAGCTGAAGCCGACCAGGTGCTGTATTATTGCGCTGTGCTTGCACGCTGTCGCTGCCTTTTGTACGTTCCGCCCCGTCCATGGTGTCCCAGTACATCTGGCCAAGGAAAACCTACCCTCGGGTTGAAGCCGCCAACGAAGAGCACGCCAACATCTGCCGTCCAGGCTACCAGAGACCATTACTTGCGGTGAGTCTCGTTTTAGTTGTTCCGTCGTGCATTTGTTCCCAACAGCACTTTTTTCCCGCAGTCTGGAGAGTGCAAAACTGACCTGCCGCCCACCATATTTGAAGTTTTTAATCATAGTTGTTTTTTTTCTCAATTGCTTTGTTTTGCTTAATTGTTACTTTGTGATTAATATCTTTGTGCCCAATACATATAATTTACACAGCTCTGTTTTGTTTTATTTCCTGTTTTTTTTGTTTATTGAATTGCTTCTCACTGTGCTTAATTATCAAACAGACTATCTTCAGTTCAAATAACGCCATACCTAACGTGTATAACTTATAAGACTGGGTGTATTTCAATAAATATGTTAATCTTGTTATTAATATTAACTTCCGTGTTTTAGCTGTTAGAAGTTAGACATCATACTATCTTATTCTAATATTTCTAAAAAATATTCACTTATTTCTCTGGTTTCCTATCTATTTTTAAGATTGTATTAAACTGGAATCTTTTATTTTACTAAATGGCGTTTAAGATAAATCCAAATAATAATGAAACTTTATACTCTATTCTCACCAAGTCTTGGATATTTATTCTAAATATTCTAAATAGTATTCTATCCCTGAATACCTTATATAATAATATCTTTATAATTGCTTTTTGCATTTATTGCAAAGCGGTGAACACCAATCATCAAAATTAACATTTATTTGAAATAATTGTTTAACCTGTTAATGATTAAATAAAAGTTAAGTTTAAAATGTTTTGTAATTTTAGAATGTATTTTTATGTTATAATTTGTCCATTTCATTTATTATGTATTGTACTGTGCACTTTTGGAAAACTGATATTTTAAATTGGTTAATTATTAAAGCCATTTTCAACACTAATTACTCAATTTTGCACAAAATTCTATAATTTTATAAGAACTTTTATTTTAATCTCTATATGCATTTTTTAGTACAATCTAATATTGTTATATTTATTTTAATATATAATTTGCCTTTCTACATTAGTTTAGTTCCTTTAGTTTTCCGTTTTTATTGTCTTTTTGTAAAAAATGAATGAATGTAACAATAAAAAGTCCGCCAGTGTTGCAATTTGTATAGGTAAGCTGCCATTACCTCTATAAATTCCTCTAATTGTAACGCCCGAGTCAAAGAAACATTGAAAAGATAGGAAAGGATAAGAATATATATATTTATACTTATAATATACAAATTTGGACAACAGACAATACCTTAAACTCAACCTTTCTTTTTGCTTAATTATAAGCTATGTGACAATTATCAGGTAATATCCTTAATACAATGTTGTAACTAGGATTTGAAATTTACTTCACAAATATAATAAATTGTATATGAATTGTAGCAAATACTAAATTGATCTACGACGGTAAAACAATAAATAAATAATTTTCCTGACTCTCCATAGGTAAGTTCCAATAATTTTCTAGCCACAGTAACGCAGAACTACAATTATTTTGGAATTACGTACGCATATATTTAAGCGTGTACGAAAAACTGTGTGAAAATTAATAATAGGCAATAATACTATTAAGAGAGGCAAATAATGCTTGTGTACTGTTAAATAATTGTTAACTACAAGTAAACGATTGAGCATATAAGTAGAGTTTACTACATCTATAGACATGAGTCATCGGATCACAAAGTACTATGTAAATAAATTACCATGTCGCTACAAGTGAATAGAGATCGCACTAAATTATAAGATTTATAATGAGAAATGTTAGGGCAAGAATCGATGCGACAGAAGAGATTGCAACAGGACTTGACTGATGCAGGTAAAATCTCAGATATATATGTATATGTTCAAAATCATAGATACAGATGCTCTAATACAAAACAGAAAAAAAATTAAAGGAATAATTTAGAAACATAAAAAATTAGAAGATCCCGTAACATTAAAATAATTAAGAGAGGAGTCTAAAAGTTAAAGGAATTAAATAAAAAATACTGAGGATGGTCTAAAACCTTGCCAGAAAAACTAAAACAAAAATTGAAAATGCGTACGGAACATTTTAAAAAATTGAATGTAAAATTACAAATATTAAAGGTATGCATAAAAGAAAAGACCAGAGATTTAGAAAGAGAAAAGGGATGACTGAAATATTAAACCTTAGAAAACAATGTTGCAAAAAATTATATTTTTCAGAAGAGTGAATAATAAATATTGAACTGTTGGTCCACGTGAGTGCTGTTGAATGCTCTTTATCTTAAACAACGCTGCCTCGATACCTCGGGATGCCGTTAAAACTATTCCCAAACCCAGAAGATCCGTCACCCACGTGCGGCTAACTGTTGCCGGAACCAAACGTCCGACCACCAGACGACCTGGACCACTCATTGCTCGAAGCTGCACTAGCAAAAATTACTTGTAACTGTAGTTAACGAAATGTGTCTTCTAAATCTCTCTTCGTTTGAGCAAATAGTAAAATTTTTTACAAATTAGTAGTAGAAGTAGAAAGCAGTAAATAACACGAAATAGTAGAGATCGAACGATGAGTTATCACTATAGAGCATCAACTGGCCGATTTCAATTTAATTCATTTGAATTATAACATAATATAGCGTAAATATGAAAATTAAAGTTCATATTTTTAATTGAAACACGTTTTGCCTTACGTACGTAGACAATATAAAACCACCACAATAGGCAATGAATAAACGACCAAAAATAAAATGATCGCTTTAACAATTTACCTGAGGTAAGACTACGTTAAGTGTTCTTTATGTAAACAGGACATGTATAAAGAGATATGGTGATATACATCTCAAAAAAGTATGATATACATGTTTAAAACTTGAAAATATTTGAATCCAATGGAACGCAGTTGATACAGCTGGCATATTCTACCACGCCCGAGAGCTTCTTGAAGAAATTAGTCGTAGAGACATTTGAAGGTGGATTCAGAGATAACACTGGTACATATACTTTAGAATACGAAACATCACGGTGTTAGATTCGCTTTAGAAAAACAAGAAAAAGACAAAAACAGAAGATGTATTGAGATGAGCATTACAAAATCAAGAAAACAAAAGTAATGTTCATGGAATTGCAGACAACCACATTTTTGACTAATAATTAAAAGGAAATAGCTTGACTGAACAAAAAAATAAAACTCTGGACAACAGACCATTGAAAGAATATTTTGTAGGGCTAAAAATCTAAATTTGAAGTTTTGTAGTTTTGTTCGAAAATCAGCTAAAAATTGATTTTGTATCAGTGCACAATTCCCTTGGTTAAACATAGTGGTGGGTCAGTAATAATGCGGAGCTATTTCGCGGTGCTGCTTTCGGAGATATTGCTGGAATCGAAGAAAAATTGAACGAGGAAGGCCTCAAGTAGGTATTAAATTAATGTGTTATGCTTCATGGGACAAGAACTGTTAGTAAAGGATTTGTTTCCTAACGTAACAACGACTCCAAAAATACATTACAACAAAATATGGGATTTCTAAGGTAAAAACTGGTAAAAGAGAAGCTTAACATTTTAATTTGCTTTATCTGAATATTAATTTCATTCAAATTCAAGCAATATGAGCTTGATCGAAATATTTGTAAGATCTGTCCAACATCACAACAAGATCTTTCGAAAGAACTGCAGGAAGAATGGAGAAAAATTACGCCAAAGATTTTTGAAAACTGTTTAAGCGAGTGCCTTAATTATGTAAAACAATTATTTCAAAAAGCGGCCAATTTTGCGAGTCTAGTGTTTAAGTGTTGAAATAGTTTTTACATTTTTTTTTTTAATTACTATTGAAACATTCAAGTAGATAATAAAGAAACCCATGTTACGTTTTTTATTAATGATTAATTTACAAAAAATTAGAATTTTGAATATTAATAAGTGGTAATATACACTCCAAATTACCAAGGAATATTATTAAGTTTATATTGATAAGATTTTTGGAAAATATTGGGCACCATTGAGTTTGATAAATGATATTTTGAATATCTTCGATAAAATTTTTGTTTCATAAATTTTAAAAAGTTACGTGCTACCAACCCAAAGCAAGATATTATCAGCACACTTAAAAGAACACCCTATCGGGGCAATCAGAAAATTGTAATAGAAAAAGAAATGCTTGTTATAATAAATTTTGATTTATGATTTGTGACTATATAAACAACTATTGTGATATTTCAGTATATGTTCACACCAGCTGTTATCAGTGCTGTATATGCCTCGGAAGGAAACCCTATAAAACAACACTCTAAAAACTTGTATAAATTGGAAAATTTAGAGAAAATGATGATTACATATCAAATTTGTACAGTTAATCGTGGTGAAAAATAAAAAACAGGCATTATAATTTGTAAAAAATATTACATTTTCTAGAAGAAAGGGGAATGCGTAGGCCTAATTGTACCAAGAAATTTCGTAGCAGTCAAACGGGGTAAAACCAGAGCAGTACAAATGTGGCTCGTCCCAAGAAATAAACATTAACTGTATACCTTCCTTATTTTGTGTATATACTGCCGACGGTTCGTCTTCGAAGTTGTCAACATCGTAAACCTTCTGATTAATTTAATCGAGTAACCTAAATATATGTAGTCGCACCATCGCCAAATAATCTAATTAAAACTCGATTATAGCAGCTATTTTACTTTAACTTCCCCCCCTCTCAAACAAATAAAAAATTTACACTGGACAGTTGCAAGCAAGAATGCTAATAACGCTGTTTCAAATACAAACGGAATAGTAAGAGTTTGCCGGCTACTTTAGCAAAAAAAATCAGATAGGGTTATTGCATAACATAAAAAACATTATTAGCGGTTGTGCAGCTTCTATAAATATTTTATGGTAGAAAATTTTTATTGAGATTGGATTGTCACTTTACAATAGCTCCTGCAATTTCGAAATGTGAAAGATTAATTGGAAAGATTGATTAAGCGATTATAAAAATTGGATTTTCATGTCGAACACTAAGCTGGTATCAATTACCGACAAAAATATTACTAAAAACCTGTAATAATTGTTTTTTGTTTTGTGATTGATAGTCGTCGCAGAAACACGTCGCAAAGAGGAACTTGATCTAGTATTAAAAGTAGTGCTGGAATAAAAGTTCCAAATAAAGAAACCACTATGAAAATATATCAGCGTGCCGAACTCAATGGTAAAGACTTAATGGGTACAATTTGATTTTTTAAAGTCGATGACCCTTAATGCTTAAGAGCAGAGTCTCGGAAGTCTTACGTTACGTGTATGACAAGGTTATATCAGAACATTTTGTAGTTAATACGACATTTAAGAACAGTTGTTTTGGGTAGATTGCAAAGAAAAGTTAAAGAAATAATGTCAGAAGGTCAAAATGTGCGTTGAAAATTTACCTCCCCCCCTCCATAGGATAAGAGCACTTTTGATGTAGGGATCTCAACGAAAAGGGTAGCAATTGAATTGCTGATCTATTCTCAAAAACTGGAAAAACAAAAGATTCATCCTTGGACTAGAATAACCTTTCTACATCCTCAGTCAGACAACGTGATAGAAGAAATAAATCAAACATTGGACAAACATCTCAAAATGTATTCAAACACCAACAAGAATGGTATTAATACATTCATCTATTCCTAATGGCTCACCTATCTGTCGTTCATGAGACCACTGAGCAAACCCCAACTTGTGCTTTGTTTGGGAAAGAACCCCGGCTGCCATGCCACCTACAATTTGAAAGCAGACCATTAGAAAAATAGGTTACGGAACGATTTCGTAAGCCGACTAAGAAAAAAACTAGATGAAATGCATAATTTTTTTCTATAGGAAGATCCATAGTGCTAGCAACCAAATGAAAAACTAGCATGATATCTCAATCAAGAAAGAAAAATATGAGCTGGAGAGTTTAGTCTGGTTTCATAATCTGTCGAGACAACAGAAGAGTGTACAAAGTCATCAAAAAAAGCAAATATCATATGCAGTATTCGAAAATCGCTCGAAGATGATGCACATTAATCGTCTTGCGCTTCATGTAGAAAATACATAAGTAAGATTCACAATTAACGAAGCGTAATATTTCTACCATAGCAAACATCACTTAAGCTTTGATCACATAAACAAATATACTGGTGGCAAGGAAATCCGATTTGGGGTGACGACAAAAGTATAACAAGATAAGTTTGATGTTGTTCACGACATTTTTATGAATGGAAAGATAGCCTCTGTTTCTAGAAAGAAATTGGGTTGTCTAAATGAGTTACTGTAAAATTCTACCAGAAAAGAAATGTATCTTATACTACTTGAGAAGCAATTTTTTTCTCATAACTTGAGTTACCTTAATATGTGGTGAGTATTATCTTGTCTAAAACAAAATTGATCCAACAAAATATCAAGAAGAGATACCAAAAATTAAATGTACTTTGCTCTAATTAGAATGAGAATGCTAGACATGCTTGTCCATAGAATATAATTACGGATCATTGTATGCAACCTTAATTACAAGGCTCATAAAAAATTATACACTGCCGTTTTTACCGCAAGAGTACTTGCAACAGCGGGAAAACGTGTTCATTACTTCAATTTATTTCAAAGACAGAGAGGTCTTAAGAAAGGGGATAGTGTAACAACGAAACTTGAATTTTCAAACCGCAGCAAAAAAGGGAAAATAACAAAGATTATCGTAAACAGTTTCAGTAACCTGTTCAGTGAGCCCATTCGTAAATATTTAAGTATGTACTAGAAAAGTTTAAGAAGGCAGTTAGCTTGAAAAGAATAGTACCTACGTACATATTAGTAAACAACTGTAAAGTAGAAATCAGAGTTCGATGTAGTATTATTGGCCTAGGAAAACTATGCTGAGATTCAAATATTAAAACAATGACATGAAAGATCAAAATTTGAAATAAAAAGTTACTGTTAACTTCCTCTACGAAAAAATGGTATTTATTACAAGTTTTTAATAAAAATTCTGAAAAAAAAACAGAAAGTTGGTCTAATGAAATGAAATAACAAGAGATTTAAAATTCTATATTCTTATTAGAAAAAATATTTGACTTACACTAGAGCAAATCGACGAATCCACCATTACCATCTCATTATTAAACTTATATACACATGTATATGTTTTGTAAAATAAGTAAATAAAAGAACAATAAAGTGATGTATGTTACACTAGAATTTATCTCACTATCAAGTCGGAGGTAGTCACATAGTCATATGAAGGTCAAATTATAGTATTAAATTGGTCTCCATTATAATATTAGCTACTAAATAATCGTTATTTGAAATTAACTAATAAGTATGTTATATTAACGGATATAAGGGATATTAGGTAATTGTTTGAAAAAAAAAAACAATAAATAGTGAGTAATTTTATATTTTTCTGCTTATCAGGATAGTCATATTTAAATTGTATGTACTAGTGAATAGCACTTTAGCACTTGATACCTTTCGAGTGCGATAGATTTTCCAATTCTGCCAATTCACAGCCAAAAACGATTTTTCTAATTCTTCATATATTTACGCACAGATTTAAGGCGACGACGGATATATTGTACTTTTATGTATCACTTGAATATTGAAGATAGATAAACTTATGTGGTGCCAAATAACATACGATAAAATATAGACAGCGTGATAGAACGCATTACCTTATAGGAACATCTCATCTGAATTTTCAAATAACGCGATATTCTCTGTGCCTTAGAAAATAAACGTCATCACTCTCTTTCTGATTGGGTCGAAATAGTGCACTCATGATCGATTTTAGTGACTAAGCCTCCCAAAAAATGGTTGAGATCAACACATAACCCTCAGAAATGTGATGTTGACATTCTATACCGTGATCTCAGGTATTACACAAAAACATTTTTTATAGGCTCATTGTTGCAGATGGTGATATTAACACGTTCTGTTAATTTTACTACATACCTCGCTATGCTAGAGTTACATGTCTGCCTTGCAAGAAAGTATCGTTAACATATCACAATTTCTTCCACGGTCAGTATTTACGCGACTAAAACAATACTTGTTAAAAATCGATGTCCTGTTTATTTTGAATTATGCAAACCTCTAAATATTTGAAAATGACAACACCTTGTTGCTTAATGTGATAGTCATATAAGTTCGATAAAACCCTTCCGACTTGTAAAAGTTTTTATCTCAACTTAGGTAACGCTAGCGAGTCTAATAAGTTGATAAGAAAACTCAAACATCAAGTATGTATTTTAACCATTTGCAAAGTTCATCAATATCTTCTTATACTAATTTAAATTCTGCTTTAAGTTTCTGCTACTTAAGTGCTGATAGAGAATTGTGTTAATTACAGTCTTTGAAATATTCAAGAATGCTTAATTTTCATCAAACCCGGTAAACGTACGGAAATCATACATTTACAACAGCAGATTTCATCTATATTTCACAAAGTCATCGGTAGAAAATTCTCAACTATAAAAATATTACATGTAAACAGGCCTCTTTAGTAGTACTTCATTTAAAGGAGCATGAAGAAATTGTTGTATGCATTTTCTAGGACTTAATAATAATATTAAGCTTTAAGGTACCATAATTTCTTTTCCCTATTACATTTAAAAAAAAATATGTAGATAGCTAGAGGGCTCCTTAAGCTATTGAGTGTCTATAAAATTCACATATAGTGTTTTCGCCAAATACAAACAAAATAATTTTTTTAATCCGTCAACTGCAGTCATTAATTTAAATATATATTTTACTACAAAAATTTTTTATAATCATGTCCGTAATTGCAAATTTTATTTCAAGGTTAATTGATTTCTTATAAATAGTAACACATCAATGAAATATCGCTTACAAATAATTACTAGGAAATTCTCAAGCATTATGATCCAATTTTTCACGCTACCCCGGAATTTGCCGTTACTTCAGCTTCCGCTGCGAAGCAACAGCGCGTAATAATGTTCCACGTAAGTTTAAGACTCCGGAACAGCACAGCTGAGATAAAGAATAAAAGGCTTTTCCGGTTGTATTACCGCAGCAATACGCTTTAAATTTTAAATAAGGTTTTTTAATTCCGCAAAAAAATATTAGGGGCTTGTTGCATTCGCCGGCAGGCCTGCGCTGGAGTTTGCGGCGCGCGGAGAATAATTCCCCAAAGAACATTATTGCATGGCCGGCACCGCTTCGCCCCAGAAGGAAAATTAATATCGTCAAAGTGCGAAGCCCGATTGTTTGAAATTCAAATGCGTGCACCATTACCGAAAGGCAGGCGATTATCGCCCCGATGCATAAAGCAAACATTCACGAATATGGCTTTTTATGCCGGAATTTAAATCCGACACTTTTTACAGCTTCTTTGTATTTCACCGTAGCGTGAGTTCTCCTTAAAAATGTGATTCACCAAGCACGGCATCCTCATTCTGGCTCTTTTCGGATTTCTTTCGGTTTTGTTATAATCCACTGCAAACATTTTTTATCGATTCGGTACTTGCGTGTCTACCCATGACTCAAATTCACTAAATTGAATTTATAATTCTGAGGAACATTATACTTCCGCTTGTGTTCCAACAAAATAATAGTTTTCGTGCTGTTTTTACTTAAACAGATTTAAAAGTTATTTAGATATAATGCTTTTTATCTAATCTACTATAAGATCGACCGAAATATTATATTTGTGGAAATTTAATGGAAATGTTGTTTTTCCTATACAGTACTTTAAAATACAATTTACGCTACCAAATTAACTAACAAGACACTGATGCCACAAGTAATGAAACCGTTTCGAATTAGGTTTCGTTTCCAATTGGATATTTCCTTTCCCATTAGAAGCTGACAAGTCTCATTAGGTTGCGATAAAAATCCCCAGCTCCTGGAACCCCGTAATATTTTAATCGGAAGTGAAAAATTACATGAAGACTGCCTTATTATGCGATGTAATGAATGTCGCGGCTGCGGCGATCCCCGTTCCAGAGGGTATCAGGAGAACGCAATCAAATTTTCCGCTCCGAAACCTAAAAATTAGGGTGGCGAACCAGGTAAGTAGCAGGGAAGATGAGGCTCTCCAAAGGTAAACCGCAAGTTGATGCAAAAATTGATGTAATCCAATAATTGATATGCTACATTTTTAGAACGATATCAAATTTCAGTTGCTAATACGATTTTGATATCAAAGTTTGCTTTTTATTCTATTTTTTTGCAACATCCTTTTGAAGTTTACATTAAGTAACAAACCAAATTCTTTCATGCAAATTATGTTAAAATTCTATTCTCGTTATAGGTTTAATTATTAATTATGTAATTTATAACACTTGTGTTTTAGGATTCACATATAGTCATTTTAATTAAACGAAAATTTATCCAATACAGATTGTGATTTATTAAAATAACTATATAATAATGTATACGTTATTCTGATAAAAGTAATATATAAATTACTCAGATTTATCATTATAACAATAATTATCAAAACCTGTTTAATAATAGTATATCGTTATTTACTGATAAAAAGTAATTACTATAAATTATAAGTATTACCTTTATGCGATTATGTAACAATAATTTATCAAAAACCTGTTTAAAACTTCTTCAAATTTTCACAGTGCTTAAAAAGTGGTAAAAAATAATTCCCAAGGGCAAAAATACAAAAGGTGGATAAACCACCAAATATTTAATAAAGTTGGGTATTAGAGTATTTGAAATTTAGTATATTTAATTTTTTTAGTTCATATATGAGTATTCTAAAAGCAAACGTTGCTATTTGTATGTAAGCACAGAATTTCAACCCTGTATTTTATAAAAATTAACTCTCAAATATTTAATTCTCCACAAATTCACTTTCATAACACAAAATTTTTTATTTTTAAAAAAAGCTGTGTTGCATAGGGGTTATGGAAGCTATTATATTTTATAAGAAGCCGGGTATTAGAAGTTTTATTTATCGCTAAAGATAATTTTGGTTTTGTAAATGGAGCAATAATAGAAATAGAAGTGCACAATGTCATATTTTGTAAAAATTGATACATGCAATCTTGGACGTTGTCAAAATAATTTGGGGTTTCAGAGTTTTTAAATAGTGAGATCTGAAAAGCTGATGGATCTATAAGGATTTTAAAATATAAAATTTACCTTTAAAAAATGTTATCTTCCTAGTGATTTTGGATCCTACTGAAGAGTATAAACTTTCTGTAAAATATATGCTTCCTAAATTGAAAATATATAAATAAGAAAATAGCCTTAGTATTTATAAATTTCATTATGCACTTATAATACTTATAGCAGTATATTACCATAGTTTTTTAAAGTAAAAATTATTTCGATAAAAAAAGTAAATATTTATATAAGTAATTTTCAGACAGTTATAAAATTAAGTAGCACATTTTATTAAATACTAGGTATAAATTTTACATAAGCGTTTCGTAAATTGTTTGTTTCTTACGAGTCATATAAAAATAATTTTTCTGGTTATATCAAAATTTTATATTTTGTAACTAAGCAATTCAATTAATTAATTAGCCATTTAAAAATTTTTAAAAAAAAATAAAAAGTGTACCTCAGTTGATTTTATTATTATTCATTTAACACATAATATTGCATGTAATAACCTTTCTGGAACGTAACATAATTTATGCCCACTTTGAAACATATTGAAAAAAAAATAAAAATTTTAAATTAATTAAAAATAATGGAAAAATAAATTGGACAAAAAGTGACAAAAATTTAAATTAACAAAAGTAACTTAAGATTCCAAAATAAATTTAATGTTCACAATAGTCTGAGGAAGCTAAACATCACAAAGTTTTAAAATATTTAGTAATTTTTTTTGTGTACGAGAAATTATCAAATAATATTTTCTGTTATTTGCGGTGCTTACGCGTAATTACATATTTTTTTTATTATTTCGGTGACTAACAAGCAACCTACCTCTTCAGTGCTTATAAATAATTTTCAAAAATTAACAAATTAAGTCGTCAGAAGTTCTCTTAATGTACAGGTACAACACGGGTGGAAAAATAATGCAAAAGTTAATTACATTATTAAATAAATGCAATTAGTTTAAATAATAAAAAATATGTCAACTGCTATTGTGCAAAGAAAGATTTTTAATGGACTCAACTAATTTAGTAGTATAAACCTAACTTAACAAGATAACCCTTACGTTTTACACTACCCAAAGTGCCATTCCATAAAAGTTTAAAAACACCTCTGATTTATTTTGCCCGCTTATTCGAAGTCGTACGTGTAGGAGTTTTCCTGGTGGCTCTTTTTTATTTGTCCAATTTTATCGATTGGCCACCTGCCAGTGATTTGGTTAATTTTGTCTTTTTACTCCTTTGGCTTTTCTCATTTTTCCTTATAGCTCGTTGAAGTTTCTCTTGACAACTATTGTAAGAACTTAGAATATTTATTTTTATAATCAGTTTTGTTAAATATAGGACAATCTAAGAGTTTATTTTAAGAAGCCTTGTATCCCCTGCAATAATAATTTAATCAATTTTTTCCAGCATGCTTGTAGCCGACGGGGCTATATTTAGAATTTAATTTAAAAGTTTTGCTTTATTAACAATTATATGAAAATTAGAATCTTAGCATTGTTAAACTTTAAAATAAATTTCTAATAAATTTTAATGCTGTTAAAAAATTAAAGTAATTTGTCTCCGAGTAAATTACAAAAATTTTAAAACTGTGATAAGTTTTGATGTTTCTAATTATTGCAAACAATTAATTTAATTGTTTAACCCTCTCTCAGATTATTCACGGGGCAGTAATACCCTTATTACAGTGTTGCGTTATTATAGGAGTTTTTAGACCGTAAAGATTAGCACTATAATGTAGAAAATAAAAAGCCGTTGCGTTATTTTGCCTTTGTCGCTCGGCTAACTGAATATTTATTAAAATGTTTTCTGTGCCGCAACGACAGCTGAAGTCCGAAAGCCCGCTACTATGTAAGGCTAACTTTATTAAATTAATATTCGCTCAGCAACAGGGACTTATTTTGCGGTCAGCGATTTGAAAAATAAAAAAAATGCGGTCTTCAACAGTAACGGCTGTTAACAATTGTTTATAAGTAACACCATAATTTACTTCTCAAATAACTTAATTAAATTTATTATTCATTATAAACTATGTATTAATTCATCGTATAAAAAGAATATCGTTAAGAATAAGTTCTGTATATGTATTTAGCAAAATAGTTCATTAAATTTGTTAATCTATTGTTCAGGTTTATTTGTATAACCTATCTAGTGTTAAAAGTATTTTTTTTATAAATAAAAAATCACTACATGTATTTGCTGTACCATATAATAGAATATTCTTCAATAAGAATGTAAAGATGTAAAAACAGTAGCTTATTATTATAAATATTTACTACTCAAAAAAATGTACATTTAATATTTTAGCAGTGAATACTCGTATCTTAAGTTTAATTTTAATTATTTTGCTGAAAAGCTAATGTTCCAATAAGCTTATTTGGCACAATTTGACTTTTTGATAACTATCGGAGACAACGAGGGGAAATTTTAGAATATTTTGAAAAAGTAAATCAGTTAGTCAGGTTGAGAAATGTACTTTCATTTTTAAATTTCAAAACCCCTACTTTTCTCCGCGAGAAACATTTCTTTATCATTAATTTACTTCAACTAATGGCTACGAAGGAAACCACTAGCGAATGGCTTCTCAACAGGTCACGATTATGAATTGATAACTGAAAATGTGACGGGAAAGAGTGAACTGACGCTAGAGGCAAACATAGAAGGCTCATTATGAATGAATGCGTTTCTTTTCGCCAGACAGTAGGCAAACATACAAATAAACATTCAAGCAGCCACACGTCAGTAGTTATTCATAGCCCAGCATTGTGGGGTCGTATTTCGTATTTATGAATTCATAAAGTTCAGAGTTAGGCATAATCTCATGAATTCTTAATGATATTAAATAATGATATCTGAACGAACAACACATAATAACGCATAACTGGAAAATTCGACGCTTGTAATGCTATCGACTTACCTATATTATCGTTGGCTGCCTTGGTGTAGGCCAGTACAACCCAAATTGTAGTTAGTTGAAACACCCACATAATTTTTAATTTATGGAAAAAGTTAAGTGGCTTCCTCTTTGCAAGATGTATCTTTAAATATGGAATATTGTAATCGTCCTTGACGACAATACATAATGCGTTCGATTGTTTTGAGTAACACCAAACACCACATATATTTAATACTCAATTTTATTATTATTATTAATATTATCTACCAATTATTGTATTAATAGAAAATGTTTTGATTATGTCGACAAAAATATGATAACTCAAGCAACCACCTGCCTTGAAATATTCTTATCTGCATAGATGGTTAAAACGAAAACGAAAAACCGTTTTCCAAATATTGCAAACGAATTTGCTTATAAACGACTGGCAGCAATTTCTAAATTCGAGCATTGCTGGGGGCATAACTTTTCAACTTAACAAAGGAACCCTCTGTTGATTCACCTTATCTACGAAAACCGTAAAGAGTCTAAAACTTTCGAGGAGCCACCGCGGAAGCATATACTTTTACAAGTTTCTCTCCGTCGGATTTCGCGTTGTTTCGTTAGGCACAACTTTATGAAACTCGGAGAACTCGCTAGGGGAACGCTAGTCGTCGACTCCGGGCAGCGCTCCGGGTTCTACTGAATTCCAACTCCCGGAGTTCCACCGGAAAGCGTCGCGGCGCTATGCGCTTGTGCCACACAATGTGCTGCTTCGCTATGATTTACACACAATTTCTTAATTGTTGTTCGGGAAATGTAACCAATCAATAAGGCTTGGTCGGGCTGCTTGTTGCACTGCAACGGGCGTGCGACTGAAATAGCCGAAATACGAGCGACTACTTTTAAAATTTCAGGAATTTGGCCCAGCGCACACGCTAACGAGGTCACTGCGGAATATGCCGAATATCTGGTTGTAGTATGCACAAAACTTTTATAAAATGTTGCGAGCTGTTTGTCTAAAAGTATTCGGAAAATATGCAATTTATGTGATGAATGCTAATAAAACTTGATTAAATTCGTTTAATTTAATTAAAATGTCAGTTTTGTTAAATTACACTTTGCAATAAATTAAAATTAAACATAAACGAATCAGTTAAACAAATTTTTATAATTATACGTTTTGATTATAGAAAGATATCACTTGCGCCTTCATTTACTATTAAATCAAAACAATAAAATTTTTAAACTTTTTAATTTAATTATATAATAGATACGTTGTAGACAGCGAGCGCGAGTGGATGTGCTATATCGTGTCCGATTAAGTTATCACCAGTGCCCGCTTTTGATCCTGCAGCGATTTATATTTAATTCCGCCGAGTTTTACACCAAAAGTGTAAGTTAAAGACTTTTACTGCATTTTTAAACTTTGCTGATCAAAAACTCGCAAACATCACAAATTATGTAAATACAGAATATGTACAACAATGGCTCAAATACGTTTATGCCCAAGTCACAAATTTTATATAATCCACAACAACCTCAATTTGGAAATCAACAACCACCTCAATTCAATTATGCGCCGTTCCCGCAAATCAGTAATGTCATGCCGACGCCTCAACATTAGAACTATCTGCCACCACCACAAAATTATACTAATAGATGTATAAACAAGTTCTCATCTTTAGATTTCACAGAACGCAAATCACCGTTTACATGTAACGTATTAGCCCGCAATGACATTTGGTCGAAACATTATGCGATTTGGCGTTTGATGCACATAACTTCTATAATCAGCTGTATTCACGATGGCAATCACAAAAAAGGTTATTCGATTTTCTATCCACTTTGCATTTCATGTTAAGAAAAATGCTGCTGAAGCCACCGAAATGATTTGTGCTGCATATGGTGAGAATGCAACGTGCAAAAATTGGTACCAAAGATTTCGCGGAGGAGAGTTTAGTCTTGAATATCAACCACGCGCTGGACGCCCTCAAACATTTCACACGGATGCGCTGCAGGCGAGTTAGGCTGGGAACTTCTCCCACATGCGGCGTATAGTCCGATTATCATTTATTCCGGTCGTTACAGCATCACTTGGCTGATACGTACTTCAAAACAGAAGAAGAAGTCCGAAAATGCGTCGATAACTTTATCGTCTCGAAGCCGGTAAGCTTCTATCACCAGGGAATTCGCAAGCTACCCGAAAGATGTCAAAAGGTCATCGATGCCAACGTAGAATACATTCACACTTAAGCTTTTATTGTTTGTTTTTAAATAAAACTTTAATTTGGCAGAAAAAAGCTGAGAACTTATTTATACACTTATTAATATAAAATTCTTCTCTCCTGTCTCAACACCTAATCAAAATCCAAAACCGCAACTAATAACAGAAGCAACAGAACAAATAGATATCGATGACTTCTCTGAAGAGGAAGTAACAGAAAATCGAAATCAACACAAATGGCAACAATGCAAAAAACCATACAAAAAACGCAGAAGAACTACAGCCGAACGAACACAACCAGAAAATGCAATCAACACTCAAAATCGATTTACTGTACTAGCTAGCGGTAGCACACAAGAGACCCAACAAGATTCTAGTGAAAGTTTCGCACAAAAAATCCCCAAGCCCCCGCCTGTATACCTATACGGTGTTACGAATTATGCCCAAATAATCGAAAATCTAACAAAAGTCTTAGAGCGGGAGCAATACAGCACTAAAGCACTTTCAAACAACACAATTAAAAAAAATACTAATATTGCTGACTCTTATAGAAAACTAATCGTCCATCTAAAAACTGAACGAATTATATACCGTACATATCAATTAAAGGATGAAAGAGCATACAGAGTGGTAATTCGAAATCTACATGTAAAATGTGAAGGAGAACACAATACCACTATCTGCAAGAAATCAAAGGAAACTCCCGCGCGATGTATACTGTGTCAAGACCCACACCTCGCCAACTATAAGGGTTGTCAAGTGTATCAGCAACTACAAATAAATAGAGATAAATCGTCTAGTCTTCCAACAACATCTATTGTAGACATTAAATACACCAATAACTGAGCAGCATGCATACACCTTAAATTTAAACAATGCAAGTTATGCCCAAGCAGCATCACAGCAACGCACGAACAGCGAACTCGAAGATAACAGCAACAATGACATCTCACTATCTTAGTTTTTAACTAAATTTAAAACAATGTTCACGCAACTAATGAACCAGAACAGCACGATGCTTAATCTGCTCACCAAGTTAGTCAACAAATTGCAATAATGGATACTTTACGTATAGGATTATGGAATGCAAATGGACTAGCCCAGCATCGCATTGAGGTCGAGCTCTTTCTTAAACAACATCCTACTGATCTCGGAAACCCACTTAACCGAATACAGTTACTTAAATAGCCACAATTATTCAACATACTCTACAAATCAGTAATTATCAGTAACAAAATCTCTTACCATATAATGGAAGAGTTCTCCACTGACTACTTACAAAGTACCATCCTCAACGTCAAGAGTATTACCGGTCCGCTAGTGTTTGCAGCCATATATAGTCCACCCAGATATAATATTCGACAACACCTATAGAAACATTCTTTCAAAAATTAGGGAATACATTTATTGCTGGGGGAGACTATAACGCCAAAAACCCATTTTGGGGATCCAGACTACCTACCACCAAAGGCCGAGATCTGTTTAAGACGCTGCAGACACACAACTATGGCATATTGGCAACTGGTGAGCCCACATAATGGCCGTCAGATCCAAACAAGATTCCTAACACAGTGGACTTCCTTGTCACCAAAGGCATCTCCTCAAATTACTGTAAAGTGGAAACCTGCTACGATCTTCTGTCTGATCATTCTTCCATAATCGTCACATTGAGCACATCAGTTATAACCAAACAAAAGGAACCCTCATTATACAATAGACACACGAACTGGGACATGTACAAAAAGTACCTCACTGCCAATATAGAAATTCCAGCTAATCTAAAGACACCAGACGAAGTTTACTTAGCCGTGGAGCACTTTAACAATATCGTACATCAAGAAGCTCACATTTTTACGCCAACCGAACATCCCAAAGCAGAGTTTATTGCAAACTATCCCTTTTTACATTAAATCCAAGCTTTCCGAGAAGAGGAGAGCTAGGAATGTATGGCAACGAACCAAACATCCTGCTGACAAAACCAGACTAAATAGGCTAACTCGAGAACTTAAACAGGCACTCCAATATTGGAAAAATGAAACATTTAAAGAGTATGTAAGCAACCTTTCTCCATCTGCACATGATGAGTACACACTATGGAAAGCTACTAGCAAATTTAAACGTCCAAAAGTGCATATACCATCGATTCGTAAAGATGATTGCACATGGGCTCGAACAGATGACGAGAACGCCGAGCTGTTCGCAAACCACCTCTCCGGTATCTTTCAATCTCACCCAATAGCAGTCCCTCATGAAGAAGAAACTGAGATTCTCGACTACCTACAGGCTCCTTGTCAATTAAGCCCGCCTATACAACACGTTACACCTGCTGAAATAAAACTTGTGATTAAACATTTACATAACGTTAAAGCACGGGGCTACGATTTAATTACTGCTAAAGTCCTTAAAGAATTACCTCATCGAGCCATAATGGCTCTCACGCATATATTCAATGCAACTTTACGATTGCAGTATTTTCCAATCCAGTGGAAATTTGGGAAAACCATTCTTACCCTTAAACCGGTTAAACCCGCTCACGAAGCCGCGTCCTACCGGCCGATAATCTGACTCTCATTACTCTCAAAAGTTCTAGGAAAACTAATCCTACAAATGTTGATACCCATAATTGTAGATCATGAACTTATCCCACAACATCAGTTCGGATTCAGACAGCAACATGCTACCATAGAGCAGATGCATAGAGTTGTAAATGTCATTGATCAAGATATTGAAGAAAACAGATACTGCATGGCGGCCTTTCTTGATGTCAGCCAGGCATTCGATACGGTCTGGCATCCTGGCCTATTGTATAAAATCAAAAAAGTACTGCCCCACCAATACTAATTTCTTATCCGATCATATTAAAGTGAAAGGCACTTTCACGTTAAACACAACGATAGCTTGTCCAGTTTCCATCAAATTAAAGCAGGAGTTCCCAGGGCAACGTCATGGGACCTATCCTATACTTAATTTATACGGCAGACCTCCCTCATCAAGACCAGGTTGTCATTGCAACATATGCGGATGATACGGCATTATTAGTATCACACAACGATACTTCAACGCTACCTCACCACACTGCAGGAATGGCTCTGCAAATGGCGCATAAAAATAAATGAAGCAAAATCGACCGCCATAACTTTCATTACAAAGCACGGAACTGCTCCACCCGTCTTCCTAAATGACATCCAAATCCCAATCCAAGACGACACAAAATACCTTGGCATGCATTTTGACAAAAAAACTCAAATGGAAAGCCCACATAGCTAAAAAGAGAAAGGAATTGGACATCAAAATGAAGAAAATGAGTTGGCTCCTTGGTCGAAGATCACATTTATCTTTAACTAACAAAGTGCTAGTATATAAAACAGTGCTAATTCCATTGTGGACTTACGGCATCCAAATGTGGGGCTGTACAAAGCCGTCGAACACTGCAGTTATACAACGGTTCCAAAACAAAGCTCTCCGCACTCTAGCCAACGCAGAATGGTTTGTATCCAACCTAACACTTCATAACGATCTTAAAATACCCTGGGTAATAGATGAAATCACCAGAAACATATCAAACTGTGTTACCAGATTATCCAACCATCCCAATTATTTAGCACGCAACCTACTTGACAACGTCAAAATTACCAGACGCCTAAATCTATGCAAAACATTTGACCTTACCAACTAGTTTTAATATTTAGTTTATCGGGATCCGTCACTGGACGGTTTCCCGTCTCATGTCTTTGTAATTCTCCAATCACATTTACTTGTTAGCCACTTGGCTAGTTGTAAATCTGCTGTTTACATAAAAATTATATAGTAAATACTACTAAAATTATGTTTATGTTTAAATTGGCAATTGTTTATAAAATAAATGTTTTAATGAAAGCAAAAATTAATTACAGTTAATATTTCTGCAAGCTTTGCGTCAAGAAAGAGATACTGTAAACTTTACTATCCTATTCTAAAGGCATATAAAACGCGCGGCGGGGTAGCTTATAAATTGACAAAGAAATACTTACATATTCTGCGAGTAAAACGCATTTGAGGATCGACGTGGCGGAGGTAGCAAGTATAAAAAAACAAAGTAATGTCGCTGATTATATTTATAAATCAAATTACTCTAAATGGACCATTTTCTTCGTGTGTAATCATGTCTTTCGTGCTCAGAGATTATTACCCTCGCCTTAGTTTCTTAGCTGCAATATTCTTCTTTTTCAGTGGTGCTTATCGAGCTCACAGTTTATTGTCTAGCTTTTTATAGACTTGCAGCAAAAGTAAAGAGATTTTTCCTAGCGAAATTTATCAGCGGCCGCTTCAGCATCGGCTCTCTCACAATGAGTAGCCGCAAAAACGAAACAATTGGGATTGTTCATGCAGAAATTCGGTTTATTTTTCTGTTTCTGCTGTTCTATTGCTTCCAACTAAAAAAATTGTGATTCCAATAAAATAACAGAAGCATTTTGTTGCAAAATAGTACAATTGTTCATTCGTGGTTCCTTTTTATTATATCTACAACTACCACTATATTTTAGTAAAAAAAGGGAACAAAAATGATTAAAAAATAAAGAATAATTTTTAGAACTATTAGTAATCAGAAAAAGATAATGTAAGCCCCAAATATACCAATTTTATAAAATATGTATAGTCACGTCTGAACTTAAAAAATAGCAAACGTAATTTTTTAACAAGCAATTCTTTTATGTCTTGTTTACAATTTAACTTTAAAATGCACGACTTTCTGTAATATACGGTCTGAAGCCCTGATGATCAACTAAAGTTAAATTTGATAAAAGTTTTTAATTGGATTAATTAAACCCGTTTTTGACTTTTTACACTGCAGTTCACTGGCTTTTGAAACGTCTCAGTTAAAGCGGCCTCACTTTTCTGTACTGGTTACATAATTTTTTTTTTACAGGTAGAGTCTGTATTTTCCTTTTTATTATTAATGAAATGATAATATAAATGATCAATAAATTATAGTGCTTCCTGGAATACAACAAACAAAATTATTTTGTAACAAGTTTATAGTAAGTTTTTTAGAAACCTAGAAATATACAATTAATTTTGTTTTACGTTGACGCATTTTACATCTTATAGTTTAAGTTAAAACTGCCTTCTATTAAGATAAACTAAATTAATCCGTGTTTAGTTTTAATGGAGTGTTGTGTACACGAATAATATAATGTAGATGTATAATCAAAAGGAAACTAAGTTAAAATATTGTACTTTACTGAGATATTACAGATAGAACTTTAAAAATACGACGCCATGTGGTGAGGCCATTTATAAGGACTATTATTGTCAAGTCAAGTTCGGATTAAAATAAAACCATTAAGGATTGGTTTCAACATATTTGAAAAAGCAAAGTGCCATTTTGTTACGCAGTAGCCTTATGTGAGAAGTAATAAATAACAATTTTCTGGAATCAAATATAGTGTTGTTAATTCTCAAGTTGTTAAGCCGTAGTAGGACATAGGAAACTCTTGACGTTTCGTCCACAGCTGGGGCGGATATCTTCAGAATTTTTCTAAAATGTATGTGACTGGTAGTGGTGGGGGGGTGTTTAATTTAGTTTCATGTATAGGATCCGCACTGCTTTACCTGTAAAACAAATTTTCGCTTGTTTGCTTTTCTTTTTCTCTACTACGTTTTCTATTTCTTCTGTTACTGTTTTTACCTATTTTTTCTATTTCTTATTTATTTTGTAATATCTAATTTTGTGAATTCTATAATTAGGTCTTTTGGATTGTATATATTTTATCCTTTACTTTTTCTATTAGCTTCTTTATTCCCGTTCTCTTTTAATTTTATTCTAACTAGATAGTGTTCCGTATATCTGCTCGACTCTGATTTCTTACGTCTCTGGTTAACTTAAGCATGCTGATTGTTTATTAATACTTGATTTATTTCTGGAACCCTCCAAGTACTTTTATGTATCTCCTTATGCTGATACCATATGTTTACTACCTGGCTGTTTACTCCAGTTGAGAAACCAGTTAATTTAGAATTATTTTTGTTACTCTCATCTAGTTAGATAATATATCTGGTCCCGTCCGACCGTCGCATTCCAATCTCTTAGTAACATGATTAATTATAGTTTTTATTTTTTTAATGTATATCTAATACATGTTCATGAAAGTTGTCCTTTCTCCCTCATCTTTATCTTCTATCGAATCATGTACATTTACCAAGTTTACTTTGTTCTATTTTCTTCTAATTGTAAAACATACATTTCTTTCGATATTGGTTGTAAATCTATTATATTTTGTTTTAGTTTCTTCAAAACAAAGAATCCTATCTCAAAAATAGTCGTCTCTGTTTCTAAATATCTGTAACATATTTCTTTCACTTTCATATTCACATAGTTAAATCTTAACTTATTCCTTGGATTTCTATTTGGTGCTTCTTCATCTCTCTTCTTACTTGTTACTCGCTTGGTTTGCTGTTACTTTTCGTTTATTTTTAAATCTTTTAACTTTGTCCGTATTCTTTGTTATGTCTGTTGCTTTGTATCTGTTTGGCTTCTTTTCTAATAATTTCTTGTTAAGTAAAGCCGTTTGTATTTAATGCTTATGTTTACTTCTAATTCTGTTTTTTCTCTTTATTTCCTTTTTCACCGGCAAATTTTTGCATGTTTAACTTTATGTTCTTCCATTGTAAGTTCACTATCTATATAATTATCGTTTGAGAGCTTCTGTTCTTATTTTAAAATTTTCATCTTGTATTCGAAATTTGAACATTTTGCGATTGTATCGTTTGACTCAGTACTATCTTATTTCACAAGTGGTTGGCAGGAAAAAAAGTTCTAGAACACGTGTTTCTAAATACAAACACATATACAGTAACATACACATGTATGTACTCTGGCTTCGGCGGCCGTAGAAACACACACACACACACACACACGCACACACACACACGCGCGCGCGCACAGAGAGAGAGAGAGAGAATTGTAGAAGATTAACGCGCGTATGTGTGTCGAATGTTCTACTGTGTGCATGTGTATGTGTATGTGTATGTTCTTATATATATGATTTAACGAAATTGCAAAACGTATTGAAACTACACGTAATCGATTGCGTTTTGGAATTCGACTGTGTAGCGTATCTTTTTTATTTGTAGGAGTAGGTTTATTTTTAAGGTGTCTACGGATAGATCTCATCGAGAGGAACACGGAGATACCAAAAAATCTTTTATCGCTTCATGAGCACCAAAGTTAACCGAATATACAAATAACTATTTATAATTATTTATTTGTTTGAACCTAGGTTGGAGTTCGTCTTTCTCTAGTTGGGGACTATATTAGGACGTTTGACTGTAGCATAATGGACATTATATTTTTGGATTTTATCTGTAATTGAGAAGATGTCAAAGTAACCTTGTATAACTTTGTTTGGGACAAATCACAAAGCGTTTATCATAGATCGTAAAACTTTGGATTGAAAGCGCTTTAAAGTATCACTATTAGAGTTGCTTGCCTTTCCTTATAGTTGATTGTCATAACTCCATATTGGATTTACGATGGCCTTATAGAGAAAACTGTTGTTATCAATAGACAATTAATACTTTCCCAGTTGTTTTATTTTTTGTAAAAATATGCCTTTTCCAAGTCAGGCGTATGTTTAGGTAAAGTCTTAACTATTTAGCGTGTTCGTCTTACGGTACTGAGGTGCTATTAAATAGAACAGGGAATCATATACCCTTCTTAGGTCAAAAGTCACTTGCACCATTTATCTCCATTTACTTTTGTCCGCCATTTGTTGAATCAAAATTTCAATTGTTGCAAATGTTTCTGTAGATGGTGACTTGCCATAAAAGATTCAAAATAAGAAGAAAGTAGTGCAGTATCTACTGTTGCTACTATAGTATCAGCAGTAGTGAAAAGGTCAGCCGTAAAAGGTAGATATAATTATAGACCCAGCACACTGGCCTGAGGTACACCTGCATGTATTGATAATAAAAGTCTGCGACTTATTTCTATAATTTGACGGGAAAATGCCTGCCTGTTAGGTGCGACTTAAGAAATTTGTAAATAGTTTGAGAGTAGTGTTCTTTTGAATGAAAGCTCCTGATGCTACACTTTATCAAAGGCTTGTGCGACATTTATGAAGACAAGCAAACAGTAGCGTTTGTCGTTAAAGTCTTTTATAATATTGTCAACTATCTCACTGTACCTGTTCAACGGCGGCAGGATTTTTCCGTAAACCAAACCGATGATCATATATGAGGTTGTTATCCAAGATGATAGACGGTTATTTCCTTAAGACTAATTCTTCAAAAACAAGATAAGAGAGGCACCAGACTAATTGGTCTGTACAAAGACTAGTCAGTAGGTGATTTTTCAGGTTTAGGTAGAATAATTTCTATTGTTCTAAAAAATTCTTCAATCACACTACTACGTTAAAAAGGTAGATAATAAACACAAGCCTTCTTTCCGATAATTTTCTTGAAACTGTCTTTGTAATTATGTTGTAGCTGGATAACTTTCTTGGTTTTAGTTTTGTTTGTAAGTATAGTATAGACTTATGTAGGTCTAAACTTTGAGATGGGTGGGCACAATTAAAGCGGTGGTTCTAGGTAGTGGTTGATTTTTTGTTCTTCTTTGAGCGTCATTTGAGAATTATATAGTGTGAAAACTTTTCCCAAATGGTTGGCAAATGCAAAAGCCTTTTATCAATTACTCGCTCAGATGTTATTTGGAAAAGACAATCGTTTTTCATTTTTCTGTTGTCGCCTTCCTGTAGGACCATTCTCTAACTTCCGTTGGAGACCAGCGCTGTAAATAGTTTTGTACTGATTTATATTTGATACCCGATAAATGTTGTATTAGTCCGGATGTTTTACGATTGAATTTTTTTAATATTATGATTTTCTTTGCAATTACGTTTTTCGGCAATCTCTTCTTCACTACGATAGGAAAATCTGTGGGTGTAATATTTTGAATGCTAGATGGCGTTGCCTTCTGTACAGCTTGCTAGATGGTTTGATTAAATAATTTGACTGCAGTAAATAAATTTGCTTTTGTTTTTAGAGATACTACGAACGGTAGAGTTTCGTCAATTATATTTCTGAAAAAATCCAGTCTATGTATTTGTTGTAGAGGCAAGGAAGTTTCGCATTGAGGATCGCACGTGTGTTCATGATTACAGACATTGGCGTTTGCTTGCGGGGTCGACACAAGATGTGACATTGAAGTAATTTGGATTTACTCGCTTTACGATACATAAATTAAATAGATCGGGAATTTTCTCTGGGTAAGTGTTTTTAATAATTCTCTTCCACAATCAAAGATGAACCTGTTACCTAAAGTTTGGAAATAGTGTTCATATTGCTCTAATTTATTGTTGTGACGTGGAGGGCAGTATACTACTAAGAGTATCACCAGTCCTTTCAATTCGTCTATTGTTACTGTGATAGCCTGTAGGTGCGCCGGATTATATTTGAGTATTCATGGTGCTTAATAGAATTTCTGATAATAATGACCGTTACAGCGTGTGCTATGGTATCTGGGTATTGTGTGGCTTATATTGTATAATTTTGAATTTTTACATAAGATAATCCGTATAGCGATATTCGGCAATTAGTATAACGTCTATGCAGTGGTTTTAAATAAGAGAGACAGGTTTACCTTTGTGATGTACTAATTAATTAACATTCAAACAGCTATTTTAAGATCTAAATCTATTACCTCTCTTAGAAACGATAGTGGTTAGTAATGTTAACATATTGTCCATCTATTTTATAAAGGTTTTTTTAATGTTTGTTTAAGATCTTGTGATTTGTTTGTTTCATTTGTAGGTATGGATTACTGGCATTGCATCGTAGATAATTTCATGCTGGGGTTGTTGCCTATTAATGCTCGATACTTGGGGGATAGCTAATATTTAATTGGATCAGTTGTATCGAAAACCAATGAGTTGACGTAAATTGCCTGTTTGTTAACGGGACATATTTTTGTTGAAGTTCTTTATAGTTTTTCCTACCATGTACATATTTAATGTTAAGGCTTTTTTTGTATGTTGACATTAAGCAATGAGATGGCTTCCAGCGCATTTGATGCATCGTGAGATTTTGTTACAGAAATTTCTATTACCGCCGTGCTTTTGGCATTTAACGCATTGCGGAATCTCGAAATTTACATTAAAGTTAACTATCGAATGACACAGTTTGCTTACATTGTGGATATATTTGTTATTTTTAGCTATTTTTAGCCCTATAAAAGTGGTAGAGTTATGTTGCGTCTTTTTGCTTTAAATTAGCAATAATGTTAAATAACCTTGTGACTAAGCGTTTTTAATTTCTCTTTTTACTCGTCTATATTAGTAGATGGAACTATATTCCTTAGAGCTACCCCAAACCTTCGTTTTTGTTTTGTTGATACGTACGAAATTTGGTATTTCGTTTAGCTAGAGCTTTAATTATGACAGTATACAGAATATATGTGGTAAAATTTTTATTTTAATATTTTTAATGTATATTTAGATTTATCAATCAATTTCCATAAGTACATAAGCGGTTGAATGACTTTAATACTTGATAGAAATATTGGCGGTGGTTTGGATTCATTGGATTTTAATCCAGGGCATGAAGCAAGCCCAACAGGTTTGTTTTATGCCCTAGATTAAAATTTATTTGATCAGTAAGGGGGTGAAAGCAATTTCTAAAATTCAGCCAATATTCTGATTTTTTAACTGACAGATTACCTCTGCGTAATGTCACCGATTCTTTTACAATCACATTTTTTGTTTTCAACTGTTTACCAATCATATTCATGTGTTAATTGGTCCGTTGGTAATTGATGTATGGCTGCAATAATATGATGAACCGTATTTGATTATTGGGATTGTAATGTGTTATTTATTGTAAAGTTTGATGGTAAATTATTTGTTGCCATATACTGATAATTTGGAATAAATTGCATTTAACGGTTTGATCTATCTGCATCGATATGAATTGTTGTACATTTTGTACAGGCACGACTTGATTGCTCTAAAACACCATAGTAATATCTGTTTGCATTACCTTTTGAAGCGATAAGTAATTATAGCTAACATAAAGCGGCAATTGACTCATAGGTCACACGATAATACATTATCGTTACCTGCGTTAACGCAGATAATACGGCTGGTCCGTTATATAATTTCCAATAGCAGTTTCTAATACTCCTTACGCAAAATAAAAATTGTTGTCCCAGCTTTGCTTAAATAGACAGGACCTCGCTTTAACGCTTTTTCTTCTTAAAACAGCGACTGTGACGGCAGAAGCGGTAGGAGTGGCGGCAGAAGCGACAAGAGCTACGGCAAGAAACTGCAAAGCAGGCGGTCTAGACCATATCAATAAACGAAGCGGAGACCCACCAACACGCCAGCTAGTCGCAAATCTTCGTTTGTGAAAATTGTTTGTAAATTTTACAACACGGGAAGCGTACATTGACAAAGTTCAACGCCCGTAACACATAACTCGAACTGATGACGCGACATCCTCTCCGTTTAAAATCAGGGACCCAATTCGAGCTTTTCTAAATACGGACTATTCAAATATTATTTTGTCAGCCGTGTTTAATACACTTTTTACAAAAAAAATTTTTTGTTATTTTTTTATAAAAACTTTGATTTAGTTTCCATTCGGTGCAATCAATTCCATGGGCAGTAGACTATTCCCAAAAATAAAATGATTGTAAAGGTAACAGTTTTAAAAATAAACAGTGAGTAAAAAAATAAAACAGAAACAGTCAATATGTTTCATGTAATAAAAATAATTTTAATTTTTCTAGCGAAGTAATAGTTCTAAAGCGCATATTAGTGATTGTATTTATTTACTTACTTTATGTTAGACTTAAAGTAGTTTAGTTTAAGTTACAATAATCTTCAATATGTCTATCTTGCAATCAATAAGAAACGCGCATCTATAAGATAAAACGTCTTAATACGCATATGTTTGCAAACTAATTGTTCCCGATATAACAATAATTCTATGGCAATATAATACCAATATATTTTATTAAATAGTGCAAAAATGTTAATTTGACATTAAATAAACTGCTGGAAGAGTTTAACAATTTCATAAGTTATACGTTACACTAACGGACATAGTTTGTAAATTATTCTGTTATACTAAATTCCATTTATTAAAATTTGAACTTGCAGATGTAAGACACATATCCCAATAAAATTTTAGTTATTCATTACCGGAAGTTAAGGCAAAGCAAAAGATAAGATGAGATATTAGACCATACGTACCAAAACTACACTTGAAAGCAAAACAGTCAACTCAGCAACATAGTCAAGCTTTGAGAGATAGCATTACAAATAAAGCTCAGTGTACTGTTTCAAAGATTAAAAATTGTAGTTTCAAATGATATTATTTTGATTGGAATCGGGCCTATTCTGATAAAGTTATAGACCTAAAAATATGTGTAACACAAACTAGTTAAAAGGAAAAAGTTGATTATAAACGGAAAAAATGAAATCCTTAGTTGGAATTAATTAAATGATTTTTTTAATAGATGCCATTGTCACCTCTACTCCTAATGGCACTTTCCAAGCAATTACGCGTGGATAGAATTACTTTTCCTATGTTGTCTTGAGAGATTGCTTCCTACTCTTCAATCAATGCCGCTCTCAGTTCCATCACGTTTCCTAGTGCAAAATTTTTGTCCTGGACTCTTCGCTTAAGCTCATCTCAAACATGCTCAATTGGATTCAAGTCTGGGCTACACGGGGGCCGGTCCATTTTCGGTGTACTGACGTCAGCCAAGTAGGTAGTGGTCACTCATACAGTGTGGCACCGCACATTGTCGTGTATTAGCTTAAAGTTTTCACTAACAAATCTCGCAAACAAAACAACATGTTCCTCCAGAATGTCCGCTGTTAAAACTCTTCCACGTCTTCCACTAGACACGAAAACCAATTTATTTTTTCCGTGCATGAAAATGCCAGTCCAGATCATGCAAGAGACACCTTATTATGCCACAGTTTCTTGAATACAGCAATGAGCAAATCACTCCTCTGGTCTTATATAGACCCAACATCTCTTACCGTTACCATGTAGGCACATCCTGGACTCGTTGGTAAATAATATCGGACTCCAATGGTCGAGGTTTCAATCGATATGTTCGGCTTTGTTTTTAAACTTCTGTCAACTTGAGACTCGTAGCTACCTTTTTTGGGTCAGGTTGGTTGCCTTCATTCTTCTTCTCACTGTCTAAGCGCTGGCGACCACACCTCTGATCCTACTCAGCTTTTGCTTGAAACGTTTCCCTCCGTTGTCACGCGCTTACGCCTGCCTCCTTGCTGGCAGACGTATCCTCCGGTTTCCCTGTACCGAGGCTACACTTTCAATACAGCTAATTGACTCAGATTTAGTCGATTTGCCACGGCGTTCTGACTGAGGCCCTCTCTCAACATTGCAACTGCCTAGACTGCTTTGGTGGTTGTAATATCCATTTTCTTACAAATAAGTTGAGTACTTACATCACTTACTTACTTACGTCAACTTTGAATAAGTAACTGAGATAAATTACTGGATTGTAAGCGTACTGTAGACCAATCACAGTCATCACGCACGTGCGTTCCAATTACCAAGATTCCCAAGAAAAACCTTTGTGATGTATATTTTTTTGAACGCGTTATCCAATTAATGCAATAGCAACAGTATTTTAAAGCTCAATAACAAAGATATTTCTTGCACGTTAGTGTTTTTATTTTTATTTTCCTTAGATTAAAATATGAGACGAAAATATGCGTGCAACTAGTGAGTCAATTGTTTTGCTCTCAAGACTAGTTCAAAAAAATCTTTAAATGTAATTTCTGTAGCAACTGAAAAACTTAACTTAAAAATATTAAAACATTATTATTTTTAAGGACCCGACAGTTATTATTAGAGCTTCTATTAGCTTAGTAAACAGACAATATAAAAAAATACTTCGCGCTTTGCATCAGATAATTATTTAATTATTCTCAGATTATTTGATTAGTCATAAAAGGTTAGTTCAAATCAAGGATTAAGCAAAAGTCAAGCTACAGATTCTATTGTAAAACGATAGGCTTTATTTCTAGTAAAATTACGAATAAGTGATTTTAAATTTCTTCTTGAAAATAGGGTCATCATTGCTTTACTGCAAACATTTAGGCATGTTTTATGCTTTATGGAGCCAAAGTATCCTAGTATATGTAATTAATATTTGGTGTTGCTGACAGATAGATAGTGACTCAAAAAAAACGATAGAAATAGGACATAAAATTGAACTGTCGTCTCACCCCACATATAGTCCTGATTTAATACCATTGGATTACCATTTAATTCAATTAATGGCCTACTTATTACTAATTTTTAGAAAGTATTGCAGAAAAAGGGTGCTGTTAATTTATTGATTCCAAACTATAAATTTGGTTACAGATGCATGGATACTATACAATACAATTGTTTATATTTTAACTTATAATTTATTTTCTTTTTAAATATTACATAAAAAAATTGGTACTATAACTATTTAGGAAAAATAGAATAAAAACTACTACTATAACAAAAAAACAAAAAAAAAGTATTAAGAAAGAAAATGCTAATAACTGTAACGTTGTGATGCAAAACTAACATTTTAGTTTCCAGCTTCAAATAATTCCAAAAATTCTCGGTCAAATAAAATAAATAACAATTTATTTCTATAGTTAAATAGTTATTCTAAAATTAAATTTAATTATTGTTAATAAAAGGTTTACATATATATGCCCCACTAGGACAAGAAAAGTTACGCGAGAACCTTCACAGTTAAGAAACTAGAATGTTGATCAACTTAGCATATCATTTTTGTTTCAATCTCAAGGGATTGTCTGTCTTCATCTACGGCCATTTATTAAAACACAGGGAAAAATTGTAATCTTGTGTCGAGATTTTGGTACCTATTAAATTTTAATAATACAGAAAAAAAATTGTTATGTTAATGCATATAACACAGTAATCCGCGACAGAATCTATCTATACATTTGAACAGAAAGTAAACAAACGTAATATGGCATTGCTCTACGTCCCTGGTTTACACGAGGAGGTCCTACGTGGTAAAGAAATACAGCCTATACATTTGAACGGAAAGTAAACAAAGACGGTTGTCATGAAATTTAACATGCTGTGCTCCAAGCGCTTAATTTACACGCGGTCCGTACGTTCGTGCACGTACGTTAGGGCTGTTCTCACTCTACCAGGTAGCCGCGGCTGCCTTTGTACCTGTTATACCTTTTATGATGCAGAAACAGATGCATATTTACTAACTTAATTAATAGTTCCCTATCCGTCGTAAAAACGAACCCAAAATGTTGATAATACTAAAGTTAGGTTATGCAATTTTAGAATCAAAACAAACATTCTGTTACTGCTGCTAACACTAATCTAGAGAAAAATTAATGTAAGAAATCGTAAAGTTGAACTGATTTCTTACGTATGAACGTAAAACGTGAGCTTTGCATTGGATTAACTTCACCTTTTACGTATTTCTTATAGGCAGCTTTGCTAACGTCCATTATGAATGGGCGCTAAGTTAAATTGTTCCACTTTTCCGATCCAGGGAAAAATCCGACCCAATTAAAATTTTATACGTTATGACCTTGCAAATTATCAGCCTATGACGACAAAAATACCTTTTGACGGGCAACCTCTTTAATAATACCTGGATGTAGCGGAAAGTACAATAAAAAGGGTGCATTTAATTATGTATTCGCGTACGTTATGCAGGTCATAAACGCGCAAATATTGTGTGGTTATGTATGCACCTTTTGCCGATCATTACGCAGATTTTAATATATCGATAAAATAAATAAAAAAAGAGAAAAAGGTAGCAAAACCAGGACTTAAAAAGTGCCTTAGTACAAAGGACGTCAAATAAAATATAAAACTATTTAGATAACAAGAGGATGCTTTGGAACAGAAATAGATATAAAGTCATTATTAATAGATTGTAAATAACTACATAAATTAACTGAGACTATAAAAATCAAGCGTATAAACTGTTTTAAAAAACAAAAAAAATAAGGTTAAAATTAAGAAACTAATAAAAATGGAGCGGATAGGAGAAGACTCTTTTCATACAAAAATTGAAAACTGCAATTAAAAATGCAAAATGTAGGAAAAAAGACCAGAAGAAAGAGTAATGCCATTACAAGTATGTACATAAAAATTAACTAATTAAATACAAAAAAATAACTTGTTCAAGAAAGTTTTGAATATTTTAATAACTTGGAAAGATTTAATTAAGTAAAAGCAAAAGGGAAAAATTTTAACTTAAACAATATATTCTCAATATAAGCAATATATATTACAATAAACTACGTCGGGCGAAAAATAAATGTTATATATTTTTCTAATATTGAAAGAACAAATTACTTAAATTAAAATCTTTAAAGAATCTGCAGAAGCAACAGACACTAAAAAAGTCTATTATCAAAAAACTAACTCTAAGCAAGGATAGATTAAATGGTATTACAATGATAATGAAATATATGAAAATGAGAGTATAAAGTAAATATATAACAATATAATAACCAGAAAAATGTATGATGTTAACGACTGGGAATATAAAATATAAATAAATTGTAGACAATAAAATATTTAGAAATATAGGGTGTAATGACTAAATATCTACAAAAAGACATTCGTTTAGAAAAAGCATCTAACATTTTCTGAAGCAATAGTTTTAATTTTTGGCACATGTTAATTAGTACTTGTATAGCAATTATCTAAATTTAGCGAAACGTGTTAAATTTGTATAATTTAAATACTCATAAGGTAACTGATAAAATTTATAAAAACTGTACTGGGACTTTTAAAGTTTAAAGTATCTTTATAGAAAATTATTACAATACAATTAAAAAAATTAAAAAGGGATAGAATTGGGAAAGCTAAGGAAAGCAGAAAAATATAAAAATATAGGCACTAAACTAAAATATAAAACATGATGACGGAGCAGTAGGTAAAATGCATCAAAATCCAAAAAGAGGATAAAGTATTGTATAAGTAGGTTAAAAATATTTATTTAAATCATTTAATATAAATGTAAGAAATAAAAAAAAGTTCATTTGTAAATATATGTAACGGCATCTTAAACATCAAGAACCATTGTTGATAAAACTGGGAGCTATTCCTTTAAAGTTTTTGGGCAAATTTGAGATAATTTTTTAGATTGAACTTACTTATATTATAGCAATAACCAAAAATCAAATATTTAACCGGAAGCAAAGTTTAAAAAGCGTAGAAAGTTTTAGAAAAAAAACTTATGCGGTTAGCGAGTATGTCAGAGAATAAGAAAATCGTGTACATTTTATATTAAAAAAACATAATTATCTATTTTAGTTATAAAGTTATTCATCTCTTTATTGTCTTGAATAGCTGCTAAATCGGTATTATAATTCCTAAACATACTATCGGATTTTTAAAAAAATATGTTTGATGTTTGACTAATTTATAAATTTATACAAACAAAGTCTTGCCACTACCTAAATTGTACATTGGCAGCATTTTTTATTTTTGTTAGTATATATCTGTTATTTTTTATTTTTAATAAAGATATCTTTTATGTATATTTTTGGTGTGTTGCACTTTTGTTGTCTCTATTTTATTTGACTTTGTTTTATTATAATTTTTTATAGTTGTTCTAAAAGATTTTCACGGTTCACAGGTTAAGCCACATCAGTTTTTGGAAAATTTTACATCATCCACTTTGAGGTCATTATCAATAGATTGAAGTTATATCTTTACTTGCATATATGTATGTATGTATGTATATATGTATACATGTATCTGGGAATTTGGTAATAGATTCTATCTGGGATATAATATGTTCGGTGCGGGTACGGTTACGAGTGACATCAAATTTGATACTTTTTTCGGGTGGGTAGCAGATGCACGGTTCTGGTAAAATTTGGAAAGTTTCTGTTTTTGGATATTGATTTTCTCTTCCGATATATATGATGCTTTATCATATACTATTTTGGTAAAAAATCCCAAATGGTTGGATGAATTTGGAAAGAGCTGAGGTTATGGAAAATATAATTGAGAGTTAGTTTGATCAAGGTTTCTACAATTGGAGCGGATAGAGTGTCTAAGCAAAGATAGTTCTGCTTTTTTAAGGATACGGGAAATAGGAAAATAATTTTGATGATATTTTAGTCGTAAACTTACAGACATGACTTGTTTGTTTTTGCAGAATTTTAGAAAAGTATGTCATACAAAAGTCTTGTCTTACGTAGAATAAATTTGGAATACAGCTAAGTGACGTTGAAGGCATATTAAATGTTCGGAAAGGTTTCCGCGTTCAATGATAAATAAACAGTTAGGTTAATAGACTTAATAGCCTAGCTTATTAAAAAATTTTCGACGCTTTGGAATCCACTTTGATGCCATTTTCTAGGAGTTTTAGTTCTTTACTAGGAGTCTCAATCTGCCTACTCCCCAAGGAGAGCTACAAGTCTGAATAAGACTGACTTTTCGTGTGTTCTACTTCACTATTTATAAAAACATAAGTGAAGATTTGACGGAACATGTTGTGCCGGAAATGTACTGGGTTGGGAAAATTTTGTGTGTTGTAACGAGTTACGTAAGTAATGACATGCGGTAACTAACTGTTTTCAAAAGACGGGTAAGTGTTCACCATCGTCTCGAGTATTGAGGCTTTGAGAATGTTTTTCAATTTAAATAGTCTCGCGAACAGTTCTACTGGTAGGATGGGAAATGGGAGTGTGTTTTTGAATTGGAAAAATTAATTATATGTTCGGTTTCCTTGTTATGTTTGACCAAAGCAGAAGACACATCACCCTTACGTACAGCTAAAGAATATTTGTATATACGATTAAATATTTATTTGTTCGTTTGCCCTAAATAGGTTCTGTCAGTCATCACAGGGTATTTCGTAGACACTTTGAGATTCGTCAGGGTAATGGTCCTTATTTGAGTAAATGAAGTTTTATTGTTGGTTGTGAAGACAGTTCGTATATATCTTGTTTATCCAATATGCAACCTATTCTACCAGTAACGCCTTTGATGTAAGGTAAAAACGCTTTAGTTTGGTCGGGAAGGTCATGGGCTTTGAAAGTGGTATTTTTGCTGACATTGTTAATGATGTGGGTTAGAGATTTTAGAGAATATCCATTTTGTATTAAAGTTTTGATAAAGGTATTGATTTCAGTTCGTCGTTTCTCATTGTTGGAAAGTCTAAAAGATCTGGTAAGTAGGGATTTTGCGACTGAGTACATTTGAGCAGGGTGATGGTAGGATTTTGCGTTTAGATAACGATTCGTATGGGTAGGTTTTTTGTAGACTATATAAAAGAAACTATTTTTGGAAAGATTTTAGGTTATGAGAATGTTCAAAAAAGAAAGAGAATTGTTATGTTTGTTTTCTATTGTAAACTTGATATTGGTATGAAGTCTATTAAGGTGAGAAAGGAATTCGGAAAACGTATTATTTCCATAAGGTCACATGACAAACGTAAGTCCACGTATTTTATTCAATAGGTAGGTTTGAAGGGAAAGATGCTAGGACTTTTATTTCAAAATCGGTCATAAATAAGTTAGCTATAATAACTAAAAGTAGAGAACCTATACAACCACCGGTATAATGTGTTTTGGAAAGTAAAACAGGCATTATTATAAATAAGCAATCGTTAATTAATTTAAGTGTATTTTCTGCCATTATTTTTAGCGAATTTCTACTTTATAATTTCAAAAAATGCAAAAGTTTGGAAAACGTTATATCTTTTTATCCTCAGCTTTTGAGTTATTTAGACCATCTAGATCGAAAGATCAGACATTTTTACATAAATATAGTTAATAAGAAAATAGGTTTTTTTTGTTTTTTTCGAGTATTTAAACGACGAACACGAAGACACGAGCCGCCGCGCGCCGCGAACGCGAATCATTTCGACTGTATTCACTGATTAACGAAATTATTTAATAAATAAATTGGAAAGCTGAAAAAAAATTACGTAAGACTGTGTTTTCAAAACAATTTTTTTTATTAAAGTTTTGAGGCCGAAACGACGAGATGAAAACGTGTTTGGCGCTCGCGCGGTCGCCTACTGTAGCGCTGGGGCAGTTGACGCGTTTTACCTCATATAACGATGATATAATAGTCAATTTTGCTGTACTAATGTTGGCATTCATGAGACTGCAACTTCTAAAAACTACTCATAGTCTAGAAGACAACACTTAAACATTGTTTATTCAATACTTAAATTATCTTTTAAATTTGTCCACTAAATCAACGGTGCTTTTATGAATATCCCACTTTCATTAGTCATAGCAAATATGATTTTAAAATAACAGACCTTGCATCTATTTTTTTGAAACCTATATACGTGTTGGATAAGGTACGCTGAGGATACTTTTGTTGTTTGGCTTGATGAACATCATACTATGTTCCAATTTCTTTCCCACTTAAATAAATTTCGCACCTACATCAAGTTGATAATGGAAATTAAAAAAATAATTTCTTCCTATTTCCTCAAAACCGAAAATTTTTTCAGAGACCATTTCTATCATACCGTCTACAAGAAATCTACTCATAGTAATCGTTATGTAAATACTAAATTTCATCATTAACCTGCTCAAATTCATTCAATTGCAGAATCATATATTATCAAATTCTTCAAACTTTCCGACGCTAAAATTCAACAAAATAAAATTAATACTATCACCAAAACCATAATATAAAATGGATTTTCCAAAAAACCCTTAACCCATACTGTTAAAAATATCAACAGAAACATAAATTCTTGAACTTACGACTCACCCAATCAAGAAAAAGCGTTCTTGCCTTACATTAAATGTACCTCTGACAAAATAAGCCGCATACTAAAAAAACAAAATATACAAACAGTTTTCAAGACACAATAAAATAGCTGACTTTATCCGCCCAGCTAAGGACTATTAGCCTCACAGGTTAACCATAGGCGAAACGAACAGGCAAATATCAAGCTGCATACATAAACATTATTTGAGCGTACGAAAGAGCGATAATTCTTTGGTATTTGCCAAACATAAGAAAGAAATCAGATATAAAATTAATTTCTTTACTCAAAAACACGCTCCCAATTTCTATCCTACTATTAGAATTATTCGTGAGGCTATTGAGAAATTATTTTGCTATTCACACCTCTATCTTTAATTTGTATTTAGTTAGTCTGAAATAAAACCTGCTTTAATATTTTAGTCATCTTATTAGTTCCCCACGTTTACCTTTTGTAAAGTTATTTATTGATAAGTTATTTTGATTTTGATAAGTTATTTATTCATCTTTGGAACTACTATTCTCATTCCTAAACCATATTTAATAAACATATACTTTCTGCTACTATTTATAAACTGATTGTGATTATATATACATTACATATAATATTCAGAATGTGTTTCTCGGCAATAAACAAGCATCTTTGGTTGTATGTCTGTCATCTAGCGCCAGATGCAATACAAAAAATGACTTCTCGGATAAATAACTTCTAAAATCTGGGAACGGATAGTAGGTTTTGATAATAACAGAAAAAAATTCTGTTTCTGTCTTATTTTGTTTATTTAAATAACATTAGCTGCCAACTACTGCATTTATCAATTATTTTTATAAATTATTATACTGTAGTTCGAATAATATAATTCAATATTAGCCACTTGTTTTTTAAAACAACTCACACATCCTAAATATGTAACTATTTAAATATAAAAATATACAGAAACAAACCAGGTACTTTATTAAAAAATTGATTATACGAGGGCGTGCTGAACAGTAATGCAATCGAATTTTTTATTCTGTTCTCAATATCGGTAGATGTATTACATGTCATCGATATTACTCGGTCGACTTCCCGTTTTGCTGAGGCAAGTTGAAACTTTCTGCCGCTAGAGGGCTCCGAATTGTAGCGTGTAATAAGGTGGTGTATAACGTAACTATGTCAGTGCATGAGAAAAAGCGTGCTGTAATTTAGTTTCTAACCATAGAAAACGTGCCTCAAATTGAAATCCATAGAAGAATGAAAGCTGTATACGGTGATGATTGTATCGACATCAGTAATGTGTTACGTTGGGTTGTTTATGCTTGTAATAAAGGAAACGGTGGTGCTAACCTCAACGTCTGCGACAAAGCTCTGAGTGGACAACCGCATACGACAACCGACGAGACTCATCGAAATTGAGTTGATAAACTCATCAGAGAAAATCGTCGGATAATACACACAACTCTCAGGTAAGTGTGGCATATCACGGGAGCGTGTACAGGCCATGATTGCAGAACTGCGGTACAAAAAACTGTGTGCACGGTGGGTGCCTCGAATACTCACTCCTAACATTAAATAGAAGAGATTGGATATCTGTCAACAATTTTTTTGCGTTTTGAGTGTGTGGGTGATAGATTCCTTAACAACATTGTGACAGGTCATGAAAGTCAACAAAGTCAAACATTCTGCAGTGACGGTATCAACAAACTGGTCTCTAGTTAGGAGGAATGTGTTCGTCGCCAGGATGACTATGTTGAGAAATAAATATCTAGACATGAAGAATAGAGTTGTGGAATGTTAAAAAAGTTGGTTTTATTTAAAAAGGTTTAAGGGTTTTTACATAAAATATTCGAAGACATGATTTTTCAGCACACCCTTGTATATACTAATAATTTAGACTTTGTGTTTGAGCTTCGTAGCGTAAACACGTACCGAAAACGGCTCTGCAAGTGCGATATCAAGTGTTATCACGAACCCGCAAATAAAAATCACAATCGCGTTCAACAAACTTAAAACTAGTTTGATAGTGTACTTTATTCAATCAATTATAAACAGGTACGCAAAACAATGTAATTATTCTATAAACTGTGGTTCCATCCGGGACAGGTTTAGGAAACCAATATGCAATGGCAACCAACAACAAAGGTTTCCATCGCACCTAATCTAATACCTCAAACATCATCATTCCAACAAACACCTACCAATTACTTTCTCCCGCCAGCCCAATCACAAATGCAATTTAATTATACAAATACTCCAAACCCAAATCAGCAAATGCAAATAATGTCATCTACAAGCGAGGACGAAGAAGAAATCCTAACAACCAACAAGAATGACTGGCAACTCATACGTGGTTATAAAATGAAAAAGGTCACGAAACACCTTAATAATACAAATATATCCGAAATAATCGTTATCAAGTACTAACTAATGCAGACACATCTAATACGAAAAACACTGCTACTATAAATTTACCAAAACCTCCACCAATCTTTATACACGGAGTACAAGACTACAACAAAATGATACAGCTAATTCAGGAGATAGTAGAAGATGAACAATATTGCACAAAAAGTTTAGCTAACAATGTTGTGAAAATCGTCAGTGCAACACCAGAAACATACAGGAAACTCGTCAGAAACTTTAAAGAAAACAACATATACCACCATACGTACCAACTGAAAGAGGAACGAGCGTATAGAGTTGTAATACTCAACTGATATAGAAAACATAAAAAGAGAACTACTTGAGTTGGGCCACGAAGTTCGAAATATAATAAATGCACGGGACAGAACGACCAAGGAGCCACTTAATCTATTCTTCGTGGACTTGGAACCAGCAGCAAACAATAAAGAAGTCTACAAAATAAAAGGACTTCAAAACAAAATTATAGAAATAGAACCTCCGCGAACAAACAAAAACAATATAATTCAATGTACAAGGTGCCAACAATATGGACACTCCAAAACATATTGTAACAAACCTTTTGTCTGCGTCAAATGCGGCGGAACCCACAATACCACAACATGCACAAAAACCAAGGCCACTCCGGCAAAATGTGCGTTATGCAGCGGGGATCACCCAGCCAATTATAAAAGCTGCGAGCACTATCATAGATTAATAAGAGGAAATAATAGAAACAACGTTCATGGATCATCTATTCCACCAATTGCCACGAGAGCATATACTCAAAATTTACAACCTACACCACACTCACAACACAAAACTTACGCCGAAATCGCAGCCAACAATACAACAGTGCAGACAGTACAACTACCGTACTAACAAAATTCCTAGAGGAATTGAAAAACCTATTCAATCAGCTAATACAACAGAACAACATGGTACCCAATATGATTACTATGCTTGTAAATAAAATGAAATAAATTTTAAAAATGGCTAAGTTTCTTAGGAATGCCAACGGTCTTCCGAGCCACAAATTGGAAACAAAACTATTTTTGGAACATAATTTAATCGACATCTTCCTAATCAGCGAAACGCACTTCACTACTAGAAGCTATTTCAACATTCCCAAATACAAACTATATCACACAAACTATCCAGATGGTACTGCCCATGGGGGTTCGGCAATCCTCGTGAAAGAAAATGTAGACCACTATGAACTTCCAAAATACGAAGAAAATCACATACAAGCAACATCTATAAAAATACGAACCCTACCATACGAAATAACGATTATTGCAGTTTATTGCCCACCCAGACATCAACTAAAAAAAGAACATTTCGAAACATTCTTCAAAACACTTGGACCAAAATTTATAGCTGGTGGGACTGCAATTGTAAAAACACTCTATGGGGTTTAAGGCTTACGACTACTAAAGGTCGCGAAATAGCTTAGGTCATTCAGAAAGAAAACTATTCATTTTTATCTACTTGGGACACCAATTTACTGGCCGTCTGACCCAAGCAAAACACCAGATCTGCTAGACTTCTTCGTAAGCATATACAGAAGTATAATAGTAACTATAAGCACATCGGTGATAACCAGAAAAACAACCCCCAGACTTCACAATTTCAAAACAAACTGGGATATGTATAGTCAAATAATACACGACAACATAAGCCTAACTGGACGACTACAAACATCAAAAGATATTAATAATGAGACTGAGAATTTCATCCACCTACTTCAGGACGCTGCCAAACATTCTACTCCACGAAATGAACCCCATCGAATAGTAAATAATATACCATGCGAAATTAAAAAACTCGTAGCAGAAAAACGCAGAGTTAGATCTACCTGGCAACGAAATCACACGCCGGGTAGCCGGAGAAAATACAATCAGATAAGTATCAAATTGAAAACGAAGCTTCAGGAAATGAGAAATAATTCATTCGAAACATTTGTGTCAAATCTGTCCAGGCAAGACAATTCGATCTGGAAACCTATTAAAAATAGGAGTAAACCCAAACTAGCGATACCACCTATACGTGAAAATTCCACTCCACCGGGTCCGTGGGCCAAAAGCGACAAAGAGAAAGCTGTCTTATTTGCGAAGCACTTATCAAAAGTATTTACTCCTTACAACAATGATCAAGTTTCAGGCAAAAAAGCAGTTCAAAAGGCACCAGGTATTGACTTAATCGCAGCCAAGATGATTAAAGAACTTCCACGGAAAGGACTAGTTAAACTAATGTATATATTCAACTCTATATTAAGACTAGACTACTGGCCCAATTATTTGAAAACTGCCCAGATAATAATAATACCGAAACCCGGAAAAAATCCGACGGACGTTACATCATACCGTCCTATTAGCCTATTGCCAATTCTATCAAAGCTCCCCGAAAAGCTTATACTTAAGAGAATCGAACAAGACTTAAATCCAGATGACTGGATTCCAGACCACCAATTCGGCTTTAGACATTCCCACTCCACAGTACAACAATGTCATCGGTTAGTGCACAAAATCAATCAGGAAAACAAACAATACTGCACAGCCGCTTTCCTAGACGTAAGTCAAGCCTTCGATAAGATTTGGCACCCAGGTTTACTCTACAAAATCAAAAACACCCTTCCAATTCAGTACTTTTCCATACTTAAATCGTATTTACAGCAACGAGACTTTGAAACTAAAATAAATGGGGAAACCTCCGACCGATATTATGTACAATGAGGAGTACCTCAAGGCAGTATCCTCGGCCCCCTTCTCTATGTGATTTATAAAACTGACATACCGCTTTATCGAAATACAACTATGGACACTTTTGCAGGCGATACTGCAATATTGGCAACTGAGAATGATCCAATGACTGCTGGATCAAAACTTCAGCAGCACTTGAACCTCATAGAGGATTGGCTGTTAAAATGGAAAATAAAAGTCAATGCATCAAAATCGACACACATAACCTTTACGTTCAGGAAAGGGAATTGTCCAAACGTAAACCTTAATCACGTCAACATACCACAACAGGAAGTAGTGAAATGCTTGGGGCTCCATCTCGATTCGAAATTAAACTGGAAACAACACATAGCAAAGAAAAGGAAACAAATTGAATTGAAAATGAAAAACCTTAATTGGCTAATAGGTCGTAATTCACACCTATTAACTGACAATAAATTACTTATATATAAAACAGTCATAAAACCCATATGGACTTATGGAATCGAACTTTGGGGATGCGCGAGCAAGTCCAACACAGTTATAATCCAACGAATCCAGTCCAAAATCCTTCGTACCATAGTAGATGCACCCTGGTATGTCACCAACTACACATTACACACATACCTCAATATTCCATACATAAACACAGTTATCCAAAAACGAGCCACCTCACACCACGAAAAGCTTGAAGCTCATCCCAATGAACTACTACGACATCTTCTACAACCCATAGGAAACAGACGATTAGGAAAATTTTGGCCACAGGACCTTCTATCAATCCGAGGCGAAGTCGCTGGATGATGAACCTTTTCATGCCATTCTTTTGTACAATATAAATAACATTGTACATAACAGCAAATTAGCTAATAGAATGTATTTCCTGATTGCTAATAAAGTTTAATAAAAAAAACTAATAATTTGTTTATAATAGCTTCTTAATCTGTTTATCGCTAATTAATGTGATTTTATGTACAATTACGAGATCTCATTTAATGTACATTTTTAAATAAAACTGATTTATAAGACTAATAAATAAAGAAACATGAAAATCTGGAGTTTCTCAGCAAAAGTTATAATGAAGTTAGCAATTTTAGCAATTTGCTGTTCTATAATAGCATCTGTAAATACAGGCAAATCCTGGGCTGGCTGCATCAAAACGCAATTTACGTAGGTAATTAAAAGGCGGAAATATGCAGAAACCGCAAAGAGAGCAGGAACTGGTTGAAAACAGATAATAGCACCAGTTTCAATCGACTGCTATAAAATGCATACAGCGTTAATGCGCAAGGCAAGGCAAGATTACTGGAGTAATTAAATTTATACGTTTGCAAGTGTGCGGGTTGTGCACGCGCATTTTTAATCTCCAGTATTTGTTTAGGCTGCAATATGTCACATTGTTTATTACGTGAGCTCGTGTATGGGACGCGTAGAACGTGAAATTGCACAAAACAAAAGTAGGGACTCGAATTTATTGCATAACACAAGTATGCAACTGTAGAAAATGAACAAAATAAAATATGCAAAATTTCATAAAGCTAAACATTTTGTTATTTTCTGGGTAATGTATGACGTTATCTTCGAAGAAAAATGCTGTCACATGCTATGCACCACTTTAGTAAACAAAGCCATGCAGCGATATCGTTCATTACGAAGTGCAGTGTTTATCAAATAATGATATTATGCCCGACACTCTGTTCATTATAGTTGCTTCATGAATTTGAAAGTTATTAGACGTTGCTTAATAATTTCACAACATAGATTATAACCACAGCAAAGCACGGAATTAGCTCCACCACTAGCTCGCTTAAACAATAAACTAATAAAATTTTAACTATAGCTTGAAAATAAAATTTTATCAGATATTATTATAAGAAATTTAAGGTATAGAATATTCAAATGCTTAAATTTGCAAAGTTAACATAATATTAAAAGTTAAAGTAAAAGCAATTTTAGAATTACTTTTACTAAAGCTACCCTGCCCTTTAATAATACTCTTAATTAGCACACAATATAATTTCGTTCGTAATAAAGCTGGCTCAAAGTAAAATTAGGTAACTAAGAAAATTCGAGACCCGCAGCAAAAATGAATTTGAAAACCGTCAATTTTCTATAAATTAATATAAAGGCACAAAAGAGGTTTTACACTTAATTTTTTGTCATTCTTTAAATCATTAGTAATTTTATTTAAAAGATAAATACATAAAAAAAATAGTAGTTAAGTATGTTATTAACTGATGATTATAAATTTAAAATTCAAGCGTTTAGTAACTACACAACTTTTTTTTAGAAAATGTGCGACTTAATCTTTTTAACCTTTTAGTACATTACTTCCGCCGTCGAGATCAAACTGCACGTCTAACGCTTTTATGAAGCTACTTGAAGGTAAATTCATTTGTAGAAAATGGAACGTACGTTGCAGATAGCGAATAATGCAGGTACTATGGTGAGAACAGAATAACGCCATTTAGTAATAAAATGTTGTAATGTTATATTTTGAGATATGAATGGACATGTCTTTACGATTATTAACAGAAACAAATTAAATTTAAGCAATTAAAATCTCTATCGCGTTGTTTTATTTAATATCTATTACTTAAGATATGCAGGGTAACCACATCAGAATAGACAAATGTTTGATGACATGAAAATTAAACAAATATTACATAAAACGAGTGCAATATTAAAAATTAGTCCATTAATCAAATTTCGATATGACTACCAATTTAAGCACTGTTTAAGATAATACAAACAAATTCTGTTTTGACTTTTTTACGCACTTTTTAAGAGAAAACTTTAAATACCTTCAAAGAAATAAGGCATTACTCTACTCCTTATTAAACATTTAAATCTTAATTTAAGACCATCTTGCCTACTTCTTTGTATTTTTATACATTATTTTAGAATTTTTTTTTAATTGATATTTATTATTCCTTTTGGTTTTTGTGTTTTTCTGACAAATCTAATAATTTTTGATATTTATTATTTGGCAACCAGAATTACAGGTATATTCTATAAGCTAAAGGGGTGACAAGTGATACTAACTACTAATTGACATGACAGGTTAACATCCAGTGATCCAACCTTTGGATTTGCAGACTACATTGTCTTTAGATTGGCAATATGCATCTAAAAATATATAACACTATTAAATTAAGTCTATAGGCCACAGTTTTGTAAGTCGTTTATTGATTCTAGGTTCCAGCAACTTTTCTAATAGTGCATCGGGGTGGGTTGCTATGTCGTGATGCGTGATGGCTCTCTCGTGGATGACCACTTGGATTGTTGGGACGTGAAAATTCATGTGAATTGTTTGATTAGTTATGTACCAAGGCGCATTTACAATTTTGGCGAAGAATTTTGGACTGACATCTTTGGATGATTGCTGTATTAGACTTGGAAGCACAGCTCCATATTTTAATTCCATATGTCCAAATTGGTTTGATGATGGTCTTATAAATTAATATTTTGTTTTCACTTGACATACGAGATTTTCTACCTATAAGCCAATACAGTTCTTTCTTTTTTAGATCCATCTGTTTTCTTTTTTTAACTATATGTTGTTTCCAATTCAACTTATTATCTAGATGTAGGCCCAGATATTTTGCTGTCGTACTTTGTAGCATCTGAACGTTGTTTAAATAGACTGGTGGACAAGTTTGGTTACGAAGTGTAAACGTTATGTGAGCTATTTAATGTTTCATTTGTTCAACCATTGCTGAAGGCTGATTAGCTATCTGAGGGTCAGCATGACTAGAAAGGATATCTGTGTTGTCGGAAAATGTTCCCGTTACTGTGTTTCGTGTGACTGGTAAATCGAAAGTATATAGGACATATAATAGCGAGCCAAGCACATTTCCTTGCGGTACTCCAGAGTTGATTAGATGGCAATCTGATTTAGCTTCGTTCAGTTTAACTTGAAATGTTCTTTCGCTTAGATAGGATTATAGCAGATAGAAGTAGGCTGGAGGAAATACTTTTTTAATTTTGTGGGGCAGTTCTGGATGCCATACTTGGTCAAATGCTTGAATAGTAAAGCTTCTGAGTAGTAGTGCTTATTTTCGAATGCTGTATTTATGACTTGTGTGACATGGTGCACTTGCTGAACTGTAGAATGAGCATGTCTGAACCCGAACTGGTGACCTGGAATCTAATTTTCTGGTGGAATGTCCTTATTTATTCTGCGAAGCAGTAGTTTTTCAAGCAGTTTGGAGATGACTGGTAGCAGACTTATTGGTCGATAAGATGATGTTTCTTTTCCTGGTTTTGCAATTATTATAATTTGTGTTACTTTTAGGAATTTTGACCAATAGCTAAGTTTTAATATGGCGTTATAGATGTACTTCAGCAGAAGTAGGCTTTTTCGTGGAAGTTTCTTAAGCATTCTGGCTGTAACGAGATTGATACCAGTAGTCTTTTTCAAGTTTCAGATTTTTGTTTCTTTAGCTATCTCCTTTGGAGTAAATAGTTTAATAGTTGTATCTGTCTCCATGGCAGTCATCAAGTCTTGTTCTAATTCGTGATCTGTCTCGTCGTTTAAAGGCTGAAAAACTGATAGTAGGTGGTCTGAAAATAGGTTAACTTTCTCTTTGTCACTTTTCTTTATTAGTGGTGGTGGTATCGTATGTTCCTTAGAATTCTTTATGTATTTCCAGAACGAATTGTCAGATCTATTTAGTTTAGACAAATAGTGTTCAAATTGTTCAGTACATACTTCTTGTAGTTTGACTTTCAGTCTATTGTTTAGATGGTTGTATGCATTTTTGTCTGCTGGTGTATGGCTTCGTTGCCACTTTGCTCTGGCACGTTGTTTTCTGCTACCATACGTTTAATTTCTAGCTGTATTATGGGTGTAGCCTGGCGTACAGCGTGTTGTAATTTTGTTATAAATGCTTGAGTAATAGTTTTTATTTCGTGAGGTTCCTTGAGCCAAACTTTTGAATCTATGGCATCGATTGAGTTAGTTCGGGAAGTGGTCCAATCCGTTTTGGAGTTGTATAGCCTTAGTGCAGGTTTTTTCCCTATAATGGATGTGCCAATGGTTGCGTAATAGGCGAATGATCCGATCAAAAATCAAAAGTGGGTACAATATCTGTGTAGGCGGGATTTAGTCCGTTATTAATAAAAAAGTCTAGTAGATTAGGTATTTTGTTCTGATCAGTTGACCAGTATGTTGGCATACCAGTTGAAAGGAACAAATATTTTTTATCTTCGATTGTTTTGAGGAGTTCTCTACCTTTAGTTGTTATCAATCGTGAACCTAGTGTGCTTGTTGTTGTAGTCTCCCCTGGCTAGAAATTTTGGTTCTAGTGGTTGAAAGAAATCTGTAAAGTCGGTGTTTTTAATATTATGCCGTCGCGGGCAGTAGACAGCTGACAAAGTCAGTTCGTATGGAAGAATTATTACTTTAATCGTCATGGCCTGTAAAGTCTTTTTAATATTTTAATTCTTCATAGTGTGGAATTAAGCACTTGATCAGAACAGCTAAGCCTCCATGTGCAGTTCCATCAAAATAATTGGTATAATATGTTTCACAGTGAGGTATTCTGAAGTATGTTATGTGAAGCGTGTTTCGCTTACTGAAAGTACATTTATTTGATTTTGATATAAAAATAATTTTATTTTTTCTCTTTGCTGTACTGATCCATTGGCGTTCCATTGTGCTATTCTTATAAATTTATCCATTATTTAACTAATTTATTTAATAGTGTTGTGAGAAAATTTAGTACTCTGCTATTTTGTTGGATTAACTAAATGAACATAGAGTTGAATTCATTTAGAAACTGTGAGAATATGGTGTTTGTTTCATCTGTCGTTGCTCTGGTGATAGATAAAAAAGATTGTTGACTACATTTGTATAAGATCTATTTAAGTCTCGGAAGTTAGTTGAGACAGGATTTACATTATATACATTATTGACATTTGGAGCTGGTCGTGTGATATTAGCTTTTGATGTAGTACTTTTGTGAAGGAGTTTTTGGTAATGCTCGCATCCTTTGTAATTTGCTGGATGGTTACCACCACATAGGGCACATATGGCGGGAGTATCCTTAGGCTTTGCACAACTTATGATACTGTGCGCACCACCACATTTGACGCATATATAAGATCTGTTGTGATATGTTTTTAAGTGACCATCTCTGACATCTCATGCACTGTACGATGTTTTTAGTTTTATTTGGAGGTTATATTTTGATAACACTATTTAGGAGCTTTTCTATTTTGTATATATCTTTGTTGTTTTTGGCAGGCTCCAGATCAACGAAAAAAGATTTAATGGTTCTTTAGTTGTTCTATGCCGTCCATTTATTAATATTTCTGACTTTATGACCTAATTTGGTTAGTTTTGCTGTTATTTCGTGGATGTCAAAAGAGTAATGCATATATTTGATGACAATTTTACAAGCTCGTTCTTCCTTTAGTTAATAAGTATGATGGACTACTTTTTCTTCTTTTAAATATCGAGATAATTTATGATATCCATCCGTAGTGTTAGAGTTTATTTTGATTGTATTATATTGATTATTATTTATATCGTATACTGCTCTTTCTGTAGGCACCCTGCTATTTGTTTTGTCATTGCGGAATAGTTCGTTACGCCATAAACGAATATTGGAGGTGGCTTGCCAACTCCTTCTGTAGGGTTACTTTGTGAATAATGTGGATTGTTTTTGACTGCTAGGGGGATATACCTATTTTTTGTTGTAATCTCGCGTTTAGTTGTAATCCTGGTTATTGTTTTGTGCCTTTTATTTGCTGCCATGAAATATCGGTAGTCCGGTCCGTTATTTCTCGATCGTCATTACTGGTTGATGACATTCTTACTAGTTGTTGATGTCTGTAATTTGGTGGTATTTGCATGAATGAAGGATTAGACTCTATCTCCTGAGGTACTACTGTGATAAAACATTGGTTGTGATTGTAGTGAAAAATGTGAATTTTGCATCACCGATGGAAAATTGATGGGACACGCCCCTGGCATATTAATTAATTGAGGTAATAAATACATACTTGTTTGTTGTTTCATTTTCATTTTTGTTGTTTGTCAGCGCTATTTATCACAGGGATGTGGCTGGGGTGGATAGAGCGGCACGGTCACCGATACTGCGCGTGGAAAACACTCTGAATTCGCACATCTGTACTGTTTGAGCTACAAAACTCAAATAAATTTAATATAAGTACACTTATCAAGTCTCTTTGAAGTCATATTGTAATAATCCAGTATGAGTATGGTACTGTTATGACTATTGTCATATCTTTAAATTTCTAGTCTATATGTTTTATTGGAGTAATTATCATTCTTTTTCTTTCTTCTTTTTTGTCAGCTTTGGGAAAGGCTCAGAAATTTTTTTATTTTGAACAGAAATAGTGCGATTTGATCAAGTACACATAAAAAACAGCTAAAAATAAAAAGAAAAATTATACATGAAGTAGGATATTCTGATTATCTAAGGCAAATTTGAAGATAAGTTAAATTGTATTATATAATAAAAAATCGATTATATTGGACTACTTTTGGAATGTTAAAATGTATATTTAAAAAAATATTAAAAAGGTGTTTACTCATGTTAATAAAAATAGTTATAAACAACTATTCAAAAAAAGTAGAACGAGTAATGGCAGAAATATGTCTAAAAATGTGAAGAAAATATGTACATTAAATAAAAGATGAAAGCAGAAAATGTAATTATAAAGATAATAAGACAAAGATGTAAATAGATTTAGAAATTTAATTTGTTTACTTAAATAGAAAGATTTTACAAAGACGACTCGATTACATAAAGAGGATGAGGGTATTAGAGTGGATTAATTTCATCTACGTTAAACAAGAATCTAAAAAATAAATTTTAGGAGAGTACATGATTGTTCTTATCATATAACCATGTTTATGTAGTACAGGGAGTTTCAGATAGGAAATTCCAGTTTCAAAATCTCTTCGATGTCGGGATGCCCATCCTCATCTGTTACGAAATATTCGTCCGGTCTGTTGATATGTCGCCAGATAGAACAGTGTTTCAACATTAATGCATTGGCTATTAATAACATTCTAAATGACCTCCTTTAAGAAACAAAACTCATACATTAACTAGCAAGTGACACAACATGTCTCTTTGCACAGCAAAACTCTCAATAAGTTTGAAAATGGAACAGAAGTGTAATGAGTGATGAAACGTGGCTTTATATTTATAAAGCAAAAAAAAAACTGAAAGGGTAACAGCTTTCCAACATAGAAAATTTTCTATTCAGTGTGATGAAAAATGTGTAAACACTGATGCTGTAACGACCGGAATAAATGATAATCGGAAGGGGCCATGTCTGGGCTACACGCCGCATGTGGGAGAAGTTCCCAACCTAACGCGTCTGCAGCTCATCCGTGTCAAATGTTTGAGGGCGTCCAGCGCGTGGTTGATCTTCAAGACAAAACTCTCCTCAGCGAAATCTTTGGTACCACTTTTTGCACGTTGCATGACTTGCATTCTCACCATATGCAGCACAAATCATTTCGGTGGCTTCAGCAGTTTTTCTTAAGATGAAACGCGAAGTGGATAGAAAATCGAATATGCTCTTGTATTGCCATCGTGAACACAGCTGATTATTGAGTTTATGTGCATCAAACGCCAAATCGCATGATATTTCGAAAGACCAAACGTCATTACTTTAACACCGCAAGAGGGCGGACTAATACGTTACATGTAAACGGTGATTTGCGTCCTGTGAAATCTAAAGCTGAGAACTTATTTATATACCTAATACTTAAAAATAGTAAAACATATTTCAAAAAATTATGAAAATTGAAACTATGTTGCGATATCTTCCAAGTATCCTAAACAGTAAAGAGTGTTTCAGAAAGAGCGCCAAATTTAAATAGATCGGGATTTTTTAATTTTTAGGTTTGTAGGCCTGCTCTTATCATTTTGTTATCTATTATTATTTCGATTAATTTAGCCTTGGTTGTTTTTCCATTACATCAATTTATTTTGCTTCGTTTTTGTAAGGACTGTAATCACCGTTAATGGACAATATTACCGTAACATGATATGCAATCGATTGTGACCTATCTTTGAACATATGGAGCAGATTGACGATCTCTGGTTTTAGTAAGATGGAGCGACTTGTCACATTTTGCACAAGATGGTTGTCTTATTCCACAAAAATTCCCGCAATGAGTAATTTCTTTACAGAGTAATAAGGCATGTGATTTTTGCTTATAGCAGTTTGTGAAATTGCAGGTGTACGCTAATAATGTATAATTCTGAAGCTGAAGACGGAAATCATATGAGTGATTGAAGGCATTGGGCCAAACGTCTGCAAGAGAGTTATCAGTAATTTTTAGAGACGCATAAATGCACGTAGATTCATTGTGGGTGGATATACGCTTGACATCGTGTTTCATAAGTAAATGGGAGATTTTATTGATTATAAGTATGTTAAATATAATCACTTTTACAAAAATTTGACTGATTTATTGAATTTTTAAATTCAGTACTCTTTATGGAACACGATAAAAAGATTTACATTTATTAATTATATTTTTCGATCACTGATGTGTATGCGATTAAATGCATTATTAATGTAATATATTATAATAGAATTCAGACAAAAAAGACACTTACAGGAGATATATTATAAATTTAACAAATGTCAATAAGTTAGACTTATCGACATAATATGGATAATAAATAAACAATAAAAATAGCATTAAAAAACACAAACAATTAAAATATACGTTAAAGTAAATAATATAGAAAATGATATTATTCAATGTAGTCTCTATCAGTGGTTGTGACTTTCTCGGGCCTGGACCTAAACCTGCTGCAGCCCAACACAACTTCCTCCTTGTCTATATCTCCACGATGGACGCTTTTAAACTACCTTTGGTGTTATAATGCCTCTCATTGACCTTCGACTCGACTGCGCTCCACACGTAGTAATGCGGGTAATCATCGTTAGGCCTTCTTTAAAGAAGTGGAGTGTTATAATAAGTCTTTCGCTGTTCAAAATCTTCAGCACCATCGCATAGGTAGAGAAACTTTGTATACATAACGGTAGGGACTTCAGATCCATTTACCTCTCTGTCCTGGACGAAGTTTTTTCCATCAAAAAAGAATTTCAGGTAGCCAGCGATGTCGTGTTTGAAGTAATTCAGTAGTGGTTTTGCTTTTAACTACCTGTACATCTTGTCTTTTTCCGTCCGCTTAAGACAAAAAACTTGTAATGCAGGTCTTAATGAACTGCTAGACTTACCGTCAATGTAATCATGGCCATTTTTTTGATAGACCTTTTCTTTTTTTCAATGTACAGATGAATTCGTCACATTTGTTTTAGTTTTTTCTTGGCTATATCGTAAATTTCTTCCTTTTTGTCGCCAAATCTCCCAATAATTTTTGTGGGTAAGTTTCTGGAGTGACCGGATTCGAGTACAGCAGCTCTGACAAAATGAGCTCAGAATACGACAGTATTCTGAGCTCATTTTGTCAACCACCGTAGGTTATTTCTTATTTGAAACTTACTTGTGTTACTTAATATAGATTGCGCTTACGCATAAGCAGCTTTTGTATTTAAAAAAAATTGTATTTATGTTAAGGTTCTTGTACAAAGAAAAAAGGAAAAAGAACGTACAAAAATTAACAAAAGTTTAGAGAAACAATCAAATAAAAAATATATAAACACTAACAAAACTCTATAGTTAAAGATCATGAATTACAATACTTGAGTCATATAAAAGATCGAAAAAATAAAATTAAGACGCATAGAGTCAGGATAAAATAGTTATATATAAACTTTATAAAAGAAATTTTATTATATTAATGTGAGTTTACTGTTCTACTATATTTATTAATTACTTGTAATAAAATTATAAATACTAATTAATAATTTTATGACTTACCCATAATTACATATATTACATTTTGCGTAAGAGTAAATTTACAAAACAATAATAATTTCTATTATATAAATGCGTTCTTAAATATGGTTTGGTAAAAAAAACGCGCTTTTATTTTAATCCAATTCCCTGATGTCTGCCACTGTAATATTTGTTGACTATTTAAATAATCTAAAATACTAATATAATTAATGTATTCCTCTGTGTACTTTAAATAAATTTTAAAATTGTTACAAACGACCAGCATATGTGATTAGTTTTGTTAAAATTTTTAATAAAATTTTTATTTCTACTTCTAATTCGATTAATTATCGTAAAAGGGAAACCATGTTAGCAAAGACCTTGTATGAATATGCAGGCAGGGAAAAATAACGGAATATCTTTAATTACCTGCCTCACGGTCGCTCGATTTTCACATAGCGAACACGTTGATTGGTAGTGGGAAACATGAATACATTCCAATTTAACACTTCACACAATAATAAAATATATTTTTAATCATTTGTCATTGCTTCTATAACTTTTTCTATTAATATCAGTATAACAAACAGTTATTAAACATTTTGGTGATGGATTAAATTACATATTTCAAGCTCATAAATAAGTTTTTACAATGACTTTAAATTTTTATTAATTGTGATAATATAACAAGAAAAAAATTACAAATAATACACTAGTACAATTGTGATTATAGAGACACAATGCATCACTAGTAAAAATCGCAAAAAAAGAAATGCAAAATAGTATTAAAATTGAGTTTTCTTGATGACTAGTATGTACAGTTAAGTGTGACCAAATGAAGTCGGACGTTTTTAGAACAAAGAGTATACAGTAAATGGTGATGGTAGAAAAACAAGTAAGGTGTCCTTTCCACTTTACTGGAATGCCAATTTAACCACAATAGAGCTACATTATGTGTTTGCTTACAGTAACTTTGTTCAAAGTGGTTAGCCCACCACATTAACACAGCAGCTATTTCTTCAAGAATTTTATGTTATTCGACACAGCCGTTCTCACTCGCAACACGACCCTTAGGTAGATTGAACATTTAAACAAAACTAAAAACGTTATGAATAAGAAGTGATCAATCTCCGCACGCATCATCAGGCTCCGGAAAATATTGCAAGGATGAGAGTCGCTAGTTAGGAGCCCGAGAAGGTCTGCTCAAACCCGTGAAACTGAGCTACTATTGAATTGTAAAACACTAAAAACGATTTTAGAAAAATATTTACGATTCCATCCATACACATATGGAACCAGAAGACTTAGCTGAGCGAATGCAAGTGGTTTGAAAAACAATAAAAATACAATAATTGTAATAAACGACTAAGCTTATTTTTATTTGAATGGAACATTCAAGGCACTATAAACTTGTTACAGTATGGTATGCGGTTGCTACTTTTGGCATTAGTGACACATACATACATACATAATATATATATATATATATATATATATATATATATATATATATATATATATATATATATATATATATATATATACATATTTATAAAAAGTGACTGAACTTTTTTTAAATAATAAAAATGTTATGTATTTTGCAAAAAAACAGTAATAATGTTTAGCAAACTGATTATTTAATGATATAACCAATGTTTAGTAAATAGTTGATCTAAAGATCATGCGGTGAACTAATTTACAATAAACTAGAAACATATAAAAACCTAATACAGTAAATAATTGTTTTTGGTTAAATATTTATGCTCAAAAATAATACCTGAAATATAAAAATCACTCTAATAAATCAAAACAAACAACTAAGAAATATAACAACTAATTGCGATATTTAAAAATGATATTAGTTTAATTAAGAATAATAGTATTTTTAATAAAATTTGTATATTGTCTAAATAGCATTAGTCTAACAGACAATACGGCTTTCAATGCCGTTTAATAAATGCAGTATAACAAACTAAAGTGATGCTCGTGAATCGCACGAATAAGCAGCTTAGTAAGAAGGTTGAACTCTTGTTCGCTTAATTTTATAATTAAACAGCGCGATATCATTCGTCGGTGCATTTACAATAATGTACTGAAAATCAGCGTGAGTATAGGACAGATGCATCAGCTTGCGTAGTTTTATTTTTGAATTTAAATTATAACATTATTTAATACTTTCTTAGTTTAGTTTTTATAGTTTGTTTGAATTACGAGCACTTTTAGTAAGAAGCTGCATAATCAACATTTACGTAATTATTATATACAAATGTTTACAGATATTTTATTCTACCTTGTTTCTAAGTGGCCCATTTCTAAACTGATGAATTGCATGACAACATGATATTTAATATAGTCTTGTTATAAATTAATGAATCAAATATGGTCTTGGATACAGAGACATAAAACAATAATAAATAAAATGCATCTACAGAATACATCTTAACAGTATCGTTGCGTGTATCGTTCTAATCTAAAATTTTTGTAATCTATTATATGTTGAAGCTCTCCTTAGCTGTTTTAGTGGTAATACTTGTCTAAAAGGTTTTTAATTGTAGCTTTTATTTGCGAAATACAGAAATAATTAATATAATACATACAACTAAATCAAAATAGCTTTAAATAGGTGTGCAGCCTCCAAAAAGTTAAGTTGCGTTTTAGGAAGACGTATAGGAAAAACGGTATAAACATACTCAATTGACGATCAAACAAAATTTTAAATAATTACCAAGGAATTGTAGCATACAAATATATTTAAGCACTCTAAAAATTAATTTTATCAATAATAATTACCATAAATTATTGTAATACGTCAGGTTAAAATTATATTGTATTAGCTTGGATAACACTGACACTTTTACAATATACTTTTAGTTAATCTCTGTACATTTTTACTTTCCTTATGTTATAATAAGGAAAGTAATGTAATCGGCGGAAATTTGACCTACCCAGTTTTTCACATTTCTGGACGAATTATAGCCTCAGGACACCAAAAAAGTTGGTTTGGACCATTGGTTCGTGTGTGTGTATGTGTATCTGTTTGTCTGCCTGTCAGTGAACAGGATATCTCGAGAACCGTAAGAGCTATAGACTTGAAATTTGGTATGCAAGTTACTTGTAGGTAGTGGACGCAGTGCGAAGCTTTTGGTAAAAATCGGCTTAGCCGTTTGGTCGCATGGTCGCAAAATCGGTCGCAAAGCGGTCGCGAATCTAAACGGTTGAAGATACAAAAAATTTATGAGAATCAAAATGATTTGTTATCATGATATAAAATAGAATTTAAAATAAAAGTTGGTAAAATAGGAACTCGAAAAAAAATTGAAGCTCAGGATTTTTAATATACCGGTTGTTCATAAAATTTTTAGGAAATTTATATTACCGGATAGGCTAGGTCGGGACGAACAAAAAATTACAATGAAATTTTTGATCCGAGGTCAAATAAATAAGTTACAGCCGATTAAAAATTAATTAAACGGACCAATCACAGCGCGCTCGAAGAGCTCACCAGTCAACTGCGGGAGGACGGGGAGCGCTTGGCCTCTAGGAGGGAGCACGCAGGCGGCGATAATGGGGAAGGCTGTGCGGCAGAGCTCGCACGGTTACCTTCAGTGACGTAGCAAAATTTTAAGTTCGAGTCAATTATTGTCTTGTACAGTTTATTTTAATCAACTTTCGAGTGTTGGACTCGCGCCTCGTCCTTTTTTATTTAAAATAACAAGTTCCGGGACGAGAGCAGCGCTGGGCCGAGACGATGGACCCGGTATAATATATAATAATAGGATAAGAAAAGTCGTGTGATGTTCACAACAGATTTTTTAATGTGCATTCTTTTATTCATTTATAAAAACTACTATAAACCGGTAAAAATTTGCTAGAGTTACAGGTCAGTTCTTGATGTTTCATTTTTACTTGTGTTATGAGCGCTATATTGGATTAAGGTTTGGATTAAGATTGAATTGGTCTAATACGGGAATTTTGTACTTATAAATTACATAAACTATGGTATATAAAGAGTACTAATTATTTTTTAAAAATATAAAAATTATAATAGATTCCTAAATGATTTAAAGCATAGTGCATCTTGCGGTTGGTTCTCGGGGTATAAGGCGTGGTCGGAGTTCAGAAACTCTGCGGCGGACATCTTAAAAACAAAATCTTTTAAAAATTAAGTAACTGTCCCATTCATTTTCGCTTGTATACTTGTGAGAGTATGATAGGAATTGTGTTGGGGGACAATTGTTGACGTCACTGAGATGGTAAATAACGTAATCGGTTAGCTACTGACCTCAATCGGGTCGTAGCAGTTAAGATTTTGGCATTTTCTGACGTCACTCGCTTTTTCACCGTATCGCTGTTTGCTTTTTGCCCATTTAGAGCGACAAACCAAGATTTAGGTAGATTTAATTTGTCGTGAAATTGGATAAAACTTGTGTTTGACCGAATTCTATATCGTGGTTAGGATTTTCCAAATCATGCTCAGCAACTACTGATTTGTCGGACTAATTAAGGCGTAGATGACGTTTAGTAATCGTTTGACCCATAGTCTCAATGTAGACTTGTTTACATGAATAAGTTATGTAGTATAGCCTTGGTGTATCCTGTGGGTTTTTTGTATTTTTGGCTGGTCTAAGCAAATCCCGTATCTTGGTGGTGGTAGTGTTGATGGTTTCCACCTTGTCTTTATTGAGAATTTTTCCTATCCGGTCCGTAACCCTGTTGCCGATTCAGTTGTGTTTTTCGTGTGCATTTGTTAGGTTTAATTTGCTCCATGTATTTCCGTTTCTAAGTAGCCATTTCCGTGTAAGGCTTTTTCCAGATGGGTTAGTTCCATATCCGAAAACTGTGGTTGACATATACGTCGTGCTCGATCTAAGAATGTTTTCACAACCATTCTTTTTGTCAACCATTTTTGAGACATCGAGCTACAGGAGGGAAACCTAATGGTCAGTTTCGACGTAACTTCCTTGTTTACCAAAGTGCCGATTGAGGATGCCCTGGATCACCTAAAGAAAATGTTTCCTAACGATATCTTACAGCTATTTCGGCAGTGCCTTACGTCCAGTTATTTTGTTTGGTAAGGCGTATATTACAAACAAAAAAATGGAGTAGCCCACTTAGCCCTGTGTTCGCTAATTACTACATAGAAAAATTTGAAGAAATCGCCATCAATCGGCACTATTAAAAGCCACAATATGGCTAAGATACGTCGATCACACTTTTGTGATATGGAAATACGGAAAGGTGACCCTACCACAATTTCTGATACACGTGAATTCTATACACCCAAGCATACAGTTTACCATGGAACTGGAATCGAAAGAGAGGAATGCTTTCTTAGATGTACAGGTGTTGAGATCGGAAAATGGACATTTACAACAACCGTATGCAGAAAACACACTTATACGAACAGATACCTTCATAAGTAGTTGAATAATTATCCAAGTCAAAAAAAATTGTTAAGAAAACATTCTTAAATCGAGCACGACGTACGTGTCAACCACAGTTTTCGGATAATAAACTAAAACGTCTGGAACAAGCCTTACAAGAAAATGGCTACTCAAGGACAGAGTTCAATAAAGCAATTAAACCTAACAAATACGCACTAAAAGCACAACCGAAATCGGCTACGGTAGGTAAAGTTTTTTTACCTTACATCAACAGTGTTACGGACCGGATAGAAAAAATTCTCAATAACACAAGGTAGAAACCATTTATACTACCACCACTAAGATACAAAATTTGGTTACACCAGCCAAAGATATAAGAAACACATAGGATACGCCAGGGATATACTGTATATCTTGTTAATATGAGCAAGTTTGCATTGGGACTATGGGCCAAACGATTACCACTAGGATGAAGGAACACAAACGTCATCTACGCTTCAATCAATCCTAACCACGAGATAAAATTCGGGTAAGCACAAGTTTTATCCAATTGGACGACGGATTAAATCGACCTAAATCTTGGTTTATCGCTCTTAAGTAGTAAAAAATAAATCGCAATACGGTAAAAGAGCGAGTTAAGAAAATGCCAAAATATTACTTGGTACGACCCGATATATGTCAGCAGCTAGCCCGATTACGTTATTTACCATCCCAAAGACGTCAGTAATAGCCCCCCCAACACCACCTCTACCATACTCGAACGACTATAAAAGCGAAAACGCAGAGGATAGTCACTTAATTTTTAAAATATTTTGTTCTGAAGATGTCCACCTGAAAAGCAATCAAGGAAACTAAAGCATTTATCATTTCTATTAAAAAAAATCTGCACCTAGACCAAGTTAATGTAAATACGAATACATAAATAAAAATAAAATGTCACAGTTGTTTTCTATGTTGTTTAAGTTTTTTGTTTTCAAATTTATAGTTACTGTTGTACTAACGTAATTAATTCTTTCATTTTTCTAAAACAAGTTTTAAATAAATATATTACACATACTTATCAGTAAAACGACTGTTTCTTCCAAAAATTACTTTTAAAAAATTGCATTTGTGGAATTGTATTTTATGTTCTTTTTGAAGAAATTATTTGCATCCATTACGACTCGCAGAAATTTCTTCTGGTGTATATATAACAATAAATAGAATGCTTTTTGTTTAGTTACGTTACACGGTATATAGTAATTCTTCTTACAAATACTAAATATTATTTACTAATTGTGATTTCTTACCACTACGAATAAAATTGACGTTGGCTGATAACTAAACTTCTAATACTAATCTCTACAATATGACAGATGTAAACAATTTAACTGCATCAAGAATTATTATCTAAAACCGGTGCGTATCAAATGTACAAACGCCCAAAAGCTCGTTCGTATAGAAAATATTTTTGCTCAATATACTAACTATGTCCACTAATCTCATAATTAGTTAAATTAAATATTTTATCAGAAGTAACCACAATTAAACAAAAATAATAAAAAGCTTTATTTTTAACATAGTCATGGACATCTCTCATTCCTGCGTCCGTACCTTTGTTCATACTGGACTCATTGCATTATTTTGAAAAACTTCCAAATTAATCGAGTAATTTCTATGAACGGATGTTCTAGCTTTGCCGACAAAATTTGATGCAAATTGTTCTTTGCATATACTGCCACCAACCTGTAACCTTTAACTAATTCAGCCAGTGAAATCGTCCTCTTTCACGCATGCGCATTACAGTTAGTTTTCTTACGCTAACAAGTTACATCTAAGTCAAAAAAGTTACTTTTATTATATTACTATTGACTGAATAGACATGGTTTGTTTATCACTGGTACATATACATCTACTGTACTGTAATACATAAAAAAGTCACTTTTATATCTAGTTTAAAAATATGTAATAAATGTTTAGTATTAATAACTTATAAAGGTATAAAAACTGGAATTTAAGAACCTGGTAAAAAGTTTTCTCCAGGCCAAGCATTAAGTCTCCGTGACCCTTGTTAAACCGACATTTTAAATTTGCCACCATTTTCAGTCAGGAAATTAGCATACCAACTAGCATTGACCAATAATCTGAAGTTTTCTGCAAAGTGGGCTGAAACTAAACAAGCTGGAGCTGATTGGTTTATCAGTCTCCTAAAGCGGCATCCTACCCTTTCACTCAGGCCTTTTCACCAAAGGCAACTAGCCTAACCCGAGCGACTGATTTCTTTCAGAAGTTATTTTCGATAACCGATAGATACAAATTTTCACCTCAAGACATTTGGAATATCGACGAAATGGAAGTCACTTGCGTCCAGAAACCGAACAGAGTTGTGGCACGCCGAGGCAGTTACTAAGCAGGAGCCATGACATCCGGTGAGAAAGGCATCCTTGTTATACTGGCCACGGCAATATCTGCTAGCGAAAAATGTATTCCGCTATTTTTTGTTTCATCCAGGGTTTATTTAAAGACCATTTCGCAATGGCCCAGTAGGTTGTCGTAGGATCAGCAATTCTTCAGGATGTAAGAAAGAGGAACATTTCACCACTTTTATCCAGCATTTTGTTAACCATGTCAAGAGTTTAAAGGATCATTTTTGCTGATTACTGATAAATAATCATGATTCCTATCTTTCCATCGATGGATTAAATTACGCTAAAAATATCGGTGTAATAATGCTGACATTTCCTCCTTATTGTACTCACTGTTTTTAGGCACTGGACCGAATCGTATATGATGCGTTGAATAGTTACGTTAATTTATTTTGCGATGCTTGGATGGTAAATCATCCTGGCTCTACAATGACCATATATGACATACCTGAAATAGTTGTAATTGCGTATCTTCTGAGATTCAGACCTTCACATATACTCTCAGGATTCAAGAGTTGTCGAATTTTATCTTTTAACAAAGACATTTTTGGCGACCATAATTTTTTACCCAGCTTTGTGACATACCGTTCAAATCTAGATCATTTAGGAGATCTACTTTCAGTTGTGGAGCAAGAAAATCCGGAAATATCTGAAGAAATAAATGCATGTAAGAATACTAAATCTTCAAACATGCCTCTATCGCCTACACCTAGGCCTAGTGACATAGTTCCATCTATTTCTCCAGTGACTATACCCGACTTTAGTATCATAACGTCTACTGCTTCTCCTGCGGTTAAACCTAATTTTAATAAAACAGTTTTACCTATAAACAATTCGACCGTAGCCGCAAGCAGGTGGGAGAAAGCCAAAAAAATTGCAAATAACTGAAAAGTTCTTGATTGAGGAAAAGAAGAAAAATCAAAAACAAAAGGAAGCTAAAAGAAAAATAAAATTGAAGGCCCAGATAAATGAAGAATATACAAAAACAAATAGAAGAAGCTAGCAAAGATGAAGAAGACTGCTACTGTATTGTATGCTTGGCTCCATTTTCAAACAGAAAATCTAAAAAAAGTGGGTGCAGTGCGTCAAATGCAAAAATTAGCCACACGAAGCTTGAGTATATATAATAATATATTATTTTTTATATATTGCAATTGAAATCTTTGTTGAAATTATAAAAACTAAAAAATATCATTCTGTTAGCTACCGATACTTATATTTCTTAAGTCCAACTCCGATGGAACTTGCATTAAACGAAAATGTATTAATAAAAGTTTTTCTATTGTTTATTATTCTTGTTTGGTACATCTAAAGTAGATGTGACAATCAACCCCAACGTCTGTGACAACCAACCCGGTGACAGAGCGGGTTGTGTCAGTTGTATATAATTTTTTTTTTATTTTAGTAAACATGCTTCTGTTCTTTTTAAGACAGACGGCATTTATATTTATAACCTCAAATAGTATACTTACAACATAAGGCCAAGAAACTTTCGATTCATTTCTCCAAAAAAATAAAAATTAGATATCTAAAAGTGTGACCCGGTCTCCCGTACATATTTTAAAATGGTTTTTAATTTGTATCTACATTTTAGTTCCATCTTTACGATACTCTATTCAAATAAAAGTTACGAGGGCTACAGTGTTATGATTGAATGTTTTTATTGCATAAGAACTATTTGTAAATAGAATTTATTAGACCACATTATTTTTATGTATCGTAACGTACGATGTACGACAGTATTAATTAGAAATATTAGATACGAAGGTAAACGCAAGCGTTACAAACTTGTGTGTAATTTCTGGTCTCTGTACGAAGACAATTAACCCCTGCAGTAATGGGGCACATTAATGTAATTTCTCATTATTATAAAGTGCAAACCTATTAATGGAAGTAGGCTGCCTATTCTCCTTGGTACGGAATTAAGTGCGAGCCGTGCCTTCGAATGTCAATTTCAGTCCCGAAAACACAGCTAACACAATTACTTTGTGTCTGTGTTCAATTTTATTGTTTGAGTTATGCTTCTGAAGCTTTGCTTACGATACATTGGCGCACTCCGCGTACTTCATGGTGTTATTATGTAACGGCACGGTACAATGTAAGGGGCGGAGGATGCGTGGCGCGACTGAAAACGTAATCCGTGGGCCCCATTGTTAATCGAATCAGTGTGGCGTTGATTGCCAGGCGCACTCGTCTCGTGTAAATAGCCAGCCGCAAACTCGCTTTGAATTCAAATTCAATTAGCAAATAGGCGAAAGTACTTCAAAAGTGCCGTTCCACAAAAAGATTCAGATTTCAATTTTTTGCAAGCTGTTTAAGCGAAAGAGAAAACAACGTAATGCAATTGCCTCCCTCGGCCAAAACCGCCAACATTAAAGGCGGATAGAATACTGATTAGAGTCTGCACAAACAATCATAAAAGCCGTTTCTGTTTGCCACTGGTTCGCTGAGTAGCTACAATAATAACTCGTTTTAGTCTTTACTTATTAGATAAGCAACGTCTTTTTCATATTACAATAAAGAAGTTTTAATACATGTTTTCAATGAAGTTCGGCTTTTTCGATTAAATGTATAACTTTTTTAATATTTTAAGTTTAATTAGCCTCAGTTGGTATACAGAATTTAATATTTTGATAAAGTGGCAAATTTTAATACTTAAAAAATTAATATATGTGTGTATGTGTAGTTATAAATAAAACATACAGAGAAATTCTAAAAAATTGTTGTTTAATATAAATATAACGTTTTTAGTATTGTAGCAAAAAATTTAAGAAAATATGTTAACAGTAATTTGACATAAAATAATAATTGTTGAAGTAATAACTTTATCACATAAATTGTACAGAAAGGAAGTTTTTATACATAAATAAGTAGATTATCCTTAATACATTAATATTATTAAAATACTAAAAAACGGCTTCTACTGCAAATGATACAAATGACCATCATCGGCGTATGGGTAATATTATTTTATTCCACTCTTCTTTGTGCCAATGCTTTCCAATTTCTTATTCCATAATTACGCAAATTTTTCTCGACCATTTCTCTTCAAATCTTCGTCGATCTATCTCTTTTATTTACACCTCGCAATTATTAATTATACATTTTTTTATTAATCAGTTATTTACTGGTCTTGTTATGTGACTTAACCTTCATAATCTATTTTATTAAACTAATTAATTTATTCCTGTTTCTCTAGAAAATTCTGCCAATTCCGCATTTGTTCTACTCCTCCATTATTTACCCTTAATGACTGTCTAAAATATAATTCCTTTCTTAGGTTTCCAGTTTATTTATCAACTATTAACTTCAACATCTAAATACACGACACCGTTAACCGATATATAAATTTTTTTGCACTAATTTTTAGTCTTACTGCATTTAATTATCTTACTACATCCTTCAAAATTGTTTCTAGTTCTTCCTTGTTCTTGACATTACAACCATATCATCCACATAGGCTACGTACTGTTACGAATGTTGTAATATATTACTTTTTAACTTTATTCTAGTTTTTCTTAATGCCATCTCAAGAACAATGTCAAATAGGAACATACCTCTCGGATTTCCTTGTATTGATCCTACATTACTGGTAAATTAATTTGATAAACTAACACTGAATCGCATTTTAACTTGCCTATTATTCAAGGATATTACGACAAAGCCAGTACAGTATCCAACCCAATTTCTATATATAATATATCAGTTACCAACGAGAATGAAAAACCTAGAGAAGAATTCGATAATTTTTTTCAATTTAAAGAACGAAAGACAACTAACATAAGACAAATAATCAAAACCAAAACATAGATGGCAAATAGTCGATAAAAAAGAAAGGAATTACTCTCAATTGCACCCGACTCGATTACAACTTTTTCAAACAAACGTATCGAATAGATATGCGGCCTTAGCCAGTAACAACCGAACAAACACCTAATAATCTATTACCAAAACCTCTGCTAATCTATATCTATAGAGTAAATAATTACAACGAGATGATTAGCAGCATAAACGATGTACTAGAAAAAGAACAATATTATATAGCGACGTTAGCAAATAATACCGTTAAAATCAATACGACCACGATAGATTCGCACAGAAAAGTTACTAAACATCTTAAAGATAAAAACATAAGATACCATACCTTCTAGCTAAAGCAAAAAGGGCATATAGGGTAGCTATGCGTAATATACATCACAATATATAAGCGGAAAAAATCATTAAAGAATAAGGCGAGCTCGGTCACACAGTACGTAACATTATTAATATACGTCGTAGTGTCACTAAGGATCCACTACGTTGTTTATAGTTGCTTTAAAACCCAAGGAAAAAAAACGTCATTTGATGTAAAACATATAATTAATATAATTGTTTCGATAGAACTACCCAGAAAAACAAACACTATACCACAGTGCATTTGGTGCCAAAACTTCAGCCACACAAAAATCTATTGTAACAAACGCTTTGTCTGTGTAAAACGTGGTGGAGGACATGCAACTTCCACATGCAAGAACTTCTCGAACATTCAGCCAAATGTGCTCTATATTGTGGAAGTTACCCGGCTAACTATAAAGGATGTTCGATATACCAAGACAGAAACATACCATTTAGGGGATTTACAAATAAAACGTCTTCACAACAAGCCCCGTTAAATGTACCTAGTAACCACCTAAATAATGAACAACAGACAACATCAACCAAATGCTTTCTAACTTTCTCATCGAATTTAAAGCAATGTTCGTCCAATTCAGCAGCCAAAATAGCATGGTTCTAAACAAGCTCTTGACTAAAATAAACAAACTAGCTTAAAATAGCAATCTCTTTACGCATTGCTCTTTGAAATCCCAACGGCATTTCAAATCATATTTCTGAAATAATAGTCTTCTTACAAATGCAAAATATTGACATCTTACTTGTATCTGAAACTCATGTTACACCTAGAACGGTAATCAAAATCCCATTCTATACTGTATACTTTTGCAACTATCCAGACGACACGGCTTACGGTGGTTTGGGTGTAATTGTTAAAACTACAATTGTTCATTATAAGTGGGAATCTCATCACACTAATAAAATGTAAAGTGCTAGCATAAAAGTAGAAGTTTTTTCCTATTTACTAACAATTACACCAGTCTGTAGCCTACCCAGAGTATTATTTTTACTGAGGAATATGAATACTTTCTACGACCTCTCGAAACTAAATTCATCATTGAAGGAGACTGGAACTCCAAAAATACTGCTTGGGAATTGCACTAACCACCCCAAAAAAACGTAATCTCCTGTGTGCGATGCAAAATCTCACCGATGGTAATAAATTGCCAGATATAATCAATTTTGTTGTAACTCGTAGAGTAGCAAATATTTAGACTCAAACTGAACTTAATTATAATTTGTCCACCGGTCATACCCTAGTTATCATTACCTTAAGTCAACAAAGAACTCCTTCCAAAACCCTGCACCAAACACACCAATTGAGATTGTTTCCGAAGTCTACTGGAAAATGAAATTAACCCTTCTATAGGAATCAAAGACGCTTAAGATCTCCACGAAGCAACCCAACATCTAACAACAACAATACAAAATGCTGTCTGGCAAGCTACGCCTAATACAACAACTAACCATTTAAAGGCTACCAACATTCCTATTATACAAGAGACTTCGTTGCTGAAAAACACAGAGAACGGAAGAAGTGGCAACGAACTAAAAACAAACATGATAAAACCTCATACAATAGACTCACCCACCAGTTTCACAACGCACTAATGGAAGCACAAAATGACACATTCAAAAATACATTGTACAACTCTCGCCAGATGATCAAACTATATGGAAAGCAACGTAGAAGCTTAAACGACGGCTAGTTGTAATACCCTCAAACAAAAGTTTGATCTGAAAAAAAACAGATACCTTTGGCGAACATCTAGCTACCGTTTTCACAACACAACAGACCTAAAATATTCATAAAGAAAGTGAAATTAAATCATTTCTCACTTCACCATAATAGATAACACTATCAGTTAAAACTTTTTTGCCAAGGTACGCAAACAAATTAAACTTACCAACATTTGAAAAGCTGCTGGATATGGAGTGTTACAAAATATTCCTTGTAAAGCTGTTGTGTTGATTACCATTATTTATAATTGCGTTTTACGATTATGCTATTTTTCTGCTCATTGAAAATATGCCCAGATCATGATAATTGCTAAGCCTGGTAAACCATCTACATAAACTTCCTCCTATAGACCAATCAGTCTCCTGCCTTTACTGCCTAAGATTTTTAAAATACTACTTCTGAAAAGAATTCAACTGTAGACCTAGATAGTATAATCCCATCCTATCAATTCGGCTTCCGACAATATTATTCGACAATTCGCTAAAGCCATAAGATTGTTACTCATATCATGCAGAGTTTAGAAACAAAACGTGTCATATGTACAGCCGCATTTTTAGTCGTTAAGCAAGGTGTGCCATACAAAATTAAACTACATTTACTAAGCCATTTATACCTAGTCTTAAAATCATACCTGACCGCTATCCTCTCAGCTAATGAAAAACCAGAAACCGCGGCAGCAGTCCCTCTAAACACTCTGCAAAATTAGTTTTACAAATGGCGAATAGCAATAAATAGTGATAAATTTGTTTATGTCACGTTTACCAACAGCAGTGCTGTTTGCCCACAAATCAAAGGTAACGATGCTCTAATACCCCATAAAACCTAAATCAAGTATCTGGGACTGCATCTGGACCAGAAACTATCATGGAATGCACATATCAAAGCCAAAAAGAAGCAAATGGGCCTAAAGATTAAACAAATAAACTAGCTAATCGGCAAACAATCCCAAATTTTTTTTTCTAACAAATTACTCTTATATAAAGTCAATATTAAAAAAATATTTATTCTTCTGGTAAGTATGTTTGTATAATATTGTAGGTCTACCTTATATACTTCTGTGTTTTCCGTTCTGTATATCTGCATACATCTGTATTCTTTTATATATATATATATATATATATATATATATATATATATATATATATATATATATATATATATATATATATATATATATGCGTCTATTTCACTTTATTTTTCCCACACAATAATCTTTTATTCTTTACCGCTCGTCTAACTTCGTTTTTTTTTATTGACATCTTAATCTGTCTTCTTCCGTTTTTAAGGTTAACCATTTTAAATATAACGTTTTTTTTTCAACTAATATATCGATTTTATCTGCCTACCACAAATTGTTACTTTTTCTTGTTTTGGTTGTCCCTGGTGCTTTTTTAACCGCTATATGGATACTGCGATTATGTTATTATGTATTTCCTCGAATAATTGTTCTGTAATATCTGCCAATTTTTGTTTAGCCTCATGTGATATAAATATCTCATGGTATTGTGCATTAGACTGTGTAGTTTATATTTTGTATTCTGGATTTCTTCATATATTTTGTCTGTTAATTTTTCTTATAAATGTATGGAAGGAATAACGTAGCTATTATTAAATAGTGTTCTAAATCACTTATTATTTCTTTGTGTACTCTCAGATTATTTACCCTAATTTTTGTATGTTGTCCAGTAATTACATAATCAATTATAGATTTTAGGTTTCTGGTTAGTTGTACACAGGTATATTAATAAATTTCTTTTTGTTTCAAAAATGTATTTGATTTTCTTAAGTTGTTACATTCGCATGTGGCACTGAGTCCCTCGCCACTTTCATCGATTTGATTTTCGCCAAAATCACCTATAATTTTGTTGTTTGCCTTCTTTTCGGGTATGCTGTTAAAGTCTCCTATTAATAGAATTTCTGGCGAGTTTCCTGTCTTCACAATAATTGCACTGAGCTTTGTGAACATTTGGTTCTTTTCGGTTCTCATCGGATGAAGCATAAACTCCTATAATTGTTATTTTCCTTTGTATTTAATTAGGTTTACGCGGATTAGATTCTCAACCATGCTTTCCAAATCTGTTATGTGTTTCTTTATTTTTCTCGTAATTTGGGTGGGCAACCCTCTTCTTGCTTGTTCATTTTTTGGGTACTCTACTATAAAAGTGAATAAAGTGCCCTACATGCACTTCTTTCTCTATCTTTTTATGATTAGTCGATACTATTTTTTAATGGCTTTTGCATTAACTACTTTAAAAAATGGGAATCTTGTCATTCTTCATATTCACTAACACTTCTTTTATTTCTTGTATCATTGTTCTGTCAGTTGCATTCCATCCCTTCTACATCGTTCCCGTACAGCTTAATTTAGATTATGACTTATAAGGATTTTTAGTATTCCACCTGCGTTTATAGAACCTCAGTACTTTATTACCCTCTACATTACTAAAACACAGTGGTGGTTGTAGATATTTCTCGTTTTTTTCTTGTTTTAAAATTCTATATAACTCTTACTCTTCAACATGACTTGTTTCTTTTTTCTACAGATTACATTGACTTTGGTTTTGGTTTCTCTATATCTAGCATTTATTATCTCTGTTTGCTTGTCTATTTAACCTTCTGTCTCTCCACTATCATTTATTTATATTCATTATTAAACCAAATATTTGTTTTTATTTGTCTTATATTTTTTAATTTATTTGTTCCTTGCTCGACTGATCCTTTGATTATTTCTCATTTCGTATATATACAAGTATTGTCAGTGATATCTATTTTCACTTCTTAGGTATATTCTTTCCTTTCAAAGCCTTTAAATTCCGTTACTTGTGCTTGTCTTCTGTATATAGTTAGGTTTGGTAGTACCAGCAAATCCGAATTTATATCTGCTTCCCTGTAGGTTATAACTAAAGGTCGGATTTCCCCTGTTTATTTTGCTAACAGATATTGATATTTTAATAAATTATAAATTTGTTTTCAAAGGTGGGGAATGCTTTTACAGACATTTATTTTGCCTGTTTGAAGGGTTTTGCCTAAAATTTGCTTGACAATTTAAAACAATATGTGCTTTTTTTCGTATATAGCGACAATTTTTAAAAAAATTTTTTCAGAATTTTAAGATGGGCTAATAGGTACGTACATTGTCCAAAAGCGATCACTTGCTTTTTCACTCCTTTTTTAGGCGTGAGTCACTAATGACAAGAAAACCGATAAACCGAAGGTTACTGCCTTTATAAAGTAAACATTCTTTCCAAGAAGTGCTCGAACTGTTCCAAACAAAAATCCGCATGCCAAAGTTGCATTTTTCGTTCTGTCGTATTTGTGTGTGCAGTTTGTTTAAGTGACGGTTAAGAATTTTTGTTTTGTCTTTATTCGCAAAATAATGCCGAAAGTTAAAGAAAGCCGTAGTTCGTATGTGACGCAATGGATTTCTGGAAATTATGTCTACACAACTAACAAAAAAATTATTTTTGTAAAGTCTGTAGTAAAGAGGTAAGTGTACATTTGCATTTTTTTTATTCTGAATTTTACTTGCAGTATCTGAATATTCTAAAATATGCAAGCACCACATTAATTAATTAAGTAATCATTTAATTAATACATTTTGTTATTTTAGGTTGCATGTAAAAAAAAGAATCACGTAAATCAACATTCAGGCTTGGCCGAGCATCCAATACGAGCTAAAGATGTAGGGACCTCGAAAAAGCCAACACAAGCACGTTTGACTACTATGCAAGAAAGATCGTTGGACCAGCATACATTTTCAAAAAATCTTTGTGTGGCCTTGGTAGCTGCCAATATTCCATGGTCCAAGCTATCAAACCCCGTATTTAGCAATTTTTTTTAGCAAAATACACCTCAAAAACAATACCGGACGAATCGACGATTCGGAAAAATTACCTTGAAAATATGTACATAGATAACGTGTTTTAATATAAAAGATGGTACTAAATACAATTTTTTTCCTAAAAAAATTATGTAATAACATCTATCCGTGAAGAAGTAGGTGAAAATCATATTTGGCTTTCGAATGGTGAGAGCACGGACGTCCTTGGATGATATGTTGTAAAAGCTGTGGTTGGTTCAATGACACAACGCCTCGTCTTATTTTATCAAAATTTTTGGATCCTGCAAATCATGCCTCAATAGCCTGAAAACCAAGACGGCCGCCTCTTGCTGCTGGTAACAGATGCAGCCCCCTGCATAGTAAAAGCTGAAAAGCTTTAATGTTTTTTTTTATGAAAAAATGATACACTTAACTTTCTTAGCCATACATCGCATACATCGCGTGAAGAAATTATAACTCTTTTTGCCGTTGTCAATGTTCTAATTTCAGCAGTTAAGAAAGTTTTTCTAAAAGCCTCTAGTAGGTGCCTATCTTTAAAAATATCCATCTCCCATCATTACTCGTTAGGGGACTTAGTTGGGGGCGGCTGTAATTACAACAAGAATTTTGGAAAAATTAAAATGGTGCACATTCCAACTTTCTTAAATGTTAAATATGTTTATTTCGAAACCTTAATTGTTTTCATTTTCTTTACAGGTTGTAGATCACTTGTGCGAGGAAAAAGAAGAATCGAGGTGCAAAGACATCGGCCTAATTCTGAAAGATGCCAAAGCTGAGTTTTTTTCTGATTCTGTAGTGGCTGATTTAGGCTACATTGGAGCCCATCTTAGCCATCTTTCAGCAATTAAAAAATCCATCTATGCTCCTCATGGAGAGCAGTAAGTTACTGAATTAAGCTCCATTGGACACTCTTGGAGTCAAGGGAGAAAAAAGTCGTTAGAAAATTGTTACGGTTTTGGAAAAAAACCCAGGTTGAAAAAAAATTAACATCAAAAAATGCCCTTGAGAGAGAGAGAGAGAGAGAGAGAGAGAGAGAGAGAGAGAGAGCAGGATAGCTTGTCCCTTAAAGAAATATCCTGTTTTAAATACGTGCACATCACTTCTTGTGATGTGAACGTTCACTTTCACAACATAAACACATTTTGACTGACAGTGCAACGAATTTTACAGAAACTAATTTAGAGAAATACATAGCACATTCTTTTTACGTGTAAATAAAACATAGTATAAACAAAACTTCCAAAAGTTAGCGATTTTTATGTCTTTACTTCAGAGTATTAATCATATTGTTTTTGCCTGAAAAGTGACCGTTTTTAATTTTTTTTGCCTAACTTCATATTTTATTTTTCCTAAAAATCCGGCCTTTAGTTATAACATTTTGGACTAGGCTAGAATCTCAAGCTTAATCTCGTTAGGTGCTTTATTGTTTGGGTTCCTACGGCGGCGACTAGGGCTTCAGCGGCACCTGCGAGCCGGACCTCTCCGGCCAGCAACCGAGGCCTTCTCCCAGCGAGAGCATCTTCAGGCCGGTCATCCTGGAGGGCTTCAGTACACAGAAGCCATACTGGCAGCTGCTGCAGTCGTTTTGGCCTGCTACATGCTCTACAAGAAGAACCCTTGCTTCAAAGGTCCTCAAGTTGTCGTTTGGCTTTCACAGCGTAAGGTTGTGCTTAATCGCGACTGGAACCAGGCGGCCAGATAAGCAAGTAACCTGCGATCACGAACTTAATAAAACGCGTAAATATTTTCCATTTATTTATATTTAACATCATACTTACTGTGAAGTACTACTTAAAATTTATAATTTAGTTGTCGTTTGACTTTCGTAGAGTAAAGTTAACTGCGCGCTAGTGATATCAGGCGACAAGATAATCCTATGACCCTAGGGTCAAGTGCAGTATCGCATCTTAAAGTTGTTAAACAACTAATCTGCAAGTACGTAAACAGAAACAATTATGGCATATTATCCTAATCAAACCACATCTTACCAATATCCACAACAATTTGCTCCTATGCAGACTGATCAAGGCTTTCAACCACAAATAGTACAACAAAATTATCAGTATTTACAACAGCTGCCTATAAATAATTTATACCCAAACCCGTCAACAAATAACATTTTACAAACAAAAATACCAAGCTCCTCTTATCAAAACAATACAGCATATTAACAGTCACAATCAACTGAATTGATCAATGTCACAGGGTGGCAAGTAATTGAAAGCAAAAAAAGACATCGGAATACTGAGAAGCTGCAAAGTCAAGCCAAACAATTCAAAAACACAACAAATTGGCCCAACCCCTCAAATAGATACGAAGTACTAAGCGATAGCGAATCAGCAGAAGAAGACGGCAGCAAAACAACAGATGTTAAGGTGCCCAAACCACCACCGGTGTTTATCTCGGGAGTCAAAGCTATCCAGCCATTAATACAATTATTAGAAACGATAACGAAAGATAATTATGATATAAAAACATTGAGTAACGACGAGGTAAAAATTTTACCGAAAACGTCAAAAAAATACAGTAGTATAGTTAAAGCTCTACAATCAAAAGGTACAGAGTTTGACACATACAAAAGAAAAGAGGAGAGAAACTTTAGAGTGGTCCTCAGAAATCTACACCCGTCTACCGATTTAAAACAAATAGGGGAAGAACTTGGGACTCTAGGCCACAAAGTTATGAATATTGCAAACATCCGTCAAAGAGTCACGAAGACGCCACTACCACGACTTTTTTTGTAATTAAAAACGGCTGATAATAACAAAGACGTCTATAACGTAACTAAACTAATCCACTCAATTGTTAAATTCGAACCACCAAAAGAAAAAAGAGAAATACCACAATGTGCCAAGTGCCAACGGCACGGTCACACCAAGAACTTCTGCAATAGGAGCCCACGTGTGAAATGCACTGCCTCTCACCCAACATCTCAATGTCCGCGCAAGGTTAGAAATAATGACGTCAAGTGCGTCAACTGTGATGGCAACCACCCTGCCAATTATAAAGGCTGCCATGTGTATAAAGAGCTACACCAAAGGATGTTTCCCGCTTTAAGAAATAAACAACCAACAGTTGCAGTAAGACCATTCCCAGGCCAACAAATTCAACAGAATATCTCAACCCAACACCCTGCATCATCACTAAATGGATCAAACGACTTGGCTGAACTTAAGAAAATGCTCAAAACCTTAATGGAGCAGATGGGAACGATGCTAAATCTATTAACGGCTCTCGTCACGAAGACCAATCATGGCACTACAGCTTAAGCTAGCAGTATGGAACGCCAACGGCCTAACAAACCATAGGGACGAGTTGGCCGCTTTTCTCATTAATCACTCCATAGACATTATGTTAATATCTGAATCCCATTACACAGACAGGAGATATATAAAAATCCCAAAGTATACCATTTATGCCACACAACATCCGGATGGTACGGCGCATGCTGGCACAGCACTTATAGTTAATTCTAGGATAAAACACAACGAACTTCCCAAATACAACCCACAACATCTTCAGTCTACCACAATTACAATCGAGGACTGGGAAGGACCTCTTAACGTATCAGCGGTATACTGCCCCCCAAGACATAACATTAAACAGGCCCAGTTCGAAGGTTATTTTCAAACACTGGGAAGCAGGTTTATATCAGGCGGAGATTATAACAGCAAACATGAACACTGGGGGTCAAGAACAACTACTACCAAAGGGAGAGAATTAAAGAAGGCAATCACCAGCAACGGATTTCACTTATTGGCCCTCAGATCTGACTAAAACACCTGATCTATTGGACTTCTGTATTTCAAAAGGCATTCACCCAAATTACCTCAAAGTATAATCCTGCCTGGACCTATCCTCCGACCATTCTCCAATAATAGTTACAATAAGTACACAAGTATTATCCAAAAAAAGTTCTCCTAGCCTTAGTAACAGATTCACAAATTGGAACCACTTCAGAGAAATAATTGAAGAATCGTTAACACTCGAGATACCTCTGAAATCCAAGGAAGAACTCGTCTCTGCAGTAGAAGTTTTTAATCAAGCGATCCAAAAAGCGGCTTGTCAATCAACACCACCAAAAAGTTTAGTAGAAAATAATTCAACTCTCCCTCAGGAGGTCAAAAAGAAAATAGCTGAGAAACGACTACAACGCAGAAGGTGGCGAAACACTAAACATCCTGAAGATAAAAAGAAGCTCAATAAACTAACAGACCAACTCAAAAAACTACTGTGCAGTACTAGAAACAAATCGATTCAAAACTATCTGAGGCACTTGACACCTACGGAAAACACGGATTATTCACTCTGGAGAGCAACAAAAAAATTGAAACAACCCTAACAATACATACCACCTATCAGACTTGAAGACAACATCTGGGCTAGAAATGACTATGATAAAGCTTGTGCCTTCGCAAGACATCTAACGAAGGTTTTTAGTTCATTTGACACCCAAACCACACCAAACGTGGAGCAAGAAATCTATCAATACCTTGAAGCGCTATTTCAATTGAATCTACCGATCAAGCCCTTTAAAGCCAGTGAAATCAAGGCTACAATCCTGACGAACTTAAATCCACGCAAATCCCCAGGGTATGACTTAATTACGGGTAAAGTTCTTAAAGAGTTGCCAGAGAAAGGGTTTAAGTGTATTACCCAATTATTCAACGCGGTGTTGAGACTGAGACATGTACCAGAGCAGTGGAAAGTAGCCATAATCATTATGATTCATAAGCCCGGAAAGCCAAACGGAGAACTGTCATCTTACAGGCCAATAAGCCTGCTACCAATTCTATCAAAAGTTTTCGAAAAACTTCTACTTCAGAAACTAACACCAATAATTATGGAAAGTAATTTACTACCCGACCATCAGTTTGGATTTCGCAAACACCATTCCACCATTGAACAAGTCCATAGATTAGTTGACAGAATTTTGAAGAGCTTTCAAGATAAAAAATACTGTTCAGCCATATTTCTTGACGTCGAGAAAGCCTTTGACAAAGTCTGGCACGACGGATTGTTATTTAAAATCAAGAAGGCACTACCTCCTGACCACTATGAAGTACTGAAGTCATATCTCACCAACAGGCATTTCCTAGTTAGATACGGAGACGCTCACACATCGCTATCTCCTGTCAAAGCTGGTGTCCCTCAGGGAAGCGTGTTGGGACCGCTGTTGTACATCATATTTACAGCTGACCTTCCGACCTCAACAGTTGCCACATTCGCTGACGACACAGCAATATTATCATCACATGTAGACCCAAACATAGCATCCGAGAAGTTACAGTCCCATTTAAATAATCTAACTGAATGGTTTAAAAAATGACGTATTCATATAAATGAATCAAAATCAACCCAAGTAACGTTTACAACTAGAAGAGGAAATTGGCCCACTGTAATCATAAACAACAAACAAATCCCACAGAACGAAACAGTTAAGTACCTAGGTATGCACCTGGACAGACGGCTAACGTGGAGAAAGCATATATTTACAAAGCGTAAACACTTGGGTCTAAAACTCCAAAAAATGTATTGGCTCCTGAGGCAGAAATCACAATTGTTACTGGAGCGCAAAATACTACTCTATAAGACAATTATTCGTCAAATTTCGTCATATGGGATACAGCTCTGGGGAACAGCTAATAGATCGAACATCGACATTATAAGGCGGTTCCAGTCAAAGGTACTGCGATGCTTAGTCAACGCCCCATGGTTTGTACCAAATGAAATAATTCGGCAAGATTTAGGACTATCAACTGTGACTGAAGAAATACACAAGTGTAGTGTTCGTTATCATGACAAACTTAGTGCTCACCCAAACGCATTAGTAGAACACCTCCTGGATCCCGACGATGACGAGCCACGGCTTAAGAGATTCAAGCCTCTCGATTTACCAACACGATTCGCGTAAAAGTGAAGTGTAGTGCAATCAAACTGTAACGGTTAACTTCGGAAAAATGTTCGCTGGAACGTTTTTCATCATGTCCTGTAATATATACTGTTAAAACAATTACCAAATGTCAATTTTATGACAGATTGTAAGCTATAAATAAATTAAAAAAAAAGTTTGGGTTTATTTACGTTGATTTTACAAATATCTTTTAACATTGTAGTTATAACTAATAAGTTATTATTTAGCGTAAAATCAATCATACGTTATATATTTTGGTTTGTAACTTTATACAGGTTTTCTTTAGCAGATATCTTTTTATTTTTTGTCTGTATTCCCCTTTACATTCGTGTCACCGATTATAATTTATATACTTAATGTTTTAAAGTTAAAAATAGTCAATTGTTGCACATTGAATGATGAGCATACGAAATACTATTTAATGCCAAGGAAAAATATATAAACATTGCAATACTTTAGCCTATTGTTTCTTGGATTCTAAATGGAAAGAGAGCATATAACAGTAATTTTATTTAGTAACCTTTACATATCAACACCCCTAAAATAACTAATTAGATATTTATTTACTTTTTTGCTAAATGCTTAATGTAATAGTAGCGAAGCTCTAAATTCCATCAGAGAAACACGGCTTGTGAAGTGCAAGGTAAAGGCTCCCATATGTTTGGCCTTATTGCTTAATGGTCGCGCACTATCTCTGTCACGGACAATATGGTAAGTGCCACGTCTTAAACAACTGCATTTTTACAACTTATCACTTATCCGGCAATAAATAGATGCCACAGCGGTAAAATTCTATGAGTCTTTGAATCAAAGAATTTAGTGACTCCATTTCCTCAACGTTTTCAAACCGCTTTCCACGAAAAAAGTACTCCAGAGCCAAAGATGATAATCACTCGGTGCTAAGTTGGAATTGCAGAGCGGATTCTCGAGAAATGTGAGGCTTTGCATTATCATAAAGCAGAATAATCGGCCCTTGTCGATTCCGCATCTGTCCAATTGCTCACAGTACAAGTCGGCATTCACGGTCCTACCCTTTTCTAACAGCGCCCTATTAATCACATGTCGACGGTCTCAAAATATACGAAGCTTTTGATATGACGAAAGTCTTTTTCTGGCATAGAGCTTGACCTAGTGACAGCCATTGGTTGTGATGGTTCTTAAATGGGGCGCACTTTTCGTCGCCGGTGACGGTGTTTACCAAGAAAGGCTTTCGGTCATTGCGCTTCAACAGTACAATCGCCAATTCAATTCGTCGTTGCTTTTGAGTTTCGGTCAGTTCGTGTGGAATCCATTTGGACTTCTTTCATATTTTTCCGGCCTCATGCAAGATCTTCCTTTTGGTTGAGTGATGGCAATCGAAATCCTCAGCCAACATTCGAGTCGTCATGGGCGGACTGGGTTCAATTGCTTCAATGATCTCGTGACGCTGGACTTCTCGTGGGCGTTCAGATCTCGGCTTGTTGGCCAAGTCTTCATCTCCTTCGCGAAATCGACTGAACTATTTGTGGCAATTTCATATTTTAGTGGAATTGTCTATTACGTAGTATATTAAAACATCTCAATATCTACAATTAAGGTATTAATTTTTTACCAATAGTTATGATTGAATCATAAATAAAACTAAAAAAAAATTAGTTAGGGAAAATGTTAATCTACTTTATATAATTAATGTTCCAAAACAAATTAAGATAAAAGTGGTAAAGATTTTATTATAACACAATAGCCAAAAATCTTTATAAATAAGAGATTGTACTATACAGAGGCGACAAAGTAATTTAAGATTTTGTTTATATAAAATTTATTTTGACAAAGTTAAATCTTAAGATCTAAGAACTAAAACAATTTTTATTGACACTTCATTTATAAAAATTTTATTTGATACACTCTTTGCCGAAGTTTTTATGGCCAGAATTTCATTAATGCAGAGATTTTAACTACGGAGGAAAATTGATGCTAGAGCTACCAACTCACTTTAACGTCAAATAAAGTATGAGTTACAATCTGAGCACAATTCGAGGGCCTCATTAAAAGTTGTAACCAGACATCAGCTGCTGAAAATGTATCACAACAAAAACAATATATTTTGGATGTACGCCTGCAAAAAATTCCCTGGCTTATTCGCAACAAACTACTAAAGCCTCTTCTGTTGACAGCATGATTATACGGCTATGCTTTTTATGTATACATTGAGCGGTTTCATTTCATTTTGCTTTCATTTATGGAATAATTTATTCAACAGCTTTTTGTTATCTCTGCAATAAGGGTATTTATTTTGATATTTATTTTATTTCTGACTTTTAACGTGAACTATGTAAATTTTAGATTGCTGGTTATTTTACATTACATTATTGTTGTAGTAAAACGTGTAATATGAAAAATAACGGGCCATTTTGCTATTATGTTTTGACGGTTTTAAAATTTTGTTATATTTATACAGATAACAATGAAAAATAATATTTTTTTATTAAATCATATAATGTTTATATTCTTTGAGTTGATACGTTGATTTGAGAATTTCAATTAAAGTTTTTGTGTGTATGTAAGTACGATTCTGTGTAGCTAAGCAACTTTTTAATAGACGATGTTCCGTAGTACCTAGTTGACACAAAGATTTTGTTTGTTTTACTGAATTGAAATAAAGTCATGGTTACTATATTTTCTCTAACAATTTCGCCCTTGTATATCAAAGCAAATGCAAATGTTATGCTTCTATTAATATCAAAATACAAAACAAATTCCACTAAGGAAGCAGTAAAACAAATATTAAATAAAAGTTAATAATTAAAAGTGGTAAAATTGTTAAACTTAAAAGATGTAATATACAAAATCAGCACTATCAAAACCTGTCTTTCATATCGTTTGGGTTTAACAAAACGAGCTGTTGTCAATAATTTAAAAACAGTATTTAAAGTGTCTTGCATTGTGTGTGTGACTATTTAAATACATTAACAAAAATAAGCTCTTGCTAACACCATTTTAGAAACAGCGTCGAAAAGTTGAGCAGCAAAAATCGTTTATCATCCAATGACTTTTGACGATTTTTCAATTTTTTTGAGAAAAGCCGATACTACCAATTTAATAAACCTGTTTATAGAGAGATTTCTCCAATAAATAAAATAATAAATTTTCTCGCCACACTAAAATGTAGGTAAGTTTGCATAATGATGTATGGTACTATTTAATATGATAGGAAATTTAATTTAATTTTGCTTAAATGTATATATATATGTTTGGCAAGTGCCGAACTATTAACACCTTACCGTACGGCCAGAGAATGCTCATTTATTTCGCCATATACGCCTCTACGGGTAGAAAACTTTAAACTTAACTAAGCTGTATTCAAAGCTTACATTACGTAATGCCAAACTTTTGTGTGACCTTGCATTTTTAAAATCCTGCGGAGACCAACAGGTCATACCTGTTGGTTTGCGAATAAAGCATCACCAAAAATCATTCACCATCTTCCGTATCTTTAAAAAAGCAGAGCTTCCTCTACTTATCGTTAGAAACTCCAATTACGCTAACAGGAAACCTCGCCAATACCAATCTAGAACTTTATGGATTTTTCCATAAATTAAGTTCCTCCAAAATTCATCCTATCATCTGGGATGCTTTCTCTATGATAATATATGACAAAGCGTCGTGCATATCCGAAACGAAGCCGACACCCAGAAACGCAAATTTTCCAAGTTGTGCCAAAGTAATCTTTCCAATACCCAACCATCCCTGACCAATACGACGGTACCCAGATCCAATTTCCCTAAACAAATTATACCCCAAATAGAATCCTCCATTTCCACCCTTTCCGAAATGTGACAAATGAAACCATGCAAGTTGTAGCCAAATTGCTACGTACAACCGAACTACCAAAACCAAACATTAAAGCCCCCGCATTACGGACCTTCAAAGCTCTAAAACAAAATACTAATATTACAATTTTACAGGCAGATAAGAGCAACGCTACAGTTATCATAAATACAACATACCACATCGGTAAGATGCAGAATTTATTTAAATCCTCTGATTATCGCCATGTACCCAATAATCCCACCACCTACCTCGAAAAGAAAACCAAAACCCTTATTACTAGCTCCAACCTATCATCCGATACCAAGAAACTCCTCATACACAGAGAAAAATCTTCCAGAATTCACAAATTGTATGGTCTCCCAAAAATTCACAAAGAGAATATTTCTTTACGCCTCATAGTTCGTGCGTTCAGTTCTCCCACCCATAACCTAACTAAATACCTTGCCAAGATTGTCCAACCTCTTACAGAGCAAGCATCATCCTACGTCCGAAACTCCTATCATTTCCTAGAAATGCTGAAAACCTTCCCTATATATATATATGTGACATCTTGGTCAGCTTTGATGTCGTTTCTGTGTTTACAAATTATTAAAGTGAACCTATAACATAAATAACAATATACTTTTCTTAATAAATCATTGCCTATCCAATACTTACTTTACCTTTCAACCTAACGGTGCTCCTATGGGTTCCCCACTTTCACCTATTATTGCTAACCTTTCTATGACCGATTTTGAGACAAAAGCCCCTATGTCCTTTCACCTTAAACCTACCTGCTGGATACAATATATTAATGACAGTTTTGTTATTTGGCCTTATGGACATGATACCCTTCCAGAATTCCTTTTCCACCTAAACCAAATCTATACCAATAACAAATTTACCATGGAAATCGAAGATAATAATTTCCTTCCCTTCCTAGATACTCTCATAACAAGATATCTTTCTAATAACATATTTTATTACACTGTCTACAGAAAACTCACTCACACTAACCGCTACTTAAATGCAAAATCCCATACCACCCTGCCCAAATTCATTCAGTTTGCAAAATCCCTCATCACCAGATCCATCAGACTTTCTGGTGCGAAAAATCGCCTCACAAAAATTAAAACCATTACCACCACCCTATTGTAAAATTGGTATTCTAAGAAATCCTTAAATAATATAATTAAAAATATAAATAAAAACACTAACTTTCAATCCCAAAATCCTCCTGACCAACAAAAAGCATTCCTACCTTACATCAGAGGCATCATCGGTAAAATAAGCCGAATATTAATGACGCAAGCTATACGAACGGTCTTTACAACCAATAACCAAATATCTGGACTTATTCGCTCACCAAAGGATCACTGCTTCAATGAATCCCAAGAAGTTTATGAAATATCTTGTGGAGACTGCCAAAGGACCCATATAGGTCAAACAAATCGGCAAATATCTAGCCGAATATATGGTCATTCTCTGGCCGTACGGAAAGGCAATAATAGTTCGGCACTTGCTAAAGATAACAAAGAAACAGGCCACAAAATTAATTTTTCGGGGGTTAAAACCATTGCTCCTATTTGCCATTTTACCAGCAGGATAGTACGTAAGGCAATTGAAATCGAAAAACGCCCACAATGCCTGAACACAGAGATGAAATTTCTTATTACGCCGCACTGTCAATTACCTAATATTCCTAAACCAACAAATTTTCCCCAACCCAATGTATCTCCCACAATACAACATTCCCCCAAACTTTCACTTCTAGCCCTATAAATGACAAAGCAGGACACACGAAAGGTCAGTCTTACTTAAAGACTCTTAAAAACTCTTAAAATAACATCCGTGAACTAAGTTGTTTAGACATTAACCATGAAACATATATATATATATATATATATATATATATATATATATATATATATATATATATATATATATATATATATATATATATATATATATATATAATACATTATAAACATAGTTTTGATAAAAAATGTTTTGAAAAATGCAAACATTGACTAACATACAGTAGTAGTTGCATTATACATTAATACTATCTTGTTACATTAATAAATTTAAAAAATATTTATGGTCATTGTATCCAATTAAATATTAAACTAATTACATGAGAACAAAATAGTAAATGAAAGTGATAAAAGGAGCTATAATTCTATTTTAGCAATTGAAGTCACCACATCCAACAATTAAATTATACATAATGGGAACGAATTTTTAGTGCAGTTTATTTTACATTATGCTATTCGTTGTCATTAGCGCCCACGGGTATCATTTGTTGTCACAGAACGTGAACATTATCTTAAGCGAATTATACAAATTTTATAAGTGCCAGAATCGTGTACATCCATATGAAGCAAATCAGGTACCCAACCTTAGGTTAAAACGCATTAAAGGAGAAAGCACATTACCAGAATTTTGAAGTAGTGCAAAACTATGGATATTCGATGGTTGTATGTGAATTTCTTTTTTGTAAATTCTATTTGGTTGAATATATATATTATACGAGTGTATTTTTCATAAAATTTGCCACACACTCATATAAAAATAAATGCAAGTGCGCTAAAATCACTCAGCGTTATAATATCCTAAACTTCCGCGATACCATATGGTATCCGTAGATGCTTAAGGTGCAGCAAATATGCATAACTTGTCAATTGATTTTTTGTAAAATTTGTAATTTTAGGCCTGGATTTTTGCTTTCTTTAGCTTTAGCTATGCTAAATGATGATAATGAGGTAGGACATGTTAATGTAATATTTATTAAATCACCGAAGGCAAATATAGACACCGACAAAGACTCTGGAAATGAAGATAAGGAAAATAATCTCCAATTTCAGAGAGGAGATCTATTAGTTGTGTTCTTAATTTATAGATTTTTATTATTTTTATTCCAGCAGTTGCAAGCAGAAACGAAGATAAGACCAATAAATAATGAGAGAATCGGTGAAATTGATGATTTAGGCTAAGTAAATAGAAACATATAAAACGTGTAGAATTAGCATAAATATAATGTTATAGGAGAATTCGGAAAGAAGGTAATCAGCGGCCACTTTTCCTGGAGAGGTACCGTCAACTTCGACAGTTCATATTTATGAGGCACAGGTACTTGGTCCTTCTCTTACCACTGCTCTCCAGGATAAATCACCGGAAATGAAATGGGCCAATAATCTTCTTAAACATAAATAGAATCTAGTGTGGGTCACTGGCGATTTAGAACCGATGCAGCGATCCCTTTCAGTGCCCTAATTTTCTCGATATCAACAACTTTCGGGTGTCGAAGTTTTTGAATTATTTTTTTATGGCCAAATAATACATCTTTGAGAAGAAATGCGACGTTATTGCTATTTTAAAAATAAACCGTATGCTAAGATCACCACTGAAGAAATTAAATGTTTATTGACATACTCATTCTAAGTGGTTAATATCACCTGCCATCAAAACGAATATTTTGGGAAATGCAAGATGACATCAACAATTCCTTGGTCGCGAATTTCATGAAACGGAACCGATTTATAACAATTTAAAGATTCATCCATATGACGGATAATACGAAAATAAATGAGCACGACAGAATATGGAAACTGCGATCACTAATGATGCGTGGAACACTTTTAACCTCAGAATTTTTTGTCATATGAGGAATTAATGATAAAATATTATGGACGCTATGGATGTAAGCAGTTTATTTGTGGCAAGCCCATTCGATTTGGTTTTAAAATGTGGAGCCTCAACTCCAAAGACGTTTACGTAATTGATTTTGATTTATAACAGGGATAGGTGTTCCAAGCTGTGAGAGTTTTTTTTAGAAAAGCAGCGGCAATGGTGCTAATGCTGCAGCAACTGCAACAAAGAAATTTTCATTATATTGTACATACGGATAATTTGTATACTTACTTTAATTTGTTGACTGATCTGAAAAGCCAAGGGTACGAGGCAATAAGTACAATTCGGGAAAACCGAATACCCAAATCTTACTCTATTATCGAAAAAAATAAATTTAAAAAAGAATTGGGGAAAGATGATGAAATATTACTAACTCGATGGATGGACAACGCAGTTGTGACTATGACCTCGACAAATGAATAAACGAAAGCCGTAATTGTCCCTCTTCCTCAGTGTATAGCATCATATAATAACAACATGGGAGGAACGGATCTTATGGACCAAGGTATTGCGAGCTACCGAATTGGAGAACGTGGAAAGAAGTGGTATTGACCCATTTTTACATGGTTGATCGATGTTGCAATTCAAAAGGCCTTGTTTATTTATAAACAAAACCAATCTATATCTAACCTGGATTGTAAACGTGAGTACCGAACCTACCTGACAAGATACGGGACGGTTCCAAGAGGATAAGGGGGGGGATATACTTGTCTAGAAATGTTCTGCCAGATATAAGGTATGACCTTACAGATCATTTTGTGATTTCCTGCAATATGCAGCTGTGTACCGATGCAGGATGTAAATCGTTTGGCAGAACAATGTGTCAAAAGTGCAAAGTTGGTTTGTGCATAAACTGCTTTGCAATTTACCACACGCAGTAAATAATAAATGAAGGAAAATGTATACCTATATCCATATTTTATATGTTTCAAATAAATATAAAAACACCATACCTCAAGCGCGTACGGATACCATATGGTATCAATGTTTTTTTTTAACTCAATTGACTTAGTCCGAACAAGTTATTTTATAAGTGTCGTTAATAAGTAGTTATTCAATTCAAAAGCAACAAATTTGCAGAAATTAAAAAAAAGTAATGCGGGCACTAATGGGTTAATAACATAAATAAAAGTCCAGAGCTTTATAAATCTAATCTTAAGCAGCATTGGAAATAAAAGTTCAAACTCAAGTTTACAATTACATCTACCAAAAACCTAGTAGAGATAACCGCCCGAAGATGAACACATGAATTCGATTAGCTTTTAGAGATATTCAAATTGTTTTGCATACGCCTGAGGGTAGGAGTCCGGCAAAAAGCTAACCCAATCTAAATTTCCTGAATCAAACTTCCTGCGTACGCACAATGTGGCTTCCAGGCTTTTTCTTTATGTATTCGCTGCAGTTGTGTATAAATGTATATTGAAAGCTTTAGCACACGTTCAGGTGCGTATATGCGAGCCCGTCTTTCAGTTATGCCAGTCTGTGGTTCTGCATAAAAGTTCCCTCTGACTGATCGATTCATGTGGAAGTTCACCTTCTCAAGTGTAATGATGTGTATAATCGAGTGTAATTAAAACGCAAGTATGTGCAGGAGGTATTGATTTACGGTCTAGTAGTTCTAATCACGCGCCTCATTGTATAATGGATTATCCAGATGCAACAGAGGTTTCTAATCAACTATACGATACCAATATCTTACAAAAGCTTTCATTATTAGAAAATTGTTAATTTTATTGAATTTATCATTCTGTAAAACACAGAGGTTGAAAAGATTTTATATAAATGTAGAGTAGAACAATGGTTAAAACTTAAAAATAATATTTGAATACGGTTAAAATGCAGTCAAAAAGCAAAAAAAGCAGACAAAATCTACTAATTAATATAATTAAATAAGATTTATTTTTCTGAGATAAACACTTAAAAGTTATTTATATTAATTACAAATGTAATATTAAGCAAAAATACCTTTAGAATCTTTATTTGCCAATTTATAATCTATGAAAGATGAACGAGAACATAAATTATTCGATACTTGCATATTAATAATTAGTTTTCAAATGTTACCCAAAAGATTTTGTAACTAAATCCCAAAAACAATTACTTTTCCAAAATACCAATCCTTAAATTATTTAATATACATTATTAAATTCCTATGTTACTTTTAAAATTTAGTTGGAAATCTATTATCGCACCTTGCTAGTCCAACTTATTTAAACGGTCAGAATTTCGGGAAAATTTCACTGGGCATGATCGATGCGAACGCATAATTATAAAGTTACATGAACATCAAACAATAATCCGCCATTAAGTTGATAATACGTTGTCATGTATGAGTAGTATATCATACTGTAGATCGCTATTTGCAGTTTATGTAATCTGCAGCATGCAATACATATTGAATAAACGAATACGGGCTTGCGTGATTAATTTACCGGGGCAACGTTTTTACTTCGTTAGCCAAGCTTACCGTGATTAAAAGTAGGTGCATTAGCGATTATCTTAATGGCACCAGTTTTAAGGGCACACAAAGGACTTTTGCTTGCTAAACGCGATCTGGATAATAGCCACCTGTCTACCAAACTGCATCAGATGGGCATCTGCTAATCGGGGAGAAGATTCTCCAGAGCGGATCAGTGACCAATTTTACAAACTCGTAAATCCTCTGCATTAAAGTTCTCATTGCGCTACCACATATATCAAATAGTAAGCTGCACAGCGCTTCGGGGGATAAATTAGCTTTTTATTGGCCCGACTTACCATGACATGCAATTTGTAAGGACAGAAACGTACAAATGTGGGAACAATATTAATTAAAAATATTATGGGACAACAACGAATCGTAAGCCATCAGAAGAAATAAGCGAGTCATTAATAAAAAAGGAACTTGTGGAATCAACAACATAGTACGAATTCTTGTTGTTGGCATTCGATGATATGAGCCGGAAAATAAAAATGGTCTCCTGAAAAAGCGTTAGATACGAACATCAATTTGGCAGATTGCTTGTCACAATACAAAGATTGTGGGACTCCCTGTTCGCAGGTTTCCCGCAAAAACCACAACAAATTGCAGTTTCACTCACTACAATTTAAAAATACGTCGCCGTAAATGTAACGCTGCAGAGCACAACAACGTTCAATGGATGCGACCTACAAAACGCAAATAATTTAATACCGTATTGAACTCCTCGTTTATCTGAGGCCCCGAAAGCTTTTAAGAAATCCGGAAATTGTGTTAAAATTTGTTTTCATAAAATATTGAAAATTAGACACATTTTCATGCTATCAAATTATAATAAATAAAATGTTTATCTTACATTTTGTTAGAATTTTACTATATATATATATATATTTTCGACCTATAAAAAGTTGTTTTTTAATTTAAATATTAATATTATAAATCTATTTGTTATTGACGTAAGTGTAACGCTGATTTATTTAAAATTTTAATAACGGATATATCCATAAGCGTACGGCAGTGAAAGTTTATCATAAGCTCAAGTTTTTAGGTGGCACAAAATGTTCAGAAAAAGGCCAGGAGAGCGTGGAGGACGAACCCCGCACAGGTCGCCCGTCAACCTGAAGAACTAGAGGCAACTAACAACGTGTGCGGGATTTGCGGCGTTTAAGTATTCGTTTTATCGCGGATAAGCTAGGAATAGATAAAATAGTTGTTTACAGAATCATCGTCGAGAATCTTGGGATGAGGAAGATTTGCCAAGCTCGTCCCGAAAGTTTTGGCGAACGGGCAAATGCAAAACCGTGAGGCCGTTTAGAAAGATCTTTTGGAACGCATTGAAGAAAACGCTCAGTTTTTTGACAATGTAATTACCGGGGATGAAAGTTGGATCATTGAATACGACCCCGAAACAAAACGGCAGAGCACGAAATGGCACATTCCACAATCGCCTCGATCAAAGAAGCTCACATGTCAAAGTCCAGAATCAAAGCAATGCTGATTGTGTTTTTCGACAAGAAAGGTGTGGTCCACTTGGAATTTGTGCCTGAATGACAGACAGTCAATGGTGCTTTCTACGTGGAAGTGTTAAAAAGATTGAAGAGACGGGTCAACCGAGTGCGACCAGAAATTGCAACCGATTGGAGCTCCATCATGACAATGCGCTATGTCACACCTGCTTTGTGGTTACAGGCACTTGACGAAAAATGGCATCACAACGATTCCTCAACCTTCCTACAGCCCCGACATTACCCTTGCAGACTTTTTCCTCTTTCCCATAGTGAAAACCGTCCTCAAAGGACGCCACCATTGAACCTTGAATGCTGTCAAAGCGGCTTGCACGCGTGCTCTGAAGGATGTTTCAGTTGTTGACTTTCAGGGAGCGTACGAAGCGTGGAAAACTCTCCCACAGAAGTGTGTTGACGCTCAAGGAGCATACTTTGAAGACTACTAATATTTTGTAGTGATATCTGTAATAAATTTTGTATTGTGGATTTATTCTCATTGCTTAAAATACAGATCCTGTATGACATAATATAATATATAACTTTAAATTTACTATTTTTAATAGGGCGTTGTCTATTCAAATAAACTCGTAATACAGTATATTGCAGTACTCTGTTGGATTTGTTGGCTAATGTAATTAGAAATAAAATGATATTAAAATAGTTTTTCTATTATTATTTTGTTATATAAACTATATTTGAATGGTTAATTATTTTGTCGTTTGACGTTGCAATATGGTAAACATTTTCGATTTTAAATCTTAGTTTGCTTCAAATCTAAATTTTTAAAAGCGCGTTATAAAAAAAACTATAAATTATATTATAGTTTATATAAACATTTTTTAATACGTCTTTCTGTAAATAATGTTTCTTGCAAATAGATAAGTTGCAATTAGTACTCGCATTGTTATAATTACTACTTTAAAATCAAAATAAAAGTTTTGTATATTTTTGAAAAAATATTCTACAATAATAAGTTATTTTTTCAAACAAATTAACTTCTTTGGTTTATTAAATATTTGCAGAAAAAAAATTTAAAGCCAAATCGAAAAAGCGAATACATTTTTGTCAGATAATAAAATATTAGTTGGTATAGTTTTGAAATAACTTAAAAAACATCTATACTGTTGTGAAATTTTATCACTAGATGTTCATCTGGGTTCATGGACGTTTCTAAGAGCACAGTTGGAACAATACTAAACTACTATTGAAAACTGTATAATGCATCAGCACGAAAGTCCTTTTGCAGCCATATTTAAGCAAAGTCCCAAATATTTAGTTTTGTGACAACAGATGAAAGATAAGTTTATCACTTAGTTCCGGTATGTAAACAAAAAGCATGAAATAACACGTTTGCGTCCTCATAAATATTAAATTAAGGTTATGAACCCATGGTTGTGGTCACTATTTTTTAAATTCTGAAGGAATTTTGATTATTAACTGCTTAGAATACAATGTCGCAATTATTGTAAATATTATTTTACATCATCTAAATATAAAAAATATATAAATAGAATACTTTTCCACCAGGACAACGCTCTCGTGTATAAGAACATGAATTCTAAAAATGTGACCCACAGTGTTTTATTTGACCTGAAAACTAATGATGTAATTTTGGGGCATAAAATTGTTATAATATTTTTATTCTATTATGAGAATAGTATAAATATTTATTTAAAAATAATCTTCTTTTTCTTTAAGAGCCTTGCTTTCCGAGAATGTTGACGATCAGTAATATGGTTTTTACTTTATCAAGTGCCGTGGTGTTGAGTCTATACCACTGACATAAATTTTCGAGCCATAACATTTTGGGTCTTCCTGAGCCGCGTTTGCATTCAATTAGTCCTTGAATAATGATATGAAGTAGTTTGTATTTATCATTATTCATAACATGGCCAGATAGTAAGTTTTCTTCTTTTGATGGTATTAAGAATTTCACGTTGTTCGCCTATGCGTCGAAGTACTTCCTCATTTGTAACCCTGTCCATCAAAGAGATCTTTAAAATTTTGCAATAGGTCCGTATATTAAAAGCGTACATGCTTCAACGCCATACAAGAGAATGGACAAGACTATACAGGTCAAAATTTTCTTCATCTTTTGAAAAGCTTGTCTTGATTGCTCTATCCTACATCTAATTTCTTGTGTTAAGTCCCAATTTTCGTTAACATAGCAGTCAAGATATTTATACGATGTTACTCTCTCTATCAACTCCTTTCCCACAAGTACAGTATTTTATATGTTATTATGTTGTTTACTAACGATTAGCCATTTGTTTTTTTTTAGATGTTGAGTTTGTTCATTATGGTTTGTCACTGCTGATAAGAGTATTTGTAGATCTTGCATGCTCGTGGATAGCAAGACAGTGTTATCAGCGTATCTCAAAGTTTATTACAACTCCGTTAATTATGACCCCTTCTGCTCTTCCTTGAGAGCCTTACGAAATATTTTTTTATAGTATAAATTAAACAACAGGGGAAAAGAACACACTCCTGCCTTACTCCTCTTAGTATAGGCATGTCTTGTGATAGGTGACCATCCACACTAACAACCGCTGTCTGACCCCAATATAGGTTAGCTATCTCTGCCGTTTAGACCAATTTCCTTGTGAACTTGGAATAATTTATTGTGCTGAAAGATGTCAAATGCTTTTTCATAGTTCACGAAGCACTTATACATATCCACATAGACATCTCGACAACGTTGAGTAAGCACCTGTATGTTAAATAAGACCTCTCGTGTTTCAAATCCATTTCTAAAGCCAAATTAAGAGTCACTAATATTTTGCTCATATTTCTGATATGTTCTGTCATATATAATTTTGAGAAATACTTTTAGGACGTGACCCATCAAGCTGGAGAGATGTGGGTTGGTTGGCGCGGGATAAATGAAGTCCACAGTTAAAAGTTAACATATTTAATGTAACACTTGTACAAGCCGGCAGCGAGAACAGCATCGAACAGAATATGAGAACAGAACGGAATGTGCTCCGCGCCGGATATCCGCTCCAGTTCTAGTCGCATGAGCTGGACTACGATCTTAATCTGCGTGCGCTCCGCATGACGTCTGGCTACGTTTATAGCGTGCGATACGACAACGTTTATGTGAGTACTAAGATTATGAGCCTTACGAGCGCTAGCAATCTGGGAATGTAACTACGCGTCTATAACGCATTGTTTTAAGCTCTCTATTGTTGCTGCTATCCTTGTTACTTGTTGGTTGTGGTAGCGGCATGTTATTAGGTTGGCTTGGAGTGGCTAGTATATAGGCCGGTTTAAGGTGAGCTATTGATACCGTTACTTCCCTCACGTTTTGTAAAATCTTGAAAACTTTGTCGCTACGTTTTGAAACTTTGTGTGAATCAGTGTAAGTAGGTTGGAGCGAGACATGTGATGCGTATTTTTGTAGGAATACGTAATCACTGTTGAATAAATCTTTAAAAACAATTGGCTTTCCTCTATTATGGCGTGATGCTGGTACCGGTTGTAACTTTCTTACATTTTCTCTGAAACGTGCTAGGAAATATGTGATATCCGTCGTGCCATCGGATTTGGAGTAAAAAAATTCTCTTGTCAGTCTTAGAGGCTCACCTTACGAAAGCTTGGCGGAGGAAGATTGTAGGTCTTCTTTAAATGAGCTTGTATACTTAGTAAAACTAAAGGTAATAATTCACTCCACCCTTCGTTAGCGTGACACATGATTGACGCCTTGAGCTGCCTTTGGAATCTCTTCACTAAACCGTTGCAATATGGGAGGTATACTGTTATCCTTTTGTGTTGGAAACCAGCTATTCTGGATAGATTTTGGAACAGAGCGGACTCGAATGGGCATGCTTGATCTGTTGCGATTTTCGTGGGACAGCCAGATCTGGTTATCCATCCTGTCAGTAAAGCCATAGCGACAGTTTCGCCTGTAATGGCAACTATTGATATTACTTATGGCCATCACGTGAAACGATCTAAGGCTGTAAGGAGGTAACGATAGCTTTGTGATTGCGGGAGCGGTCCTACCAGGTCAACATGAACTTGCATAAAACGCACTCTTAGAAGTTTGTATGTACCTAGTGGTGCTGATACATGACGTGTTACTTTGGCACGTTGGCACAAAAAGCAAGCCTTAGCCTAGTCTCTGCAATTTTTTCTTATTCCGGGCCAAATGAAACGTTCGGCTATTAACTTGGCTTTTGAGTTGGTGCCAGGGTGTTTCAGGGAATGCAGGCTGTCGAAAACTGGCTTTCGGTGAAATCTAGTTACAAATGTCCTTGGAGGAGTTGTGATACTGTCGCAGTACAGGATTTTACGCTTTTCCAGTATTTCGTACTTCTCCAACTGAAGTGATGAGGTTCTTTTTAAAAGTTGTGCTAGTTATTATTTATCTGTAGATTGAGATTCGGCCAAGATGTCGAGGTTGACTGGAGCATGCAGTTCTTCAATTCAAGATAAGGTGTCCACCACGACGTTGTATTTGCCGGAAATATGCCTTATGTCGGTTGTGAACTGTGAAATGAAGTCCGTGCGTCTACGTTGCCTTGGTAAACAGTTACTTTTTTTTCATGAAACGCGAAACTAATTGGTTTGTGGTCAGTATAGACTATAAAGTGTCTTGCCTCTAGCATGTGGCGAAAATATTTAATGGCGTCATATATGGCTTAAAGTTTACGATCGTAAGATAAGTATTTACTTTGTGAAGGGCTCAACTTGCGAGAAAAGAAGGCAAACGGTTGCCATGCTCCGTTTACATGTTGTTGCAACACTAGGTCTGAAGCATCCGTGACAAGTCTTAATTGCGATTGGCAATCGGGGTAAGTTAACAAAGTTTTGAAATGTTTGGAGGGCTTTTCCTGTAAGTTGGATTGGATTAGAACCTTTTACCGAGCTTGTAAGTAATGCATTTAAAAGAGCTTGTATTTGAGTAGCATGCGGAAAAAATCTGGGATAAAAGTAAATTATGTCTAAAAATTTCCTCAGTATGTTGACGTCTTTAGGTGGTGGAAAGTCTCTGATGACTTGTACCTTTTCGTCAAGTGGCTTGGATCCATGTTCTGAGATGCGATATCCTATGAAGGTAACTTTAGAAAAGCCGAAGATACACTTACTAAGATTGATCAGCATGACGTAGTCCTTCAATCTGCTGAAAATAATGTGTAAGTGCTTCGGCGTCCGCTTGAAAATCAAAAAGTCATCAAGATAACAGAAGCAAAAATTCAGGCCTCTGGTCATCTCATCCATCAGCCTCTGGAATGTTTGACCCGCATTCCGAAGGCCGAAAGTCATGAAAGGGAACTAGAAGAGGCCAAACGGTGTTGTGATCGCGGTCTTCCGTACATCTTTTGCACCGACAGGGACTTGGTTATATGCTTTCATGAGGTCAATGGTGCTGAAAACCTTACTTTCAGTTATGCAGCGAGTGAAGTCGTGAATGTGCCTAACAGGGTACTTATCTGGTGTAGTCCGGGCGTTAAGCATGCAATAGTCACAGCAAGGTCGCCAGCCTTTATCCTTTTTAAGGACTAAATGGAGTGGCAATGCCTAAGGGCTATCCGATGATCTGACAGTACCGTTGACTAACATAAATTCAAATTGCTGTCGAGCAATTTTCAGCTTATCAGGGGCTAAGCGTCTAGTAGAGTGGGAAAGAGGAGGCACAGGAGTTATGCATGTGTGGTGTATAGTGTTGTGACCGCAACTTGTGCATAACGTACCAGCTGGTCGTGTAATATCGCAAAACTCACAGAGTATCCAATGATAGACGGAATCCCCAATCACAACCTTTACCGAATCAATCAAAGCGTTTGAACAACTAAACATACTGGAAACAGTTGTAGTAACATCAATTTAGTGTTTGTTGCGTACGTCTACTGATAAATATAAAATGATAAAAAATCTACGCCAATGATTGCTTTGGTGGCGTTAGCAACAACGAAGCGCTAGGTGAAGTCTCTGTGTAGTCTGCTACCCAAATCGTCTGTAGAAACTTGTTAGAAACACCCAGTTCAGCCAGGCTCTGCAGATGTCACAAGAACAGGGAAGGCTTGCGGTCTCTTAACTCCTCGCGCATTAACTACTGCTTAACCTTGCGTTCCCTGGAGGCGCTCAGACGCTTGATCAACTCGCCTTTCAAAGTATCGGTTAATAATGATGTCTTTAATCTCGTTTATATACACGGGTTACTAATTTGACTAACGACATATTAAAATTTTGTTGTGTCACTAGTTACATTAGATATTAAAAATTGCCTTTCAGCCTGTGCAAACTATATATCTGGTTTCTCTGACCAGAATGGAGGCAATCGTACACCAACCTTAAAAATATCGGATGGAGTAGCAGCCTCCTGGCCGGCGGTAGGTGGATTAGGTATGTTGATCGTCCACAGCGCACGTGTAAAATGCACTAGCGTCGTCCAGGTACACGGCGTAGCGCGGCGAATGTGGCAAGGAAAAGCAGAGATTCCACACTTAGCGCGCTTTTAGGCTTGCCCATTCAACTAGTTCTTAAATATTTTTTATTTTTAATAGTTTACTTTAATTTATAAGAATTTGACTGTTTTTATTTGGGCATATACCTGTCATCCATTTTTTGTATTTAAATTTATTGGATTGTAATAAATTATTACTTATCTCTTGTATTACTTGTTTCATTGAATTCCATGTTGCTTCAATATCATTATCGTCTGGGCTTAGGTTGGGGTCTATATTTTCGAATCGTGTATTAAGTTGTTTCCGAATTTCTTTTGCTATTTCTGGGTTTTGTAGTTTTCTAGTGTCTAATTGTGGTTGGTTTTTATTGATACTAAGTATTTTAGATTTAATCTTTATTTTTGTTGATAGAGGTATGTGATCAGAAAAGACGTCAACGCCAAGGTAAGCCTTTACGTTCTTTATGATGTTTCTAAATCTTTTATCAATTTCTGTATAATCGATTTGGTGTCTCACGTTTCTGTCTGCATTGGATATCTAAGTATACAGGGTGGTATCCAAAAGTAGTAGAACGGTTTTTTTTAAATTATTGAACATTTTGGTACATAGACCTAATACTCTTCAAAATGGGCCCCTTGGGCATCCACACACTTCTGGTAGCGAGCCTTCCAGGTCACGAAGGCCTTCTGGAAGTCGTCCGCCGGGATGCTGTTCAGCGCCCTCGTCGTTGCCGCTTGGACTGCTTCCACCGAGTCGAAACGATGCCCCTTGAGCTGCCTCTTGATCCGGGGAACAGCAAAAAGTCCGGCGGTGCCACATTAGGGCTGCAGGGGGAGGGGGGGTGAGGCAACGTGGAAACGCCGAATTTGGCCAGGAGATTCCTCACAATCCGCCGTGGCATGGCGCGTTGTCATGGTGGAGCTTCCACTTCCCCACCAGGTCTGATCGCACGCGTGTGATCCGATTTCGTAGCCGTGTGAGCACTTACACGTAAAATCTTGCATTTACAGTCTGTCCAGGAGGTACAAACTCCTTATGGACAATGCCACGACAGTCAAAAAATGCAATCAACATCGATTTCACTTTCGATTTCGACATTCTGACCTTCTTTTTACGGGGTGATTGTGCGGTGTGCCAATCTTCGCTCTGACGTTTTGTTTCCGGGTCGTATTTGTAGCAAAACTTGATGGCGTACCGCTGCTCCTAATTTCGCTCCATCGCAATTGACGACTGGGCGTCACAATAGGAGGTCACTAAAATAGTAGTCTACACTAAACTAACCCACACAGGCGACTGTCGCAGGTCGAAACCTGTTTCCAAGGCTCCCCTCCATAACATCCGGCCTGCAGACTCCCCTCCATTCTCCATCGCTCCGCGCGCGCGAAAAAAAAAACAGTCCTACTACTTCTGGATACAACCTTGTAGAAACGATTGGATATTGTTTAAAACGAGTATTAGTCAGTATCATATCTTTTTCTTGGCAAGACTGTAACAGGTCACCTTTGTCATTTGAGTTGCCTAGACCTTATTCGCCCACTGCATCTTCTCGACTACCTTTTCCCACTTTAGCGTTGACCCATAACAATGTTTATGTGTGATAGCTTTGTATACAAGAAGAAGAAATTCTTTCAAAATAGAGATGGACATTTATTAGTTTAATATATAAAGGACATAAAAAAATGCAACAATTATAAAGAAATAAGTGTAACTAGTTCTGGAGACCGACTGCTCAGACGCATAATAAAAACAAGATTAGAAATGGAAAGCGGATTACGTGCAGGGAGATTTTGTGTGGATAATATCTTCAGTTTAGCACAATTGGGAGAAAAAACAATTACACATAATAGGGAAATATAAATGTTTGGATGTACATGAATCAATAATTGACGTAATTGAGCAGAAACAAAATGGCCTAATTATATTTAAAAAGTTTGCAAAAACTCAGGACATATTTGGATTATACGAACTAGTACATGTGTATTTGGGGCTTCATTTATATCACACGATGCTTACTTTAGTTTTTTAAAAATATTGTGTTGTTACAAATCGTTGTAAAATAGTGTTGAATATATTGTTGTACAACAAAATGCTTTTTATTGTCAAACGTAATATTTATGCTATAAATTAAAAAAGTTAACAAAGCAATATAATATATGTTGATAAATAATAAATAATTGAAAACATTTGTCATAAATATAAATATACAAAATAAGAGGAATAAATGTTAAAAATATTAAACAGATTTTAAGCAAGCAAAAATATTTTAAAATGGTTTAATTAAAAAAATAATCTGTGCAAATTTTAGATTCTCATAGCGGTGGCGCACTGATTTATTATAAAAACATGATTTTCTTGCTCAATTTCCGAAATATACCAAGATTTATGAAAGTGCTCATGGCAGAATTTAAATTAATTTGGCGACACTGATGCAGAATCACAACAAATGCTCGTAGCGTTTACGTCCCAAGAAAGTCGCATATTTCACGGATGTCGAGAACGTAGAATTTCGTAAGTTCTTTATTTCGTATCAATCAAAACAAAGTTAATCGAGAAAAACGACGACAGCAAGTAATTTCTGGAGCTCATTTGTGCGCTATTCGGAGGAAGTGGAGAAGTACAGAAATATTTGCCCATTTGCGCATTCCACATTACTAAACTACTCAACCCATTCAATAACTAAATCGACATCGAAACAAGAAGTGTGCAATGTAAATCAGTTTATTTTGTAACAAAGCATATTTATTTAAAACTGCTACCATTTCTTTGGTTTAATTTATTGTCATATAAATATTTATTACATCTGTAGGTGCAGAATCGACTTCAAATTACTTGCTAAAACTTTTCTCGAAAATTTTCCTACACGCAAAACTGTAGAAGCAGTGTATTTTAAAGGAGGCGATAATAAAAGCATCTCTGTTTCGGAAGCTTCGGTTTGAATTTTACGTTAAGGAACAATATAAAGATGATAAATACCATTGTCAAGCAACAAAAGCTTTCCAGTTTCCATTTCGCTGTATAAGCTTTAAGACAAATATAACTTCAGAATAGAAATGCCTGGTGTTTGCAGCGTCGTAATATATTAAACAGGTTTTATTTATAGTTTGTTATTAAATACATAATTCACTTTATAGCAGCAACATTGCGCTTACGTCAACTGTCATTCGCTTTGCAACTTTTTGACACCACAAGACATTCAAAAAGTTAAACAGGATATCGAAGCAGAAAACCATTGAAAATGTCTAATTCTCCGATTTCGCTTTGTATTCTATTTACATTGACACGTACTTTGCAGAAAACTATATTCGTTAAAATTTTGTGTATATCCACGTTCTAGAATGTAGTGAAAAAGTTGTTAACAAGTAGTATATTCCTAACTAGACAGTTGCATAAACGTAAACAAAAAACAAAAAGCAGTTTTCCAATTAGCGCTAAGCTAATTATGCTAGAAACGGAATCTCACTACAAATAATAAAGTTTCAACAAAGATTCAGGTAATTAGTATGTAGCTGAAATTATAATAGAAAGGTTTAATTTAAATGAGAATAAATAAAAAAGATTTTCTACTTGTAAAGCTTAGTCGGTATAGAAGCGCATATTAAACTATACTTGCAATATTGGTAATATTACGAAGATTTGCCTTGCTTTTATTATTAGTTTATTATTTTTAGGGCTTTGACACAGACACCGTTTTATATTTGTGAAGGTTACTTTAATCTAAAAAGTAAGTCAAGATTTGATTGATTATATATTATTGACCACGAAATTTTCAAACGTCATCAAAAACCTGGTGCAACCTATTAAAGAGATTTTTAAGAAAATTGCTGCTTGATCGACAACACGGGGAATTATTTCTTAACTGAATCAACACTTCATAAAATGTGGATTAGATAAGAAAACCCATTAGGTATTTATTGGAAAGTCATCTAAAAAAGTTTCTAAACCTAAATTTACACGGAAAAAGTCTTTCTTTGTGTATGGTAGAATATCTCCGATTAGTTGTACTTTGAATTGCAACACCCTAAACAAGCGCTTTCGTGACATGTTTTGTATTAAGGGGACGTTTGGTTTTTTTATCAAAAATCGATTTTGAGATTTTTATATTTTCAGAAACAGAAAACCCTAGGATCATAATGCTTTTTTATTTTTTTTATATCTCATTTTACCGCAAAGATAGATATGTATATATACATATATATTTCCACGCTCGCCAAGCCATTTTTTCCGCCCTGCAAGTTGTAACTGGTTGCTTCAGAAGAAACGTCGCGTTTTTTTGGATCAAAAAATTAATTTTAGGTTTTTATATTTTCGAAAGGCTAATGACCTCAAAATCGCAATGTTTTTATTAATTTCTTCGTATCTTTATACCTATACATGTTTTTTCGCGGTGCAAGTTTCAACAAATTTTATCGCCAGCTACGTCGTGACCTTTGAACAAGTGTTGAATTTGATGGAAGCTGGAAGAAGTTTTTTAAACCACATAAATACAAAATGCTTCATACAATTTTAACTATATTAGATTATCTCTAAGAAACACTATTTATTATTACTTCTACTGCAAAAACAAGCGGAGATTGAGATGTTAGGAACAGCCCAGTGGAACAGGAATGAGATATCACAAAGTATCTTCGAGTTTCAATGAAGGGCACAATAACTTCACCACTAGACACTTCTCCAGAAACACGTAACTGGCAACTTGTGTGTTTAAAACTTTTTATTGTTGAAATTGCATCTTTAATTCTCTTAGACAATTACAATATTATACAAAGTTTTGTTGTTTAGAAATTAAGGGGTGTACCGGATTTTTCCGCCGCTTTCAAAAATGACGTTCAGGTTTTTCTACAAATCACGAAAATGTGGAAATTAAAAATAAAACGTAATTTTTTAGTGACATTGATATACGGCAACGTTTGTAACGTATGAAAATGTTCTCTGTCTTCATCCACCATATTATCGTATATTACCGAGTACTTTTTCATAAACTGACAACCCAGTCGTAGTTCTATACAAATTTGGAAGTCGTACCAATATTTTTTAATAGTTTTGCGTGCAACCATGGATTATATTTTGGGAGTTGAAATACCTTAAACCTTGCTGTATCTTTATCCAAGCATTTAATTTTGTTAATTACAACGATTTTTATTTATTTTTTTCTTAGTTTTTTATACAGTATTGATAAGCGGAATCATGTTCTGTTTACATGTTTTTCGGAAAATTAAAGTGTCCTGCTTGAGATATACAACAACTTCAGTATTTATGTTAGGAAAAATGTAAGACAGTGATCAATGTAATCGTAAAATAGAACTCAAGGAAGCTGATAGACATACAGCCATGGCCAAAGTTATGAGGCGCACTCATATTTATGCTGCCATAATAATTGAAGGATAGAGAGCCTCGGTTGTTCTTATTATATTGCCATTGACTATAAGCCAAAGTGTAAACAGTGCGTGCTTTTATACAAGGTCAATAAAATATCTAATCGGAAAATGTAAAAATTTTAAATGACAAAAGTTTATTTTAGTGGAACAAATTGCCTTGATATTGCCGACACATAAACGGAGTTTAAATTATTGGTTATTATATGGTGAAAATGTCCAAAAAAATATGTCTCGTTAGCATAGAAAAACAATTATAGATTTAATTTTTTATTAACAAAGTTAATCTTAGATCGAATGATAAATTATATTAAATATTTTTGTTGGGCTGTTTAAAGTACTATAAAACGCGAAACATTGATTTGAAAGTTGCTTAGAAATCAAAACAATCTTTTTTAACGTAGCTGCTATAGGAACTGGCCGACTTTTTAGTGCTACAACAGTAAGAAGAAAGGTCAAAAAAGTTTTTCTTTTACCTTTGTCTACCATATATTTCCAATATGCTCTCCTAGAACACAAAGTAAATTTCGTAATTACAATTATATCGATATATATATATATATATATATATATATATATATATATATATATATATATATATATACACTTAATATACTTAATTAGTACAGTAAAACAGTAAATAGGTATAACATATTATTAGATAGTTTTCTACATACTCATAAAAATTAGGTATATAGATATTTAATTTAGCTAAATCGGTCCAATAGGTGAAGAGGATTACGTGTTTGTAGCGAGGGTCTTGTTACAATTTTCTAGACGTATAAGATATTTTTCACTCATGCACTTTAAGGTCACGATATATGACTTTGTTTTTTACATACCAAGGTGCGTCGACCATTGCCCTTAATGTTTTTGATTGACATCTTTGAATTATCTCTAGATTTAAATTACTCGAGGTTTCCTACAGTCCGATGCCATAGTTCCATATTGGTCTTAGTACGGTTTTGTATATTAGGACCTTGTTGCTTTGAATCAGTTGCAATTTACGCCCTAATAGCCAATTTAGCTTGGAAACGTTAGGCCCAACTGCTTACTCTTATTAAAAATATGTTTTTTCCAAGTTAGTCATCGATCAAGATGCATACCAAAGTATTTCACGCCTAACATTCAAAGTTACTGTTGTTCCTCTTTGAAGTGTGAATGTCACATGAATGGACTTGGTTTAATTCACATTGATACCCCAGTTTCGTATCTAATCTTGTACACGGTTGAAAGAAATTTGTAAGTTGCTTGATGCAATGCCAGGATTTTTGTTAAACACTAGCATTGCAGTATCATCTGGAAACGTAGCAATAGTACGATTAATGATAGAAATATCCGCTGTAAACAACAAGTAGAGAGAAGGTCTTAATAGACTTTCTTGTGGGACTCCGGACTTTATTGGGTGTAGGTCCGTAAGTGCATCTTAAAATTTTATCTGGAAGTGTCCGTTATTTAGCTAAGACTTCATAAGTTGGTAGGTGTGGGAAAGGTTTTTCTTTGTTTTAAATAATAGAGCTTCGTGCCAGACCTTGTCAAATATATATTGTCGTATTTCATGGCCAAGAAATTCTTTGATTCGATTGATTTTGTTTACTCGTCTATGCATTTGCTCGATGGTGCCGTGTTCTTCTCTGGATCCAGATTGATATTCTGGTATAAGATTTTTTCCTCGAGAATTGATTTAATTCTTTTAAGTAACAACTTTTCAAACACTTTAGCCAGTAGTGGTAATAAACTAATTGGACGGTAGGAAGTTACTTCTTCTGGCGATTTCCTTGGTTTAAGTATGAATATTATTTGAGCCGCCTTCCAATGGATCGGAAAATAACTCAATAAAAATAGCGTTAAATATGGCAATTATTAGTGTTATTTCTTTTTTTTTGTAATTTATTTTATAATTTTTCTTGTAATCAGATCGTATCCTAGTGCTAGAGTTTTATTTTAGATCTAATTGTGAATAGACCTTTTGCTACTTTTTAAATGTAGGCTTAGTTGGTCTGGTTTGTCTAAGTATCTCAATATTTCAATTTCTTCCTCTGCAATTAATTCCGTAAAATGTGGTTTAAAAATATTTGTTAAATGGGTTGCAAATGTGTCAGCCTTTCTTCGCTCGCTTTTAGCCCAAATTGCGTTAGATTTTCGAATTGGAGGTATTTCTTGCTGTGGTTGCTTCAATTTTCTCGTGGTTTTCCATAGTGAATAATCCGATGTTTCCGTAGCAGATAAAGCAGATAATCTTGTATAATTTGGTTTTTGTAATCTTAAAACAGTACTTTTAAACTTTGTTGCATTGTTTAATCTGTTTCTGTCTTTTGTAAATCTAATATTCTGTCAGAATCTGCAGTCTTCTTTTTTTAGCTATTGATTTTTTTATTACCACATGTAGCATAGTTTTTGTATGGCTGATTTGAAGTAAGGAAGTTGAATCCCATGCTTCGTATATTATTATTTAGGTGCTTTACTGCTTCATTGATTTTATCTGCGGTTTTAAGACATATTTCCAAGTTCATGTTTTGTTAATTAGCCTTCTGAATGTATCCCAGTTGGTTTTTTTATTATATAGTCTCACTAATCTTTGCCTACAGATTATTTGTGAACTTAAGGTAACTATAATTGGAAAATGTCAAGACATGGTTCAATACTTATATAATTTTCTGCTATGTTTATGTAGCAAGTGCTGATTCATTTTCTATCTGTGGGCCAGTATATAGGCTATCTAGTGGCGAAGTGGTTGAGGTTACTTGCGGTCAGTGATTTTAATAATTCCCGACATTTAGTGGTTATTACTCTAGCACCTAATCTTGACGCTTGTCATTGTAGTCTCCGCCAGTCGTGATCCGAACGTTCTAAAAACTGGGTTCTGCTTTAATATTATGTCTTAGTGGGCTATATAATGCTGTAATTGTAATTGGTCCTATCCACACTTGCTGAATGTGTTCTTGGATATATTTATCTGCTTGATAGTGCTTGATTTAGCTTTTTATATTACTACTGCTTTTCCGTATGCTGTTCCGTAAGGGTGTTGCGTATCGTGTGAATTAAAATTTGGTATTCTGAGGTAGCTTTTGTGTGTAAAATAAGTTTCAGAGATTAGAACTATGTTTAACTCAAGATTAGTAATAAACGTTTATAGTACTTGAATATAGTTTGACAAGCCATTGACGTTCTATTCTGCGATTTTGGGTATTTGTGCTATTATTTAATTTAGCGACAATAGCTGTGACGAGGTTTAATATTGTTTTGATATTATCAGCTAGTTCTATCATAATTTTTTTAACTTCTCGATGTTTCATGTATGGGGTATATTTTCTTAAGATAGAAATTGTTGTCAATTAGATACAATTTGTGCCAGTGTTTTTCGCTGTTAATTTGTAGTTGTGCTTCAGTGTTGTAGAGTACTTGCTGATAAAAACTTTCTCCTTGTTAACTCCTGGTATACTTGGCACCCTTTATAGTTTGCGAGATGCGAACCGTTACACAAAACACATTTGGATTTATTTATTTTTTGTTTTAATGCACATTTTTTCTGGGTGGTTTGCTTCGCAGTTCATTTATTTTCAGTACCCTCGCTATTAGGGCTCTATAGATATCTGAATTTTTTCGCCATAATTTTTACTCGGCATATGCTTATGATTTTTAAAGTATATATTTTGTTGGTGACAGTATTCAGTTTTGCTATGAGAGTGTTAATGTTTAATATGTCCGTGATATAAATTGGTGGAGGTTTTATTATTCTCGTTTTTGTTGTTATCCACTTCTACTGTTTCGTCTGGTTCCAGAAATGCTTAAAAATGCTTTGTTAAATGGATTTTTGGAGATTATCCTATAGGTTTTTTGCTGTACCATACGATTGCCATCTTCTTGAGAGTTACGATTTTTCTTTATTGAGGTAACCAATTTCTATTCTATGGTTTCGTCGTTGCTGATTTATAATTAGATTGTTGCTATTATGTAACAGGCGGTAGGTACTGTAGCCCTATATTTTGACTTACTGTTTGATTAAATATGGGATGTAAATATTAAAGTTGTGATAATTGTAGCTGGAACTGGGCCATATTACTCGGAAGTGGTGGGTACTGCAAATAATATTGCTACGTTAAAGGTTGTCCGTGGGACTCTGAATATTGTTGATTAGTTCTAACATTTTATTTAATAGTTAATTTATTACATGAAACAGGCATGACCGTAGACACGTCCTTCCTTCGCAAAATTCAAAGGCAAACACTTTCTAGTATTTAACAGAGGAATAAACTGCTACTTCAGCTTTGCTTTGATGACGAAAAAACGCGCTGCAACGCTTCCCGCTCACAAAACAGTAACAATGGCGACAACAGTAGCAGCAGGAATGGCGACGGGAACGGCAGCAGGGACGACGACAAGGGGTCATAAGCCAATAGAACTAGACCATATCTCTGATGGACACGGGACCCCACCAATATACCAACGGTTGTAGGTTTCTACTCACGGAAATTGTTTATAGTTTTCACAACATGGGGAGCGTACATTGTTAAATTCCGTCACTCGTAATACAGAACGCGAAGTGATGATGCAACACGCAACAAGTCCATTCTGAAGCCCTACTAAAACTATAATCGAAAAAGTAGACTTGAATATTTGCAATGGCAGGAAAAAGCCACGGCTCCTGAAGAAAAATAAAAAGGCTTGTTTATAATGGGCTTTATAACACCAACATTTAATAGAGAATGTTTCGGCAAATGTTCTATAGTGAGATTAGTCTAATTTTGACGTAATGAGCTACTTTACTATTATTTTTAATGTTAACGATGGATATGTTGCATGTGCACACATGCCTAATAACGTAATGTGTAATTTTAACAATTTTTTATATGTTTGGTACCCCCGGCGTTAGTTACCTTCTCCACTGCGTGATACCTGCAATCAAACACGGAGGGGGCAACGTGATAATTGTTGGTTGTATAGCGACAAATGGCAAAGAGTGCATGAATACTAAACAATATGTTACGCTAGAATCAATTCTCCACCCATTTTATATGTACAAGTATTTTTAGTAATACTAACATGGACAACAAAAAATTCTAGCAAGGTAATGCGCCCTGCCACAAATTTCAAACAATAAGCAGTGATTTCTTAGTAACCAAGCGTAGATGTTAGACTGGCCAGCCCAATCGTCAGATTTAAATACTATTGAGTATTTCCAAAATACACTAAATTAGAAGCATAACGTAACAATAAAAAAAAAGCCTCAAACAAATTCTACGAGATGAATGGAATGCTATTAATCATGGAGAGTGTCGAAACTAGTTAGGCGTTTATTTCAACTATCATTATTAAATCTAAAAATAGACCAACAAAACATTAAATATCTAAGAAGAGCTAGTAAATAATAAAACAAAACTAGTATATTTTTTCTCTAACACACACAAATAAATTTTAAAGAGTAATTTTGATTGGGTGCTTTATGCTTTTGGCCGCTGCTGTGTATATAAAAATGAGATTCTTCTTCTTCCAACCCCTTCATTTGAAATTGACAAGGTAACCTGTGTCTATTGTCTTTCGTACAAAATGAGATTAACCAGCTACTCCAAGAATTCACGTAGATTTTAAAACTTTTACGGTGTACATGTTTTGAGAAAAAACGTCATTTTTGAAATAAAGAAACAGGTCCTCGACAGAAAATATAAAATATGTAGGTTTAAGGTGGAAACTTTAAATAATAGAAGTTGCAACATTTTAAATCTTCTCTTAAAAGCCAATTCAATGCCGTCTTCGAAATGCGTGGTGATAAGTATTTAAAGATTTTCTTTTGTTATTACTTAGCTACTAGAACTAGATTAGCCTAAACTCTTCTAAGATATTTAATTTATGAGTTCTAGAAGTAAAATGGAGTTCAAACTTATTGGTATTTATTGTTAAACTCACTTTATTGGCACGCTGTGTATCAAATCTGTTAGTACGGTTTCAATTTCATCCTCTAGTAAACATCATCCAGATATGAAGTACTAAGTTTCAAGTCTATTGACTCGACAATGTGATGTACAGTGACACTAAATCCTCTGACATCACTTACATGCAATTTTACAACTTTTTTCTGTTGTTTTCAAATAAAAAGGTGTGTTAAAATGAATTTTTTCGCAAACTTGAAAAACAATCTTTAAAATTTAGTATCACGTCAGGTATTTCCACAAATCACGAAAACGAGAGGTGGTAACAGTGTTCCGAGAGATCAAGTGAAAGTAAAACAATGTTTTTTTCGCCAAGTGTGAATGTACCTTTAACAGACCACTGTTTTATCATAGCTCTAGATTCAGATTCACATAAAAAGCAAGAAAATTTGGTGTTGCCTGCTTGTTGGCCGAGGAATATTTCAATCACCCTGAAATCCCTGCACACAGACCATTCATGAAACTCGTACTGCATACTTTCTGGTTTTATTTTCATTATCAGCTATGTATTTATATATACCTATTCTTTAGACATTCATCACGTCCCAGAAAACATTTTCACATATTACAAACGTCAATGTCATTAAAAAAGGCGTTTTTTTAATTCTCACATTTTCGTGATTTGTGGAAAAATCTGACGGAGTACAGAATTTTAAACGTCATTTTTTAATCAGCGGAAAAATTAATTTTTGTATACCTCTTCATTTGAAAACAACAAGACTTTGCATATTAGTGTAATATATTATTGCCAAAAAAAGATACGATGGAGTTTTGTAGCATTGTGCTAAAAACATGTACGGTTCTAAAAAATCTTAATAAATTCCTTCCTCGTAATGTTGCGATCAATTATATATGCTTTGTTTGCATTTATGGGTTTACTCGGACATGTCCTCACTACGTGTGAATTACTTTCGTACCTTGGTTCGGTTGCTACACCAATCATCAAATGCTTCTTCTTGTACTGTAGAACAGGCAGTTTAGCTATTAGGCGTCGTAGCGTAATCTTTGTCGCTGTAGGACTTCCTTCACCATATTTATTTGATAATTCAATAAGCGCCCTCACTCCCTCACCCTCCCACCATTAGAATTACTTCTGTATTTATTTTCCTACACGTTTTTTGTTATCCAGGCGAGTAGTCTGTTTCTTGACTCTCTAGCAGATGTAGAAACCATGTATATGAGCATTTATATCTCATTCTTTTTAAAAACGGTTTTTGAAATCTTAGGTAAAAAAAATAATTTTAATGCTACTAGGTCTTTTTTACAAAGTTTAATTAAAATATTGTAATTATTGAGTGCAAATTTGTAATTAGATCTTAATATTCTGACGACCCTGAGAATATCAGTCATTTAACTTGTGTTCCACTCTTTTTTCAAGGTTATATGGAGAAGTTGTTTTCAGTTGGCAATTATTATTTTCTTTTCTTTGACCTTTATAGTAACTAACATATACAAAAACAGTAGCTTCTATTAAGTTGAAATCGTATTTTGTTCCATATGTTACGTTAAATAGATGTATAGTAATATCAGCCCCATATTTTCATTGAATTTAGAAATTATCCCGACAGTCACCATTAATTAACTTATGATTGTAACATCAGTTTGAAAAGGTATTTTATATTTCATCTCTAAGTGTGTCTGACATTTCTATTTTATTAATGTCGGAGACATTAAAAAGGGACAGGGGATTCAAAAACTTACAGGGTACTGAATCAGAAATTATAAGGTTAACTGTATGTTAGTTTGCTTGCAAAATACGCCAAGGCTTTTTCTTAGATGTATCAAGCTGATTTACTCGAAAATGCGTGAGATGTATGCAAGTTGTATGAAACTATCCTTGACAAGTATTTTATCGCATTATAAGATTACTATCATCGAATTTGCTATATATACAATAGACATTAGTCCGTATTTTCTCAACAAAAATATTGTAATTGAAACTCTCAGATAGATATATATATGACGCACTCAAATTCTTTGAAGCGTCTAGTATTATACAAAAATCATCTCTAAATAGTCCAAAAGGAGAAACACTTAAAAAATTGTACAAAGTATATCGGTAAATTTTCTCAAGTGATTTATAAGACTTTTCTAAAAAATGTCCTTGCTAGATATCGCCAAAATAGAAAGTGATTTAATATAACTGTATAGCGTATTATTTCTTTGTAGAGAATAATTGGACCATATGCTTTAAATAAAATTATCAAACAGTAATGGTTACTGTTGAGTGCTACATTGAAATGCGGCAGGCAAATTCAAAATAAAATTGGAAATTAATAGACATTCTAAGAGAGGTTTTCCAAATTTCAAGAAATCACATCATTCCTTGCTCAACAAGATCTGCAGATCTTTAAGTTTCAGATTACTTTCTCTTGCATTATTTGAAAACTAGTATTTGAGAACAAACTTAAAAATCTAAAAGAGGTCATGATGTATATAAAAGTAAAAACATTTTTTTTATAGGAAATGTATTTCAAAATGTTAAGAAAGAGTTTGCCAGCCAATTAGAAAAAGGTATTGAAGTCAAGAAATGGTCGTCATTTATGTAGCACCATATTTAGAACAAAAGAAACGCTTATCTCTATTATTAAATTCAATAAATTTGTATAAAATATTTAAAACAAATAGTTTATGTTTTATTTAAAAAGTGACATTAAGTCTATAATAGTTGCTACTACTTTGACCACATAAAATGTTATCTTTTTAAATTTTGTTTTATTTTCTTCTCTTTTGTTTTTTTTTCAGTTAAAATATTTTTAATTTATTGATATCTACAGTAGTTTCTTCTATTAATAGATTTTCATCTTCAGAGTTTTTACTTTTTTTTAATATATCGTTTCGTATATTTTTCAAGCAAACATTTGTTTCAAGTTATATTTATTACTACTTCTCACTTATTATTAAATATATGTTTATTCGGCATTTAAATAAAATTATCATATCTTGCAATAAAAATTGATATACTTTTAATTGCATATTTGTGATATCAAGCTAAATGGGTAATATGCAACTCGTAGAAAATTATACTGATGGTGAGATCAGTCAATAACATAGTGCAAGGTAATAGTTTTCTAAAAACGAGACGTATAATACCTACTAAGGCACATGAGAGTAGCATGATAATGGAAGGAGTATAAAAGCAATAAAAAATCTACATAGAAAGCCACAACTTGAAACATAAGGAATATCACATGTCTCGTGGGATAATAGCAGCAAGCTGTTTTAATATTTTTCTCTGAGGTAAGTTTTAAACTTTTAAGATATCGCATGTATGAAATGCTGGGGCGGCGTCGGAACCAGTAGTTGCTACCGCCCTTAATCTTAACGCTTTGTCCCTGAATAATGCAATAGATGTTTAGGTACACAAAGATGTGCTTATGCAGCCTCTCCGTAAATAGCTTATGTTTAGTCTGCTCCGTAAACGAAGCGGATTAAGAAATTTGTCTAACCCGAAACGGTAATTTCCTATTTGTATTTGTGCGTGACGCGGCAAGGTATGATACAGAGCCATAAAACAACCTTTGAAAGAAAAGCTTCCGCTCCGCACTGAATTGCAGCAGACATTTTCTGAAAGCTCGCTGCCGAGCTTTCCCTGTACTAAAGTAATATACTTCGAGTTGGGAAGTTACACAACGTAATAAAAACATGATAAACACGGACTTGACAAAAAGATCCTGTTGATTTTATTGTTGTTCGCGCTACCGCAACAGATTACAGCTCTGAAAGCTTTCCAAAATCCAAACCTTGTTATTTAAGCTCCTCATATTAAAAATTATGACTCCCACGGTGTCATATATTATATTACACTTCGCCACACTTTGGCACCCTTTGCGGTGAGGCTCGCCGCAATGCTTCCGGGAATATAACACGGCGGCGTTAGTTAGGCAAAATTTTTACACTTTTGCACCCGGGCAATATTTTCTGCATTATAAATTGTTACGAGATGCCGCAATTAATTTTTGGGTAAAGTTTAAATTTTGATATACAGGACAATTATTCAAAACAAAGAATGTAGTTTTTAAATGTTTCAAATTGGGCTTTAGTAAAATTCATAAATGTTTTATATCAATTATGTGCCATAGTTCAAGCCATATTACTTTGAGAAAAGTTAATTTTATAGCGCTATACTTATTTAAGAACCCTCATAATGAAATAAATAAATTTTAATGGTCAATTACAGCAATTATTAACGCTCTTAACTTAGCGATCCGTTGCACTGCTTTTGCTTTAAGGACAATGAATATAAAACAATATTAATTTAATAATCCATGTTTGCATTTTAGAAAAACTACGTTATAGCTTATTTTTATATCAATTTCAATAACATGTTATATGTTACAGTCATAATTTAAAAAAATATTATTTGTGTAAGCTTAAAAAAGTTAGCAAGCGCGTTATTTTTTATATTTAAACTACAAAGATATTTTTAATTGCTTATATAAAAAAGAGAATCAAAGTACTTTAAAAATTATTTATTACTTTTATTTTAGAGTCATATGGTACTATATGGTAGAAAAAAGTCACTTATGTTAAAAACTCTTGTTAACCACACTATTACTAAATTATTTTAGTGACTGAGTAGGCCACTCACTCGGCATCTGAGCTCAGGATTATACCCGAATTCGCTTACAATGTGCTAAGTGTTTCAATTGCTTGAGCATACTAACGCCATTTTAAGCGTTAGTTATTTTAAAACATTACATTTTATACAAACATTAACATCTTAATATTTTTATTTTGTAGTTTCTTCATTTTGGATTTGGTGCAGATTTTGAGTTTAAAATTGATCTTATTTTAAAATTAACTTTTTAATTTTAAAGAATTCGTTACATCACTATCTTCACTTTTTACAAACGTTTTTTAAAAAGGGGCAAATTTTGCTAACTTGTGCTAATTACTGTTTGTTTTTTTTCATAAGCTATATAAGTATCACATGTTAAGTATATAAGTTATGTACAAAACTTATAAATTAAATTTTTTTCACTGTAAAACTTTAATTATGTTTAAATTTATGTATAGAGAAATTGTAATTGTAAGACTATTATGAGTAGATATTTTAGTGGATTATATGTTATTTAAGAGAGATATTATTCTTTCTCCGATAAATCGTCAAAATAGACCAGTGGATATGGATACTTACACTTAGATACCACATGTACACAAGACATTATTATATTAAATAATTTTGTTTTAAAAAAATATTACTAAAATTTTCATTTAGTAGAACTTTTTTCACTTTCTTTTGGTTTTACTAAGCAATCTATTATGTGCGTTTTTTTGAAAATAAAAGTGTTTATAAACACTAGCACATAACTTATCGAAATATAAAATCATGGTTTCCTTCTACTAATGTGTCGTGCTATAAATTTTGGCTAGGCAATTATATAAAATTTGTTTTGTCAAGAATAATTTTAGGAACCACTTACTTTCCTCTATCTCTACTCCTAAGACATATGATGTTTTATTGATTTTCTGTGTGCCTTTCTTGGTTATTATTATTTATGTGTTACCAGTTACCCTTTTCATATATTTCATTTTTCTTACCGTTATTATACATATGCCTTTGTCCATGATTGTTTACATCTCTGCAATGTATATTACAGTATTGTACATTCTCAATTTTGTTTTATTGCTCATTTCTCTCTTTCCAATTAAAACATTATTTAATATGTGGTATATCTGGTTTGCTTTACTCACTCTATTTTGTATTTTTCCGTCATTTGTTATTATAGTTCCAAGATTAGTCGAGGCAAATTAGTAAAAAAGCTCGAAATTTTCGGTGGATACACGTATCGTGACGTTCCAGGGCGCATTCGAATTGTAAAAGCCTCAGACAAAAATGTTACCACATATTTTTTTACTTTCCTTATCCTATAATAAGGAAAGTAATGTAATCGGCGGAAATTTGACCTACCCAGTTTTTCACATTTCTGGACGAATTATAGTCTCAGGACACCAAAAAAATTGGTTTGGGCCATTGGTTCGTGTGTGTGTGTGTGTGTGTGTGTGTGTCTGTCGGTCTGTCAGTAAACAGGATATCTCGAGAACCGTAAGAGCTAGAGACTTGAAATTTGGTATGCAAGTTACTTGGAGGTTGGGGACGCAGTGCGAAGCTTTTGGAAAAAATCGGCAAAGTCGTTTGGTCGCAAGGTCGCAAAATCAGTCTCAAAAGCGGTCGCGAATCTAAACGGTTGAAGATACAAAAAATTTATTAGAATAAAAATGATTTGTTATCATGAGATAAACATGAATTTAAAGTAAAAGTAAAATAGGAACTCGAAAAAAAATTGAAGTCCAGGATTTTTGCCAGAATTACTCAAGTAATAGGATAAGGAAAATCGTGTGATGTTCACACCAGATTTTTGTTATAACGCGAAAGTGCATTTGTACACGCAAAAAAATACATTTATTTGATGCATTTTTTGCAGACCCAAAACAATATTTTATTTCTCGCTTAATATTGGCCAAAATAAGCTCATTCCTGTTACTCGAAGGTTTTTGAGGACACCGATCACGAATATGATGCTTAGAAAGTGCCCCGATGCACGTTAAGGGCATAATTTTAGAGATTTACCATAAATTTGTTTGTTTTCTAAGTTTAAACTGTCTGAATAAGGGTTTTTGGGGTTTATAATGACGAATATGAAGTTTAAAAAATTCCCCAATGCACTTTGAGGGGAGCATAATCCTGGGGTTGGGGGCGATTTTAAACGAGTTTAAACTGTCTATATTTGGGTTTTTGGGTTTGCCAATCACGAATATGATGCTTAGAAAGTGCCCCGATGCACTTGGGGGTATAATTCTGGGAATGGGGATGATTTTAGGAAACCAGCTCAAAGTTGTCGTTTTTCGAGATTAAACTGTCTATATAAGGGTTTTTGGGGTCTCTGATAACAAATATGACGTTTAAAAGTGCCCCAATACACTTGAAGGGGAGCATAATCTTGGGGATGGGGACGATTTGGAGAAATAACCCCAAATTTGTTTGTTGTTTGAGTTTAAACTGTCTATATAAGAGCTTTTGGGGTCGCTGATTACGAATATGATGTTTAGAAAGTGCCCCGATGCACTTCGGTAAGCATAAGTGAAAAAATTTTCTGGGGCATCAGGGGAACGTATAGCCTGAAGCACCAGGGTACGCGTAGGGCATTTTTTTCGTTTAAGCATAATTCAATTTTAATTATTTAAAAAACGATATGTTTCAGATATTACAAAAAAAATTGCCTGCACACAGACAACCCTATCAGTGTCCACGTTTTAACAATATTAAATAAATAGGGGTTTTAAGGTATAAAAACTGGTTTCCAAAGTTCTATTTAAGGAAAAAAATTTAAAGCAATAAAATATCTTCAAATTTGAATTTTTTGTGGTTTTCTTAGCCTTTCTCTTTTATCAAAGTAAATTGAAATTTTTATTTTTTATTTCTTTCATTTCTGTTTTCTTATTGATGACTCTCATTACTTTATTTTGTTTATGTTTATTTTTAACCCTATCTGCTGCAGCTCTTTTATCCATATATTTATCGCATTCTGCAATTGTTCTTAATTTTTTGTGATCACTACTATATAGTATGCATATTTCAATTGTTATATGAACACTGCTGTATTTCACTAATACCAAATTTTATGTTTTTTGTGTTCTCGATATAATTTTCAACGAACTTAAAAAGTTCGTTACTGAATTCTATATGTCTGTCTGTCGGCCTGTCGGTCCGTCACAAAATTTGAGACTTTTTAAAATTTGGAAATGGATTCTTATAGAAAATTTTACGCTGATTTCGAATTCGAAATTAAAAAATTTCTATCTCGAATAATTTTCAAGATATTCGACTTCGAATTCGGGAAAATTTTCGACATTACGATTTTAAATGTGATTCTTATTCGAAAAATCTCGAAAATTATTCGACATAGAATTTTTTCGACTTAATTTTCGAATGCAGCATAAAATCGAAAGGTCTTTTTAAATTCGTTCTGGGATTGCTTACAGAGCAATCTCTCGCCGGCCCCATGTTTTTTATTTATAAAATATTTAATTATAAACGTTATTCATAGTTATAATAAATAGCAACAAGATCAATCTGTCCCATTGTTTCACTCTTCTATTCATAGTAAACGTTTCTGATATTTTCCCATTTATTCTTACGTTACTCTTCACATTTTTGTATATATTTATAATTTTAAGAATTTAGAAATGAAACATAAAAATGTCGGTATAGATTAATATTGGTTGTTCAAAAATTTTCAAGCGTTTCACATTTTCCATCAATTTATTTAATAATTTTTTTTATTGAAACATTACAGTGTTATATATGACAAATTTAAGTAGTTAAATATGACTAAGACTATGGTATATATACATTATTTGCGTTCTGAATTTAGATTTTGCAAGTAGCAGTGTGTAATACATGGAGGCAGGTAGTGCTGGTTGCTAGGTTTCTTCATTTGGGAAAACATCTTGAGGGAGTTGTTTCTTTAGTCTGTGATAAATATTACGCTGCCCAAGGCTAAAGTGCGTTGCTCCTTCACATTTGGCAATGTTTGAGAATAAAGTCCCAGTGCTCGAGAGCATATAGTCTTGGATTGTGGCGACACCTAGTTCGTGGCGAGGTTGTGTGTTTTGGATAAACCATGGAGTCTTTACGGCGATTCGTGGGACTTTATTTTGGAATCGTTGAAGTTTGAGTATTTTTGTTTTACTAGTGTTGCTCCAGAAAGCAGAGGCGTAGAGTTCCAGGGGGCGTAGGAGGATTTATGTAGTAGAATGGTGCATTAGGATTGAAGTGGGGTTTTACGATTTAAAATGGAATATAATTGTCGGAGTCTGGTGTTATATTGAGTTAGTTTTTTAAAGGTTTTTAGTGTTAGAATAAAATTTATTTTTACTTTATGTCTGCGTGTTCAGTAAACCACTTTATGTACCATATGTAACTATAGTTCATTTTACAATGCATCATGTGCTGATATCTTTAGATCTTGCCAAAATTTGAAAAATAATTGTATAGTTCAAAGTCCCAGTTACAACTTTATATGTTTATTAAAACGTTATAAAGGTATGCTTCTCAGATTGTAAATTTTTTATATTTTGCCTTTTTGTCCTCTAAAACTTAAAATTCTTACTTAAATGTCAAAAATTTATGTACAGCAGTATTTGCATACGTTTGTGTAACCTTTGTACAACATTTTTATGTATTTCTGGTGTTTAAAAAAAAACTTGTACAATATATTACTGTTTATGTCTATGTTAACACCTTTCACATCACTTTTCTAAATTGTACTTTATTGAACCAAAGAGAAACTAAATTGTATTTTCTATTTTTATATGATTTTCAAAAATAGTGTTTAAACTTTTTTAGCAAAAGGTTCACAAATTCATTTATTTTTAAAACCAAATATAATAAAATAAGGTTTTCAGTTTTACTAGATAATCTAAATATGTGTGGTAGTTTGTTAAGATATGTCCCCACATTGTAATATTTTTTTAATACTAAAAGTTTGCTTTTCACCACAAAGAATTTTGTAATACCAATTATGGAAGAAAAATTTATAATAATTTTTACTGATATTTAAGATTTATTATTTATATGAAAATACTATAAAGAAATTGTCCTATTGGATGAGCTACTTTAAATTTAAAACTTAATAGTAAAAATAGATTTTCTAACTCCTAAAAAAATTTTTTATCGAAATTAAAATCTAATTAGAAACAAAAGTAAAATATGTATAAAAACATTATCATAGTAAATCAGCTAATTTGAATATAGAGATTTAAAATTTAGAAATAAGATGTGCATTTAAGATTTACTTTTGCACAAGGTATAGCACAACATCAGTATAAATAAAGTGACCGCTACCCATAATTCATAAACAATAATGATAATGTTTTTTTTTTAATATTAATATTTAGGATTCAGTAGAAATTCTTATTTACTATTCTGAAGGAAAATTTTTGAATAAAATATGATACGTGCTTACACGGACATACGGTGATTACACCGTACTCCATCCGCTCTGGTTTGTCCTTACACGAACATACGATGATTACACCGTACGCCGTCCATTTCCAGCTAGTGCTTACACGAGCATTCTGTGATTACACCGACTCCGAACCCTTTCGGCCACGTTTTCACGGCTCCAGTGTCTATACCGGCCGTCGTGCTTATAGGACTTCTGCTAATTCCGCCAACTTCCGCGCACCCGTACTTCTTCCAAAATGAAGCTGGCACTGTCATAACTGTCATCGGCAAAAGTTACAAATCGATGATAACCAATTTTTTGGTCTAAATTGGAAAATATAAATCTCAACAACATGTGGTTCCAACAATGCACAGCGTATGCAACAATAGCATGACAAATTCGACAGCATGGTTATCTCGCGTTTCGGCGACGTCAACTGGCCACCGGATTGTGTGATTTAACGCCATTAGACTTTTTTTGTGAGGCTACATTAAATCACGGGTCTATGAAGTAACAGTCAACATAACCAATGCCATTAATGATATCGAGCCACATGCATACCGTCGAGTAATTGAAAATTGGAATTATCGCATACGCACGAGCCAGCGAAACCGCGGCGGCCATTTGCCCGATATCATATTTCATACATAATGTAATCGAATACTCTTTCAAATAAAAAAAAATGTATTGATATATCATATACAACTTGTTTTACTTAAATTTAAAGTTTGAGCACCTTTAATGAAAAACCTTATATTAATTGAATAGGAGCTTAAAAAATAGTAATTACTATGTGTATAAAAAAAAACACTATTAGTAATTACAGCTATTAATTTGAGTTTATATTTTGTTTATATAAATGAGGCAAATAAATTTCTCCTGTTTTTAAATAAAGGCTTAATTTTAAAAGGCACATAATAGGTTATCAAATTATAATCAAATTGTATATTATTAAAATATTTCTACAAACAGCAAAAATAATCGAGTAAGTTATAAAAATTGAATTATTATATTAATTATATGTTTTGCACAATACGGATGGTTTCAAAAAAAAGTTATATGTATAATAACTGTTTGTGATTTGAATAAATAAATTTTTCAAGATAACATAAAGAGTTATAATTTAGAAAAACATTATGTACTACGTTATTTAATATGTTCGTGCCGATTATAAGGCAAAATTCAACGGCAAAATTTTTGTGTCAACGTTTATTCAATTATGAATTTGTTCGACAAATTTTTTTCATTTTCCAAGCAACTTGAAAATTTCATCCCTCCAAACCTTTTAGGTTTCTGGGTAAAGAATTTCTCGAGGTGATATTTTATGGGTTCCAAAGAGTTAGAGTTCTTACTACTAAGAGAATTTTGCAAATCCTTAAATGTTTTATTCAAACTGTAGCTCAAATTGAAACCACACTGAAGCGTTATCAACCTCAAATGGAGGTATGATTCGATAAACAAGAAAAGTAATGTACTGTTAGAATAAATTCTCGAGTTTCACGTGGTTGTCAATAGATAACACCAGCCCGCTTCGTTCACCTACCACTTCAGTGTTTGTAACGATGGAGACTGGATACGCTTCGTGAAGTGCAAGTCTGTAACAACTTTCTGCGTTATTTTCGGTGACAATATGGTGTTGAAGCTCTTAGAGCTCAGAGCTTTAGGCGATGGTATAAACAATTCCAAGAGACGAGATGTTTGTGTGAAGTGAAATCCAATTGAGTTTCCAATTAAAGTTTGCACGTAACTCTCAAAATCCAGTCGCTAGAGAACTAAACATTTTCTCAACGTTTGTGTGGTGTGTTTTGCAGCGACGTTTGATTATGAAACTGAACAGGATTCAATTAATGCAAACTCTTCATGCAGGTGTCAAATAACGACGCGTGGAGTATTTTACGATGAAACTACTTTTCATTTAAGTGATAAGGTAAATTTTCATAATGTTAAAATATGGGATATGACGCAGCCACATAAAATGGTATAGCTTGAGAGAGTCTCAAAGTGAATGTTTGTTTTGCACTTTCTCGGAAAAAAATGTACTGTCATATATTTAAATACGCAAGAAGACTGGCTTTTCCACTGCTACAGACCGATTTGGATGATTTTATTTTTTAGCGAATGGAGCACACTGGAGCCCGGAAGCTCAAGAATTTTTGTAACGATGGATCGGCCGTATGGGACCTAACGATTCAGCTTTACATCACTGCCATCCAAGGTCGCCAAATCTTACAATTTTAAATTGAATTATTTTTTAAAAACCATATTGTTCCTCTCATTTATACAAGTTTTTCCATTTGCTGATGAGTATCTACAGGTATTGGACAAAATAATGGAAACACTTGCGGAAGTCGAAACACCTTGTATTAATAATGTGTTAGTCTATCTTTAGCACGTAATACAGCTTGAATTTTAGGTGGAGTATAGACCGATACAACTCCTGAATAGTGGTGAGTGGAATTTGAAGCCATCCTTCAAGCAGCACAGCCTCCAACTCAAGTGGAGGCAAAGGAGGTGAGAATCGACGCCGTACCCTGATTTCCAAAACAGCCCATACTCGATAAATTTAGGTCTGGGGACTGGTTGGGCCAAGCAAATGTAGAACCTTATTAGCATGCTCTTGAAAGTACTTTTGCAGAGGACCAGCAGTGTTAGTAGAAACATTATCATTTTGGAATATTGGGCTAACCCGATTATCCAAAAGTTCTCTATACACTGCTGATGTAACTCGGACGTATTATGTGACAAGGAGGGCTGCCAAATATTATGATATAGTGCCCCAGGCCATAATAAAACCGCTATCATGTTTGACAGTCGAGCGAAGACCGCCCATATCGTGTGCTTCAAAGGCTGCTTGCCGAGCAAACACGCATCCAGGAGTGAAAAAGAGTAAAAAAGGTGACTGGTCTGACCAAGTGCAAAGCGCAGTCCTCCAACGTCCAATTTTTGTTCTGCAGTCACTTTTTTATCGTTGTTTTCTTCTGAAACCTTGCAATAGGCTTCAAAATTCGGCAGTTTTTACACTGCATCTTCGTCTTTCGACGATATTGTTTTACCGTGTACTGCATATGCGATCATGACTTTTGAGACCGTGCCTTGTGGTACATCGCATAACGTTACTGTTTTGCTAACAAATGCTCCAACTAGACGAACACCAACAATTTACATCTTTTTGAAATACCATTAGGTCGGATATACTGGTCACTCACTACACCTCCACTAAGTCCACAACTACACTTATGTAAAGCTATTGCAGCTATGTGGGTTTCTTTGTCGGATGGATTCATTCATCAATAACCATACTTGACAAGAAACACAATGTAACTTACAACTTTAAGACTTGACAATTGCAACCGTTTGTGAGTATCATAGATATCTTGATACTGTGTAAAACAAGGGTAGGTTTGATTTTGTAACAGTGTTTATGTGAATATTAGGCATATGTAGTAAATATATATATATATATATATATATATATATATATATTATATATATATATATAAATTTAGCTTAAAACTGCTGAAAACTGTTAAAGAAAATAAAAACTTTGGAGAAAGTTCTCTCCATTTTATTGTTCAATTTTATTCATTAACAAACTTCATACATTTTTAAGATATAATAATAAAAAGTAATAATAAACTAAAAATGTCTCGTCTTACTCCATCTGCTATTAATATAACACTCAAATATGGGTTAAAGTTCAAAAAAGCTTTCACTCATTCTCGACATCCTCTCTTCCTTCTCTGAACGCTTCGTGTCACCTAAACACTTGTGCTTTTGATGAAGCTTTCTCCTCGTAGAATCTCTGTATTATAGCAAGCATCTATGTTGCAAATTTACGAGTTTTAAACAAAAAACTCAAAGACCTGAACACTTCGTTCCTCAAAAAAAAACTTCTGCTTATTACTTTGCGGGCGTACTTTGTATATTATTTATTAAATTTTAAATTTATTTTTATAAAACTTACGCAACGTAAAAAATTAATAAACTTTCTAACATAAGAACCATTTAAATGTACTATTTTCTAAAATTCTAAAACGCAATAGAATGTTATAATATATATAATATATTATGATGAAATTATTTAAGTAAATATTTGAACTGCTACAATTACTAGTACCTTACTGAAATTATAAGCGACTATTTCATTATCTTGCTAAAATAATATCTAGTGAAAACGAGCTAAAAGGAATTTTCTATAACAAAGGAAAAACCAATTTGACGATGTAGTCACGTATACAGCAAGTGCGCCCTAGGTTTTCAACGAGCTACATAAAGTAAACAAGAATTTACTAACTTTGTTTTGTAATAAGGTAGACGTCATAATATTTTCTTGCAGTTCTATTAAACTTCTTATTAAATTTGGAATTTTTCGAAGTTTGAAGGTAAGCGACCCTGGCGTCGTTGAAACGTGAACGTAAAAGGATAAAGCTATCATATGTCATACAGGGATCATAAAGGAAGAGTGGCAGTCTCTACTTCTAGTCGGTTTTATAGCTTACATAAAGTTTCCACTTTGTTCTTTGACACGTATTTTAGAAGATATTTTATATCTGAAAGGTTATATTTTCTGTCACCCAATCGTATTCATATATGTATTTTTTAATATATGTTTTATTCCCACCCCGCTTCGCATTACAGAAAGGAAAAGTTTTTACTGCACCCAATAATCCTAAAGCTCATTCATATAAATTGTGATTTGAAAGTTATGCGCCAATAAATTATGCATTATTTCTTTGTTTACATTGCGGCTGCCTTTATGCATACTTGTGTTTCGGGATGAAAGCCACAAAAGAGTTGTTTACAGCCTCAGATGGCTTTTTGTAGTTATAACTATCCAAATATTCGCTAAAATTGTTATAGAACGAATTGTAGTTCAATATTTATTTTTACTTGAAATAAAAAGTTTTAAAATAAAACATTCACGTTCAAGTGATTGGAACTCTGAGTAGATGCGCCGAACGTAAATATTAAATTCTCTATGCGTGTTATCGCCTATAACTGCAAAGTACTGAATGTGAAGACGAAAGGTGGAAGATATTCGAACGTGTCAAGGATCTACACGAACCGCGGGCGTGATGAAAATATTCCGGTTCCAAAACGTCTTTAACCAAAGCATTCAACTTCATTTAAAGACCCCTTTTTATTGTAGACACGCGTAAGGCGTGGAGCGTACAAATAGGGCTAACAGAAGAACGGAGCCTAAAGAGAACGTTTCGAAGAAAGTAATGCAGAGCCTTAATATTTTCGGAGTTGCGCCACGATTCCGTGTTATTAAATAGTAAATTTTCAGTAATAAAATTTAATAGAAATAAAACTGAACCAATTCATATCCGAAGATCTGCGACTTTCAAGTTAAATTAACGATATTTTGAATAAGCTATACCAACTAAAAATTAATACAATATCATTGTGGCTTTTTATTTATGTTACCTATTACAAAAATGGAAACGTTTGTAAACGGTTATCGGCTGTAAATTACGCATACATATGTGTTTAAATGATGAAACATGTCATAACTAGCGTGAACGAAATGTACACAAAACTGTTAGTTTACTTGATTAAAGTACGTTATTAATTGATTACAGCTCAATTATTTCACTGTATTGCATACACAACAGGTCACTAGTATTAATAATTTTGATATGGCTTTAAACAACTAGAAAATATTTATCGGAAAATTACTGTAAAGCTTTATCTGCAATAAAAATAAAATGCAAAATTTGAGAAATTAAGGAGGTAATATAAAAATTTTGTTTTTATAAAATATTTTAATTTTTTAAAATTTAATTTAAATTTTGTAGGTTTAGCGCAGAGGTAGTAGTTTAAAAAAAAAGGTAGGGTTAATATTATAAATAAGAGTATAACAATTTTTAAGCGAGTTATTCAATATAAGGGTTATATTATCATGAATTAACAAAAAAAAAAAATTAGCAAATTGTAAAACATAAGAGAACAAATATATAACTAATAGAGAAAATAACAAAAATCGTATGGTATGAGAAATATAAATATAGAAATAGTAACAAAAGTACACAAAAATTAAGGAGATCACAGAATGTGCTATACTTTTGTATTACAAATTTCAGAAAAGAAGAAAGACATATACACACACAGATACAAATAGTGTTAGTTTTAAATATATAGGGTGACTAATTTCTAAGGGGTAATTTTTAAATATCACACACTGTATATATTTTTTATAATCTGGTTACTCTTTTAAATTATAATATGCATCCGTAATACTGCATTTTCTTAAGATTATTAGTTTAAAAGTTTCGAAGCGAACAACAAAAAAGTGGAAGAAGAATTTTTAATATTTGTTTTTTTGTAAATGTACCATGTAGCCTGCAAGAAAAGCTTCTAAAAAACCATAAAACGAAATAAATGTTATTTTTACATTAATAGTAACAAAAGTTCATGATAATTCCACGGCATTAGTAATTTATTAATATCAATTATTGTCTTTATTTTTATCTTATAATTTTCTAGCACTTGAATTTACTTTTTATAGTTAAAATTTTAATTAAAAGTATAATACCTTTGTTCTATTTCTTTTATTTATTTAACTTCATATTTTGTGCAATCTGTTTATAGTTACAGACTATAAGCGTATCTTCTGTAAATAGTCAACTTGCTATTAAATAACTATTAGATGTCATATAAACCTTCTTTAAAATCTATGAAAAAACTTCTTCGTCATTAGACGTTTTCTATCCACTCCTGTATGTAGGCCTTTCCCAAATTATTCTATCTGTTTCTGTCCTGTGCTTGTTCATACCATTTCTTTCTACCTATTTTCTTTATATTGTACCCAACATGCTTCTTTCCATAGCTCTTGGCATTATTCGTAGCTGATTTGCCCTCTTCTTTGTCAGAGCCATGATTTTCAGTTCATATCTAGCTACTAGTGTAATACATGTGTCTAATACTTTTCAGTTTAGATTTATGGGTATGTTTTCATTTTGTAGTATGTGTCTGAGGTTTCCAAAAGAGGCCCATAATAAACCGATTCTTTGAAGTATTTCCAGAGTTTGATTTTATATGATGGTTATGTTGTGCGCCAGGTTTGTATACGTTATCTATGTGTTTTTCCTCTATATTAATCTGAACGTTGTCTTTACTCATTATTTGGTCTTGCTAAGATTTATTTGGAGCTGTATTGTATTGATTGTTTGATTGAGTTCCTCCATCATTTGTTGCAGTTAATTGGGATCATAGGATATTAGGATTAATTCGTCCGCGTATCCCAAATGACTCGGATGTCTTCCATCTGTTTTTATGCCTTTTTGCTCTAATAAAAGGTTTTTGAAAGCGTGTCTAGAGCGAGAGTAAAGAGTTTTGGTGACATTGTACCATTCTGCATAATTCCTCTTTCAATTTGTATTTTTTCAGTTTTCAAATTGTTGTTAATTTTTACTTGTAGCGTGGCATTCCTATATATGTATTCAATCATTATTGTATATCTATAGTCCACTCTTGCGTTTTCAGGCGATCTTAATATTGTCGACATCTCAATGGTGTCAAAAGCCATTTAAGAGTCTGTAAAAACTAAGTAAATAAGGATATTATATTCATTTGCTTTTCCTATTAGGGCTCTTAAAGTGTACAGGTGGTCGACAGTAAATTACAAAACCTACATATCAAATTTGTTTGTTAGTCGATTTGTTGGGATCTCTTTAAAGAGTTTATAAAGATATGTCAGCTAACTAATGGATCTTTAATTTACCATTTTATATGTGCCCATTTTTTTAAATATCAGCACCACACCTACATTGTTTCATGCATCTGATATTCTGTCTTCTTCTAGGTATTTGTTTACGACTAGTTTAATCGTTTCGATAATAAAGTCCCTCTCTAGTTTTAGCATATTTGTTGTTATTTGGTCTTCTTCTGCGTTTTTCATTTGTTTCAAATCTTCTTCTATTTTATCAGATGTTATTTCGGGTATCTCCTCCGACCCTACGTTTATGACTTTTCTTCGTGCTGATAATATTTCATTTTTATAATTTGTGTCCTACTTTTGTATAGTTTTGATCTTAAGACTTTTATGTTTTTGAGTTTCTTTCTACGGTCTCTTTTAATAGTTTTGTATTGTGTGCTCTTACATCTCTTAGCGTTTCTTTTTTATGATTCTATTGAGCTATTTATAATTTTCTGGTAATTTTAATGCCAACAGGTATTTAGTAAAACGATGTTTAAGGTCTGCTGGGTTAAACCTCTTCAATCCTTTTGATTCATCATTAAAAAACAGGGTAGTTACAATTTGGTTAGGGTGTGTTGAGATTAGGTCTTTGTATTTAGGTATAACCATATCAGTATGTAATACTGTGTTGGATACATACTCTTATTTCAAGTACCTTATTGTGATATCTCCATATTATTTCAATGTTTGATATACTAGCGGTAACCTATAGTGGTCTTACGTACGTTCAAATGGGTTTTAGAATGATTTCGTATAGCAAAAGTTTATTTTAATAATTGAGAATTCCTATTTAGTATTCAATACATTTGAAAATATTTTATACCCTATTTTTCTTTGGTGCATGTCAATTTTCTGTCTAGAGGATAGCTCATTACATTTTTTGTGGCATGTGAGTTTTATATAATGTTACACTAGACTAGTTTCCACGCTTCAATGTGAAGATAGTATATGTAGAATTAGATTCGTTTACTTTCATTCTCCGGGCCTGTAGCCATTCTTCTAAATGATTGAAATGGATTTGTAAGTTTAAAAAAGCAACAACAGAATTTTTATGCGGCGATAATATTATTGTGTTATCAGCATATGTAGCAATCATTGTTTGAGTGGTTTCTTTGGGGTAGATTGAACCAAGAATACTTTCCTATAGTACTTCTGATAAAACCGGAAACAGTTCAGTGTATATTCTTTAATATTTAATTATAATTGTTTTGTTGGTAAAAATTTAGTAATTAATACACATGATGTAGGAATGTACCAATGTACATTTTATAAGTTTGTAAAATAAACCAGTATACTAAAGTTTGACTTATTTTTATACAAATAGGTGAATATCGTTTACCTTCAAAGTTTCGGTTGATTTAATTTACGAGTTTATGTATTCGCTCTATGGTTTCATGTGCCTTCCGAAATCCGAAGTTGATGTTTATCAATTATTCATATTGTTCTTAAGAAAAACACTTTTAAAATGTTTGTTAATAGGTTAATGGTCCACTATAGTATGACATTATTTGGGTTTGTATCTGGTCCTAAAATCACAACAAATTCTGAAACTTTTTTATGATAAAAATATATGTAATAATTTGTATTCCAAGTATTTTTTTTAAACTGTGTCAGTAATAAAATTATATCACGTCTTTTTTAATTTTTTTTAAATTTGGTAGTATATCTTTTTCTTTTTTTTTGCTGTTAGTAGTTTTAGATTAAAATACCGTTGTTAAATGTTCAACAAAAGTTATTGTTTTTGTTGGCCAATCCTCGCCCAGGTACGATTAACTTTTTTAAATATGGTTTATACTATTGTCGTTTTTTTTTAATTTTTTTAGCTTTTTTTGTTTTTTAGCTAGAGAAACACGCAGAGTTTTAAAAATATGGATTTTTGTGTAATTAACGAGTATTTGAAATTAGGTGCTTGATTTTTAGCAAAAAAGGGCAGTTATTTATTTGTTTATAAAAATTTTTCTAACTAATTTATCGAAAGTTTCATAAATGTTTCACTTCGAAAGATTGTTTTGAAGATGTGGTTAAAATTTTAAATAAAAATATTAAAAATTGATCGAGTTATGGTGGTATTGAAAAATGGCATTTCGAGAAAAACGCCTTTAAAGTTTTGAAACGAGTTGTACATAAATTTCGTTACGGCTTTTTTGATCGATGCCGTGTTGGATACAGTTCTTTTGTAACTTTTTAACCCTTGTGCAATTTTTTACCTTTTATTTTTACTTGTAAGAACTTTTACTTAAAAAAACAGTTTTACACAAAAACTTCTATTACGAACTATTCTTCTTCTTCTTATGTCGTCCTCTCCTGTCGAAGGTTGGCGATCCAAATGGCGATTCTGTGCAGCCAGTAGGATTGTTTGGAAATTATAATACAGTAAGATTTCCGTTTCTTTTCTGTATCGCAGTTCGAAAACCGTTTTCGCTGTTACAGCTGCGCTTTCCGATTTTCAGTACTTTACCGTTTCGAAGTTATTCTTCTCACGCTAGAGCCTGATTTTGATAAACCTGCTGCCTTTCGCCAGGCGAATTTTGGTCCGCCTAGAGTATTTGATTTCGTCGATACCACTCATATCTGAGAGGCATTCCTCTATCCTCCACCTGGGGAGGCGCCCGAGGGGGGATCTCGCAACCCCACACGGGTACGAACTATTACGCTTGAGAAAAGCCGCCATATTTAAAAAAAAATTACGTATAAAACATTTTGATGCATATTCTAGAAGGTTCACAGTATCTTTAAAAGCCAAAAAAATCGATTTTTTGAAAATTCTACAGTGGTGTTGCCTTTTGAACTATTTTTATTTGTGAAATTATGTTCAAATTTTCTTTTACAAGTTTATTGTACTTTTGTTTATTAGACCTAGCCCTTATTAATTGCCATATTTTTCTTGCTTTCCTCTTATTATCCAGTTTTTTTAAGTTGTAGGGCATTTTTTAATGTGTGTTGTTTTTGTGTCGTTTCTTTTTTGTATGGCTATCAAGTGTAGTTTTTAGGGGAAAAATATTATTAGTGTACGATTAGAGTGAAGATCAAGACAAGGTTCAACTAGGAATTTGCTTTAATCCAACCTTCTTGCAATACAGAATTCCAACAGGGTCAGTGTTATATTAGGATCAGACGGTCAATATATGAGGTGTCTTTTTGTTAGGTAGCTTAAGCTTTTGTTTTGAGTGGTTTTGAGTTTCCTTTTTCTTATAGTGTAACATTTAAGTTCCTCTAACCAGAAATTATTTCCTAATGTTTTCAAAATTTTATTAAGTTAACTTGTTTATTGTTACGTCTGGGTGAACAACAAAAAAGCTGATATTATGACATCTTCTGTAATGACACTAGTGGCTTATATATTAGCAAGTTCATAATTAGATCAGTAAGATTTTTTATCATTTAAGGGAGTTCAGATAAGTCGTTAGATAGTCGTTAGATGTAGATTGCTACAGCAATAAATGTAGTTTGGTTATCTTAAGTTGTAGGTATACTACGTTGTTCTTTTGTTTAATGAGCATATGTTAATCCTGCTTGAAGAGGACGTATTGGAACTATATAGCTTCACAGGGTCAGATAGACTTATTGGTGCACTATGTGAGCTCTATAATTGGCCGTGTTTAATATTGGAATGTCTTATTCTTCTAAGACATTAATTTGTTGAATATTCTGCTGTATCTATACATTTTAGGTTGTCTGCAAAAGTATTTGTATATCCAAAACTTTGACAGTATTTTATTCGAGATATTTCTGGTATTGCGTGCAGTACATTAAATTTTATTTTAGAAGTGTCTATTTTTTATATATTTTTATTTTTAACGTTTGACTTTTGATCTATAAACTTTATTGGTGGTGGTATTTTTAGCACATTTTATATTCCATGTGTAGTTTCCTTATGTCCTTTTTCTAGCAGACTTCACTTTATGTCTCTTATTTCAGTAGCTTTTTGCTGCTTATAGATGTAAAATTTTGTTACTTTTTATTAATGCTTTTATTATTGTAGCCTATATTAAATTTTCTAAAATTTGTACTTTTACTTGATAGTTCTACAATGTTTTCAGTATTTATCTCTTACAGTTTTAATTAATCGTCCAATCAAGGGTATTTTGTTTTTAACTCCTGATATTAATGTATTTTTTCTTCTAAATTACCTTCTACTATATATGTTATTTCCTAGTTACTTTATGTAGCTTGGGGTTTCCTCTTTAATTTTCTTATCTCCTTCTTTACTGTATAAAACATATTGTTATTGATTCGTTAAATTTGGATATAATGAGGCGAGCTTTGCATACGTATTAAATTAATTATAAGTATTTAGTATGCAGTTACTTTTTGTATGTATCTTTTGATATATTAACATTAATTTTAAATAAGAGGAGTTTATTGACATTTGCAAATACGATATTGGGGGGATCGACTCTTTGTGGGTACTTATGTTTGGCTGTTTTGTTGTATACTACCCGCAAATGGGCGCGTAAGCCAATTTCAATTATTTGTGCACTTGACTGCGCTCAGTTGATAATCGCGCGACTAACGGCCGCCGGTAACAGCACGCACTCACCTGATATTTTCGAGAGCAAAAATATAAAATAATAAATTAATAAATAAATAGATGCTGTGAACCTTTTGTCTGTAGTGTTAGCGTGTTTGCTCAACTTGAAGGCACAAATAGAGTTAGTATATTACAAGATGAGAGAATGTTTTAAGTCTGTTTGTTGCGTCAATGTTGTCCAGAAGCATTTAGGTAGTATTCGAGACCAGAGTGATATTTTTTACTATTGGGCTTCATTTTCTCTTTTGCAATTTTTATATGTAGTTCATGGTGTAGTGTTTCATTCTTTGCAGTATTTCCAAGTTTGAGGTATTCGCTGCTCCCCACAGCTGTATAAGGTATACATCTACGCGGGTTTTAAAATTACTTTGTATATTAGCAGTTCATTATCCAAGATCAGTTTTGCATTTCTTTCAGTTAGTCACTAATATTTGATAAATTTTAAGCCCAAATCACGTTAACTTTATATTTAGTTGGAAGCTTAAGTACTTCGCATCTTCGGATTGAAGCAGTTGCATATTATTCAAAGTTACAAATAGGCACATGTCTTTCTTTGAGTAAAATTAATATAGGAAGATTTTGCTTAATCTTATTATACGTTTTACAAATTTTCTAATAAATTTTAAGTGGTTAAGTCATTTGTAAATGTGGCCCGTCTGGAGTTTATGGCACACAAACCAGTAACTTCGTCTTAAGGTTTGATTTTTTTGATCTTCATGAGTAACCTCGTACGTCAAACTTTGTCAAACGTCCGGATTATGTCGAGGAAGACTGCACAATAGTATTGTTTCGTTTAAAATGTTTGATTAATTTTATTCATGGTGTGTACTTGTTCAATGATGACATGCTTAGCTCTGAAGTGATCTGGGAACAACTCATATGCTTCAAGTAGCGGTTTTAGTCTCTTAAGTAAAATATTTTTAAATACCTTTTGGAGAGGCAGGCGTGTAAATAGCCGCTCTCGTGTTGCGGTGTGTGATACGTAGTACGGCCCGTTTTGGAACGTAAACCGATAAGGCTCATAAGGACCAAAAAAGTGATGGGGTGCGGGTCACGTAGTACGGCCTGTTTTGGAAGGTAAACCGATAAGGCTCAAATCGTCCCTTAAACGGCCAGCGCGATAGCGGATGAGGGCGGCTACCGATATCCACCGAAAGTAAAGCCAAATCGCTCATCTGAATCGGCTTCGGCTTCGGCTTCGTCGGCGATGTTTCACGGTGACCACCTTGCTGCGCTGTCTTCTTGTATGTTGCGGGATGTTAAATGCGGCCGTACTGGACGTGATGCGGTGTGAATATGAGCACGGCCAAATTGGCCGCGCTGCGGAACGTACATATGCGGGGTATTAAGACACGACCGAATTGGCCGAGCTGCGGTTTGCGAATATTTGTGGGGTGTTAAGACACGACCGAATTGGCCGCGCTGCGGAGCGTGTATGCGGGGTGTTAAAGACACGACCGAATTGGCCGCGCTGCGGAGCGAGTATTTGCGGGGTGTTAGGCACGACCGAATTGGCCGCGCTGCGGTGCGTGTATATTTGCGGGGTGTTAAGACACGACCGAATTGGCCGAGCTGCGATGCGTGTATGCGGGGTGTTAAGACACGACCGAATTGGCCGAGCTGCGGTGCGTGAATACTTGTCGGCTGAGCAAAGCCCATATGTGTGTGCGACGGCAAAACCTAGCGGCAGATGTCCAAGCCGCCCCGGCATGTCGCCGCGATATAAAGCGGTTCAAGGGCGAAAAGGCCGCCACACCACCTTACATACGACTGATAACAAACTAACCGGACAGTAATATTTTGCTTCTCGAGGTGGTTTTTCTGACTTCAAAATAAAAATAATTTGGGCTACCTTGCATTGTGATGACAAACGAAAACTTTGTTGAATGGCATTACAAATTTGTTACAAGTTTAAAATATTTCTAGGTTAGTTCTTTTAGGATCTTACCCATAATAAGGATTTATTTTGTTTTTGACTGTGATTTAATTTTTTATTGGTAGGTTTAGTTGGTCTGCAGTATTAAGTTGCTTCTAAATATGTTCTTCTTCTTTGACAGTACGGCAAGGTGATCAGCTAATGTTTCAGCTTGCTTTTTGGAGCTTTCTATTCAAGTAGTGTTTTTTTCGCACAAAAGAAGATTTCTAGATAAGCCAAAAACGTCTGGTTCTTTAGTTGTTGAGGCATATTCTTCAGGTTTCTTGTTGCTCTGTCGAAATTATTCTTGTCGTTAGGTGATCTGATATTTTATCATATTAGAAAGGCAGTACAGCACTAATATTGTAATTAGACCAATTCAGTCTTTAACTATCTTGTTGTTTATACGTGCTTATGCTGGTATTTATTTAGTATGTGAAGTATTGTGGAGATTTTAAGGATAATTGTTGAACCACCATGTTTTGTTCTGTCTGGGAGCTTAGTGTCACAGACAGTAAACATTGGTATTCTGTGGTAACTTCTGTTTGTGAAGTGCGTTTCACATGTAACTACTAAACGTAAGTTGTGTTGACCAATGAATATCTGAGGCTCTTGGTTGGTCAAGTTGTTGGCATTTGAAACTGCCATTTTAAGACATTAGTGCAGCTTTGAAACTGTGTTTTGTTAGAAGATTTAATATCATCTTTATGTTTCCTGCTAGCTCGAATATTATTTTTCGCTAATTTGTTTGTACTAGATGCTATAGGTTGTGAATGTTGAGAAGTTACTTGATTTGTGTTTACTGTTGATAAAGTAGGTCTGAACCCTAGTTTGTTGTATTTATTATTTTTGATTGTTTTTAATTTTCTGATCTGTAATTTCTTGCAAATCTTGCATTTTTTGTAATTTGCTAGATAAACTTGATTACAAGGGACGCATTTGGCTAAAACTATTTTAGGTTTTACATGGGATTTTGTTGGACATATCACCATATTTTAACGGCTAAGGCTGACGTGTTCACTATTTATTAGTCTGCCCATGGTGCTAATATTTTGCACCTTTAGGAATTCCTTGGTGGGATAGTTTAATTGTTACTGTAATTTTATTAATATTTCTGTTTGATTCGTTTGCAGTTTTGTTAATAAAGAATATAAACATAGGTAAATTTGTAATTATATGTTTAACATTGTATATACTCATTACATTACGATTGTAACTTTCTATTTCCCTCTTCAGATTATCTACATTAGTTGAGTAAGGTAGAATTTGATCATGACTCAAAATTTTGTTTTTTCTTCAGCTGATGTACCTATATAATATATTTTTAAGTCATTTAGTCTAATCGATAAGGTTCGGTAGTTTTTTGCTTTATCTACCACGATTTTGACTTACTTTCTTTTAAACATCTTCATGAAAAGGTTGCTTTTGGCGAATTTATAACTTTTGTGATAGCCAGAAGTTTTATATTTATCACATCGACAATAAAAGCTAGTGATAGTGGAGCAAAGTTATTGTCTGTTTTCATTAATTTATATTGATCACAAAATAATCTTCATTCTCTTTTTTGTTATTTTGTTTAGTTTTTTTAGTTATTCAGTCTGCGTTGGGTGTAACTAGTTGATGATTGCTGATAATGTATGTTTTACATATTTATTTATTGTATTTTGCCCCACTTGTTTATTATAAGCAGGAAATATGTGGCGTGGTTGCATTGTTTGAGAGTGGCTTCCAGAATATGTTGAATATCGTTTATGGTATTGCGTTAGATACTTTCCTTTATACTTATATACAACTGAAATTTATTTATTTTCATTCAACTATTTAATAAAAAAGGGATATTCAAAAATATTTTAGTCCGGTCTGTACATTGAAGCAGAGTGGACGTGTTCGGGCCAATTTTACCTCTGATATCGCCGCGCCGGGCCGCAGTCTAAGGTAAGGCGTATTTATTTATTTATTTAACAATTTAATACCTTTAACGCATAAATCTACTATTGAATAAAACAAAGACTTTATCAATAAGAGCCCCTGCGGAGGGGTTCTTTATACAAGATGAGCAATCCTAATCTTAAACGAACCAGCTCTACCTTATCGCCACCTGTATCCGAAACGAATAGAAAATATTTATTTATACCTGAAAATCTAATAACCAAAAAAAAATTTTACTGCAGCTATAAAATACATGGATACCTCTGTTACCGCTCCGTCCCAATCTGTTAATACTAAGGAGAATAAAATAAAGATCCCGCCAATTTATCTGCATAATGCAGACAAATTAAAATTTCAAGAAATAATTACTGATCTTACCACTGTAGTTAGAAACAAACAATTAAGAATAAATCTCACCAGTATAGAGGATTACCGAGTAATGACTAAGCATTACAGCGAGAACAACCTAGCCTACCACAAATTTAAAAACCCAGAAGTTCGCAACTTATCTGTAATAATCCGAAACGTCCCTGTCTCCCTTACGGAAGATGAAATCAAAAACGAATTAACAACTCTAAAATATCCGGTACAAAAAGTAGCCAGATTATACAACAAAGACAGATATTTGATCCCACTATGCGCGGTGGATCTCGATGACACCTAAGAAGGCAAGGAAATTTTTAAACTAACAAAACTAAACCACATCATAGTAGAAGTAGAGATACGAAGAAAGTCGAAGGAAATTCCTCAGTGCAAAAAATGCCAACTGTACGGCCACACACGTAACTATTGCCACTCGCAAGCAGTGTGAAGTGCACTGGCAATTACTTATTTACCGAATGCCCTAAAGGACCTGAAGATGATCCTCAGTGTGTAAACTGCTTAGAAAAGCACCCAGCGAACTACAAATGTTGTAGTTATTACGCTAAGTTAACCCTGAACCAAACAAGAAACTCTAGCTTTAGAACTCAAAACAGATCATACGCCCAAGCAGTAATAGACAAACAAAATACTACGACTAATGAGTGATCACCCCCAAGACGTTTTGTATCCAAACCCAACGTTTCCACTCCCGACGAACAGCAATCATCAACCGACCTTATCTCCACAGTACTTAAGAAATTAATAGAACTGCTAATCCCCCATTTAGACAAAATAATGCCATTCCTAACAACGTTATTACCAACATTGCTAGGCAATGGATCAAAATAATCCTCAGTTAATAAATAATATAACAGTGACAGATTGGAATGCCAATGGTCTTAAATCTCAACGTTCAACTTTTATAGAATTCATGACACGACACAATATTGATATCGCGTGTATCACAGAGACACACTTTGTAAGCACCGAAAAATTCAGAATTCCTGGGTATCACGTATATCGGAAAGACCGAGAAGCTGTAATAGCATCAGGCGGAGTTGCAATTATAATTAAAAAGAAATTCAGCCACCACCTCCTCCATATGGGTGTTCTTCAAAACATAGAAGCCATTTCTGTCAAAATACACATGAAAACTAGTGGCTCTTTAACCCTTACATCTGCATACAAATCTCCAAATAAACGGCTTGTTGAAGACGAAATCGGTGAATTATTCAGCAGCAACGAGCCCACGTTAGTTTTAGGAGACTTAAATACAAAAAATACCATATGGGGATGCCGTGCTAGTAATCCAGACGGGATGAAGTTGCATAACATTATGGCCAAACACAGTATATTAATATCAGCCCCTGACGACTACACTTACCATCCATACCGAACAGACCATCAACCTGACATCTTAGATGTTATACTGCATATAAATGTCACTTATCCAGTTTATCAAACAGTGGCATCTAAATTGGACTCTGATCATCTTCCTGTTATCATCAGCCTCCACAACACCCCTCAAATAATACCTCCACCGCCTAGCTTAGCGCATGGTAAAACTGATTGGGACAATTTTCAGTCGACCCATGATCAAAAACTCCGTCGGGTTGGACCACCTGAACTTCCCCCGTATGTAGACAATGCCGTCCTACAATGCACATCAGCCTTACAAGCAAGTATACAAGAAACTACCACTCCATGGAAGCTCTAATTAAGCTAAAGAATAGATATAGAAGGGATTGGCAAAGACACCGGTTACCATACCTTAAAACACTGTACAACCAACTATGTCATTTAGTAAAGAATGAACTTGACAGTCTAAGAATCCGAAGATACAATTCTTACCTTGAAGACACTAAACCCGGTGACCTATCTATGTGGTTAGCTACCAAACGATTATTTAGACAATCGAGTATAATCTATCCTATGATATCAAATGACGTCAGATACTCCTCCGAGGATGAAAAAGCCAACTTATTAGCAATTCATCTTGAACAGGCATATACGCCCAATTTTGAAGAACAAGACGAACACTTCGAAAAGCAGGTAACAAGCGCAATCACAAATATGCAGTTACAGGACAACCACGAAATAGCTCCTACATCTGTCCAAGAAATTAAATCTTATATAACAATATTACCTAAGCGTAAGACCCCTGGCCCGACCTTATAACAAATGAAATACTAAAGCACCTATCAAAAAAGGCTCTGGCTTAGTTAACCTCAATATACAACGCCTGTCTCAGACTAGGATACTTTCCGACAGCATGGAAAACTGCAAATGTGCTCCCCATCTATAAAGTAGGTAAACCGAAGGAAAATCCTAACAGCTACCGATCTATCAGTCTCTTGTCAACCCTGGCCAAGCTCTTAGAAAAAGTGATACTTTCCAGATTACAAGAACACCTCCATCAAAATGATACTATTCCTCCTCTTCAATTTGGCTTCCGAACCCATCACTCTACCTCTCACCAGCTTCTCCGAATAAGTGAATCATTTGAAAGAGGGTTTGAAAAGAAAGAATACACTGCGGTTGTATTTATAGACTTGGAAAGAGCTTTCGACAAGGTCTGGCATGATGGACTTCTATATAAAATGGGGCTTTTAAACATTCCAAATTACCTAACCAAAATCATTCACTCATTTCTCACTAACAGAACTTTTAGAGTTCGGATCAGCTCAACCTTATCTAGTTCTAAACCTATTCGGGCCGTAGTACCCCAGGGCAGTATTCTGGGACCCACCTTATTCAACCTGTTCGTTCACGACGTACCTACAGATCTCAACTCAACGCTGGCCATGCATGCTAACGATACTGCAATTGTTATACAGAGCCTCAGTCTTGATATAGCAATTGTACTCCTAAAAACTCTATAAATACGTTATGTGCTTGGTTTCAGAAATAGAAAATTAAAATAAATTCTGATAAATGTCAAACAAAAATTTTTACCCTCAAGAGATATGAGCAAATTACAAAAATAAAAATAAATAAAAACGAAATAGAATCCAAAGGACTTAGCTTTTAAATATTTAGGCGTGCACTTAGACGAAACTGAACTGGGGGTTCCATATCAATAAAAAAATTCAATGAATGCCACAACAGACTGGGTGCATTATATCCCCTTATAAACCGCAAATCTCACCTTAGACCTGAGTGTGCTGTACTTATCTACAAAGGAATCCTCAGATCAATTCTTACGTATGCATGTCCAATATGGTGCAACACATCAAAGACAAACATGAAGAAACTCCAAACAATCCAGAACAAAGTGCTCTGAATCGCCATCAACTGCCCTTGGTTTATGCGTAATAATCAAGTTCACAGTGAATTAAGTGTTCATTAATAAATCCACTGTAAAGTTTTTCCAAAATCTAACCTTGTGTTCAAGTGCTACCAAATTAAATCTAGGCCAAAAAAATATTCACAGGCGTCTTAAACGTAAACTACTTAATTTAAATGTGGTGTATAAACCCAACTCAATTGTCAAATTAAGATAGAAATCTAATTTATCAGTTAATCCCCACTGGATTAAACCTCAATGTATGTAGTTTAGTTCTTATTTCATTGTACTATAACAACCAAGCCGTGTATTGCATTGTATATTGCAGGGCCAGCTATAATAAAATAAAAAAAAAGTATTTTACTTTTGAAGCTTGTATAGCTGTCTAAAACATTCGTTTAAAACTTTTTTATAAAACTACAAAACAGAATATCGACGCGTTATATTCCTGTTGGAGACAGTGGATCAATAAAGCATTTTTATACCTTAATTTTGGGTGATACTACATAAAAGAGTGAATATTTTATTAATTTAATTGGTATCTCAAGATCTGTATTAGAAAGTTAAAAATTTAAAGTATAAACATTCATTTAAAGAATTAAAAAGTTTCAAAAGTTTAGTTAAGAAAATATTTGTACATTTAATTTAAATTTAATATTTTGTAAGTATGCCATTTGCATTAATTCATGTGATCCTTTGTATATTTAAATTCAGTACCAGTTTTCTATTAGGTTTATATTCAAACTCTGAAGTTGATTTAGAACATTTGAAATCCTGTAAAGCATTTGGTTTTTAACGATTTTCTAAATGTGTTTAAAGTTGTTATCCTATTGAAAAGCAATTATATTTCTTAACCTTTTTTTGTTTGTACTTCCAAATTAATTATCTTATAAATAAATACCATTTGTTAGTAAGTAGAACGCAACCATATTTATTATAAGTTGGCAACACCTATATTCAATTAGGTACTCTGTCTATATCTATGATTTACTTGAACGTTTCTAACCTATATGTCAATAATACACATTCGTTGCATTTTTCATGATAATCGTTTATTTATTTCCACCTAAGCATCAACACCATTTTATATTCATAATACTATCGAAAAAATATATATCCTTACTCTAAATCATAACATACAACTCCAAATAGACGCATTACCGTCTCCGTAATTTATTGTACAGAATAAATTTTTAAAATCTAGATCAGTGCTATGCTAGCTTATCATTAAAAGTTTAATTACTCTCTTCGGAGAATATTATAGTTGCAGAGCTTGTTTAAATATACTTTGATGTAAAATAAATACTACTTTGTTACCTTAAAAAGAATATTTTGCGCGTAACATTTTCATTATAGATCGGTTTTCTAATTATCTTTTTTGCAATTTTTGGATACGCTGAAATAAAACAATTTTTATATTTTTCTGCGTCTCCTAGAAGTGACCGATTTCTCTCTTTGTATAAGACATTAAAAGGAATCTTAAAATTTATTAATAGTATATCACTCTGTACTGCAAGGCTTTCTATTCATTTTCTCAATGTTTCTCATACATTTGCCTTCTTTATGTAATTATTACTTCATGACTTAAATAAAGATAGATAACTTTTGTGATAGCTTAAAATAGGTTTAAATTTATCAGAACAGTCCTAAGCCATTACATAAAATTGTTATATATATATTAGATTATATTATAATATTAATGTTAAAATTTAAAAGTGTAAAAATATTTTATTGATTCACTGTGTGACACGCCAACCTCTACAACAACGTATACCCATTTCATACGCATTCCAAGATTGAATATAACTGAAGCACCTAAATTATAATTAATTTTCAACGGTCTTAGGTTTGCTCATAGGTCCTTGCTATAAAAGTATCCTAAAAATCGAATTCTAACAAATCTTAACTTGACAGCAAAAATATAATTTTGGTCAATTATTTGTAAATGTGTTTTTTTTTTCTATTTCGCTAGATGTAATTGTTAATACAATATATTGTCCTTGCAAGACAGGAACATAATTGTAGTCCAAATTAGCAAACAATATCTTCTAGTATTATATACAGTAATTGTAATATTTTACCGTCTGTAGTGTATGTAGTAGGTATAATTTTCTGGGACTAAATCAATGCAGGCTTATAATGCATGATAGTTACTTTTTTCTTTAATGCTAATATTCATGTGTTCATCAATAATACAGCCACACAAATTTTTTTTTAGCCTGGGGGTCTGACTATGTATATTTTATGTTTTTGGGCAGCTGAATCCGAATCCGATATCGGTTTAACCCCAGCACGCTAGGGTTTGGCCGTAACCTCAAAAAACACCCCAAAAATCTACTAAAACCGTTAAACCCGATAATCCTAAACGATTTTAAAGCTATAACCCGGTAACTCATCGACTCTTCAACCAAATTCATAACCCTATAGCCCCCTATAAACCCTATAAACTTATGACCCCATAACCCTATAACTCCGTAATCAAAATACTGAAACCGTATCGCTCAATTTCTCACCGCGAAACTATTCATGGCATAGATTGCACAAAATTAAAGTTACATAACGTCATATTTCCTACAATCTCGTTTTCTGTGTGTCTGCATCCAGGGCACCTCCTCGCGGTGACGGCCAACAAAGCTTCAAAGCAGGTGCTCAAAATTTTCTCAGAAATAAAAAAGTCCTTATTATAAACAATTAGTTGCAAAAATTATTTCTGACTTTCAAAAGCTTAAATGTAACATGAATTTGAAACTCCGTTTTTTTGATTTCCACCTCGATAAATTTCCTGAGAAGATTCGATGGTTACCGGGTTTTAAGTTTAAAATTGTTTAGGATTATCGGGTTTAACTGTTTTAGTGGATTTTGAATTGTATTTTGAGGTTATGGCCAAACCCTAACGTGCTGGCGTTAAACCGACATTCGATTCGGATTCAGCGACCCCAAAAACATACAGTATACATAGTCATACCCCAGGCCAAAAACATGTTTTTATGTGTGGCCATGTAATTGATTATTATTTAAAACCATTTTTGTTAGTTTTAGATATATTTACAAGGTGAACATTAAACATAATTATCTTTATTGCTAATTATTCTTTTGATTTCTTTTTTATTTGCTGTGATATTGAAGATAAATTCCTTGATCACCTAAGTATTGTATTTACGCTTCATTAAATTAGCAAATTTATATGCTGAAGCTTTACATGTATTGTAGGTAACATAACTGCATTTTTGGACCTGCTACACATAAATATTATTAACCGGTAATTTTTTTTCTTTTACTAATACAGTAACTTCGTTTTATACAATTTTGATGATTTTATAGACTTATCTGCAACGATATGAATCTCCTATTTACATAATTGTTCTTAATGCTATACATGTCTAAATTTTAAGAAATTTATACATAAACATCTGTCATTATTTGTACATTAACGTCTTTCCGATTTTGGAGACACTTTGTTGTAGTGTTTGATCTTTTACGAAATAGAAATTTTATCGGCAGTAATATTTTAAGGAGTCTGTTGATCTTTATCAAAAGTAAATTTAATGCCAACATATTTGCAGTATGCAGTGTACATTAACGAAAAAAGTAACATCTCTTTACCAAAATTCTGTAATGTTGGCAAAGAAGTCATTAAGTTGATTTTAACTTTTAACTTTTATTTGAGTGCATTAAATTGACAAAAAACCTTTTTTAAGATTTTATCACAATTATCTAATAGATGGAGTAACAGAGTTTTTCTATCTAAAAAACAACTTTGAATTAATATAATTATGGATGAAAAAATAAATAGTATTTTGTATATTATTAACTACGACAGAGAGTTATGTATGTATGTATATATGAAAACGGATTAATATATGCCAACATTGAGATACCTTAAATTAGAAAAATTGTGTGCATAGAATCTTGTTGGGTGATATGACTTGAAAAATGTAAAAAATAAAATACCCACTACTTAAATCAATAAAATTTTAATTTACTTGTATGTATAGATTTATTGACTTTTCTATATAAGTATTTTTTGACTCGCTTAGTAAAATGCATTAATCACCAAATTTGTTTCTGATTTTCAAATACAGACAAATTGCCAAACATTCAGAAAGTGTCGTGGTCTTAATAATATTTTTATATTATATCGTATTTTTAAACTATGCGACATAATTAAATAACCTACTTGAAATTCTTACCATCTAAGGTTTCTCCTGATAATCTTCTATTTAAATTATTGTTGATTTCTGCGCTAACTATATCTTAAAGGATATTTTAATATTACCATAACATTATAATCTTGCATTTCATAACCAGTACCTTGAATTCACTGTTTTCAGTTTTAATAATTTTATGTAAAATATATTTGCCCAATTCCGTTACTTATGCTTTATTATTTGTAAAAATTGTACAAATCACTGCACGGTATTTCTTAAATATTGGGAAATTGACCTGTAGCGGTCCATGAAAGAAATATTATAAGCAGTTGTAATCTTCGTAACGATTATCGCTATTTAAAAGTAAAGTAAATATTTTTGGTTCGAATATTGTTAGTAATTATTAGTAGATTATTTTGATATTATATTATTACTATTATTGTTTTATGCAATTTTTGGAAAAGTGTTCATAGACAATAAAATGAGCATGAATTATTGGAGAACAAGAATGAACGGACAAACAATTTTAGGTATCAAAGGCAAGAACCTAATAAAAAACTTTTTCAAAAATTTCAACCACACAATATGCTATCCAATAACACCAATTAAAAAAGTTAATACAAAAATAAATATAAAAGCAAATCTATTTGCCTGCATAAATTATAATGATTATTTTATTGTTTATATAACGTGTCTTAAAACAAATATACATCATTTGATGCAATTTAATAAACAAAACAAAAAAATGTCTAAAGTAAAGCATAGGAATGTAATCAAAATTATACGACGTGTCTAAAGAAGTTATACAAAATTTATCAAAAAATTTGTTAGAAATCTCAAAACAGGTCATAACTCTATCTATTTAATTATTCAAGTTAATACAAGAATAAAGCACGTTAGAAGAACTGCAAAGGAAGAATCATTACTTAACATACTCGAACAAACTTTTACGTGGTACATTCTGTTTACGATTATTAAAATAATCCTTTAGTTCTTAAGATAATCAGCAATTTTAAAATATTTTATCAAAATTGACTTGCAAATCAGTAACAATAAAAAGTAAACTTTTGTTACTTCTTAATGATTAAGGCGTCCCGATAAATAAATAGTAGCTTTACTTTAGTTTTCATTAAAGTGTATTTGCAAATATTTATTAGACGTGACAACCATGGACCAAAAAAAAATCAAGTGTTAAACTTGAAAAAGGTTACAGATTTTATGAGACAACTTTCTTTTAAGATTTGTTGCTTTTATGCAACAGAAGTTGGAATATTTGCAACGTATGCATTTGTAAAATGACATTTGCTATAGTGTAAATTTTTTTAATTTAATTTATTGTTCTTGAATGTTATACTGTTATTTTAATATTAAAATTAATATAAAGTGGCTTTTCTAAAATACGCTCTAAATAAAAACAGGAAAATAATATTACAACAAAACACAACATGAATAATATAAAATCTTAATAACTACATTATTAATGAAAACCCATGTTTCCTACTAACTTAATAATATAAACCCGTATTAATCGAGGTTTTCGTTAAATGCGTTAAATTAGTATTGTTTTAAGCAGTGAGATCAACTTTTATTACCGATACTTCCAGCGCCTTGTGCCCAGTTGTATAAAAGAAATAAATACAACCATAAATTTTATTGGACTATTATAAATTATAAGGCGCGACAAATGTCAGATATGACTGAAATAGAAGCTGGTTTACAGCTTGGAAGTTGCCTTGATTAAAAGTTATAAGGCGTGACAGACAACGCACATGATAAAAATAAAGCTGATTTGCAATTTGGAAGTTTGGTCCGCTAAAAATTAAAAACTTTAAAAGAATTGCAAAGAAAAAAATATTCCATTATTTTGGGAGAACAATTCAGAAAACATAATAGCAAGAAATAGACAATTTTAGAAACTTAAGAAAAAAATTACAGAAAAGAATAAATAGCCGAAAAATTTAAGAAGTTAAGTGACAATGACAAGAAACAAAAATATACGCAAAAAAATAATAGAGTTTAACCAGAACATTAAAATAAAGATATAAAGGTAAATTCAAAACACTTCCAAATTTTGAGAAAAAAACTCAAGAAACGCAATATTAAGTTCTAGAAGTCTGAGAGTAAAATTAAAAATAAACGCAAAAATACGTTAAAATTTTAAACAACTACAAAACAACAGTGAAGATCATTGGGGAAGTTTAAAAAAAGACTTCAAAAGTTAAACATAGAAACGAATGTTTTGTTGGTCAAGTCGCTCAAAAATAATTTGGTTATAGGTGGTTGTCACAACTCTGAATGTATACATCATACAAAGAAATTAAAACGTTAAATTTTACGGTAAAGGCTTACTGAGTTAAATGCAATTTCTTTAAGTTAAAATATGGCTTTATAGAGAATTTTGAGAAACTTCAATGGCACTGAACTGGGTCTTAGTTATTAATACTAAGAAACAAATCACTAGAAGTCCTACGTCATTTGCATAATAGAGCGTTAGAAGAATTACTTAAAAAATTAATGTTGTTTGAAATGAGAGTTGAATGCGTCTGAAAATATTTCCTTGGTAAAAAAGCACCGATAAGAAAATGTAAGAATCCCAGGAAAAAAGAATAGTTTATATCAATTTTAGTTTATTTCTAGAAACAGACATCCACGATAAAGATACTCTCGTTATTGCAAATTATTTTACCAATAAAAAAGATATGAAAAGTACGCGATGCGAAATTAAAGTCATTTATACAACTTCCAAAAAGTATGGCGATTATTTCATAGCTTTTTCCACCAGTAGCATAGGTTATAGCTGTTCTGGGATCACGAGACTTAATGAAGGGAATATTATAATGGTCAATTCTAGAAAGTTGAACTTCCAATCAGCGCGTACTTCCAGAGAGTTTGAAACAGGTTGCGAATAAAAGTTCAGTAATCTGATCAGTACGCCGAAGCAAAGCTTTGCAAATGTTGGTACGAAGGACGGTTAAAACCACAACACCCACTTCTCTTACTATGAGCTGACATTGTTGTTTATCATAAGCTCCCAAAGATTTTGTTTTCCTCGAATGGCGGTATATGAGCGGCCAAACACAAAACAATTACTATCCACGTCAGGTCACCGAACAAATTGGGGATTGAAGTTTAGGCTTGGGGATCTCAAATTTCTCAATGAAGTTAACGTTAATAATCGTTTTGTAAAAATGCTTAAAACTATACATCGGTGCCAGAATTACAAGTGTATTGCTGGTGTTTATGCCCAAATGTCACAATGCAAAACCGTGTCTATATGCTGACAATATCAACAACTTCATCCGGCAGCTGTAATACTAACATCGCCGACGAAGCTAACTGATGCAGATGTTTCCCGTTCAAGTAAATAAAAATGCTTTGCTTCTTCGGCAGCCTCCAAGTTGGTAACTTCTAATGTGGTAGTTGTCAACGCTTTGTTTCTAAAAAATCGTACATCTTCCCGTAGCGATGTAGAAATAACCAAGTTGCCCATTTTGAGGGAGGAAAAGAGTGAGGAGCTTTAATTGCTGGGGTAAACAGTTTTGTAGCAAATATGGATAATGACAATTTACTATTTAGTGGTAAAGATAATTACACAGTAGTATAAGAGCGCATTAGAGGTTCCCAAAACCAGCGCCGGAAATATTAGCGCAAAAACTCTAGCTGTGGAGACGCTTTGCCCACTGTCTATAGATGCTTTGGATATTAGGCGCAACTTAAATTCTTTACTAAAGTGCCACCGGTTACACTTCGGACACAAATCAGTAGATCTGCTTTTTAAAAATCTTGAAAAGACTCAATTTTAACAAAGCAAAGAATGACAGACAAGCTTTTAAATTTATCCCTGTATAAAGGAGGGGTATAAAGGAATTATAAGCATCATGAGACTGGAGAAGATCTCATATCATATATATTTTCTTCTATTGAAAAGTTCTTCCTAGTGAGTCTCCACGGTATTATTGTAAATATCACAGAAAAGGGAAAAGACCTGCTGGATTAGGGAATATCAGTACATTTGGTGAGAGGAATGCGACGTCTATGAGTAAAAGTCAGATGACTCATGTTAGTAGAGTTGAAACAATCCGAAAAACAAATCTATAACATCCAACATATACTAGAGATTGTGAGACAGTGAGCTAGATGTCCACTCATTTATGCATGTTTAATGGCGTCTACCAGCTTAGCACAACCCCATACAGCTCTAGAGAATCATGCAGCAGCACTCTAAGATAAGCGTAACTAGCTGAAAACTATTACAGAAGTTTAGGACTTAGTGACTTTAAATCGAAGAACCTAGCTGAAGCAATTTAATTCTCTTATGTGTTAGCGAGGACTACAGAGGATAATCAAATTAATTACAACAGAAAAGTTTAATTGCATGGTTCTGTGATGCGTGCTGTAAACTCTTTTGGATGATGATCTAAAAAAGGAAAGGATTTTCGTACGGTGCACTAGAGACAAGGAGACGATGTCCTTTGTCTTTCTCGAAACCAAGCAAACAAAAAATAAAGTATCCAAACTCTACTAAGTTATATAAGTAGTTATTCGGGCAGAGCAGCGTCACTAAAAGAAGACGGATGGGCAGTATCATCGCTGTTAAAATTTTGGGCAAGCGACTTAAAACCGCTTCAAAAACTGATTAAAAGTCTTCCTAACAGTGGTAATTCCACGCATAGAAAGCAGGCCAATCTATCTTAATTTTTCTCCCCCTTTCTGTCTATTAGTCTATAGTGTTAGGCTTCTATATCTGAAAGGAAAACCTAATTAAATCGGTGCAGACGTTTGTCTGTCCGTCGCGACTTTCAACTCAAGAACTACCAAACCTAAAAACATAGGGGAGTGTCAGTCGAAAGCTCATGACCTAACGAGTTCACATCCGCGAGCTGGCATAGGCGGCATGTCCTACAATGCAATAAGGCTTTTTAGCGGACCCAGCTTTCAATATGTCATGCCTTATCATTTTTGATCTGTGACAGATAGAGACATAACGTTTTTAGTATTTAATTAAGGACCATAAGTCCAAATGCCAAAAAATCAGCCTGATCGGAAAATCTCGAGTCCGGTTTGACCGGAAGTGGTCGCAAATTTTTGTTTATGTATAGAAGCCCCGGAAATTTGTAGAACCGAAGTTTCACATCCGTACTTGTTGTTTTTTATACATGCAAGCAATATTGAATTCCATTTAATAATATTTAATAATGTTTAATAATATTTGTTTTTTACTTCAACTTCCTCTGGAGTTCTTTAAGCACATATACGTCGTCTCGCTTCATTTATTACTGCCCTTCCATCCGCAGTCTGCTCACTTCTTCGTTTTCTCATGTATTTTCGTTGGTGTTCAGCTGTTTGTACCCGTTCCATACCAAAGAATGCTTATTTGCAAACAAAAAATAGAAAAACTAAAAATTTGTGTAAAGAAGTACTTTTTTTGGTGTTTGGGGTTTTTCGAAGAATATTTTTTATGTTGCTTCTCATATTTCCTACTTTATCGTTAATTTTATTGTCTAGTTTTCCATGTTCATTGATTTGTGTTTAAATTTGGTTACATGTTCTATTAGGTGTATTTTAGGATGTTGTGCTTTCTTTTTTCGCACCTATTACCATATTTTTTTACTATTTATTGTCAGGACCATTTTTTTTGTAGTTTTTGTCGGTGCACCTAATTTTTTTTAAATCTGCTATAATTACCATGACGCTTACGAACCTTAATTCTGAAACTGTTACCTCGTCTCTTTCCAATATCTCAAATAAGAATTTTTATTCCTCTTCTTGAATTCTTCAATTGCAGCCTCCATAAGTAGTGTGCAGTAATAGTTAAGTAGTGGTACCAATTCTAGTATATGAAGTAAGTCAAATATTTTAGCAAAAAAATGTAGGTTTACTAATGCGAAAATAATATACCTAACAAAGATATAAAAGAAGACTAGAAAAGATGAAATAAATTAGATAGTTAGAAATCGTGTTAATACAAACGCAGTAACAATTATTCGAGAGGCACTTGGTTGGACTATAAATTGGACATAGAAAATAATAAAACAATAATAAAGCAAGAATGGATAAAAGAAATAAAGATGACAATAATGGAAGGGAGCATGGTCTACAATGAAGCTAGAAGAAAGGCCCAAAACCAAAAGGGATAAAGGAATATTTGCAGCAGAAATCAACAAACTTATAGCAGCACAACACCCATAAAGATCATCAACAAGACTACACCTAAAGGTAAAAAAAGCATTTGGGTTAAATTCACATCTTGCGCCAACACGCTTATCACAAGTTTGAGTCTACTCATTGTCCGTACCAGCTTGTAAATTTTCCAAGAGCCGACTCGCGCTTCTTAAAAGATGGGAGCTGTCTCCATTCTAGCCTTGGTTTCTTTTTCATGTTGCAGGTCAACAAAACGTGCATGGTGTCGTCGACTCATATCAAACTTATCTGTAAGTCTAAAAACACCAGAGGCCATTAATAATGAAACAGGCAGTTTCATCTACATTAGGACGCTGCAAAACAAATAATATGTCTTGCAAAATAACTTAGTAGTAAAGAAACAAAAACCTAAGTCAGTTCCATAGTGAACTCAAACGCTAAACAACAGAATAAAATACAGTAAAATAACTAAGACGTTGAAAACGAAATTTTAGAAACAGTTTCTTCCAAACATATGTGTCAAAATTGTTCACACAAGATAATTTTATCGAAACGTATATACATAAAAGGAACAAAATTAAACTGGCAACTTTATATACGCCAAAACTCCACTCCACTGGATTCATGAACCAAAAGTGACAAAAATTGCTGCTTTGTTTGCTTATCAAAATATCTTTTCCTCTCAGGACAACAATCAAATTTAATATGTTCAAGATATCTAGCTTTACTCATTTTGAAGTAGAAGCATATAAAACTATTTACTACTAAAGAAACAAAAACGAAATCAATAAATTAAGGGAAATTGGTATCAAGCAACGATTTTTCACAAACAAGCAAAATTTACGGAATGGACTAGTGAAGCTAATGTACGTATTTAACTTTATGATAGTATTTAAGTACTGGTTTAAATAATTCAAAACTGCTCAGATAACAATAATAATAATATCTACTGTCCTGTTAACTTACTGCTAGTACAATCAAAATTTCTCGAAAAACTAATACTTAAAAATAGAGCAGCATCTTAATTCTTATAACTGGATTACAGATCATCAATTTGGTTTCCAACTATTCTCAGTACATTAATTAATCAAGTCATGTAAAGCAAACATACTGTACAACGGTCTTCTTAAATATTACGAAACCTTTAAAAACGTTTGGTACCCAGGCTTACTCGACAAAATAAAAAGAAACTTTTTCCATTAAGTTCTACCACCTACCAAAATAATTTTTAAATTAATAAGCCCTAGAAACATAAATCAACGGTAAAACCTCAATTTAATATTACATTTAATTAGGAGTACCTCAAGGTAATATTTTTGTCCCCTTCCCACATGTAATTTTCGAATAACCGAAAACGATCTAGTGGTTACCACATCCAATCTTAGTAGCACTTCAACCTTATATGAAAGTGGCAAAGTTTAACATTATCATAAGTCAACAGTCAATCCAAAATTCTCTATATTTTTTTAATAGAAACCAGATAACTACGAAGTTTTTGTCCAGTAGTTTCTATGAATTTAAGATTAAATGGTTAGATTCTCTTGTAGCATGTGATATTAAACATTGCATGGAATTAGCATATAAAATACATAATATCTGATTGCTAATAAAGATGTAAAAAATTCGTTTATCTACTAAGAGCAGCATTGTTTGGTCGATGTGGTTATCAAAACGTGTATATCAATATATATTAGAAATATTGTTTGTTTCCATTGTAAGGTTTATAATAAAATAATAAATTCTGCACATTATTTTAACAGAAAACTTTACATGACTGTTTGTTTTTACGCTCCTGGCTCTTTATATAATCAGTGATGTACAGGGTTATCGCATTCTGGTGCACTACCAGAAAAAGTTTACAAAAACCGCTATCTATGCTATCCAAGTATGCTATCTCCCAAGCTAACACCAGCTCAATCACAACACCGGTTGAATGTTTACAAATAGTTGGTAAAACATTAAATAAACGACCGTTTTATAGAGCAAGTTGTATATGTGATTAAAGGTGGATATTTTTTCGTAATCACTGATTTGAGTCAGTGATTCAATTCCAAATGCGTTGAGTATCATCGGAACCATGCTTATGAAATTATGAGTACCTTAAAAATGTAGATTAGTATTTTAGTTAACATTTCTACCATTCTGTGACTGTGCAGTTAATTTCAAGTTTAGAATTGCAGCATTTTCAATATTTTAATTCAAAATATAGAACTTTTATCTTGTTATTATCTGAGAATCAGTTTTCTTCTCGATAGTTTATCAAAAATTTAGGGTATCTATAAGAATTATGACTTCAAACAGTTGTTGGAAATAAAGCTTTTAAGATAAATATTTGTACAATTTAATATAGTAAGTGTAGAAGAACTGGTAGCATATAGTAAACAGAGAACCAATCCATGTGTTAAAAAATCTTTCTATTACTTATTACTTTTATACAATATTTCTGTAAACTTTAATATTTAGTAAAAAATTTTGAAAAGAACTCTATATCAACAAATAGCAATATTTTACTAGTATGTATCTGATCATTTCTTTAAAATTTAATATAAAAATTGTACATTTAATATCTCATATATAACAATTGTTTGGCCTTATTTATTTTTTGTTTCGTAAAATAAAAAATAATTATCCTAAATACCAATGTGAGTGAAAATATTTTGACTCAAAGACAAATTTAAGAACAGTACAAGGAATTCAGAATCATAAAAAAATTATTATCTGATTGTCAATCACTTTTTTTATTAGATGATTGTATAGAAAAAACAACGGTTATAGGGTTATTTTAGAAAATACCAAGCAAATGGTGATTTTGATGCTAGTGGAATCAAAGAAACAAGCCACCTTTTTCTGTATCAGTGAGTCATGGTTATTGCATACAAACTTTTGCACAAATTTGGAATTTTATTTTTTAATAATGAACGAGTGCTTTATTACTCGCTCTCAAACGAAAATTTTCTATCGCTTGCGGTTCCGGAAATATAATATCCAACAATTTCATCGGAGCTTGGTAGGCATAAAGCGTACAATTGACACATAGTTAATTTGCTGTAGCAGCATCATAATTTTTATAGTATATAACGAGGTCTGACAGTTGAGCTTGTCCAACTGCATGTGAGCTTCATAGTAGTTTTTAAAAACACTATTAAAGCTCTGTTTGAATAATTGTGCTATGACAACGCATTTACGTAAACCCAGTTAGAGTTGAACTTTGACCTGACCTGTGTGACAGCACTCATAATTTTTATATATTATTGCTCTCAAACGAAAATTTTCCATCGCTTGCGGTTCCGGAAATATATTACCTCGGTCTGTCGCCGGGCCGAAAGTTAGGCGCTGGGTCGACAGGCACGAACGATTTGACCTTTGACCTGTGTGACAGCAGCAGCAGCACTCATAATTTTTTTTTATATATATAATTCTAAAGTAGTAATTACTAAATATACCACAATTTTTGTACTACTGGTACCAAAGTCTAAATACCCAATTTTTGCTGTGAATTTATTCTGAGTTAAACTGGTCCGTTGTAGAGTAATTGTAACCACAGCTTCTCTTTTCATCAATTTGCTATTATTCATTTATAGCATATATTTAAAACTATAAAACTTTAACTCTGTATAATTTAAATTTACATACAATTTGCTAGTTTTACAATTGTAATGGTAATCTTCGTAGCAAAAATCAAAAAAATATTTTTTAAGGTGTATTTTATTTTTAAACAGTAAAATATGTGGCCCGTATGTTGAAAATATAAATTTATTTAACACGCACATGTAAACAGCAATATTAAAAATGTATATATTTGTATAGTGTACAATTTGTGATAACTATTTAATAAATTACAATGAACGTATTGTTAAAACTAGTTACGGAATTTATTATGATTATCTAGAAAAGTAATATTGCAATGTAGTTTTAACTAACAGTGTGAGCTGCGTTCTTAAACAGTTTAAATACATGTACAGCGTATGTAGATTTAAATATATATAGGGCTTAAAATGCCTCTGTCGACGTTGCTATCATATTTGTCTTTCATAACATAAACTTTGGCTTAATTGCATGTTGCTAGCGCAGTGCATCTGTGCATAAAGTCATCTATGTTAGTAGATACCGGTTTATCTTAGTTGAGTAAGAAATCGTTCAGCTGTGCCAATTTAAGCTAATCCAGTTACACAAGGCAGCGGTGTTGAAATTCTAGTTCAATTGATTAACTGCTGCTTTTAACCTAAACGGAAGTAATTACTCAAAAAATACCACTTTAATATTAAGTACCTACACTAAACCAGCACATAAATTTACTTTAAACTGACAATTAACTGTTTTGACCAGACAAAAATAGGAAATGTAACAGAATTATTACAAATTTTATAGAAAAAAACATATACATTGAAAACATTGAACATTGACAGTTTATTACATTAAACTGAAAAAGGCATCACACCCACACAAAGATTATATTCACTGCAAATAACCACAGCTACAACAAATCACAACTTTTTTAGACATCTATTCACAAATTACAAATCTTGGGTTAACTCAAGAAGCTTTCCTAAATTAATTAATTATTTTAATAGAATATAGCATACATGTTCCTCAGGGTTTTGCCTAGTGTTTTGCCTATCCAATTCTTTTTAATCCACTAAATTATTCCTAAAATGCCTATAAATTTCTTTTTGTTTAACTATCTAAAATAAATCAATTACTCAAAATAATTCTGTAAAGTGATGCCAAATAAGGCGATGTTATTTAACACTTTCCATTCCACTCAATTGCTCAGATAATTCGAATTATTTCATATAGCTGCATATATACAAATATTATTATTATTATTATAATCGTTACCCTTATACCTTTCGGTGTCGGGTTTACATTCTTATTTATTCATATTACATTATATATCTATAATTACATTTTATTTTTATTTTTATTTTTCTTCTATAAATTTCTTCCAATCTTTTCTATTTCTTGCTACCCTTTTTGCCTCTTCCCATGATTTTCCTCTTTTTGTAGTATTTCTTCTATCACTTGGTTCCATTGTTTCCTTGGTCTTCCCTTTTCCTTTTGTCTGTGTCTTGGCCTCGTATACTGCCTTTACTTGTCTTTTGTTATTCATTCGCTGTATATGTCCCCACCAACTGAGTTGCTTTTGTTCTATAAATTGTATGATTGGTTTCACCTCTAATTCTTTTCTTATTTCTGTGTTTCTAATCCTGTCCTTTCTGGTTACTCCTAGTATTCGTCTAAGGTATTTCATTTCTGTAGCTTGAATTTGGTTTTTGTCTGTTTGAGAGTATCCACGATTCACTTCCGTAGGTTAGTACTGGTCTGTATATTGTATTAAAGACTTTTATCTTGGTTTTATTACTTATTTCTTTCTTGTTTATGAATTTTTGTTCATTGCATAGTACAGTTTTATTGTTTTATTTATTCTCTCGTTTATTTCTGCAACTTGTTTCCTGTTTTGTCTAATGTTATTCCCAAATACTTATATTCCTTTACTTGTTCTATTTTGATGTCTTCTATTCTGATATTTGTTCTAATATCCTGTTCTCCAATTACCACTATCTTAGTTTTATCTATGTTTATTTTCATGCCCTCTGTTTCTAGTACTTCTTTCCATGTATTTATATTTTCTTGTAAAGTTTTTCCTGTCCTGCTATTAACACCACGTCGTCTGCGAAAACTCCTCGGCTATTTCTACTCTTTCTAAATTTCTATGTCCTACAAACAACTTCTTTATGTTTTGTTCAGTTTTTCTGATGATATTGTCCATGTGTATATTAAATAAGGTTGGGCTTAGTCCTCCTCCCTGTCTTAATCCCTTCTCTGTCTTGAACCCTTCTGATTTCCTATTGTTACTTATTATATAATTTGTGTTGGTTTCATATAGGTCTTCAATCACTCGTATAATTTTGTTATTTATTCCTTTTTCTTTCAGTCCTTTCCATACTTTATCTCTAGGAACTGTGTCAAATGCCTTCTGCAGATCTATAAAGGCTAGGTAAAGATTTTTGTTTTGTGGTTGTCTTTTCTCTATTAGTTGTTTAATTGTGAAGATGTGGTCTTGCGCACTTCTCCCTGGTCTAAATCCACTTTGCGGTTCTGCTAGTTGGGGTTCTAATATTATTTTTAATCTGTTATTGATTATTTGTTCATATATTTTTATAATAATGTTCAGTAGCGTTATTCCTCTATAGTTACAGCACTGTTTTCTGTCTCCTTCTTGTGTATTGGCGTTATTAGTGCCACTCCCATTCTTCTGGAATTTTTCACTTTGCCATGCTTTGTTTAATATTTCTAGTAGTAATTCCATCCCTGTCTCTCCCAAGTGTTTAATCATTTCTGCTGTAACTTTATCATCTCCCGGTGCTTTTCCATTTTTAGTTTTCTTACTACATTCCTCAGCTCGTCCATTTTATTTTTCAATTTCCTCTTCTTCTATCTGGTTTGTTTTCCCCGTTTCATTTGTAATAATTCTTGTTGTACGTGTCTGTTGTCCTAGTAACTCCTGAAAGTATTCTCTCCATCTTTCCATTATTTCTGTGTCATTTGTTATTGTTTCTTGGATTTTGTTCTTTATGTATATCTCTTTTCTATGTTTTTCTGTTCTAAAGGATTTTATGATTTTGTAAAATAATTTCTGGTTACCTGTGCTATCTTTTCCATTTTGTTTCCAAAATCTGTCCATAATTTTTCTTTTGCTGTTGCTACTAATTCCTTTACTTTTTTCCTTTGATTTTTATATAATTCGTATTGTTCTGTTGTTTTGCTTGTTAAGTATTTTTTCCATTCTTTCTTCTTCTTCATGGTTTCTTCTTTTATCTCATTTGTCCACCAGGCTGTTTGTTTTTTCCCGTTTTCCATCCTATAAGTTCCACATATCTCTTTCACTGTATTAATTAGGATTTCTTTAAATAGCTTCCATCCTTTTTGTGCATCTGCCTGTTTTATTACGTCCATTTTGTTCTTTAGTTTGTTTTCTGTTTTCTGTTGATATATTTTTGCAGTTTCTTTATTTCTAAGTTTATATGTTTTTATTGCTGTATGGCTTCGTTTTATTGTTTTTAATGTTTTTTCTATTTCCGTGTCATTTTGTCTTATTTTTCCTATAAGCAAGTAGTGGTCGCTATAGATTTCTGCACTTCTTTTCACTCTTACATCTAATATATTTTTCTTCTCTTCTTTTTGTGCTAATATATAATCTATGATTGATTTCTCCCTCTATTTATTTGTACTCTAGTGAACTTGTGTATTTCCTTGTGTTGATAGAATGTGTTGGTTATAATTATGTTTTGCA